>JAWZYV010015215.1:1339148-2678297 GCA_038373885.1 Cheiracanthium punctorium
ACTGATACCCATACTTGCCAAATATTGTTGGTAATTAAGCCGGTCAGTGGACCTCTCTTATACTACTTTAGATTCCTAATTTTTATCAAGTATTCCTACGAATAGAAAAAAACGTAAAACAGAAACAATTTCATATGTCAGAGGGCAAAGGGACTAATTGAAAATGTATGTGAATTACACATTGTAATTGCAGTATTCGCATTGATAAGATCTGTGATTTTTTCCCCCTCCCTTTGATGCATGCTTATCACGAAAATGAATCTCGGACAAGCTTGGATTCTGTAAAAGAAGCTTAGTTCCAAACTCAGCGCCAACGAACATGATGTCACCTTTCTGATAACAACCCTTCCATTCAGCAATATAACAACTTGCACTACCTGCTCACCATTTGCCGGCTATGGTGAAGAATAAGACAGGCTTCTGCAGGTGGCAAGGCACGGTTTTAAAGGTATCTTTTTTTGTGATCTCCCTCCCTCTTCTTTTTCTAATAGAGCCCCCGCGCTGTTGCCATACTTTAGACTTGTTAACTTCTTCTGTCCTCGACTCCTCTCTCCACCGCTCTCTGAGCTTCTATTACTTTTCTTTCCCTTACGTTCTTTTATTCTTCTTTTTCGTAACCTGGCTGTTACTTTGCTCGAATCGCGGCCCATCCGTCATATTTGTAGACAAGTTGCCACCGAAGGATTTTTACTTTATTTAGTTGGATTTCGCCTCTTCCTTTTTTTTTTTTTTTTACCTTCCTTTTTAATGCTCAAGATTTTACGGATGCTGCGAGTAGTTCCTTGTGATGGTTTTTTTTTTTTTTTTTTTTTTTTTTTGTGAAGGTCCATTGAATCAAAATTAGTTTTTAGTTTGCTCCTGTTTTGTTATTTCCAACACTTCTAATCTTTACTGTTGTTGAAAATAACAATCAGTCGTTAATTTTTACACGTATTTTGATAGTGTTCGCACCTCGATTTGCATTCTGAAAGTAGGACAGCGTTCATTTCTGAAGTTTGTAAAGGCGTGTGCTATCTGTTACATTCTTTTCTTTTTTCTGACATCGAATATCGTTGGAGAAGCACCTATGTGATTATGATCGCAGTAATCCAGGTTCGAATCCTGACCACGGCAGCAAGGAACTATGGAGAAGTTTTTGGAGGCGAAACTAGAAATTTTGGTTAGCCGTTTTAAAAGCGCATAGTGGTAGTAGATCCATTCGAGAAACCGCAAATGAGGGAATCAAACGTTAATAATTCAATTAACAATATTGCGTTGATGAATACACCGTTCTTTGTTGACATAAAAACTTAAAAAGCTCTTTTGAAACATTATTTAAATGTCCTACATCATTAATCTATCCGCAATAACCCAAGATACGTCTGGTTGTATCATATCAGCTGGAAATGCCATTGAATACACTAAACAGATAGTTAATTTGGAAATAAATTACTTTTTTCACAGACACACTGAGACGGGCATATGAAAAACGGAGATATTCCTTTTAACAAGTAGAAAAACGATGTGGCGGAATGACTGAAATTGAAATACAAAATATTCGGTTTACAAAAAAGGAACAAAGCAAAATTATTTTAGAAAAAGATATTTGATCTGCATCGCAACCTCTTGTAGGGATGGATATGGAACGAGACGAGACGGAGATTTGCATTTGCTGTCCCAGACGAGACAAGCCTGTTTCTCATTACTCTAGATTTTACCAATTAGACAAAAGTATACAGCTGTTTTGCAAGACGAGACAGTTTTACTTTTTGTCTTGCGTTCTTCCTTAACATCTAACACCACAGAAATTGTGGGCAGTGGTCGAGACGCACCATGTCTTGACTCCACAGAACAGTTAGTAAAATTGACAATAATGGCGCCAGAGTTTACTTCAATTTAATAACGAGGTCGAAAGGGGTTTCAGCCAACCAAATTCTTCCTCAAGAAATAGGTTGAAACTTGAACAACAGTTGATGCTATTCCAAAATTTAAAAGTGGATATTAGATCGCTAGGGTGACTCATGTTATTCATTCAAATCCCCTTGCTTTCCATTACGCTTAACTTTGTGTGGCTCAAACGACTACAGTTGGTACTTGTACGTTTTGGTGAAGATAAAAAAATCTCTGTATTGTTTGAATGTACCCCAAGTGCAATATTGTTATTGCATTTGGGTATTTTTTTATAATTCTTAATTTATAACTAATATCGATTAATCACTCGATTAATTTTGTAATTATAGTAAAAACTAGTAATTATCGATTAATGTTATAAGGATGTTTGCTATTAAAGTTGGAAAGAAACTTAAATTAATGTGTTCAGAAAAAAAAAAATTATCTCCCTAGTTTTAAATAACCACAACTTTAGATCTGGAATAGTTACTGTTTTTTTTTTTTTTTTTTTTTTTTCGAAAAATTAATTTTAAAAAATTCAGCGACTTTTGGGAAAACTTAGTGATATTTTTAGCTGAATTTTGCTATTTATTTTCAAAGAACATTTCGCGACACTTCTTGAACTTTTCGCAAAATGAAAACAGGCTTTCTGTTTTTAAGCCTTCTTCCAAGTGGAATTCGGCCATGCATCACATCATTTTAAAGGTCTTTAACTATCAGCTGATGAGTGAAACTCTGTAACTTAAAAAAATAGTAAATTTCGTCATTTGTCAAAAAACGTTTACCAATGATGATTCTTTGCTTAATTCTCCTTATCTGAAATTATCTGAAAGATTAGTTAAACTCTGATGTAATTTTGTAATTATCTCAGGGTTTGTTTTTCCTTCATCTTAAAAGTTTGTCGGTGGGCTTTCTTTCACAGGATGATCAAATAAAAAATACTCAGAATAATTTGTTTTTCTTGAAGAAAATAAGAGAATGTTTCCGTATCTTAGTATGTTAACATGGTGATAGCTGGATTTTTTAAAAATCTCTTTTTCTCGATTTTCAGCAATTTAGTGATTATGCACATTAATTCGACATAGAAAAACCGGTTATCTTCATAGATTCACTATGTGATTACATTTAATTTTATTGAACAAGGTAGCTATTGAAAATAGTTAAAGATATGTACATTCTTACTTTATTGATTCATTTATTTGTTTTTTATTAATTGATTCGACTAATATATATATATATATATATATATATATATATATATATATATATATATATTACTTACCAGTAGATTATAATTTCGTTCCGGAAGTGACTAAAAATATCCGGAAGAGAGGAAGAATCTGCGAATTTATTATTACTTTTCTTCTAAGGACATTATTAGAAAAAAGTTTTTAGTTGATA
Organism: Cheiracanthium punctorium; assembly: GCA_038373885.1. Classification (NCBI taxonomy): domain Eukaryota; kingdom Metazoa; phylum Arthropoda; class Arachnida; order Araneae; family Cheiracanthiidae; genus Cheiracanthium; species Cheiracanthium punctorium. The sequence continues at coordinate 1,342,419 of JAWZYV010015215.1, forward strand.
GATTATGGGACAATTTTTAATGAACAAGAATTAATGTTATCTGGATATTCGTTAATTCCTTTTTAGAATATCCTAATTCATCTATCTAAATTGGCGAATTCGTATCCCACTAACTGGCCCATCCAGGTTTTTAAATTAGCATGGGTAAGATACAAATCTTCTTAAACTCGGTTATAACGACCTCATTTATACTGACAACTATCTTATAACGATGATGTGGCTATTCCGGGCTGTACCACGCCAAAACTGAACTTTTTACGGTAATTAGTCTTACAGATCCTCATCGTTTGATCGACTGACTTAAATTTCTATACACAAATGAAATACGACGTGAACAAGGTCGTAGACGACTACAAAATTCTGAAAATTTACCCGTTCTCCGATTTTTAGCGATTTTCGGAAATTTTCAGCTGCAGGGAGTTTATTCAATATCCGATAGAGTATTATTTCGCTTGAGTTAAGTGTATCCCATTAAATGTCAACTTGAATATATAATCTCTAGTGTAAAGTTCGTGTCACGGTCACAAGCTGTTGCCGCTATATTTCCCTCAGTAGGTGTTCTCATGACTAATTTTAAAATTCTTTGGTCAACGTAATTTTGTATTTAACCCATTTACGCCTGTGTCCCTTTCTTGGGACGGCATTTTCGCTATCAGTCGGAAACGTTATTTATTTTTCCTAGCCTTTATTCAGGAGTATTGACCTTCAACTCCGCAAAATATTTTAACACGACCCAGTAGGATGATGACATTTCAACTTTTAAGCATAATGATTTTAAAAGAAATCCTCCCTTGTTCAAGAAGTTGACATCAAAAATTTATCTATTATTGCTGGTGTTAGGAAAAATCGAAGAAAGTCGCAAAAATATCTGGACACGAATGGGTTTAAAACCAGCAGCAGCATTATGGCAACACAGTTTAATCTATAACCTTCAGTGACAGATACCAATTTTTGTAAATATCATGAGTGGTTTGGTTAGTTGATGTCCGAGTGGATTTAAACCTAAAATTTGCTGGAGTTATTCGGGTGTTTAACAACCCATTATTGAACCCATGTTTAATCGGTTCTCTCTCATCATTGAAAATACGCAGCGAGAAGACGTACAGTGTTCTTGCTGCGTATTTTCAATGATGAGAGAGAACCGATTCAGTCTTCTCGCACAGTCTCCGTACAGTCTTCTCGCTGCGACGTCGCGCAATAGTCTCTCTCGTGACGTCTCTCAGACTTCGCGCAACAGTCTTTCTTTGACCAAAACAAATGCGAAAAATAATGATTCATTTCTGATAAAATGCTTTGCCATGCTAATTGCTCCCTCTCTGTATCCGTCACTGAGTTCAAGTGCTATTTTAAGACGTTCTCTTTATAAAGCACTTTTGTTGCTGAATTCCATCAAATCTCATTTTCCTAACCGTGGTCTTCTAGGGCAGAGACGATTCCTAAATAAATAAAAAAAAAGCACTCAACGTAATTAAAAATCCCACAAAGAACTTTACCTTTAAACCCAGCACGTATTCTAAAAAATAAAATAAAACAACAATAACAATAATAAAGAAGAAACTAATGCTACTACATATTTCATAACATTCGTGAAAGTCCAATGATTGTTTTTTTCCGTCGGTTGGTTCCAGTGAACGGAAACCCCCACGAGGCAGAGTCTTCCATCATGTTCGTGCAACCCGTAATTTGCTGTATTGCAGAATGCCAATGAAGAAGACTCACTGCTTTCGGGAAAAAAAAGAAAGAAAGAAAAAAAAAGGACTCGACCCTCCCCGTCCCATTCTACAACACTGTGCACGGCTTCGGAAACTGTGCAACAAGCATTCCGCACCTTGGGGCGACCCCCGTCAGCCGAAGTCATAATTGCTAACTGGGACATGATTGGGAAGACAAGGAGGGACTGGACGGACTTGCAGCGTTTCATTAGATAGAGTGACCTCTAAAGTCTTCTTTCTCCACGTGGGGAATGCTTCGCGGAAATGCCGGCTTACATAACATTTTCTGTAACTAATAACACTGTGTGTGCATTTTGAGGATCCGTGAAAAATCTCGAGCTTCCAGTCCTAGATTTTAACACAGCACATCCATTGCACAGTCTGACTTCTGTGCTAGCTTCAATCCTCTCTGTAAAGGTTGCTTAACAGTTTCAACGTTTCTCGCTGACACACGTGCTAAAAGGCTCGGCAAGGGACTAAAGGCTGGTGCACAGTTCTATCGTCATCCGTATTAAGCAATGCAACCCAACAACGCGAAGAGTCTGATAGGGACACACAAAAATTCTTTCGTACGAGACCGTGTGGAACCGCAAAATGATGATTGAAATATAATCATCTTTTATTGGTGGACACCCCAAATCATGAGACTAGTTTGGAAAATAGAAATCGTGAGACTAGTTTGGTTTGCTCATTGCTGTCACGCATCTTCCAGAAAACGCGAGAACTGTACACTATTGATGCGATGATCCTGCGGGTTTTTTTTTCCTCTCTGGTTTTATGACTAGGGGTTTTCAACAACAGAAGATAACTGTAGCTTATCCGTCATTTTCTGCTTTTGACGGATAATCTACAGTTCCCGATTAAAGAAAAAATTACTCTTCCGTCCAATTTTTTCTTGAAATTGAAGTGCTACATTGCTTATCATGGAAGATGTGGGAACAGTGCGTCAGCTTTTAATGTTTGCTCAAGAGTGTCGTTGACCTACAGGGAACCGAACAAATGTGGAAAGTCCCTTTTTTGTATAGACAATTAAGTGGTCATTTTTTCACGATTGAAACTTTCTAGTGGCAAGAATGTCACCAATATTTGTTGTAAACCAACAAAATATAATTACAGACAGTTATTCATGAGGTTTTGGAGCAAAGGGAAAAACTCCCATCCTTTGGATTTGCTGTCGTCCATAGGGTATATAACTTTGAAAACGCTGAAGTATCGTTAACCAGGGCTACCGTTTTGACAATGCATCTTGTTTACATAGTTCTAATACTTACACTTCGGAACTTATCGCCTGTTTTTCAAACTTAATGCGAAATCTAATCCAGTATAACGACAGTGAAAGAATTTCACCGATCAACATCAATCGCACTTCCTAAACAACCCAAAAATATCTGACTACTTATTCGTCTAAATCTTCAAGTAAACATTCCTATAACTTCAGTTCGGAAGTTTTGAAGTTACTTTTCATGTTTGTACTTTATGTACCTCTGTTGCTAGATCTTATAGTCAAACAGTCTAGATGTTTCCATTTGGAAACATGCTTGGTAGATCTAGTAATATGAAATCTTTCATGTGCTCCTTTTTGGAAACATCGCTGGTACTAGGTATTGTAGTGAATCTAAAATCTTCTACGTCTTTTTTACAATATAACTGCCAGATCTTCCCATCCAAAGTCTCCATCCAAAGTCCATCCAAAAGAAGTCCATCCAAAATCTTAGACAAGACAACTCACAGACAAGTCACAACAAATCGCAGACAAGTTGATTATCTGTCTCCAACTGTATATTAGTTTGTAAAAATACGAATTAAAAATATGCAACTTAATAGCCACCATCATTCCGGTATTACTGGTAAAATTGTCATATAGGCCACAATAGGCGTTTATTTTCTACATGATATTCCAGGTGTTTTGTTTTTGAGTCTCTGTAGACAATTTCACGAAAACCCGAAGCTTTCTTGCAATTTCTATGAATAATACTTTTTTCGCAGAAAAGTTTTAGAAATTCATCAGTAAAATTCGACTTTGCGGAGTTGCATTAAAGTACAGTCTGTTGTTCGTCAGCCATACTATTCCAATAATTCTAGCCAATAATTTCTAATATGAAATAATAATATCAAAAATTACTAATATTCTGTATGTGTGATAAAAAATTGCGACATATTTGCCTAGTCATACAGTGTAAGCAGGATATATTGGAGTACTTTCAAAGAAACGTTAGTTCGTAAGGCTAAAGGTGCTTATTAGCAATTATCAATTATAAAGTCTTGCAAGTATCGATGAGGATTGAATTGAGTTACCCGATATTTTTTAGCTACTTTTTTAATCGTAAACTAATGTTGGTCAGAACTATTTACGATACAACTGTTCGAGTACATTGTCTGATCTTGGTTTGGCACCCTTATAATACAAAGTTTTCTCCACAGAATCCAACCTCAATATCACTTCTGACGTTTTGGAACGACGAGACATTCCGCATCCTTGTTGACCTACAAGCAAACAATCTCACATTGGATCATAAGACAAAATGTAGTGTTGTTGAACAGCAAATGGTTGATTTATATAACCTTGATGAAACCTGCTAACCGACGTTCATACCGGGATAAACGTCGACACAGGAAATACCTATCATAATGCATATTTTCGCGAAGCGAGAGCTGTCGACAATTAGCTAAAGAAATTCGGATCAATTCGTCTGTTGCTTTGCTAAGTTCATAGAAATACTGGCACTCCCTCTTGCAGATAAAAGATTAATGCTAGGCCCAGAAAGAAAGAAGTGATATACCAAGTGCTCCGTCTCATCTGCAGGTCCATTTGAAGTTGTATAGCCTGCAATTGATATTGTTAGGCTAATACTTTCTGTCAAGATAGGAAGCAATTTCGCCTTGCTACAAGATCGCCGAGGCCGACTGATGTTCGGAATTGAATGTTTTCGATTTTTCAAGATGCCTTGAGTAAATTATGCCATAAATGTCTTCAGTTGGCGTCGAATAGATAGACAGAAATGATGTTACTTGTCTGAATGATTTAGTGTTGTTATTAGTATAGCACACACAAGGTATCATCCAGGAAAGGAAATGTATAAAAATTGTAGGATTTTTTGTAGACTTAATAACACGTAAAATTAATCCTTTTTTTTTTTTGGTTTTACGTAAATTAAAAATTTAGAAATTAGTTAACTGGTTCTGTAAGGTATGCTGTAAACAGCGACTGCAATAAAAACATGTAAATATTTGAAAAAAAAATTACAGGTTTTATCTGCACTTTATAGCTTTTGTCAAAATATTCCATTCATCCATCTACCAGGAAATAAAGATATTGCTGATCCAACAAAATTTTGTTTAATTTTATAAAATATATTGTTCATTGAACATTATTATTTAGCTAAATATGAGCCGAACTTTCGTCGCTGTTTTAGCTGAATAATATAAATGAATTCGGCAAAACAGGAAATTCAGCAGAAAATCTGCATTAATCAGTTTTTGTGAAATTACTCTATTCGTCTCCCTACGGGGGGAAAAAATATATATTGTTGATTCAACGACAGTTCGGTTAATTTTACAAAATGTATTGTTGATTTAATGATATTATTCACCTAAAATTGCGCTAAACTTTTGCCACTAATTTAGCTAAGTAATATGTTAAATTCAACAAAACAGAAAATTTGCCAAAAAAAAAATCTTTTTATGATACAGGGCTGCTACTGGCAACTAAAAGGCGACCATTTGCTACCATTTTCAGCAAAAAGTAACTATGGCGACTATTTTCTTTGAAAAAGGCCTAAAATCGACTATTTCTTAGTGAAAAAAATGCGACTTTTTTATCACAGAGGCCAATTTTATTGCGAAGTTTTCAGGGTTCAGATTTCAAGGTTCAGAAACAGTTGCGAGTAGCCACTTCGGGATGTACAAATAAAATCTATCGATATGTGCTTTACGCATATCGATGCATTTACGATGCTACATGATTTTTTTAAACATTTTTTCATGAATTTTGAAGTTTTTTTAAATAAAATTACGATCAATATTTTGTTTTAAAAAAATCTCTTAAAATTTGACATTCATGAGACTTTTCTATTGAATTCCTCAGTTTTGTTTATTTTAAAATTACCTAATTTCCAGCCTCTCCACCCCCACCTCCTTTTCCCACCACTTAGAAGGGTTTCTTGAGTTCAATTTATGAAAAGCATAAAAAATGCTGTTCATATACTTTTAGTATAAATCATTTAAAATGTCGTTCACACATTATTAGGTAAAAATCATCAAAAATGTCGTTCGCACGTTATTTTACAACTTGGGAATTTCAAAACCTGGCAAGTTGATGTTTTATTCGCGGTACGTTCTAGCTAGCCTGCGTAGATGCAGCTAATAACATCAGATTTTAAAGTTGCCCTTTGAAAAGGATACTAATCAGGAAGCTAGAATGGTTGGATTATGCCAGAAACTCCCTTATCAGCGTTTCCAAATTCCTTCTGTCTGCTCTTGGTAGCTAACAGTTTTAGCATGCTAGTTTTTTGGCTGGTATTTTTGGATAAAGGAAACTATTGTGGATACTATTTTTTATGTATAAGGCTACTAAATCAACTATTTTTAACTCTAAAAAGTGGTGGAAGCCATAATTCTCAAATTTTGTGTATCATCTTACTGGTATATGGAACACGTTTTACTAATTGAGATTTTTTTTTTTTTTGTTTTTTTTTTTTTGTACGAGGATCATCTATAAAATAGAGTATCACTTTTTTGAAAATTTACGAGAGGAATTTTTTCTTGTCCTAGTCCTTTTTTCCAACCTTATTTTGAACATTTTTACAAATTGCATTGCCCGCTATCTCTAATGAATAAAAAATTAAAACATGTTACCACCTTTTTGGGACATCCTGTATACTGACTGATGCGGATCTTTTTGTATATTGTTGCAGAACTACTCTGCTTGTTTCCGGGATTCGTCGTTCTAAAGTCCAGTTGATATAGAAAGTTCTAGTAAAAAGTCCACTGGTCAGGATGGAACACAACTTTACTGCTTCTAGAACTTCGTGGAACAAGCAGCTGTACCAATAAAAGAGTACAATTAAACAGTAATGTGCTTTTGACAGTCCGCTTAGATCTGAAGCTCTCACAATGCTGTATTTCTCACACAAAATAAGTCACTTTCACAGGCAAAAAGTCAGTGAAAATATACGAGGGATATCGTACACAATCCCTTAAGACACAGCAATGAAGAATTTGCACACAGCACTTTATAAACAGCTTCGGAAAGCAAGCCAAAACACAGCTTCTATAGCACTATCACAAAGCAAGCGTACTCTCTCAGAGAGCTCTGTTCACAATACGGGTGCTCACTCACACTGAACTGGAGCCCAGCTCACAGCTTCTATTTATAGGTAGGGCAGAAGCTAGAAGAAGCTTCCAGAAAAGTCTTATTTCTCGGAGATTCTACATAAAGCGGGAATTTTGATTACGTCATAGAAGAGAAATGTTAGGTTATTATGTGATTTTAATGCAGCAAAAGCAGCTTTATGGGCCCCATAGGGAAAATCCCGCCAAATGACCAAAATGTCGCCAAACTAGGCGACTTTTGGCGAAATATCGTCAAATTTGGCGCCAAAAATAAGTCCCCAAAAGTGAAGTCACCGAAGTCCTAGGACGAATATTTCCCAAGATTTCTAGATACCCATAGAAAAACAAGGGGAAAACCGAAATCTCCGGTTCTAGTGGACTGATTTTGATGCATAAAAAAGCAAAATTTAGCAATTTGAAACGTAGAATACGAATGTTAAACTATTTTAAGCCCCAGGACAGCGGGTTGCCCCGGAAATTCGTAACAATATTAAATCGATTTAATTTTGACTAGTACCTTTTCTTTTTCTTTACCCCTTATTGATATCTGTCCTAGCCTTGTTTTGTTCCATTTCGTTTCAACAGCAATTCAGCATTTTTTTTTCCCGAGCAATAACAGGATATGCGAGGTAAAACAACATTTACAGGCAAAGTAAATACATCAAGTATTCACACTACTACCATGAATAAACAGCGATTCAATTTTTAAAATATTTTTTGAATGAATCGATTTCTAGAACGAAATAAAATGAAATGATGATGTATTGAAAGCAATTTACTTTTAAATTACGGGCCAATTATTGCAAAAACTTACAGAATTTAAAATAGAATAACCGCTTTCACATGGACTGGACCATTGTATATAAAAGGGCTGTACACGTAAAACTTGTACTTCTGGTTCTCTGTGGAATTTAAATCAGGAAGTCAGAAGTATTTGTTGAAATAACTACTTTTATTTAAAGGACGCTGGGTTTTTTGTAGAACAAACTGTAAAATGAATTTCTATTTGCGTCATGGTTTTTTTTTTTTTATTTTTTTTTTTAAATATATAATGAACAACGGATTAGTCTAAAATAAAATTTATCACATGAAAATTTCCGGACTTTGACATTAATGATAATTTTAAGATAACCAGTTTGGACACACCGCTGTGCACATACTCATATAAGAGTTTTCACCCTTTAGTCGAGAATCACATTTTAGCTTGGTTCTTGAAATTCACTAGTGAATTTCATTGATTTGAATGCTAAGCTGCAACAGAAAAGTTTAAGTAATTTTACGAGTTTACATTTTTCAGTTTCATCTGTAAGTTGTGAATTTTATTGATCTGGATGCTACTACGGAAAACTTTAAGTAATTTTGCGAGTTTTTTGTAGTTTCATCAGAAAATTGTGATTTAAAATTAAAAAAGCTCAAAAATATTCAATTAACTGTGTAGGTGAACTTACTAAACTGCATAACTGTACGTCAAGTTATTATTAAGAGTCACAATTTATATAAGGGGTAAAAAATGATATTTTTTAGTAAGAACATTCAAAGGATATTTTTATCATCGCGTCCTTAAAAAATTGAAATTTCAGTCAACCATCCTTACTGACAGCCTCTCATTGTTGTTTTACTGCTCAAAACAAATTACAAAATCCGTTCAGTATTTTTTCTCCTAGTCTAAACCAACACGATGACAATGATTGATTGAAAAAAAAGATAAACAAAACAAACATTTTAACTTACTCATGGGAACTGAACATTTTATATCCTCAATTTGTCTGATGTTAATTATTAAATACTTAACAACCAAATAACAACTTTCATTATAAAAAAACACAATGAAAAAGAAATCTTTCTTCATCAGGTATAATAACGGAGCGGTAAAGCTACAAACTTGTTTTATGTTTGCATAATAACCATAATAGGTACTTTGACAGCCATAACAAGTCTGTTATGTGCAGAGATTGAGAGAGAGAGAGAGAGAAAAAAAAAAGTTAATTTAGAGCTTCGTAAACCGTCAATTTTAAAAAAGAAGAAATAAAGAATTATTCTCTTCTTTTTTTATATGCACTTTTACGACGTCGGAAATGAAATAACTAAGATTTGGGAATAATAAAGAAGGCCGAAATAACTTCGCTTGGCCTTCATTGGACAGGCGGCAGTAATTCATTTTATTGCATTTCAAGAGAGGTTTAAAAGTTCCTGTTTAAAGTCAGAGGACAAGAAAGGGTATAACAGAAAGAAGAGAACGAGTTGAGGAATATGTATTCTTTTTTTCCCAACTCTCTAATTCGTCATTTCGTCGTAAATTAAAACTGGCTAAAGGTTTTTTGGTTTACTCAAAGCTGCATGAAGGTAGCTGTCTGAATTGGAGGGGGGTGGGACTTGAACTACGGATTAAAAAGAAAAACCTAACATCCTCCCCGTTTTTCTATTGTTTAAACGGATCCTTCAAATATTCCAAAGTGTTTTGGACTCCTCAACTCCCGAGTTTAAGAATTTTCAAGTCCTCTTTTGATGCATTTTTATTTATCTACAAGCATAGTTTATTCGTTATTGTTTTCTTTTTCAAAAGGGATGTCTACTTTTGAAAATCGTGCTCAATTTCAGCTTTAAGTAAAATGTAGCATATTTGTTATCATTTAAATCGTATTGTAATTAAGTCGTATTGCTTTACTTGTAAATAAAAAATTTACTGATCCTTTCCTATCTAACTAATAATCTTTCCCAAAATTTTTGGTCAATCTTAAATTTTGGCTAGTTAAGACCGACAAATCTACGATTATTAAGGCAGTGACAATATTTTCTCACAAATGGTTCGTCAATACCAGTGAAATTGCTACTTTTTCGATCGTAACTGGTTTTGAGGATAATTTTACCGTAACACAAGTATAGCAGAGGCAGTTCACAAACGTGTCCTCTTTCATTCCAAGTACCCCATGATAAAACCATGTAATAATTTGTTCACATTCGCTCACAAGTTAACGATTGCGCCAACTCTGAAAGAAGTTTCCTGTTATTTCCATCGCTGAATTCACCCTCCACTATCCACTCCTGCCAGATCTTTAGACAGAAGGTAAAATAAATAGATGTGCGGAGATCGAATATCGGCAAGGGCTATAATGAGGAAATTATACGTAACCCCTGGAGGCAGTGATCGACGGCCCCCCGAAGCTAATATTCCTATGTGCAACGTTGTTGCCACATGACATAAATAAATTTGTTTTTGAATCTCGTCTGGTTGTGTCATTGAGCCCGGGAGGCCGCAGTTGCCCTCTGCGACTTCGAAACTGGTCTCTCGAACCTAACTGCGACTGTGATCGAAAGAAATAATCGGCGAAATGAGAGATAAATCATAGCTCTGGCGATATGATTAATGTTCTTGTCAGTTATAAACGGGGGCCTTTCTGGTCCATTCTTCATGCGAAGCACCCAGAGGAAATTACGGTAATTTGAAATTTGTTACATTTGTCTCGCCTGTAAATGAAGGGCGTACTGCAGATTCTCCTACAGACCTACTGAGCTTTGTAGACCTTTGCTTTTAAGACCTTGCACGGAGAGATTATGAATTCAGTGCGTAATTTCCTTCAACTTGCGTTGATGCAGTTTTAAACTCGTATGGTAGTTGACGACGGAGATGGTGTTTTCGTTATCTTAGGACAGTGGTTCCCAACCTGTTTTTAATCGCGACCCCTTTCAGATTTTTCAAAAATGTTTGCGACCCCCCCTCCCCCGCCCTCTTCTATCCATCATGTTTGACCAATAAGAAAAAAAAAAAAATGAATAATGAAAAAAGTATATCTTGAGATTTAAAAATGATTAATCTTTTCATTCCTTACTGATTATTATTAGGATGACTGGGGTTGTATTTGGCTGACAAATTATGCTATCCTTGGCGGAATATTGTCAAAGCCAACCGCATCTTGGACATCTAATTTATTACTGGCTTTTGTCTTAATCTACAAAAGAGTTTTAAATTCAACTTCACGCATGTAAGTGGATGCAAATGGCACTAACATTTGAAGCGAAAGCTTAGAAATTTTCGGATATGAGTGACACATAGCACACCAAAATTGAATTAAAGAATTTTCTTGGTATAAATAACGTGCTGAGGAGTTATTCTGCAAATTCGAAAATTCGTCCTGCGCTTCATCAGGAAGATCGGCGACATCTAAAGATGTGTGAAGTGGATTTTGTACTAATGCCGCCTCTTGTTCATTGTGAGCTCTGGGATATATTTTGAATTTCAGATTTAAGAGCTTCGAGGTGGATAATAATTTCTCTTATTAAATTAACTGCAATTTCTATTTCCGATACTTCTGCCTTAGTGCACACGTTTTCAAAATTGGTTAACACTCCTAGATACACTTTACGACGTCAGTTTTTGTAGATTTGATACAAACGCCCTGATGAGAAAAAGGATTTTTACTTTACAAAGAGAAAAGGGAGAAAGCGTGTCTCGCGTGGCAGAGAAACGTAGAAGTATTTTGCCATTCATTTCCTACAAAATCGGTCTGCGGCGACCCCCCTAAAAAGGCATGGTGACCCACTTGGGGGTCGCGACCCCCCGGTTGGGACTGTCTTAGGACATCAAAAAGACAGATTTTCATCGTACTTATTTGTTGAATGCATGCTTTGAGGTGGTATGCAAAGGAGAAAAAAGTGCCTTTAACACTCTGGTAGCTGAATGGTCAGAATAAGATCAGACGTAAGGTCAATAGTACGTCAATAGTATGATGAGCAAACAGTGGTCAATAGTATGATCGAAGGTAATTTTTCATTTTCATCTTACATAGTTGTCGATAGCTCGTGAATACGTTTTCTTTTCACATATTATCACAAGGAAGTATTTTTGTCATATTTATATGCAGGGTATACTACTAAAAGGAGGTAGCTCCATTCTACGGGAATTTGGAGTTACATGTGCTGTTTTGCCGTAAAAAAAAAAGGATTTTTTTTTTCGTTTGGTACTAAAAGAATGCATGTTAAATCATTTGTTCTTGCGTTACTCTAAGAGATAGAACTGCCAGCCTCATTAGTTTGTATTGAATCCCTAAACGTTTTTCACCGTTCTCCGCCAACTTGAATAGTTGAAGGTATCTCCTTTTTGAAGCAAACCCATCATTTTTTGATTGCATATTATGAGATTGCAAGAGAGAAAATAAAATGTTTTCACAGTTCCAGTGGCTGGATGTTCTACCAGTGGATCAGTGTAGTGGTCGATGATATGATCAATAGGCAGTGGTCAGACCGTCTCTGTTAAATCGCTTACGAGTGCAGCAGGTGTAGGGTTAACGTTTCTTTCTTGCTATGATTGCATTTTCTCTTGTTGTAACAAACGGGAAAAAAATGACTTGTCGGACTGAAAGCAATTTTGTTGATTCGACAAAAAGTACGCTGGCGCTACTTCAGCCGAAAAATATTGTTGTTTTTAACAAAATTTTTGTTAAATTAACAAACATTTTGTTCATTCAAAGAAGTTTTTCATTAATTTAACAAAAATTTCCTTAAAACCAACAAAATTATTCGGTTGAAATAGCATCGACCAAATTAACAAAATTTTATTCAATTCAACAAAACTTTTTTTTTTTTTTATGTAGATTTGCTAAAATTAAGATTGATTGATAAATGGTCTTAAATGGGACTTTTTAAAATTTCAATAACTGTCCTGCTTTTATTTAAAAGCTTGAAAGAAATTTTCTCAAGTATTAAAAGTATTAGGGCAATTTTAGGAGATATACAAAAAAATTTCGGAACATTAGAAAATTTTAGGCTTGACAGTAAGAGCTGGGTTGATGCAAAACTTCACGTCCCGTTTCTTATTGAAGAGAGACGAAATAAGAATAAATGTATCTCTGAATGAAAACAATGCTTGATCAAGGAACGCAATTATTTAAAATAATGGGAATGGTTACAATAAATAAATAAATAGAATAAGTAAATTTATTTAAAAAAACAAGCTCATTACAAAGCATAGGTACAAATCCAGCGCAATTTTTAATTGTTCTGGTTTCAACAGAAAAAAGAATGAGGCATGAAAAACTATCAATTTAACTATCAACGGTTGGGTGTATTGAAATGTGGCTGTGATCATTATATATATGGTAGTGTTTCTCAAACTGGGTTCGCTAAAACATATCTGAATTTTTTTTTTTTAACCCGTACTAAAGCGCTATATATTAAAAGCCTCCCATAATCCATGCGTCGTCCCTATTTTCTTCCTTATTCCATTAAATTTAAAAGTGTAACATTATTCATGAGTTTGCCGTATTTTTCTTTCATAACACTTCTTTGGAATCGAAATCTATGTTAAAATCGCCTACCAAAACCGCTTTAAACCTTTGCAGGCATATTCTAACTATTCTTCCCCTTCATAAATACTGTTTGGAGTGTGCATCATAATTCATGAGTGTGTCGTGATGGTAACTTGTTTTTCATGCTCCATAAAACACTTTTCAGAATTGAAATCGGCATTAAAATCACCTACCAAAACTCTTTAACAATCCTCGCCAGGCATATTCTAACTATACTTCTCCTTTGTAATAAACAGTAGGGTTTCCAGTTTCTAGCTGGAAGATATCACCAAGCTAGTTTCAGTTTTGGGAACTTATTTTTTAGTGTCAAACTTGGCAATAAATCATCAAAAATTGCAAGCATTGGCGACTTTCAACCTTTTATTCTCCGTCCTCCCAGTGCTATCTGGCAACCCTATAGAAAAATGCAACTAGAAACGTGTCGACGTCTACAAATTATTTCTACAGAAATGACCACACATTATGCCAACAGAAAGTGCCGAAGTAAACGAAATAGCACTCTAGCGCTAAAAAGAAAAGTGCTCCACCAGAAAGAAAATTTGAGAAACCCTGCTCTATATAGAATTACTTGAGACTTTAGTTATTTAAGTGTGATATCAAGTAATAAATCATGATTCTTTTTTTTTTTTCAGATGCGTCGTCGTCGAACGAAAAGGTCCATTTGGAACAGCGGCTTCGGAGTCTCAGTTCGGAGCTCGTGACGCTAAGGATCCGTTGTCTGAATGTCACGGGAGGAGGGGCGCCCCCTAGCGCCCCTCTTAGCGGACAGTCCCTGGCAGCGTATCAGCAAGGTGAGCCGTGTTTATTTTGTACTAAAGCATTTTCGGCGTTACTTTGCCCGTACATCACTGGAGTGACAACCGACTGCGCACCTTTTTGCTCAGATTCTGCCAATGTATTTCTATTGTAAGAGACCAGGGGCTCTATTCTGCCACGTTCGTATAAGCGAACGTTCGGATATGTGACATCAAAATGACGTTTTTCGCATCCTGCTAACGTATGTTGGTATTCTGCAAGGTACGGTAGCGCTTTAGGTAAAGATACTTCGTACCGAATGTTTACATTAGCATACGTTTCGAAACACGTCACAAATCCGAACGTTCGCTTAAACGAACGTGGCAGAACAGATCCCTCGATCAAATAGGTTGATATATTTTTTTGTGTTAGCAACGGAAACTGTGTTGTGGTAGACTGGGAAGTATGAAAGACAAGCCCTATTGCTCAATGGACTTGACGAAGAGAATCGCACGGAACTATGTGATAAATACTGAAGGCAAAATCATTCTCTGACATGTTTTATTTCCCCCCGTCAGGAAGGGCTGTTTCACTTTGAGTAGTGACCGCGGTGAAACTATGATTGCTGATCAGCAGTTGAGGTCCCGCCTGTTGTTTTGTGGAGTGGATTTGCTGCATGACAATGCGCGGCCGATCTCACAAAGAAAAAGCTGATGAAGCTTCAGACGACAGTGCTGGAACACCCATCATAAAAGTCAAATCTTTCACCACACCTCTTTGTTTCACTGCAAATCAGTCGGCATTTTTACTCAGTCAACGCGAAGTCATGGATATCTCGAAACTGGTTCCAATCTCAGTCAAAACACCATTATGAAAAGTAATTTCCCGCTTGGCGGACTCGTGAGGCAAAAACTCGTGTAATTTGGGTGATTATGTTTAAAAATAAACAATGTCATTTCATTCTATTGTTTGTGTTCAGTTTTTATTTGATTGACCCTTATATTAAACTCACGCAAACGATGCTAAAAAATATCACCGCGAATTAACGCTTCAATACCCGTTTTCGAAGAATCAAAGTCGGAGGTATTTGTTTAACCAGTTCAATCCGTCTCAATCATCCCTCAGCTGTACAGGAACTTATCGATGTGACTTCATTTTACCTCTACACGTAACCCTCAACCGATGGACATTAATTTATTATTAAGGGTGTATGCAGGGCCCTTGCTAAAGGGGAGGAGAAGTTTCCCTCCCCCTAACACTTGCAAAATTAGATACCTTGTCGGCAAGTTGGTGAACATTTTTTAACAGAAACGGTAATTTCTGGTACACTTGGCAAAATTACGCAAATCCTGTTGGCAAAAGTCAAAAGTTGGTAATATAGTTGATAAAAAAAAATAAGCAAGTTGGTAAAAACCGATATTTGACTTGGCAGTTTATCGACATCTCCCTCCTTAATAAAAGTCTTAGCAATGGCTCTGGGTGCATGTCCAAGAACTAAATAGGTCTCTCAGACTTATAACACAAATTATAATAAACTCACTCCAACTGGGACTAGAAAAAAATTCAGTACGATTCTCCATAAGCTACAGTACATGCTGAAATGAGCGGTGCCTTTTAAGAAATTTTCAGGCAAAATTCTTAAACATCGAATTGCACAGCATAACTTTTAGAAGAGTGGCACATTCTGCAGAATTTTTGATTTTTAAGAATTCTTTCCTGAAAGTTTCGTAATTGTTACAGACTTATCATTTATTTCACTGTAGCATAGCTTGTAAAGAGACATTCTAGAAATTTTGAAGTGCTCTACATCGTTAAATTTTTTGTATTTATGTGCTAAAATCACATGGTTTTCTCTAAATACGCCATTAATGCTCACTCTTTCAATCTGTTTGCCTTAAACGTATATTTTCATTCTACGCGTAACTGAAATAGCTTAGCATTTAATATTCTTGATGTGCAAGCTCGAATTTCTCTCTGTTAAATATTACACGATAGGTTTGTTTGTGTCAAGCAAAATTCTTGTTTTCTCCTTATTACTAGGGATTTAACAGATATTGATTTTACCGGATATCGGATATCCGAAGCTCCTTTGGTTGCCGGATATGGATATCCGGCACTAAACATGTATTTAGTTTTTCCATTTGTTTTTGTTTCAATTTGTGTTTTTTCATTTTTTCAATATAATGACATCAGAAAAATTAATTGCAAAAATGTTTCACACACCATTAAAGTATTTTTTAATAATTGACTTATAATTTGCAAAAACTAAATACCTTTATATATGTATATAAAAAATGTTGCTTAAAATATAAACAGTAAAAATATTCTTTTTATGTGTACACTACTGGCAGAAGCAAATAAATTTTAACCATGAGTTTTGATAAGATACCTATGATAGATGAGTTATTTTTTTCCAAACATAGGTTTAAAGCTTTTTCTGTTTTAATCATTTAATATTCGGGAGTTTTTGCGCTACGTTAACGTGGCATTAACGTGGGAAGAAACGTAGCGCAAAAACTCCCTATTAATTCACATTAAGTCATTTTTAGTTTTATTTTAAATTAAATTACTTTTAGAAATTGATAAATAAAAAGTAAATCCCTTTTAAATATTTATAATGAAATTATAATTCTTTCTTTTGTAGTTTTATACAGGTATGGAACAGAATTTTTAAAGTTATGCAGTAAATTTCTTTAATAAAAAAATTATTTTAAACTACAAGTTAAAAAATAAAAATAGATCTGTTTAATTGTTTAGCTTCTAAAATATGCGAGCATTCTTTCACAGTACAAAAACTTATATGGCACCATAAGGGGGAAAAGGGAAGGTGGGGGCAAATTAATTTAAAAAAATAATTTCAAACAATAGTTTAGGAAAATTTCAATTTTTTACTCTTGATTTCGACATGCAACACACACACACACAAGAAGAAAAAAAAGATTAGTCAATGTACTTATGTATGGAGTGATAATCATGCTATAGTAGTAATAGACTGATGCAGTAGTAACTACAACGATAATTATACACAATACTGTAGTAGTAACTAAAACAACTATTTTAAACTAGTAAAATACCATGTTACAACATGGCTGGCTGCACAGGCAGTCATGTTATAATTTTCATCAATAAATATTTCACAAACAGATTTTAAATGTACATCTTTTAAATAGACTTAACTTTAAAAATCAATTGAAACTTCAGTGAATTTAAATAAACAAATTCAATTAAAAAATAAATATGTAAAATAAGGGTTAATTTTTAATCATTAGGTTTTGGAGACTTCAATAAAGGAATGCTCAGTAAAAGATTGTCATTTCCAAAAAGGATGAAGATTGAAAATTTCTCCCTGCCTCTATAAATAAATTTTGAAGGCAGAATAATCGGAGTTTTTTATTCATTATCGGGTTTCCGGGGCAAATTAAAAATATTGGAGAAACTCTATGGGGAGACAGTGTAAAATTACATTATTTGTGGTATTATCATGAGAGAAGCTGCGTATACTGAATGTACATATTTTTCAAATGATACTGTACAGTGCTTATAATTAAACAATTTCCCCTATAAACAGCAGTCTACAGCTGAAAAGGATTCGAAGATCGCCTCCAAATTTGCACATGGACACTGCATGAGATATGCTTATTTATTTATTTATTTATTTATTTTGTTCAGAAAATGTCCGCTACTCAGAATCTACAAATCTTGAAATTGTGTTAATTTTGAATGATCCATTTTCAGCGTTAAATTTGCTGTTTTTTCATGTTTAATAGCGACTTTAACATCTTTAACTCCAGCTTTTTAATCAAAATTCCTTAAGCACTTCTTATGCATTGTCTATGATAAAAATTATTACTATCTGTTCTGCCGTTTTAGTCGTAGAGTCCTGTTTATAGGGGAAGTTTAATTATATGAAATATAACTTTTCATCCTGTCCCATGAATATTATAGATAGAACTTTAGTAGTACATAGCCGGATATCCGGTAGTTAAGTTTCGGATATCCGACGGTATTTCGGATATTTTAAAATCGGCCGGATACCAGATACTTGCCGGATATCCGTTACATCCCTACTTATTACCACAATATTTTGTCAAGTATGAATATTTAAGTACTCCGAAGAGTCCATAGAGAAATCAAACTGTTATTTCTGCCAAATTTATCGACTTTTATTGCTATTTTCCTCGGTTAATACATCCGTTTTCAGAAAGTTTTTTTTTTTCCTTTATTACTACAATTTTGTCAAATATGCATATTTGAGTATTCCGAAGAGTCTATGCTGAAATCAAAAGGTTAATTCTAACAAATTTATCGAATATTGTGGCTGTTTTTCTTAGTTAACTCATTCGTTTTCAGGGAGAAAAAAAATTTCTCCTCGTAACCACAATATTTTGTCAAGTATGCGTATTTAAGTTCTCCGTAGAGTCCTTGTAGAAATCAAAATGTTAATTCTATCAAATTTATCAAATTTTTTGGCTGTTTTTCTTAGTTAACACATTCGTTTTCATAAAGTGACATTTTTTCTCCATATCACCACAATATTTTTGTCAAGTATTCACATTTAACCCTTTGAGGCGCAACTCTTTCCCAATGCTGAAAAAAGGGCAGCCGTTGCCATCGCTCGACTTAACTACCAGCAAGATGGCGGACGATCGAAACGCTCATCGCGTGCCACAGATCTAGAGACCTTTTTTGACGACAGCTGGCACAGCCAACTGTCAACGTTTCAATCGTGCGCCATCTTGCTGGTAGTTAAGTCGAGCGATGGCAACGGCTGCCCTTTTTTCAGCATTGGGCAATCTATCCAGCTGTTCTTGCGTTCTTCCATTTTTCAGCAGATGTCAGCAGATGTCGTGACCAATTTTTTTTACGGGAAATGAACGTGCTAAAAAGTAAAGGATTATGGTGGAGCTATGTCACCCAGCAACTATTTTTATAGAAATCAAATCTATTCTTCGTGACAGGCAACAGTCAAAACGTCAGAGTTTGGTGATCCCAGAGCGGGATCACTGCGCCTTAAAGGGTTAAGGAGTCCTAATAGTACACTTAGGAATTAAAATGTTCATTCTGCCAATTTACGCTTAAAAACTTCCAAATTGTGTCGAGTCTCACCAGATAGGGCGAAATGGAAGATTGGTTACATCTCTGAGAAGTTTAGAAACCAATATGTTTTCCAATATTTAGCTCAGATAAAATAACGGCATCAACAAAATATTGCTTTATTGTTTACTTCTTGAATTCAATATTCGAAATTTCACAATTTATTTCAAATGCTGAGTGAAAATAAAGATCAAGCATAAAAATTTTCGACCATACTTGGTAAGAGATTTTAAAAACACCATTTCTCAATCTCGGACCAGTTTTGAATATCACTCTATTTCCAAAGATGTAGTTATTCTTTTTATCTCTATTTAATTTTCTGTTATCTATATTATCTTATGTATTATTTATTTTTATCATCTACTGGAAATTGAACGAGAATGAAATATTCTTTTTCCTAAGTTTTAATGCAGGTGAAAAATTTTATTAGTTTCCAGCGCTATGCAATTACCCTTTTGTTACTGCTTTCACTGCTCTAAACCGTAAACAATGTTTCGAGTTGGTATAATGAGAAGGTGGTAAATAACACGAAGCAATATAAGGTTATAACAATTCTTTAAAAATAAGTAAATGGTCTGGATACTAACAATGGCATTTATTATTCTTTTTAAATGCACGATGTTGATTCACTTTGTTTTTTTTTTCTGAGAGTTTGCGATAACAAAAGGCTGTTCACAAAAGGGAAGTTAAACTAAATTAGACCTTATACATACACACACATACATATAGCCGGGAAAATACGTATCGCTTCGGCTCATTAAAAAAGGAACCTAATGTATTTTGAATACTTTATTGAAATGTTTTGTCACGCAAAAATTATACGAATAAATTTAGGTTTAAAAAAAAAAAAGAAGTCCGCAGCGGCCTAGTCGCTAAGCTCAGGTCGAACCGAAAGTGAAGGGGCTCCGATGGTCAGAGCTTTGGAGGGGGGGGGGGGGCACAACCTCTCTCAGCTGGATTGCTGTGAAACCGTATAAGCTAATGGGAGCTGGTGCACGTAAAATCTGATTGTGGCTCCTATGCTCTCCATGTTCAAACGTACCACTGAGGAGGGGGCGATCCGGTGCTATAGTCTGTTCGCCGAGTCGAGAGAACGAAACTAAACAATTGCACGTGCAAACTGGCGAAGAGTAAACACCTGGCATTTTGCCAAAGCGCCAAGCACAGTGTAAATTTCTGCTTTTTTCCATTTACGCTGTTTGGAATTAAGAAAGGTTAAATTCGCCTAACTAGGGATTGGTGCAAAAAAATGTAATTCTTTGGTAACCCGTTTGTTTACTTTCGTTCTCTCGTTTCCGCGAACAGACTATAGGTCTTTCATCTGGAATTGGTTCCAAAATTAGCAGACCACTCATAGGGGGGACGTAGGTCTGTGTACTAGCTGCCTCCATAATGGAAAGACCAGTATCTCGGGCATTGGTAATCCACCCGGCCATTAAAGAAAAAAGTTTTTTTTTTAATGTTGAAATAGATTTTAATTTTGATGTAGTCCGTATTAAAATCTAAATTATCCAAAATAAAAATAAATTTTGTTAAATCACCATTAACAAAATCATCACATCATTACGTTATAATAGTTTTTAATTTTCATATTATATATTTTTTAACTGCCATCTATATTCGTGCATGGTTTCGTTAACATATTGCGATGTATAGCGAGAATTAACAGCTGTACGCCTGATATTTTGTTTTCCTGCGATACTTTCAATTTACAGAAATAACCTTACATTTAAGTATGTAGTAGAAAGTAATCATGGTTAGCCACTTTTTTTACTTATATCCATAATTTTCGTTTAAGGAAGAATTTCGTCAGTCTAAGAGCATCACTAGAAATATCTAAAGAACAGTAACGTTTTTGGTAAACATTATATTTTAATAGGGTGGGAAAATGAAAAAAAAATCACTACAAAATAGTTCATTTAATCAGCTTACATTATGACTGCATGCTTTCTTATTAAAGTAAGATTGTTTTAAATGGACAGTTTTCTGCTCTATTTCTGATCATGTTGAGACAACAAAGGAAAATATGACTATTAGTTAATTTTCACATGTCAGTTTTATGATTAAAGGATTAGATTTCCCATAAGTGTGTCAATCAAAATATTACTTCACATCTTTAGTTTTGTTTATGCTTTACTCTTTTGAGAAAGACTCCTTAATGGCTTCTGAAAAGTCATCAGGCATATAGCTAGTGTTTATTTACTTATTTATTTTTCCTTAATTTTCTTTTGTATTACATTAATCAGTATTGGTCATTCATTGTCTAACTAAAACAAGAGAAAATAAATAGTTTCAAGTTGATATTATTGACAATTTGGTCGTATTCGAAATGTTTTTTGGTCGTATTCGAAACCTTTATTTTTCAACGTTTCCTCGCAACGCAAGCAGGTTCTTAGGTGAAGTTGGAGTTATGCTGGTCGTGGAGTTTTCCCATAGTATTCTCTCTTCCTTGGATTTTTCGCTGCCGGCTTTATGTAACTTGGAAAAACTAACATATACAGTTTGATCAAAACTCATTGTCCCAAATTTGAAGGGTTATATTTACAGAGTAACAGAAGATGCAAGGATTTTGGGAAGAATAAATAAAAAATAATATTGCCAAGTTTCTAACAGTATAAAGTTATATGTCTTTAACGTGACCACCGTCAAAAACACGAATGATATCCGTTCTGTTTGCGGAATTTTCCCCACACTTTTATGGGGAAGAAAAAGAAGAGAAAAAATAAGCAACTTAAAATTAATAAAACTTTGTAACTTCTCTCTCTGCGAAAAGGAACTGTACCTTGTATTGTTTAGAAGATTGAACCTTTCAAGTTGGGATATTCATTTAAATGTCTCCTATACAAATGTCCTATTCAGATACATTAGCTACTCTATACGCATGTCTAAACTGAACTAATAGGTCTCCATATTCTTTATAAATAGACCCTCTCCCTAAAAAAATAAATACTGGACCGTTCCCAATTTTGGTCAGGCTAATAATAAGTCCTAGTCCGTAAACCTCTTTGAAAGTGGTAAAATAATCTTTCTCAGCTGAATTTAAAAAAAGAACCGTTTTTCTTTCTTTCTTTTTAAGAATTAATCGTTTCTGATCTAAAAGGAACTTGCTAATATATGAGAGTGGATTGACAAGGTACGCTAGCATTCTGCAGGGAAATATATCTGTCTGACAGAGCAACTAAACTCTCCTCGAAAGCGAAAAGGGAATGCATGATATATACCGTTCAGACTTCTACGTTATTATTAGAGTTGTCGCTGCCTCGTCCTCTGTCTTTCTCTCCCCCCCTCCCCCATTCTTTCCCTACCCCTCGTCTCTTACCCTTTAATGACACTAATTTTGTCCTATTAATTTAATGAGTCCGAATCCAATCAATATTTAATGAAGGAGCCCCTTCGTCCGTTCATCGACTCAAAAACCCGTACCGGGAATTTCTCAATAACAAAGGTCTTCGAACTCCGAGGATTGGGTGTCTTGGAGCAAATTCGATCCATCATGATCAGGGAAACCGGGAGGGAGAACGATTGCTTACTAAAACAACGGAATACGAACTTAGGACAAACCCGGTCTTCTCTTTATTTATTTGTTGATTTAAATATTTCTGACTCGCTATTTGCGAGTAAGATGTAGTGATAATACCATGTTTCAGTGGCAAACATTTCGGTGATCGATCGGCAGCGGTATACAGATGCAGCCGCTTGATCTCAAAGATTGTGTTGTTTTAAGTACTAGTTAATCACTTAGCATCGGCTACTGGTCGGATTGCCAGTGGCAAGTTAACTAAAGAGACCACGTTGCAGATTGTTATGAAAGAGGATCTGAAAATAAAGCTCGATTTGCTACTCTATAAAAAGCTTCACTTGTTAAAATAAATAAATTTTCAGGTAGGTTAATTATAATAAGATGTAGTTATAATACCATGATTCAGAACCAAACATTTTGGTGGTCAATCGGAAGCAGTATACAGATTCAATCGTTCTTTTTCACGCCCCTCTCTCCTTCTGCAAAGCTTCAGTTGTTTAAAGTATTAAATAATCACTTATCATTGGCTACTGATCGAAATGACATCGGCAAGTTAACTAAACAGAAAATGGGAAATGAAAGACCTTTTCATTACACTTTGTAGGTTTTTATTTTAAAAAAAAAACAGGAAGTTCAATTTAAAAAAACCTGATTTGCTACTTTTTAAAAAAATTTACTTATATTAAAAAAAAGTTTGCGTATGCAAAATTATTTTTTATGTAAAAACAAATTATGTTTATAGTTAAAAACTTCTTGCATGTGCTGAAGTTTTAAGTTGCAAGCTTCAATATAAATGTAACCATTAATTGAAAAAGGATTGTTTCCGAAATAGATTTGAGCTGAAGAAAGGAATTCCTAAAAAATTATTAGTTTGATCTTTCTTGGTATTTTTTCGTTAGTACCTATATTGTTATGATGTATTCTCATAGCTGCCAACTCTTCCGGATTTTCCGGAAAATTTTTACACCACAAACTTGTAACCATTTTATCTTACATTAAAAATTTGGACTTTTTTTAAGCTTAAATTGCTAAGTAAACATTAGTGGTGGAAAATCTTCCGATAAAATTTGAAGAATTGGCAGCTGTGTATTCTATGAAGTTAAAACTCAACGAAGGAAAATAGAACTCAATCAATTTAATGAATCCATAAATTTTTAGTATTTTACCCCCCCCCCCCCCAACACGTTACTCGCGTTTCTGCTTACGGCACAAGGTTGCAACAACTTAAAACCTTCCGTAATAGCATGTAAATCCTCTTCAACTTCCGGTCTTTATGAAAAGGGAAGCAACAAACAAAAAGAAATGAACACGGATTCTCTTTTCCTTCATTCATATTCCAGCAGTTTACTACTAATTGTAAAACGCAATTCATTCATTTGTTTTCGAGTACCACAAGGGAGGGGCATCTCATAGTCGTTCGGAGGGGGAGGGGGGTTGCATCAACTACTGATGCCTCTGCTCACGATTCTACCTTGCTTTGGAGAAGCTACGCCTCGACGATTCCAATGATTAAGAAACAAATTTCATACGGATTTTTTCCCCCATCTTTTATTTATTTATTTACTCTTTAACCCATATTACTGCTTATCAGTGTCTGGCGCTATTGCCCCATTGTTCCCTTAATGGCGTTGAAACTTGGTGTTGGCCGTTTATTTGGAACCGTTGCGGCAGAGGTGAAAGTATCAAATCGTGAATTTTCTTTGTCTGGCGAGGACACCCAGTTTCTACTGACGCGATGTTGTTACTTTGATGAAGATGAAGCAACACCCCTAATATATTTTTTTCCTGGTGTTTTCTTGAAGTGTTCTATTAGTTGTATTCCAGTGTTGCGTGCGTATGCTGTGAATCTAGCATGGGATATTCTACAGATAATGTTGTAAGCTGATGGTAAAGTATAAACTAATTCATATCTATCACATTCACTTATGCAGTCGTTATGTCCGCAATAGGATCTAAAGTGAACCCGCGGTGGTCCACACAGCCTTGGTGAAATCGAGGTAGTTATCTCCATAAAGAGGGGTCAGCATGGGGATTGTCGATTATTAGTTGTAATTTCGCCAGAATGGCAGGTCAAGCAAATAATATGTTCTGGGTTCAGTTCTTCAATGTCAATACATTTCCTGCAGCTCTGGTAAGTTCTGGTGCCATCTCTCTGGATTTTCATCTCTCTATGGTGTTTCTTTCTGAGTCTGATCAAAGTCTTTGTAATAGTTATGTTTGTGTTTAATCAACAAGTAAGAATAAATGGTTCTATAGTTCCTATATTTGTAAAATAAAGCCTTGGCGAAATCGAAGCAGTTATTTCCATAAAGGCCAGCATGGGGATTGTCGGTTATTAGTTGTAATTTCGCCAGAATGGCAGGACAAGCAAAATTATGTTATGGGTTCAGTTCTTCAGTGCGTTTACAGTTCCTGCAGCTCTGGTAAGTTCTGATGCTATCTCTGGATATTCAACCCTCTACGGTGTTTCTTTCTAAGCCTGGTAGCTTTGCCCTAAGCTTTGTAATAGTTATGTTTGTGTTTAATTCGCAGATTTAACATTGAATCATTATGGTTCTTTCACTGAATTTCTGTTTTGAAACAGAGTTTATATCACTGAGGGCGACTTTAGCGAGTAATTCTTTATTGAGATTCCTCGCCTCCTTTGCCTAAGAGTCATCGGCCTGATTTTTGTCATTAAAAACGTGAGTTGGGATCCACTGCATAATACATTTCTTGTTCAAGTTTCGGATTTAATCCAACAAACTGTGTATTTTTCGTACAAGCCCGGAGCAACTCTTTTTGATTGCCTGAAGAGCAGTTTTAGAGTCGCTAAAAAAGAATTTCCTAGATAGCGAGGAGTTCACATGTATAGTTTGAAGCAATTTTTCCAGCACCGACCCTGAATTGTTTTGTACTATTCTGGGGAATAGTGAAGTTGAACTCAGCTCCTCCGTTTCCCAAAATCTTGTCCGAGGATCTATCAGTGAATGCATAAGCAAAGGTTAAATGAAAAAATGGTTCTATAGTTCCTTTAGCTTTGATTTCGGAGATTGGTTATTTCTTAGAGCAAGGCTCAAGAAGGTCAGTTGTAATACTAGTATTTATTTCTAAAATACTTGTAGAGGGCAAAACTGGTTTATCTAAGATCTTGTGTGCATGATGAACAAGTTCAGTTTGCTGTCTGGTCGTTTGGTCGTATTGTAGAGCATTAAATAGATTTCATGATGTACTATGAAATAGATTTACACTGCCCTCCAAAAGTTAAGGTACAACCTGTTTTTTTTGTATATAATATGGAAACGAATAAACATAGAAGCAAAAAATTTGGACTAACTGAGCACTAAACAGTTCTTTATTGACAGTACGATAGAGAAATTTACATAAATTCAACACAAACATTGTGTAAAAGCAAAAGAACTCTTTTGGTAGGAAAGTCCACTTTTGGAGAAAACAGTTTATCAAAGCTTTTTGTGGAAACGTGGTGGAAACATTACAAAAATGAGTTCTAATAAGGAATGTATCCACCCTAACTGCAATACCCTGGCGGCATCGATTCTCCATGCTGCTAATTAAGTTGTCGGACAGCTCAATAGGGAGCGAAGACCACGCACGTATTAGTCCTTGTTCCAGCTTATGCAACGATCTTGGAGGAGGACTTGAAGCAGTCACTTGTCTGCCAAGGTAGTCCCAAACATGTTCTATCGGATTGAGGTCTGGAGATTGAGCTGGTCATTCCATTCGCTCCAAACCTTGACTCTCAAGATAATCCTCAACAAGCACAGCTCGGTGAGGTCGGGCATTATCATCCATCAGAATGAAATCCTTGCCAATATCAGCAGCATATGGCCGAACATAGGCATCAAGGATCTCATCCCGATATCTCACACCAGTCATAGTTCCTCCCTGGAACACGTGCAGGTCAGTGTGACCATCGAGTGGGATCCCTGCCCAAACCATTATTCCACCACCTCGATAACTGTGTCTTTCCAGTGTTGGATTGATGGTATCGGTATATTCCTTGGTGTCGGGTGCTTGGTTCCCTCCAGAAAAGCAGACGTCCTGAATCACTCTCTAGTGTGAATCTGGACTCGTCTGTAAAGAGCACAGAAGCCCATCGCTGTCTGGTCCAAGGAACGTGTTCTCTTGGCCAAGATAAACGAGCCCTTCTCTGTCGTCCGTTGAGGGGGACACATACAAGTGGTCACCTTGCATAGTGACCTGAGTTGTGAAGAAGCCTTCGCACCGTACTAGCGGATATTCTTCTCTCTGATGCTACAGAGTGGCCTGCAACACAGCGGCACAGAAATGCTCCTTCTTTTCCGGGCCGAAAGAGCTATAAAACGATATTCTGCGCGTGTTGTAGCTCGTGCTCGGAATAGAAAATGTCTTCTGGCAGAGAATCTTCCGTTTGATATTGATTCCAGAGACGGTGGACCACACTGCGAGACACATTAAGACGCCTAGGAGCATAAGCCTGTGACAACTCTTTCCATGCATACGACCGCCCACCACCTTAACGAATCGGGCAAACAGTTTCTCTAAGATATTGCGGGACCCTGCTACCTATTGTTAACGAATCTGCTAACAAAAGTTGTAAATCAGCAAAAGTTACACGCGTAATTACGAAAGCCTGATATTTGCACATTTTTCTCTGACTCATATATGCCTGTTCTTTTCTATAAAAACAAAGTGGTAGCTATCGTTTTTGCATAAATTTGCATAAAGTTCATTGTTATCATTTATATAAACCATAAATTTTACTGTCAGTGTCATTTTTTTTTATGGTGAGCTTCGAAAAACATGTTGTTCCTTACTTTTGGAGGCCAGTGTAACACTGGACGCGTAACATCGATTTCACAATCGTCTGATATGTAATCCATTTCAAATCATTTTCCTGTGCTGTAGTCAGGACATCAACACCTTAAAAAGAAAGAAAGAAAGAAAAAACCCTTTAGATCAGTGATTCCCAGCGAGGTCCAGGTGAACTCCTTGGGGGGTCCATTAAGCTTTTAAAGGGGTCAGGTCTGTAAGGGGTCTATTAGGTGGTCGATGATAAAGTTTTCTGTTTTAAATATTTTTATTTAATTTTTTAGGAATATTATTAATCGATAATAATATCCGTTTTACATTTATAAATAGAATACAGATTTTCAATTGCGATGTCATTCACATATCTAAAGTTTAAGCTGGTCTACAATTTCTTCTGAAGTTGTACAATATGGCTAATGACACACTGGCAAAATATCAATAATACGTTTTTAAGACCTTGCATTTTACCGCTTCAGTTTTAACATTTATGTGATCAAGATGTCTCTATTAATAAATCGGTGATGCTGAACAACTTTGTAATCACTTTTTCCCAATACCTCGAACCATTTTTAAGAAAGAACGCTAACTTCAAATTTAATCAACCAGATGGTGCTGTAAGCGGATTTTTTTCCGTAGCGCATGGCAACGTTACTATACTTACACCCCACTTTTATGACTATAGCTCTTATCATTCAGAAATTATTGGGGGTGAAAACGTACTTAAGCGGGCACACTGTATATGTTACAATTACATAAAATACTGTAAAACTGAAAGTGGTTTAATAAAATGTAGTTCTTTTTAATTATTGGACTATCCTCAACTTCATGCATTGTGGTGTTGTAGGTATTAAAAAAAATTAGGGGGTCTATCGAAAAAAAAAAAAAATCTTTCAAGGGGGTCTAAGTAGTAAAAAGGTTGGGAACCCCCTGCTTCAGATCGTCATTATGCTTGAAACTTTGGTTTTTGACAGTTTATTTCAGATGAGGTGATAGTATCAAATCGTGAATTTCCTTTGTCTGCTCGCACTTTATATGGGACATCCAGTTTCTTCTGATCTTGTGTTAGTCTGATGTAGATGAAGCAACAGTCTAGTGGAAAACGTAATTCTACTTTAGCGTTACGGCATTTGAGGCAGCAAAGACATTAGGGGCAGTAAAGACACAAGTGGAAACTGAGCTTAACTTGAATATTTTATGCTCTTTAGCTGTTTTAAAGGAACTATTGTCTGTAAAAGAGGTGAATTACTGAAAAAACGACGGTTCTGAATTTTTATCCATTTCTTCTCTCTCTCTCTCTCTCTCGAATTATTTGATTTTTATACCTGTGTCGTATTCAAATTTAGAGTCAGTTTAATCGGCGCGTAAAGTTCTGAATGCACTATAATATGTAAGTATATAAAATCTCATAATCTCATGCTCTAAAATTTAGTAATCTGTTTTTTTTTTTTTTTTTTTTTTTTTTTTTTTGTTGTTGTTGTTTGTTACCGTAAAATTTTTTATTTTAAAAAAGCAAATACATGAGAATCTTTCACTAGATCCCTTAAAACGTTGACCGGGACATTCCCATTGACTTAGGTTTCAGCAGTTTACTTATTAAGAGCACAGATCTTGAGGAAAAGAAGCCTTTCAAAAAGTACTTGTAAAGTGATAATCAACTTTTTAGCTTTATTTTAAAATTATTTTTTAGGCTAGTATTTTGTAAAGTACCTGTCACTATTGGCGCATTACGTTATTTTTAGTGGTACAGAATTGTATAGATATTAGTATAGTTTAATTAGTTTACAGATATTAGTATAGTTTAATTAGTTTATAGATACTTGTATAGTTTTTTTGAATATTTTTTTAATAGTTGAATAATATCTAATTAAAATAATAAATAATTCAGAATTATTTTCTTATAGAATGCATTGATAATAATTTGGAAAATGCTTTTATGGTACTACATTGTGGCGTAGCCAAGAGGGGATAGGGGTCTCCCCCCCCCCCCCCCAATGAGGAATTTTTTGCCATACAAAATGTATGTATTCTTTACTTCCTTATCACACACATATGTACATATATGTGAGTTTCAGTAGTTGTAACATCCCTCATGAAAAATTTCTGGCTACGCCACTGGTACTACATATATTTTTGCTTAAGATTCGAAGTTTTAAATGTTTGAGAACCTCTGATTTCTCGTATCATTCTTATCTTTTTCTCTGATTTTTAAGATGAAGATCTACACTGGCCTCTATTCATTCATTTCAAATTCCATTTTGCTTCAGGAAAATTCCAGTTTACTTACAACTATATTATTATAAAAATTGCTGAGATTTATTTATTTTTTAATGGGCTTTATAAGTAAAAATAGCTTAAATTTATTTTAAAAACGAAGGACTGAAATTAAAAATAGATTAGATTTTTTTTTTTTTTTCTGAGAGGAAAGCTTTGTAGTAAGAAAAAAAAAAGCTATCTATTTTTAAAAAGGGAGGGGGGTCCTTTCTAATTAAAAATAGCGGAGATCTATTTTAAAGAGACTTTGTAATTAAAGAAAAGAAAGTGATCCGCTTAAATAAATAAAAAGCGCATTTTACGCAGTTTTAAGCAAAAAACTTGAGTCATTTTTCCTCTAAATTTAAATTTTTCAATGAGCTAAATTTTTATGCTCTGCCATGGGCGTAGCCAGAAATTTTTCATGGGGGGGTTACGACTACTGCACCTCACATATATACATGCATGTGTGCAGGGGCGTAGCCAGGGGGGGATATCGGGATATATGCCCCCCCCCCCGAAATTTTTGGATTAGTGATGAAACTCCGTCTATTTATACACATATACGTTCATATCCCCCCCCCCCGAAATATTTTCCAGGCGTATATCCCCCCCCCCCGAAGTATTTTCCTGGCTACGCGCCTGTCTGTGTGTGATAAGGGAGTGAAGAATATACATTTTGTATGGCAAAAAATTCCTCATGGGGGAGAGTATGACCCCCCTAACACCCCCGCCCCCTTGGCTACTCCCCTGCTCTGCAAAGATCCACTTTACAAATTGCTTTCAGAGTCACATTGGATACAGTTTAAGACACTAATCCTGAAGTTTTCTCAGCTTTTTTTTTTTTTTTTTTTTTTTTAATTTGATGCACTTTTAATCCAGTCCCAGATATTTTAGTCTCATACAAGACTGTTACGATATACTACTATGCATGCGTATTTTTTTCTACGTCCTGAAAAACCGTTGAAAGGTATGTACAGGGGTGAAAGATCCCCCCTTTTTTTTTTGCTCCTCTTAGTTTCAACCGGAAGTCATACCTGAGATAAATTCCCTGGGACCCATCGCTCCAATTTCTTGTGTATTGTTGGGGGAATAGAAATTGTTATACACACCAGAAGAAAATACCTTGCATAACGGTGGCGTTTCGGCGCCAAACGGAAGGATGAGTCATCGAAGATTTCCGCTTTGCATCGATGAGTATAAATTTGCTCTGTACTTGTGCACGTTCGACTATTGACAAATTTGGTTAAATTTGAATATAATATAATCAAAACCCCTTAAATTGTCAAAGAAATGAATGCGTACAAATAACTTACACTTAATTTAAAATTTTTATGATTGAATAAATAAATAATATAGAATAAAAATAATAAATAAATAAAATAAGTATAATGTAGTAATAATAAAGAAACAATAAAAAATAAATGAATACATATAGTCAGTTTACACATATTTTTATTTCAAAATGTACAAGAAAATTATGTAATCTGATTGGAATCTTATCATTTCTCATAAGCCAGTTTGCAAATCATTGATCTGTTGATACGTATTTATGTATATTTTAGAACTTAGTTTTTAATTTTCTTTTAAATTTTACAATAAAATTTGAAATTTTTTGAAAATTAACTTTGCATATTTATTTATTTTATTATTTTTTTCCCTCAAAAATTCTTTAAAGCGGTACTATACACTTTAACAATGAATAATCTTATTATGTAACTCTTGAAAAGAAAAAATGTATAGAAAATCGAAAAGGGCAAAATTTTCCCAAGCCTGTCGCACTTAGCAAAACATTGCATAGTTAAGAATTTTTTCTGAAAATTTCTTAACGAATCTAGCCCCACCGCCCTGTTAAAAAAAAAAAAGAAAGAAAGAAAGAAAAGTACACATTTTGAAGATACTTTTTTAAAATTTTCAAGTTCTATACACTGTAACAATGAATAATCTTATTATGTAACTCTTGAAAAGAAAAAATGTATAGAAAATCGAAAAGGACAAAATTTTCCCAAGCCTGTCGCACTTAGCAAAACATTGCATAGTTAAGAATTTTTTCTGAAAATTTCTTAACGAATCTAGCCCCACCGCCCTGTTAAAAAAAAAAAAAGAAAGAAAGAAAGAAAAGTACACATTTTGAAGATACTTTTTTAAAATTTTCAAGTTCTCGTTTAGTTTATTTTAATTCATGGTTTAAAAAAATAGATTAGTTTATTTTAAATCATGGTTTAAAAAAATAAAAAATAAATGAATGAGAATTTTTCAAACTGAAGGTCCCTATCGTTCGCGCACTATCGCATGTGCTAGGGACCAACAGGAACATTCAGAGACACATGCCTGGAAGCAACCATAGGCATTTAAAGGGGAATCTCCGTGGAGTCTGTACCGATGGGAAAGAACAGGTTAACTATGCATTAAGCATGCGTGTTGTAAGTGCAAATAAGATTATGTGTGTGTTGAAAAGTTTTTTCTCTTTTACTTTTCTTTTTACACCGCAATTTAACAGACATTCTGCACTTTCTATACGAAGTAAAAACCAGTTCAAAAAAGTCGTCAACATGAAAGGTAGTGGGGATAAGCTACTTTTTTATTTTACTTTTTTTTTTTTAAGAGTTCAACTTGCCTCTTTGACCCTTGACAGATTTCGCTCTTCGGATTATCATTTTGCTGCCACGAAAAAGTGATTACTTTCGCACTTCGTATTGACTGAAAAATATGGAGGCCATCTATACTTATCGCTAACTAGGAGTATAAACGGCCTTCATATTTTCGGTCCATTACGAAAGCTGAATCGGAATAGGCAGAAGCAAGCTCCTTCTTAGACCGATGATGGGAGATCTTGGAAGCTCGGGAACAGCATACTTAGTGTGATCAAAAAGTATCCGGAATGCTTCATTTAAAATACATCTATAGTAGATAGATATATGTATAGTCTGTGAACTTACGTCAAACACTTTTATTACTTCTATAAACAGTGAAGAATTATTTAATTTTATTGCTTAAAAATAAATTTGTTTTAAATAAGAATTTTAATCTGTTGATTTTCCAAAATGGCGAATGTTCGGGGGGGGGGGGGGAGCGAGGAGGGAATTAAATATGAAGTATTAAAACCGAGAGAATCCCCTTATTAATACTATTTTAGTTTCTTCGAAGCAGTGAATTAGTTTTTTTTTTTCCCAAGCGTGTTATTGAGCTATTATTGTTCGTGAGTTTTTAAACAAACAATTTGATAAATCTACTGCTGCATCATCTACGTATTCGCATGATAGAGCACAAAGTGTCTTTATTTCCAAGGTTGAAATTGGCTTTTCGTACTGCCGCCGTTTTAAGTCCATTAATTTGATTTTAAGAAAATTGCAATGAACTTTGAAGGTGTTCCACAAACACAACTTGATGGCATGTTTTGGTGCTTGATAAAACGTTGAAAGAAACTCATTGCAGTGGTAAGCTATTACTTTGAAAGCGATGCGATAAATTTTGATCAATTACCTTTTGTTTTATGCCTCCCTTCCTGAAACTTCTTGATCACAGCAGTGCATCTAAAAATCATATTGTTTTATTTGCGTTCTCAGACAGTGTCAATTTCTTAAATAAAATGATTTCATCTCCACGGTTTTATTACTGAAGCAATTATTTTACCCTCTACGGGTACGCTAGGCAAAGTTCGTCGAGGATATTTCAATGTAAATCATGAATAACCTAAAAGCAACAGTTTTCAACTAGTTTTGACCTTTTTATCCTCGTGGATGGTGAAACTTTTTTGCAACTGAAAAAAAAAGGTGCTTTTAAACTATAGAATGTATTGTAAAGTTGCTCCCCGTTTTTTATTTTACTTTCTGATGAACCAATGCGAGTAGAATTTGATAATTCAACGGTTCCCAACCTGGGGCATGTGTAAAATATTGTTTGCAATGATGAAAATCACAAAACTAGTTCAGCTGAAAATGCACCTAAAAATTTGTATAGTTTTAGATTACAATGGGTGTAATTTTTTATCACTAGTGTATTATCCAAATTGGGAACTTTTTCATCCCAACAGCAGCAAAGTAGCATTATTGAGCGTTGCGGCGGTCGTCTTTAAGAAATTTTCTAAACAAAAGATATACTTGAAAGAGAAAAGGTTGGGAACCGCTGTATAGCTTTTAAAGAAGAACGAAGCTGTGAAACTTTTTAAAAAGAAAGATCCAAGCAGACCAGAAAGTGTCTATTTTAGAATTTAGACAGTGCGTAGTGAGGTGCCGACCAGATTGTATGGTGGCCCACCATACAATCTGGTCGGCACCTCACTACGCACTGTCTAAATTCTAAAAGCATTGGTGGGCAAAACATCTTACTACGGTTTCGGGTTCAACTCCTGGCGGTCGGAGTTCGATCCCCGAATGGGCGTGGCTGTGATTGTGTCTTCCCCTTTTTAGGGGATGACGTTTGTCCACCTACTAGGTGTCTCCACACGCTTAAATCTATTGAGTAAAATAATAATCAAACGGAGTATATTTTTACTCAATCATTGACTTCAAACAGCCATTCTCCCGATTGAGTAAAATTTGCTCCATTAATCGACAAATATCAATGGAGCGAAAAATTCTCAATTTTTGAGCATTCTACAACAACTCCATTTAGGCTAAATAATAATCAAAAATGAGGAATGTCTGTCCGTTTTTTATTAATATAATTGTACTCTATTATGATTATTATTTAAGCTATAGAATGAGCGTTTTTACAAAATCAGTGATTTTTTAATTAATATATCTGTACTCAATTAATATTATTATTTTAAGCTAGAAAAAGGGTGTCTTATGAAAATTTGCTGTTTTTGATTTATATATTGAATGATTCGTTTTCTTCATTTTTTATTATCAGAGCTGTAATCTATGATTATAAGCCCGAGAAAATAAATTTTAAATCAAGACAAATATATTACATATATCTTAATACACCATAAAAAAGTATTTTTTTAATAAATAGAATATAATTTCACTATAGTCTCTAGTTATTAAACGAATTCACAGTACAGTCAGAATACACAAATGCAATCATGGTTAAACCAGCTGTAAGATTTAATTAAAGCAGCAACCCAATTTATTGACATGAAAAAGGTAAAATAGTACTTACTCACTTGACTGAAGATATCATAACTTCATTTGTTTTACAAGAGCGACGAGATTTATATAATCCAATCGTAAGAAACTATGTCCATTAAAACAAAATTTTTACCGAAAGCATCCTCTCCATATTTAGGTTGAATTTATTTCACAACTCTGAATATGAAAAAGATGTATTTGGTATTCGGATATAAAATAAAATTATCACCATTCTAAAGTATCATCGGGTATCCTCTTCAGAAACTCTTTTAATTCATATTTTGATAACCACATGTTTGCGCTTCGATGCCCGCCGCTACAAAGAATATAAATAACCACTGCGTAAGCCATACGATTCCCGCGTTGTGTTGTCTGTCACCACAGACAACTGTACCGTTTTCCGTTAGAGCCAGAGCGTTGGTCACGTGAAAGTAATAGGATACCTTACTACGCATCTTTCGTGGGGGAGAGACAGAATTCTCAAATAGACAAGATTTTAGTGAAAAATGGAGTATAATAGAAACTAGCGAATCCTGAGCATTGAGGGGAATTGAGGAGATAACAAATTATTGTCTTTAATGAGTATTTTTTAGCGTAAAAGAATTTAAATGAGCCGATAAGAAATTTAATCAATAAAGGAGTGTTAGTTTTAATCAATAGATTTAAGCGTGCAAGAGACCAACAACTCCGGTCTTAATTGTGGCCCTTACCTCCACAATTACCACGAAAAAAAAAGTTTTGTCGGTTTCGGTTAACATTTTACTGATTCAACGAAAACTTAGATGGCTAAATGAGGGATTTTGTAAATCAACAAGGTATTACGTTGAACCATCGAAGTATTTCATTGAATTTCGTAATTTTCTGATGACTGTAATCAGTTTTCTAATGGAGTTTTCTTTATCAGAGATAACCCTTATTTTGAAATATCATGTAACTTCATGCTTATAATTTGTGTTCTTACTTTTTATTTGCAGAGTTGAGTAAAGGTAGCGTGGGGCTGATGCGTCACAGCGTGTGCGCGGAAGTACAAGATCTCATCCACCTCCCTGGTCCCTTGACAGAGGACGCTGTGCTCAGAACTCTTCATGCAAGGTTTTTCAACCGGGAATATTTTGTAAGTAAACTTACCATACTGTATACTGGTGATATATAGAGAGCAGGATTATCCATTACATAAGATTTATACTCCTTAGCCAGGAAGCAAATCAAAGGAAAATATATGTATTACAGTTATTATCAAACTTAAGAGTTTAGAAAGTAACGTATACTGTGTATCAGTACAGTCTGTCAATTATATAACCAAATGCTGGGACCCTTAATCAAAAATGCACTTGGGACGTTTTTATAATCTAGATCTAGTATGCAAATTTCAGATTACATTTACAGAAAAAATGGGGGGGGGGGGGGGTTCTGCCCCAGGCGCAAAAATAGTGGATTTTAGATTTTTCAATTTACATAATGATATTACAACCAATTTTTTTCTTTTTTGTGGAGGGGGGGGGACAGACTGCGGCGGTCCGCGGTTGTTATGTCGGTATAGATTTTTAAAATTTAAAAACTGTACGATTAATACTTACAAATTAAATTTAAAAACATAAATTTAAAAGATAAAGTTTAATATTTAAAACATCAAAAAAAAAAAAAAAAAAAAAAAAGAAGAAGAAGAAGAAGAAATGCTATAATACGGCTCCAAGTAATGATTTCAAGTGGGAAAAATGTTTACTGGAAAATCAGAAACCGTATTATTAAATATTGCAAACTAGATTTGGAAATTTTTGCACATGGGGCAGCGCCCCCATTTTTTTCTGTAAATGTAATCTGAAATTTACAAACTAGATCTAGATTCTAAAAACATCCCGACTAGTGCATTTTTGATTGAGGGTTCCAGCATTTGGTTATATAATTGACATACTGTATTTGGATATATGAGAAATATTTCTTGCCAGAAATCATTTAACTCTGATAAGCACGTTGAAAGTTGAAGGTTGGCCTTTTAAATACATACCCACTTAGAAAAAGTATACTGTACTAAAATACTATTTATAAAAAAACTATTTATTTTGAATGCTCTAGAGTAAATTACTGTCGGGGAATAAACCATTTATTTCAAAACTTCATAAGGTAAGTTAACTAATAGATCTACATTTTTTGTGGAGTGATTATAATGGTGAAAAACGAGTGATGAAAAACGTGTTCTTGACTCCACATTGCCACGTGATTTATGTTCCCTACAGCCTCATTAAGTTTTTCGCTATGTTTTGGGGTAACTCTGAGTATAAATATGTCTAGTAAAATTTATTTTAAAATAAAAAAAAGGAACTGCAGTTTTTATTAGGGCATTAATTATCATTGTAGATGTTGTAGTTAGTGATATTACATTGTTAATTTATATATTCCAATTACTGTCTCTAATTATTACTTTCAATATACATTGTAAGCGTAGTATGGTGTAATTTTAGGAATATTTTTGGATTATTAATTTTTACAATTAATATTTAACGGTTTCGTTTTTGGTTTGGAAACGCTATCAGTTCAAGTATTATTTTACTGGTTTTTTCATCATTTGGAGGACCACATTTGAAGTTGCTTCTCTTGCTTTGCTATGTTTTCCGTTGCAGGAGTGAGGCACCAAGTGGATTTTTGAGTCTTTTGCACCTACCGAAGTTCTGTTATTTTTGTCCTTATATTTACAATCTGCTGTGTGTAGCCCCCGATGAGTGTCGCAGCGATTGTAAATATTTCCAATTTCCATTTCAAATAATATTGTTTTGTTTGCTTCTTTTTTCACACATGTGACTGGTCCAATGTATTGTTGTATCATGAATTTATCGTGGTACCTTTTAGTCATTAGTTTATTTTACTTTTGCTATATACAGAGTGTCTCCGAATTCATAGGCTAAACTTTAAGGGTAGGTAAGATGCATGTAAAGAAGCACTTTTGTATAGCAATATGGGAAGGAAATGAAAGTACCATGTGGTTTCAGCAGGATAGAGATCCACCTATTTCTGCAATGTGCATATAATAGTGTGCATGATTAGAACTGCATTTGAATTTTCCCGGCTACATTTTTAATGAGATTACGGAAATCAAAAGTAGAGGCGGAAAAATAGAAAATACTGCGGTAATTACACATATTATTGCGGAAGTGGATGGAGCCCAATCGTGCTGAAACCACGTGGTGCTTTTCCTTTCCAGCCCCACATTGCTATCCAAAAAATGCTTCTTTATATGTATCTTACTCACCCTTAAAGTTTGACCCATGAACTCGGCGACACCCTCTATATACAGAATTCGTCAACTGCTGACGATTCAAATAACGTCGTTAAAGGGACCACATTATTTCTGACGTTATAGTCGAGTGACGTTTTTGTTCTATGTGCAATTTATTGAACGATGCAGATTGTTTAGACGTTATAGCAAATGTGTTTGTAGCCTCCCCTCCCCCCGGAAACTAAGATCGCTGACTGGTACTGATATAAAATTTTCTCTTAACGATAAGAACATTCGAAAAATCCTGTAATTGAGTTACATGCCGGCGCAAGTATGGTAAGAATGTCCAGCATGTGTCGATTCCAGCCGCAGTAAAATACGTGCCGCTCATGAAATGAGATTGATAAGCTGCTGCCCACCTCTCTCTTCTTCCGTTCTCCAATTTTACCAAGAGCTGCGGGAATATAAACGATGTGAGTGATTTTCAACGCAAACACTTCGCCATAAATTGATTATCGAAGCTTAACTCGGCAATTAATCCTAACAACTGGATATGGCTGCGTTAAAGTCCATTAACTAAAGCCCGGGTTTCCTTGGAGCGGCAGCGTCCAGCGCTCGCCTTTGACAACCGCGAAAAAGTGCCCGAGGTGACATCCGTGAAAAACTGTCCACAGCTGTCGCGAAAGGGTGGTTTCCTGCAGGCGCGCGAGCGCGCGGCATTTTTCTGCGTCCACTTTCTGGAAAACGGTTGTTGGGCAGGCATTCTTCGTTCTGAAAACGCTTCGCACACTGAAAATGGCTGAAAGTGTTGAATATGAAATTATCGCTCTTGTATTAGATGAAGAGCAAGAAGAAGAAGAAATCATTTCATCGGCTTTTGTAAGAAAAGATACCCATGAAATATTTAAAAAAAGAGAGGATGAAGGAACTTTTAATATTTTAGTTCAAAGGCATCTAAAAGACGACGAAACAAAATTTCGTGAATATTTTAGAGTTTCGCGGGAGTTGTTTAACTTCATATTATCCTTTATCAGAAGTTCCATCACCAAAAGGTTGTGCGAGCAATGAATTTCTACGGCAAGGAAATATAGCGCTCCTAGGGAGATTCCAAGACATGTATTGCACGTGCACGTCCGAGTATCAATTGCATTGTATTGAGTTTTGCAAACCTGTTTGCACCTGTTCTTATCAGTATGTACCTTCTAAGAAATGCATACCTACACATGGTTCAGCTATTCCGCGAAAACGAACGGTGTTAGAAAAAAATCATGTGATTTTGGTACATAATTACAAATAAACTAATTATGCCAGGTACTTCAAAATTTTGAAACTGTCTCTTTACAAGCTGTACTACATATCGATCAACCTGTATCAGTTTCAAGATTTTTAGAAAATATTCTTAATAAGAATTTTTTCTGAAAATTTCACAAACTCCACTGCATTTTCGCTTATTGTAGTGCGTAAAGCAGCTTATGAAGAACCATCGTGAATTTTTTGGAGACCATGGTGCTGTTAGTTTATTTCAATTTGTGTACCAAGACTAAAAACAGACACCCCTCCCCCTTGGCTACGCCCCTGATTCTAAGTATTATATTTTTTACAAAATGATTGATATTGTTTTTAGGAAATTACGGAAAATTATCTGCACAAAGGATCTAGGCCGAGAGGTACATAATGATTGAACCAGTGCAAAGCGGCATAGCGGGGCGAATGCCCGGACCCCTACACGTAGGGGCCTCAAAATCCATCTAATTATTATTCATACCTCTTGGAATTTTTTTTTCTTCCTTTATTTTTTTTCTTTTGATTTTTTTTTTCTTTTTTGTATTGACTACATACTTACATGTTATATCTGTTATTATCTAAAAGCGTTTAATTCTGACTTTGAGTACATACAAATGTATGAAACGTGCTAATTTATTTTCGTTTTTACCAAATATAACATGAAAAGGGCCCCTAGATTCACTCCCGCCCCTGGAACTCGTAAACCCAGGTTGCGGCACTGGATTGAATCAAGAAACAAAAAGTAAAATAGGATGTTTTTAAAAAATTTGTTTACCTAAACACAATAAAGAATCACAGGGGATTTCTAGACACCATCGAAAATTCGTTTTTTAGTATATTTCAGGTACAAAGTCCCTTTAAATACAAAATTAATACTTAATGATGAATTAAACCTTATTTGTTTAGAAAAAAGAACGTACAAAATGTATTTTGATATTTTTCATATCTCATTCAATGCATATGTGTAATAGCAAACAGTATATACATTTGTAACATGTAAATATATTTTTTTATTCTTTTGTATCGTTGAGTATATAATTATGAAAAAAAAAAAAAAATGTGATTTATGAAAATATGCGACTGCTAAGTTCTGTTTAATCAAGCATTAATTAGTACTTATATTCTCCATTCACAATAAATAACTACTTATTAATACTCATTTAATGTGAATTCGTTAAAATCCAAGGTACATTGGATGGTGTGTATTTCTTTTGTGCGTCCACGAATTCTCCACGGGCAGCGGCGTTCGCCGAGCGTCCACCACATCTGGACGGAAGCGGCGATCGCCGAGCGTCCCCTCCTGCCGCTTTCGCGAGTAGCAAACCACTTTTTAACAAACGCGTTCTTTGGACGCGAGAGGCACCGCTGAGGTCATTAATCACTCTGGTCGCTGGACGCCGGCCGCCTCCAGGAAACCAGGGCTTAAAAAAACCAGTTCCGACAGCTTGCAAGACCTCAAGTCATTAAACTAGTTTGAATAGATATCGAAACCTTGTCATCTGGATGAGATTAAAAAAAAAAGCAAAGAGTGTTTACTATAACGGATTATGCGTATTCATTAACTTAATTTCATAGCGATAGTAATCAAAGATAGAATTTTTTTAAGTAAATTAACACGCTCATTTAAATAAATAAAATTTAGCTGAAACACGGTCCTCAGTTTTTTGTATTAATGTTCACGCATGAAATTAATTTTTCCATTATTATGCTACTGTGGATAATCAAAACTGTTTTAGACAACCTTGTATTATCTGGGGGTGGGGAATACGTGCCCCTTCAATTTTGTCTCAAAAATTTGGAGGGAGGGTGATGATTGATCACATTATGCTTGTGGCAATCACTGCTGTAAGAAAGTATTGGTTAAAAAAAAAAAAAAAAATCAAAAAAGAGAAAGTATTGGTATCAAGAACATTTTAAGATTTTAGCGGGGGGAGGGGGACGATTTTCACTATCGAAGAGTTAGCTGCAGGAGGTCCCTCGAACTATTCAAGTTTGCGGGGAAAACTGTAAAAACATGTTTAGGGATTCAACGCAAACTAACGAGTCAGACAGCTTTATCTCTTGAATAACACAAGAACTAATGACTGGAGCTACATTATTTTGCAATTATTATTTTTTTTTTAACTGCAAGATTTAACTCCAAAATCGCGTAAGATTGAGCTATCTTTTTTTATGCAAACTATTCCATTCTTAAATTTACTTTAGCAAAAATATGTGTGACGTCTCAGCGTACTTTACTTATGTATTCATGTACGTACTATCGATTGGGTTGTTCGGAAAGTAATTCGTTATTTCCCCAACAGAAGACTTAAATGCATTTTTCCACAGCGCACTTCACACTTAAGCCGCACAATCATTATTATTTTGACAGCTTATACAGCAAGCTTGCTTGCAAAAAAGTTCTGTTGATTTTATGCGGTAGTTTTTGGTTGGAACAACTTCAAATATGGAAACTGAAAAGCGGCATTTTCGATATGTTTCGCTTTTACTCTCTCGAAAAGGTAAAAATACTGTTTAAGAAAGAAAAAAAAAATCAGATGTGTATGGAGAAGATGTATTTAGAGAACGCTAGTGCCGATGCCAAAACTTGTTTTTAAAATTTGGATCCGTCGATTTTGATGTTGAAGACGCAACATGTTCTAGAATGCCTATTGAAGCTGATAAAGAACAAACGATAAAGGCAGTAACCCTTTAACGCGCAGTGATCCCGCTCTGGGATTACCAAACTAACGTTTTGACTGTTGCCAGTCACGAAGAATACATTTGATTTCTATTAAAATAGTTGCGGGTGACATAGCTCCACGAGAATCCTTTACATTTTAGCAAGTTATTTCCCGTCAAAAAAAAGGTCACGATTATTTTTAACAGCACTGACATCTTCTGAAAAATGGAAGAATGCGAGATCAGCTGGATAGATTGCCAAATGCTGAAAAAAGGGCAGCTGTTGCCATCGCCCATCTGTGTGGCACAGACTGGCTGAGCCGCACAGCCAGTCTGCGTCAAAAAAGGGTCTCTAGATCTGCGGCACGCGATGAACGTTTCGATCGTCCGCCATCTTGCTGGTAGTTAAGTCAAGCGATGGCAACGGCTGCCCTTTTTTCAGCATTGGGAAAGGGTTGCACCTCAAAGGCATTAATTGTGAAAACCGGCGAATAAGAACTCGTGAGATCACCGAAAGATTAAATTTATCGAATTCGTCCATTCTTGATCGTTTGAAACGCCTCAAAGCTTGACATATGGATTCCTAATGTTCTTAAAAACAAAATGACTTTCTGAACTCCCCAATACATCCTTTTGAAAAAAAAATTTTAAACTGCAAGACAGTACTTTTAACTCCAAACTCACGTTGGGTGGGGCCATCTCCTTTTAGCAGCAAGCCATTGATTTCTTGAATTTACTTTGGCAAAAATCTGTGTGATGTCTCAGCGTACTTTACTTATGTATTTATGAACGTGCTTATGCATGTACTATCTATTTCAACCGACCGGGAGTCCATTTTGACTAGTTTTGTGGTCATGTCCGTACGTACGTATTTGCGTTTGTATGTTAAGGCG
This sequence comes from Cheiracanthium punctorium, assembly GCA_038373885.1. Classification (NCBI taxonomy): domain Eukaryota; kingdom Metazoa; phylum Arthropoda; class Arachnida; order Araneae; family Cheiracanthiidae; genus Cheiracanthium; species Cheiracanthium punctorium. The sequence continues at coordinate 1,385,278 of JAWZYV010015215.1, forward strand.
CATAACTCAAAAACGATTAACCGTAGAACTGTTGTAACATCTTGCAATTAATTGGGTAGTTTATTTACAGGGTCACCCCCAAAAGACTTTCAGTCCATTTTAAGGACTGAGAACATTTCGAATGCTTTAAAAGTTTGCGGTCAATCATTGTTCGGGTGAAGCTAAACATCTTGTCACCTCGACAATCTTGGCGACTTTTGGTGAAATATTCTATCACCAAAAATAAGTTTCCGGAACTAAATCCAGCTTGGTGTTTATATTTGGCAAAAACTCTCTAAATCTCAATATCACTGAAGTACCGTACTTCAATATCAAATGTAATAGATTTTGATGAATTGCATCAAAAGGGTATATAATTCAATAATACCTGCAAGGAAGTCATGTGGTGTCCACATCAGATTTTTATACTACGATGGTTAAAACCCAAGATTAAAATTTTATTTCGCATATAGTATGTCTCTCTTTTGCAAATAGATTCAGCCTTTTCCTTCTTATTTGTTCTTTCTTTTTTAAAGAGATGTTACATTAAGACCGTGGCCTTGACCACATTGGAGGGTGTTTCCCCGAGTCACGATCAGTCTCTTGCTGTCGTCACGTCGGTCACGATTTCCGGCGTTTCGTGAGTCACTTTCAGAAGCGAACGCGTGACCTCATACTCACACCTTCTCGAGATGTGAAGAATTTATGTGCCCTCGTCTTTTTAAAAAACGGTCTCGACCAGTCAATTCCACCTCTTAAAATACCCGTGTTTGTATTTATGTAAGAGAAAAGAGAAAAGTTCACGAAGAATTTTATGAATGCGTTTCTATTTCATATTTCCTCTTCTATTGTGCTACGGAATTGAGTGTTTATGAATCTACAGCAGCGCTAAACTTGCATGGAAATCGAAAGCTTTTCTTTAAATTGTTCGTCAATAAATACAGTGCCGATCCTAGACCTTCGGCCGCACACGTGCAAATTAAAATTGGCCGCCCCTTTTCTTACAAACCGACAAAATGTTTAAATAACTTACTATCAAACACTTTTTAAAAAGTGTATGGAAGTGTAAAAAGTATGGAATGGATGAAAATAAAGTTAAAGTTCGTATTTTATTTTCAGAAAAATATAATCTACAACTACAATAAATATTTCTGATCTTTCAAAAAATTATAACAATATTTTTCGAGCTTTCTTACAGGAAAATTCATTTATAACACTTGAAATGTCTAGCGCCTCAGAGATGTCACTTTCAATTGAAATAATATCCAAATTCGTAAGCCTTTCTTGTGAGATTGTAGATCTTAAGTAATTCTTAATCAAACTTAAAGTTGAAAAGCTTCTTTCACCTGAAGAAACACTGATTGGTATAGTCAAAAATAGTCTGAGTGCTATAGATAAATTGAGAAAATATGATGTTAAATCTTGACTTAATATATGATTCAAAATTTCTAATGGCTTTAACCGGCAAATATTTGGAAGTAGATCTCGAAAATATAATAGTGCAATAATCTGTGCAATTCTATACCGTCTAAGTCCCTTTCTATTTTTCCATCTTTATTTATTTGAAGTTTAATGTACAAATCTATACAATATCTATACATCTTTTCAAATTGTCACTATCTTGAGAGTTAAACGTTAGTAAGAAACTGAATATTGAGAAGCAGCTTTCCGACAAATTGAAACGTTCACCTACTGAATTGATGGAAATATCCAAAATTTGAAAATAAAAATTAATCTTAAACCTTTTTCAGAGTCTGTAACATCTTCATCGTGTGATTCGTTGTGAAACATACGAAGTTTTTTTCGTTCATGAATTTCAGGAAATTCGGGCTCTACATTAATTTCCTGGGCAATAATAGACGATTCATTGATAAATGTGGCAAAACTTTCGTCATTTCTTTTCGAAATTAAATATATTTTTTAATTTCTTAATGCTTCGACACATTCTGCTAAATCTATGTTCGATTGCTGCAACATTTTTGAAACAATATTTATTCTTTCTAGCAAATCGTGCCAAATCATTACTGAACATATAAATTTAAATGAACAAATTGTTCCGTTAAAGATTTAGCTTTTAGCTTTGCTACACGATCTTTTGCTTCATGTGAAAGGTGATTCAGCGCAACGAGGATATTTTTAAGATCTGCTTGCAATGGTCGTAATGCAAGTATTCGACTCTCCCAGCGAGTATCGCTTAGCGGCTTTAAAGAAATGTTTGTAATTGTATTCTTTAAAATATCCCACCTGTATATCGAAGCTGAAAAATAGTTGTATAATTCTTGAATAACATAAAAAAATTTTGCAATCTCTCCACTTGATTTAGCAGCGTCTTTAATTAGTACTAAGATCAGACAATGTGCCGCGCATGGTACAAAAAATGCCCTATAGGATTAATATCTAATAGTCTTTTTTGCAGACCTATATTTTTTCCGCACATGTTGACGCCTTATCGTATCCGCCATTATCGGGCATTTTTATCCTTATATTTTTGGACGTTATTTATATGTTCAAGTAAAACAGGATCGAATTTGGCTATCATTTCCACCGCTTTTAAAAAGTTTCCATTGTTTTTTCGTATAGGTTTGAACTACTACCTCTAAAAGCTGAGTTCTGCCTAGTCAAATATTGCACAATAGCAATCATTCGTTCGATAATTGCTATCCATCATTTCTTTTCCAAAGAAAAGAAGTTTTGTTGTTCTCTATCTAGTGTGCTATTGTTGCTTAGCCGTGTTTTGAGCTCCCACACGTCATATGTTTTGCACTATTCTCGTGTCTAGAAAAATAGTCAGAGCAATGTTGACAATCCCTATAACCAACACTAATAAGCTGAATATTTTCTCCTTCGGACCCTCCAAATATTTTGCATGAAGAGCAAAATACGGTATCTAATAAAACAGAATATAAAAGCCAAGTTCGTCTAACTTTTTCACCATTTTTCTATTTTTCAATGACTTGTAACAATACGAATAACTAAATCCTCTACCAGTTTCACTACTAGGAAATTTAAAAATTTCACTTACAGACATAAATTCCGTTTCAATTAAAAGTTCAATAGTTCTAATCATTTCGCCGCCCCTTAAGTTTGGCCGCCCACGAGCGGTGCACCATCTTGCCCCCCGCTAGGATCGGCACTGAATAAATACTTGAATATCTTTTTAAAGAATACGTAGTAACATTGAATAACGTGCTTGTGGTCCACGTATTTCCGATTTTGGGGCATAATCCATAATTTAAGATTTAAAAAAAAAATTCTTTTTCATAAAGGCTTTTATTCTTCAATCATTTTTTAGAAAATTGTGTTATTCAATATCATTATTCAGTAATAACTTGTTAGTCAAACAATATTTTTAAAAAAATGGAATTTCCATGCAACTTTAGCTCCGTACAAAAAAAAAAAAAAAATCATTTATTATCTTTGTTATTATTTTCATTTCCGTTAAAAGAATAACAAAATATGCGCTTCAATCAATTTTTTAATAACTTTAATTATTAAAAACAAAAATTTAACCCTTACAGATTTCTACAAAATCCTTTATTTGGCTATGCCGCCGAATTATTTTTTAATAGTCACCTTTTACCGCAAAGTTGTACACACAAAACTGGAAAAAGCCGTATTCCAGGAACATTTCGAAATCCAGTAACATTTCCTACAAACGGCTAGCCCTTGGAGACATTATGTGCACTTTTACAGAGTTCAATTTAGTTCATTTTGGTTGAGTGTTTCCGTTTGTGATTTTGTTAGTGCTGGTTTTGATTTTTGCTATTGCTGTCATAACGACTTTCGAATCCTTTCCAGACGAATGTGGGTCCCATCTTGCTGTCGGTGAATCCGTACCAGGACGTGGGCAATCCCTTGACGCTGAGCAGTGCCCACGCAGCCTCCCGATGTCCTCAACTCCTCAGGGTGGTACACGAAGCCGTGCGTCAACAGACAGAAACCGGGTATCCGCAAGCTATCATTCTCAGGTATGCATTCGAATTTCGACTCCTTAAAACCTCCTGTAAGTACGCCAGAGTCTGAAAACTTTCATCAATCACATTGCGTGCATCAAGTTCTGCATTAGCTTGCTGAGTGCCAGTATCATAAAGCATACATATATTGGTGTAGTCAAATGAAAACGGTACTGATGGAGAAAAAAAGTAAATAAACTGTTAATTATTTCAAAAGTAATCGCTGTGTAACTGTTAATAAATTAATCCCACCGTAAGGCAAGATGGTCAATGACTTCATGGAAGCATGCCCTTGCCAATGGAACCATAATTGTGCATAGACATGCGCCTCTTCGTCCGAAAGAAATAGAAGCCATTATTCCAAACAGTATTGGATATTCAAGAATGCTGATGAACGGCCATCATTCTGTTTCACGATAATGCCTGCCCACGTGTTTCCAAGGCTTACTGACGGAAGACCCTGTCGATCCTGCCTAAATTTTGCTGAGAAATATCCTTATACCGTCAAAATCTCTAAAATCTGTGTACAATTATGGCCCCAAACATTTTTCCATGAAGACACTGACCGTTTTGTCTTACAGTGGGATTAGTGTGTTAACAGTTGCATCGATTGCCTCTGAAATAATTAAGAGGCATTGCAGGAGCAAATCGGGCAGGGTGTTCAGAATTTCATGATTTTCTTTTATTGTGTTGCCTTACCCAAGGAAATAACAAATCTGAAATATTTTTGATTTACCTCTTTTAGTTTTGGTGTTATGGGGGGGAGGGGGTCAAAAGAGCAACGTCGAATTCATTTAGGGCCATTTTTGCCACTTTATTGTCTCGACTGTGACTGGCTCAGAGAATTTTTTCATTTTATCCTATAATATACCTTGGTATATTAACATCTCAAATTGAAAATTCATTCGAAAATTGTCAGGGCCCCAAATTAGGACCCCCCAAAATACCTCCAATTTCATAAAAAATACAGTTTTAAGAATGCTTTAAATCTTGGCTCTGACGTGATACAGAAAAATGTTTTGCACAGTGCAGTTATATATCTTCATATAAAGTGAATCCAATGATAAAAATTTTTGAAGGCCCCCAGGGCCCCAAAGTACGGGGCCCCAAACATGGTCCTTACCGCTGATTTACGCAATTTCGAAGCATTGGTACAGCTGAAGCCGACTTCCCACAGGAGAACGATTGACATGGAGATGTAGTATCAACATAATAGTTTAATATTATGAAAAAACAGTTCTTGAAGGTACAACTGTTTCCAAGAAAAACCCCAAACAGTACCTCCCTATTTGGGACATTCCATTGGCACGCATGGGAGCATTTCGGCGTTACTTTTAGAAGTTTAATCGACAGTGGCAATATTGAAAATTAACTTATTCTTCATATATCTCAAATATATCCTCTATATATCACAAATAGTTATTTTACAGGGGCACTCATAAGAATTACATTACGCTGTATGGGGATCTCTGCAACTAGTGAACCGATTCGAAAAATTTTTTCACTGATAGAAAGCTACACTATTCCTGAGTATTATAAGCTACCTTTTAGCATGTAGCATAACTAGTTCTTTTACAGGGACGCTCTAAAGGATTCCAGCACATGACGCTATATGGACATCTCTGTAACCACTGAACCGATTCTAAAGATCTTTTCACTGAAAGCTACACTATTCCTAAATAACATATCCTAAAATTCATGCATGTAGCATAATTTACAGGAACACTCAAAATGATTCTTAAACATTGTCGTAACTGTCTCCATTCGCCACTCAAATTTATTCGAATTTTATTTAACTTAGTTCAAATTTTTGAACAGTGATTCTAAAGATCTTTTCACTGAAAGCTACAATATTCCTGAAATACGTAGGCTAAAATTCATGCATGTAGCATAATTTACAGGAACACTCAAAATAATTCGTAAACATTGTAGTAACTGTCTCCATTCGCCACTCAAATTTATTCAAATTTTAGAACAGTGCAATTATATATCTTCATATAAAGTGAATCCAATGTTAAAAATTTTTGAAGGGCCACATGGCCCCCCGGTATATTTTTTGAAAGCATCACCGTTTTCAAGAAAAATTTAACTCAGTAATCTAAAAATATATCTTTTCATAATATGAAACTACTAAGTTGAAACTGCAACTCCATGCCAATAGTTCTCATGTGCGAAGTCAGAGCCAGCTGTACCTATGATTCGAAATTGCATAAATTAGCGCTAAGGACCATGTTTGGGGCCCCGTATCGAGGCGCCCGAGAATTTTTATCTTTTTTTTTTTTTTGTATCACGTCAGAGCCAAGATTTAAAGAATTCTTTAAAACTGTATTTTTTTATGAAATTGGGGATATTTGGGGGCTCTGCCTATTTTCAAATGAATTTCCAGTTTTAGATGTTAATATTCAAGGTATATTATCAGATTTTAAAAAAAAAAAATCTCTGAAGCATGTCAGAGCAAATCACAGTCGAGAGAGAAAAATGGCCCTAAATTCGTCACTCCTCTGGTCCAATTCGTACTTTGACCCCCCCCCCCCGCCCCATAACTTCAAAACTAAAAGAGCTAAATCAAAAATATTTCAGATGTGTTCTTTCCTTGGGTAAGGCAATTCCAGAAAAAAAAATCATGAGATTCTGAGATGGTGATTGAAACTTTCTTCTTTTTTTACCTGATTTTCTCTTGCGATGCCTCTTAAATTGACTGGAAGGTAGAGGCCGCAAGTCTCCGGGCTTTCAAAAATATTTAACATTGGATTCACTTTATATGAAGATATATAACTGCACTGTTCAAAAATTTGAATGGAATTTAATAAAATTTGAATAAATTTGAGTGGCGAATGGAGACAGTTACGACAATCTTTACGAATTATTTTGAGTATTACTGTAAATTATGCTGCTTGCGAAATTTTAGCCTATGTTATTCAGGAATAGTGTAGCTTTCAGTGAAAAGATCTTTAGAATCGATTCAGTAGTTACAGCGATGTCCATATAGCGTCATGTGCTAGAATTTTTGAGTTTCCCTGTAAAATAACTAGTTATGCTGCATGCTGAAAGGTAGCCTATCTTACTCAGGAATAGTGCAGCTTTCTATCAGTGAAAATTTTTTTCGAATCGCTTCAGTAGTTACAGAGATCGCCATACAACGTAATGTAATTCTTATGAGTGCCCCTGCAAAATAACTATATGGGATGTATGGAGGATATATTTGAGATATATGAAGAATAAGTTAACTTTCAATATTGCCACTGTCGATTAAACTTTACACGAAAACGAAACGCCCCCATGCGTACCAGTGGAATGTCACAAATAGGGAGGTACTTTTTGAGATTTTTCTTGGAAACAGTTGTACCTTCAAGAAACGTTTTTTCATAATATCAAACTACTATGTTGATACTATATCTCCATGTCAATCGTTCTCCTGTGGGAAGTCGGCTTCAGCTGTTCCAATGCTTCGAAATTGCGTAAATCAGCGGTAAGGACCATGTTTGGGGCCCCGTACCGGGGGGCCCTGAAGGCCTTCAAAAATTTTTAACATTGGATTCACTTTATATAAAGATATATAACTGCACTGTGCAAAACATTTTTCTGTATCACGTCAGAGCCAAGATTTAAAGCATTCTTAAAACTGTATTTTTTATGAAATTGGAGGTATTTTGGGGGGCCCTAATTTGGGGCCCTGACAATTTTCCAATGAATTTTCAATTTGAGATGCTAATATACAAGGTATATTATAGGATAAAATGAAAAAATTCTCAGAAGCACCTCTGAGCCAGTCACAGTCGAGACAATAAAGTGGCAAAAATGGCCCTAAATTAATTCGACGTTGCTCCTCTGAGATACTTTGACCCCCCATAACTCCAAAACTAAAAGAGGTAAATCAAAAATATTTCAGATTTGTTCTTTCCTTGGGTGAGACAACACAATAAAAGAAAATCATGAAATTCTGAGATGGTGAAGGGAACTTTTTTCTATTGACCTCCCCGATTTGCTTTTGCAACGGCTCTTAATAACTTTTTTCTCATCAATCACGTTTTCATTTGACTGCCCTTATACACTGTCTACCAATAAGTATTTGGACATTGTGGTAGAAAAGAAAAACTATATTTAAAATCAATAGTTAGTAGAGCCTCCACGAAAGGCAATTACAGCGTGAAAACCCTCTGGGGCATACTTTCCACAAGTCTTTGTATTGCAGCTAGTGGTATTGTCTTCCGCTCGGCTTGGAGTAGACATAGAAGTTCCTTCACCGATTTTGGACGGGTAGTGCACCCCTTAATTCGGTGATCCAACTCGTCCAGAGGTTCTCGACAGGGTTCAGGTCTGGGCTCTGGGCAGGCCAGTCCATTCGATGAACTCCATTGGCACCATACCAAGCCTTGGTTAACCTCGAAACATGACAACTGGCATTGTCGTCCTGAAAGGAGCTGGGGTCCAACCCGTAAAATTGCCACAACGTAGGAAGCACATTGTCTTTCAAAATAGTGCAGTAGGCATCGGCGTTGAGCTTACCATGAATGGGGACCAAGGGTCCCAGTCCATACCAGGAGAAACACCCCCAGACCATAATTCCACCTCCGTCGAACTTGACTATTGGCACAATGCATTCTGGCAGGAGACGTTCTCCAGGCAGACGCCAGACCCAGACCCTGCCATCCGAACGGTAAAGGGTGAACCTTGATTCGTTGCTCCAAAGAACCCGTTTCCACTGATCTACGGTCCAATTTCGATGTGCTTTGCACCACATTAACCGAGCAGTGCGGTTGGACTTTGTGATCAAAGGCTTATGGGCAACAGCACGACTATGAAAACCAAGCAGATGTGCTTCCTTACGGATGGTATTCATTGAAACAATACTCCCGGATGCCTGTTGAAACTCTTCGCGGATGAGGGCCATCGGTTGGGTGCGGTTCTTCCGAATTTCTCTGGACAGCACTCGTCGGTCTCTATCTCCCAGTTTCGTTGGTCTGCCGACTCGGGGCACATTCCGACAATCACCGCTCACCTTCCGCTTCTTAATCACATAGGCCACTGTCAATTTTGGGTACTTCAGATCGCTAGATATGTCCCTTAAGAATCGGCCACATTTATGATACCCGATAATTATACCTTTCTCGAAATCAGAGAGCTCCGAACTGCGCGGCATCTTGCATGCGACTCATGTCGATACTGTTTCCTACACGATATATACCGGCGTAGGCCCTGACGTACCTCAGGACCGCAGATATCGTCATTTGCATAGGTGTCCAAATACTTATTGGTAGACAGTGTATAATTGAACATTTCAATGTGAATTTCACGTGCGCATTTGCGTGACAACTGACTGTGCAACCCTCTGCTCAGATTCTACCACTTTATTTCTGTTATATTAAACCCAGAGAAGTTCGTTAAAAATCTCAACTGAGCGAATTATTTTTAAGCATTTCAAAACATTACATGCCGCCGGAAATCAGAATCGAAAGCTTTGTTAAGCAATTCAGTCCATAATTATCCAGTAATTTGAATTGGATTTCGTATTTCGCCCTCTGAAATTCATTACTAGAGCTGTTTGTTAGAAGAGGAGTTTTGCTTCACTCCATGCTATGCTCGCTTAATACTACTATACCAGTACTGATGTATATCATCTATGTAGTATATTTCTTGATGAAAAAATGAAGAATGCGGAAATGTTGGATTGCAACACTGCGCCAATGTTTAGATGGTATCACGTGGCATTCATCAGTACCGTAGCTAGTGTCTGGCTAGGCTGGCTGCTGCCAGGGGCGCACTTTGCAGACTTTTTCTACATAATAGCAAGTAAGAAGAAGTCTTAGGGGCACAAAATTCAAATTTTGCCTGGGCGCTCATGACCCAAGCAACACTAAAAGAAAATGATTACAGCACAACATGTGCTTAAATGTAATGTCAATACGTTGTGATGTTGGTGTAACGTTTACCCGCACGTTGTGCTGTAGACAGTGCCAATTTGCTTTACAATTTCTTCATCATTGGCTTATCGACGTCATTACGTCATTTTTTGAGTGAATTTACAGAACACAGTGCTGTATTATTTTGGCAGCACAACGTGTGAGTAAACATAACGCCAACACGTTTTGATGTAGGCTGTGCCAGTTGCCATAGGTTCTTCGTGATTGTCTTATCAGTGTCATTAAATCATTTTTGAGTGGATTTACAGCACACAGTGCTGTATTATTTTACGGCAATATGTGTGGTAAAATTACAGGTATTTCTTACAGTATACGACTCTGGCACAGATTGAGCTTACCACATTGCCAATAAACTTGCAAACTTCATTCCAATTCCATTTCTTAAAAGAATTTGATTGCGGAAACGCATTCATCTTATCAAATCCCTTGCATCAGTACCAAATATTTTATGTAAATAAAGCACATTAATTCTTAAGGGAATTTGATTCTTCTCACCACTAAACTCTGCTTATTTTTCCCTTTAGCGGGGAAAGCGGCAGCGGCAAAACGTACTCTTCCATGCTTCTCCTCCGACAGTTATTCGATGTTGCAGGGGGTGGTCCCGAGACAGACGCCTTCAAACATTTAGCGGCAGCTTTTACCGTCCTAAGGTCACTCGGCAGCGCCAAGACGGCCAACAACTCTGAATCTAGTCGAATTGTAAGTACTATTTTATTATTTTTCAGTTTTGTTGTTCAATCTTTCTAACTCCCCGGGCCTTTGCATGTATGATCCATAAATTCAGTTGACATTAAACGTAACTTTTCTATATGAGTCACATTGATTACCATCATAATCTCTCCGTTTAGGGTTTGACTTAGTATTACTTCTAACCTCAAATAATACTCGTAGTATCCAAAGTAATATCTAAAAAAGAAAAAAAATCTGAAATTCTTCCAGATTTTATTTACGCACTCGGCTGGAAGCATTTCAGTTTTTTTTATCTATTCAATCAATTTTGCAATATAGAAGAAAATGATAACTGTAAGTGCTCATGTAGACTCCTGTTCGCATAGTTTTGTTGCTGAAAAATTGCATCCATTGTTGTTTCGCCCCTAGTGGTGAAATTTTTTGGATGAGTGCGTATTGGAAAATCTAAAGTATCCATTTCAGTTATGAAATCGGATCCTGGATCGAAATTTATTTTAAAATCTCCTACTAAGACAGTCTTACAATCATCCTCCTTCAGTAACGTTTAGAATATAGCGTCTAATTTATCTTCATAAGAAATTCGAGGACTAGTGTATGTAACTTATCTTGAATATACGCAGTGACCATTTGTTTTCTATCTTGTTTCATTGATCTGTCTCGTGTAGGCACGGGTAAAGTGTTTCATTAAGTTTTCCTCTATAAAAATCATAACTCCAGATGGCTTTCTGTTTTGGATACCACTGTCTATCCCTTCGACCCAAGTGAATCCTGGTATTTGAAAATCATCTGAAGGAATAGTCCATGTTCCCGTTAGCAATATCCAATCACTCTGCAGAAAACATGGATCAAACGGAAAAGTGACCACGGCACACCGCGTAGACAAAAATCCCGTGCTTGAAAGAAATAGCACCTGACTGCTAACAAGTTCTTGAAAAACCCACGTATTTTTGTGTTGTATGTCGGTTACTGATTCCTAAAAAGTTGTGATTGTTGAAATAACTTGTTTGATTGAAGAAACATCGGACTTTTACTTTCATCCAAATTCGAGTGTAAATTAATAAAGGAATCACGGCGAGTGTGGTTTTCCAAAGCAATCCCAGTAGTCTGTTTGGTTTTGTGTAATTAACCTTGTAACTTTTATCAATTTTTTTATAATACTTTTTGTTTTTCATCTGTGTGCTGGATACGCTTCGCAGAATCTATTACAATAAAAAACGACAACAAAATCAAAACGAGCGCTTTAAATTAACTGCGGTACTCAATGTGCTATGACCATCATTTATCTCTAAACGTATTGCCGAAAAACAAAAACATTCGTTGTAATTTGGCTCCCATTCTACAAATGAATACCGCCTGATGAGCCTCGGATTTGGGATGGTTGATGAATTGCCCTTAAACTACCCTTCGTTTTTATTTGCTCGTTTATTCTTTTTGAATCTTTGCGAGTGCCAAAGCGCTGAATTCGATTAATGCTCTGACGCGAAAACTCTTCAATCATCGGAGGACAGTTGTTGATGAATTTTCGCCGTCCCCATCATTAAATAAGAAGCCAACTTATGAACTACCAGATTACTCTATCTTCGCCGTTCAGGGCTACTTATGTTGCTGGACTTAACAGATTGTTATTTAAAACAGCTAGTGCTGTTGTGTTCCGCATGGGTTGATATCCCCTTTCTGTAGCATGAGGATCAGTCACCAGTGTTGTTGTTGTTGTTCCTAATGCCCCATGGCAACCACGGAGCCGGTCCATGGTTCCAGATCCCCCCATATCGGTCTGCGATGGGCAGAAGGGGACGGGTTCCACTTTAACCCTTTAACGCGCAGTGTTCCCGCTCTGGGAGCACCAAACTCTGACGTTTTGACTGTTGCCAGTCACGAAGAATAGATTTCATTTCTATAAAAATAGTTGCGGGTGACACAGCTCCACGAGAATCCCCTACTTTTTAGCACGTCATTTCCCGTAAAAAAATGGTCACAATTATTTTTAACAGCACTGACATCTGCTGAAAAATGGAAGAATGCGACAACAGCTGGATATATTGCCCAATGCTGAAAAAAGGGCAGCCGTTGCCATCGCTCGACTTAACTACCAGCACAATGGCGGACGATCGAAACGTTCATCGCGTGCCACAGATCTAGAGACCCTTTTTTGACGCAGCTGGCTGTGCGGCACAGACAGTTCATTCATACCAGATTTTAAAAGTTTTTTTTTTTTTTTGTGCTGAATTCAAATATAATTTCAGTTTTTCCCCATCGGGCAGGAGTTTTGTGCGATATTCATTTGAATTTTTTATAATATTCTAAAAAATCCGTAACTAGCTATCAAACTCAAAATTATAACTACTCATTCTGACCGACCTAGAAAGTGGTAGATAGCGATTTTCAGGCATATTCTGCATCTGGAACGTCTCTTCTTGATCCAATAATAGCCAGCCAACATATTGGAACCATACTTGCCTTGGTACCTCTTCTCCATCGTAGAAATTTGCTGATGGAAATGCTCACCGTGTTCATTGCTGACAGCTCCCAGATTTTCGGGGAAGAAGTCTAAGTGAGAGTCCAATAAGTGAATTTTTAAAGACATGTTGCATCCCATAGCTTTACAAGAATGCAGAAGATCAGCAACTATGTCACGATAGTTTTCTGTTTTATCGTGTCCAAGAAAATTTCAGCATAAACTTTTGAAAGACTGCCAGGCTGCTTTCTCCAGTGGATTTAACAATCGTTCGAAATATTCCTCAGCCATAAATGATCGGATTTGTGGTCCTATAAAAATTCCTTCTATCAGTTTAGCATCACTGACATTGTGTAGACTTTATAATAAAGTGGCATTTATGAGCTCGTGTCTGTATCTCTGGGTAATAGAGATGCATACTGATTATTAATTATTGGTATACTGGATGGGTAAAGGTTACGATTATAATCGAATAGAATTAATTTTTATTCAAAATTGACCCACGAAATTTATATTAGATGATGTTTGTAGAATGTTTAAGGCAAAATTTACCAAGAATTGAATAATTTTCATTGGTTTATTCCCCGACTTCTGAAAGGTGTAGCTTCATTGCCATTGGCATCAGTGCTGATGTATTTATTTCTGCTTATACTATAAGTATTTCATTAAATGAAAAGTACAAGAGTAGTTAAGACAACGACATCAAAAATAACATGGGGGGTCCCGATTGATCATACAAAACACTGAATAATTTTCCAAGCATTTTCCGTTCTTATAAAAACTCTGCGAATGTCTTGAGTATAATATTTCAGAATTAAACAAGCTTATACAAAGACTAAAAGGCCTTAAAATTGTGAAATTTTAAAATTAAAAAACAGCAACAATTTTCAGCCATTTTATTTTAATGATTACGTTGGGTGGCGATATATTTGGTTAATAAACATGTGGCAACCCTTCATTCTATCAGCCAGAAAATAAAGAATAAAATCTGTTCCACGCCTCTCTTCCCATTTTAATCGATTACTCCGATTAATTCTGAGCATACGATTCGAAGAAACAAGAAGTGAAAAAAAAATTAAAAATTCTTTTCGGCATGATTTATTTTGACAACCTGATATGGGGTAATGGCGGTCCGCGAATTACGAGCAAGTCCACTCTCTAGGAATCCTCCTAATTATGTGTCCAGGGTAATTTAAATGCGGTTCTTAATTGGTTATGCGGATGGGCAACTCGCGTTCAATTTCTCTCTTATACCCGCAACTGATATCGAAGGATACATAATGGCCTTCTGGGGCCCGAACTAAAGATGGTATATTGACATTGCTTCTCAAACTTGTGACGGAAGAACTTTCGAATCTATATTTAGATGGGGATACTGCCTGAAGCTTAATACGTACTTTTTTTTCCCTTTAAATCTTGGACGTATTAGAGAATTTTCTTACGTAACCGCTTTTGTCGTGTTTTGCAAGGGGAAAAAAATTGGAAGTGAATCGCATAGTCGATTATCGGTGTTAAGATTATTGGCTAAGGGTACAGCTTCGGTGAGGTAAACTGGATGTCATTCTCGATACATAAAAAGTAAACTGCCAAAAATCCGGACAACCAACCTAGCCAACTTTGGCAGGTTAGAACCAAGTCCTATGTGCTTTTATCAGCTCTTACATCTGGCACAAGAGAGGTGACATAGATGACACTACTCTGTAATTCTAGAAAATCATTGATAAAACACCTATTCACTCTGAAACCCTCAAATTTTCTTATACTATTTTAATTTGGTATTCAAAAGTGTGCAATGCCATAATTTTCGAGCTTTCACTTCTGGTAACTAAATGGATTACATTTTCAATCTCAGTGTTCAATTATTTGAAGATCCATCTCAGAGTCTTCCTCAACCTTAGAGGATGAGATTCTGTTTGATATCCCAACCAAATTTACTTTAGTTACAGAAAAAAATTGGCAACTGGGCATACAAAACAAACTTTGGCAATTTGAGGCGCTCTATGTAACACAGATCCTAGCTTGTTTACAGGATTCTAATTCTATGATCTGTAATTCTTCTGCTCATAAGTATAGGAAAGGGCACATAATATATTCCTGAGAAGAACGGCGAAATTTCTAGCACTGAAAAAAAGATTTTAAAATAAGTGGTTATCAAAACAATATTGGGGGACATGCGCCTCCCTGTACCTCCACTCTCACACGCTATGTCTGTATTCCTGTTACAAATGTGTACTCATAATCAATATGTAACATGCACGTCCCATAGTCTTAATAGCATTGTTGTCACTGAAGAGATACGTATCCAAATAGTCTATAGAATTGCGTGTATAGGGGTAGACGGGAGACGACTTTTTACGAGACGAGACAGAGATTTACAGCTTTTTTGCGAGACGTGACAAACATTTTTAACATTGTGATATAGGGATTTTGCGAGATGAGACAAAGCTTTTCGGCTTTTTTTGCGAGACGCGAGAAGCCTGTTTTTCGTCTCGCGTCCATCCCTATGCGTGTATCGGGAACATTTGACACCAACACTTGAAAATAATGAACCTTCTAGGGCAGTCTCCCCGAAATAAGTTCCAAACTGCATCCATTCACCTAACAAAGGTTTACTTTAATAAATGTGTGATTTGCAGCAAACTCTTAAGGTACACTTTAAGAAAAAAAAAATTATCTAGCCAAATTATTTCTGCTGAATGAAATCCCTATCAACTTTACGTTATGAAACTTAAACTTGATTTCGGTGATATAGAGAATTTCGCCTTGGTGCTTCACGTACATCTTCTGTGAAACAACCGACAGTGAATCTCAGATTCGATTATTGATTAAAAGCATCCATTTTAACTATCTTTGTTCACTTCAAAAGATAATATCCCACTGGAAAATTGAAGTCGGATATTTGTTTAACCAATAAATCTATTACAATTCCCCAACAACATGAGTTTGATATTGTCATATTATATTCAAAATCGAATTTCTCCCTTTTAAATACATCACGAGAACTGTTCGCTTGTTGTTGTATCGCAGAAGGACATCGCCCCCAACTTGCTGGGCTACAATCTTTTTTGTCAAAATCAGCGAGTTTGTCCTAAATAACAAACGAACTGAAAAGATTCCACTTCCGTCGACTAATCGGCTATTTTTTTTTTTTTTTTTTTTTTTTTGCACAATGCGGAGCCACAACTTTCATTGCTGTCTTTTTAAGATTCGCCGAATGAGAAGAAACATTTAACTTAAAGCCATCGAATTGCTTTGAATGGAATCGCCTTTCCAACCTGCTCCAGGGTTGACAGATTGCACATAATCGCGTTCCTGACATTATAATTGCGTCACTGCATCACCTCTAAACAAAGTCAAGAGGAAGAGGAGGGGGGGGGGGGGATATACTCTTTCGGGATTTAGAGACAGTCATAGCTGGGAACTCCGGCTTCTGGTCATTGGCTCCCTGGGAACGCAGGGCACGTCACTCAAAAAAGAGCATTGGATACGCCCATCGTTTACTCAGGCCCAATCCAATCACAAAGCCGGCGTAGCGTGGGCGATGACTCTGCGGAATTTAATATTAAATAACTGTTTGCGGAAAAAGATAACACTGGAGTTTTTTTTTTTTTTTCTTCTGTTCTATTCCGAAACCGGAACACAACAGCAGGTTAGAGAGAAGTTTATCTAACCTCATATTGCTTTCGCGGGTGGCCTGCGGTGTTCGTCAAAGGACTCTGCCCCCCCCCCCCCGACTTACTAGGTAAATGTTTATACATATATATTTAGCCACTATTCAAATTGCAGAAAAAATAAACCTGTTCCTGGATACACAATGAAATGCAATTTCTTTTTTTAGTTACTGTGTCCTTTTTTTTATATACGGGGGACAAAACAACATAGGGTCAGAAGCCGGTTCTGTTGATGTAGAAGCACTTTCGGGCACTTCTTAAATATTGTTATTAGACCGACATGCTTTAACTGGGCAGAAACTACTATCGTCAACATTTTCAAGATAATAGAAAGACACTACTTTTTACACTCGTTTATTTAACTCACGCTGTATGTACGGGTCACATTTTCTCTCTCTTTCCAAGATTCAACTGAGCTGAAATTTTTCAAACTGATTCACCTTAGCTAACCACGGATGAATCAGTCATAAAGAGTTTTTAATTTAAGCTAGTTGCTACAGATTTGTTTGACTCTCTGCCAAAAGGCGATAATGGAAAAATTGCAGATTTTAATTCTAACAAACAAGAATGCATTGCTTAAGCAAACCTGAGGTTACTTAAGACGGGCAAAGCCAAATTAAACCCTGTCTGGTTTCTTTGGCTATAAAACTTATAAGTCCCCAAACACTTTTTTTTAAAACTAATCGACTAGAGGATGGTTTGGCCCTAATTGAATTTTTGTCTAAAAGGTACCTCGTGTTTCTAATAGGCTATTGGATAGACGCAGATTATTTTATCAAATTGTGCAAAATGAATCATAAGCCTTCAAATATATAATCATAAGCCTTCAAGCGTATAAATGGGCATCATAAAAATAAAAATAAAATTTCGCTGTGTAATCTTAAAATTTTTCTGGACATATTCGTTTGAACTTAAGAAGACATTGTTAGATATTTGTTAGTGTATATGTGCAGTCACTAATTATTAGTAATTCAGACTTATACAAATTAATGAACACTAAAGTAACTTTAAATGTTTGATTATATATTTACATACAGTCAAACCCGCTTAATAGCATATCGATTAAAGGACTTCTCGCTTAATGTAATAAATTTTCAATGTACCAAACTATAGTAATTTGTCAATGATCCCTGATAATGGAATATCCCGCATATTAGAATAATTTTTTGTTGAAAAATGGCTGTTCCATTAAGCGGGTTCTCCATTAGTTTTCTGACTAGGGCCTCCCAAAATGATCGGGGCCCACAGGATAAAACCTACTCAGTTACTACAGGATAAAACCTGCCTAGTGGGAAATCTGGCCCTGAACACGGCTGCATTAGTTGTCACAACATTAATATTGGCGATATTGTTCTAGACGATAAACTCAAAAATGTTTCCTAATTCTAGGAAAATGTAGCAATCGCTGTAACGAGATTGTTGAGGTTTCTGCCTATAGGTGATAACAGGAAAAAAGAAAGAAAGAATGGAATCGCCTTAAGAATATGTCATGCAAAAGAGGTTTATTTTTTTAAGTTCTTTTTAACAGTGAACATAATAGTTTTTAAGTCGGCATAATCTAAATAATAAAAGTGTTGTTTGTAACGATTCCGGGATCGACTCATCGCTGCCGGCCGGTGCATCTGCCGCCATATTGAAATTTTGATAAAAACGACAATTTTATGTCTTACTAAAAGCAAAATATTTTTGTACATTTCGAAAGATCTCTAAAAAGTTAACCTTTTACAAACTTGCAGCTACTTTCAACCCTAAATATCTAGCGAGATATCCCGCCTTGAAAAAGTAAACAGAAAGCAAAGCACAGAGAGAAAAAACGCAACAGATTGTTTGGTGCCGACATCTATGAATTATATTGTTAACTAAATCCTTAGAAGCAGATTTCTGCTTTACCTAAGGAATAATTTAATAATAAATTCATGTATAATTAATTACTTATTTAGTAAATTACTTCCAATTTATTTACAAATTGTATCAATCATTCAATAAAACTGCAAAAATTTAGTATTCAAAAGGATTAAATAATTTTACAATTGCGACTAAATGATTTCGATGCCATATTTCAACTAACCAAATTTATTAATTTACTATAGTAAAAAAAAACTGTATAAAACCATTCATTATAATTTATATTTTACTAATTTTTCACTAATTTTATTTATTTAGAAACAATACATTGGTGCATGAATATAGTGATAAATATCTGGATAGGTTATTTTTCTCTTCAATGGTAATATCCCCAGCCGCCCCTTCAAAGAGGTTTTGCTACTAACAATTGTATTTATTAAAGTATCGATTTTAAACAAAAAAGTTAGTTATAGAATTATTTTAGTATGTTGAAAATTTCGGTCGCGAAGAGGCCCGTGTGCCGTAGGTTGCACATTTTGGCCACGAAGCAGCCATCGACGGCCAAAAATTATCGCCGAAGGCGGCTAGTATTTCCTATAAAAATTATTTATTCTTATATTCGCTACTTATTCTTATATTCTGCTGTGACTGGATACCGCCATCACAGCATAGTCAACCATCAACCATCATAGTCAACCATCTTTAGAGAACTGTTAAATTAAAATAAAACTTTTATATGGAAAAAGAAAACTGCACTAAGCAAAGCAACTGAAGAGTAAAAGTATACATCAATCTAAAACCGTGTAATAATTTTTCTAAGCTAGTAAGCTCTAATAGTTTTTTTTTTTTTTTTTTTTTTTTTAAGCTATATTAAAAAATCCGATATACTCGTAGTTTATATTGTGTTGCACTATATCATTATATTATTGTATGTTCATTAATTATCGTTTACTTGATTGTTTTCTGTAACAAAGATTCATCACCAACTATGTTGAATTGAAGCAAAGGGGTGCAATGCAACGTATTATAAAGTGTTTGTGTATGTTAAAATAGGCATATTTCAGACTTGTTTTCGTGATGATTAAAATGCGGTTACTGATATTTTAAGATTTTTTAGTCATTTCTTTTATTTCTTTCAGGGTCACTTCATAGAAGTCCAGGTGACCGATGGAGCTCTCTATAGGACCAAAATTCATTGTTATTTTTTAGACCAAGTAAGTTGTGTTCACTAATGCTATTTATATACGAATGGTGAAGTGAAATATTTATTCACGTGTCAGAAACGGTTATTTGCTGATGACTGAGAAATACTCTCGTTAATCCAATCAACTAATTATCATAGCAAGTCCCGTTCTTCGCAAAGGCGATGATGCTTATTATCGCAAAAACTACACTGCTCAAAACAATTAAAGGATATTGCGGTTTTAGGTGGATCTTGTGGCTGGGAAACTTTTTAGCTGATTGATACAAGGTCGACAGACATAGTAGGTTATATGAG
This sequence comes from Cheiracanthium punctorium, assembly GCA_038373885.1. NCBI lineage: Eukaryota > Metazoa > Arthropoda > Arachnida > Araneae > Cheiracanthiidae > Cheiracanthium > Cheiracanthium punctorium. The sequence goes on from JAWZYV010015215.1 coordinate 1,405,290, forward strand.
AATAAATTACACATGTTTGGCAGAAAAAAAAAGCATTTTATTGCGCATTTGTGTAGAAAAGAAAAAAACACACAATTTATGCATATGAGAAAAAAAAAAAGAATAAGAAAAGGTGTTTTTTTCAAAGGAAATCATTTTCAGTAGGAGGTATGGTTTCCACGGACTTCCAGCAACGTTGAACACCTTTGAGGCATGGAGTCAATGAGGCTATTAATCACGAGTTGGGGTATTCTGTCCCACTCTTCCAGAAGAGCTCTTTCCAGTTCTTGGAGAATTTGTGGGGGTGGCCAGCAACTCGTCTTCCTAGAGCGTCCCAAACGTGCTCTGTTGGATTCATGTCTGGAGAACACGCTGGCCATTCCATTCGTACGATTCCTTCCTCGAAAAGGAAATCCTCCACCAGGTTAGCACGATGTGGCCTGCAGTTATCGTCCATTAAAATGAAGTCATCTCCGATTGCTGCAGCGTAAGGGACTACAATAGGTCTGAGGATCTCATCCCTATATCGGCGACCAGTCAGAGGTCCATCTCGAATGATGTAGAGGTCTGTGCGCCCGTCAATGGAGATGCCACCATACACCAACACTCCTCCCCCCGCGAAATCTGACACTTTCGTGCACGAACGCAGGATTATTCCTACTGCCACGGTCCCTCCAGATGAAAATACGCTTATTTTCAGGATGAACTGAAAAACGGGACTCGTCAGAAAAAAGAACATTGCTCCATTCATTTCTCCTCCAGTTCACATGCTCTGTTGCCCACTCCCTGCGGTCGCGACGATGCCTTGATGTTAGTCTAACACATACCATCGGTCGGCGAGCATACAGACCTACACCATGGAGCCGGTTTCGGACAGTCTGAGTTGAAACCGTGGTGCCAGTAGCCGAGCGAAGGTGTTGTTGGAGAAGAGTAGCGTTCATATTCCGGTGTCTCCGAGCCGTTAACAATAAATAACGATCTTCATTGGGCGTTGTTGCCCGTCTACGACCTTGCCCTGGTCTTCGGCCTGCACTTCCAGTCGCCAAAAACCGGTTCCAGATCCTGGAAATCATACTTTGTGACACTCCAATGGCTTGCGCTACTTCAGAGCTTGAGTTTGGCCCCCTTCTAACCTACCGACAACTCTCCAAGCTTCTGAATCGGTTAAATGACTTCGCTGAGACATCGTACTCATCGAAACAAAGCAGTCACTGAATGCCTATCATCCTTGTCTTCATTTTCTTTTATTCAGTTGAAAGTCCAATTTCATTCGCTGCCGCCGAAGCGACGTTTTTGACGTCGAACTCAAAATTAGCATACTCCACAGTTTGAAAATCAGAAAAATTTGCATTTGTGATTCTCTTCTTCCATTTTCGGCAAAAAAAAATTTCGCTTATATCTTTATTTTATATAAAACTTACAATATCCTTTAATTGTTTTGAGCAGTGTATTTGTCTTCAAATATGTGAAATTTTTTAAACACTGTATGTGATGCAGCTTTCAAAAAATCGTTTATGCGATGTGTGCTCAAAAAAACAATAATTTTCCCTTTACCTCATGCTTCCTTTGTTCAATGCGCCTAATCACCAGGAAACCAGCGCCCTCAGCTAGCCAGCCTTTTTCAACAAACGCACTGAGCTATTAAAACAACTGCAACTTGATTACTGCAGAAACTTCCTATAGTAAAAAGCTGAAATGATTAATTATGGGGAGTAATTTTTTAAAACATGCTAAAAAATAGCATCATTTTTCAATTATTTTTTATAGCAGGTGAAATGTTCACGCGGTAAGATTATCAAGCTTTTAAAACAAAAATCTGTTATGTTAATCCACTAAAATGTTTGGGGGACATTTTAAAAAATCAAATTTAGGCACTATACTCAAAAATAGCTCATTTTCAAAACATTTTCTGATCGTTCCGAATGTAGAAGGAATGCTGTCAGATGAAAATGCAATTTTGCGAGAACATAAAGTATACACGAAAAATAGAGAAAAATGGCAAAAAAATAAAATAAGTTTTAAAATAATAATCGTATTTCCCCCTCTGCAATAGATATTACTTGTACCATTTGGTCAGTGTGTCAAATCTGATGTATCTATGATGACCGGTTTGGGCAGGGCCGAGCCGCCCATGTATGTGATGTGTGCGGCCGACACCTCCTAGATATAGAAAGCCTTGCACCTCCTACGTCATCAAGCTTTGTCGTCATCACTAGGCCTATATTTAAAAGTTTTATTTTCGTAAAATAAAACTATTAAAAATTTCTGGTGAGTTTACCCATGAATAGCAATATTTTAATAATTTGAGATAAAAAAATATAATTTTACGACAAATGGCAGTTTTTAATCACGACTAATTAGATAATATGAGAAGCAAGTAGGTCATACTGAAAAATTTCGTATGAGAAAAGTATTTTAATTTTAATGTTTAATTTAAGATATTTTCTAATATTCGTAGCATTCACCAGAAATTTTTAATGCTTTTATTTTATGAACATAAAATTTTTAAACGTAGACCGTTGGTGACGTCAAAGTTTGGTTACGTAGGAGTTGTAAGGCTTTCTATATCTAGGAGGCGTTGGTGCGGCACCCCTTGGGTTAGGATACTGTAACGCAATCCTAAGTCTATATGGTAAATCTGTCAGCACCTTTTATTAAAATGAAATCTTTGAAGATGGAAGTAAAATTGGGACTATTTCAATCTGAATTAATCCAATGATTCTCGATACTTACTACGCGCCGTGGTGATTTAAATTGCCTATGAAATAAAAAAGCAGCGGTAGTCGTCGTTGATTCCGTTGACGATACAACCGAGAACACCCTTTGAAGATCGCAATAAGAAAGGGCATTATATAAAAAAACTTAAATTCTGAACTTTCAGAATTAAAAATAAACAAATATAACTACCATGAGTGTTTATGAATGACTTAATAATGGATGACTATAGTTCTACATATTGAGAGTATTTTTGGGAAAAACGCTCTACAAATGAGAACATTAAAGATTTTTAAAATTGTTGAACAGAATGGGTAGTTGTAGCAGCTCATTCAGCTTCAGTAGAAAAAATATTTCTAACATTTAGATTAACCTTTTCAGACCCTGCGTCCACAATTGAAGACACAAAAATCACCTGTACTATCGTACAGTATAGATGTCCTAATTTGTACACTTAAGGCAGTTCTACCTGAAAACGGAGGATTACGGTTGACTTTCGCTCAGGATAGGAAATAAACTTATAATCGCATAACTATGACAATTCTCAGAATGTCTCCTCTAAAATTATGCTGTGAACTGACATTCAGCTAAAATTTGATAAGTTATTTAATGTTTAAAAAATAACTTGACAATTTTTCAGAGAATTATTTATTTTCTTGACTTTCGCTCACGTTCAGAAATAAACTGACAATGTGATAATTATGAGAATTTTCATAATGTTTCCTCGGAACTATATTGTGAACTGACGTTGAGATAAAATTTGAAGAACTATTTAATTTTTTTTATTGTTAAACTTGACACTTTTTCAGAGGAAGACGTTTTTGATAGACTTTCACTAAAGATCAGAAATAAACTTGCAATACCAGAACTATGAAAAATTTTTAGACTGTTTCTTCTGATACCATACTGTGAACTGAAACAAATTGCAAATTTGAAAAGTTACTTAATTTTTTGAAAGAAATTACAGTGGAGAACCGAATTATATACGTTTCTCATTTATACGTATTTATTATTTATACGTTTTTCTGAATGGTCCCAGCGAAACCCATTGGATTTTAATGTTAAATAAATTTATTTATACGTTTTCCGGAAAGCGAAAACTTCATTTATACGTTTTTTTGGAACTGAAGAGGGGAGAAAATGTGTGATGCAAAAGTTTTCAACAACCTTTGTCTGGTTCTAATTTCATGAAAGAATACCTAATTTCTGACGATTTAAATGATAATTGTTAAACAGGTACTTTTAACTATGTACAATGAACTTTTTTCTGTGCATTCCCAAACAGCCATAAGGCAGAAAATTACAAAATGTACATGCCGAATATATTTGAAAACGAGTACTAGCTGTACATTAAATTCAGAATAAAACTGTTAGTATTACATCTATTGGTGTATTTTGTTTTCATGTAGTAATATAAGATATAATATTTTAATTTAAATATGATTTTTTTGTTGTTGGCTATTATGAAAATGTATGTACTTTTGAGAATTTCGTTTATACGTTTTAGTCATTTATACGTTTTCCCCCCTTAGTCACTTGAAAAACGTAAAAACAGTGCTTCACTGTATTAAACTTTGCACTTTTTCGTAGAACTCCGATTTTTGGTTAACTTTCACCCCCGATAAAAAATAACAGTGTTAGAACTATGAAAATTTCCAGACTATTTACCCGGAAACTATACTGTGTACTACTGCAAATTTGAAATCTGAATAACTAGTCAGTTTTCATAAAAAGAAAGAAAAAAAAAAACATTGTTTTTTGAACTGGAATTGGGAATTGCCAGACTAAAAAATTTTCTGTCAAACGTAATTTTCAAATATAAATTTGGATCACTTCATAATGCATTTAAGAGAATGTTCTGAGGCCAAAAATGTTCTACACTTTGCTTTCGTAAAATTTATAATTTTCAAACTCGTAACCGCTTAGAATCACTAATGTATACAAGTTCTTATCAAGATTTTTTTTTTTTAAAAAGAATACAGTAGAAAATCTATTGAAAATTTTATAATGTTTCTTCTAAAACTACGTTACTATGTAAAAGAAAAAAAAAATCCTTCATTTTATCAGTACAAATCGAAATTTTGTGGAGGGTTTGAATTCCCTGGACCACCTCTCCGGGTACGGTCTTGACTGTTCAGTTGTTTGTTTCCATGTAGTGGTCTAACATGCATGTCTGACGAAATGCTGACCAATACATATCAGCAATTTGCAATACTGCCAGAATGGATATCCTTCGGTCAACTAAAGGAGCACATGTACAAATCGACTAATTGTGTACACAAAAACTTGAATGTGTCACATCCATTTCACGATAAAAAGTACTTGCCCAATGGTCATATTTTCTGTCTTATGTATGTTTGAAATCAGGTGTTCTCGCATTCTTCCATTTTTCAGCAGATGTCAGTGCTGTTAAAAATAATCGTGACCATTTTTTTATGGGAAATGGCGTGCTAAAAAGTAAAGGATTCTCTCGTGGAGCTCTGTCACCCGCAACTATTTTTATAGAAATCAAATCTATACTTCGTGACTGGCAACAGTCAAAATGTCAGAGTTTGGTGTTCCCAGAGCGGGAACACTGCGCGTTAAAGTGTTAAAAGCAGTGAAGAGAGTGTTATGTTTTTCTCATTTCTAACTGGGCTGAATAAGTGAGGATTCCTTCAAGAATTTGCACAGTAAAAACCACTCTAAATTACCAAGCCTGTTCCATCTCTGGCGGCAACTAGAAACGGGGGCACACTTTTTTGAAGACCCAATATAGGAGAAGTTAGCTCATTGAAGAGTAACCATTGCAGCCCTGAAAGTGTGCATCCGTTGCCATCGCTCCATTTAACTACCAACAATATGGCGGTAGATCGAATCGCCAATGGCATGCCACAGAGATGAAGAGCTTTTTTTCACAGCTGACTATACGACCCGCACAGCGCTTCGATAAACATAATGCGTTGCTAATTAATGTTTTTATAGGGTTTCTACAGACCGGGAAAGTCAGTGATTTGGGAAAAAAGTCAGGGAAATTTGAAGAAATTGAAGAAAGGTCAGGGAAATGCAAGAATATTTGAATTTTGCGGCAAAATCAAGAAAACACTTCCTGTCTGAACCTAATTGTAGAAATTGTTTTATTTGCATTTTCTTATTTAGCCTTATAAATAATTTTAGAATGTGTCCTTTTTTAACATATCTTGTTCAGTTGAAATATTCTTAATTTTATCCTAAATTATCAAACATGGTTTTTGTTAGAATCCAGTGATGTCAAATAATATTTTTGTGTATATTGATTTTATTATTATTATTATTTGTAAAAAAGGGGCAAATATGTAAAAAGTTATTAATTAAAGGACGCAATATTAAAAATAGAAACGCAAAATTCAGGAGAGCATGATAGATGTCAGGGAAACTCAGGGAAGTAAAAGCTGTGAAATCTGTAGAAACCCTGTTTTACCACCAGAATGTTTCATCTGGAAAGTGAATGTATTTTCCCCCAGAAAGAATATAAAAAAAGAGAAAAGTTCGACATGGTATGCGAATTAGAACAGTTCGCGACTTAAAGATACGAATTTTAAAAAGCACTTTAAAGACTAAACTACAAAAATAGTTTTCAAATATATTTAAAAATACATACAATCCCAGTATTGTCCAGCTTAAAATGTATACTCAGGAGTTTTTAAAAATTATTATTATTTTGTATGATGACAGCCCTTGATTGCCCAGTGTAGTTGCAGTCTTTGTACCTTTCTAAGCATAGAATCCATTATGATCGCTCTTATATTTTATCAGTTACTTGTTTTATCTCTCAAAAATACTGACATGAAACTTTTTTGCCCTTTATGAATGCCATAATGATAAATTTTAATTTTATTTTAAAAAACATTTACATATTTTACTAGTTTCTTAAATTAAAGAATACTTTTTAAAGCTTCCCATTTTACACCCTGAGTTCAACTGCAGATTTTGATTTCTTGCACTTTTCAGTTCCAGATATGAAGTATTTCATTCATGCTTAAAAGTTAAACGTTCTGCGTAAGCGAAAATCATTCTTATTAATTAATTATATAGCAGAATATTGTAAAATTGAGTCGCCTACTTCATTTTTCTTTCATATAGTTTGCGTGGTAAGAGACTCGAAAATTGCGGGATAAATCAAGGCAGCTTGATATCGCTCAGCTTAAAAAAAGCAGGCTCGAGTGGGCGAATATTGATTACTGTCCTCGTGATTAATAACATCGAGAAAACAGCATTTGGGGTTATTTTATACATCTAATTGGCCTGCATTTAATCCGAGATGGCTGTTTATGTTTGTTAGTTCTTGGAAATATTACACCTGCTTCACCTGCTTCACTGCTTCACTGATGCTTTCTTTTTGAAAGCACAAGACTTATCCAGTACGTAAAATCAAGGTCCATTTTTTAAAAAAATGTTTCAAATTTTGTCCTTGTATTAACCCTTTAACGCGCAGTGTTCCCGCTCTGGGAACACCAAACTCTGACGTTTTGACTGTTGCCAGTCACGAAGAATAGATTTGATTTCTATAAAAATAGTTGCGGATGACATAGCTCCACGAGAATCCTTTACTTTTTATTAGCACGTCATTTCCCGTATAAAAAAAATTGTCACGATTATTTTTAACAGCACTGGCATCTGTGGAAAAATGGAAGAATGCGAGAACAGCTCGATAGATTGCCCAATGCTGAAAAAAGGGCAGCCGTTGCCGTCACTCGACTTAACTACCAGCAAGATGGCGGAAGATCGAAACGTTCATCGCGTGCCACAGATCAAGAGACCCCTTTTTGACGCAGCTGCACTGCAAAAAAAGTCTGTAAAACATATAGAAATTACTCGTATTATTTATAGAATAAGTCTGTTCGTAAGAAAAAACAGTTTTTTTTCGGTTTTATCTTCACCTGCGCATGCGTACTAGACGAAGACGTCATTGCTCAACCTTGAGGCTCATTTCGCCTCCGGCGCAATTAAAACGGCAAGACATTGTACTACGTGTCGTTAGCTGGAGCTGGAGAAAAGGGACGGTATATTTAGTTACTACTGCATACGTAGGTTCAGGTGAGTGTTTGATGTTATGTAGGGATTTTGTTCACTGGGCGCGTTTGCTTAACCCGGCTCATTTGGACTTAGAACATTTTTAAGTACTTTAGTGTTTGTCGATAATGTGGACGCCGCGTAATTAATTAGATTAATTAATTGACATAATTAATGTTAAATCAATAAGTAATTAGCGAGATATAAAGCAATACGTTAATTAATTAGATTGATTACTATTAATTAATTATTAATACAGTAATATTTAACTGGGAGGGAAACCCCACCACAAGAATAAAAGGAGTTACATGAAAAAATGTAAGAATTCTTATTTTATTTCCATAAAATGGACGTTTAAAATAACTTAGAAAATTTATAAGGACTTTAGTGTTTGTGAATAATGTTCACGCCACATGATTAATTAGGATAATTAATGTTAAAGCAATAAGTAATTAGACAGATTAATTGATTATTAATTGATTTATTTAAGTATGTTAAAAATCCAGAAAACACCCTGATTATACATAATGTTATTAAATGGACTTGCAAAAGAGATGAATACTTAATAGTAAAAATTTAATAATTTCTATCAAAAAACATTGTAGTAAATTAACTAAATATATTATTATGTTTTGTTGATCTCCAGTAGTCATTCAATAAAAACAAAATTAATGATTTAATTACAATGTATAATTAATATTTTTTTAACTAATCACCTTTTTTTAACTTGAATAAACATGAAGATATCACGTTTGAAAACTAAATGGTGACACATATTTAGTAACACTGGACACAGAAGAGGAATCTCAGTCACTGTTGTGTCTCCTCATTGTTGACTGCTAGATGCTGGACCGCAGCGGGGCATTTACTCTTATTGTGAGTAGCAACACCGGACTCAGAAGAGGAATCTTAGTGACTGAGTCTCCTCAGTGTTGGCTGCAAGATGCTCTGCCAGAGCGGGGCATTTACTCTCATTGTAAGCAACAATATCGGCCTTCTTTGGAAAAAAGTGGCATGTAACATTGAGGGGAGGGGGGAAATGGTTTCTTTTGTAGAAAATATTTCCAAAAAGGTTGACTTCTTTTTTTTGGGGGGGGGGGCAGTTACCCCTCCGTCTTCCCTTTTAATCCGTCCTTGGCGTTCAATGATGGGAAATAGAACATTTATGGAACTTGATTGTGAATTCGAGACTTTTTACCTACAAAAAGAAACGAAAAAAATCATCTGTGAATTTGATATATTTATTTTAGACTTACGGGTGAGGGGAGGGGGGGGACTTTTATGTGTAAAACTACGCATAGAAACCAATGGACCAACCAGACAAATCGGCATAATGATTTTAAGCAGTGCAGGGCATCACTTGATCTGACGTCATACTATGACGTCACCTTAGCGACTCTTTCTTCAGCTACTTGCGATTTATGTGCAAAAGTTTCTGGCAACACTGATCGGAGGTGACGCTCTGGGTCGGCTAACGAACGATACGTACCGTTCACCTCACCATGGCACAACGTTTATATCCCTGGAAATGGTATACGGGTGAAGTATGAAAGTCCCGGGTTCGGGTCCCATCGCGCGTCCGTCGACCGTTAACCGTTCAGAGTTTTCCGTGGTTTTCTCCGGAAGTTATCGTAAATACGGATGAGGACCCCCTCGAAACTGGAAACCTCCCCAAAGGTCACTCACCAAATGGAACGAATTTCACACAATCTGAAGTACACACTAAAAGGAACGTACTGTGTTAAAATTAGCTGCTATCTCCTCATAGAATTATGAGAAATTAAAGGTTAAGAATTAGTTGATAGCGCGCCAATTGTAACCCTTTAGCTAGTATTTGGTGACAGGGATAATTGGTCGAAAAGTTGAAACGCTCACGCGAGTATGTACTCGAAATATTTATAAATTAGTGTTTGCTATACCGTGTTATATTTCAACGTACTGGGTTTTTAAGTAGCTTAATCTCGTTTTCTACTAGTTAAACTGAAGTCCTATAATCTTTTTTTATTTTAGTTCTGAAAGTCCCTGAAGAAAGTAATTTCTTTTTATTTGTATTAACACATTGCAAGCTACAAATTCAGTTTACGCATAAGTGAGGCATTTATTTTAATTCTATTCTTTTTATCCACATGATGATACTATGGAGCAAATATACTTAATGTTGTTTTTATGCTTTAAGCGGAATTTTCTTCGAAAAATATGACATTGTCTCCATGCACAGATGAAGAAAAAGTCTGCAAAATCAAATTGTTGAAAGCTTGCAAAATTATCAGAAAGTAAATGCAACAGATTTGGTAGCAAATTAGCAATGTTTATTACTCAATACCCCTGAACATCCTATATTTTCTAGTTTAGAAAACGAAAGCATTGACTTCATGTCCAGTGAGGACATCATGCAAAATAAGCAAATTATTTCTTGAAAAGATAAGGAGACTGCAGTAAAATACTGGCGGGATACAATAGTGGCAAAATCAGGTAGTTTACAGAGTGTTCAAAATTATTTTAAATTTGTTACGAATAAAAGGCAGTTATATCTGTGGGAAAAGCAAATTCAGAAGAATGGCGATTATAAATATAAACTAAATCAAATTAAAAAAACATACGTTTTAACACTTCTAACACGCAAGAAAATTACAGAAAAATGTACATGATTGTGATTTACAAACTTGGGCTTCAGAAAGGGCATTCGAATTAGGACTGAAATTCCGCGCATCTAAAGGATGGCAGTACAGATTTTTAAAAAAGAATAAGATTGTGAGCAGGAAAGTTACAAAATTTGTTTTGCTGAAAAACTCTCGGCCAAAGGAAACCATTAAGAAATTAATGCAGGCGTTCGTAAATGATGTAAATGTCTTTATAAAGGATTCGTTGTTAAAAGACGATCAAATTTTTATGCTGATCAGACAGGTTTTAATTTAGAAATCCTTCTAGACGAACCCTGGAACATAGAGGATCGAAGCAAGTAGAAAGTGAGATTCAATCACAAAATGCTGTGACACATTCCTACACTACAATGCCGATTTTAAGTAAAAACAATAGATTGTTATAGCCATTACATATTGAACATCCCGAAAAAAACTGGGGAATTCGGAAAAAATTAAGTGCAGCAGTTTTCTGACATTGTGTTAATGAAACAACTTAATAATATATTTCTTTCAGGGTCAAATCAAAGGGGTGGGGGAGGGAATTATAGGGTGAACCCCTCCCCTCCAAAAAAAAAATTACCTTACAATTTTTTAAAATTATTTTTTTTTAATACCATTGTTTATTTCAATTCTTATTTCGCTAAAAAGCTAAGCTTCTTCTAAAAAGTTACGCTTAACCTCCTATGCATGCATAGATTTTTTGTTTAAAAAATATTTTTGGCCAATTTCCTCCCTCCCCCCCCCCCCCCCCCTCTTCAAAACGGAACCAGTTACCGGCCTGATTTTTTTCTCACCATATGTTCTGCGGGATATCCAGTGAATCATTGCTGCAGTTGAATCCTGACATGTGCTTACTTAAAATGCTTATTAAATAAGCATCTTTTTGTAAAAGCATTTATAAAGAAAATAGAAAGCGCCAAGTAGCCATAGAGGCTCTATTCTGTCGGCTCATACTCATTTTTTATTAATTAATTTTAGCTTTAATTTAAGAGATAGCAACTAATTTTTACACATTAGGTTTCTTTAAGTGTGTACTTATGACTGGATTAAATTCGTTACGTTTGGTGAGTGAGCTTCGGGGAGGTTTCCTTGTTTGTGTTGTCCTTCTGACGAGGATTTATAAGCGGGCTTTGAGTCAACCACACAAATCCGATATACTTGTTCACAACAATTATGTACCGCAATTGTTCTTGGTTTTGGGGGAAATGAACAATAGCAACTTGATGTAACAAGTTAAGTACTACTCATAAACTGTTTCTCATAAGTTATTTCCTTATTATAGTGTTTGTTTATATTCATTGCACTTGCTAATTAGTCCTAGAACTGTAGTTCGCATTTCTTATATAGTTATCGATATGTTAAATATTTTGGAATGAGTGTTTTTGTTCGCAATCATTTTGTTTGCAGTGCTCCAGTAAGTGAAAGAATATCGCTGAACTTAACCATCGTGGCACTGTGATAAATATATTGTTTATTTTCAGTGTTTGTACTTGAATAGTCGTCTAACACCGAACAATTTATGATGCTTTTAGTGTGCATGTGTGCAGGCGCGTAGCCAAGAAAATTTTTCGGGGGGAGGGGGGGATATGGACTGATATGAGTATAAATAGACGGAAATTCATCACTAATCCAAAACTTTCGGGGGGGGATATATCCCGATATCCCCCCCCCCTGGCTACGCCCGTGCATGTGTGCTCTGGGGGATTTCACATCAAATATAATATATACACTTCCCAGACTTATAAATTCTTCCCAGACTTATAAAGACTTCTAAATATCTTCTATACTTACAATAAGAATTCTGATTTTCTAGGAGTATCTTAAAGTTTCCTAACGCGTAAGTGCCGTCAATAATTTAAATCAATGGATATATCTCAATCAAGTTTATGAGGTAAACGAAATTAAAGACATGATATATTTCACCTTTTAACGTATAAAAGAACAGAAGAATTGTATCTACAAATTATTTATAATTTCCTTGTAATATTTGTTATGTAGTTTTAAATTTGTGCATACTTTGCAATTCTTTTTGCATATTGCATACTATTATTTCTTAATCCTAGTAAAAATGAATCAAAGAAGCATAGTTATACATTTTTTTTTCAAAGTTAATGAAACACTTTTAACTACAATTTTGTAAACATATAAATAAATCAAACCACATAGCAATATTTTAAAAAGTGTGAAATTTATATGTATATAGCATATAACTGTTTTTTTTTTATTTTATTCATACACAACTGGTAATTAAAATAGCAACACCAAAAAGGTGACATGCTACACACAGTGCAGCAATTTTAATACCGCGTAGTATATCTTATCAAAGAAATATTTCTAGCTTCATAACATTGCGATTTTCTGTTTTCTACAAATTATGTCATTATCAAAAACAATAATCATTTTCTTCAGTTTTAAAAGTAATTTTTCATTTGTATGAGATAAACAGCTAGATTTTGATTTGAAGTAATTTTACATTGGGAATTTTCTAGTTTTTTGTATATTCAGGGGTGACTTGGAATTCAGGGATTTGGGAAATTTTATGTCTGGAAAAGTCAGGGAGTTCTCCAAAAAATCTCTTCTAAATCAGGGAGATTTAAAACTCTTTACAATGTTTATCGTCATTTGATGCAGAATACCGTGTTTACTCGCGTAATAGTCGCACCCCCGTTTTGAAGCAGAAAAAATAGCTCTTTAGAGTTACAATATTATATAGTAAGATTTTAACCGCATAATAGTCGCACATGGACTTTCAACAAGAAAAATTGGCAGAAAAGTGCGACTATTACGTGAGTAAACATGGCAGTTTTGGCTTCTGGTGATCGGAACAGCTTTAGTATTGGTCATTATTGGCAGTCTTTGTCATAACTTTGTGAAATTTTCAATGGCATTAATATTTTATTTAAATATTATGTATTCATTTTTTAAATTCTTAAACAGGGATGTATAGATTTTTTTTTTATAATTCTTATTCACTATATTTTAAGTTAACATTTACTCTGTGAGGGGGGGTTCCACCCCTTCAAACCCCGTTTCTTTCTTTTAAATAAATACAATTTCAGTTTACTAACAACCATAGTCAGATAAAAGAAAAAGCTATCTGTGCACATAATCCAAAACTATCTGCAAACTCATATGACGTATTTAACGAGGTGAGGGGAAGGGGGTCCTGGGAGTTCGGACACTCCCCCCCCCCCACCCTGAAATTTTGATTTTTGTCACTATAATGATAGTCTTTTTGTGAAAAATTCTGCCTTTTTTACGGTTTGGACTCCCCCCCCCTCTCCCAAAATGTTCCCTGAATACGTGCCTGCTCGTGATAACTGAATACATATTGCGTATATGAACTGGTGTATATGCATTCAAAACAAACATCTGTGCAACCCGCTTGCGCTATAGTGACTAGCTGCTGCTATTGTGAACATGTATATCGGATTTGTGTGCTTGGCTCGAAGTCCACTTGTAAATCCTCGTCCGAAGGACAAAACAAGGGAGTTACCCTCTGTGGGGTCTTTGTAAGGGGTCCTAACCCGTATTTACCCTAAGTTTCGGAGAAAACCACGAAAATCACCGAACGGTTAGGTCGACGGATGTGCGATGGAACTCGAACCCGGGACCTTCACACTTCGGCCGTCTACCATTTTCAGCGATATAACCACTGTGCCATGGTGAGGCTTTGAGTAAGATAAATTGTTTATTTATTTTAATGCATAAATTTTAAAACCATTTCATATCAGTCCCTAGTTATAAAAGTATTTTTTAAATATTTTGCTTATTATACAGTCTGATCATCAACGTTTTAAATTTCAAAATCTCGAATCATAAGTGCAGTCAGTGGCCAATATCCTGAATCAGGAACACTAAATATAAATAGAAATTTTTTATTCAATACTTTTCGAAGTTGAAATATGTAAGAAAGTAATTAAAAATTAGCGCAGATCTGATCGCTCTGTAAGCAGTTCTTTATAAAAGTTTTACATTTAAAAAGAGGGGAATGCTTAAAATTTTGAGCTTTCCCCTCTCAAAAAGTTGAAAATTTGATTCTATTTTCTTATTCATTATTTTTTCAAACAGATTTGACGAAAATTAACCATATTGTTAAATGTAGTAAAAATATTTTATCATTTAAATTTATTTCGAATGTTCAATAGCAGTGATGCATACAGTCTTCTATTTTAAAACAAGATAGTAATTTTGACATTTTAATTTGGAAGGGCAGGCCCATGGTCAGGATTTTTATTCGGGGACGCTCAAATATTCAAATACCATAACTTAAACATACGTATCATGGGGTCCTATGAAAGGTGCCCCCCACCCTCCGACATAGGCGTAGCATAGTGATCATTTTTAAAATACACTGGAACTTTTTGTATTTTAGTACTGAAGTGTCTGAAATACTGAAATAAGCCTTCTCTAGAATAAGGGTCTTCCCTAGAATATAAGCATTCCCTAGAATACTGGGTGGATTGTGGTAATGGGGCCCCTTGGGTGCCCCTCTCTTGTAGAGGACGCGGGGCTGCAGAGCCTGTTTCCCTAAATCCGCCCCTGTATATAAACATACATATTTGAACTTTCGGGGGGGGTGTAGCTCCTCAAGCCTCCCCTTCTCTGTCTACGTGTTTGTCCAGGGGGAATTACAACAAGTGCTGCTGAAAAGTAAAATTATTATGCTCCTAGCTTGTGCTAACAAATTTCAGTTTATAGATGAGTCAAAAGTAAAATGTGATTTTTTAAATGTGTTTAATTCACTGAAGTAATTTATTTTGTTTCTAGGTGTTTGCTTGGAATAAATTCTAACAGAGGATGCAAGAAGAATCCTGATGTGAAAAAACGTGAGGCCGTTAATATGAAAATTCTCAATTTACTTAATAAAATGTCGGCATATGAGCTAATTGACCACTAACTATATATTAAGAAATACCCATGAATACTGGAGAGCAAATCTATAAAATTATAAACAATAAACTTTGTAAATATTCCTTTGTTTGTACTTTGTAAATACTTTATAAGTACTGTATTTTTTTTTTCTTAAAATAAATCTAATTTTTCTTGACGTATTTCTTTGATTATTAATGGATATTACAAAAATCTAAGCATATATACTATCATGCAAGAGTAATTTTAAACTCCTAAAAACTATTTCTGAAAAATAAGATGCATATATGTATATACATTAAAACCTCTACTAACGGTCACCTCCGAAGACTGGTCATCTCTTAAAACAGACACTGTTAGAAGTTTACAGAATTGAATTGAGACTATTGAATTAACATTATTGTGAACCTCCAAAGAACGGTTGTCTCATAAAATGGTCATTATTTTATGGGACTAAGCGTAGCTATTTTTCAGAGGTTTCACTCTATATATGTAGTATTTTTTTTTGAACGACGCCATCACTACATTAATCAATAGTTTAGAAGCAAACATATATATTTTAACTACAATGACACGCTACAATCACCTAAAAAATAAACCTTACAGTAAATACTTCCACTAACTTCATTTACTACAAATACCCCAACCATTTATTTAGGGACAATTGACATGACAAACTGATACGCTTCCCTCCCCATAAACATAGAATTTGATGGATACTTGATAATATCAAGAAATAATTTTGAAAGCATTAAAAAATAAACTTTAAATTTTATGCTTGGAACATCTACACTCCCACCCCTGATCCATTGATTTGTGTATAAATTTTCGTGCTTTGAAATGCATTGATTCATTTGAAATCAGCTTCTTTGATTACTGTTTTACTTGATTGATAGCAATCGTTCTTATAAATCTTTCTTTTTTCAACACTAATATTTTATTTTGTACAGTTACTTAATTTTAAAAGATGCCCTTGGATGGAATTGATTGAAAATAATTAATGTCACCTATGATTTCAAAACATACTCAAGAATTTATTTTCATTAACATTTCGTAGCAGAATATTTTAACACTTAACAGGGCCAAGGTCGTCGAAAGAAGCTAGTATATGATAAAATTACTGAATTTTTTAAGTAATTATAAGCAAATAAATTTTTTAAGTAATTTTAAGTAAGGTATTGAATTATTAAAAACAAAAGAAAGCTGTTATAAATACAAAATATATTTCATAAATAAACTGTTTTTTTCTGTAAATTCCTTAAATCAAGCTGTAAAAAAAGGGTTAAAGTCTGCTACATTGACAGAAATATACCGTCGACAAAACACGGGGAATCTGGAAAAATTACAGATTTCTATAAATTAGATGGAGTATCTAAAAAAAAAAAAATACGAAGGCTTCTGTAAAACACACAAAATATTTCTGTAAAATTGATGAAGAATCTGTAAAATGTTACAGAGGACTTCTGTAAAACACACAGAGGATTTCTGTAAGATTGATGGAGAATCTGTAAAAAATTACGGAAAACTTCTGTATAGTATACAGAAGATTTATGTAAAATAAACGGAGAATCTGTAAAAAACTACAGAATACTTCTGTAAAACACACAGAAGTTTTCTGTAAAATAAACAGAGAATCTGTAAAAAATTACAGAACATTTCTGTTAAATATACGGAAATAAACTGGCGTCCTGGCTGACAGTTTTTTTCTGTAAATTTGACAGACTTTTTTTTTGCAGTGTGGCTGTGCCGCACAGACAGCTATCGTCAAAAAAGGATCTCTAGATCTGTGGCACGCGATGAACGTTTCGATCGTCCGCCATCTTGCTGGTAGTTAAGTCGAGTGATGGCAACGGCTGCCCTTTTTTCAGCATTGGGAAAGGGTTGCGCCTGAAAGGGTTAAACAAAATTCAGAGTTTCTTTTAAATTCTTTTGTTACGATAACACCTTTGCTGTTACCCATTAGGAAGGAGCTGACCCTTTGTGTTTACGGCTACGTGCCCTCCTGGCACATCGTAGCTATTTGGAACCACTTGCACATGAGAGACCTGCACTTGGATTGGCACTCCCCGAAATATCATTTCAACATGGGCGAAGGAAATTGGGGTCGCGAACAGATTTAGTGTAATTCGGTCTCACACCAGACCAGTCGCTTCTGGTTTTCACCCTCCCAAACACAGACCGGAGCCAAGGGTACTTCCGTTTCGGTGTTCCTAATGCGAACGGAACTTTCGCCAACTAGACGATAAAACCTATTAACGAATAATACAATAATCTAATATTCGTACAATAATAATTTCTCATTCTATTTCTGTCAAGAAGAAATGTACAGCCGGGCTAACCAGATGGAAAATATTTTTAGTGGATTTTTTTTTTTAATTTCATTTTTCAATATTGTAACAGTTCTACAAACGTTTAGATATTATTTTTCTAACGATAGATATTTTAAATAAAATAAAAAAAGAAGCGAAATACAACAGACAAAATTGTTCAAATATAACATTAAAAGTAATTTTTTAACATACTGCTAAATATTAAACAACTTCTAGATAGTTAACACTTTTTCATTTCTTCCAGACTCGGGTTATTAGACTTCTTCCTAATGAAAAAAATTATCACATATTTTACCAAATGTTGGCTGGTCTAACTCAGGAAGAAAGGGGTAAGTTGCTTTTATCTATGATTGCATTTTATTTCTCGTACTTTATTTAAATATATGCGGATATCTGTTTCATTCTGTGATTTTTTTTTAAAGTTACACTTACTGTTTAAATTAAGTTACGCAGTTCTTGTGATTGAAATATCCATTTTTATATAATGTTATTAATAAGAACTCATAGTTTGTACAAAATCTTAATTCAAACTAACTGTACAAGGATGGATGTAGTAAATTATAAAAATTTTGGCAGAAAAGCATGTACTCATTGTAGATTTATATTATTTTTTTCCGGTAAGAATGAAATGTATTATATATGCTGAAACATTACACGATCTCATTACTTTTGTGCCTCACTTTGATGCCATAAGAGTATTTTTATCCATAAGTAATGAATTACAAATTAAAAAATTTTCAGATAAATAAAATTTTGGTAACTAAGAGCTAACTACAAAAGATGGAACATTTTTTTAAATGATCACTACAAAGAAAAATTTTCGTTTTTATGCAGAAAAAAAAAAATGACATATGTTAAGGATTACAAAATAATGCTCTCCATCGAAAATAGTATATGTAGCATTCATAGTTCATCTACAGAGTACTCAAACGAATTCCAATGCATTATATTCTACGGCAGTTGAGAGACATTTATCCACTTCAAGTACAACACAGTAAGTATATTGTTACAAAATTGTAATGTTGTTTTCCCGCATCGATGTGTGCTGCGGGAAAGTGAGTTATACAGGCATTGTTGCAAGTGAAATGAGTATGTGGCCCCTTGATCTTGGCGACCGTTTTGGCAACAAAAAATAGTTTTCGAAACTAGTGGAATTTTAGGTCTATCTCAATTAGGAAAGAAGATACTGGAAAAGTCTAGAAAATCGATGTCATATCCTATATGATGTCACGTCCGCTTGGAAATCTCTAAACAAAGGAGTCATTCTCACTGTGGAGTTAGTGTGTAATAGACTGTGGATATTCAGATCAAGACTATGCGATTGATATTGCCATTCGAATACTGTTATTGTAGTGATATTTTAATGATCCAATGTGATATGTGTTAAATGTGCTATATTTATTGTGAAATATAGTGCTTCGTCTGGACGATTAAAATGTTATTTTCGAATTTTTCTAGCTTATTGGACTATTTTAGCAGGCACACACTACCATATTTTGCAAAAATATATACTTTTATAACACCTTACTCTTCATTTAAAAGATAAAAATAACAACATTTAAAATTCTGTAAGAATTACAAATAATATTTCAATACGTTTCAGCACATTTGATAAGATACATCGCCATATTTGATGCAAAACTCATTGTTGTGTTGGAAAACGTTTTCTGTAATCGATGCATTTGGGACGATTTGTCTTTCTCGTTATTTTCTGAAGCAAAAATTACTATTTTTTCTAAGTTTTCATACTTTTTTTTTTTTTTAACAGTTCAGCTAAGTCTCGCTGGGTATTCCTTACACAACCTTTGCTACTTGAACCAAGGAGATGTCAGTCAAAACGAAACCGAAGATGCTGCCAGATTTGAAGCGTGGAAGGTAAGTGAAAGTGACAAGTCACAGAATCTACCATGAGGCTGTTTTATTTTTTCTTTGAAGGATGGGGAAGTTTGTTTGTCCAGTCAGACCATGTTCACCACATAAACACCCACGAGGAACAAATAGTTGTACACAATAGCTGTAAAATAATCGAAAGTAAATAGCTGTAAAGTATTTCAATTATTTCACAAGTTGTTGTAAAATAATTGAGGTTTGTGAAAGAATGATAAAACTCTGTTTATGGAAGAACAAATATTGTTCGAGTTAAAGGTATTTAGTGCATTAATTGTGGTTAATGAAAGAATGACGAAAATAATGCATGTAGAATCAATCCTTTTACAGAGCATACAAAATAGCTCTCAGAGATTAGACTGGGCTGAAGTCAATCTTTTTAAAAAAGTTGGCTTTATCATGTTTACCCCCTTTTATTGAATGAACCCACTGTGGCCAAAGACCCACGCCGGAGTGCCATGGAAGAAGACTAGCTGCCGTTGTGTGATTGCAGTTATTTAAGCAAACAAGTAACCGTTCGTTACCGTTACGCAGTGGTACATGACAGAGAATTCGCAGGAAAGTTTTCTATACTCGATGCATTTAGTGTCATTCATCTGTCTTTTTAATCTTTTGCCATATTTTATTTATTTATTTGTACTTAATGGCCAATATTATTTTCTAAAATTATAGGACACTGCTTTTTGAAGGCATCTAAAAGTCTTTTGATCAAATGCCATGAGTTGTGCTGTAATCAGGGCCTGAATCTACCATCACATAGGTGATAACATTACCTGTAGATTGTAGCTAAGCTCGTACAAATTTCTTACCCACACAACAAAGTGAAATTCACTCCTAAGATGATGGCATATCACACAAAATTTAATTTTGACTGTCTGTTTACATCTATTTTTTAATACGGAGCGTTTGGTGACAATTGTCACAGTCAAATTTGCAGATTCAGTAATACTTTTGAAATACATAAAAGATTTAACAAAAAAAAAAAAAAAAAGGCCGAAGAAATTCGTTTAAATTGAACTTACATTTTACAACCTCCGAAATTAAGGTCTATGGTAGGGCTATGTATGGGGTTTAACCTCTCTGATACTGGTTAGTAATGTTTGGTTCCATCAATGCTTTGGCGAAAAATTCACTTTGCGCCATATTTTTAAAAGCGTTTGACAGGTATTTGAAAGTTTTGTTCCAATGGGACAAGACAGAAACCAAATAAAAATGTAGAATGAATTCCTCCATTCCTTGAAATAATTCTGGATTGCCCAAAAAAATAAAATCTTTTGAAAGGCATATTGTATGTATTACTGTATGTATTATTATTTAAAAATAGCATTACAATTTCTGATTTTTCCTCCAGTCATGTCTGTCAGTACTGGGTATTCCATCGATGGACGTTGTACGGGTATTGGCGGCTATACTCTTGTTGGGCAACATCCAGTTCATAGACGGTCCTGGAATGGAAGTAGACGTCAAAGGAGGAAATGGTAAATTTGATGCGAAATTTTCGTTATCTGTTACTACTTACTCTTTCTTCACTGAAGTAAATTTACGATGAATTTAATTAATTCCTTAACTAACCCTTTATTTTACAGATTACTGCAGAAAGACATTAAAATATCTACACATTTTTTTTCAATTTTTTAGTATTTTGATGACACAATGTAACTCGTAAATAATTATTCCGAGTTAATTTGTTAATCTGTTTTTGTTAAAAATGCACACATTACACACATCCCCCCCCAAAAAAAAAATCTGTTTCGTAATAATTTTGAATTGGAGTAATGATAAATTAAATATTTTATGCACAAAGAAAACTTGAAAGAAATGATTGAAAAGAAATAAAACAATTTTAGACAAGGATTTCTGGACGAAGTCCTGAAAGAACGAATTTACAAGCGCTAATTTGCAAATTTCCTGCCAAATTGCAAACATGCTGAGTTGTGAACCTAAAGCTTTAAAGTAGAGTTAAAAATAGCCTCGCACATGAGTAGACGGATGCTTGGATGCGCGGCCGAAAGAGGCATGACATAAAACTCGTGCATTCTCATAACAAAGCATCGTGAATGTCTCCAGCATAGCTCAAAGTACAGTGCGTGTATATTCGGAATCCATGAAAAAGTTCTGTTCATGATCCTAAAGGAGTCTGTCGTGAACCATGGACTTGTGAAAATTATTTTTGACAAATTTTCGATGGCCAAGTTAACTCGAGGTAACTAAGCAAACGGTTAGAAAACAAGACAAATATGGAACGTCTTTCAATTTTATTTTTCTACTAGAGTGCTTTTTTTTAGTTATATTTACCAACAAGCCAAAGAATAAATTTTAACAACTTAAAAAGTAACTTTAATCTCATGTAAAATTGTCACATT
This sequence comes from Cheiracanthium punctorium, assembly GCA_038373885.1. Taxonomy (NCBI): domain Eukaryota; kingdom Metazoa; phylum Arthropoda; class Arachnida; order Araneae; family Cheiracanthiidae; genus Cheiracanthium; species Cheiracanthium punctorium. The sequence goes on from JAWZYV010015215.1 coordinate 1,427,109, forward strand.
ATGTACTTATTTTGTAATCATAAATTTCAGTTGTGCAATTCTAATAAAATGAAAGTTCCGTGTTCATGCTTTGGATCATAAAAATTAACTTCTGTGCCAAAGTTGCTTAAGCGTTTTGAAGCTTCAGTCGACGCCCACAATGGCTGTCACAAATTCATTTACTGGATGTCTTCTTTGTTCTTCAGGTGAGTTGAAAGCAGTGGCGACGCTGTTAGGTGTGTCTAGCGTAGCTTTGTTCCGCGGTCTGACCACCAGGACGCACAACGTCAGAGGACAGCTGGTCAAGTCGCATTGTGATGCCACACAAGTAAGTATTGCAGTGAGAAAGCTCATTAGTCCCACAGATTTTTTTAAAAAACTTACTCGCTATATCTCATTCTTATATCTTAATATTACAAGGTTTCTACAGACCTGAAAAGTCAGGGAATATTAGGGAAAGTCGGGGAAATGAAATTTGGTCAGGGAAAGTCAGAGATTTGGGGAAAAAGTCAGGAAAATTGAAGAAAGGTCAGGGAAATGCAAGGATATTTGAATATGGCGGCAAAATCAAGAAAATGCTTCCTGTTTGAACCTAATTCTAGAAATTGTTTTATTTTCATTTTCTTATTTAACCTTATAAATAATTTTTAAATGTGTCCTTTATTAAAATATCTTGTTCAGTTGAAATATTCTTAATTTTATCCTAAATTATTATCAAACAGGGTTTTTGTTAGAATCCAGTGATATCAAATAATATTTTTGTGTATATTCATTTTATTATTATTATTATTATTTGTAAAAAAGGGACAAAATATATAAAAATTTATTAATTAAAGGATGTAATTAAATAGAAACGCAAAATTCGGGAAAGCACGCTACATATAAAGTCAGGGAAGAGTATAATAGATGTCAGGGAAAGTGAGGGAAAAGTCAGGGAAGCAAAAGCTGTGAAATCTGTAGAAACCCTGGCTTTTACCAGACGCTTCTTCCATAAAAGGGGTGCATCAAAAAATGCTGATAATCTTTCTTTTTTAGGCTCTAACAGCAAGAGACGCTCTCTCCAAAGCACTGTATTGCCGTACGGTCGCCACGATTGTTCGCCGTGCTAACAGTCTGAAGCGACTGGGATCGACCTCCGGCACCCTCAGTTCAGACAGCAACGAATCGGTTCACAATCAGACAGGTATGTCCCATGTCCTATAAAAACTCTCAGTCCGATTACCGGGCCATGGCTCAAAGGTTGACAAACATTGCTCTTACTTCGTACGAAAGTGGTACATTTCATCCTTGTTTCATCCTATTTAGAAAACAGCAGTCAGCATGCGTCCACCATGGGTTCAGGTGGTGTAAAAGCTTCGAAATCTATGACAGTTCTCAATTCTGCAGTCAGGCATGCCACCGACGGGTTTATTGGAATTTTGGACATGTTCGGATTTGAGGCAAGCAAAGTAAGTTGAGAAACGCTAATTTTCACAGTTTATTTGTTTCGTGAAAGAGCTTGTAAAATTACTTTTCGAATAGATTATTGCAAATATTGTTCATTTGTTTGGCAAACCAAAATGCTTGGTTTGTGGTATTGGATACTATACCTAAAAACTGTTTTCTAAAAATATTAATCCATTTGAAACGAAAACTATAAAACTTTACATCATAATAATTAACTATAGGACATAAAAAAAAAGATACTGGCAACGAACAACTCTTTTGTGACCGAATGAACTTTCAATCTTTCCAAAGCAGAGTTTCCCAGACTGTGCTCTGCAAAACACTAAGTGTTTCTCCTGAAGATAGACGGTTCCTCGAAAAATTATTTTGTGGCTATAACTTACTATTCTCTAGTCTCAAATTTACACAAGATGCTTCGTCAAAATTCAGAGATCCTCAAAGAGAAAACCAGAGAAAAGTTGCGAGAAGCCCCGTTCCAAAGAAATTAGTAAAGTGGTATTATTTTCATTCTTTAAGCTTTTTGATTTTAGGAATAAGTTTTATTAAAAATTGTGGTTTAAATTGATCAAAAAGAGTGCAAAATGGAATACGTAAGCAGTGTTAAAATGATACCATATTTTAGTGGTTTTCTTCATTCAATGCATGAGCAACAATAGTCTTCGAGATACAAAAGAGTTAAAAAAAAAAAAAAATTCAATTGGGATTCCATGGGGAAATGATTTCAGAAGGTTCCATTACACAAATAAAATCATAAACCTTCAAAAAAAAGTCATAAACTTTCGATTGTAAACGATATAATACTACAAAAAATAATTAAATCAAGGAGTTCCCGTTCAAATTCCTCTTTTTATCATTCAAAATCTGATTCAAACTGCAATGTTTAGGTTATACAAAAGCAAGAACCAACCCGGCATTTTCATAAGAATAAAAGTGCTCCTCAGCCAGTCCTTGTGCCAACGATTGTAGCAAGTAATAATCGGAAGGCGTCACTTCTGGTGAATACGGCGGGTGGGATACGACTCCCCGTTTAAGCGTTTCCAAATAGGTCTGCATTGATTTTGCAACATATTGCCCAGCATTGTAATGCTGCAAAAAACCTTTTTCTCCGTTGTCTCTCGCCTTGCTTACAGTTAAAAACTTCCATTTTTCATCGATATCGATCTTCCATGAAGGCGAGACCTTATTCATTGTCCTAATATCATACATTGTCCTAATAATTCTGCTTTATTCACCAAACACTTGACACAGGTGTTTGGATTAATCCGCGTGTTAAATGTTTGGTGAATAACGACCTTAATGACTCTTGTATTTCAGCCGAGTCATCTGGAACACCTTTGCATCAACCTGTGCGCAGAAACTCTTCAACACTTCTACAACACGCATGTCTTTAAGAGCAGCATCGAGTCGTGTCGAGAGGAAGGCGTACAGAGCGACCTGCAAGTGGATTACGTCGATAACGTCCCATGCATAGATCTCATCTCCTCTCTGGTGTGTTGAAATTTTTTTCACATCCCTAAATCACATGCTTTAGATTTCGATCTCTGGAATACTTCTTAACAATTTTTTATGCAGAATATTTGTCGCTAAAAAGGCAACTCAGTTAGTCCTTTTCCAAAGTCTGATAAACTTAAGTCTTAACCCTTTGAGGCGCAACCCTTTCCCAATGCTGAAAAAAGGGCAGCCGTTGCCATCGCTCCACTCTTTTTTTGACGACAGCTGGCTGTGCCCGCGCACAGCCAGCCAAAAGGGTCTCTAGATCTGTGGCACGCGATGAACGTTTCGATCGTCCGCCATCTTGCTGGTAGTTAAGTGGAGCGATGGCAACGGCTGCCCTTTTTTCAGCATTGGCCAATCTATCTACTCTTCTCGCATTCTTCCATTTTTCAGCAGATGTCAGTGCTGTTAAAAATAATCGTGACCATTTTTTTACGGGAAATGACGTACTAAAAAATAAGAGAGTCTCGTGGAGCTATGTCACCCGTAACTATTTTTATAGAAATCAAATCTATTCTTCGTGACTGGCAACAGTCAAAGCGTCAGAGTTTGGTGTTCCTAGAGCGGGAACACTGCGCGTTAAAGGGTTAAGGGTCGTCTCCACTCTCTCCAGAAAAACGATCCCGCAATGCTTTCCTATGGAGAAAACTTACTTTACAAATTCAATGTTTCAGAACAATTATTAGATATTTCTCAACCATTCTTTTTGCCCCCTTTTCCGAAAACATTCATCTAATAATTTTACGAAGCAAAATTTCTGTAGTGCAATTAGAAGGACAATAATTCCCTTACGGTACGGAGTTTTTCTATTGCAGTTGGAAGGATTCAATAAAGGAATGAAGGAATTAATGTTTTTCTAATTGCAACAGAGAAATTTTGCTTCATAAAATTATTAGATGAAGGTTTTAAGAGTAAGAGGAATAAAGAATGATATGCCCCACCAGTGGCTGAGAGGTTCTGCTCTCGAAACTGGAAGGCGGGAGGTGCCAGGTTTAAACCCACGTCGCGCCTGTCGACCTACATAGCCGTTCGGAGTATTCCGTGGTTTCATCCGAAACCTCGCGTAAATACGGACTAGGATCCCTTAGAAAGTCCCCCACGGAGGGCATTTCCCCTATAGGCGTAGGACCCTTATCCAGTCAATCGGCCTTAACCCACAAACAAACAATAAGAATGTTTGAAATTAATCACTAGTTCGATCTAAAACCTTGAATTTGTAAAGCAAGTTTTCTGCAGAGAAAAGCATTGGGGTGGTCGTTTGGCCTCAGAGAGTAGAGAAGCCCCTTAAAAATATTTTAACACTTGGAGTTTATCAATGTGTTTGCATCACTTTATTAATTTTTCCATGCTCGTTTACTTTGCAGAGAACCGGACTGCTGAGTATGCTAGACGTTGAATGCTCAGTGAGAGGATCGGCAAACACCTACCTAAAGAAAGTCATAGTCCAGCATCACAACAGTCCTAGGTAAAATCATTTTTGTTTACTTAAATTCTTCCACCCTTCACCGAATTCTCTGTCAACTACAGTACTTATAGTTTGATTTTTTTTTTTTTTTTTTTTCCTTAGCCCTCTAACAGCTTAGTGTCTTAACAATTGCACCCGTTATAATTAGCATCGACCTTTAATAATTTTACGGCTGTGCTCGTATTTCTAAATTTACTGTATTTGACAGTTTTTAATGGACTTGAATAATGAAATTAAATAACTGACGAAACGCGTGAATGAAGGCGAATGCTGGGGACGAATTGGTAACGATTTTTAACATTTTTATAATGTTATGCAAAAGTGGTTGAGTCCAGACTAAGAAACGATCACGCGTTTACGTAATCGATTATACTACGATTACTTTTCTTTTATAGATGGAGACTACGATTAGATTGTGGTGATCCTAAATATTAATTTTGAAGATTTCGATTAGATTATACAATAATCAAACCAACAAGAAATTTCGATTACGATGGCGAATTCTGAAATTTCGATTGCAAAATATTGTTACGATTTGAAAATAATCTAAACTAACTGCTTGTACTAGCGATCTATGATTAGTAAAATCAAATTTTAGATTTATATTTTGTTTAATGTTTAAATTCTATGACTTATCCTTTTTTTTTTCTTCTTCTTCTTCTTTCCTTCACGGCACATATTTCGGATTTTGGCCGTTTGTTTTGGTTGTTCCGTTTAAAAAAAAAAAAATTATTTTTTTTTTTAATGTCGGCATAAAGAAAAGGAAACGTCTGCTCGATTTAAAAACCCACATAAAAACATTAAATTATTTATCAAAATATTACGATAATACCAATACCACATCAATTACAAAAGTTTCGTTCTTCCGATCTGGCAACGTGTTTTGTCGTTTGCGCGCTGAATACCAAAACAAATGGCCAAAATCGGAAATATGTGCCGTGAAGGAAAGAAAAAAGGAAGAACCGTAAAGGATAAGCCTTACAATTTAAACATTAAATAAAATATACATGTGAAATTTGACTTTACTAATCATAGATCGCTAGTACAAACAGTTAGTTTAGATTATTTTCAAATCATAACAATATTTTTTGTGAATATTCATAGCATTTTAAATTGTACAATTTTTACTCAGTGGACAGAGCTAATTAACCAAAAACATCGGTGTTCAAAGATAAAATAATTAAAATTTTGTAAAGTAAGGCACATAAAAGGATCCTTGAATACAGTTTAATCAGTTTCAGCAATACCCTGCAATAATACAACAGCTGAGATTTTCTCCTTTCTGTTTCCAACGTTGCTTCCCCATCCATGTATCTCGGAAGACCGAAACTCGGAAAACTTACTTTTTCCCACTTTTCTCTATTAAAATTAAGTTTTATTTGAATGAAATGTCAATCCCGCGGGATCCCACAATCTCGTGCGGGATTGACATTTTATTCAAATAAAAATTAATTTTAATAGAGAAAAGTACGAAAAAGTAAGTTTATAAGCACTATCAGGATTAATACTTTATCTTAATTCATAATTAAAACAATACCTTACATAAATATGAAACTTATAGCCATGACATTCTAATCCCACAAAAGCGGGATTGCATTCCATAACTTACATTAATTTATTCTGAACATTCGCTTAAATCATCAATACAATCTAAAACACATCTTTCATTGTTAGAGTTTTAACAGTTACTCTCATAAGAGCAAAACTCTGAACATGCTGAATTATTCAACTTACAAGTACATTTCTTTGACATACATGCAGTTTTAAGGCATGCACATGAGATGTGTTTCAATAAGAAATCGGCTGCATTAGGCAAGTTACCCCACTGAACAGAAATGCAGTCATTTATAATCCATCCATGTTCAGGTGGGCTTGGAGCATTAATACAATTTTCCAAACACCTACGATAAATATTACATTGATAATTACATCGTTTCAGCCCATTTTCTGAAGTTCTAATCGTCCTTGAAACCTTTTAAAGCGTTTAAATGCTCAGATATTTCTTTTTCTTTGCCATCAAGAAACAACCCCCACTGTCTTAATTTTTCAAAGCTTTTGTCCGATAAAAGAATTAGATCATCATTTATATCTTCGAAAAGATGAATGCAGCAAAATGGGGCGGCAGTAGCACCCATTTCAACGAGCGTTACTATTATAGCGTAAGAACGATGGGATGTCAACAAACGAATGTACACAAACAAACGGCGGAGTGATACGTAGAAAGAAATGCGGTATAAATAAAATAAAGATGTGTAATTTTACTATATTTACATAGTATTAAGTATTTTAATGACATGAAATGAATTAAAAACTAGCATTTTGAGTTTACAATGTTATTTATTTAATTTAGTAAAAAAATTTGCACACGCCATCTGGTGGCTATTCCATGTATGGCTGCAAACAAGACAAAAATATAGTTCGCGATAGAGTTGTTATTTTATGTAAAACGTGCACCTTTAAGCGTGGGAACATTAAGATTTAAGATAAAATTTAACATTTAGAATAGTTTAATCATGCGTTTGCGTAGTCCCAAAGCATGGTAAACGAACTTGAAGAATATTAATGTTCGTCCCATAGTCTACTGTCCCCACAGAACCTTAAAATGTCTCGCTTTTCTAGTCCTGTCTCGCCAAAGTCCTGCTTCATGAAAAATAAATGTAAAATAAATTGGGAATAAATTAACATGAAAATGATTGCGTTATTTACAAAGTTTTTTGTTACTTGTATTTAACATCAGTTTTTTTTTTATCGATGAAAATGATTGTTTTATAATATATATTAATACATACCTATAATCAATGGATAGTGATTCTATAGCTAATGTTGAAAAGCAAACTATTCATTATTTTTATTAAAATTCTGTTAAGTGTATTAACATCTGTTTTGATTGAACTACCGTAACACCTCCACACAAATAAGTCACCTGTGACTAGCTTTCACTCCGCCCTAAAAGCTAATTACGTAAAAATTTTCATAATCCTCCATGGGTGCCAATAAGGGTGGGGCAAGGTAGGGCACTTGCCCCCCCCCCTAGAGTTTCAGGTTAATGTCTCATGATGTAAACAAATAGCAAAACCAGAACTAAATTTGTTAAAAGTTTGAAATTTGCCCCCCCCCCTAGAAAAATTCCTATGAGCACCCATGTAATCCCCAAAGATTGTGACCGGATAAAGCGGCACTCACTACCGAGGTAACCGGCGGAAAAACAGTGCAATTTGGCTATTTCGTTCTGTTCATGCCGACTTTCACTGGAATAAGCGGCTCACCGTATAAACACTGACCGAAATAAGCGGTGACCACTGTATTACAGTTTTTGATTCTCTACAACAAATTACAATTACTGTAATTTACCGTTGCCCGCCCTCCCGATTAAATGGCCCCCCTCCTTTTTTTAAACAAATTGGAATTTCAAAAACTCCAGTGTGCCACTGGTTGTTTTAGTTTAGTTATTATTGTATAATCTAAATCAGAGTTGTTGTTATTTTTTAGGTTTTACGAGCCAAAGCCAATGGATAGCCTTATATTTGGCATCAGGCATTTTGCTGGAAGGGTGCCCTACGATACCACTCACTTCCTTGAAACAAACAGGGATGTGGTTCCAGATGACATAGTAAGTGTCTTTCACAAGGGCACCTGCAACTTTGGGTTTGCCACGCATCTCTTTGGGAGTGAGCTGAAAGCCTTGTATGCTTATGGTATGATTATTCTTGTTTTTCTACATAACTCTTCTTCCGACAGAGCTTTTAAATGCTTGAATTCGTTTCATTTGTCTGAGCTTTGACTTTTCTTTATATGATTGGATTGTTTTAAAGAGTAGATATGTTATCAAATTTCCTACAGTGTGTTAAATATTAATAATCATATACACTTTGGTTTTTTTAAACGTTGTTTAGTATTACTAAAATATCCCTCTGCATTATATTTATGAGCAACATACTGCTGACCATGGAGGAAAATACTCCTAACTAAATTAACAAGAATAGCATAAACCCACAAAAAAAAAAAAAAAAAAAAAATAGCAATTTGATTAGTCCTTTATCAATATACCTTCCTAATTAAGCTTTATTTTTCTTTTTGTGAATAATTGTACGTTTAGTAAGGAAATAGATTATATTAATCCAAACTTGAACTCTCTTTCATTATAGTTTCTAATATGTTTTAAAACTTGATTTTTATGTGTTAAAAAAAACTATATAATTATATATTAATTAGTTTTTCCCCTATTTCAGATACTGTGCCCAGAGGAGTGTCATTTAGGATTTCCCCCACAGCCCACACAGATTTGTAAGTTTTGTATATTTATTTATCAAAAATTTTCATATGTGTAAAGTTTTCTTTAAGAAAGAAAAAACGCCTTAAAACACACATAAATAATATTCAACACGATTATGTGTTTAAATGCATTTAAGTGTATATAAAGAGTATCCCATAAGTACCGCCCACACTCTGCACAGCCAGATTATTCGTTGGGAGTACATAGAAAATGGCCTGAAAACTATGCCTGTACAACCCGTAGTTTTCAAGAAAAAAAGCATAAATATCATATCCAGTGTACCAAAAAAGCCTTTATTGGAAGCATGAACATAGTTTTTTTGCATATGCTTTCATAAAATGATGTTTAAAATGTTCACCGTTCATATCGAGGCTGGCATATATGTGCCGTGTAATGGCTAACTGATCGCATTGCATCAATCTAATGCCCGTATAAACATACACAGCATGAAGGGGAGGAACTTTTTGCTGTAATAGGTCCTGATAGATCAATTCTTTCATACGTTTCCATTGGTAGGAATTCAAAGGTGCGAGATCAGATGGCTTGGTTTATAAAACCGAGTGCCCCATATATGATCCAGTGTCCAATTTAATGTTTCTAATTGTTTTACCTTTCATGGGATGTGAAGTCATACTTAGTTTTTCCCCTATTTTTCTCGAAAACTATGTGTCATACAGATACAGTTCATTGGGCTTTTTTTATGTATTCCCAAATAGGAATCTGGCTGTGCAGAGTTTGGATGATATTTATGGGACACCCTGTATCACATAGATATGAAATCATATATACAGGTTGGTTATAATTAAACGCTCTACAGCTAAAATAGGTGAACAAATTGTAACCGAATTTCGTACATAGACAATACATGAGATGCACTCAGTGAATATTGAAAAAAAAAAAAGTTAAAAAATGTCTATTAGGTGACACTTTGCATGAAAAAATCAATGAATTTAACTTTGGAAATTACTAATTTGAAATGTATAAACAATTTCAACAGTTATTGATAATTTATTAACTGATACTATGACTTATTTCTTGTGCTGAATTTCCATGCAAAGCACCACCTAGTGAGTATTTTTGGAATTAAAACATAAAAAACTTCTTTGAGCACATCTCGTGTACTGTCCATATTGGTGGCAATCTGCTCACCCATTTCAGTTACAGAATGTTGCTTATAGGGGACATTTAATTATAACCATTCTGTATATAAAATGTCAATATTCTAAGGTTTTTTTCTTATTTGAACTATCTTACTTTTTCTAGACAAAATGGAGATGAACCAGTGTCCACTCTTACTCAGGACTTTCATAGTAGACTGGATAACTTATTAAGGACTCTGGTTCATGCCAAACCCCATTTCATCAGGTGTATAAAGGTAATTATCTCACATTCATAACCACTCTTGCATGCAGCCTTATATATATTTATTGCTTTAGTTTACAGTGTAATTTTTGTTTAGTATGTTATGAATAGTTAGTTGGATGTATTTTTTCTGTATTCATATTTATACAGTGTTATAACAAGCATGAGCAATGACTTTCTGTATAACAGTATAACCTGAAAGTCGTACAGTTATTTAAATTTGTGGCAGGAGGGGCAGTAGCCTTTATCTAGAATCTTAGGACTGTATAAAAATTCTATATTCATTATTATATTCTTGCTGTTATTATTTGAAAGTAAAACAACTGCTGATGGAATTCAAAACTTCTTCTATAAGCTTTTATCAGTGACTTGAGATCAATAATAATTGGTGTGCAAATACCTCTCTTTCAAGCCCATATTAGTTCATTTGTCAAAGAATGTGACTTGGAATCAGAGGACCAAGTTCTACTCCAGGTTGACCAAAGGTCATCATGCTTATACCAGTACTAACGGCTGATTATGAGCAGTGAATGCGCATATTTAAATCAATGAAGCTGAAAGTCATAATGGCGCCGCTTATGCGCTATAACGCGTCAAATATGCAAAAAATCGATGATGGGACGCAAAAGAAAAGTTACAACGCGTCCCCCGGGACGCGTAATTTCCATCATGCAAAATTTTGAAAAAAAAAAAAAAAAAAAGGTGAGAGGCGTTCAGACTGCCAATTTTGGGTAAATCTCTAGTAAAACACAAACTGCTCGTGTTTTACTCGGGGAGATTGACATCGTGAACGGCTTTGTGGGCCCGTTTACATGCACACAAATGCGGAGTAACGCTTCCCCTACGTGGGGGAAAAAATGCAGGGTAGAAAGATCCCTAGTCGAAAGGAGGCATAGGAGTGTTCGCTTTCCCATGATGCATTGCGAGTTTTCCCCTATACTCTACTTTTACCCGGGATATATATCGTGCTGTGCGCACACGTGGTTAAGCTAAAGAAAAAAGGGGATTACTTTGACGTTCTTCTCCTTTCTCCCTCCCCCACACTTCCGTTTTCATGTTAGAGATTGTTCCGTTAGAGATGGTGGACTATCGGAATTGAATAAAGTTTTTTCATTATTTATTTTTAATATTCGCTTGTGTAAATGTAAACAATGATTTGTTTTATATTAAATCTGACAATTATTATTTAGAAATGAAATCTATAAGCTATAGAACCGGTAAATATTTTAAATAATCTAGAAGAGAAAAGGGGGGGGGGTTCCATATTTTACTGTTGTATATCCTTTCCTTCCTCAAATATATTCCAATTTTCCTTGTGATAAATTCATTAATACATAGTAATTATTTTTTTAATTAATATATGATGGAGGGGCACTTGAACAGTATTTTATTGTAGTTTTAATAATTTAAGATGTTGCGGCTGTTCTGCGAGTACATTTTACTTTCTTAAACATTTCTACCGATGCAGCCTTTCTCCCGATTTTTACTGTACATACAAAAGGGGATTTTATTATTAGGATTTATTAATTATTAGGATTCAGGGCGTCATCAGGAAGGCTTTGCCGTGAAGGCAAAGTAAATGACATACATGTCACAACAAATTTTTCTTGATTAATTATAATTCATTTTATTTATTTATTTTTTGAAATATAAGTTTTAGGTTATTTATAAATAAGATATTCATACGCATCAGCACACCAAAATGGGTGAGACATGATAACATCAGTCGTGAAATTAACCAAATGCTTTTATATCGATAAGGGCCCACTTTTTGGAAAAAAGGACCCATAAATTTTGGAGTCTTGGGTCCCAAGGACCCGTCTCTTCCAAAGTCTAGTGACATCACTGGACCCTTGCAAAGTTGTTCGAATAAAAATAAACTAATTGCAAAAATGTTCAAAATAAGATCGGAAATAAGTCTCCATTAAGAAAAAATTCCTTTCTTTAATTTAAAAAAAATTGCACTTCTTAAATTTGTATAGGACCCATGTACAAAACGATTTCCAGTTAGTAAAATGTGACCAATACATTCAGGAGGTGACGTGCAAAATTTGAGAATTACACATTAAAAAATATCAGAGATATGAAGATAAATATTATGCTGACTTAAACCACTTTTCCATGTCTCTCGAAGGGAAAAAATCATGTTGAATGTTCGCATTTCAAGGGGTCATACAGAAATAATGAAAGAAAATCTTTTTTTCCACTCTAGCAATAAACATTTACATTCAAAATTATGTATTATCCCGAATCATCTTTCTTAAAGATATCTCTGCAACATTGTAGGATGAAAGGCTCAAATTTGGTACATCACCTCATGAATGTATGGAGCACATTTTACTAATTGGGAATGTTTTTGTACAGGGGTCGTATACAAATTAAAAAAGTGCGACTTTTTTGAAAATGAACGAGAAGAATTTTTTCTTTTGAGTCTTATTTCTGACCTTATTTTGAACATTTTTTCAACTTACACTGCCCACTTTTCTGTAATATATAAAAAATTAAAAATCATTACCACCTTTTTGGGGCACCCTGTATACAGCCTGAGCCTTCCAATTGATGAAGAAACAAGCCCCATCCATTTTCAATTTGCACAGCTGGTTAGAATTTTTTTCCAGAAATATACCCCTACACCAAGATGCAAGAGTCCTACATGGACATGCATAGAGTCCTACATGGACCTGTGAGACTCCAGCTTCTCTAAAAGTTTGTCCAAATATGGAGTACTTTGAAAATGCTGTGCTGAGCTTGCAAAGAGATTAGAACACCACATTTGCTACCCACAGACTCAGATTTGATGTCTGACCAAGGCAGAGCCAGTCCTAGGTTGGAGCGAACGGTGCAACTGCATTGGGTGCTAAATACCTTATTTTACAGTATATATACGAGTGTCCATATATTGTTAAAATCCTTGTTTTATGCCCTCTGAAAATTTTTCTAGCTACATGTGTGAGGGAAGGGGGGTGTGTGCATTTTTGTACTTTGCATTACAAAAAAGCACCTAGGACTGGCACTGGACCAAGTCATGATTATTGCTTGTCAATCCTATCATTTATAGAGAATATATTTACTGTCTACTAGAAGCCTTCATTAGTTGTGGTCAAAGCTTAAACAAGAACTTTTTTTCTGTTTAAAGGAGTGGTTAAGGCTGTTCCTCAAAGAAAAAAAACTCTGTTTTTAGTCTTGGTACACAAATTGAAATAAACTAATAGCGTCATGGTCTCCAAAAAATTCCAGATGGTTCTTCATAAACTGCTTTACACACTGCAATAAGCGAAAAAGTTGTGCCTTTAGTGAAATTTTCAGAAAACATTCTTAAACATGGATCTGAGCTGCAAGATTTTTCGAAAGAGTGACACGTTTTGCGAAAATTTCCAAATTTTAAGAATTTTTTCTAAAAGTTTTGAAACTGTTACAGGTTTATCGTTTATTTCAGTATGTAGTACAGCTTGTAAAGAGATAATTTCAAAATTTTGAAGTGCCTGACAGTTTATTTGTACTTATGTACCAAAATCGTTTGATTAATTTTTCTAACTATACTGTTAAATTGAGAGAGTGGTGTCAGAGCAAATTTGTAAACTACTCTAATTAGGCATGTCAAACTTTAAGAAACTTATTTGATGCATCTTTCAAGTTTCTTTTGGAAAGATTTAATTAGGACAAACTTTTGTTTTCAGTTATTAAAGAATCACTTGAATATTGAAAATCAGCATTCGTTAACTAAAAATTATAATAGTCAGGTGTTTTTTTTTTTTTTTTTTTTTTTTTTTTTTGCGCACAACGAATAAAATTTAGTTGAAGATTTTTTTAAAGATAAAATATAATTTTAGAATGCACTAATGATTATTAGTTCAATTTAATGTAATGCTGTTAATGTTTGAACACGCTTTTATATCATTATGTTATTTTTACTTAGGCTAACAACAATGAGCAACCAAGTCATTTTGATCGAGGAGTAGTTGTTCAACAAATTAGAGCCCTTCAAGTGTTAGAGACAGTGAATCTAATGGCTGGAGGTAAGATCACTTCTAAACACTGGGTTGTCACTTTTCAGGAAAACTTGTATTTATATTTTTACTGGAAAGTCAATAAAAATTGAAAAAACTTCTTCATTTTCCATTCAATAGAGGGGGGGGGGATCCCCTCTATTATTCCCATTTGAAAGCATTTTAGTTTTGTCAATTAAGTATTAGTAAAACTAAACATAGTATAGAGCAAAATGTCACTTGCAGAATCATTTTACTAGTAAATAACAAGTAGATTAATACCAGTAGAGTTGGGCATATAATTTTTTAATAAAGATAACTTTTCCCCTTTGTATCATTAAGACAAAATGTTTTAAAACTCTTCAAAACCTAAAAAAGAACTAGTATTGTTCAAAAGTTGTGGTGGTGAAGATTCCTCTTCTTTGCCCAGCATTGTTCTCCTGCATTGGTCTAGAATACCCCTTCTGAATCTTGATATTGTGTGCAAATGCTGAGTACAGAGCATTCAAACATCAGTAACTATGTTCTAACTCTCAGAAGCATTCTTTTAAAATAAGGACTTGTTTGAAATCTTATTCTGATGTTATACATGGTTACTTTTATTAGCATAAGCTGAATATGATTATTTTAGACACTACCACTACCACTTATGTAAATCTTCAATTGAATATTTGAATCTGTACAGGAATAAAAAGGAACAAATAAATTTTCTCAACTATAAAAAAATTAGATTTATGCATACAAAATACTGTTTCCTTTTCCCATAGGCTTTCCCCATCGCATGAGGTTTAAGGCATTTAATACGAGGTATAGGCTAATTGCACCTTTCAAAAAACTAAAGAGAACAGATGACAAAGCCATTGAAGACTGCAAGGTAAGTTTTGTTGGGAACTGAGTTTAGAGACTTTTCTTCCTAGAAATTAAATTACTTATCATCATAAATGTACATTTACTAACAAAGACTAAGGATCTCTCTTGCTGTTACAGTTGATCTTGGAGTGCTTCATGGCTGTAACAGAAAACTGTCGTGTCTCCAATGCTTCCACAGCATGGGCTATGGGTAAAAGACACATTTTTCTGAGGTGAGTTATTGATGTAGCTGAACATTCTCTTTTCCATTCGATTAAACACTTATTTCTTGCTGTTCATTTTCGTCTTAACGGTGTTATTCGAAAAAATCATGTGATTTTGGTACATAATTACAAATAAACTAATTATGCCAGGCACTTCAAAATTTTGAAACTGTCTCTTTACAAGCTGTATTACATACTGCGAAGACAGGCCAATCTGTATCGGTTTCAATAATTTTAGAAAAAATTCTTAAAAATCGGAAATTTTCGCAACGCGTGTCACTCATCGAAAAATCTTGCAGCTCAAATCCATGTTTAAGAATTTTTTCTGAAAATTTCACAAAAGCCACAGCGTTTTCGCTTATCGTAGTGTGTAAAACAACTTATGAAGAACCATCTGGGATTTTTTGGAGACCATGGTGCTATTAGTTTATTTCAATTTGTGTACCAAGACTAAAAACAGAGTTCTTTTTTTTTCGAAGAACAGCCTTAAGTAAATGATTTTACAATTGAAAGCCTAAATATTCTTTATGTATGATTTTTATGTACTCTCATATATGATGTCAGTTGTATTGTATGAATGTATTTTGGCATGTTTTTTGAAGATGGGATGTATAAAATTTCAAGTAGATATATCCAAAAAAAAAAAAAAAAAAAAAGAATGCTGCTGTTTTAAGCCAAAAAGAAATATATATATATATATATATACTATCCTGTTTTCTTTTAGTTTTCAAATGACATAGGTATGGATATTATCCATTAGGCTTTGTAAGATCTAGCCTATGGATGAAGTGGCTAGCCTAGACATCTTTTGCTGAAGGGACCTTAGAAACTGTATAACTTAGAGGCCTCTATCAGGCTTAAACCTTATCTCATGGCTGGCTCCGGCCATAAAGAAAATATGCTGACCATTAGGTATAGACTATCAGGGTCTTGGGTGCCCCTGGCAAGATTTGAATTTTGTGCCTCTAAGATTTCTTCTTACTTATTATTATGTAGGAAAAGTTTGCAAAGTGTGCCCCTGGTAGCTGCCTACCTGGCCAGCCAGCCCCTAACTACAGGGATGTCACTTTTTCGCCGATCGGGGGATTTCCACTTTTTTATTTTATTTATTTATTTATTTATTAATCATTTTGCATCATCAGCAGAATTTTTTTTTAAATTCCATGGTGTTTATGTTTTTCCCTTTCTTCCCAGCAGTAATTAAGTATTAATTTCTAGCATCTCTCAATTTCTATCTTTTTCCACCTGTCTTGAAAATTAGTATTTTTCCTTTAACATTCCTTTATTTAAATCTCCATGCTGTAAGAATAAAAATTAACTCTTATTTCAAATTTAAATTATTTATTTCAAAGAAACCAGTAACGAAAAAACTTTGCAAAATAGAGCAGGTTCAGACATAAATTAAAATGATGTGAAAGTTGAAACAAAAAATATTTTGACATTGAGAAATAAAATATTCATGGAAGCAAACAAAAAATGAACTAGATGTTTTTTCTCCATACATTACATTTTTCTAAATAAGCTCCACTTATTTGCGAGGGATTTCTTCTTTTTCCACTATTTTTGTTTATTTACACACAGTTTCCTCTTTTTTGCTATTTTATGAGTGGCATCTCTGTAACTACAGCACTGGCGTATTGATTTTCAAAGTGAAATCATTTGCAGTCAGTGGCACACACAAGGGAAGAGTGCAGGGGGTCTGGGCCCCACCCAAAAGGGTAATAGCCTGCTTTATTAAATGGTCGTGTGATTTAAGAAATTTTGTAGCGTTTAATATAGTTTAAAATTTAATAGTAAGATTCTTATTTTTAACAGTAAACAGGAAATCAATCAGCATAACATCCAGTAAATTTCTTATTGAACTGGTCTTTCGTTCTATGTAAATATGACCTCTCAAGGCTATTTAAACTTAAAAAAATAAAAGAGAAAAAGGGCTTTATGAAAACCATTTAGGCACAAACATAGTTTTCTTGGACATTTTCCCAAGTGATTGCTGTTGCAAAGTAAATTGGTTGGACCCCTCCAAGAGAAAATCTTATATGCTCCCCTGATTTACAGTAAAATGTATGCATAAAACTTTGTTAGAATAATAATCCAATATATTTTCAGTGAGGGTTCCCGCCAACAGCTGGAGCTCCTGAGAGTGGAGAGGCGGCACAGTGCAGCTGTACTGATACAAGCAGTCTGGAGGGGTTGGAATTTCCGAAGAAAAAGATGGCCTACACTCAAAAGGAATCTCCACATGCAAGCTAGGACAAGAATTAACAGGTAAGAAAAAAGATCATATGACTTAATGCCTTAGCCTGGATTCTCCTTTAGTAAAGAAATACTTAATTTTAAATGAAAAATTTTGTTAGATTTTAAGTCTGATTTTATGACCACTTATTGACTTCTGTGTTGTATATGCATATGTCTTTGTAATGTCAACATTTAACAGCATATAACTCTAAATGAAATTTATGAATTGTTAATTATACTTTCCAACTCTTAGAAAACTGCTTAACAAAATGCTTGGAGCTTTTTTAGTAGAAGATAGCCTTAAAAAATTAATAATGACTAATTCGCTGAAACAAAAGAAAATTAAGTACCATGAAATTAATAAGAATTATTTTTTCAACACAGAGCTGAACTTTTTTTACGTATAAACCCAGACAGCACAGCAAACTTGCAGCAAGCTTGAATCAAGCTTGACATTTCAAGCTTAAAAAATTTTCCTAAATACACGGGGTGCCGGTCGGCGAACTCGCCCCACATATTTCACTTTGCCACGCATTTTCCCCCTCTACGCTGAAATTTCAATTTAATTTAATCTGTTTCCATCGAGTGTTCGTGGCTGGAATAGAACCCGGCACCTTTGGGTTAGCAGTCGAGCACGCTAGTGATTCAGCCACTAAACCTTGTGCAGCTATGACTAAAGTTTGAAGTGACTTATCACGCTGTTTTCTCGCCAGATTGATAAGTGGGCGATGTGTTATTTGTTTCTTTTATTTTTCCATGGGATGCATCAAAATTAAAATAATGTTGTGTATTTAGAGACTCTACTAATAGGGAAATAAACATAATATAAACTTAAGAGCAGCACACGTTTTAAAACTTTCAGTACCGTAATACTGCTGGCCAAAATCGAGACAAACGACTGATTTTGAAATCAATTTCGTAGTATAACTGTATTTTATTTTGAAGAATTTCCATATTTGGAAATATAGAATGGGTTTACTTACTTAACACAAATTTTGTGTTAAGTAATCTGAAATCAAAGAAACAGATAGGTAAATGTTACTTCGAAATGCTATATCACAGTTGCTATCATGTATGGAATACAAACACTTTAGTCATTTTTGTAAATATTTCTTAAAATAACAAATAATTGAAAAATTTTGCTATTTTTTAACGCTAAAAATTCTCTTTACAAATGTGGTTAGTTATTTTCCTCCATATTGGTATGCTATATCGATATAGAACATTTCGAAGAATTAAAAATAAGTTTAAATTAATTTATACAAATGTAAATTTGAATTATTTTCATTGTTCATACTTTATAATTAAAAAATTATTTAACTTCTGAATTTTTTTTTTATCCTTTGTAATTTTATTTTAAAACTACAAAAGTGTAAGATGTAAGATTTTTGGGCCCTAAAATCTGTAGGCCCTGGGCAGTTGCCCCGTTTGCCCTGCCGGTAATATGGCACTGGTAATAAAATAAAACACATCTTTTACGAACTTTCAGCAAATTTGAGGACGCTAGACAATTAATGTCCATTCTCTTTCACAGATGGCGCCATCACTGCACACTTTGAAAGCTGAAATCGAGCTAGTATCACTTGTCAAGCTTAAATCAAGCTGTATTTAAGCTTGACAATTCAACTTGACTCCTGCAAGCTTGCTGCCAGCTTAAAATGAGTTGAACTGTCAAGCTTGCATTAATATGTCAAATTCAAGGAAATGTCAAGCTTGATTTAAGCTTATGTGCTGTCTGGGAAAAGGAAGGTTTTATAATATTTATGTCTGAATGTGCATAGAAAAAGTTCTGAGGACTCAACCAAAAACTAATTTCTCTATAAATGATTTTCTTTACTCGCATAATTGCTCCAAAATTTTATTTCGGTCATCACATACCAGCGTTAGTGATTATGGCCCTTTCCAATAAAAAGTAATGACACATCAAAAAGGATTATGCCCTTTTCAAGAAAAAGTAATTCCATATTATTAAAATGTCAAACATTTTTCAACAGAAAGTAATAAATCATAATGATTATGGCACTTTTCAACACAAAGTAATAACTTGTCATTAATGAAGGTGACCTTTGCAACAAAAAGTAGTGACATCACTTCTCCTTTCAGGCCTCGACCTCAACCTATTGCAGGCACACCTCCACCTGATCTGGAACGCTGTGACCAGAAAACTATTCAACAGACATGTTCGCTCTTCGGGCTGGACCTGGAGCGACCACCCCCTGTTCCCCCCAGTAGGTCATACACAGTGACTGGCAATACAAAAATGGGCTACCCTCAAGCCAGAGTCATGAAAATGAACTATCCAGGTAAGAGAAAACAAAACAAGTCTTATAAATCATCCTATATATTTGTAAGGAGTCTTAAACAAGTTTTTAAAAAATACCCATATTAAATTTTTATGGAAGCCACAGATCCAGAAAACTCGGAGTTTAATGTATCATTTTCTTTTTTTAAATTAACCTTATTTATAGTAGAAAATGACCTAAAAATGTTAATTATAATTTAATAAAATAAGCTATCATCTGTGTGCAAGTGCAATTAGTTAATCATAGTAAATGCAAATAGTACAACCTCGCAATCATACTATGTTTGTTTTGTAAAATTAACTGCATGAATATATTAAATACTACTTTTTACTTTTGTATTAGCCAGTCAACCATTCTTTCCAATAACTTGTTCACCAAATATTGCCTTTTAGCATGGGCGCCGGCAGAATATTTCCCGGGGGGTGAGGGGGGGCAGAGACTATTTCAACGTGTGGTTACCATGTTGGAAAGAGCAAAAAAGCAAATTAAAATACTGCATACAAAAATCCAAGGGGGGGGGGCATTGTCCTATGCTGCCGGTGCCCATGCCTTTTAGTAGCATTAATGAAAAACCATTTCTACTATTATTTTCCAACAGCAACTTAGAAATAAGCTGTTTTTTGGTGTTAGAACTCAGTCTCCCCTACCCCTTAAAATGATTTATAAAGGGCATCATTCTCGCCAAGGAGAAAGGGGACATAAATTCAGGGCCAATGGGTTAACAAAAATATATGGCCTAATATCTTTTAATTACTAATTTTTTAATTGTTTTCAGAGCCTGATTATGACCAACGGGGGCCCCGGGTATTGATGAATCTTGGGCCCCCCCCCCCCCCCCCCCCTATGAAATTTGCTTTATTTTTCACAAAATGTTGATATAAAAAATATATTTCAGAACAATATTTGAAATTGGGAGCCCTTTCGAGCCGGGGGCCCTGGGCAAAGTCCCGATTTGCCTTATCGATAATAAGGCTCTGGTTGTTTTACAAATGATAATGAGGCCTCTAATGTTTATTTACTTCAAAACTTAACCACTTTAATTTCTGATATAATCCTTCCTAGCCTCCAATTTTCTCCTAAGATTGGCACCCTTAGATACTGCCTTAGATGCCTGGAGCTTGTTAAGGCTCTGTCTAAGGGGCCACAATGTACCTTAAAAACTATTAACAGCTTACTGAATTAGTTGTTAAAAGTTTGGGTCTATTTATGCCTGGATTGTCCGCCTCTAGAGTGGAGCCTGAAACCTGCTCTAGGGGTGGACAACAGAGGCATTTTTCCAGGGTGTTGAATTTCGAAGGCAACATTTTGGCTGTGAGCGTAAGAAATTTTTTTTCCCCCTAATGGCAGGCACTTGCCATTAACAGGTATTGGCCACTACCATGGCCAGAATTATTGGTCTCTTTATTATGGAGGCACCTAATAGGTTGACCAGGGTTGCCTCCTATGAAGGAATGAACAAAATTATACCGAAGCCCTTGCCAGGAATCGTACCTGGACCCGAGGGGTGGTACAGTGGCTCTCTAACCATTACACAACTTGGGTAATGTAAGAAACATTATAATATGTTGTATATTTTTGACTATTTTACAAAAATTTACAGTTTTTATTGACCAGGGAGTGTATTTTAGAGTGACTTTGAAAAAATGCAATGAACTTATCAGTAGAAAGAGGACAGCATTTTACCTTTTTGGTCTATGTCTGCAAAATAGCTACAGTAAATCCTGTAGGTTCATGATATTTGTTACATCATTACTTACCCCCCGCCCCCAACTCCTTCTAAAGCGTTTTCTACCAACACTGCTCCTTCATTGCAATCTGTTACCAGTTCATTTTTAAGAAATGTTGAACAAAAGCATTTAATTTCTTTTACATGTACTACGAGTCATTTCTTTTACTTTTAGAAGATAACAGTGGTGAAGTCACACTACTGAAAGGTGAGACAGTGATGGTGGTACGAGCTTCTCCACGTCGTGGTCATTTGGTGGTCGAACATAAAAATCACACGATCCACGTACCTTACCAATTCTTGGAGCTCAAGCCATCAGAAGGGGTCAACATATAAGTATGACCCATGCTCAAAAGACTGTTCCATATCTTGTGCAGCTAATATTGTTTACAGAAAGAAATACATCAGTTCTAAACACCTATAGGCATGATTAGCATTTGTGGCTATGATTTAAAGAGATTTCTTTCGTTATACCAACTTTAAATGCAGGCATCTGTAAAGTTGGTAGACCTTTACTAAAATAAAAAATGCAGAGTCATTTTCATAAGAGGTCATATCAGTATTAAAACTTGCATCAAGTTCTTTCAAAATGTCAACTGTGATTGATTGCACACTTAAATATCATGAAAATTTTCACTTACGAGAAAAAAAAAAAATAGAAATTGTGTGGGTGTTTATACATGTGTAAAGTACTAATTCTGAGAGTACTTCAGAATTTTCATTTTTTCTCTAATACCTACATTACTGCAGAATGCCTTTTTATGGAAATGCCACAGTAATTAATCTATCGGAGGCTTATTTTTTCATTAATGGTTTACACTATATTCTCTCAATAAGCCAATTAAAAAATTGTTTTATTATTTATTTTTTAAAATACTAAAAAAAATAAGTTTTGCTGTACTGTGTTTAAAAATTTCTGCCTGATTAACCTTTCAAAATTCACAAGAAACGACTTACCGTTTTAAATAAATAAATAAAATTATCGCATAATAGTTTTAATGTTTTAAATTTGTTTTCTTTTACTAAATTTAATGTTTTTACATTTTTCTTGTATTGAATTTAATACGAGACTTTTATTTAATTTTTGCTTAACAGCTTAATTTATTTTCTCCATGAAGATCCCTCATAAATAATAAACTAACAAATGTTACTTAATATTATTTATTTTCATTAATTTTTGTAAGATGTTTGTTAAATGTTTCCTAGGCCCAATAAATATATACATGGTGGGGCTAAGAGATTTTCTCATTTGTCTCTAAATACTTAGTGGATAAAATGACAGCTTATTGGTGTTCAGAAGTCTGTGTATTTTTTTTTTCTCTTCAATTTTCATTTCATAATAACTCAGGGTTTCATATTCATTTTTGAATGCATGTCTCTTTGTAGAACAAGAGATAATATTTGGAGTATGAGAATCAGTAGGTGTTTGTTCACTAAGGTGGTTTGTAAAATAAAGATGATATCATTAGTACAAATGTCATCATAACAGTGATTTATATATAAATATTGTCCTATCCACTTCATATTTTTAATCTTTAGTGTATGCTTTGTGCATAAACAATTTGTATGTTTTCGATTGTATCACTTTCATCTTAACCGGCAAACTCCTTCACCAATTTCTCTTTAGTACCAAATATTTTTCAAATGAACCAATTAATTTCTAATAACTATGCCTTTATTTTTCATACATATATAGTCTTGATTTCCTATACATTTCTTGTAATAGCAATTATTCCTTTTAAGATTGTGGTTTTGAAGTGCTTGACATAATTAGTTTATTTGTACTTATGTACAAAAATTACATAACTTTTTGAAATATATCATTAATTGGCATGAATTCAAAATACACACTTAGCTTAAACAAGGATATTATTTAAAATCTAATTTCAGAAAAAGGGGAAATAATTATTTATAACAATAATATAATAGATTTGCCAGTTAAAATGCAGTGATACAATCAACTCTGGAAGCTGTAAATAATTAGGGTGACTGTGAAGAATGTGTGAAATTTATAATTTGTTAATTATTGAATTTATTTAATTTGATAAGTTTTCTTTTGCATACATACAATGCATACCTTTCCTTTTAAATCTGTCTTACCTTAGCAATGGCGTATTAAAATTATTAGTGTTATATTGCAACTTATAATAGACTAAATATTGAATGCTGCATTGCTAATAAACTAATTTTATTATGGTTTTTACATCTATTGCTTCATTGAATTCACCCTTCTGAATCCTTAATTTTGAAAATGTATTTATTTAATTTCATTTGTAATTATCTATGCATAAATTGATGCATTGTGTAGTGATAAATGGAAGTGTATAACCAAACATGAAGGTATCAGATTATGACAGTTTCAAAATATTAATTCAAGAAAGAATATTTCTGTAATCTTCATAGATATCAAAAATGAAATCAACAAAATTATCATGTAGAAAAATTTTTGTTTCTTATATAAAATTTGCAAAATTAAATATAGATTTAATCAGCTATTGTTAAAAATGAAGTTATACACAAAACATATTCATGTATTAAAAGAGAACAACAAAATTTAATTTGAAATGAAATAAATTAATACTGTGTCATAGTATCGGTAATATATATATATATATATGAACTTAATTATTATGTTTAACAATAATTTTCTTATTTTAATAAACTTTTATTAATTTTATGCAGCACTTATTTAAAAAATATGTTTTTTTTTATCCTATAATTTTTGCTTACAACTGCTAATAAAATATTTTTGGGGGGTGGTGTACTTAGTCTTTTCCATGCATTGAATGTCAAGTGTATATGAAAAATTGTGGAACTATAGGTGAGATATTTTGTCATGTTATTTTATTGTACAGATTCTATTACTATTATTATTGCTCCCAGTATTGTGCTATGTATTGTATTTTATATTTCACATGCAAAACTTATTTCTTACTACCTCATGTTACAAAATGACTTTAAATATGATACATACATTAAAAAAAAGGACTATCTAATAATGATGAATAATTTGTAGTGAGCTGATGAACTTTGCTGAGGGAATTAGAAAAGTTGTTAAGTTGTTACAGCAATAACTTTTATTTTCACATTATCTATTAATAGGAGTTCATAACATATGATAAAATTTCTTAAATTATATGCCTGCATCACTCGTAGCATTTATTTTTTAAAAAGTATATATAAATATAGAAGTAAAATGCAGAGATAATAGCTTTTACTTTGAGCTTATGTCTTTATCAAGTTTACAAAAATTTTATATCTGTTTTCAAAATTGACCTTAAAAACAAGTTGGCATAGATATGTAGTATATTTTGATGATGAAGGAAGGAATGGTATCAAAAAAATTAAGTTTTTAAATTATAACTAAACACAACTTCTAATGTAATATTAATTATAATATAATATTTAATTTATATGCACATACAAATGCAGATGCTTCCTGAAATGTAAAGGACAAGCATTTAAATTAACATGATGTTATTTCTTTGAAATTTACAACAGATGGTGCTGGTAGGGAAAGTTTTAACTTTGAATGAAATAAATTTAATTAAGGTTTTTAATAAAAAAATAATTATTTATTTATGTGAGACAAATTTTTTAAATGCATGTTCTAAAATTTCTGCACTTTGGGAAATCATCAAGGTGATGAATGACGCCTAAGCTGAAATTAATATATAAAACTACTGTTTTAAAAGAATATGCTGTAACATCTTTCAATATAATATGTAAAATTATCAACGCATATCATTTTCCAAAAGCAATTTAAATAAAAAGTACTAATATATTGTGAATTAATTATTCTAATAGTTTGTATAATGGAGTATTTTATTATAGATGAAGTCATCACATACTGTATGTTAAGAGATTGTTCTGAATCTCTGTTGAATTTAAAACATAAAACTGGATTAATCAATATTTTGATACCTCTAAATAATAATAATAAAGAAATGTTTAAAAAAACTAACATTTATGTATTATAAAATTTATGCACTGTAATTACAGTAAAGTATTTTCTTTCTCCTTTGAACTTTCTTGAGCCTAAAAAAACTTCATTGTTACATTGTTGAAACTTGTTAGATGCTATAAAGATTTTAATGTTGTCAGTTGAATGTTATGATTGTTAATATTTTAATACATCTCTTCTTTTAAAACCTTTACTAAAAAATATATTAAAAGAAGGGTTAAATTTTTAAATTTCCACTTCTGAAAAAATGCATGAATGTTCAATAATTATCCGGACAGCGCATAAGATATATTTATGTACAGGTGTTTATTTTTGAATAGATTTATTTAGTTATTAAAAATAACGTTTATGTCAGAAGAGTGATTTCTATGATTAGAGAGAGTTTTAAAATACATTAGTCAAATTACATTTCTAACAAGTTTAATATACATGCATATATTGGAGTGTAAATAAGTGTTGATTTTTAATGAAAAGATATTTTGTATGTCTGAATATAGTGTACAATCGCCAACAGCTGCTCAAATGACTTCCGTAATGGAGTTATATGAATGTGAGAGTTTTTCATAATTTTTGTCTTTTTTCTGTACTCATTTAAAACTCATTTGTTTTTGAACATGTCATGTATTTATTAATAATTATTGTATTATACATGAAAATAAACCAATTTTTTTTATATTTATACTACATGCATTCTTTTCTTGCTGCTAGTAGGCATATTGATTTCTGATGTTAAAGCCGTACATAATATTTTAATCGAAGTAATATTGAAGCTCATAAGCTGTAAGATTTAGTTTTCTTCAGTATTCATTTCAGTAATTACTAGAAAATGTAAGTATTTCATTAATATTACTGGAAAAACATTAAGCATACAATAATCCCCCCTTCCCTTCATAAGACTGTAGTTGAAAAGTCATACATTTTTTAACATTAAAAAAGAAACAGCCAATCCTGTCAGGGACATAAGTATTTTTAGGATGTCTCTTCACAAACTCAAGCAAATTAGAAACTGTTTCCAGTTATAAATTTTTCAGAGGGGGAAAAAAAATAATGTTTTGCAAAATGCATCACATAGCCGAAAATTTTACAACCAAACTTCAAAAAACACTCAAAAAAAAGAAACTGGCATAATTATTACATCTTTTGAACACCAGTTTCTTTTTGAGTATTTTTTGTTATTTGGTAGCCATATTTGTTGTGTTTCAACAAATTTTACTAAATAAATTTTGTATACTTATTTTCGGGTATTTGTAAAATACTTTGGTTAGTCTTCAGAATTTTATGTTCAAAATTATGTATTCCCATGTGGAACTTAAAAAAAAAAAAAATACATGCTTTTTCCAATAATTTCTCATTAAATATTAATTCTTAATACATGCAAACAGTCCTTCATTATGAATAAGAAAAGTTTGAAGTTTATAATTAAAACAAATAATAATAAAATAAATATCTTAAAGTATATTTTTTTTAATCATGAAAAGTACCAAAAACCTTTAGACCTGAATGTTTTAAAAAAAGGTATTTGTTTTTCATTTATAGAGTGTAGATGACTTAATAGCTAAATTTTTCAAAGATATTTTTCTTGAATAATTTTTCAATTCCTTGGACTAATTTGAAAGTTAGGACAAGCTAATAATCTACTCAATGTTAAAAGAAACATACACGCTTGTATATAAACAATAAAATGACTTTATTGACTTTCTTTTTTATACAGATCATGAGCTGAATGTACAGGTAAATGATCGAGCACAAATAAAGTGTATGATACATTAAAAATATTATGAAGCTCAGTTCATCAACTATTCACATAAAATATAACTCACACAATATGGTAAGCATACAGTGGTTAGCTTTACTTCTAACCAAATAGGTTGAGATATTCTTTTTCTTAGATTTTTTGGATGAAACTACAGTGATATGTATGTCACATGTTTGAAGCCGATAAAAACAAGAGTATCAAGAGAAACAATGTTACATTTCATAGTATTTCTTTGTCCAGATTTTGATTTTAAAAAAATAATTGTATTCCGAAAGAAAATTTTTATGAATTAATTTAAATTTCCTAATGCAGATACCCCAGCTGCAAACCAAAATATTTTCATAATAGTATACAAAAGTTTAACAAATTAATCATCTTTAAAGTTTAAAATTGAACTAATAATTAGCAGCAGTAATTTTAATGTTACTATCTTTGTCTTGCTTCTTTAATGGCCTTTCGTTATAAGCTTAGAACTACAAAATCCAGTGACAAGGTGATAGAAAAATTTGCTAGATTCCTTAGTCTGTAGGTTGACCCAATGCACTTGCAAGAACTTGCAATCAGTTCCTAATTCAAAAAGAGTTAAAGCTTTGTAGGGCAGGAAGAAAAAAAGCTTTCTTCCTTTGAAAGAAAGGGGTTTTGATTAAACCTCATAAATATAGAATTATTTGGCACCAAAAATTTAAAGTAAATATTTATTTCGGAGGTTATGATGTTTTGCAAAATCATGAATTGCTCAAAATGAAAGATTATTTTACTAAGGTGAAATTGTGATTTTCAAATTAGCGTGTCTGTTAAATGATATTCAAAAGTACGTATGGACAGTATGAATACTAATATTTTGTGGCAAAGTCAAGGGTCGCAATTTAGACATCACAGTAATAAATCAATCTTTAAATTATTGCTAATTCCAGTGCAACGTCTGCCTATGTTACATATTGGCAATGCAGTCAACAATGTGGTACTCTATACATGCCTGAAACATTCTTCTACTAATCTTCTAAAAAGAGTTTTATGTACAAAGAATAAATATAATACAAAATGACAGTATAATACAAGTAAGAGAGTACAAAGACTGTCTTACATAAACTGTTTTGATACAATTTTGAGCATAATTAAACATTGGAAATTTGAAAATCCCAACAATTTCTTAAAAAAAAAAGATACACTGAAGAGCAAACCAAATGTGATTTTACTTAGTGACATTTTTGTATTGATGCTTATATCACTAATAAACTATAGGGAATTTTTTTTTTTTAATTTTAAAAATGACAGTTATAGCATAGTTATTGTAGCTTGCTTCTTTTCAAGAATTCTAAAAGTAATTGATCTTTCAATTCCATATTATACGGATTAAAATAGCAAACTAACAACAAAAAAATCTAGTCAGTTACTTAGGGAACCCAAAATTATGTTATTTGATATTTAAGGGTGCTCCTTTTATAAAGCAATAGGTGTCACAGCACTTCTGGGCACTTTTAAAAACATTAGGATTACTCTTAATAAATAACAATGTTAAACACTCAAAAAATAGCAATACTTCTTCACCAAATGCACTATGCACATTTATTAAGAGTAATCCTATACATCTCGCATAATGTTTTGGGGGGAAAAAATCTTAACCATAGAATTTGCCTTCAAAAATGGGCCAAAGTGTTCTCTTTTAGGAAATTTTGCAAAATTCCATATATTTAAGACTTTTACTTGAATGTCACATGAGTTCATTGGTTCATTATCTGTAATCGTGTATAGTACAGCTTGTAAAGAGACATTCTAATTTTCTTTAAATCTTCAGCACAATTGGATTCTTTAAAAGCTATTCAATGTTTCAAGATTTCTTAAAAAACAATCTTAATGTATTAGTTTTTAAATTCATAAGTAAAATGGTTTAAAGTAATAAATTTGATTTGTCAACATTTAAATTATTCTTCCTTGATACAAGTTTCAGACACTAACTTGTTTTGGAAAGCAGGGTTGAAAAAAAAAAAAAGTTTTTTCCCCCCATGTAAAAAAAAATAAATAAATAAATAAATAAATTTTTGTTTAAACCAGGTTTTTTAAAAACCTTTTATAATTACATGTATACATATTTATAAATAAAATAAACAATTGTTACTGCTTATGTGAACATTAAAATCATTAAATTTTAATATGTCATTTAGAGATACTATTTTGGAAATTTAGTATCTAATATAATACAATAGTAATTGTTTACTACATAATATATGGAATATTGCTCTTAGATTCATCAGTAATAATGGTGATGAGTTGTTCAAAATGATATTTTTAAGGTTTAGAAAATAAGTTGTTAAAACACAAAACCTCTGTTTTAAGAACAAATTTAAAATGCAGCCCATTATTTAAGTTTAATTAATAATTTTTAATAATTGTAAAACATTAAAAGAGGGTATATCTCTATTGATTGATATAAAAACTTATTGTTGATACTTATAAGAATCGTTTAAAAATATATCAGAACTTATTCTATCTGAAGTATTCATAATTTTAAATTATTCTTTTTTTAAAAAATGCTTCTTTTTTTTTTTTTTAAGAAAAAAAACATTTTGTTTAAACCGTGCCAACCCTGTTGTAAAGTACAATGAAATTAATTCTTTAGTCTAATGTAAATTATCTGAATTTCATCATTCACTTATAATTTTAAATATTTTTTTAGAAATTATTTCTAAGTAAATATCTCATCCACATTATATAATGTAATGTAATATATTTGTCAAGAAAAGTAAATTAGTTGCATAACCACATTTACTTTTTCAAGTAATTAAGATGATAATGAACAAGCAATAGCATATTTTTGATCAATTAATGCAGTTTAATAATGGTAAGACAGACGTCTATGCTTCAAAATAAAATGTCATTTTAGACTAGATGGAAGAAAAACATGTCATTTTTAAACATAAATTAAAAAACTATTTCAGAGACTTGAAAATGCTTAGAATATCTCTTCACAGTCTGTACTATACACTTCTAAAGACATATCTTGATTTTTTGAAATTTAATTTGTGCTTAGGCGCTATGAAGAAGATTTTTTTTCAGACATAAGTCTTTGTTGATTTGAACTTCATAGTATAGTATAATAAAATAGTACTTCATAAAATAGTATATTATTTTATGCAGTTTTTAGAATAATACTTCATAAAATAGTATATTATTTTATGCAGTTTGGAGATATTTGGGATGATTAGTGGATGCCTATTCATGACCAATTTCTTTCCGTAAGCAAGAAATATTTGACAAGAACTAAATATTCTGATACCCCAGTATTGTATTTGCTTTTATAAAAAAGTAATAATCTAAAATTAATATTTTTTTTACCATAACTAGCAATAACAAATTATAACTATCATAAAAGGAACAATTAAAAAAAAAAGCTTTAAGAATGTACATTTAAAAACATTTTTTGATCTTCAGTATTCAGTACCTTTTTTTTAATACAGAATTCTTTCGCTCATGTTCAACATTTTTTTTTTTTTTTTTACAAGAATAACAAAACAATTAAATTATTCATGAAAAAGTTAATATGAATTCCTCTTACAAAACATGGACACACTGTCAAAAATTTTAGTTACATAAAGAAATTTTTACACTTCATCAAATAAAAATAATTTTGAAACATAATACTATATAAATGTACAAAACAAATAATATTTTGAATAATATTGCATCCCTAAAAATATTTTCAGACCATAACAGTCCTAAATAATTTTCATGTACATTGCAAATTTGAAAAGGCATTTCATCACCTGACAACAAGTAAATGCACAAAATATTAGAAAACAGGGATAGGGATCATATTTGTTTAAAATTTCTACAATAATACTAATAATAAATAAATAAAATAACTTTATTCATTCAGAATAGTTACTCAATTTGGGGAAGGAAAAAAAAAAGTATTGATTACAGAATTTTTGTTAACATAAAAGTTGAGTACATCACTAGAAAATGGTTAATAAATGGGTATATAGTACTTAAAAATCAGTTGGAGGATTAAAGGCATAAATAAAATAATATATGTTTGAAACATTTTTCGCCCTTCACTATGAAGATTTAAAATGCATATGATACAGTTGCTAGTGAATGTGAATGAAATTTAAATAATAAATATTTGGAATTTGAACTGGTCCTTAAAATAGAACAAATTTTAAGAACTAAGTATTAGACAGCTTACACAAATTTTGCATCAATTCTAGAAATATTTTGTAATTCAATATCTTTTCTCCATGTATAAGTTGTTCACATATTCAAATAAGATTCAAGCCATATTGTACAAATTGTCCCGTCATAACCAATAAAAGTAAAATTATATTTCTATTATATTAAAGAAAAACAGAAAAAAAGCAATCAACAAAACCCATCTCCATGTAATGAATGACTAGTAATCTATAAAAATAATAATGTATGAACATTGCACAAACACAAACAGTTTTGTGTAAAAATTTGTCACATGATGTATGACAAAACAGTTCTTTGAATAATTTATTATTTTTTTAAAATGTAGTTGTCCAATTTGTCAGTACTTCAAAACTGTACTGAATATAAAAATATATACTGACTTTTAAAAAATAAAGTTCAACGGAATATTTTGAAATGCTCTCAACTCTTTACTGAATAACTCTATTGGAAAATGCATAAATTTCAGACTAATACATTTTAAAATATCTGAGAGTGGAAATTCAAAAAGAAAGTTGATCTAATAAACAACTATCAATTAGCAGAACATACAATTAATCCAAATAAACAAACATGGGGAATTATGTATTAAAATTGAAAAAAAATATTTTTTAATATTTTTATTTTATCTTATTTATTTTTTGAGGAATGAGAACAAACATGCAAATAAAAAAAGACAATCATACGGATAAGACACTTTTTAGTATGCAAAGGTATTAAGGTAGTTCGCATAGGGTAACAGGGCATGAGATATAGAAAAGCTTTATATATATATCTGAAAAAGGAATTATTTTTGTAGTTTTTCTTTACAACACTGGCAATTTATAAAGCATAATAGAATACTAATTAAATGGCTAAGTATTTGGTGGCATTCCTAAAACTGAATAGAGCTAGAAGATTATAAAAAATGTGAACTTTATTTTTAGAGAATCTGGTATATAAATTTAAACATATAGAAATTATTAATATTTTAAAAATAAACATTAACACAACTTGAAAAAAAATAATAAATCATTATGCATAAAACTAAATTTTTATAGTCATAATATAACATTTTAAAAAATTTGCAGGATACGATACAATTAACATAATACAAAATATTAAATATTAGTTCAATTCACTGTGCATCTGGTAATGTTAAGTTTAAAGTATTCAGTACAAATTGTCTCAAAGATTTTAAGATATATTATATTTTAAGCAAATAGAATGAGATATGAATAATCTACATGTGCTTTTTTAAAGTCAAAAATGAGGATATATCATGATAGTCACACTTTTTCTCACAGATCTCTAAAAATGCGCTTGTTTTCTCAGATTTATTTTACAGCAAAACTGAATTCTACAGTAACTTTGTGAAATTCTACTTTTGTTTTGGCAACTTCAAGGCATTGTTCTTTGCAGGATGAATGCAAAACTGCAAATTGTAAATAGCATAGTTATATTTTTTTAGACATACTTCTTAGTGATAAATAAAGAGATTAATGTGTAAAACTTTTCACAACGTTTCTAATCTGGAAGACAATTATTAAGACATCACAAAGCTCACTTTTTAATTCTAAATCTACATCAGGCTTGAATATGTTTCTAACTCAATATTTTCCCAATTCTTTTTCATAAATCTATTTTATGCAGTCACATTTGGTGTAAAGCTTCCCCAACACTTATTTTTTTCAGAATTATCCTTTATATGACAGCTCTTACTATAATCACAAAAAAAGAGTAAGATTTAAATATGAACTAAATAGCCTTACACACACTCTTTTTTTAAGCCATTTACTTTCTTTTCTACTTAAATATTTACCTTAAATGTAAAAAATATATTTTATATGCATTTAGAGGCTCTTTTTTTGCTAAGACTGTTCAATTACAACTAAATTCATATATTGCACAAATTTCTAATAATTTTAGTAATGGAAAAGAACACAGCAATCTAACAATGCAGTTTTACATTCACTCTTGATCACTTAATTTGCAGAAGTGATATACATTGTCTACATAAGACTGGATCACTTGTTACAAAGTAGGCTGTTCCGTAAATGTGCTTTCATATGTTGCAACCAAGGCCCGACTAAGACACTTACAGACCAGATAATTTTTGCCACTCTTGCAAAACAACTTACAACTTGATAATAAGTTAATAAATCATACAGAATTGATAATTTAGCTATATGTGCTGCATGACTTGTTTTTCCCCAAGAGAAATGACACTCATTGCAAAAAAAATATAACAAAAACAATAGTTTTGTGAGGAAAATGACAGTTAGGTACCCCTATTGCAAACTGTGGTGGGTGCAAGGAAAGGCCAAGAGGCTTCATCCCAACCCCCATCATACCCTAAGAAGAAAAGGGCATTATTTTAAGGTAGACAAATGGACATTTTGTCCAAATCAAACAATTTTTTCTGCAATTAAGTCCTTTACAAAAAAGCATTCTCTATATGCCACTGCTTGCCTCATTAACAAATGTATTGTATGACTCTGCCTTTACAGAAATACTCAACATATTAACCTTATTTGCTAATGCAAGACCAGTGATTGTAATATCATTAAACCTAGGTAAGTGACTGTCTAAGGGCATAGTGAAAGATTTTATTTTTACTGTCACATAAATGCAATTTTCCTTTGTTTAATTTTTAATGCAGTTTATGTTAAATAACATATTCTCTTATAATTGATATAATCACTACAAAAAATTAAACAGCATTTTTTTTAATTCCCTTTAAATTCAAAAACCTTTGCTTCTAGGTGAAATAATTTTTTTTTTTTTTTTTTTTTTTTTTTTTTTTTTTAAGGTTATTATAAATAACCGATAAATCTGAAATGCTCATAATTTTGATTGTAAATAAGTTAAATTTGCATTATATATTTATTCCTCTACATTGAATAATCTAAGGAATGCTGTGCTACACATTGGCTATTTATGTTTGCTTGAATAATTAACTCTACCAACACATGTCATGATTACTTGAAAGAAAGTAGTAACTGCTTGAAAGAGAAACTCTCCTCCCTTCAGATCATGGAAAAATAAGTTTATGATACATGGGACTTGAATTTTTAAATACAGTTGTGTAAAGTTGGGTCTAAATGTGATAATCAAGCACTGGTTGCATCTGGTTAGCTCAAAACTAAATAACTCGTTAAAAAAAAAAAAGAAAAATAGAGGAAAATGTTGAACAGATGATCACACATGAGCAAGTATTCGAACTTCACCCGCTGCAGAAGTCGAACAGTCAATGTCTCGGCCGGGGACAGATAGGATCACTGTGTCCCTGTTGAGCACCTGTGAACAGTCTGTTGTTTGGACAATGGTGACAGCATTTACATCATGGGGGTGGGGCTTCCAAGACCCGCCCCTCCCCCAAGACGAGGCACCACCACACCCCTCCCTGGAGGCGGGACTCTCATCACTCAGTCCGCCCACCACCGAGTTCTGGGATTCTCCACTGGGACTTGTGAAGTGGATATTGTCCGCTTGGGTGGGCCTTGAGTGGCCAGAGTCCAAAAAGAGGGATTCGTGGGACAGGAAACTGAGGCTGAGAGATGGGTTTCGACTGTGACTAGAGGCCATGACTGGCTGTTGAGACTGTGACTGCTGCTGAGTGGAGACGGAGCACAGTGTCTCTGTGCTCGGCCTCAGAACACCGGCAGAGCTGGCACGTGACCTGTAACTGGGAGGTCGGCTGTACTCTCTTTCGGTAAGTGTTAGAGGTGGCCTATGAAAGAAAAAAAATAACAATTAATGAAATATGATAAAACAGATTGCACAACTTGTTCAGCTAACTCTGTCCCTGATATACCTTAACCCTTGGAGGCATAACCCTTTCCCAATGCTGAAAAAAGGACAGCCGTTGCCATCGCTCGACTTAACTACCAGCAAGATGACGGACGATCGAAACGTTCATCGCGTGCCACAGATCTAGAGAACCTTTCTTGACCAGGCACAGCCAGCTGTCGTCAAAAAACGGTCTCTAGATCTGTGGCACGCGATGAACGTTTCGATCGTCCGCCATCTTGCTGGTAGTTAAGTCGAGCGATGGCAACGATTGCCCTTTTTTCAGCATTGGGCAATCTATACAGCTGTTCTCACATTCTTCCATTTTTCAGCAGATGTCAGTGCTATTAAAAATAATCGTGACCGTTTTTTTTACGGGAAATGACGTGCTAAAAGTATTCTCGTGGAGCTATGACACCCGCAACTATTTTTATAGAACTCAAATCTATTCTTCGTGACTGGCGACAGTCAAAACGTCAGAGTTTGGTGTCCTCACGGCGAGGACACCGCAGGTTAAAGGGTTAAAGGCAGTTATAGCCATTTAAACCTAGCCTTAGAAAGAAAAAAATAATTTAGGAAATACAATAAAATGGACTGTACAGCTTATTCAGCTGTAACTCTGTCCCTAATATAGCTTAATGGCAGATTTAGCCATTTAAACATTTAGCAGATGGGGAGGGAAATACAATAAAATAAATGTTTCACGACTCATACAGCAGTAATGCTGTCCCTTATATAATCAAAGGGCAGTTTTAACCATTTAGAGGTGTAATGGAAGAAAAAAAATTATTGCCATGCAATAAATTTTGAAATACAATAAAATAAAAATCGTACAACTCATACAGCAGTAATACTATCCTAAACTGAATATCATATTAGTTCCTCTCCAAAATTATTGTTTAACAACTAGAACAAGCAGAATCTTTAAGATACGTAAATGTACAGATTGTTCCTAAAATGAATTACAAAATGCATCATTTTTTCAAATCTAAAGAGCTAATTTGTGAATGAAAAATACTCAAATCTGGTTGTGGAAAAATAAGATAAATTGGTTTAATTCAACATCAGATGGGTTAAACTGACTCAACAATAATTTCTAGAAATACGAAGTATAAGGTGGAAAGTTCATTGTACAAGTTAATCAATGTTTTATTAGGTAAAATAATGCAATACAAAGAATTTTTTTAAAATGTAATAGAAGAATACTTTAAACACTTCTACTGTATTTCTGAAAATTAACACAACATCTAATTTTTATTTGTTTGATGTTCCAGTGTCATGAAGATTTTTATCTATTCTAAAGGAGTTATACATTCAAGTAGTATTTTATTTTCTAGCAAATAAGCATGCAAATCATTATCATTTCAACGATGCTACATTTTAGTGCAATTGTGAATCAATCTGTGCAGCATTTTGGAACAACTATGAATTTATCAAGGCAACATTATAGAGCAATTATAAATACATCTAGGCAGTAATTTAGAGCAATTATGAATTCAGCTATGCAGCATTTTACAACAATTCTACACTCAGCTATGTTGCATTTTATAACAATTATGAATTCATCTAGGCAGCATTTTAGAGCAATTATGAATTCAGCTTAGGGTTAGAAACATGGAGGGAAAATCTACGCATCAATGCCGCCAAACTTTTTTTTTT
Source organism: Cheiracanthium punctorium (assembly GCA_038373885.1). NCBI lineage: Eukaryota > Metazoa > Arthropoda > Arachnida > Araneae > Cheiracanthiidae > Cheiracanthium > Cheiracanthium punctorium. Next base: position 1,463,792 of record JAWZYV010015215.1, read on the forward strand.
CAAGAGCAATTAGGAATTTATCTATACAGCATTTCAGAACAATAATGAATTCAGCTATGCAGCAATTTAGAGCAATGATGAATTTAGCTATACAGCATTTTACTGCAATTGTAAATTCAGCTATATTGCACTTTAGAACAATTATGAATTCAGAAACTTTGTGAAGCAAGAGGTTGTTTTTACCGTGAATGTAGTGTTCCAGAAGCCACTGTAGTGTGTGACCTGTAGGTGGGAGGTGGTGAAACAGGAGATAGGGCAGACCCGGTGCTTGTTGCTGAACCTTGCTGTCTGTCCAAAAGAAGCAAGCGCAACCTGTATTCTTGCATCGAGGCCTGATACGAAGGAGGGGGTGGTCTGTACTGGAACTCAGGGTACATCATTGCTGAAAGGCAAGAAGAAAATTAAAATTGTATATTCTAACAACACAATAAGATATAGTACACTGATTGGGAGTCAGTTTTTGTTTATTTGTTTAATTTTTGTGTGATTAAAAAAATATATTTGTATTAGTGAAAACTTATACTATGTGAAGTTCATCCACTTGGGAAGCTCTACTTTTTAAATAAATTGTCGACAGTAAATTCCTTTAAAAAAAACTTTTTAAAATTTCCTATTTAATATATATATATATATATATGTAATGTATAAAAAGGTAATTTGGGTTTTACTAGTTTGGGTATTGTTCAAGCGGTACTCTCACTGTAAGTTTTGCTTTTCTGTCTTACTTGCCACGCGCGCTCTGGAGCTATGTTTTATTTATTTTGTTAATTGCCGGACATCAGGCCGTCGATTCTGAGTTCTTTAGAGTGTACACGTGTCCCCACGCCTTTGTAATCCCGGATGCAGGTCATGTTCATAAATGTGTGGTTCGATTAGAGATAAGAGAGAGGCGGAGTTATGTCATACCAGCCCACGTGGCATGATGAGCGCAAATACACCCGCACCTCGAAAATCGAGAGATTTCTGCCACTGGAACTGCTTAATTAGTCCACGCTGATTTTTGTTCCAGTCTCCCCTCTCCTATTCTCACTTTATATTGTAACTTAAAGATAATGTTTAATAAACCGTTTTACCTGCCTTAACTCTGGAACTTTACTGAAATATCTGACGTCTCAAATATATATATGTATATTTCTATTTTTTGTTATCTTTTTTCCTTTATATAGTGGGGTAGAGCCCAGAAAGTGTGGAGTAACTATCTCTTTTGATATGCCCCTACTATTTTGTTTGATTTTAAGTATTAATCCACTGTTTGTGGCTCCTGATGATGGTGACAGTGGTTATAATTTCCGTTCCATTCTATTTTCACAATAATTATTGCACTTTATTTGGCTCAGCTTTTATTAATTTTTTTTATTATTTTTTTTTAAATTGTGGTTTCTATTTCTTGCTTCTAGCTGTTATCTTTTTAATGCGAGGTATGTCTTATTTGCAGTATGTTTTGTGTTTTACTTATTAGTTATATATATATATATATATATATATATATATATATAATATATAATAGCTTACTTACGTGAAGTGAAATCCCAATCCCAAGATAATCCATTGATAAATTGGAAAAAAAACAGATAGCATAAGTTGCCAATTAACAAGCTAAGACCGAAAAAAGTGTTTAAATAGAGCCTTCAAAGCCAATGAAAGTTTGGAAAATTTTTGGATATAATGCGCCAAATGAGACCAGGTGGGCTTTAGGCCTAACCACATGTATCCACATGATTCGGATAAGGAATGGAAAATTGAAATGGTGTGCTCTATCGTCAGGCGCCACCGCACACACATTTCAATTTAATCGAAAAAACAATAATAGCTAGGTTTCTGCAAGTTACCTGACCAAAAATAGGGTCATTTTGTAACCTGGGGGCGCGACCGTAGCTATTAGAAAAAAACAACGAGGAAGTGGACCGACACGAAGATCAAAGCTCAGTAATGGAGGCAGTATTAGTGCATGTTGCCATCAGAGAAGGCTTACTGCAATCAATAGACAAGTAATGCCATGGAGTGTGAATAAAAAATGATATATTAATAATACTTTGGAAGTATGGAAAGGAAAAGAATAAATAAATAAAAAAAGTAATAATTAAATGAATAAATAAAAAAAATAAAACTGGTAATAATTAAATGAATAAATAATAAAATAAATATTACACTAGTATATCTAGCCTATGTTTTACGTAGTACTAGCTGCAGTAGCTAAGAAGTACTTAGTTGAGGTTGTGGAAATGGAGAAAAACTGTAGCAATAATATTAACAATAATGATATTGATAATAATTATATTCATTTATTATTGCTATTTATGCTAATATAATTGTAAAATGTTTAGTTAGAACAGTACTCTGTTTGGCTTCATTGGTTACAGACTCACATAAAAAGGAAAAAGTACCAGTAATCAACCATTCTTAAGAATAGATTTTTTTTTTTTTTTTTTTTTTTTTAAATAAAATATATATAGATATATATTTTATGTTTTTTTTTTTTTTTTTTTTAAATTTAGAAAGAACCAACAACCAACCCCATCCTCACCAACCAATATTCTGATTAGGACATACAGTTTTTTTGATTACATAGAGGATATAAAATGGAAGTTAGAAATTTACTGGGATAATTATATTTTATAGCATTTTTATATAGGTCAGTTAAGTTATTAGCCTTAAAACTATTGGTACATAGAGACTCTATTCTATACTTATGATTAGAGATAATATTTCTAAATACAGAAGTGTGCATACATGAATTGAAATGAGTGAAGGTATTAACCTGAAAATTAAAGTCATTTCTTTTATTATATATATTAAAGGATAGACTCTTATCGTCATTGATTCTAATTTGTAAGTCTAAAAAATTAATTATTCTATTATTATTAGGATTTTTTATTAGTTCTAGGGCTGAATGGTAGGCTATGGGTAGGTGGTCAGTATCACTATAAGTATTGTCAGTAGCTATTGTTATTATGTCATCTATGTACCTATATATTATAAGAGAAGGATTATTGTAATTTTTTTCATAATTATATAAATATAGGTCTGCTAAGTAACTGGAATTGGAACCACCTTGTGGAATTCCTATAACTTGCTTATATAATTTATTATTATGTAGAATGTAGTTATTATAGATTATGAACTTTAAAAGATTTTCGAAATACATAGTATCTATGTAAGAAGGCAGGGTTATATTATTATTACTTTGTATAAATAGATTCAATATTATATTGTATAAGTCGTCTAGTGGTATACTATTGAATAAGTCTTTAAAATCATAAGTTGATATGTTAATTACATTGTATAGAGCATTAATCTTATTTTTTAGTTCATAGCTATTACCTATAGATACAGAAGTAGTGTTAGATTTTATGTACAGATCATGCATAGAAGTAAGTATTTTTAGTAATATTTTGCTTGCTACATTATTATAAGTGTTACATCCTATAGTAACAGTTCTGAATTTTAGTGGCGTTTTATGAAACTTTGGTATTAGCACTAAGTAGGGATATTTTAGATTGTCATGCTTGATTTTAAGTAACTTGTGGAAAGCTAAGATCTTTTTGTTAAATGTTATCTCAGAGATAGATGTTAGACTGAAATTTGGATTATTGTTAATGGATGAAGCTAAGAGATTGTGATATAACTGCTTACATATTATAGCGTAGTTATTGCTAGACTTATCAACATAAGTAATGATAAAGTTATTCTGTAGCTCTGTTATTTGATTGCTTAGTTTTATATTTTTAGTATATCTAAATTTACAAAGTAGTTGTTTTTTAAGGTCAGCAATAATATTAAATTTCCATTCATTAAAGAAGGCGGAAGGTTTGCTGTTTTTTATTGAAGTGTTATATATATATACATCTATATATATATATATATACTCAAATAAGATCTACAGATATTACCCACATATACTTAAAATCGTAGTTATGGTTACACCAGAAAAAATATTGAGCAGTATAAATAAAATCACAAAAATAAATGCAGATTTTTAAATGCGTGTATAGTTAAAATGGTGTAGAATTATAGATTGCCTACTGTTACAAAAATACAAGGAAGTCATATACATTATGAGTTCTATTATTCCTATGATGAAATAACCTGACATACATTAAGTTTTAACTTTCAAAATATATGCATAGAAACTACCAAAAATCAAGAGATAAACTATCCTTATAATAAATTTGTCTTTTGATTTTGAATCAGGCAATTTAAACGTTTATAGGAAAATGTCAGTAAGTTATTATTAAGTTGTACAGATGGCAGCACTAAACTACAAGTACATTTGAAAATGAAAATGCATTTTTTTTTAATGCTGGTAGAATTGCCCAACGTTTCCGATTAGACAAAAGGCTGTGAAGCTTACTACTTCTTGTATTATTTCAAAATTAAAATTACAAACTTACTACAGTCACAGCCTAAATTACACAGAAAATTCTTGACTATAGGCAAAACTCGGCATGCCTTTCCCCAACACTAATGTTTGCATGATTTTTCCAAAATTAATACGAATTTAAAAACAAAAACTATTAAAACATTATAAGCAGTTTAAACATAAAAGTAAACTTTCGTCAATGTAATGCAATTGCCTAACAAACTGAGATAATTCTCGCATTGAAGGCGATCTTTTACAAATCTGTGCATCAATGCATGACAGATTTTGTAGTGCTGCCATCTCTGAGCAGAAACGTAAACTAAAAGATTTTTTAACATATTGGCTTATTCTAATAAGTAGATGGAATTCATTTTCACAAAAGCAAATAAGTACCATATTTTTACAAAATGTAAAAAGAATGGCAAGATGAAAATCTAGTTAGGCGTCAAGTATCACTATCAATTTAAACTAGGAGCAATGAAAATGCAAATACGTATGCGAAGAGTTGAAGTGAAATATACGAATTCAAACCACATGGACAAACTGCTAGTATAAATTGAGAAGGCCTATGACTGAATGTTACAGCAAAATATCAATGTACAGCTACCGATTTCTTTATGATGTTGCGAGCATATTAAAATGCTGCTTTTATTAAGTAAAATTTAGATATTATCATTATTAAATTACTATACTTAGTAATCAATACATACATAATTTAATAATTAAACATTCAACACAAAAATTTTTCAAGAGAGATTTTATAAAACAAATGAAAAACTATAATGATTTATTGCTTCATATTATACTTTACAAACTGATCTGTCAAAAGCATTCCGCGCGGTGTGAAAGTCCCGCGTTTGTGCCGAATTTTACCTATTAAATGCAATTTTACCTCCAAATTTTACCTATTAAATGCAATTTGAAAGTTAGAAGTAAAGTGTTAAACTTGGGAATTATGCGAACGAATGGAGATGACTTACCGGCATAAGGATGGTGGGGTCTTCCGTAGGGTGGCACCCTGGGAACGAACCTCCTGTTGGGCTCTTGCTCCGAGTGCTGCTGGAGTCCGAGCATGGCACGACACGAGGGGGCGTCGTGAGACGTCAGGCGCCACGCGATACCACTCACCGTGATCAGAACTATACCCACGCCTATAACAAAACAGAAAAATAGCGTTAGGAGTGATACCCAAATGGCGAACGCATTGACAGTGTGAAATGATTAGAGGAAGTCCCCCTAGAGGGCAGCACCTGTATCTCTACGATGATTATATATTGTTCTTTTTTCAAGAGCATAACACTACTATCAATGAACAGAATAACTATAAAAGATGGTGCTGTTGACTTTTATTTTAATGATTAACGTTGTAGTTCGAAAAATCATGTGATTTTGGTACATAAGTACAAATAAACTTCAAAATTTTGAAACTGTCTTTTTACAAGCTGCACTACATACTGAAATAAACGATCAGTCTGTATCAGTTTCAAAACTTTTAGAAAAAATTCTTAAAAATCGGAAATTTTAGAAAAACGTGTCACTCTTCGAAAAATCTTGCAGCTCAGATCCATGTTTAAGAATTTTTTCCTAAAATTTCACAAACGCCACAGCGTTTTCGCTTATGTAGTGTGTAAAGCAGCTTATGAAGAACCATCTGGAATTTTTCGGAGACCATGGTGCTGTTAGTTTATTTCAATTTGTGTACCAAGACTAAAAACAGAGTTCTTTTTTTTTTCGACATACACCCTTAGCGAAGCATGCACCTGCCTGACACAGGAAGCGCACAATAAGTCTCTTATTATGCTCTTAGAAAATTTTTAAAAAGTAGAAAGCAGGATTAAAAAGAAAGAAAATTTACTCGAAAACTGCAGCATTTTTTAGGAAGGCACGTGACCGTGGTCGGACCATTACCTAACTATATGGTAGGACGACGGTATTGTGCTTGAAATGGATGAATGCCCCTAAAACTGCCATTGACCGTAATGTGTTGAAATTCTTTTGAGTATTTCTGTAGCAGAACTATAAACGATACAGACAATATTTTCAACGGAGAGATTCATTTTGTAGCCCTTAAGGCTGTTCTTCGAAAAAAAAAGAACTCTGTTTTTAGTCTTGGTACACAAATTGAAATAAACTAATAGCGTCATGGTCTCCAAAAAATTCCAGATGGTTCTTCATAAGCTGCTTTATACACTGCGATAAGCGAAAACGCTGTGGCTTTTGTGAAATTTTCAGAAAAAATTCTTAAACATGGATCTGAGCTGCCAGATTTTTCGAAGAGTGACGCGCTTTGCGAATATTTCCGGTTTTTAAGAATTTTTTCTAAAAGTTTTGAAACCGATACAGATTGGCTTGTCTTCGCAGTTTGTAATACAGCTTGTAAAGAGACAGTTTCAAAATTTTGAAGTGCCTGGCATAATTAGTTTATCTGTAATTATGTACCAAAATCACATGATTTTTTCGAATAACACCGTTAAAACCACATATATTTTCTAAGTCGTTTCAAATAGCCTAATACTTCTAAAATACGCCTTACTGAATTTCTGCCCATAAGGCGTAATGTATTTAAAATCTTTTGGGCGGCCCTGTATATAAACTATCCAGTCGATTGGGAGCAAAAGGGGAGGTGCATAACTAGATGTTACAGCAATCCTAAATATAAAGTTTCGACATTCTAAGACCAACAGTTTTTGAGATATGCTAGTTACATACGTACAGACGTCAGGGAAAAACTGGTCAAAATGGACTCGCGGACGGTCGAAACGGGTTGTACATGCATTTATATGATCGTTCATGCATGCGTTGGATGAGATGCCTCGAAAAAATTCTACACCCTTAGAAGCGCAACCCTTTCCCAATGCTGAAAAATGGACAGCCGTTGCCACCGCTCGACTTAACTACCAGCAAGATGGCGGACGATCGAAACGTTCATCGCGTGCCACAGATCTAGAGACCCTTTTTTGACGACAGTCGGCTGTGCCGCACAGCCAGCTGCGTCAAAAAAGGGTCTCTTGTTTGCTGGAAAATATCAATACAGAGAGTATCACAACTCCCTCTCGGGTTTGGAAGGCTTATAAAAGAATATATATTACCAATACAGCAACAAAGTTGACTTTATTGAACAAAAAATTTCTTTTTTCTTAATTGGGGCGGTCGCCCCTTCCCCTTCCCCTCTATAATCTGTCCTTGTTTCGTGATGCTGATGATTCGACAAACTAACTGCACACCCCCGACAAAATTGCATTAATCCGTCACGAAAGGTTCACATATTGGACTTTTGTGAAATAAAACTTGCAGCATTTCTTTCTCCAATAAAGTCAACTTTGTTGCTGTATTGGTAATATATATATATATATATATATACATATATATATATATGTTATAAGCTTTCGTAACCCAGGAGGAAATTGAAATACACCCTGCACTGCTTGTATCTTCGCCAAACTCACTATGCGCTTTTATTAACAGTAAAGTGTAAAAAGTTTAGGGAAATATTGCAAAATTCGACATGTTTTAGATTTTTTTCCCGAACGTTGCATAACTCTTATAGGTAGGTACGCATAGTAGAGCTTGGAAAGAGACATTATAATTTTTAATTTTTTTTTTCCCAGTCTCATCACACTTAAATTCTGTAAAAAGCTGTTAAAAACTTGCATGATTCCGTAAAACAGCTACCTTAACAAACTGCTTTACTGCCAATTTCTCCTTAGAATTGCAAACCTTGAAAAGCCTCCCTATTTAATAGCTCTTTGGGAAAAGCCAATGCCCTTCGATTTGAAGAAAAGCATCCACGAAAGATGATGGACGAATTTTATTTTCGGGTAATAACGACATAAGCGCCATGTTTCAGATGATCTCTCTTTCTCTACAGCAGATCGTGTGTAAACAAACTTACTCCATAACAATCATTTTTTCCCGACTTCTCCCACCCTCCAGTGCAAACGTACTTCACGCTCTACTGGCGCCATCTGTCGATCAGCAAATAACTCGGTCTGACGTCTGTTAATCGAACAGCTTCTCAATGGGGAATAAAAAAAATAAATGAAATGGCTGAACTGCCAAAATCCCCAAGAGAAGAAGAGATTAAGCTAACACAAGAACACGTGCTGTCCGGGGAGGGAGGGGTGGGGAGTGATGAACAAGAGCATGTTCGAAAACGGAAAAAGACGTTTCCGAACAAGATCGGTGAACCCTGACCGAGTTCAACACCACGTATGATTCAATTTCGCTCTGTATAGTTGTTCTTTTACTATAAATTCTGTGACCAAATATTGACTCTTGACTTCAAGCGAGCTGTTTAGCTTCTTTCTTCTGTTTTCACCAGAAGAGTTATCACAGCCAAATAGCCGAATATGACGTGAAGACTATTTTGGTACATAAATGCAAATAAACTAATTATGTAAAGGCACTTTAAAAGTTTTAAGGATGTCTCTTCACTATCTGTAATAGACACTGTAATGAACGATGAAAATGAAAATTTTTGAAATTTTCAGAAAAAAATTCTATAAAATCGAAAATTTTGTCAAATATGTCACTCTTTGAAAAAAATATATTGCTCTGCAAATGGAGATTTAAGAGTTTTTTCTAAAAATTTCAAAAAAGGAACAGTTTTTTCGTTTATGATAGCGTGTAGAGCAGCTAAGGCCGTAGCCAGGGGGGTTAATGGGGTTCACCCCACGCCCCCCACAAACAGGAACCCATAATACTACTTGAAGAAGGGTTTAAAAAAAGAAAAAAAAACACTACCGTATTGAAACATAAAATTTGAAACCCCTACCCCCCTCGAAATTTTTTTCTGGCTGCGGTTTTGAGAGCAACCTATGAGGAATCATAGTGTTTTTTTTTTTTTTTTTTTTTTTTTAAGACCCTAGTACAATTAATTTATTTTAATTTCTCTATCAATCCAGTGAAGCAGGTTTACACTAATGACCTCCACTTTTTAATCTCCATGTTACTACCAGGGGGGGGGGGGATGTGTCGATTGAGTAAAAAAAGGCTTGAAAAATTTAAGAAGAGAAACTTTTGAAATTGGGAAACGGGGAAAAACTATTCATAGATACAAAAACCACATTCTTATTCAGAAATTATTCTCTAATAACCTCACTGCTATTCGTCGACAAAACGCTAGCAAACCAAACCTCAACCAACTGCAACATCCTGATCGAAAAATTGATTGAATTTAACAAAACATTTTATGGCCTCATAATTTAGTTGAACCGACCGAATACTGTGCTTAATTAACCAAAATAATTTTCTGTATTAACAAAATATTTTGTTAATCAACGAAAATTTTTGTAGACTGAATCGCATTCTTGGGTTAAAATAACGCCAAGCAAAAATTTCTTAACAAATAACGCAATTTTTTTGGGGGGTGGGTGGTGGTGGAATACTCCCCAATTGTATCCCTTGTACTGTTTACAGATGAATAGTAATATTTATTAACGACGTGTATAGTAACGATCAATTAGAATTAATTAAAATCTCCGCTATAATAGCTATTAAATATATTATTAGGTAAATAGTTTCCTATCTATATCAAAACCATACTGCACAAAAGGGGGGGGGTATATTTTCTTACGTCATTGAAACTTGTTTTTCCTTTCCTTCCTTAAGGCTGTTCATCGAAGAAAAAAAAAACTCTGTTCTTAGTCTTGGTACACAAATTGAAATAAACTAATAGCACCATGGTCTCCAAAAAATTCCAGGGGGTTCTTCATAAGCTGCTTTACACACTGCAATAAGCGAAAGAGCTGTGCCTTTTGTGAAATTTTCAGAAATAATTCTGAAACATGGATCTGAGCTTCAGGATTTTTCGAAGAGTCACACGTTTTGTGAAAATTTCCGATTTTTCAGAATTTTTTCCAAAAGTTTTGAGACTGATACAGATTTGTCGTTTATTTCAGTATGTAGTACAGCTTGTAAAGAGACAGTTTCAAAATTTTGAAGTGCCTGACATAATTAGTTTATTTGTACTTATGTACCAAAATCACATGATTTTTTCGAACTACACAGTTAACCCTTTGAGGCGCAACCCTTTTCCAATGCTGAAAAAAGGGCCGCCGTTGCCATCGCTCGACTTAACGACCAGCAAGATGGCGGACGATCGAAACATTCATCGCGTGCCACAGATCTAGAGACCCTTTTTTTTGACACAGCTGGCTGTGCCGGCACAGCCGTCGTCAAAAAAGGGTCTCTAGATCTGTGGCACGCGATGAACGTTTCGATCGTCCGTCCTCTTGCTGCTCGTTAAGTCCAACGATGGCAACGGCTGCCCTTTTTTCAGCATGGGGCAATCTATCCAGCTGTTCCCGCCTTCTTCCCTTTTTCGGCAGATGTCAGTGCTGTTAAAAAGAATCGTGACAATTTTTTGACGCGAAATGACGTGCTAAAAAATAAAGGATTCTCGTAGAGCGATGTCACCCGCATCTATTTTTATAGAAATCAAATTTATTCTTCGTGACTGGTAACAGTCAAAACGTCAGAGTTGGGTGTTCCCAGAGCGGGAACACTGCGTGTTAAAGGGTTAAAGCACAACGCATAATCTACTTTATAATATAATTTGTTAAAGCCTCCCATATGTCTAATGCAGTAATGGCGCAGCAATATAGGCATCAAATAGCTCCAACGAGCACTTCAGAAGATCAGTGCCATATGGCACGCCAGGTTTCTGCAGACGGGGAAACGCATAATGGACGCAAGTTTCAATGAATCTGCAATTATGAATCTCTCCCTTACCAAACCGTACTTACGACGTTGATGCATTTCGCAAAATAAGTGCGTAGCATCTGCCGCAGCTGCGAACTTCTCAACCCTGTGCCATCTGCGGCTGCGCAAATGTTGATGTCTGTATATGGGGGGAGGGAGTAACCTTATGTTACTGCACAATGGTACCTTAATACGAATTATCTAGGGCTGTGTAGATATACAAATTAGAATAAACTAACAGTGTCAGGAACTCGAAAAAATTCAGAATGATTTTTCATAAGTTGTACTATACACCAGGCGCGTAGCCAGGAAAATTTTTCGGGGGGGCATATGAACTTATATGTGTATAAATAGACGGGATTTCCTCACTAATCCAAAAATTTCGAGGGGGGATATATCCCGATATCCCCCCCTGGCTACGCCCCTGCTATACACTGCAATCAATAAATAATAATAATTTAAAAAAAAGAACTAGTATTTTACGACACTTTCAGAAAAAGAAAAAAAAAATGTAAAACATGGAATGGCACAGCAAAATTTTTGAAAGAGTGGTGCATTTTGCAAAATGTTCGATTTTTTAGGAATTTTTTCTGTAAGTTTTGTAATTTATACAGGTTTATTATTTATAACAGCGCATAGTACAGCTTGTGAAGAAGCAATCTAAAGTTTTTAAAGTTTCGTAAATAATTATCTTATTTGTATTGGTGTACCAAAATCCCTAGATTTTTTTTTTTTTTTTTTTTTTTTTTTTTTTAAGCTACAGTCTTAACCTTTCTTGACTGAACTCGAGAATCGAAATGCAGTACAATCTCGATAATCCGGCACATGTGGGACCAGACAAACGCCGGATTATTGAAAAATTCTGGACTGTCAAGATATCTTGTTTCTGACACAAACTTAAAGTCAGGTGCTTTGGTTGTGTCGACACACTACAAAATACATTAGGTAAACTAGAAAACAATGACGAAAGAGGGAGGAAAGCACAAGAGTGGGCATGCTTGTTTACATCAGAGGCGGTCGGCGGATCGGAAGACAATATGACATGTGATTTTCAAACGCCGGATTATTGACGTGCCGGACTAACCAACAGCCGGATTATCAAGAGTGTACTGCACTCGTATTTCTAATCCATAAAAAAAAAAAAAATACAGCTACAGTGTTTCTAAATGTATGAAGCTATTTATATTTTGAAACCTAAAAATTTCGCGACATGGAACAAATGTTCTATACAGGGTGGTCCTAAACTAATGTCAAAAATGTAAAGGAAGGTAGAGGGGAGCAAGACGGTTCAGAATCACATAACAACGTGGGGTCCGAAACGTCGTCTCCGTGTACCTGTTAATAAATATTATCAAGTTGGGAGGTCTAAATTTTAAATCAAGTTTCATAAAGCAATGAGCTTTTCTCGGAGACTTTCATCAATAAAACGAAATAGAATTCGTAAACTATTAGTTTTAGTTAAGCGCTTTATGTAAAAAATGCATTCGTTTTTGACAAACGATGGTCGGAAAGTTCACTGCTACTTCAACACTTCAACAGGGTGGGTTCTTAAACTATAGTTTAGGAACCCACCCTAGTATACATACACAAAATAAATAAATAATAATAATAAAGCAATGTTCTCAAAAAATATTTGTTCAAAAATAGTTTCACAGTGCCCCACTCACTTTTAACATAAAAAATGAGCCGACGTTAATTAGCCAACAAAGACAAATCTACGTAAACTGCACTCATGTATATCTTTATCATTAAAAATAATAATGCCAATTATCAGTTTAAAAACTTGGTCAAATAAAAAAAAAACCTTACACCGCCAGACACGAGAAAAGGCGTGTTAACTTTCTCTGTCGGAACAAACTCGTATCAAGTTATTACAAGAATCGCAACTACAATACTAGTAATTAAAAGGGGGGGTAGGGGGAGGGAGCGGAAATGAGTTCAGCGGCGTAAGGCACATTGTCACGTCAGAAAGCGTGATGTAAAAAGTCATAAAATGTTATTTTTAATATCACGTCCCAATATTTAATTGTGGTGCTATCCAACCGTTACGACGTGACCTACAGAGTAAAAGAAAAGGCAAGGTCAGCGGCCGAGCGACAACACATGAAAACAGCTGATGTCGTGCGGGCAGATGAACTCGCTGCGATATCCTCCAGTGCTGCCATCTGCTGAGTAATGTACGAACGACAATACGACCTTGTCTGGGCAAGGAGTGATCGCGGGGAAGATAAATGTCTTGTCTTGCACAACAATTCACTCAAAATAAGAAGAAATAATATTAATAATAATTTAAATGCAACACTTGGTAATTGCTTATTAGTCTGTTATCATTTAGTATTAAGTTATTAGTAGAACTGGTTATATGAATAATTTTCAGTCCGTGCTTTAAGAAGAGTTGCACATAAATTCAGACATGCTGTATTAACGCGCGACCTCCTTCAAAAAGTAAACTATTAGTAACAATAATAGTAACAATTATAATAATAAAAGTACAAAATTCGACGAAGAAAAAAAAATGAAATTGAAATTTCAAAATCACTTTAGAAAAAATTAAATAAAATAAATGCTTGCAATGCAACTCTGGGTATCTTACTTGGTATTTTACTTCATTTAAAGAAATTTAAATAGGAAATTCTAATATTTACGAAAAATAATTTATAGAAAATATTGCCAATAAAATAACGATAAGCGAACGGAAAATACGATTAAAAAATAGCCTCTCTTAAAAACTTTATTTGAAAAGGGGAGAATGATTTATATCGATAATTATAAGAGAGAAGGGACTGGAGTTACACAACCTCCTTTGATTTTACTTTGATCCTCTGATAACGATTCCTGTAATTGCACTTATATTAATAACTAGACCTTTTTTTTTCCTTTGGGGGAGGGGAGGGGAACACTATGTAGCAAAAGGAAAACTAAACAATATATAGTAAAAAAAAAAAAAAATTAGATGTAATCATTTCTAATCACTACTGACAAACGCAGAACAGCAGAAAAAAAAGAAGGAAAAACAAATTTTCGCTAACAAATCCCATATTTTTATAATTACTTCTCTTAATTATTACGCTGCAAACTTTCTCTTTCAACCAGAACTGTAACAGATAATATAGCCAGCAGCAAAAGATTAAAAATACAATTTTAAGACCAAATCAATTACTACATGTGCTAGAAACACTTAATATCTTTTCAGCATATATATTTTTTTTACTCATTTATGTGAATCACGAAAGGTTTTTTTTTTTTTTTTTTTTTTTTTTTTCCCCTCTGCATTTCCGTTTCTCTTACCACTTTGCCAACTTTTCTGTTATGCGAGTGATTAAAAAAAAAAAAAAAGAAAACAAAAAACACTGTTGAGTAACTGAATGAGAAATCGGAAGTATTTTCTGTCAAGCTTGGCCGCCACTGTGAAATTACTAATAACTCATCTCGCGGTTTTTCCTCCTGGCACATCATAATGCTTGCTTAATTTCCGCTACGGGGAAAGTAAAAACTCACAGTATTGGCCCAACTAACGAACTGACACGAAATAATGCGTAAAAGCTTTGTCATCGAGAGAAAACTAATATCTGGTATTATGTGTAGCCGACTGATATTTTTACCGGAACGTTCAGCTTTAACGTGATAATTTTGTGTCTGTTTTGCCACGAGGCTGCAATTGCAGGCTGTTTTGCCTGCTAAATTCGTTTTGCAGGCAAACTCACCCTAAATGAAAATGCAACAATATCTGAATGCTACATGGATTCAATTGCTTTGTTGGGAGGAACAAACATGGTGTCTTTCAGCCGGCAATTTGGAAATTTCTTTCCCCGGGCAAATGATTATAAATGACGTCGTCAAAGTAAATAAAAAAAGTACTATTATAACTTAATATTATTATTAATATCAATTTTTCAACTCAAGGCGTCCACCATTGCCAGGGTACAAAAATAGTAGCATTAAAAGACTCACAAAAATATATTTGAAAAAAGTTGCAAAAATAACATATTTTTCTTAATTTTAGTAGCCAAAATAGTAGCACTTTCTCCATAGTTAAAAATTATATTATTGGTAGCGTGACATTAAAAAAAGCACAAAATATAATCAAATTAATTTTTCTATTTATAGCTCAATATATTTTCTGGTTTTCTCTCTTCTCATAGAACATACATTCTTTGACTGCGAGTAACATTATAAATTTTCTTGATATATTAAGCTTTAAAAAAAGAAAAAATCTGGAGTGACTCCACTCGACTTTCCGAACGCGTACGATTAAGATCATTACCAAAATTAAATAAATTTTAACTAAATTAAATTTTAATTAAATAAATGTTAATCGGTGAATAATTCAAACATATACCAAATTGAAGCTCAATCGAATGTTCCGTTTAAACGCTAGCTCACTTTCAAGAATTTCTCTCCATAATGTTAAAGAAATCTTAGTCGTAGCCCCGTAGAAAAACTATAAGTCCTACGCACATCAAAATCAATACCGGTCCTACGATGGTGGTTTATAACATGTATACCCAATTTGAGCTCAACCGAATGCCCCGTTTTGGAGCTATCGTGTTCACACACACACACACACACACATCTCGTAAAAATAGTATAAATGAATTCAGAAGACTTCAAAACGTGTAAATGCAATGCACCAAAATCTCGAATTCGAATTTTTTCATGATTACAATACTTTCCTTACATGGTACATGTTCGGAAAGTAAAAATAATAAATAATTAAATTAAAACAAATCCTGTTTATATAATATTTCCTAGTTCTTTCGCATACAGAAAACTTTTGATGAATACAAAAAAGTATCATGATTGCCAACAAATCACTACTTTGTGCCCTCAAGGTCGTAGCCAAGGGGGATTTGGGTGTTCAACTACACATACCAACACCCCCCCCCCAAAAAAAAAAAATAAATAAAATAAAATAACTAGAAGTGTACTGGAAAAACGGTTACATTGAAACATAAAATTTGAATCAACTTGTGAAGAACCATTTTTAAAAATTTCATATCCTTTAGGTAATTAATTAATTTTTGGTACGTAGCCCCCTTTTTACTTTCCGAACATGTACCATGTAAGGAAAGTATTGTAATCATGAAAAAATTCGACTTCGAGATTTTGGTGTTTTTACACGTTTTGAGGGCTTCTGAATCCATTTATGCTATTTTTACGAGATGTGTGTATGTGTGTTTGTGTGTATGTGAGTGAACACGATAGCTCCTGAACGGAGCATTCGATTGAGCTCAAATTGGATATATATGTCATAAACCACCGTCGCAAGACCGGTATTGATTTTGGTGTGTATAGGACTTATAGTTTTTCTACAGGGCTACGACAAAGATTTCTTTTACATTATGGCCTATGGGGGGAATTTCTTGAAAGTGCGCTAGCGTTTAAACGGTACATTCGATGGAGCTCAAATTCGGTATACATGTTATAAACCACCATCCTAAGACCGGTATTGATTTTGGTGTGTATAGGACTTATAGTTCTCCTAAAGGGCTACGACAAAACTTTCTTTTATGTTATGGCATAATGGCATATGGGGAGAAATTCTTGAAAGTGCGCAAGCGTTTAAACGGTGCATTCGATTGAGTTTCAGTTTGGTATATATGTTTGAATTATTCATCGATTAAAATTTATTTAAGTGCTTGGTAATGATCTTAATCGTAAGTGTTCGGAAAGTCGAGTGGAGTCACTCCAGATTTTTTTACTTTCCGAACATGTACCATGTAAGGAAAGTATTGTAATCATGAAAAAATTCGAATTCGAGATTTTGGTGTATTTACACGTTTTGAGGTCTTCTGAATTCATTTATGCTATTTTTACGAGATGTATGTGTGTATGTGTGTGTGTGTGTGTGTGTGTATGTGAGTGAACACGATAGCTCCTGAACAGGGCATACGATTGAGCTCAAATTGGGTATATATGTTATGAATCACCGTCGCAAGACCGGTATTGATTTTGTTGTGTATAGGACTTACAGTTTTTCTACAGGGCTACGACAAAGATTTCTTTTACATTATGGCCATGGAGGAAAATTTTGGAAAGTGCGCTAGCGTTTAAACGGTACATTCGATTGAGCTCAAATTGGGTATACATGTTATAAACCACCATTGTAAGACCGGTATTGATTTTGATGTTTATAGGACTTATAGTTTTTCTACAGGGCTACGACAAAGATTTCTTTTACATTATGGCCTATGGGGAGAAATTCTTGAAAGTGCGCTAGCGTTTAAACGGTACATTCGATTGAGCTCAAATTGGGTATACATGTTATAAACCACCATTGGAAGACCGGTATTGATTTTGATGTTTATAGGACTTATAGTTTTTCTACAGGGCTACGACAAAGATTTCTTTTACATTATGGCCTATGGGGAGAAATTCTTGAAAGTGCGCTAGCGTTTAAACGGTACATTCGATCGAGCTTCAATTTGGTATATATGTTTGAATGATTCATCGATTAAAATTTATTTAAATGCTTGGTAATGATCTTAATCGTAAGTGTTCGGAAAGTCGAGTGGAGTCACTCCAGATTTTTCTTTTTTCGAACTAAAGTCTCCAGTCAAAATGTCTACATTCTAGTAGCTGCATTAAAAGTAATTTATCACAATACAGACTACATCTTTTCGAACAATAATTTTAAAAAATCTTAGATAAAAATATCAGCATTCAATTAAAAGTCATATATAAATATAAAAGAACTAGAAGATTAAAGCCCGTTGTGGAGGCAATTACAACGGACGCAAGAAAATAACATTCGACAAAAATATGTCTACACTAAATGTATTTCATCTTTGTGTACTTAAAATAAATAACTTCAGATTCAATTTTTATTATATACGGAAATCGGAACTGCATTTACGTGCGAAAACTCTTGAAAAGATTTCGCTTCGCTGGGAACATCCCTCTTATAACAATGTTTCATGCAGAGGAAATCATTTTACTGGTGGAAAAAAATGGGTAGTCTAGAAAATCTATTTTAAATGAATCTGAATCGCAATTTTCCCTTCAAGCCTGATAAACGTACTTCATTCAGACGCCATTATCAGAGACACCTAATTGTCACGCAAATTATTAACTTTTTTTACTCACGGAAATAAGATAGAGCTGAAAATCGCGAAAAATCACTTAAGAATCAGGGAACAGGGGATTTTCAAATTTTTAAAGTAGCGCAGATTATTTTCTTATACATAATTATGAAAAATTTCAAGCAGATCGTACAAACGGTGTAGATTTTATGTTTTCATGCTTAACTTTTTGATCTTTTTGGAGTAACGGTGGTAAAAGTTTTTATCTTGGAGTGGTTCCCCGGAATTATTAGAGAGTCAATCGTAAGATGCAGAAAACAATATGTACAAATGAAACTGTTCATCATGTTAACAGTTATATATTAATCACACAACTATATATTAATACACACACACACACACACAAAACAAAAACAAAAAAAGCAAACCGAATCTATTTTTTTCCGTATCGTGATTCAGCTCATTCGTAGGTTAGGCTTCTTTCGCAACTCACGGAGTAATAACTCGATGGACCGTTGCCACTCATTAAATCGAAGTGACCGCAAGAGGCGTAATGAATAAATTAGATGCCATGCTTTGGCAGCGTAGCGTACCCACTGCATGGCACTGAAAATGGCCTCGTTTTTTGCATCGGTGGTGACGCCACAGATTTACCAGAAAAAGTTGGTAAAATTATCCAGATTGAAAAAAAAATAAATAAATAAATAAGTGAAAAATTACGCTTGTTACAGTTACGGCTTCACATTTTAGTGAGAGTAGATTAAATTTAATTGTATCCCGCTGACGTGTTAAATTGGACCTGCTTGCGAAATAAGTCAATAATTATTACCGTTTACGAAAACGTTAATTGGTGCCTCGAAATTTAATTATTACGTTTTTAAATTTAATTATTACTTGGTCTTAAAAATCTCTCTCAGTGACACACATTTATGAACCATAACTATGAAATTCTTAGACAATACAAGCACAACTACTGTTTACTATCATTTTTAGTTAGCGAGTCGCAATTACTTAAAGACATCTTTTAAGGGAAATAGGCCGAAGAGTCTATAGCCCCTCACTCCCATTTCCCTGACCACCCTCTTAACCCTTTAACGCTCAATCCTTCCACGACAATCCTTTACTTTTGAGCACGTCAATTCCCGTAAAAAAAATGGTCACGATTATTTTTAACAGCACTGACATCTGCTGAAAAATGGAAGAATGCGAGAACAGATGGATAGATTGTCCAATGCTCAAAAAAGAGCAGCCATTGCCACCGCTCGACTTAACTACCAGCAAGATGGCGGACGATCGAAACGTTCATCGCGTGCCACAGATCTAGAGACCCTTTTTTCGACTACAGCTGGCGGATCTTTACTCGCATAATAGCCGCACTTTGTTTTCCAATTTTTCATTAAGGAAATCTAGATGCGACTATTATGCGAGGTCGACTATTACGCGAGTAAACACCATATAAATGCTACATATCACTGTTTTCGTTGGGGGGTATTATTCAGTAATCTTTTATACCATACATCAATTTTGTCTTGCTCGCAGTAGACAAATATTTGGAAGTCTGAACCGGCCCTATTTAGATGGAAATATCAAAGTTTCCTCACAATCGTTTTCAGTGAGTGAATAACGCAATAGCGAGGTATTCTGTTTTTTTTACTTTTATTACCGAATCCGGAATCATTAACTGAAATGCCGGTTCTGGGACGCCCTCCTCCCATTTCTACTGTTAGAGTGGTCCAGAAACAAAGGCATCGTAAATCGGGGTGCCCCCCCCCCATTTTTAGCGGTAGCGTTCGAAAAGACAATGGAACAATACCCGAATAAGCGAGCTCGACCTTCTTTTAAAGTCCCACTTAAAAAACGCGACTTCGATGCGTTTCGAGAGAATATAACTGAAGAAATTCAATTCTAAGCAGAGTTCTGTGCTATTTATTTTATTTTATTTATTTTAAGATTTCTTTTTATTTTTTTAACCCTTTAAGATTTTTTATGCAGTTAAGGGTGTTCCACTTGAACAGCTATCGTCGTCACAGGGCTTCTGAATAGCTTTAGCCCTTTGAAGCACAAGCATTTTCACATAAGTGTAGAAGATCAACGGGATAGCCTGCCCAACGCCGAAAAAGTGCAGCCGTTGCCGTCGATCGATTTAACTACCAACAAATCTGTAGCCAGTATTTTATTTCGGGGGGGGGATGCTGGGTATCAAATTGTATATTTAAAGTTCAATTGTAAGCTAAATATCAAATTGTAAGCTAAGTAACGGATCCCATTTCGGGCGGGGGGGGGGCTGCAGCCCCCTCAGGCTACGCCCCTGCTAGCGAATACAGAAAAGTGGCGGGTAGGGCATAGTATCGAGAAACAATTTGTCACTAATTGTTTTTAAATATTGGATCCAGGTTTAACTTTTTTCATTCTTATTCCGCAATGCCTTGTAGGTTGAAGTTTGATTCCCATAAGCACACCGAAAGTGAAGTACCGCCGACCTTAGTGAGCGCTTGAGAAGTGTTCGGGGGGGGGGGGATGCTGATAGCCTCTCTCGACTGGACAGCTGCGGAACCCTGTACGCCAAAGGGAGCTAGCGCTACGTAAAATCTGTCGTGGCTGCAATGCCCACCATGTTGAAATGATATAGTTCTAGGGCTAGCAATCTAGGAGCAGGTCTCTCATCTGGAATTAGCTCAGAATTAAGAGAAACCGATCTGAGGCGGTCTTCTTCACACTGAAGTGGAATAAAATGGAAACCGCTCAGTTTCACCCATCGCCGTCTTACGTACCAGATTTGGCGCGGCTACACGGTTAGCCAGAGGGCGTTAGAAACAACAGCATATTTTTGCTCTGATTGTTGAAAAAACGAACCAGGGAGAACACTTTATTTGGGTGACCAGTATTGCTTCTCAGCATCATGTCTTGAATGATGCTGAGAATGGTAATGAATGATGCTGCAATTGAATTATGCTGCAATGTGAATGCTCTGCTGAGTGCAGGACTGGACTAAAATGGTTTTTCGTCAATCTTTTAAGATTAAATTAGTAAGTATGTGTAAGTTTCTAATGATTTAAATAATTGTTTTTAATGTATATTAAATAAAACGGTTTCAAAATGACCTGGCATTTAAGCTTATTAATAAAGCGATTGATTATTATTTTTTTAAATACGAATGTTTTAACTTTAACACAACGATACTGGCTCCGCATGCTGCTGATAGCCTGAAAATCGATACTGAGCAGGACTGGAGACTGGAGTTTGGTTGGTTTTCTTTGAATAGACATTAAAACTAAGTACGGGTTGGTTCTCTTTCAAAATAACTTAACCGAAATACCCCAACCACAGGTCTTGAAATATATCCATTCATTTAGATAATTACAGTGGCATAAGCTGGGTTCCAAAGATGAGTTATGTGACTGCATTAACGAAACGGAATTTTTTCGCCGATTTCTGCTCTGAGATCTTGTTTTTTCTCATGGTTGTTCCTTAAAGAATTAGCATGGAAATTTCGAACAGCATTTTAACGAATCGAACAGTAATAGACTCGAAGACATTAAAACGTCTTTTTACAAGATATTTACTACCTACGATTACAAACACTGAATCTATAACAATTATGACCTATTCAGTAAAAAAATAAAAAAATAAAAACATAGGAAATTTTGCTATATTTCTCTAAACACACAGCTAACTCTTAGTTTCCTTTTAAAGACAATTTTCTATGTTCAAAGTTTTTTCTAAAAACTGCACGAGATATAGATCCACTATTAAGATATCAGTGAAGAAGCATTACTAATTTTTTTTCGTCTTTTTTTTCTTTTTGCTTAAAAAAATAATTGATCAAAAGACCTGTAGCGCCTACTGTAACTTAAACGGAACAACCTCATTCGAATGATTAAAATGTGTCAGAATTTTAGTTTAGCACTTTTATGGAAACTGATATTTGTCAGGCCTAGAGGGTACACCAATGGATAATTCGCTACTATATGCAACATCTTCACACCAAAGGCAAATTAAATATTACAGCGTACAACAAAAGCTGTGGTTGATTTCTCTCTCTCCAACACCAACTTGATTTAAGTGATAAAGTTACAGCATTTAATGAAAAAGAGTGATTAAAAGGTTGAGAAAAAACATTAAAAAATATATATATATCTTAGCCAGGGGCAAGGGAAGAGAAAAAAAATTAATGGAATGCTGTGATCCATAAAAAACTACGAATTAAAAAAGCAGTGTACTCTTGTGAACATACAAAGTAGTGAATTGAGGGAAGGGGGGGGGGGGAGTATTTCCGCAGAAATTAGCGTTTCGGCAACTCTTCTGATCTCTGTTAGAACTACCTTTTTTTCTCATTCTTTTTTTTTTTTTTTTTTCTTCTCTGCCACTGTAAAAACTAAAAGAGGCTAAATAATCTTTTAGTCAAATCTAAAAGCTATTTACCCAAAAGAAAGAGGAAAAAAAAAAGCTGTCAGGAAAGGAAAAAAAAAATCGACAAAAGAGTAAATGAATGTCATCAAAAAGGTTGAAAAAATATCTTGACAACATTAAAAGAAACTCCAAACCACTTTCAAGTACTTAGCCTCCATTCAAGCTATTTTCCTAACTTTTCTTTTCCTTTTTTTCTAATCTCGCACAATCGTCTCATTTTCTTAAATCGAAAAAAAAAAGAAAAAGAAAAAGCTTTGGCAGCTTGATGGCAGAAATTCTGGATGTTTTGAAAAGTTTCTCAAGTTTCAGTCTTGACGGAGATTCAAACGACGATAAGTAAATGAACAGTTTCTCTAATTTTTACATGGCAGCTAGAAATTGCTGCCAGATTAAGAAATGGAAGTTTTCTGCCGTCTCGCAATTTGAAAGAACCCAGTTCTACATTTGCGTTTTTGTATCACTGGGCTGTGATGCAGATAGTGGAGTGTAAGCTGTCAAAGTTACAGTCCATTTTTAGAATTAGTAATTTCAAATTTTTGAGACCTTCTTATATGAGGCTTTGAAACAGTTTTAAACAAATTGCCTAATAACTAAATAGCGGCCTTGAAGTGTACTGAAATGGTACAAAGCCTAGCTACAATAACTAAATGGTTAGAGCGGAAATAATATATCCATTCACAACTCATTGTGAAAAATACAACTGAATTTTTTTATTATGTTAAATTTTTAAAAGGTAAATTAAAACATAATTATTCAAGATAAGTTTTTCAAAAGATTTACCCTTTTTTTGTATATTTTCGGGAAAAAATCAGTAGATTTATTTTTTTTTTAAATATTTTCATGAATGAATAAAAATTTTTAATACCAGTCTACCAGTTTCACAAAGGTTGAGAACCCATGTCATAAAGAAAGAATTCGCAATGACTTAGTCAGAATTTTAGGGCGGGGTTATATGATTTTCTTGACACCCATTGCAAAATAATATTTAACTAAAAGAAGCATTAACTTAAATTCGTTTCTAAAAAACCTGCATTACATGACTTATGAGTAACTTTACTGTAGTGGTGTTAATAAGCGATTTTTTTATTATATCGCTTATTAACACCACTGCAGTAAAGTTAGAAGTCAACGCAAAGTTAGAAGACCATCAAGCTGCCAAAGATATTATAACTATCCTATTTTCAAAACGTCTTATTTTAAGAAATAAATTTCCAATCTCTCGTTGAAATAATCCTAAAAATTAATTGTAACCCACTGTACGCAATTAAATGTTTTGTTCAAGATTCTAAACAATTTTCTTTGGTTTAAAAAGTATTTTACTAATACCTTGCGCACCAGGTGAACTTTAGCATTAAAGACACTAAAAGCTAGTAAATTACTTGTGATTTCCATAGACAACTATCGCCATCTAGTGAGCTAAAAAGAATAAACAATTCAACATATAATGCAACTCGCATTGCTAAACCATAATTTTCACGCACAGTGTGGTAAGCTAGCAACAACAACTACAATGAATGTACTAAAATAGAGTAATGCCGTTGCATGTACGTCATAGTTTTGGGGCTACGACAATGTCATGACGTGAGCCTGTACGTCAGGGTGCGCAAGGGTTTGAACTAATTATTTGGTCAAAATAGCCACAGCTAAATTTTTGTCATATTCAACAAAACATCTTTTTTTCTTGTGTAATTCCTATGAGAATCATTGACTTATTATCACTTAGTCACTTTTCTGGGGCGGATGCAAGGCGAACACAGATAGGTTACAAGGGAGATAAAAAATACAGAACAACTGATAAAGAAAAGACTTTTTCATGGCAAGGGTCGTTCATCCAACTGTCAAATGTTCCATGCCCTGGCCAAAAGAAGAAAAAAATATTTTATATAAAAGTGATACCTCCCTCCCAATAAATCTAGCGCAGTGTAATGCACAAATAATTCATCCTAGATTATATATCGCGCCGAGGAAGGAAAAAAAAAAGCATCATCAAAATATAAATAAATAAAAAGAAAAGAAAAAGAGCATTATCAGAAGTTTGAGAAGAAAAGAAAAACAGAAAGGGGGAGGAGGGATGAGAATAAAGAAAATAGCATAAAGTAGCGTCGCAGACGATTCTTTGTATCTCTTTTTTCTGAAATGTAGGTAGGTATTCAGCGCTGGTCGTTAAGAAGTGATTTTTGTCACATTATGCGAATTGGGTCTCTTGACTCTTCTTTCAGATTTTTTTTTTTCTTTCTACGGCTAAAATAAATTTTCTCCGCCATTTCTCACCGTGTCAGAATGACATGTCGAGAGACAGTTTCTATCACGTAACTATACAGATACGGGTGTTGCCAAATATAGAAAGTGAAGAAGGGAGGAGGAAAAAAAAAAAAGGCCTATAAAATCCTTCATAATGATGTCTTGTCACGTAAGGTGTTATGAGAGATGAAGGTATGCTCCATATCACACTTTTAAAACTCTCTTAAGTAAGTCACATATAAAAGGTAACTTCATGTAAAGTTTAATTTTAAAAAATGGGGCAAATTTTGATTCTGTCTGGTTTTCTATCCAAGAATTTACTTGAGCTGCTTACCAAATTCAGTATTCTGTGATAGGAATAGTAGGTGGCAAACAATAAAGTTCAAAAACCGCATAAGTCATGACTAAAAAAATACGGCTTTTATTCCAATAGATTTTACATATTAGAAAAATAAAATACTAAAAAGTACAGTTAGTATTAGTTATTAAAATAAAAATATATTATAATTTGAAGCATAGCCATAAGGCCTCATTAACCCTAACAATTCTTTGAGAATTCATGTGTTTGTATATTGGAGGCCCTGCCCTATTGCCTTTCCTGTTAAATTCATAAAATAAAGAGGCCACTACCAGTTTATGTAGACATTCAAAACCTCCGAAAGCAGAACCCTGTATTAGCAAAAACGCTCATTAAAAAAAAGACAAAAGTTACCGCAATAATATCGTTTCGGGTAGTACTAAAAGTTCACCCTTCCTCAGTAGCAAAAAGAACTCCACCATTTACACAGGCAGAGAAGTATGCAGTATCTTGTTTTAATTGTGTTATTTTACAGTTTTTTAATTACTAGAGCCCTGCCTTTAAATAAACCCCTAGATCGGCAAGTTTCTAACAGCCTCTGGAATCTACTTTTTTCGTAATATTCAGTTGTTTAAAAAAATGACTAGAAGATTAGATATATATTTATCCTATCGAATCGTCAGTTTACGCCACGGATTTCACAAATTGCCTCATTGTAGACACTTCACGAAAATCGGGAATTTTTGCAAACGCCGTTTATGGCTGAATAAATACAATTAACCCTTTAACGCGCAGTGTTCCCACTCTGGGAACACCAAACTGTGACGTTTTGACTGTTGCCAGTCACGAAGAATAGATTTGATTTCTATAAAAATAGTTGCGGGTGACATAGCTCCACGAAAAATGGTCACGATTATTTTTAAGAGCACTCAATTCTGCTGAAAAATGGAAGAATGCGAGAACAGCTGGATAGATTGCCCAATGCTGAAAAAAGGGCAGCCGTTGCCATCGCTCGACTTAACTACCAGCAAGAGGGCGGACGATCGAAACATTCATCGCGTGCCACAGATCTAGAGACCCTTTTTTGACACAGCTGGCTGTGCCGGCACAGCCGTCGTCAAAAAAGGGTCTCTAGATCTGTGGCACGCGATGAACGTTTCGATCGTCCGCCATCCTGCTGGTAGTTAAGTCGAGCGATGGCAACGGCTGCCCTTTTTTTCAGCATTGAGAAAGGGTTGCGCCTCAAAGGATTAAAAAGAAAGAAGCTACCACCCATAATCTCTTATCTCAGCAGTGGAAATTTCTAAGATCGAAATCCAAGAAGAAAATGTTATTGTTCATCCTTGGGTGATATCGCCAACATAATATTTATCTCATACTTAAAATGGCGAATCAAGAATCACGAAATTGCATTCGATTCAAAACAATATGATCCCCTACAAGGACGCTGTTGCCAGAACCCGTATTTAGCAATGATTGTTTAATTTTCTCTAGCAGAAACTGATGAGGAAAATTGGAGGAGGTTACCATGCATCCCTCATAAGTTGCTGGCACTATCATGATTTTCGCCCTGACGTAGAAAATGATTATTGTAATTACGGACGAGAATATATTCATCGCATCAAATAACATGATTATCTTACCTGGAAAGCTCGGAAAATGATAGCGTGTAAACATGCATTTAGACGAGTTTAGATGTTTACTGTTATTGAGCGAACAACTTAGTTGCAGTGCAGACTGAACAATGCAAGCGAATCGAAATGAAGGTTGACATTTGTAATTACTCATAGAAATTTCCCCGTTATTTTACAGAATTTCGCAGCTTTATTGGTCGGTCGTAACAAAAGAGCAACAAAGATACTCAACACAAACTTTTAACGGTGATATAAAAGTGAAACTTCATACTGGGAAGGCTGATAATTAGGTTTACAGGCACAGCAATAATAAAAAACAAAACTGTCCCTAAAAAACAAGGCCAAAACTCGTAATTGCATTGACATTGTTGGAAGTTTTTTACAATCTATTTTCAGTTATTGACATCTACATAATTAAATTCCAAGTAAGAATACATCGAATAAATTTCCAACAAAGACAGAAAGCTGCTTTTATCAATGTTTTTATAATTTCATTTTTTACTTAAAAAATTGTTTTATTTAAAAATGTGCAAGTATTAATTGGACAAAAATGCCTGTGCATGTACAGAAAATTATATGAAATTTAACGTATACTGTTCCCCTTAATATCAGTTCAATATATGCAGAAGGAGGAATACCTGAAAAGACATTTAAGACAAATATTTCTTAAATATTTTAAAAATATTTTTACTTTTTAACGGAAAAGGAAATCCCCATTCCGTCTCTTCTTCTTCTGCCAAAATTTTAGTAGTCCCTTTATGCACACTAGATATAGTAAGAAATACTGGTTATTCCTTACGCATAACAGTGAAAATAAGGGATTTGCAACCAATTTGAAAGTATTTCTCTTGAAAAAATCGCTTTAAAAATATTTTTAAACAACATTATGGCAGAAAATGGCCGATAAACATAAACTCAGTATCAAAGATTCACCATAAGGAATGTTTCGAGTCAATCAGCAAAGCTATTGGTTTCTAAATAGAAATATACTTATATTTCTATTTGGATTTCGTTGGAACTAACAGATTTCGGTGGAAGCTTTTAAACCTTGTCACGCCTGATTAAAGATTTCTCTTTGATATTTCCTCCTTGTAATAGAGATTAAATTTGTAATTTAAAAAGTGAAATTAAAAATCCTGATTATTAAATTTTCGAGGAAAATTTGGTTTTGCTTTACGTGCACAGATTAGTTCATCTATCCTTTTTTTGTATCCTCAATTGTAGATGCAGGGTCTGAGAGAAGTTGAAAGAGCAGCCACTCATACAAAATGGGAGTACTATAATTCGATATGGCACAAATAACAATGTTCAGAATATTCCGAAAAAGAAAAAGATGGCAAAATCCATAATTTCCAGCTCAGGTTTCTACAAAGCAGATAAAAATGGGGGCCCCTTTTCCTACAGCGTGTGCCATTCTGTAAAACAAACAGTAAAGGCTCCGTTAAATCTATCCCTGTACTCTGGAACATACCCCGGGCTAGAAAACTACTCTTGCCTTCTCTTATCCCAAAATATGCCTTCCTCAAGAGAAGACGCCTTAAGGGATGTGTAACATCATCAATACTGCTAGCAAAGCTTTTGTGATATATGTAATTTTTTCCTTCCCTAGCTATATCCCGCTTTCAAAGTTGCCACCCGTCACACAGAGGCAAAAGCTTTGAAAAATGTCATTTTTCATTTCAGAGCCTTGGAAGAGAGGCGAAACGAAAGGACTCCGTGCATTACTACAGCGCAAAAGCCCTGAGTGACACGTTATGTCAGCCCCTGCTTAGAAGCACAATAGATCTATGATTAGAAACAAGAGGAGGGGGGGGGGCGTTACGGTACGTCACTTATGGTAATGTCATGAGACCTTAAGGTTAGGTTTTGCTAATTTCTTGAAGAGAACTTGTATTTGTCTAATAACATCTAACAATAATGCATCTGGTTACATAGATGTGGAGTTGGAAACATTAAAATGGGGACAGTTGATTATACACGATCGGAAGTGTTATTTTATTTTATTTTAATATATTTAATTAAATGTAAAAGAAATGACAGTTTTTATCTCAAGAAGCCGATCGGAAGTGTTATTTTATTTTTTTAAATATATTTAATTAACTGTAAAAGAAATGACATTTTTTATCTCTAGAAGCCAGTGGTGTCCGAAACTATGTCCTCGGTAACTGAGATGAGAACGTCTATTCATGACACGTGTACAACATATCCATAAAAAGTATTCCGTTTTATTCTAGGATTTAAAGTACTGCATTTAGCTAGGTTTCTTAAAAAATATGTTTAATAAGTTAACACTTCACAGCATGATTTTTTAAAATCCAAAATAAAAATTATTTTTGGAATGGTTGGCTTAAATACAGCATGTCCTAAAAAATCATTGTCTATAAACTCATCATCCATGGTGTTGTTGTTGTTGTTGTTTTTAAATATTAAATTTTCTGGTCAGCTTATCATTGAATCAACTCTAGTTTTTATTGTTTCGTTCTTTTTGCACGCATTCAGAGAACTGCGCTCCTTGAGGCTTGTTTTGGATTTGAATGTAAATATCATGAAAGATCAGGGGTCGATCCAGGAATTTTTTCCAGGGTCCCATTTTTGTGGATTGCTTATTTTTCTGATTATCATACTTAATTTCGTGAATTTCAACACATATTTTTGCTAATTTTCATACCAATTTTTAATAAAAGTAACTCTTTTGTTAAAATAATTGATAAAACAAATTAAACTGTACGGTAGAATGCCAATGAAGGGCCGTTTTAATCTATTATAATTTTGTGAAGGATTCGTTTTAATTGATTGTAATTTTGCGAAAGGGCCGCAAAACGAACCCAATTTTAGTCTGCATCGACCTCTGAAGATGCAACAGTGTTTGGAAAAATAAATATCCAAATGATTCAGTACCTGCTTACAAGGAGCCTATCTAGCAATTTGTTAATTATTTTCGAAAAAAAAAACTGAATTTGATAATTTAAAACCTGTTTTAACAATCACAATTCTATTGGAGAACAAAATGTCATTATTTGTGAGACCTAGTCAGAAAATTTTGACTCATACTTTAACACATGTTAAAAGATATTAATTGGAGCATGATAATAACTTATTTTACTTACTAGAGTAAAACGTGTTTATTTAGCGGGTTTTTCTTTTTAATTATCTGTTATTAAAGTTTCCTTAACGCTTTTCCTTTATTTGTTATTAAAGTTTCCTAACGTTTTAACATTATTAACTAATCACTTATCTCATAATCGTACGTTTATCAATTAATCCACTTAGATTTCAGTTACTTTATTTACATCATCATTACATTATGTAACATAATCAATATTGTGCTTGCGAAGTTTTTGTGATATATGTAAGTTTTTCTCTCTTTCCCTTCCCAAGCATATCCCGCTTTCAACTTTACCCCCCGTCAGAGGTGAAAGCCTTGGAAAATGTCATTTTTCATTTCCGAGCCTTGGAAGAGAGGCGCAAGGGCTCCGTGCATTTACTACAGCACAAAAGCCCTAATGGACACGTTATGTCAGCCCTTGCTTAGAAATGCAATACATCTATGATTAGAAACAAGAGAGGGCGCATACAGTACGCACTTATGATAATGTCATGAGACCTTAAGGTTAGGCTTTGCTAATTTCTTGAAGAGCACTTGTATTTACCTAATAACATACAACAATAATGTATCTGGTTTACTGTTTTTCACATTTCAATACCGTATCTATCGTCTCTCTTTTGCGTTATTAAACTTTCTAAACTTCTATGCTTTCTTCACGGAAACACTTTTTAGTTTTGTATACTCTAGAAACGAGTAAAAAACAGAGAGTATCGTCTAGTCCCAGGCTACGTTATAAACAAACAAAATACGTGAGAGATGTTTTTCATTAAAAAAATCAAACATTCTTGATTGGATATGAACTATATTTGGTGCTAACAAGAACAAAAAATAGTTGTTAAAAAAGTAAACATAAGTAGAAACGTTAAAAAATAAGGTTAGAACTCTGTAGGTGGTTGAACTTTTTCGCAACTGAAGAAGGGAAGGCCATTTGCTTCACCCGAAACAAACTTCTGCTAATTATCTTTTTTTTTCTCTGGGCGTTATTTACAAATTTTTTAATTAATTTTAGAATTCGATGTTCTTGTAGGTGATGAACAATAAAACTTTTCCCACCAAATATAATAATAAAGATAAAAAGGAAGGGAGTATTAGAGAGAGATGGAAAATAAAATAAAAAAATACTTTTCATAAATAATAACGGCAGAAAGCATGTGAATATTAGACAGAAGTTAACTTATTTATTTCTAGTAAATAATATCTCGACAGGGAAAAAAAAATCGGCTTTAAGTCAAGGATGTTCTTTACAAGGAAAACAGATTGATGCCTCTTTAATGAGAGAATTTTAGTACTGTTACACAGATCAGACAAATTCCTATAATTCAGAGAAAATGACGGTTATCATTTTATATAAATCAATAAGTTTATGCTACCAAAAAATTTCCTCCAGCCTTCTGGTTGGCATTTTCCCATTCGGTCGGGCTTAAACAACTCGGGATCTATTTTAAGCATCAGCACTCCATCGAACTAGGCAGATTTCTTCTTCCCAAATTGTGATCTTTTAAGCAAGGCTTTTAACGGTGCATGGAACATCAGAATCCTCATCTTACCGACAAAAAAGAAACGGGGAATTAAACCTCTTACATGATGTGTGTGTGTGTTATCGTCTGCTGGTTTTCTACCCAGAGGCAAAGAAATAGATGAGATTCGAGAATTAATTTTGTTCCTAATTTCACTTTTTCTGTTTTTTTCCCCTCCCACTCTCTCTCTTTCTTCGCATGGATTGTCCAGATTTTTCCGAGGGAAAAAAAAACAAGAAAAAAGAAAGAAATGAAATAATCGAACGTGATTAAGATTTCCCTCTCGGGCAGCAGCAGATACATCTCAACTCGTTCATCAGCGAAAGTGTCGTGCACATGGATTGATATTAAGGATAAGCATGTACAGGATTAACCCTTTAACGCGCAGTGTTCCCGCTCTGGGAACACCAAACTCTGACGTTTTGACTGTTGCCAGTCATGAAGAATAGATTGGATTTCTATAAAAATAGTTGCAGGTGACATAGCTCCACGAGAATCCTTTGCTTTTTAGCACGTCCTTTCCCGTAAAAAAATGGTCACAATTATTTTTAACAGCACTGACATCTGCTGAAAAATGCAAGAATGCGAGAACAGCTGGATAGATGGCCCAATGCTGAAAAAAGGGCAGCCGTTGCCATCGCTCGACTTAAACCATCAAGATGGCGGACGATCGAAACGTTCATCGCGTGCCACAGATCTAGAGACCCTTTTTTGACGACAGCTGGCTGTGCTAGGCACAGCCAGCTGTCGACAAAAAAGGGTCTCTCGTCTTCTTGCTGGTAGTTAAGTCGAGCGATGGCAACGGCTGCCCTTTTTTTCAGCATTGGGAAAGGGTTGCGCCTCAAAGGGTTAAAACTCTCAAAACGGTTCCGTGGCTGACAGTGGCGAAGAGGTGATAAGACACTGAAAATTGGTAGACGGCTGAAGTGTGAAGGTCCAGGATTTTGGGCTACCGCGAGCTGTATATCTATCAAGCTGGAGTTTTGGTCGCACGTGCCTGGGTTTTTCTTCAGATGGAAGGTGAATACGCAGGTAGTCTTCGTGTAGTTTTGTCTTAACCACAGCTACTCAAAATAGTTCCGATTTTTCCGAATACTCTTTCTCTGCTAACGCATATGCGCATGTGCGGCACCGAATGATCTGCCGGCGATACAGCAAATTAATGAGCTTCGTAGAAATGTTCTCACACATGCGAAGGAAATAATATGTAAACTTCATGAAAATTCTAGTATTTTTAAAGAACCATTAAATGAATGTTGTATTTGTTTTATATTTATTTATTTGTTTTCATTTTCCTAGCCTAAGAAAGGTAGGAATTACTTCAATTTCATTTGATTGTAGAATTTAAGAACTTAAGTGGCAACAATAGATTCTCTAACTACGAAAACTGTAACGATGCTAAAAATAGATCATGAAATTAATTATTTATTCTAACTGGGCAAAAATTAAAAGTATTGAGTGATAGAAATAAGAATTGATTTGCTGCCACAAGTCTGCTTATTACATGCACAGATTGTAAAATTCGAACATCCAGAGCCGCACATGCGCAAAACATTAGGTCCCTATCAGAAAAAGAGTCCTCTAGTGTCAATTTTTTTGTTAGACCTCCCTTTTTTTTTTTTACCCTGAAGATACCTATACTTAAGTATTGATACATGCGTTAAATTCTGCATTTCGGTATGTATGGATTCATCCGTGATTATATAAATGAAAGAAGCGAAGATTTGTGTGGGGATCAATCCTGGAGCTGGAAACTTATCGACTTAAAAAAAAGAGTCGTGTAATTATACAGTTGGTGCGCAATCAGTCGTGTTACATCCTCTGTTCGCTTCTCTTTTTAAAGACTGCATTAATATTCTACGGGAGGTGCATGCCGTGAATTAAGTACACAAAGCCCTCGGTGAAAATATATGCCTTATTCGACGGTGGTTATTAAAGTGGAAAGGTATGCGGATTTTTAGAAGTACTCAAGAGCTTCTTAAAGGCTAGTCACATTCAGCAGTGTCAGAAAACTTACCAAAGTTCTTCTTATAAACTGTTACATACAAGCTGGTTATAATTAATCTTATTCTTTAACTCTTTGAGGCGCAACCCTTTACCAATGCTGAAAAAAGGGCAGCCGTTGCCATTGCTCGACTTAACTACCCGCAAGATGGCGGACGATCGAAACATTCATCGCGTGCCACAGATCTCTTTTTTGACGCAGACTGGCTGTGCGGCACAGCCAACTGTCGTCAAAAAAGGGTCTCTAGATCTGTGGCACGCGATGAACGTTTCGATCGTCCGCCATCTTGCTGGTAGTTAAGTCGAGCGATGGCAACGGCTGCCCTTTTTTCAGCATTGGGCAATCTATCCAGCTGTTCTCGCATTCTTCCATTTTTCAGCAGATCTCAGTGCTGTTAAAAATAATCGTGATCATTTTTTTACGGGAAATGACGTGCTAAAAAGTAAAGGATTCTCTCGTGGAGCTATGTCACCCGCAACTATTTTTATAGAAATCCAATCTATTCTTCGTGAGTGGCAACAGTCAAAACGTCAGTGTTTGGTGTTCCCAGAGCGGGAACACTGCGCGTTAAAGGGTTAAACAGTATCCTTCAGCTCAAATGTGCGAGCGGATTGCATTATCTTATTTTCTAACTTACGTTAAAACCGTATTTTTAATGGACCGAATGTTCTCCTGTAAAACAAACTGAAATGGTTTGTACTTTGCTGTGGAGATGCTTTGAAGAGCATGCAGCTGAATTCGAACTGAGCAAACAGTATACCTAATTACGAAAAGTTTTTCTTTCCACGACAGGCTGAATCTGGTTGTTAAATAGAAGTTCTAGATTATATCGCTGATATTTTTAAAACACTGATGAAGCATACTAGAGATATCCTACTGATGTACTCGGAATTTCTCTCTAAATATAGTTTTAGCATATTTTCAGCAGCATTTCAAGGCAGGAACGTAGTCAAGGCAGAGCCCTAATACCACCACCCCCCAACCTTCTCCCGAAATTTGAATTTCTGTTAACAATATAAAAATCCAGTTTTTTCGTGAGAAACTTTACCTTTTCATCTTTTAGCCCCCCCCCCCCCCCACACACACACACACACACTATTTTTTTTTTAGCACTCGGGTGCTATTCCTTTCAAGCACGGGATTTTTGTCTACGAGACGCACCGTGGTCACTTTTCCGTTTGATTCATGTTTTCTGCAGAGTGATTGGATATTGCTAACGGAAACATGGACTATCCCTTCAGATGATTTTCAAATACCAGGATTCACTTGGGTCGAACGGATAGACAGTGGTTTCCAAAACAGAAAGCCATCTGGAGTTATGATTTTTATAAAGGAAAACTTAATGAAACTCTTTACCCGTGCCTACACGAGCCAGATCAATGGTGTTCAAATGGTCATTGCTTATATTCAAAAGAGATTTGCAGTTACATACGCTAGTTCTCGAATTTCTTATGAAGATAAATTAGACGCTCTATTCGAAACGTTACTGAAGGAGGATGATTGTAAGACTGTTTTAGTAGGAGATTTTAACATAGAATTCAATTCCGATCCAGGATCCGATTTCATAACTGAAATGGATACTTTAGATTTTCCAATACGCACTCATCCAAAACATTTCACCGCTAGGGGCGAAACAACAATGGATACCATTTTCAGCAACAAAATGATGCGAATAGGAGTCTATGAGAGCACTTACAGTTATCATTTTCCTCTATATGGCAGAATGGATTGAATAGATTTAAAAAAAAAATCTTCCAGCCGAGTGCGTAAATAAAATCTGGAAGAATTTCAGATTTTTTTTTTTTTCTGGCAGCATGCCTTTGTCGAAGAGTTAGTGAAAAGGATTCAAACAGACACCACAAAACAAGGGGTAGCAAAATGCCTACAAATAAGCATCATTTGCTTAAACTGAAAGAAATAAAATGCCAAGATAATTGACACCCTATCTGGTAAAAATGTATAATCGGTGAAAAAGTATCTCGGAAAACTTGAGCGAAACAACTACATAATGAGACAAAGAAACTGCGATCCACAGTTCTCCTGTCAGAAAAGCAGCATGAAATGAAGTCAATTTTACCTAAATTGGCAGCTAAGTGTCATTTTTAATGCCAAATGCGTCCTAAAGACTTCTTTAGCACGGACTTTCAACAGGGTTAATACTATAATAATAAGCGACTTAATTTTAGAATCCTTTTCTTTCAATAGAGAGAAATTCTTCACCCGAATCACATATACAACTGCCCTTACTCAGGACTAGTTTAAACAAATTAACCCAATTCTCGCGAATGTTCATGACAATAGAAAGAGAGAGATGAAAAGCTGGATTGAAAAAATAAACATGATTATATTTTCGTAGAAGGATATGAATTCATTGTTTTTTAAAAAAGGTAGAGATTCGTTTTTCCCCCTATATTTCCAAAACAACCTTGACGAAGAGAAGATTTACATAATATATTCCTAAGAACAAATCAACTTTCTGGTGGGATAAAGGGTGAATACAAATGATGTAACAAATGATTTTTAACGGGAAAATAAAAGAAAAAATACCCATTACTCATTTCTCAGTAGCTTGTACAAACCATGATAAATGGGCGAATCTTCCAGGTACAACAGCAATGCCTTCTACCTCCTGCAACACTTCAATGCAAAACGAGCTCGGTGCTAGTAAATTTAGGCTTTTGCCATAAAAGCTGCGATTCCAAATAAAAGGTCGATGGAGTCATTATTTTCATGACTTGGCGATAACAGTCGGTAAAAATCTGTCAACAGTTCCGGTTTTTTTTTTTGTTTTGTTTTTATGTCTCACTACTCCTTTGACTGACATTGTTAAAGGGGTTTGGTTATGAGTTATTTGAATAAGTGATGAGATAACAGAAACATTATTAAACATGTCGAGATCTAGAATGAAAAGAGATTTTATTAGCGACTTTTCCAGTACTTTTTGGGGGATAAATTTTCAATTTCGAACTAGTGAAAGCTATTTTTTGTAATTTGTCTCATCCATGGGGGAATTTTTAGATAAAGTTAATCTATTTTGATTTCTTTCTCTCTCTCTTTTTTTTTTTTTTAATTTTAAAGCCTAGCCAGTCGTACTTCAGAAAAGAAGTTACATTTTCAAAGTGTTAAGATCATTTAATGTGATCATATTGAAAGTCACTACATCTGCAGTTGGATCAGGCCCGAAGACAGGTTTTCAGGCCCCAGGGCAGGTTAGAGAGGGCCCTCCGTCTCTCCCCCCCCCCCAAAATAAAGCATTCTATTTTCTCCCGAAATTTTTTTAAAGAACTTTATAAATTCACCCTAGAACTCATATACAAAACCTTATACATGATAAAGTATCCATCAAATCTCGGGCCCCTCTAAAGCCGGGTACAGGGAGCAGTTGCCTCTTTAATCTCATCTTTTCGGCGAGCGTGGATGGATCATAAGATATTTCTACCTGCTATACACTCAAACTTGCTTAAAGGAATATCGTTTAAAAGAATATCCTGTTTAATGTAATAACTTTTCGATGTATCAAACAGAAGTAAATTGTCAGTTTGGACCCGGATAATGGAATATCCCGTTTATTAGAATATTTTATCGTCGCACAAATTGCTATTCCATTCAGCGGGCTCGACAGTACTTGTAATTTGAGGAGAGTAGGTATGGTGAAATGTTACACTTAGTAAAGAGAGGAGGGAGGTTAAAGATATTGCGGGGAAAAAAATTCTACTTTTTCTACTAAAAATTGCGAAAATTCTACTTTTTTCGGTTGTGATCAGACACATACATCTTAAAGCGAGTAAATAATAGTTAGTTACAAAAATTAAATAGAAATATTTGACCTAATGAAAAAAAAAGTAAAGTAAAACTAAATAAACACATTAGAGGAAAGCACGATAAAGAAAAGAAAAAAAAAACTGACCTTGTAACTCCCAAATTGCAAAATATTCACGTAACCCAAACATAAGAATTATGGGAAAGTAACACCAAGGCCGGCAGTTATTTTCTGCCGAGTGTTTTTTTTTCTCTCCCTCTTGCTATTTAATAACTTTCGCTATCTTTTGTTTCACAGGATTTGCTTCATTTAGCGAAAACAAAAGTTACAGTCTCTATGGGGAAAACGACGGACAGTTAAAGGGTAAATAGAGGTCGGCAACGATTATTCCAAGTTGTTAAATACAAGGCTGGTTTATTTATCTCGTTACCTGGTAACTCGCAGTGATTTCTCCAAAGTAACTTTTTAAGTGATCCTAAAGTATTTTGAATGGCTGTTTCGTTCACAGACTGAGATGAAAACCTACTAATATTGTTCCTTAAAAAAAATGGTGAAAAACTGCTTCTATTTTAGAGATTGCTTTCTACATGTTGATCGTTCTGTTTAGAAAGTTTCGGTAAATTGAAAAGACTTTGTTAATTTGCAAGGTTAGGTTTAGAGCCTTTATGCAATAAAATAAATGAATAAAGATTCATTCAATGGCAACGAAAATGTATTGCTGACAGAAGACATGCAGCTAAGGCCAGAGATTGGACCAATACAAAGCCTGATACGGACTTGAACGCAACAGTAATTAAGTAATTAGGAAATGTATAATTTAAATTATTTCTTGAAACAATATTTCTAGGGATCGACCGATAGTATCGGCAACCGATAGTATCGGCACCGATACCTCCTATTTTTTTAGGTATCGGTATCGGTTCTTTCGATTCTAAAAGTATCGGGAAAGTATCGGTTTCTGTTGCTTTCATCCATTTTCACCGATACTTTTCAACAGATACTTCGCTTTTCAGAAGAAAAACACGCAGGCGCACCACCATTCTAGAATCTTTATTTTGGTAATGAGATGAGAGGCGTCGTTGCATTGGCACATTTGTTTGCACGAGTGTTTTCGAACTGTGTTAATTCTAACCATCGCTTAATGGATGTCGTATCACCAAGTGTGGTCGAAATTATGGACCAAGAATCGTTATATGACAGTTTAACTGGACAATCGTCTATTCGTCTAAATTATTTTGAATTGGTGCTCAACACTAAATACACCACCTGCAAGGATTGCAAAAAACAAATGTCGAGAGGTAGGCTATAATGTTATCAGTTTTATAAACGTTTATTTTCTCACTGTGTGGACTCGAAAAAGAGTTAATTCATATATATACACGCACAAGTGAATCTCCCTATAACGAATTCGCTCGTTAAAAAATTCGCTCGAATTCCAGTTAAAAAATTCGCTATAGAGAAAATTTCGTTGTACAGAGATTAGA
The DNA here is from genome assembly GCA_038373885.1 of Cheiracanthium punctorium. NCBI lineage: Eukaryota > Metazoa > Arthropoda > Arachnida > Araneae > Cheiracanthiidae > Cheiracanthium > Cheiracanthium punctorium. The sequence continues at coordinate 1,502,331 of JAWZYV010015215.1, forward strand.
GCTTTTTGCAGTTATTTCAGCAAATATTACAAACATTTTAGTTAATTCGCTATTTAAAAGTATTAAATTATGACATTAAAAATAAATTGGTATTTATTATAAATTTGTTAAACTTACGGTTTCTTACTTTTCATTGTATAAATTAAATGTTCAAATGTAAAGACAATCCACGAATTTCGAGAATAAAATATGTAATGCACTTACGTTTATTTTACTTCAAAATTCCGTTATTTTACATTGTTTTGCATTCTGGGATTTTAAATTTTCATAAAAATATTCACATTTAAAAGTCCGCTGAAAATAGAGTGAGGCACATTTTCTTCCATTTGGTTTTGAAAGTTTGAAGCATTAAAGTTTGATGTGGTTTTGGTCGTGAAGCGCAGGGCCTTGCGCATGGCCTTATGGGCAAATCGGGACTTTGCCCAGGGCCCCCAATTTTAAATGTTTTTCCTGAAACATTCTTTTTTATATAAAAATTTTATGAAAAATATAACAATTTTCATAATTAGGGGCCCCCAAATCTATCAATGCCCGGTGCCCCTGTTGAACATAATCGGACGCTAGTGAGGTGTCTTCATTATCGGAGTCAGTTTCACTTTCCTGGCCTCCATTTTTATCAACTGTTACTCTTCCTCTAAGGGGTCTGTTCGAAAATTAAAATTTTCTTCAAAACTAACAAAAAGAATCAAAGGTAAATCTGAAATATTCGCTATCGGAAGATAAGCTCTTCGTTATATGAAGAATGTTTGTACTGTTATTTAAGCCTTAAAGTTACGTTTCCATGAAAAATTTCGTTTTAGGGTGAAATTCGTTGTAAGGGGACTTCGTTATAGAGAGATTCTACTGTATACATAGGCTTTTGATATCGTTGGAGAAAGTCTAGCTCTTGATATAGATTTTACGCTTAATAGACATGCTTTAGATTTTTATTTTAAAAAATGGTGCAAGGACCTCTGATTCGGCTTGGGTATGATATAGATATCAAAATTGATGGGAGAGAGGGTCCTTGACATCGTTTGATATTTCAGGGGATGATGACCTTTAAAATGTTAAAGCAGGTATGGGCAACCTTTGAAAAGTTGTGGACCAAACTTTAGGATGTTAGCGAAGTCGCGGGCCGTTGGGATTTATTTGGGATATTGAATGGTTTATACGGAGTTTTCAAATGTTCCGCGGGCCGGCCGTTGCCCATATGTGTGTTAAAGTGTAATATTTCAGCCTTCGAAATACGTTTGAGGAATTTGTTTCTATTTAGCTTATAGAACTTCAGATACAGACATTTTATTAGTCACAATCTAATGCAGTTTAAGTAATCTAAAAAATATTTTCATATGTGAAAGAATTATAATAAAAGAAAATCTAAATAAAACTTGCAAGCTTTGAAGTTGAATAAATTTCATGTGTTTACTTCTGTAAGCACAAAAACGAGGAATGAACCAAAAACAAAGACACATATAGTAAGAGCAAGCAGGAATCTGTTTTGGGTCTAATATGGAAACCTTTTATCTGGCTCATAGCAAAAATTAGGCGACAAAATAGAGGTTGAGAAAAATTGATTTAAATATTTGCACCAGTCGGCACTGGTAATGGATTCTCTTATTAATATATCCCTTTAACCCCCCCCCCGTCTTTGTGTTCTATCAAACCTAAATGAGGGGCATCTACCTATAGGAGGGTGGCTTGGGCAGAGGACTTTTTAAAGGAGTCTAACGCATATTCACGTAACATCTGGAGAAAATCGCCCAAAACTCTAGACCACTAGATCGACAGTTACGCGAGGAGAAAGAATTCCGAATCTGCACACTAAGACGCTTCCCAGTGCTCAGCTTTTTATAAAGTCGGCCATTCGTCGGCATGATTGAATAAAAAAGAAAGACTAGAACTACTGTAAATTCACACTTCAGTGTATCCACTGCTTTTTCTTTTTAATGCTTTCTACTGGGATCAAATTTCATCATGCTGTTATTCATTTTAACGAGAACTACACTCTCGTTACAAAAACTGCCCAAAATACAGATGTAGGTTTAAATGACATTAAATTATGTAAAGTATCGGTATCGGTTAAGTATCGGTATCGGCCGATACCATAACTTAAAAGTATCGGTATCGGCTATTTCTGAAAATGGATTTATAGGTAAAGTATCGGTATCGGTCATCGGCAAAAATGTGGTATCGGTCGATCCCTAAATATTTCTGACCCCCCCCCCCAAAAAAAAAAAAAAAAAAAATCGAACCGTCATATTATTAAGAATTTCTTCCCTTGCCTCTTAATCCAAATGAAAAAGCAGCACAATAATAACAAGAAAGAGAATAATAACAGTATTATTGTTGACATGTTAGTTTACATGAAAACTACGTTAGTTTACACTAAAACATATTAGCTAACACTCAACAAAGACTGGTGTTAAAAATGTAAAATCAATTAAAGACTTTGTAAAATTAAAAAAAAAACTTCATAAACTTTGTAAAATTCAAAACTTTCTGCAAATGAAAAAGACTTCTTTTGTTGATTTGCAGAATTACTTTAGAGCCCTTATGAAATAAAATAAATGAATAACGATTCATTCAGCAGTAACGAAATTGTCTAAATGCACCTACGATCAGAGATTTTACCAGCAAGGTCTGATACGTACAACTTTCTGAAAATGTGGCCATGAGTTTTAAACATTCAGCTTGAGTGGATAATGGAACATTTTTGCAATATAAGAAAGGTGGACCTTTTGTACCATCGGAAAGTCTTGACTAAGCTCTTTTTTTTTTTTTTAAGTGCTACTATACAAGATTTTAAATTAATTTTTTGTTTCTTAATTTAAGAAAGAAGCTAATTATTTACGCGTTACGCTTCTTTCTGACATTGCTTGAATGTATAATTCTTCAAGCTATTTAAAGATCAAAAGGCAAATTGATGGAATTTTCTCGACATTTGTTGTAACTGAATTTGCATGTCAAGCTAATAAATTAACATTTTTAAACTACTAGATTTAGTTAACACTTCTCTGTCTTTCAATTAACTTTTGCAATAGACTACTATGCTATTCGAAGTGATATCACATATGATTGCAACGGCATGATTTAGGTTTTGCATAAAAGTAGTCACACTGCACGAGATTGCTTGCAGCTCAACAAAGTTGGAAAGTATTTATGTTTTCGGTTTGTCTGAAGATAGCTACGAAAGTTATGTATCTTATTGCTATGGTAGTCATCCACATACCCTATTGAAGAAGGTGTACATAGCAGGGCTCGAAATAAATCTCTGCAACCACGGCAAGTGCTGTGAGCTTAGCCCAAATATCCGCGATTCAATCTCAATTTGCAATTTGTCCCGGTTGTTGTTGATCGACTGACCACAAGTCGTTAGCAAAAACAGTTTTTGCTACAGAAACACGAAGAGTGGGGTTCATCAGTGGTGGGGCTTATTCCAAGAGAAACATGTAGATGCACTTAATTTGGTTAAAACAACACAGTAAATTAAACGTCTGACAAAAACATCCCCACGTTTGGAACTTGTTTCTCTATTCTGAAACAGATTTGTTCGGGTGGCCGTTGTCGCTGCAAGCTAGATTCTACCTTACGAGTGCTATTGCACTGTAAATTAAACTTCGCACATGCAACGATTTCTACGATTTTTTTAATGGTACAATAGCCCCTCGTTAATAGCGTTTGTCGAGAGACAAGAAAAATACGTCATATAATCGGGGAAGCGATAGATCCGGAAAGATATGGTAAAATTTTACGTTAGTGAACGTATGCACATAAAATATAATAAAATCAATAGTGAAAGTACAGTAATAAAAAATAATCATTAAGAAATATGGAAATTTAATTATTTACATAGAAGTTTACAAAATAAAATTATATAGAACTTTAATTGGTTAATCGATTAGCCAATGATATCCAAGAATGCAAAGCGATTATCTACCGGCTTCTCACTCATTGTCTTGCCGCTTGTGCCTCATAAATCTATACAGGTCTTTTTCCTAATTCGTATAATTATTTTCCTAATTTTTAAAGAGAAAAAAAATTTGGTGACATAGAAATAGCGCGATATATCGTGGAGCGATGAGCGATGTACCGATGGGGTACTGTAATATTACATAGAAATACTTCACTTGAGGGAAATTTTTGTTCGACTGGTACGACAATAACAACAAAAAACTTACATAACATACATCATGCATGCCTTCATGTTTTTTTTTTTTTTTTTTTTTGCAATTTTATTTTCATGTATAATTTTGATAAATAATTTTTGGTAGATTTATTTCTCTTTTGCCCTATCTCCGGTTCCTGTCCTGATTAACAGCTTTTTGATGATGGTAAGCCTAGTTATAAGGAGCAGTGCAAGCACAAATAAGATCAAGTTAGGAAAGTGTTTTACAACAGCGGCGTAGCCAGAAATTTTTCATGGGGGGGGGGGGGTTACGACTACTACAACTCATATATATGTATACGTCGTGTGTGATAATGTAGTGAAGAATATACATTTTGTATGGCAAAAAAATTTCCATGGGGGGGGGGGGGTTATGACCCCCCCTACCCCCTTGGCTACGCCCCTGTTTTATAATACATGTGTTCGGCATTATTTCTTTTTTAATTCAGTTTCGCAGTCAGTGAGTGCCAGAACAGCTACCAAATGTGATAAACATGCCCCGTTTCCCCTTCCGAATCAAAAACCCCGTCTTCCAGGACAACGCCAAATGTGCATATTGTATAACCATTTCGTAAATGGTTACAACCAAGTTATAGTTTCCGTTTGGCAAAAGGGCATCAGCCACCACAGTTCTAAAAGAAAAGAACACCAGAGAGAGAGAGAGATGTAGGTTGAGATCGCCGAAAAAGTGTCGGATACGGATGAACCAACTCGCACTTCCTGCTGCTGCCACCCTGCCTCGATGAATTTCCTGTCAGCAGAGAGAGAGAAAGCTCAAGGTTTTGACATTCTCGCTGTAAACCGTAACGGAAACGAGTGCAATATTGTTGTACGTTGGTTTCATTGCCGACACTATTGTTGCCCAATAACCATTGTATGATTTCCCACCATTTTTTTCATTCTTTCAGCTCTTTATTTATCTTTCCGAATGTGGCATCATAGTTTACATTTTTACATTATGGTCGGGGAGGGGTTCGTCATGAACAATTTGATATATTAAAAAGTTCATTTACTTCATATACAGTTTGGTACAAAAAAATATAAAGGTAAATTAAAATAAGAGCAAAAATGAAGATTGCATGAACACATAAATAAAGATTCCTCTTCATTAATACATTACATTTTTAAAAAATGGTCAGACACGGGACCTGTTTTAGATGTTCGGCCGCCTCTGAACAGTGAGTTACTATTTGGCTGTCTATGTGCATTTATATTGAATTTCCAGTAAGAAAGAAAAAAAAATAGTCATATAGCATGAAAATAATTTTATTATTGAGGGACAGCAAAGGAAAAACTTTCGTTCTATTTTACATGAAGTATGCTTGGTGTGCTTCATTGCGTGCAAATTCAACTATAATATCATGCATATCAATATATAGGGAAATATGACTATGCATTCAAATAAAAAACAACGAAAGTAACGTTTCAGTAATGCAGTACAAAATATTACATAGCCGATGGAATAAAATCAACCAGCAAATTTTGGCCACCATCTTTTTTCACCCGCCTGTATTGCACCGAACACACAGGTGCACCTGCACACCTTGTATACATAGCTGAACCGGCCCTGGTCAGACATACATATGTCAAACTTACCGCCGGAAAGTAGTAATGAATTAAAAGTCTGTACAAAACAATACGACTATTTTCGGGAAGGGTAAAAAGAGGTAGTCGCTGCTAACACACTAATCAGCTTTATGTCAAATAATAGCAACAATCAATGTGAGACGCATAAGACATGCGTGTCCCAGACCGAGAGGGCAGTGCATAGAAATTTGACATTACTGGAATATGAGAGCAGAATTCTAGTATGACAGTGTTCCTTCTGGGGTCATGAATATACTGGTTGAATGGTAGGTGTCTGTAAAATTTTGGCCAGATGTGTCCAAGGAGGATAGAATGAGCCACGATTCCAATAGATAAGTAAGACTTGATGATAGGGTTGAGTACGGCGTAGACCCCAAGAGGCCATGGACATAAGTTGTCCCTAGTACACTGTACAAGCTGGCGGTGTCTCCATAATTGTGTGTGTTTTTTCAAATAACATGGACTGAAGCCCCTTATTAAAATCAACTAGAAATAATTATGTCCAGCTACTACCAGACCGTGTACAGCCATTCATAGACCAAACAACGATGGAATTTTCCAGGACTACAATGCGTCATGTCACCGAACCAGAATCTTTTCGCGACAGATTTGAGTATCATTCTGGACAATTCCAGCAAATGATTTGGCCATCTACATCGCCACACATGAATCCCATCCAGTCATCGAACATGTATATGGGGCTTGATAGAAAAGTCGGTTCTCGCACAAAATCCTCAGTTTCGGAACTCTATGGATACCCTCATAACGAAGCATAACTGAATATTTCTTCAGGAGGCTTCAAATGACAGAGTCAATGCTTCGTAAAGTTGCTGCACATAGTAAAAAAAAAAGGGGGGGGGATTCGACATGACATTAGGAGGTATCCCATGACGTTTAGCACTCACTACATTAGTTAGTAAATAACTTACACAAATTATGTTTTTTAAACAGGTGTCAGACGAGCACATAATGCCCTAAGTTTATCAATACTAAAGCAAGAGAAAGAAAGTTATCGATAAATAAGAGTCAAATTTATACAGAAATTTAAAAAGGGGGGAGGGGCAATTTTAGTTGGAAAGTGATGTAGCAAAATTATGTATTAAATGTCTATTTTATATAAATACACTGAATCGCAAACGAAAATCATTTTGAATCGCACGATCTGGCCATCTCTGAAAATCACATTCCGAATCCTTAAAACAGAGACACAAGAGGAAAATTGGCGCAATCAGCAAGCAAAAATTTCAAATAAAAAAATGAAATAAATAGTCTTGTCAAAATTTTTAAAGGGTTTTACTCAATTTCGTCACTTGTAGCTAAACGGTATTTGTTTCAGTGTAGACAGTATTTATCGAGGTTGCCACATTTTGTCATTTAGAACAATGAAGAAAAAAAATTCGTGCCCATAAATAAGATTTTTTTTTTTTCAGTAGAATGATTCATTAAATTTTTGAAACAAGTCAGCGGAGAAGGCAAACTACGGCTCCAAAATAAAATTCTAATAACTATACATACATCAAACTTAACTAAAATGTCTTCGACTCTCAATTTCTGCAATTTCCGGGATATTTCAACAACCTTCTGCTACCAAACGAGCCTGTCAACAGCTTTAACTACTTCCGAAAAACGGCGGGAAAGAGAGAGGGCAGTTTGCATTGCGAATGTCAAATTGCCCTCTCTCAGGGCACGAATTGTTTATTTGCTGAAAAAAAAATTCGTGCCCATAAATAAGAATTTTTTTTCCAGCAAAATGATTGATTAATTTTTTTTAAACAGAGTCTTTGGCCTTAATACTTCCATAAAATAAGATTTAAACTGCAATCAGTGGATAAGGTGAACTTTTCAGCCAAAATTGAATTCTTTTTTTTTACTCCTAATGACTAATCGCATCAACTAAAAATGTCTTCGACTCCCAATTTCTGCAATTTCCGGGACATTTCAACAACCCTCTGCTGCCAAACAGGCCTGTCAACAGCTTTAACTACTTTCGAAAAAAAGGGGCGGGGCAGAGAGAGAGAGAGGGCAGTTTGCATTGCGAATGTCATTGTGGTGCAAAAACAATGACGAACCTTGAAAACACGGGGCGATTTTCTGGAAGTAAAGTTATCCGCGTTGTTTTGTAACTTTTCGACGGCGATTCGAGTGACCTTTACGTCATAATGAAGCGGCGGGCCTCTTTCATTAAAACGGCCCCAACAAAAGCCCATTCAAAGTGGATGTGACGGGGGCCCTCAAGACATTGATGATTGGTGTAGAAATCGTGTTTGCCAGTGGCGCAGCCTGTGCTTGAATGTCGGAGTTACTCCACGCCGGATACAAAGTGTCGTTTGTGATCTAAGTGACAGAGTCGAAACGGGCGAAAAAGTACGTTTTCGCCGGATATTACATGCATTTTATATACATGTCTCTTTCACAACCTAACACATGTTCGTTCATTTGTGCGGCTGAAGAGGGCAGCCCATGTCATGGAATGCGTCGTTCGGAGCTTTTACAGCCCTTCCCACAGATTTCTTTCACAGTTTAAGGTACGACCTTACAGAGCCGAAGTAATAAAAATGCAGAAATACCATTTCTACGGTAATTCTCGTTCTCTCAGGAGTCGGGAGTCACAAGCCTTGTCAAATGAATGTATCGCGTAAGACCGTGAAAAAGCGATGTCTTCCCAGCGATGTCTTCACTTTGAGAAGCCATATGAAAGGGAATTGAAGGAGGGGGGGACCTAACCCCAGCCTTCGAAATTGCCTGTTTTTGACTATTTTTTCTGGCACTTAGTGGGCGTTATCCTTTGGATAATCATCGGCAAGGAAAGAAACTCTTGCATATTGGCACCCCTCAGAAAGTTGATTTCTCACTGTCTTATTCCTGGCTCTGTTGTAGGCTAGGAGTCTTAAATTGAGGAATCTTTCGCTTGTTCAATTCAGACGGACATGTAGCCATTTAAAAAAAAAAATTAAATCTCAGAAGAGGGGAGTCTGCAAGCCTCCTTTACATCCCTGAATTCGGTTTCGGTTCCCGGGAAATACAAGCTTTTATCAGTGGTTTTGAAAAACGAGTAGATACGAAATTTACAGACAAGTCTCCTCCTATTGGCAGACAGGCTGTCTGCTGGGGATTTTTCCGGGCTTATCTCCCAATTAATAAGTAAAATTCGGACCGTTTCTCTTAAAGATACCTCTCGAAGAGCATCAATCCCCACATTACCCACAGAATGCACAAGTTTGTAAGCTGCCATTGTAAAAGACGTTATGTGAATAAGTAAGCATAAAATTCCAGCATACTAGTATAGTTACCGTCCAGCAGTCTAACCGTAAAACCCGGACTTAACGAGGAAATTGGAAAATACATGGTTGGTGCAATGTCTATACAATAGACAATGTCTATACAATACATGGTTGGTCAATGTCTATAAAGTCTATACAAGTATAATTTACTTTTGACGAGTAAATCCCGGTTATAGCGAGGGATATTTTTGTGATTAATAATATTTCTATCGATTACCAGTTCAGCTAATCCTTCATAAGAAAGATTACTTTAATATTCCGAAATCAATTAAAGCACAGAATATGAAGAATTTCTACCTCAATCACACCCAACATACTCAGTGGCTTTTGAGTATGCAGAAAAACTTCAAACTTTTTTCGAAGCCAGAGGTGCAAATGACAATGCTTTAGGCACATGAGTCCACAAAAAAAAAAACAGTAACGTAAGGAAAAGACAATACGATAGTTTATAGGACATTAACCAACTTCTTTTGTACTGTACAGAAATTAAAAAAGAAATTAATAAACAGGGTGTGTACCAAATTTCTGAAATTCAATTTCCTGACTTTTTCCTGTCATTTGGGAGGTCCCGGGAAAAAAATTCCTGACCAATGCATTTTATTTTGGGAAATTGCACAATGCCCCTCCCTTGTCTTTACATTTGCATATTTTGTACAACTTCTTGAAATCAATTTTAACTGAAGTATACAGGATTAAGCTTTCATCAGTTGCGAAAACAGAAGTAATCGCACTTACTGATAGAATTAACTAACTGTTCTTGGAAATACGGTGTCAAGCCATAAGTTACCAAATAAGCTAATTTGTCTTTTACTCTCCCGTCACCATGGATGAGCCCCCATTTTTCCCTCCTTATACAAACACATTGCTTGATGCTTTCGCGGTCCGAAAAATGCGTTGCAATTGCTTTCGGTTTCCAGTCTGACAATTAGAGAGAAAGGTTTTTTTTTAAAATTGATTCTTTTGGTGAATTTTTCCGGACCCATTATCCAATTTCCCGGTTTTTTCCAGACTTTCCGGACCCATTTTCCAATTTCCCGGCTTTTTCCAGACTTTCCGGATTTTCTGGAGCGGTAGACACCCTGATAAAGTAGCATCGTATATACATTTTTATGATTTTTTCACGAACCTGTTTTTTATGGGCACTCAGTTAAAACGAGCAAATATCGCGGTCCTTTAGCGCTCGTTATAAGCGAGTTCGACTGTATTTCAATAATGATTGGTTATATAAATATGTATACGAAGGATTTCAACATTAATAACAGTCCCTGTAAAAGTCAACATTTTAAATATTTTAAATTTTGAGTCCACGTACTAGGAAAATATTTCACGTGTTTAATTAGCGCAAAAGCACAGGGACCCTAACAACGGGAAAGCGAAATGTAAACATGATTTACTCTCGTAATGCAAACACTCTTGTAATGTAAAGCAAATATTTTGATGAAAATTCGTTTTACGCTCTTCATGATATTGATTGAAAGCACATAAAACTTCAAATTCAGAGAATCCTTTCAGAGGGTCACCCCAGGGATGACAACTGAGAAAACATATAAACATGAACGATATTTGATACTTAGTAAGTAAACAAATGATATTATTACATGGCTGCAGGGGCGTAGACACGCGGGGGGTTAGGGGGGTCATAACCCCCCCCCCCATGAGGAATTTTTTGCCATGCAAAATGTATATTCTTCACTACATTATCACACACACGTATACATATATATGAGTTGTATTAGTCGTAACCCTCCCCATGAAAAATTTCTGGCTACGCCCCTGCATGGCTGCAAAACCTAAACAAGAGGTATAATTTTTGTTATGTTTTAATTAATGACTAATCAAAATTACTGAAAATATTTTCTTCTTTATATTTTATTTTTTAGTCTCTCTTTATACTGTTATTTCATTTTATATAAAACGATAGACAACTTAGAAATGCGTTAAAAAAAGAACTTACATTTAAAAAGTTTTGTTATAACTATATTAAAAAATATTTTTTAATAATGTTATAATGTTATAGTATCAAATATAAAAAATAAAATAAATATTGGACCATTTTTTAGAGAAAGAATCAACAAATAATTAATCTGAAACATTGGGGGGAAACGTGATCATGATTTTTAAAAAAATATTAGTTACACAGAAAAAACTTCAACAACAAAAAAGTCAGATCAATAAATTTCTATTTAAATAAAAATGAAATATGAAATTAAATTCGCTCAGTTGTAACAATTAATTAAATTGTTACAGATTTTGAAAAAGTATATGATAACGAAAAAAGAAAAAATTACTGCTATAATTTCTCCAAAGTTTTAACTCAGGCTGTAAATTTTCTTTCATAACTTCATTCTCATAACACTTTGCTCTCTTTTATCAGTGTTCTTTTTTTTCTTGATAAGGGAAAATAAAAGATTTTATAAGATTTGATTAATTAAAAGGAAACTTTTTCTTAAAAGTTTTTGGCATACAACTTGTAAAAGAAAGTATACATAATTAATTCTCTACTACAAAAGAGTAAGAGCCAAATTTAAATAAAACAAGATTGACGAAAAATCTTAGCCTAGGAAAAAATACAAAGGCCAGGTTATATTCATTCAATATAAATGATAGTGTTGAGTTTTAAAAATTAAAAACCTTTTTGCCTAATTATTTCAAGATTTTTAATAAAGCATAGTTTATAGAATCTTAAAAGTACTGCAAAGTACTCGCAAAAAGTAAATAACTCAAACTGATACAGAAAAACTTGGTAAGTAGATAACAAAAATACAACTAATATACTATATTAAAATTCAACACCATTTTGAGGCAAACATCTTCGTCAAAATCATGAAATTTTATTAAAATTGTAATATTTTTAATAATTCTAATAAAAAGAAATAAAATCCTGTCAAGTAAAGAAAGCCTTTTAAATGTCTCTTCACAAACTGCAGTACATGCATTTTTGGTAAAATCTGTATAAATAAAATTTAGATTTTCAGAAGAAAAAAAAAAAAAACTGGAGCATAGCATTTTCTTCTCCGAATTTTGGCAAGTCTCAGCAAATTTCGATCTAAAAAATTATTTTACAGTTTACTGTTTACATACTTTTTATTTTATATTTATTTGTGTGTCAAGTATGCAAACTGCACCATTTTATGTACAAATACAGTAAAACCTCGCTATAACAAAAAAAAAAAAAAAATTCGCGGTCCCTTGGAATTCCAAAACAATATGATCTCTTCTCGATAGAACATACATCCGTCTAGAACGATAATTTTACTGAGTCCCTTAAGTATCGTTGTATCGAGGTTTTGGTGTATTGTGAACTTCTTCAACGACTTTGATATATTTATTTATTTATTCAATAGTGGTCATGTACCACACAATATTCTGTTTAAAAACACGAACTATAACTTTCCAGATTCCAGATATTTATGAAATTATTTTTTCATCTCTTTAAAACATTTCAAAATACCCATAAGAGAAAACAATTTTACAGTATTTATAAGTAAAGAATTAAGGGTATTATAGGGGTTATATAATGAATTTTACGATAGTATTCCTCATTTCACTTGACTGAATGGAGAAACATTTAAGAAACATTTTTAGAAATTAGTTGCAATATTTGCACTTGAATAATGAAACATTTTGAAACGGAAACATTGATAAATTAATTTTTAATGTTATAACTATGCGTAAGGGGAAATTCAACTGAGTTATTATTTTACATATATTATATTTATAATATTATCAACAGCAATAAAAACATAAATCAATAAAATCAACTGAAAAAATGATGAATGCATTTTAGTGGTATTTAAGAAGTATTCAACTATTAGAGGATATTAGAGCCCAACAAAAGTTCGAGTTTAAATATACTTTTGATTAAGGACTTCTCAACATTCATCAAAATCATGCTATCATAATTACATAACATAAATTATTCATACATATAAAATGTTATTGCCTAGAAATCCACATGAAGTGTTTTATTTAAAGCACTTTATCCCCCAGACTTTATTTATCTATTTTATTTTATTATGTTATTTTTACGATTTATATATTTATTTTGATAAGCAGGAATTTTCAAACATTTTCACCCAGAAAAATATTTTTTTTTTCTTCTTCTAAATACAACTTTTTTTTATCATACTCTCTACAGCCTCACAAACAAAACATTTTTCTCTATTTATAGCATAAATGATTTCCAAACCATCTTAATGCGTAACAGCACCCCACATTACATAAGTTATTTGCATCTTGATCGGAAGAACTCCATTTATACCTGCATAACTTCTCCTTATCAATATTTATTTAATTTTTAATTAACGAAAAACAATTGTATTCCCAGCAAAATCGGTATGATTCTCCCGGTTTCAAATCCATCCTCAACCCAGCCAAACTAGTAAAAGCTAAAATTAGTTGCCATGACGACGGTTAAAATCGTCTTCGCCGAATTCCCTGCCTGTGTGATACTGGCTTTTACATTGGGTAACAAATTAGTAAGCCATTGCATTTCGATTTAATCATGTGCTAGGTTCAAAATTAATTTCGTATTCGAAATTCTCGAATGATAATTTTCGCGAAGGGAAATGCCATGTACCACAACGAACTTCACGCCGAATAGAAATTTTACATAATGAATTTTCGCGTCCATATAGGTAATCGCAAACCAGGGAAATAATTATTTTTAAGAGAATATTTTAACACAGAATTAAATGAGCACAAAATGCGATGTGTGCTTTAAAACTTGTCAATATTGAAATTGTTCCTATTGTTCTATTATTATGTGCGTTGTTATTTATTATACATTGCATACTGTCCAATATCCGAAATTTCATTTTCTGGTGGTCAATTAATATTTGTTGCATTCATATTCGGAAATAAATGGATTAGTATTTTTATCATATATCAACAATGTTGCTCGATTTTCTTAGGCAAAAGTCATTAAATTCAGAATGTAGAAAATGTAGCTAAATTTTCCAAAATGTCACTAAAATGTATTATATAATGCATTGTACTAGCTCCAATGACAGGTGTCTCTAAATTTAGCAACAAATTTCAATATGTAATGAGAAGTCTCTAAATTTCCAGCGACACTGTAACAACTGCACAATTCTACTGCCTTATATAATAATGCTGCTATGATGTAATTTACTACTGTAAATTGAGCATCTAAGAATTCTTACTAATTTAATAAACGGCGTTTTACTGGATCATGACATGCTTTAAACTTGAATGGTAAAGTGGCGTGATAGGGTCAGTATCGACAACAATTACAATTTGGTTGACAATAAAAGTAAATTCGTTGGCTCAGTTGAAAATTGTCAGCCAAAATTCAAACAAAGCAGGTTCAATCTACCATTTAAAAGATTGCCTTTTATGTGTTCTGTTTCAAACTCATTATTGCTTTCAAAATTCAAATATGTTCATCACATGAGTCTGGAGACAATATTAAAGTTTCTTACATGGGCAACAACTACAATATTCGAGGGAATCCAAAAACTAATTTAATGAAGAACCCCCCAAATCAGTATTGGCACAATTTTGCATCGATACATATGTTTTTTATAGGAGAAAACTTTACAATGTTTCCCCCAAATTCTTTCACCTAGGAGTTACATCGAAAATATTACATTTTTAATGCTTTCTTAATATTGGACGAAATATTTGCCGATAATGCAACGTAAACGTTTCATAAATGTCTACCCTTTCAAAATCGTTGCAATATTAACCCTCAGTATCATCGTTCCAATACTTTGAAAAACTATTACGACTATTATTAAATTTAATTTACTTTTTATGTATTTTGAATATTGTCAATATTGGATAAGTATTAAACAGTTAAAAGCTTTGGGTGAGCAATTCCAAAATGTTAAAACTCCATACTTAACAACAATGAGCGCAATATTTAAATCAAAGTTTCCTCAATTCATCTGGAATGGAAAGTTTCCACAATAGCTTAAATTTCGTATCCTTTTTCTAGTGCACTTAAATCTTTACGAGAAGTGACATTTTCGGATTGAAAAAATCTTACTTCATTTTTAAGTAATCCACTTTCTTCAAGCTTGTTCAGTTTTTTATTAGTTATTTTATACATAATTTTAAATTTTATAAGTAGCTGTTTTAAAAGGAAATTCTGAATTAAATTTGGCATTCACACACAAATGATATGCTTCAGATGTATAAAGCGCCTTTTACAACTTCAGAAATCATACAAATAGGATTAATAGAAATTTGTAAGAATTTATGATCTCAACATATTTAAAAATACTAAAATGTATTAATCCAAACAAAGTGACTAACTAGAGAAAGTTACATTAATTCTAATAAAAGGAAGAAAATATTTTCAAAAAAATAAAATAATTTCATTTAACAAGATTACTTGAAAACGCAAAAAGGAAAAGAATATATTTATTTCAAACCATTTATTTGAAAGCAGTACAAAATTGTAACATTATATCTTCTCCCATGTGGTTTTGGGAAATCAGAATTCTTTTCTTCAATAAATTGTCGGTTTTGTTTGTGTCTTACGTTACCTAAGAATGTCTCAAGTTTTGTGATAAATTATATTAAAACGTTAAAGTTTTTTAACAGAACATATTAAGTAAAAAGGAATCTCATATAGTTGTAATTATATTTTTCCCAAAGGAAATACTTTCTTTGTTGATTTAAAACTGCCTTTTTAATTTTTTTCCTGATAATGTTTGGAAGATTAAGTTGTTGTTGTTGTTGTTGTTGTTTTATTTATTTTTTATAAGTATTGATATAAGGTTGCAACAATAATTCGTTTCATTTTAAAGGAAGTTAATATTCCTGAAATACATTTTCATAAAGAGAGAAAGTGTGGAAATAGCAAATATATCGCTTTATATCTAACTAAGAAAAGTTATAAAACATTAGATAATTTAAATAAGTTTATGCTTGTTCAAAATACTTAATCCACAATATGTAGGGTAAATTTACATTTTCATCAAGTAATACGGTGCAAATGGATTTTTTTCTGAGAAAATGATTTGTTTAACAAAATAACATTAAAAGTAAGGAAAACCTCTATCGCGATAACATTTAACAACAGTGTTTACAAATTAATTTAGTTTGTGGAAAAAAATGCTAGGTCATAGGAATATCAGTAACCCAATCGAAAGTTATTGGACATAAATAAAACACTATATTTCATTTTGACTATTAGTAGATTCTAATCAACTTGACAAATCTTTTGTCAAGGTACTTCAACACTATAAATATTATTTAAAATTTTATCCGGGAATGTAAGGATTTAAATTTTATGCGCTGAACTAAAAATTAAATAAATAGATAGATAAATTATCGATATAGAAAATATCGAAATATGAAAAAATTATAACAGGAAAATACATATTATTAGCAACAAAGTCAAGTTTAAAATAAACTTTTTCTTTTTTTGGAGGTGAGGGGGGGGGCTTATAATTCATATCAAATTCTGCCACCTCCACACGACAGTAAATAATATTTTATTTATTTATTAAATGCAAATTACGAGTCTGATATCTCAAGAAGCAAAGTTACATAAAATTTACGGTTATGCTTGAGCAGTCACCTATCTCTTAAGGTCGCTGACAATCTTCAGTACGACATTAATTAATTGAACAATTTGATAATCACAGACAAGGCTAAACATTAAAAACATTATTCCTTTAGCTGTGACCCTGTTTGCTGTATAACATTAATTCACAATTTCAGTAATTGTCACTCCATAAAATCAATGTCTATTTCCTGTTGCAACAAACAAACAATTTCTGTATTTTTTTTATATGACCTTAGTTAGTTTTAACATCCAGTATTTAAAATTGGGCGTACGATATCATTATCAATACTTCATCGGTATCTAAAGCAGCATAATAATTTTAAATAATAAGACAAATTTAAAAAAAAAGTTTTACGCATTAAACGGTCTAAAAATTAAAAAAAAAATGAACAATACATTTTTAGTAAATATGAGAGTAATCCGGTTCACAATAATGTTACAGCTGAAGAGAATCGCCAAAATTTTGAGCAGATATCTAAATCGGCTAAAATGATTTCAGATATGGTGAGACAGATTAGCGAATAGTGAACAAACAACAGCAAGGAAAGAACGATCATCCCTGAGTAATTTTACTGTTTTAGAAAGGAACTACGCCCTCTGAACAAAAACTGGCAGCCTTAAAATAACGGTGATATTTATCGTGGCCTAATGAAAAACTAACACACTTTTCCTGGAGTATTTTTTAAAAGTATTTCATCATTGTCATCAGATGACCACCCTTTTAGTTACCCATCTAATAACTTTTTGTCGTGTCTTACTTTAAAAAAATATATATATTCCATCACATCGTGAGCATGATCAACGACTTTACCCAGTGCCTTCATTCATTCATTCAAGCGTTCGAAACATCGTCTGATTGAAAGCAAATTACTGGAGGATCCTTCTTGGACAAACTCAATCAATCATTCGAGTCAATCAAGCGCTCAATCAAGATGATAAACTGCGTCCTTGGACCTTCGTGTTCTCCAATAAAATTTTATCTCGCTAAAAGAAAAACGGAGAATAATGGGAAGACATTTTCTCTCTTTATTCGCAAATGGCCATCTTTTTGGGAATACAGTCATTAGCAAAAGTTAGACTTTAGTTGATTTTCAGTAGTTTAACCCATTTCATCATTTTTGCTAATTACTGAATTATTTCACGTGTTGATTATATCAGATGCAACATACGACTGCTTTAAAT
Source organism: Cheiracanthium punctorium (assembly GCA_038373885.1). NCBI lineage: Eukaryota > Metazoa > Arthropoda > Arachnida > Araneae > Cheiracanthiidae > Cheiracanthium > Cheiracanthium punctorium. The sequence goes on from JAWZYV010015215.1 coordinate 1,520,071, forward strand.
AAACATACCTGTTTGGTTTATTACCAGGTGTTTATTGGATTTTATCTGTGGACGGTGCTGTTACGCATTTATTGTAAATGGTTAACAACTTCTAATAGCTTTTAGTCTATTTGTTTTACAACAATTTAGTACTGTTGTAAAAAAGACAGAAAATGAGATCCTGCATAAAGTTGGGTTTTCTGAACGTGAAATGATTCCATGGTACATACGAGCAAGACAAGCTGTTCATCAAGCTGCCAGTGAAATTAATATTACCAGAAAATTTACAGACTTTAATGAAAGCGGCTCCTGAAGCAAAACAAGTAGACGGCAACCGCTTCTCTAAAGTTGGTAAATTTTCTAGGAACTTTACATTAATTGGCAGCTCGATAAACAGCAGGTTTGTTTGCATTTGCCATTGAACTTATTTCACTTTGTGATATCCAACTTAATGCAGGGTCACCCTTTTCTATCCTTTTTTGAGTGGTAAGAAGGTTTATAGTTTTGAATGGGGAAAAAAAAAAAACAATTTTTTATATCCATATCCAATAAACAGCAGTAGGATGAATTTGATAAGTAATAATTTGCAAAAATAATTAAATGTGTTAAAACATTGAAAATCGGCTACCAAATTTTTGCAAACGACAGTAAATACAGTCAAAACAATAGAAATGACAACTATATTTGATGAAAACAACAGCAAGATAAAACACGTACTGAATATTACTTTCAAACTTTAAATTTTAATAATAGTTCATGATATGCATTTATTTGAGTTACTAAAATATATTAGAGTATTGAAGTGAAAACTGGAACTCAGTGAACAGAATTTTATGTCTCATCCGTTCGGAAGGCTAATGATCAATGTTACCAGAAGTTCTTTGGAAAAAGTTGCTAAATTTCTCAAAAATGAGCGTTTTGACAGAAGTGTGCTGGTCCAACGGCTGTCGATCTAACAATCTGGAGTTTGGCGGTTCCCTCCAGATGTAACGTGAATACGCTTTAGTACCATTCAAAAAATCCTCCCCCTAAAGCATCCCCCTCTTAGGCAGACATCCCTCGTGTAGCTTTGCCTTAACCACAAACCAAACTTTTTAATTTCCTTTAATGCAATGCATTAGCTCCAAATGTAATGAAAAATAGCTAAACTTAGCGACAAATCCCAAAATGCATTGAAAAGTAGCCCAATTTAGCGACAAGTCAAAATACAAAAACGTCATTTCTAAATTTTGCGACAGATACCTTAAATTGGCAACACTGCTAATGATAACACATAGCGTACTCCATTTTTTATCAATCAATCTTTTCAGCAGTAGAAGAAAAGCCTTATACTATTACACCAAAATAACGAATGACTCTAGTATGAAAACAAACAAAATAAAATAAACTTAACTAACCTTTACGATTTCGGTTAGAAATAAGATAAAACTCAAAACACAAAAGGATTTAGCGGTCCATGGAATTTTCCAACCAGGCTCTCTCTTTAATCTGTCTAAATTCGATCCGGAGGGTTCCTCTCCATAATGGCTTTCGAAGAAAATCGATTTTAATTGCATACAAATGGGCTCAAAATTATTAGAAAAGTAATTTCGAAATTTCACTTAGCCTCCCATCAAAATGTAAATAAGCCCTGGCACCCCCCGTCTCCGCACCTCTTACCCAACCCCCTTGCAGTTAACGATTTCAGCTCTTCCCGTTCGATGCAGACACGGTAGGCATAAAAAGAAAGGAAGGAAGAGAAAAAAATTATTTAAAAAAAATATTTTCTAAATAGATGAGCTCAATAAAATTTGTTAAATAATTGGCGATAAGATAATTTATTAACCAAGCATAATAAAAATGCAAATGAATTTTTTTAAAGAAAAAATTAACCAAGTAAACAGAAAATAAGACTAATGACCCAGTCTAGAATGTTTAATTTTATTTTCTTTATCGTATAGGCTGGTAATTTTAATTAAATTTCTTTTAAACTTATAATTCAATCAATTTGAAAATAAGAAAGCTCAAACATCCCTTATAAATATTTTATTTATAGACACGATTATTTATAGTGTCGATATTGTAACAGGTATAGTATATCAGATTTGTGACTTTAGTGAAAATAAGCTTCAGTTTGTTGTAAAGAAAAAGGTGGGGAGTGTGTTTCTGAAAATAAAGCTCATAATATTGAAATTGATTATTTTATTTTAAAGGAATCATCGAACACAAAAAATATTCATCTTGCAAAATATGACTTTTAGAGATTGTGTGGTTTTTAATCATCTCAAACAGGATTCCTATTTAATTGATTTTTTTTTTTTTAATGTATTAATTTTTACCACAAACTGTACTCAGTAACATGAAATTGGATACTGAAATCTACCGATATTTTATTTTTAAAATAATAACTCTTAATGATAGAGATCTTTTAAAACGTGTTTATTTGATTAATGCAATTTTAAATATGACTAATTTTACTTAATAGGTACGCAAGTATGGACAGACTAAATGTACGGCAAAATCTTTTTGTTTAATCGTGCGATTTTTAACTGTTCAATATGGGCATAATTTATATTTTAATAATTTCTTTTATTTTTTTCTTTTACTTCATTGTATTGCTCTCCTGTTTCTTTAAATGTGGAGCATAGCCATGCAGAATAGTTTTTAATTAGATGGACTGTAGACATTCGCCACCAGATTTCAATATATTACAACGGAGAGGAGAAAAAAAAATAGTCATTTGTTTAATCATTTTAAGAAATAAAGAAAAACTACTGTTTTCTTTGGGAAAAAATACTTGTGTTATTGTAAAAGTTTATGTTATTTTCTAGTGCTATTGAGAATAACCCAGAAAATTCAGAAAGTGACTCCTATCGCTGGCCAATTAATAATAACAATAATGTTCTCTGATTCTCTCATGTAGAAAAAGAAGGCAAGAGAAAATGATTTTTAAAAATTCTTGTTGAAATACTGATTTTTTTTTTTCGTTCGTTTAACGAATAAACGTTGCATTTAGTTTTACAAGAAGCAATACCTCGTGTCCTTGGTACTCAAGGAATTTAAAAAGACAGCGCTACCCCCTGACTCAGACAGAACATGTGCTCGTGTGCCACTTACTTGAAACACTGCGCTTGAATAAGACTGTTGGGTGTGCTTTATAATCGATGCCCTTTGGCATGATTCTTCTTTCTTTTTTAAAAACTATGCTGCTAAATTTTGTGAGAGAAAAAAACATAGCATCAAATACTTTCAAAACTTTAAATAACCCTTTCCCATCCGACTTCAATCAATCTTAATTTATCTCACAATATATCATCATATCAGCGTCCTCAGATTAGCGTAAATAAAAAATGTTTCTTTCTTAACCCCCCCCCCTTTCCCCTTGAATCTCACTTTCCTTTTCTTTTTTTCTCCCGAAGGTCACATCGCAAATTATGTCTCGCTTCGGTTCCCTGTAAAGCAGAAGAGGATCCAACTCAACTCGACCCACCCCTTTTCCTGTCCCGGAGTCTCAAAGGGTTTTATAATATAAATGGGACGGATCGATGGAAATCAGGGGAGCACTCTTTTTCTTTTTTTTTTTTTTTTACTTTCACCTCCAAGGTTGTCGTATTTCTGCAGGAATTACCTCTCTGCAATCGAAATTTCTCGAAGTGAAATGATGGCTCGCTATACGGGCATGGCCCACAATCAAAAAGACTAGATGTCAGAAAAGGTCAGAAGGTCAGAAGAAGATTGTGAAAGTTTGTGAATCTCTCAGTGACAAGAATGAGGGTCTTGACAACGAAAGGGGCGAACAGATTAAAACAAACAAGACAGATATTTTAAAAATCTTAAGAGGGATACTCAACTCCCACGTATAATCTTCCACAGTCTATATTTTAGATCTGGGAAATTCAATCTACGGGTGACAAAGCGGATTGGAAAGTGGTAAAACAATCTTGTATGCAGCAATGTGAATGTAAACAGCAAGAGAAATATTGGTTTCCGAAATGTGAAATTTCATCCAATTCAATCATCAAATCAATTTGGTTTCCAAATGGGACATTTTATCGAGCCGCGGATTATAGAAACACCAAAAGTGCATCCACTATTATTTACATTTCATTTTGGGTCGGCATATTTACCTCGATGTCCCAAGCAGTTACGCACTGCGAAAAAAGGTGTGAATACCACTACCAATATCTTGTGTTTACTCCACAAAGACAGCCATTTATATCTATCATAAGAAAGCGCGAACGCTTTCTGCTAATCCTGAAGTCCATTCATACGTCCAATACTATATAAAAGATTTCTTCGCCGACAAAAGAAATCTCAGGCAGTTAAGCACATAACAACAAAAAGAGCAAGTTCGTTTCAAGGTCCTCTCACTGTCTTTTTTTTTTTTTTTTTTTTTTTTTTCTATTCTACCCTCCTTTTGTAATTCGCAATGGAAGCGCAACTCCTTGGATCGAGATTAGTTAATGAGGTTCCCCCATTCAATGGCCCTCTTTAGAGGGATTTTTGGAATGCGTTTTTTTATTTTATTTCTTTTATCATTCCATCTTTTTTTTTTTTTTTCCTTTCTCTCGTGTAGTTCTTTGTGGCGATGTAAGCGCCTCACAATGGTGACGGCGTGTATTAAATGAGATGAGGCCCCACTGGCCGGTTTATGATGGTGGTAGGCTGAACGAAAGTTTTCCTTTAATTGGAACGGAATGTGCCACGGACTTGGAACAATGATGGAATGTGTGTAATTTTTCATGGAGCGAGACGCTTGTTTTGGAAAATATAAAAAAAACTAGGTTAACGGTGAGATGTTCACACGTCAGCACGGCTAGTCATTACAGAGTGGTCGGTAAATGTTCAAATGCCGATCATTTACCGAGAAAGTCTCGGTACTTTAAACGGAAAGTTCCATGAGAATCAAAACAAGAATGGAAAATTGGTAATTTTTTGTTAGAGCCTGGACGGTTACGTTAACGGCACGATGAGGGTTGGTCATTTGAAGTCACTGGGGCGTGCTCAAATTTCAACTGCTTCTTTAATTAATAGGCAATGTAAAACACTTGAACAATGTAACTTGAACAGTGACGGAAAAATTGATAAACTTTAGCTACACGCACGCTTAGGGATAACAGACTGATATCTCCAAGCCATCAGGACTAGCCATTTCAGATCCGTCGGCAAATGCTTCAATGTCGATTCTTTACCAATGAAAGCTTCTTTTAATAGAAACAAAATGTGCCACGGATCTAAACAATGATGGAAAATAAATCATTTTTTACAGGTTAGAAAAGGCGTTTACATTGACATTTTCATACCATAACGACTGGTCATTACGAAGTCATCGGTAAATGCTCAAAAGCCGATTATGTACCGATATATGTATGTTAGTACCGGGTAATTCAAAAGGAATATAATGATTGCGGAAGGCTATAACAATCGAAAATAATTTATAATCATAATAATGTTGTCTATTTCTCTCATTTAGAAAAGAAAAGACAGCAGGTAAAATATTTTTATAATTCTGTTGAAATACCCGAGATTTTCCTTTCCCCGTTCATTCTAAGAATAAAGTCATTTAACTTGAAAGTTGTGTTTAGTGCTACAAAAAGCAACTGATAGATAAATAAAGTTTGTTTTTAAAAAGTTATTTAAAACCTAGTCTAAAACAAGATGCCTCTGGAATTAGTATGCTGCATTATTAAGTACATAATCACATCGAAATAATAAATAAATGCATCGACAATAATTAAAAAATGCTTAAATACGCCATTCAATTGAAAGAAAGAAAAAAAAAATCTGCCTCTATAATGTGAAAAGTTACTCGACTTTTGACTACAAATAAAGAATTTATATAACATTTTATATAATACATAGAAATAGCTTTTTTGTCATGTTTTATTATTACTTTTCCTAAATGTAACTCCATCTAAACTTGTCCAAAACATGCAATCAATGATATTTGAAATTTGAACATTAAAATATTCAGAAAAAAAGAAATCATTCTGGCATACAACGTATCGACTACAGTGAATTTTCTTTCAGTGATATTTGAAATTTAAACATTAAAATGTTGAGAAAAAAAGAAATTATTCTGGTACATAACGTACGGACTACAGTCAATTTTCTCTCAACATGAAAGTTTAAATATTCATGCAACAACACACTTAAAAATATATTAAAAGCACAGTACCACAGTAATTAAGTTCAGGACAACATCCAAAAGACGAAGCAGTCCGTAACTGGAAAGACACTTACCTAGAAAAAAAATAAAATCAATTATTATAAATAGATTGGTACTGACAACAGCATACTTATATAAAAGCTTAATGGAAAATAAATAGTCCTCCGCAATAACGAGCGTGGGAATTTATCATTTACGAAGAAAACTACACAGGCTTGTAGTTTAAGAAATAAGGTAAAAAATAACTAAACAGAACTTCCGACCTTCTTCTTCTTATTATTATTTTTTTCCTTTTAATACCCTAACTTTTTTTTTTTTGTTTATTCCATTCACTCACTCAGATAATTTATGCTCTTTAACAATCATAAAAACCATGCAAAGATAATTTCATAAAGAAACAAATCATTCAAAAGTTCTTATTTATTTATAAAATAATTCATTCGATAACATGCATAGAGTTATCCTTCCTTGAATGCAATCGGCTTTTTCTTTTTTTTTCATCATAAGCGCATAACGAACTGCCGACAACGATAACGATTCGCCGACGATCCTTTAATGATAATCATTAACCAGCGAAGCCGATCTTTCTCCAATTGATTCACTGAAAATGATGCTGGAGAACAATTGAACGCCCAGCAAGACACGTTTCGAATATCATTAACCCAAGCCGACGTACGTGATATATACTGAAACAAGAAAGATAAATCACGCCCAAACGCATTGGTCATAAAACATTCTCAAACACAATTGTCTCGTATTTTATACATAAGTTCAGAACGAATAATTAAATTGAACAATAGAACCAACGATATTTCTTCTCAATGACTGCCCTCGGAGCAAATATATCAGAGCAATTTTGCACACACAACTATAATTTGTACTAACTGCTTAAAATGGATGAACATCACTAAAATGCATTTTAAACAATTACTGGCTGTAGATCGTTATGCATTGGAATAATTTTGCGTTATGTTGCAAAAGAACTATGAATGATACATCTATTATTTTCGGTGGAGGGCATTCGTTTATAATATGGATTAATTTTGTTTTGTTTCGAATAAATTGGTGGTATTCGAACATTTTGACAGTGCGACCTTACGGGGGGGGCGCCAAAGTAACACGTTTGCAAAAGGTGTGATGTATTATTCTAAATACAAAATAAATATAAATACCGTGTTTACTCGTGTTATAAGTCGCCCTCGCATAATAGTAGCACTCCCGTTTTGAAGCAGAAAAAATAGCTTTAAAGTTACAATATTATGTGGTAAATTTTCCACGCATAATAGTCGCACCTAGATTTTCACCATGAAAAATTGTCCAAAATAATGCGACAATTACGCGAGTAAACACGGTAATAATAAATGATAATTTTGATGCAATCAGGGCATTTTATAAAATTCCACACTTCAAAAACCAATATTTTCGTCTCACATTATAAAGGGTGCACCATAAATGTTGCGACAAAATTCTAGGGAGAAGTAACGCATAAGTAATATCATAAGTATTCAGAATCACATAGCAATGTCGGGCGAAAACGTCTCCTTCAAGTAGCTTTTGGAATAAGTGCTGTAAAAATAGTAATTTTTCCGACCATTATTCGCCAAAAACTAATGTATATTTAAAAAAAAAAAAAAAAAAAAAACAGAAGTAAAGCTGCGAGTTTAAATATCCTATTTCAAATTTTTGACACAAGTCCACTGTTTATGAAACTTAATTAAGAAATTAGACAAACACTTCGACACTTTTCCCATAGTGATTATTAATAGGTATATGAAAACGGCGTTTTCGACCCCACATTGCAATGTAATCCTGATTCCATTTCATGTGACCTACCTCCCCTTGAAGTTTGTCGCTACATTTAAGGGACACACTGTATACTTGCATTCGATTAAACTGATTTACAATTTTTTAATTCAATTACAGCTTTTAGATAAAATGCCAAATACTCGATTGAATACTAGACCATAAGTAAGATATCCCTGGAGCAGTGGCGTAGCCAGGGGGGGTGGTGTTAAGAGGGGACTCTCCACCCCATAAGAGGAATTTTTTGTTAGATAAAACTGCATATTCTTCATCGTCACTTTTATCAACATATCACACCGTTTACATCATTATAACGAGTTGAAGTAGTGCGTCAACGCCCCCCCCGCTGTGCAAAACTCTTTGGCTGACGCCACCTGTGTTGGCAGTATTGTAAAGTTTTTCAAAGACTCGTCTAAACACGGACGCCACAGATTTAGAAGAATGCTAGGGCTCTTGTATTGCTTTCCAAAGCGAATTCCTTTGTTCAACTACGCAGTACTTTTAGAAGTGGTGCAACAGGCTTTTGATTTATTATGTCATATATATATATATATATATATATATATATATATATATATATATATATATATATATATATATATATATATATATATAAAGAATGGGCCTTACGCCATTCCTTGTTGGAAGACGAAGCTCTCGAAATTTCCGCGCTCTTGCTTAAATACTCCTTAATTACCACATCTGCTGGTAGGGTGCAGCACGATCGCGAAGGCGTTACTCTCAAACATAATTAGTTAACTAGATTGTCAATCAAGACATGAGAAACACCTGCTTACCCAGGAGTTCTAAAAGCACGTAGTAATGAAAACCACAGAAAACCGAAAATACTGCTGAATAAACAATTTTCTACTTATGGAACTTCAAAAAACGTCTCTGAGCGCAATATTTGTGTGGCCGAGAAACAAACTTTACAGTAAGAGTAAAAGATTAAAGAAGGATTTTTCAAATAACATTAAATTAAATATTAGGTTAAATTAGCAAAGTTTATTTTATTATTACATATCTATCTATCTATCTATATATATATATATATATATATATATATATATATATATATATATCTTGCATAATTTGGTTTATTGTATTTCAAATTTCATACTGTTTGGTCCTCTGATTCTGCTGATATACTTTTACTTTTTTTCCTATGGGGGTATGTCATTTTTGCAGTAATATTCTTTGTGTTTTACTTATTAATTATATTATATATGCATGTATGCATGTACAATGTACGTAAGTATGTATGTGGGAGTGGAAGGACCCATTCAACATCGGTGAAGGGGTTTACGGTAGTCGCACGTAGTCGTGCCCCGGGTGGGGCGATATTTTGCCGGGATCCGTTTCTCGGGCTGCCGGCTGTCTCCGCAGTAAAGTAAATACACTGCAACAGATTACATGATTTTTACAGATGTATCATTTTTTACAGATTCTCCAGTCAAGAGAGGCCACGCGAAAGATAGCTCCCCAGGCTGTGCGAGCCGTTTTATTAACTTTTGAGGCCGTGTCACATGACTAGTGCACTTTGCATTAATTGGTTAATCCCAAAATCTGGACTGCAGGTTTTTAGTTAGTTTGATTCGAAGGTGCCAGTCCGGCTCAACTACAGGGACCGCCTGTAAGATTACAAAGGAATTGCTAGGGACTGTGTAGTAGTTGCAATTTTATGCGGTTTTAGATCGCGAATTTCATTTGTGCTCAACTACTTAGTTTAAAAACTTATCAGTAATTTGGAATTCTAATATGTTTTGATTTAGTATGTATGTATATATATATATATATATATATATATATATATATATAAATTTCATGGCAATCGATGTCTATTTGAGGAAGAACAGACAAGTTGACAAATTCAAATCATCGGCCATTGATCGGCCTATCAACTGACAGGAAACTTGCGTAACGAATCTCCTCCATTCATAACAAAAACTATGACAAATGTATCTTCAATGTGTTCTGCGATGTGTCCCTGATATTAAAAAAGGAAAATTTCTTTAATCATGAGGCAATCATGTTGAGAACTAATAATACTGCTTTGCTACTAAAGCTAAGTAACAATTAAAAAGAAAAAAAATCAGCAATATAAGGTCCTTAATTTATTCTTCTTAACCAGAGTTTTATGAGCTTGACCAAAGGGAAGCAGCTATTGACGCCTGGCATATTTTTATCAGATATGCGTATATAAATACATAAAAAATCAGATTATAATGCGTTCAAAATCTTCAAAAAAAAAATGACATTTTAGGGCTGTCAACGCTCTGTTGATTTTCATGCATTCTTGACCATGAATGGACATACAGCTTCCGAGATGCCACACCTGTAGTGTCCAGTCCAGGCGTGCAGTGAATCGGTCCAACGACTTTAAAAATTAGTATTCTGCGGGTGAAATCGCTTTTAACCTCCCGATACTTTAATCCACAGATCGGATTAAGGCATTTCCACTGTGGTAGTTTCACATTTCCTACGATGAAAACCACAGCGTGGCGAGATGAGTTGTAACTGATAACCTAATCAGGGGAATAGGCTCGAGTTTTCTTTTATATACTTGAACAGGGCATGGATCTTTGAATTGAATTTTTGTGTATTTTATAAATTTCCATTGTCGGAAGCCGAGAGGTTAAGGACATTCTTCTTATAATATTTCATTCAGAAAGCTTCTTTACAAATTGCTTTGTGCTATTGTAAGTAACAACCCTAAGTATGCTGTTTTCAGAAGGAGGAAAAATCAGTCACAGAAATCGTTTGGCAAAATTAGCTAGGACATCGTTCTTTTAGAAAAATATTATAAAATACTAAACGTTTAAGTATTTTTCCTGAAGGCTTCATAATTCTTAGAATTTTGCAATTTATAGAATTGTATATAATACAACTGTGAAGACATACACTGAGTTTTGTTTCTTCTTTCTTTTGAAGTAATTTAATTACTTTAAAACGTGCTCATAAGTTACATGATTTCTTAAAAGAGAAATTGGAAGAAAAATCAAATAGTTAATTTTAACGAATATACGGAAATTAATATTAACTATTATACAAATTTAAATTAAAAAGCCAGAATCTTGCATTCTATTTAATAACACACTTTGAACATTTTACTACCTTCAGTTTTTGAATTTATACGTCCGAAAAAAATATCACTAGCTATCCTAATCATTTACATATACAAGTTATTCATCATACGATGACTGTTTTTAATTACTAATTTATTCCAACTGATAGTTGAAAGATAAAACTTCAAGAACTCGTGAAGTAATCCAGAGGCTGGTAATATGTCCAACAGCTTGCTTAAAAACTAAAACAGCAAAAACGGTCCCCTTTATCTGAATTATCCGTAAAATAAGGTTCTAGAGACAAAAACAATGACATAAAAGCACAACAAACCAAATATACGAAAAAAAATAATGGAAAAGAAAAGACCGAAACACTTTTAAGTATTAAAACCACATTTCAAAGGAGAATTTGATACGTTCCAGAGGCAACATAGTATATATCTACTCAACGAAAAAAAGGCAAAATGTAAAAAAGTTGTATTACATTTTGCAAATGATACATTTTTTTTCATCCCACTTCTTTTCTCTCTGAAACAAAAATGCAAACGTAAAGTGGCAACGAGAATAAAACGAAATGAAAAATCACTTAATGTGCAACCATTTTCAAAACGCCATAACGAATCAAATCGAATAACATCCATTCAAAAACCAACAAGAAAAGAAAAATCCTCGCATGATGGAATTTCAAAACAAAATGGCGCTTCGCCATTCTGAACCAATTCCTTGTAGAATTGTGAATAGAAAAAGAAAGCGAAAATGAGTTCTCATTCTACGACCCCAAGTTATATCTCAACGATGTAAACAGTGAAAAATTATTCGGGCGTTCAAAGGATTCCTCCAATTTTTTGATATATCGAATATTTTCCACGCTTTTTGTGCATTAGAATACGTCATTATGCTTTTGTTAGACCATTTCTCTTTCGAGGAGAGGAAATATATTATTTTGTATGCTTATCGAACGAAGTAGTTAGATTTTTTTTTCCCCTCTCTCGTGCAATTTCTTTGTTAAGTGATACATGCACGCAAATAAATATCGAATGTAAAATTAAATAATAGATGAAAAGTTGGAATACTTTTTCAAATAGACATTTCCATCAAACTGTGCGTGAAGGAAAAACAAGAATTAAGTTTTGAACTGCTTCTGCCTGATTTATAGTTTAAAATGAATCAGACATTACAGCAGACTACACTGGGGTCCACAATTAGATTATAACAACAAAATGTTGACAACTGAAGAAGTACTCGGTTTATCGTAACAAATTTGGGCCAGAAATATGCTTATTATTATGGGAGAAGGCATACAAAACATCACAATAAAAAAATTGTTAATTAATATACAAATTCTATCAAAAACAGTCTAATCAAGTTGGCAACCTCTTTAACACTGTGATGGCTTACTGAGAGGTTTCGTTTAGAAGTGCAAGGTAGCCACAAGATATTAGTTTGAAATTTCACGATACATTTTTAAAAAAATCCTGATTAGATCGTCTCCCATAATAATACGTATATTTCTGAGCCAAATTTGTTGCAAACCCTGCAATCTCTTCAGTTTTACAGATTTTGTGAGAAACCTTAATTTTGGACATGAGTATATATTATTGTAGTTTGAAAAAATTGGCAGCGCAACTTCACATCACAGAAGTACATATCAAATCTTAATTTCAATTCCTCAAAAGAAGAAAAAGTACAAAGCCAAATAAAACCTATAGAACTTTGAGCATTTCAACCTGAGAATTAAGGGAAAAAAACTTCAAACACCTTATATATGATTTACATTTCCATACATACATTTATTCATAAAAATTGTCGTTTATTCATAGATATAAGCGTCGTTTTATCGGCTATTGTAGCTCGGCCTGGCCTTTACAAAAATACCCAAGAAAATTTTTGAACCTCCTTCATTAAGAATGCGATTTAAAGTTTTAATAAACACAACTTATAAGCTTATGTTCAGAAATCATCGTTACTGGTGTATTAGCAATAATTCTCAAAAGATAAGTCAAAATTTTGAGTATTGATGTATATAATTCAATACTCAAAATTTACTGTATTTTTTAAACTGCAACTGTATTTTCTAAAGATTCGTGTAATTTTCAAACATATTTATTTAAAACTATATCTTTAATTATGAAAGTTTGCAGTATCACTAACATGTATTTAACTCAACACACATTTTAACTGTTTCATCGCAAAAAAAAATATTAATAGTAAAGTACGTTACTAATATTTTGAGCAGTTGAAAAGATAAAAAAAAAAGTTTGACGACTTACAAAATTCCGATGGCTTCGGGATTTTCAAGAGAAATACTTATTCCGTCACATCATAAACTAATAATTCAAGAGCCATAGACAAGTTTGGCGTCGCTGAAGGCCGCGCCAAGACGTCTTCAAATCCGACCACAAGATAACCATTAAATAATTTGGAAACTCTAAAACTGTCTGGAAAATAGTTCTTATTCCATTAACCATCAAATTACCCTAGCGAGTGCAAATGCCCAGCTGCCATTCCAGAGTTATAAATTGTTCACGTCTGCCTCTTTAACTACGACAAGGTTCAAAATGCCCCCAGGAAATAAACCTGCTCAAGAAGGCTTTCTCTGCAAGGATTAGAAGCGAGGTGTTATATTCACATTTACCGTGAAGGATAGAATAACCACGCTGAGAACAGGCTTAAACATATTTCAAAAACAATGTATGTTAACAATGATGTTATTTGACGCTGTTATGACGCCTTGAGTTTAGACAGTGTGTTACACTAAATTTTAATGGTATTGCAGGTCTGGGATGGCGACGCGGCAATAAATGTCTCCTTGGAATAACTCGGGTTTAAATTCTAGCCGTATATATTCCACGAAGGAGAATTAACTGTGAAAAATTTAAATTTTCCTTATTCTACTCTAACAAAAGAACTTTTATTCTGGAACTGCATTACTACCATCATCTGATTTAAAATTAGAAACGAAAGCTCATTTATTTATTTATTCTTATTTACCCTCCCTCGAGATCCATTTTCTACGAGATAAATTATTCGGCCACTTTAAGTTGAATGTTCTAACTATAACAAATCTATATAAATAAAACGAACTGTAAAATGTTAGTTAGTTTGTCTGTGTCTCGCGTATCTCCCAGACGGGTGATCGTAGACCTACCAAATTTTTTATGGAAATTCTCCAGGACAGGTACCGACATACCTCGAAGCGATTTTTTCGAAATTCGAATTATTTTAGGAGATATCTATAAAAAACGTGTCGCAAAAGGCTTTTCGCTCTCCGCCATTTCGCAAGTGTAACCTCCGCAGTGGAAAGTGAGGATTAAGCATATCTAGGGGTTGCCATATTTATTAAATGATTCAAACTCTTGAAGTAAAAATAAAAGAATAACAATTTTTTTGTTGTGTTTAGATTATTTGTAAAGTTATTTTTTAATTAAAATATCGTGTACATGTGAAATCAGAGCAAGAATGAAATGTTTTATACTAAAAAAAAAAAAAAAAAAAATAGAATTTGGAAATTTTCCGAGACTAAAACGTGCAACTTTTTAATTTCCCGAAAAATTAAATGATTGATATGCGATTTGAGGAGATGATTCTAGCGCTTGGCTTAATTTATCGTCATTTTATCGTCTGCTATTTGTTTTATGAATACACCTGAATAAGTTTTTGAAACTTTCATTCAGTTCGAATTGTGCATTTTTCTGCATAGATTTTCCCCATCTATTTCTAATGTATTACATCCAGGAAAAGAATGTTAGAAATATCAATTTTAATTTTATTTAATCACACTCATGAATAATGATATACTTTTCAACTTAATGGAATAAGGAAAGAAAATAGGGAAGACGCATGGATTATAATACGCTTTTAATACATAGCACTTTAGTGCTTATTTAAAATCTGAAAGTGTTTCAGATCTTCTTACTTTTTTTTTCTTTCTTTCTTTCCGTTTTTATAACGGTCGATATATCTAGAAGCTTTTCAGAATTAATATAGGACGAAAATAATTTGTACCTTTTTCTAGGTTTTTATCACTAAACCATCTTATTTTTGTAACTAGGGGCGGCCCGACACGGTAAGCAAGGTAATCATCGCATCCGGGCGCCGGCTTCGAAGGGGCGTTATGTCGATCTCAAAAACTAAGTAGAGCATTAAAGAGGGGCGCCTTTTTTTACGTTAGCGGGGGCGCCACTTACCCTAGGGCCGCCCCTGTTTGTAACCATCTGAATTTTAAATTCCATTCAGAATCCGAGATATTTCAGTGCCAAGGAAGCCGGTGAGAAACACAAGATTTATTAAGATGGCGAACCAACGATTACAACTAATTATTACTCTCATTTATTAATAGAAATTCTTTCAGAGTTATGAAGGTCTGCTACAATTAAAATAATAAATAATAATAAAAATCACAACATATCAAAGACATATAATTTAAGAAAAAGAATTAGTATAGTCTCATTAACTGGCAAAGCTATCAGCAACAAAGAGGAATAATGCACAATTTTAAAAAGCATAGTCACTCATTACATGTATGTGGCATATCAATTAAAATTATGGTAAAAAGCAATATTTTAACAGACTAAGACGGGTAATCAGGGTTGTGCAATTTCCGTCCATTCAGCTTGAACTGCAGTGCGATAATATCCATCATTAAGTAGACTCTTTTATAAAATACGTTTTTGTTTCCTTTCTTTCTGGTCATAAAGGATTAAACCATTATTTTGAAATTAAATCTTATTCACAGTTTTTTCTTCCCCAACAACATAAATAAGCTTCACACTTCAAGGCCTCAAAAACTCCTTAGTGTGAAAGAGGCGTTAATAGAAATTGCCCTAATCTTTCCTTCCCCCATCTTTCTTTAAAATAACGTCATTCAATTAGCATAATCACATTTACACCAGGAAAAGGGAAGGAGTTTTCGTGACGCAAGTCATCAAGCCATCGTTATAGGCAGCGCAGCTTGTTAAAGGGAGATTTACTTATAAATGCTCTAAAGTTAGTTGAAAATGAATCCGCACAAAGCGCTACGCTGGTATAGTGTTTGCAGTTCAGGCGAGGACGATGGAGTTTAGAACAAGCTGATTGCTTCGGTGAACTTGGTTAATTAGTCCGAGCTACTACTCAGTAGATATGAAATAAAACAAACGTATATTACATCCAATCAGAGTGTTTGGTGCATTTAATTCAAGTTCATTAAGTGATTGCTTTACGAAGTCACAAAAGAGGGAATTCCAAAGTGCAAAAAGAGAGATAATCTAAGGTTGTAGTTCGAAGAAAAACAACTCTGTTTTTACTCTTGGTACACAAATTGATATAAACTAATAGCACCATGGTCTCCAAAAAATTCCAGGTGGTTCTTCATAAGCTGCTTTACACACTGTAATAAGCGAAAAAGCTGTGACTTTGTGAAATTTTCAGAAAAAATTCTTAAACATGGATCTGAGAGGCAAGATTTTTCGAAGAGTGACACGTTTTATGGAAATTTCCGATTTTTAAGAATTTTTTCTAAAAGTTTTGAAACTGATACACGTTTATCGTTTATTTCAGTATGTAGTACAGCTTGTAAAGATACAGTTTGAAGACAAAATTTTGAAGTGCCTGACATAATTAGTTTATTTGTACTTGTGTACCAAAATCACATGATTTTTTCGACTACACCGTTTAAGCGTTTTGTGCTATGGAAAGCGAACATGAAGGGCATCTACCTACAGGAAGGGGGTACCTTGGGCGTAGGACTTTTTCAGGAGTTCTAATGTATACTCACGTTACATCTGAACCGACCAAAACTCCAAACCGTTAGATCGACAGCTGCTGGATAGGCTCTCGAAAGCGGGGCCTTCACACTTCAGCCATTTACCATGTTCAGTGTCTTATCCACTCGGCCATGGTGGGGTTTTAATGATATACGGGTCAAAACCAAAATTTTATTAGTTCTGTCCTAGTGTAACACACATAACTTTTCAACACTTTGCAAAAGTTATGATTTCGTTTTGTCTGTCTGTCCGTCCGTGTTCTAACTACAGAAAATATGCATCGATTAGTATGAAATTTAATCAACGCATTTCAAGCACAACATAGTAAGTATATTTCTGAACAGCTTTAGAAACAAGACAATGATGCCAAACACTCGAAAAAATTAATAATGCAGGGGTTGATGCAGACGAAAATTGGGTCCGTTTTGCGGCCCCTTCACACAATTATAATAGATTAAAACGCCCTCTTGAAAAAAATACAATCGATTAAAGCAACCCTTCACTGGCATTTTACCCTCCATTTTAATTTGTTTTATCAATTATTTTAACCCCCCCCCCAAAAAAAAGTGACTTTTATTAAAAATTGGTATGAAAATTCACAAAAATAAGTGTTTAAAATCACAAAATTAAGTATTGCAAAAATGAAAAATATTGGATGGTTGAAAATTTTATGAAATTGGATGGAGATGAACAATTTGTAGAAAATATGGCAAAATTCCATAAGTTTACCATTTTTTTCAGAGTGTTCTGTAACTCTCTAGTAATACAGTCCCCGGATATATTAATGTGACCACTAGCAAATAGCGGCATAATTTTTTTCCTTTCCCCCCTTTTTAGGATAAAACTTTTATGAATAAAAGGTTGTTTTACAGCTTTGGCAACTCTTTCGCGAATATTTGCAAACAAAATTTATTAAAAAGCTATTCAAAAGTTGCATGATTTCTTACAAGAACAACTTTAAAAAAATACAAATAGCATTTTAAGTTCTTTTGCATTCTCTCGGAGAATTACATTGATAATGATTTATAAAAGTATATACCCAAAATAAAGTATATACCCAAAAGTTTGACGCAAAAAGACTGTTGTATTGAAAAGTGTTTTATAATTCATGAGTTTATCATGATTCATCTCGCTTGTTTATTAATATTTTTTTTAATTGATAATATCAAAAAGACATCACTTTAAAAAATTTTTACTTTTATCCACAAGTTGTGCTGTCAAACTTTCACGTAACTACAGTACAATGTGCTACATTTTATCCGCACATTGTGCAAAAAAATACTATCCGTAACAGTAAAACGAGCACAATGCTCAGGTAAAAGTTAGAGCAATTTTATTTATTTATTTATTTTATTTATTTTTTTTTTCGGAGACTACGCGCTTAAAAGCCAGCCCTCCTTTCTTTAAAGACTTTTTTTTTCCCCCGTGTAATTTATGCTTCAAGAAGCTAAGGTAAATTGCAAAAAATTCTCAAAATTGCTAAAAATGTAGCACATTGTACTGTAGTTACGTGAAAGTTTGACTGCACAACTTATGGATAAAAGTAAAAATTTTCAATCTCAAATATAGTATGGGATGGAGGTAAGGAATTCAACACACACAGACCTCTAAATTTAGAATAGAAAATTCCGCAGATGCAGAATGTGATTTTTAAAAAAATCTTATGAGAGAACTTCTTTATTAATACGGAAGTAGCAATTTAGTGAAACAAAATTATAATTGCTTATTTAAATTGTAACGACTTATTTAATCTTATTTTTTAGGATCCATGGACTATTGGTGTTAAAAACTATTTTACTTATTTTTGTTTTAATGTTAACTAACACGTTTTAATGATACGAAAACCCATAATTAAAATAAATAAATGAATTATTATTTGTGGGAAAAGGGAGATTAGAATACTATGATCGTTATATGATATAGAAATCATGTAAACTTGAATTAATTTTTCGTAATCGCTTTCTGTGGGAAAACTCGTGCTATAATTTAATTTGTGTGTCACGCGCTTTCATTTAAAAGTAGCAGAATTGAAATCAAAGAATCGTGATTGATAAGTTTCCATGTGCGTGTGATACTGTAACGAAGCAAATGAGAATTTAGTAGGGTCTTGAGATTCACATGTTTAAAATCCTTGAAGATAAGTTACAATTTATTAATTTAGGCAGATTAGAAAATTTCACTGTCTAAAAATGATTAAGCGTTATGGAATTCATTGCAGCTTAAAAAGCATAAAACTAATTTTACAAAGTCGTTTTTTCCCCTACATATACTCTATTTAGGAATAATTAAAATAACCTATTTTTACGCTCTATATAATATATGTTTTTAATTTTAAAATTATTTAAATTACCAAAAACTGAAAAAAATATTTAAATACTTTTTTAAATAGATAGGTATGTAGTTTCTGTAAAAAAAACAAGCCATTTTAATTACGCATAATTAGGGTATAGGCATAAAAAAATGAGTTTGCAAAATGATTTTACTCTCTATTTAGCTGAGCGCAATGAACCACGCATGAAAAATAACAACTTTAATAATATTAAAGTTTTCTAATTAACTCGGGAAAAAAATTAAGCCAGTAAAAAAATAAAAAAGTTACTATTTAAATTTACTAAATTTCTAAATAACTGAAGTACTAAGGAACGAAGCAGGACGTTTCAGTCCCGCTGTTTCGGTCCCTTCTTGATTCGATCCCACCGTTTTTTCCAATAAAGTTAATATTAAGTTAATTTATTGTTGTTTGCAGTGCAGAATAGGATTAATTTTAATTCTTCAACTTACAATCACACCTTATCGATTTACACACATAAGCGTAAAGTTTTCAAAATTATTGGGGGGGCCGGGCCCTACAACCACATATATTCAAGTCAGTGGCGTAACCAAAGGGGGGTGTTAGGGGGATCATAACCCCCCCCCCATGAAAAATTTCTGGCTACGCCGCTGATTCACGTACATATAACTTACTCATAGCTGCCAACTACTACGGAATATAATCAACAACTTTTTCTACATGATTTTTCGGTTAAAATAGAGCAAAATTTTTGTGCTGCGCGCGCGAGCTGGCTACTATTTTGAAAAAAAAATAGTTAAAAATATACTGTTTACAAAAAGTGGTTAGTGGTTAATTATATTCCGTAGTAGTTGGTAGCTATGACTTACTATATATAAGTGTAAATTATTGGAGTCGCTCGAGCTCTATGGGTCCATAGAATTCTACACCTATGTAAGGTAAGTATCCATGTTAGTATCTTCCTACCATGTTACAAGTTAAAAATAGAAGCAAAGCAAAAAATCCAAAGGAGGAAAAGAAACAAACATTTTCGATGAGATAGTGCATTTTAGACACATCTGAACTTTTCTTCATTTCATACTTTACATTGCAAAATCTGATTTTAATTAACAGAGCTTGGAGCCAGAGGAGGGCAGCGTATAGTAACATTGTGTGTTACGTGGCGTCACAATGAATACTAAATCATGACTGAAATCAAAAGAAGAAAAATTTTTAAAAGTACAAGTAAAGGTTTTTTTTAAACGTTTGTAAATGTGTGACATACTTTTTTTTATGTTAGTATAAATGAGTTTTCTGTATTGAGTGGTAAATTATTGGGTGGGCTCAGCCCCTATTCACAATTTATTGGGGGGGCTCGAGCCCCACGGGCCTATATAACTCTACGCCTATGTTTACACGTATTATCGATTATGCAAAACAGTAATTCCAGTGTAATAATAATGATCTTTACTTATTATTATTATTATAAATAATTTTTGACTGCTATTTAGCCTCTTTTCTAACATTATCTTATTTTCAAGATGGGAATTATTTGAAAGGAGTTTCCAGATTACACCGAGTGGCGGTAGTTAGCGCCTTCTTCTTTTTTTTTTTAATTTATTTATTTGTTTGTTTACCAGACTTTACAATCATATATAATTACATGAAATCATAATTGCATATATGGAAATATAATTACACACCGGGGGGATCTTCTTACTTTTAAAACAATTTTAAGATTTAAAACATCACGTCACTATTAATATATAAACACAAAATTATTTTACAAATTTAGGGCCATTACTGCATACTACTGTAATAAGAAAAAAATAAGAAATGAAATGGAATATCTGTATCAAAATCGATGAATCGAAATAGTTACGGGACTGAAACGGCAACGCGACCAAAACGGCGGGACCGAAATGTGATGGACTGCTAAGGAGATGGAGAGAGCATTTTAAGACTTGCTCTTGGTGGATAAGATGTTACGAGTGGAACAGAGAAAGCAACTGGTGGCACTTACCAGAACCAGATGGATGAAGACCTAGAACCACCATCCATGGATGTAGTGGAGAGAGCAATGAATAAACTAAATAATAACGAGACTAATCTTACCAAAGAAATACATGCTATTACCTCCAATGTTTGGACTTTGGAAAAAGTGCCCAATTTATAAAAAAAAGGAGACAAGTTGGAATGCAGGAACTATAGAGGAATAACCCTGTTGAACACACATCATATAAGATATTTTCAAACATCCAAGCGGAACGACTAACTAAATATGCAGGTAAAATAATTGGAAAATATCAGTGTGGATTTCAGAAGGGTAGATCAACTACCGACCAAATACATAGCATTAGGCAAATACTCGAAAAAACAGTTGAGTATGGTATATATACATATCCATAGCATTAATAGGGAGAAATTGTTTCAGGCAATGTTGGAATTGGGAATTCCTGAAAAACTGGCGAACCTGATAAAAATGGCCCTTGATAGGGTAAAATGTAGAATAAAATTAGGAACCGAACTATCACATGTATTTTATACTGAAAAAGGACTTAACCCAACTAAGCATCTGGTACCATATGTAGAACAACCACTTTAATTACTCCTCTACGTCTATAAAATACTAGTATAGACACTAGAAATGAGTTCGGGCTCATTTTTTGAAGCCCGAGCCCGAGGACTTTTAATCCGAGCCCGAGCAATATTATATAAGTCGGAGCCTGAAATTTCAGCTAAAGATAAAAAAATCCAATTACTTCATTGATAGAATACAATGAATTTTGCCGTTTGTTCAAACTAAAGACAAATATAGTTGCAAACTCTTAATGCACTTTTTAATTCTTTATATATCCATGTTTATCAAATAATGTCGGATCTCTTGACTAACTAATCAATATAAGCCGCCGTTCTGAAATATCCAAAGAGCTTTACGCACCTTCTAGGCGCCAGTGCCGTTATTTTTTTTATAAGTACAATCAACTCCGGTTATAGTGAACCCGGATATAGAGAACCATCGGCTATAGTGAACGCAAACCATTAGTCCCGATTCACATGCAATCTCTATCCATCATGAAGACACTTGGGTTTTAGTGAACTTCGGATATAATGGACGAAATTGGATGGTCCCCAGAGGTTCACTATAACGGGAGTTGACTGTACTTTTATTTTCCTCATGAATCACTTTTTAAAATCTGTTTCAAGGAGTATGTTCAATAAAGTTTTCACGATCCCGAGCCCGAATGCAAATGTGAATTACAGAGCCCGAGCCCGGTTCGGGCCCGGGGCTCGGGCTCGGGCTGAGCCCGTCTCATCTCTAATAGACACCTATCATTTTTAAGAGTATTTATACATAGATAGCAACGACATAATTCAGACTGTTGCGTGTAAATGTACTTACTGTTCATTTTATTGCTAAAACTGATTGAAATTTAAACAGCAATCTTTCGAATGTGGCTTTGTTTATTTTAGAAAATTAACAAAAAATAGTTAACAAAGGGACCCGGAAAAAATTAATGTGTGTTGGAGTTCGTCATATTAAGAAATGATTTGAATACTTAAATTTCAAAATAAATACCAAAATATAGCTAAGGCCCAGTGTACCGCATACAAAACTGAAATATAAAGGTGATTTTCTAGTAAAATATTAGATTATTATTTTTAAACTATTTTTTCCCAAATAACAATCACCAACAGTATCACATATATTTATTTCAGACACAGAAGAAAAATGGGCCTTGTAGGGTTAAACAAGGAGATTCTCTTTCATGCCAGTTGTTCAATATCGCCTTTGAAAAAGTAATTAGAGACTCTGGCATACAAACACAAAAATCTTTTTTCACGGAGTCAGTGCAATTATTAGCATTTGCAGATGACATTGACACAGTGGGCAGAACTAGAAGAAAAAACTAAGTTACAAATAGAGGACTAAATCTTATACAACTGAAAATAAATGATTATGAGTTTCAAGAGGTCGATCAATTTGAGTATTTGGGTAATTGGGTATCGGGAGAGTTCATTATATGCAAACGAAAAAAAAACTCACAGATTTAGGTTCTACGAACAGTGATCCAAAATTAATAATTTAGCGTATTATTGATTTTAACATGTTCACTCCCATCGTTGCAAGGTCGTGTCAAAAGTTTCCAGACCAGCGCAGCGCAAACTCTGAGCTGCAACAGGAGAATTCAAAAAACTCCCTGCAGGGTATTCAATAATAATGATATAACAGTTGAAAAAAAATCGAATTAATAGGGCTAACAGATGCTATTATGGATTGCGTAACCACTTTAAATCGAAATACTTAAGCAGTCAAACAAAGATACAGCTGTATAAGACACTAGTAAGACCCATGGTTTTTTATGGAAGTGAATGCTGGACAATGAATAAATCAGATAAAGAGAAATTGATGACATTTGAACCAAAGATCTTGAGAAGAATTTTTGGAGCAGTAAAAGAAAAGGAAGTATGGAGAATAAGGTACAACATCGAACTACAACAAAAATTTAGCGAGCCAAATATACTGAAAGTTATCAAAGCCTCCCAGCTTGGCCACATATTCAGATCCAGTGACCTAGATCCAATAAAGAAAATAACTTTCCAAAAGCCACGTGGAAAGGGAAGGAGAGGCAGGCCACTTACAAGGTGGCTGGATAATGTAGAGAAGTGGCTTAAAACAATTAAAGTTAATAGATGGAAATCCACAGCGTCAGACAGAACGAGCTGTTAAAAGACTGACTGAGACATCCTTGTCTGGGAGCTGGCTGTAATGCTAGAGAAGAAGAAGAAATTTCTCACTCATAAATAAGTTACTTCACTAAATAGAAGGACATAGACGAGGTGTGCCGCGAAAGTACATTTTAATTTAAGTACAGCAAGGTGTCAACCAATGTTAGGAGGCAAAAATAGTATCATTAGTAGCCTCACCGACATAAAAAAATTAGTAGCCATTTTCTTAATTTTAGTTGCCAAAATAGTAGCATTTTTGCATGATTTTGTAGTTAAAAAATAAGCATATGCCATTTAGTTTCATTTAAGAAGGAGTGAATCAAATGATAAATTATAAAACTTCATGCGTTATATAATAGAGCATATATAGTACATTTATTTTTATAGCACGATTAAAAAATAGATTAGAATGTTTGATAAACAACCAATAGCAAATTTGATAAGAAAAGAGAGTAGTCAAAACCGAAATCTGATTTTCAAATGAGTCGCCTGGAGTACGGTACAAGTAGCCCAAAACTTGAAAACAGTATGAAAATGCCGGTTTTTGATCAAAACGATCGCCCAAGTCTCCTAACCTTTAAATTGGTAGCAAAAATCAACTTTTTAGTCGCCGGTGGACTCCTAGTACTGTGATAAAAAAAGTAACCACTATAAATTTCGTAAGAAACTTTTTATTTGTACATGTACATATATTAAGCTGTTTTTCCATAGGGTCACCTTGTATACATTTTCCCACTTACCATACAATAAAACAAGATTTTATACGGCTTCAACGTACACCTCAAGTCAATTCATAAATTTCAGAACTGTTTTCTTAATGCTGATGCATATTGTAAAACACTAAAGAAATTGCGTTGGGTAATTCAAAATCGCAGTTGAGGCCTATTGTTAAAAAGTTGTAATCCTCTTGCACGATGACACTCGTTCACATACTGCAGAGAAAACAAAAGAACCTCTTTAAACTTTCAAATGGGAAGTTTTTGAACATCTACCTTACCACCCGGATCTGACTCCAATGATTATCATATTTTTAACAAAAGTAAAGGCATTTTTGAGAGGAGAAAAATTAATGAGAGACGAGGAGCCTAAGAAACAGTGTTTACACTGACTCGTATGTCTCATGAAAATTTCATAAAAAAAAAAGGGCCTAAGCAGAAAAAAATGGATTTTCAAATTGAACTAGGGTGTTATCTATTTTGGCAACGCTTTTGTTAGGGTTTTTTTTTTCTTCCCTGCAAATTAGGCTGTATAAAAAAAAAAAAAATTTTGACATTTTAATTTATCAATAACAGGTAACATTTAATTTTTAAAAATGTTTTTATGGTAACACATGTTTTTGGTAGGGATGGACAGAGACGAAAAATAGGCCTTTCTTGTCTAGCAAAAGAGCTTTAGCTTTATTATCTTGCCTCATAAAATACCCAATAATGCTAAAAACGGTGTCGTATCGCGTAAGAGTTATAAATCGCTGTCTCGTCTCGCAGGGTTGTCCTATTTCGTCCGCTGTGGAAAAAACCGCCGCAAAAATCCTGGAAAAAACCGTCCCGGACAAAATATCATTTTGTTCACTTTTACTCAGTTTCGATTTGTAAACTAGAAACACCCAATGGTTAAATATTTTCGTTATTTTTATTAATTTTTAAGCAAAAATGCAGAGACCGTTGTATCTCTCCCTTTACAAAACTTATTGTGAAAAACTTATTTTGACTCTAGTATGTAGCATAGAATTGGTTCTTGAATAAAGGGGAATTAAAATAATTTTTAATTTAATTTTCCTTTTTAGTTTTGGTTCAAAATTTTAGTACTTATTCAAGTTTTTGATTGTGATTCAGGTTTGAAGCAGAACGAACTGATTTTAGTACGCGTCAAATGATTGGTTTTCGAATGAAGATTAAATGAATGTATCTTCCATCTCCAACAAAATTTTTAGAACTATAATTAATTTAAAAGTATAATTGTGAAAGTGTTTGCTATCTTCTCAGTACTATATTGTAATATGGTATATAGAAATTAATAAGTTTATAAAAACAACAATAAAATACCCTTTTTTTAAATAAAAATGCTTGATTTTATGCTATGTCATAAAAGAAACCCTTTTTTTTCCATGTACAATATAATTAGATTAATTATTTAGTAATTAATTTATTATTTTATTTTGTTAAATTTGATTTTTAAGCAAAATATTCTATAAAATGAATTGCTTTACTGTGTAGTTTATCTGTTCTTGGTGAATTTATTGGGTTACATATGATTTTAATGAATAATTTTTTTAAATCTTAATTTTTTTTAAATTTTTTTTTAATATTTTTGTTAAAATGTAAGAAGACAGATTTTTTCCCCATGATAACAATAGCCTATTTCATTTTTATTTTGTCCATTTCGTCCCGGACTTTTTATGAAAAAGTGGACGAAATACCAACCCTGTCGTCTCGTATCCATCAACAGTTTGTGGGCGGGGGCAAAAAACTGCGCTTTTGAACTAAACAAAATACATGATGGTGCAAAATAATACCCTTAAGCAATATCTTTTCTTAAGAGAGGGCGGAACTGAAGACTGAAGCCACCGAACTCTTCCTCTGCATCAGACATAGTGCGAAAAATAACACGACCATGAAACAATTACCACTGTGAATTCTCAGAATTTCTAAGCGTTGCTCCTTCGTGTCATTCTGTGTGACTCTTGATGCCAGTTGTCAAAAATTAATACTCTATGTTCAATACAAAAGAAAATAAATAAATAAAAAGAAAATAGCAAGCAATTTAAAAATGTCCGATTATTGTGAGAGACACCCTTTATTACTCTCACAACTTGATCGTTTGTAAGCCTCTGGAAGAACTATTAAATATTTTTTCAAGTCTGTAACGCGTAATTTGATTCTTTTGAAAGCTATTCAAAAGTTGCATGATTTCTTAAAAAGGACATTCTTAAAGCCTCAGACGCATTTCATCTAAACATATTAATAAGCGAGATTATTTTCATTTTTCTACTTATTCATTAACTATTATTTGGTTCTCGGCGACTTCTAAATGAAGAGCAGTCTAGACACATGCATTCAAAAAGCAAAAATATTTGACAGCGAGAGTAATAGAGATATCTAGCTTGAAATCGCACTTTTACAATACTGATCATCTGCAGTCACAGAAAGAAAAGAAAAAAGTGCATCATCGACGCAGGCAAATTACAAGCACTACACCTTTCCAGCTTCATCAAGGATTAACTGAAGCGTAGAGGACGAAAGAACAAAAACGTGGAATCAGAGCTTTGATGGTTACCATCTTCCACGATATGTCACAAAATTTGTATTTCTTCTTAAACCTCGCACAGGAAGAAGACATTTTTTTTTCTTTTTCATGTGCTGCAATATTTGTCGTTTTTAGGCATGGCTAACCATGTCAGTAGATCGTGAACACACTATTAAATTATGAAGATTAACTTTGAACTGTAACGTTTTGGCACAGGAAAAAAAAAAGAATATTCTTCCCACGAGTGTTTCTTGGCATGACTCAGGTTTAAAAAAATAGAAAGAAAGAAAATGGTTGTATAGCATTTCTTTTTCTTTCCCTTAAATGTATGCGTTCTTAGTAAATGTGTTTCGCAGATTTCTGAGTCTCACGAGCTCCCCCCCCCCCCCCTAAATTACTATTTTATGTGCATCGTACTGCCGCCCGGGTTGTGTAGTGGTTAGAGAGCCATTCTACCACAAAAACGGGTCCGGGTTCCGTTCCCGGCACGTACTTGGGTGTAATTTCGCTCGTCCCTGTATAGGAGGCAACGCTGTTCCACCTATTAGGTGCCCTCATAATAAAGAGACCAGTACTTTCGGACCCGCAATGACCAATGCCTATAAAAGGCTAGTGCCTGCCATAAAGTAAAATAAAAAATACATCGCACTTTGTTCATATACATCATATTGTATGCCATATCAAATAACTTGTCAAAAATTTAAGAAAATCTGCTTTTTAATAAGTACAGCTAAAAAGACGATACAGCAGTTGCTTTTTTGTTCCTTCTACTTTTAACAGAAATTTTGTTGCAATGCGGAGATTACAAATATTCGCTTCAACTCCTTCAATATCGACTAAAATTTTTATCACGAGCCACCATACGTTAAAAAAATTCCTAAGAGTATTGCAAATTTCACTGGTTGTTTATATCAAAAGAAGCATGCAAATATAAGTTAGATTATATAAGAAATCCGTAATATTCCATTAAAAAGAATATATATATATATATATATTAAAACTGAATTTCTTTTATAAAAACCTTAAATGTACACTTCTTACCCTTAACTTAATTTTGACGATAAAGTTGAAATTATGCGGAGGATAAGATTGTATATTAGAAAACTATTTTAAGAAACATTTATTTAAGAATTTTTGAAGAATTTTACGTAAGACGAACAATCACAAATCTCTTTGCTATGCTAAATGCAGACATGAAGCATGTATAACATCAACAAACAACATGATAGAGAATTTATAAAAATAAATATTTTGATTATTCCAAACCCGCAAATCTCATGAGTTGTTTTATTTCTTTTTTCCCCTCATGTATCCGCTTACCAAAAATTCAAAACCTATTGAAACAGAACGAGAAACAACGAACATGAAGCATACTCCTCTAGAAAAATTTGAGAATGAATTACAGAAATCACAAGCTTGATATGGATTTCTGGACGTCGACACAACAACCAATCCCATGTATTCTGTTATTTACCGGTAATTCGCCGAAATTGCTTCAATTCCGGCGTATATAATTGTGCTTCGGCGTAATTCCACCATTAGAGCTGCTCTCTGCTTCTGCGTCATTAGCCATTTAAAACGACATAATGAACGATTTCTCGAAATTAATAACATTTCATCCCCTCCAAGAGAGGAAGACATTCCGGTCCACAGTTAAATCTTCATTATTGCAAGACTCGAAATGGCGCTTTCAAAGGGCAGCTCATCTCATTGCGACTCTAAATCTTCCAGCATATACACACACATCGGACCAGGTAAGTTCTCCATCCAGGGTTTTCCAGCTCAATGCGCCCTTCTGTTACAGGCCCTATTTGCAAGACTCGCAATGGCGTCTCGCGAACAGCTCAGCTTATAACGATACTAATCTTCCCGCACATATATATATGTGCAGACCTGGTAATTTTCCATCCAGGGTTTTCCAGCCGAAGGGCCCCGTCTAATACGCCCTGCTAATGACCCGTCTGCAGTGGAGTGTGTTACCGGTGATTAGAGGGCTCCACTTCCGTCCAGGAAACAAACAGCCTTCACCCCGGACACAGAGAAGGGTGAAGTTCCTTTTTATTTTTCACCTGTGTGCACACACACACACGACCGACCTGCCCTTTGTTTTCACTTTTGATACAGTGTTTCTACTTGTAATTTGGAATGTGCAGGGTTTGAGGGTTCGCGTTAGGTAATCGGTTATCTCGTAAAATGGACAGGAGCGCTTGGTGTCAAAGAATCGGAGGAGGATACCTGGCTCCTTGATTTTGGAAAATCCGGTGATTGGTCTGATTGTTTAAATTTGAATTTTCGAAGCGTGCAAGCGATTGCTTTCTAACATAGCCATAAAAAGATGCACCACAGTGTAATGTTATATATACGCATTTTGAACTGTCATAGAAAGTTTATTTTCATACTTATAATGTTAAAATGTCAGGGGGAAAATAATGCTATCTTTAGACTTATGTGTACTGTCGTAAATTACATAACCTGGACACACTTTGGGTTGAGATTCAAGCAGTGCGTACAGAAATCAAATTGGATAATTTAGGTGCGAAGTATGGAGTCAGCCGAAATTTGTACTCAGAAATCAGTCAAGTCTTGTACTGTATGTCTACTAAAAGAAATCCCTCAGCATTCTTCTCTCCCAGTTGATGGTCACCATGGAAATGGAGTTAGTACATTTTCCAAAAGGGAAATATAATGAGGCTGCATTTTTCTACGCAGGTACCAACTAATTTATTCTAACTTCATTTCTATGGTGACCATCTGCTGGGAGCAAAGAACGCCAAGGGAGTTCTTTCTGTAGGCAGACACTACTCAGGCCTTTATCGAAGTTGAAGGTTACCATTTTGAACATTTACTTAAAACAGCATTTGGAACATTCAGTTTGACCAGAAAAAACACTAATTTTCCAAATTAGCCTACTTTTCCAAAAATTAAATTTTTTAAAGTCGGAATAGAAATATCCTATGACAATTGATGTATGTATACACTTTTCTGGTGTACTCAGTGTAATTTCAACGCATCAGCAACTTAGCATGAATATTTTACCTAGATTTCTTAAGTATCTTCTCAAGTGTTCGTTGTTATAGAGCTGTAAAAGCTAACTAACAACTTCACCTCAAGATTTGCACCCGTTGTAAACCTTGTACTCCAGGAGTGGTCGTGGATAAGTAGGCAGGCGACCCACAACATCCATCACAACATTCCCAACAACAAAATGAAAACGCGGAAGATTTTCCATCCCTGACCTTCAAATTATCACCCAAAGATATTTTTTTTTTCTTTCGCTCGTCTCGAAAGCTCACCAGCACCAACTTAGTATTCATAGAGCACCATCCACGAGCTGAATACAATCGACCACTTTCGCTTTTTTTCGATTCCTCTCGCAGAACAAGATATTGTTCCCATGCAAAATATGCGGGGCAAATGGCGACAAAAACAAAATGAAACACCTTTGTCTTTGGAGGGATTCCAACACGAACCCGATGCCTCTAGCTTCATTACGGTTGCAGGTTGCAGCACTCCTAGATGAATGGCAAAAATGTTTGAACACGATGGGTCCCTATCTATCTCCCAAACGAAGACAGTCCCGATTGTCGCTTTTTTTGTAAGTCAGTCATTCGAAGCGACAAAGATGCGACAAAGGGTTTGGCTTGGCTTTCAGACCTGTATCAGAGACATCATCCGGAAATAGTTTAAAATGGGATGTATTGAGTCAGTAAACGAAGTTAAATGGTAGTCTTAACCGGATTAAGTTTCTGGGTGTCGTATAAGTGGAGTCCAGATATTCAACCAGAACGATTATTTTGAATATTTGACCAATTGTTCCGAATAAATGCATGTATTCAGTTCTAACAGCGTATTTCAGTATGATTAAAAGAAATATGTACCATCAAATTGGAGGTCTTACTTTTGAATTTAAACTTCACCCTCAGAAAATTAACCGTCTACCATGCTTTACCAACTTAATTAATTTCAAGCCAAAATGGAATATGATGGAATTATTCACAAGCATCATAAATGTTCCACGAAGCGAAGACGCATTTTAAGAAGGGAAGCGAAACGAATTCTGAAAACATTACCCAACTATATAATCTTCGGGAAAGGAATGTGTTTTACAAATTATTTTTTAAAACATCCTCCAAATTTTCAAGTTGAACAAATTTTGAAATCGTCCCTGATAAGAAGATAGTGCAAATTAGTAGTACTAAAATGTTGATTCTTGGATAAATGACATAATTATTCGAAATGATCTCGAGCAAAAAAGTCAAATTTTTATAAGTACGTCTTTCAAAGAGTTAATCACTTAAAAACAGACGTAAATAAATAACATCAATTGATGTACTACGAACTTAAAAAAAATGTTATATATGCTCTTACTCAGAGGACTCAATTTAATCTATAATCTTCATGAAGTAATTAATTATTTGGGTACTGTTGAAGACAGAGTGGTAATAATCTGTATTTGTTATCTGAATCGCTAACCAATTTACTTACAGACTTTATTCATAATCTACCGGCACAGAATTAGATTTCAGAAGTTAACATTATATAAAATTGTTACAAGCATAAAGTTATTAGAATTGTTAAAGCATATAAAAAAAACCTCATAAATAACTAAGCATCTTTTGTGTGTGTGTGAGAGAGAGAGAAACTTTTTATTTTCATTTTATTATTTTTTTTTTTTTTTTTTTTTTTTTAGCATTTATTTGTAGACATATCTCGACATAAATACAAAAGTTTTTAATCATTTGAAAATCCGAAAAAAAAATTAATGTATTGTGAAGGTTTTTTATAAATAAAACAATACGGCCCCCTCTAAATGAGTGCTAAAACAAAAAACATAATTTTATTTCCTGGGTCTGATGGAGAAATCGACTACCCTGGAAATTGGAGGAATCAGAAACAGAAATTAAATCAAATTTTTTAATTCTACACATACTTATTAGAGAAAATGTTCGAAACAAGTACAACCCTCATAATGTCTTATAGCAGATGCATTTTTTCAAACTTAGAACAATTAGTGTATGAAAAAATGCCTTTTTCTTTAATGCATGAAATCTTAAAATTTTTAAACCAAAAATTCCACTTTCTACACTTGCTTTCACTAAACATCATTAAAGATTACATATTTAAATTTATAGATTCATAAAGTAAAAAAGTCGGAACCCATATTGAATTTTTCAAATTATTATTTTTATTTATTTCGTTTTACTTATTATTTATTTACTTCATTTTACTACTTTATCTGCTTGATGAAAGTCGTCCGTTTCTGAATAGTTCAAAAAAGTAAATTCGACTTTACAAAATTACTTATTGCATACACACGTCTCATGCAAACGATTTTTGAAAGTCCCTGAGGTCTGATATCAGGGATGTAGCTAAATGCTGGGCCCCTCTCGAAATTTGGATTTTTGTTTACTGTGAGTAAAACAGTCATTTCATATAGATTGTGAACATGAAGCAAACATAGTGTCACGAATTTTCCGGGTAACCCGCCATTCTGGGGTTTAAAATAGTTTAAAATTCGTATACTGCGCGACAAATAGTTAAATTTTGCATTTTGTTGCATTAAAATCGGTTAACTAGAACGCGAGATATGAGTTTTGGGTTTCTTCCATTGATTAATATAGTATTTTCTAGAAATATCAAGAAATATGGGCCAAAAGCCTTCGCTAACCTCACTTTTGGGAACTTATTTTCGGAGCCAAATTTGGCAATATTTCACCAAAAAGTCTCCAAAATTGGCGATATTTTGGACTTTTGGCGCGATTTTTCCAATGGGGCTTATAAAGTTAGTTTTCCATCATTAATATGCATAATAGTCTAATATTACTCTTCTTTTAAGCAATCAAAATCGAGTTTGTTCTACTACATTCCGGGAATAGTTATTTCTGGAAGCTACCCCAGTTTTCGTCGTAATCTATAAAAGCAGCGCTGGTTGGACAGTTTAGTCAGTCTTGCTTCTGCTTGATCAGAGAACAGATGTTCGTGAGAGATTAAGGCTATGTATTGACGCTATAGGAGCGGTTTTTACGCTTTTTTTAAAGTGCTTTGTGTAAATTCTTCATTGCTGAGTTTTGAGGATCTGTTTACGATTTCCCTCGTAAGTTTTCACTGAATTTTTGCCTGTGGAAGTGTTTATTTTGTGTGAGACATACAGCATTTGTGAACACTTTTGTACTAAGCGGATTGTTATCAGCACGTTACTGACTGGTTGTACCTGCAAATTTTGTACAGCTGATTGTTCGACGAAGTTCTAGAAGCTATAGTTCGTGTTCCATCCTGACAAGTGGACTTTTTACTAGAACTTTCCACACTCACTGGACTTTAGAACGACGAACCCAGAAATCTAGCTGAGTTTTCTGCAAACAATAGTAACTCGAAGCTCTCACGTAACAAAAATACCTTAACAAAAGTTCCATTGCTGTTCTGCATAGACCTAAAGCAAACATATCGGCAGGAATGTATATTCTAGCAATACGACTTTTAATAACAAAATGATTTTCCTGTCAATAAAACCAACATAAGGCACTTCCGCACCACTATTAAACAATCATGAAGAAGTTTCTAGCAGCGCTGTGTAAACATTCACCATTATAGTTAAAGCCCTGAAGTTAGAAAGCGTCTAACTTCAAGCTTACGAACCCAGTAAACGTTTTATCGTCCCAACAAAAATCCGAGCAACGAAACGTATAAACACAAAACAACAAAGAACGAAAAGAAAAGGAAAAAACACCTTAACAGAGAAACACGGAAACATTTTGCAATTCAATAAATTTGTAAAGCCCCAAAACCATAACAGTTTAATATCGCAAAATGTTTTTTTTTTTTTTTTTCCCCCTTCCCCGTCAGTCGACTGTGGAGCAAGTTTCTAAGTTCTGTTCCTAAGGCCGGGAGGCACACAGAGTCAAGTTTCGACCCCACAAAAATAAAGAGGAAGGAAAGAAAAACTTTTTTTGACAAGAATAATTTCTTGAAGAGCAGCGCACTTTAATTAAGCACATGAATGACAGCCATTGAAGAAAAGATTGTTTAAAAAAAAAAGAAAAACAGAAAAGAATATGGTATTTTACGTTTACGGTGAGGTCATTCTTTGTTTTAACTGCAGGTGGGTTTAACAGGTTTGCAGGACATTTCTGACATGATAAGGGGCAAATGATTTTTTTCTCTGAGTCTTCTATCTCTTAATTTGAATGCATGAACTGTTTCTTCATTTCGCTTTTTTAACTTGTCTTTTTATTATAGTTAGGTAAACAAACGGTACACCAAAGGCCTGACTAAAATATTTTTTGGACACTTTAGGGAATTTTTGTACCCCCCTATATATATAGCATTAAAGAATGTTTTGGCTTATTTCTGCATATGTGCCCAGGCGATAACCAGAGCCTGGGTACATCAAGCACAAAACAATTTTTCAGTAAGTCCTTAGTAAACGTATTTTAAATTCGCCGTCTTGAAATATTCGTTAAAGCGTATTTTCATTACAACTGAAGTCATACTATATATAAATGCAGTTTTATGAATCCTAAGTATAAATTTACATTCTTAAAAACGTATTTGAGTAAAAGTCAGAGGTTCCTAGGTTGGTTTCATATATTAAAAAATTATTTATCATAAAATATGAATACGATTATACATAATTAAATTTTTTTATATTTCTGTCGAGTCGTGTGTTTTTCAAAAACTATTCAAACATTAGCAAACCCAAGGAAATTTCGCTTATACTTGAATACTTTGAGAGGCTGCCGTGTAAATTCAATTTATAAATATTTTATAAAGTATAAACTTCGTATAAATTCAGTCAAGGTAACCAAACGTACCTGATTTTTCAGAACATTCCCCAATTTCATCGTTTCTCCCTCTCGCCCCTATGAGGCCCCAAAATATAACAAGGCAATCGGGGACAACATTTTTGAACATTTTTTTTCGTATTTGTCCCCAGTTCTTCACCCCCCCGTTTTTTTTAATCATTTATGTTTCTTCGCTTTATTTCTTTCCCTGAGAGAATATTAGTTTAATGCTTTTGAGAGTTTGTTTTGTTAAAAGTGTTAGATGTTACGTAAAAACTATACTGGTGAAAATGATTTAACTTTGTGAGTACCATATGAAGAATGAGCAGGAAATGTCATAACTGATTGAATTATGTCATCAGGGCATAATAATACACGAATTTTCTAAAGTTGCAGTGCTGTAGGTTGTGTGTGTGTGTGTGTAATTATTTGTGAAAATCGCTTAGTATATAAAACTTGCCCAATTTTTGCTTCAGAATTGGGGACACTGGGGTAATTTGTATCCAATTCTGCATTCAGAAATTTTTACTCGTGAATCTGAAATTTTCATAAAAGTAAATTTTTTTCCATAGCAAGGTTTTACTACATTCGATGACGATCTAGTCACCTGGCTTTTAAATAGTTGGATCGATCCTATCAAAAATGACTAAGTCCTGTTTTTTTCCAAACACAATCAAGTATAATTTCTTTCAAATATGTTTTCTACATTCACTAAAACTTTTATTTTATTAACACTGGTATAAAAATATATTTTAAAAATGTGTTTGATTGTGAGTTTGTAAAAATGAGTTATAGATGACTGATTAGATTTTACGTGAGTGTGCGGCTGAGTTAAGTATAAATATATACAATGAAATTAATAGGGATGGACGCGAGAAGACTTTTTTGCGAGACGTGACAGAGATTGACAGCTTTTTTGCGAGACGAAACACACATTTTTTAACATTACGATATAGGCATTTTTGCGAGATGAGACAAAGCTTTTAGGCTATTCTGCGAGACGCGAGACGCTTATTTTTCGTCTCGCGTCCATCCCTAGAAATGAACTACACTGATGTAGAGTCATTCAAATACACAACAGATCTATAATAACAAATGTAATAATGAACTTGATTTTGTGTTCACGGAAGAGGACCACACCTGTGATAGCCGACCGGTTTGCGCTCACTCCGGCCCACGAGTTTACTTTTGAAGGCCCCATCGAAGAGCACAGCAGTCATAATCAGATTTCAGAATGATTACAATGGATTATAATCGCTTAGAAAAATGATAATTTACAAATTTCATCGACAGCTTTTTTTTTTTTTTTTTTTTTTTTTTTTTACAAGATTTGCAATATTGCTGATTTTTCTCTTAAAAACAGTAAGCCCAGTAGAAAAGTCAGAAAAGAAATGTCAAACTAACAGTAAAATAAATAAAAACTTTATGAAGAAAACACACATAAAATGTTACTTATAAGATGTGTGTTTTTTTTTTCCACAAAGTTTTTATTTATTCTATCATTTAACACCAGTATTTTGAGTGTTTTTTTCGCAAACTAAAAGTAGTTAGCAATATTTTCTTTAATGAATGGTGATTCAGTCAATTTTTGTTTACTATGCTTAAGAATACTTTTTTTTTGAAAAATTGAATATGAATTGAATAAAAATTGAATATGAACTTATTTATTTTAGGTGGACAATGATTAAATACATTGAGTGTAGACATATTTTCGTCCAATGTTTTTTCTGGCGCCCGTTGTAATTGCCTCCACAACGGGCTTTGACTTCTAGTGTTATTAATATTAACTACATAACTTATCAGAATCGAAATAATTACATGCATTTAACCAAACTATGTTTAGTTGCCCGCTACTAACTTCGCTATTGCGTGCATATTGGGTGTTATCCGACTTCATAACTAATTTATTACTATTCCCATTAAATAAACTGCGTGCGAAACACAAATGCACATGCGAACTCGAATGAACAGTTTCAAAATCGATTCATTAGTTAAACTAATTGGTTACACTAGCAATATTACAACATTTTTTTAGTAATTCATAAATGCATTGAGTGAAAATGAAACGCTGATCATTTGCATACAGTATATTGGTATGATAAGCCAGTCAAGGTGAAGAACGAGGAACTCCACAAACAAAGGAACCTTAAATTAGCTAGTAAAATAACCCGCATTGAATTCAATATGAAAGAATAAATCAAAAATGACATTTCTAATCGAAAGAAGGCTGCCAAAATAAAGGAACTGGAACTTTATCTTCTACAACAATTAAACCATACCTGACCTTCCCAAGGTCTGCTTCCTTGCCAAATACGCGGAGGGGTGAAAAATAAAAAGAATTTTTGATCTTATCGTCCGCAGCTAGTTAATAAGTATGCTAAGTTTTACCCATATAGAAAGCCCAGTTTTAATTATGCTAATTGGCAAGTTGCAAGGTCGATGATCTTCACCCCGAGCATGGGTTTGTTCCGATAAGAAACCGTGCCTTCGGTAATACGATAGCGATTTCTAAATTTGACAAGCCAGGAACTCTGCTTTTGTGCATTGTCGACAAGCGTTCCATCATATTCCTGTTAGTTAACTTGCGTTACACGTCCACTAATTTTCGGCGCACTGGCTTCTCTCTTATTTTGTTATTATTATTATTATTTATTATAAACTTCAATTCCTAAAGATAACTCATCCTTACAGAATTTGGAATGACGTGGTTCACTGAAAGTTGATCAAGGACGTTACTGCTCTCTTTCTGATTTAAAATTTACAAAGTTTTACCCATAAAGAAAGCTCAGTTTTGAATATGTTAATCGACAGTTTGTAAGGTCGCCCCTCTTCACCTCCAGAGCATAGGTTTTGTTCCGATAAGAAACCTAGTCTCAGAGCAGGGGCGTAGCCAAGGGGGAGGTTATGGGGGTCATAACACCCCCCCCCCATGAGGAATTTTTTGCCATACAAAATGTATATTCTTCACTACATTATCACACATACGTATACATATATATGAGTTGTAGTAGTCATAACCCCCCCCCATGAAAAATTTCTGGCTACGCCCCTGCCTCAGAGACATACCGAAGTTTTTCAATTTGACAAGCCATGAACTCTGCTTCTATGCTTTGTTGGCAAGAGTTCCATCACACTGTTTTTTGACTCGAGTTCCGAGTTCACCAATTTTTGGTTCAGTTTTAATTATTATTAATCTCTATTCCTAAAAGATTTTAAACGATTTATCCTTCAAAGATTTGGAATGTAATTTTATAATTTTTTTTCTTTAAAATTCTTTTACCAGTAATTCAATTAAAATAATGCACATAACTTTCGTAGCCATGATACACAAAAAATCGAAACATCGAAAAATTTCAAGAAGGGGAGGGGGGGAGTTAT
The DNA here is from genome assembly GCA_038373885.1 of Cheiracanthium punctorium. Taxonomy (NCBI): domain Eukaryota; kingdom Metazoa; phylum Arthropoda; class Arachnida; order Araneae; family Cheiracanthiidae; genus Cheiracanthium; species Cheiracanthium punctorium. Next base: position 1,558,212 of record JAWZYV010015215.1, read on the forward strand.
ATCCTATATCCACACACCTGGCTATGCCCTAGTTCACACAAGTCGTGTTAATTAATGAATAACGAATATTGAACATTATAGACGCGGTGAATTCTCGTCTCGACTCGCGTTTTCGCTAGACAAAACCTAGGTCATTCATTCTCTCGTGTCCATCACTTTGACCAAAACGTATATTTTTATCCACAAATGAGAGTCCGTACCTTCCATGCCACACCAAATCAATGGAACACAAACCATCAGTTGTAGCCTACAGACGCAAAGGCGGGCAGCATCAAGTTTATCCTATTTACGGAATTATAGGAGAGGAACATACCCCCATGCAATGTAATCAAACAGACGCTCTTTTCCGAAATCTTCCCTCCCTTCTTCGTCCGCTTTTATACATGGCAATAAATTGAACAGGGAAAACTCAATGAGTCACTGCTCCAGGCAGAGATATCAGTACGTTCTCCGTTTAATACATCCCAGTTTAAAAATAAAATATAGATTTATTTATTTTCTTAATATAAAGATATCTCCACCAAGAAAAATAAAAGGGTAGTAGGTTTTCCTAAAGTTGTGACAAAAAATTTATTTATTTATTTTCCTGTGTAAACAAGAATATAGCATTGCATCTTTTCTTCAATGTTTTTTGCATCACAATCCACGAAATGCTAAAAAGTAACCATTTATTTACTTTGTGATATGACTTTCGAGAATATAAATATTGTTTATAATTTAGCAATACATTTTAATGAAAAAGAATTTTGGAAAGAACCACCAATTTTAACACGGAATTCCTCTACTCCAGTTAAATTAAAAACATTTATTTAAAATTATGAAGTAAAATTTAAGAGAAATTATTTTATCCAATGAAAAACATTTATAACTGTCGCTCAGTATCAATAAATAATAGGATGGTGAAGAGGCTTAAATGCGATCTAGTGTAGATTGATGATTTATCCAAAAATAAATATATAAATAACACTGAAAATTTTACATCTTAATGGAGAAATCTCACTGCAAAAACTGCACTCTCTCTTCGTGCATTGCCGTTTTGTTTCTTCCTAACCCCTTTTGTATTCCTTGTCCATTTTTTACAAAATAGGACAAGGGAGATTGCCTATAGGAAAATTGCTTATATTTTCTTCCAATTTTTATTGGAAACAAAGACCCCTGAAAACCCTCAACTCGATTTCTTAAATTTCTCTTAACTTTTCCTTTCTTTCTACCCCAAAGCGTAAGCTGCCAAAATTTTATTTCCATCTTTTTGCTATGGACAGCACCTGTTTATTTTACTGCAATTGAAGTTCACAGTCACAGAACACCAATTTGTCAATAAAATAAACAGGTGCTGCCTTTAACGGTTCATCATTACCAGCAATTTACTCACATACATATTTTTTAAATAACCTTTTTAAGAATTATTTTAAGAAGCAATATTTATTTTATTTAAGCTATATCTTAACGCTTTCTATATCCAAATGAATCACTTTCAAACATAAGAAAGAGTTTTGCTAGATGATATATTTTATAAACTTTTTATTGTGAGATTTTTTTACTAATCATTCAATCTCTGGTATTTCCACGATCCTAACCAGATTTCTTTAAATATTGAAAAATAATTTTTGTATGAATTGCTCTTACTGCAAGCTTCAAAATGCTATACATAATTTTACTGTGTAGACGACATTATTCTACTTTATATTTATGTTCGAATTTCTCCATGGTATAAAGAAAAAAAAAGTTCAAATTACATAAATTGCTGATACACATCATGTATTAAAAATTTGCCTTCTACATAATTCGCTCACAGACACGTACACACTATAAATAACATTCCCGAGAAAGCAATAAAGAAAAAAATATATATATAAGTATCCAATCTACCATATCTAGATAGCTGAGTAAAAAGAACATTATGTACCATAAATAATGCTGCGGCATTAAAGCACGAACAAACATCCACAAATGTTATCTGCAAATGATAAACCCATTCTAACCCCCCAAAGGGTAAAACTGAAAAATTGGTTAAGTGCCAGTTCTATTCTATCAAGTCCCGACATCAGATTCACTCACTTTCTGAGAAAGATTTTCTAACTTTTTTTAGAAGGGGGAAAAAACACACCATATCTTACAATTTATAACAATAGAACAGACTTTTGTTTTCTCAGGAAAATATTATGTTCGTAGCTCGTTTACAGGCTTACGGTGGGGGAGTGCATCATTTGGTTTTGCTTGTTTTTCTTGTGCTTCTTTTTTTCTCCACTTTCTCCTGGAGATCGTAAACAACGCAACATTTCGAGGCAGGAGATTTATGGCAACAAATTACGGAACATGGAACAGAATTCGCTTTCGCTTGTTAAAGCTGCAACAGTTTTGATGTCCGAGAACTCGGGGAAATGTTGAATTTTTAAACGAATCGCTTTATCAAAAAAAAAAAAAAAAAAAAAAAAGTGATGTGAGACCATGTTTAGGCAAAATTGATTAAAACAGCAAATAAGTGCTTACTTATAATTTATTTATGATATACGGTCTTGGGAGCTTTTTCGTTAGCAGAAATTTCATGCCTTAAATTTATTGAGTTGCTTCAGCAGCAAAAATCAACTTTAATTGAAATCAACAGCAAATAATATGAAAGAAATATCTCAAATTGAAATATCTATCACACACCAAGTTGGATGTAATAAAAGTAGTTTTTGATCACAATAAAAAATGAATACATATTAAATCAGGAACTTAAAAGGTAGTTTTAAAATATCTCTCAACAAACTGCATTATAAGTGCGTTTGTGCTGTTTAGTCTTGAAAAATGAGCCTGAATTTTTCTAGTTTACAGTAACAATAACTTTTTGTGAACTGTCAGGCATTACATATTTATAGACCTATTAGACAAGTCCCCCCCTTCTTTTCCTGAAGAACAGGTTTCATTGATTCCTGAGAAGTTGTTACTGAAATCATTTTTGGAATGATCGATTCAATCAAAGTATAATATCGTTTTCATTGCATCCACAATTTGGTCAAACATTGCATTACACGAAATACATTAGCCAGCAGCTCACCAGTACTGCCAGAAGTCCTTTGCCATATTTCGCTTAAAAGTGTTCGTATACATGCAGCTAAAAATGCAATGAAAATTCGCTACGTCTAGCGACGAATCCCAAACTGAAATGAAAAGCCGCTAAACTTGGAGCAAATCTCCTAAACTGACAACACTGCAGTTGACTAGTACTAAATTTTAGCACACTGTTAACTAACAACTCGAAAATCCGTGAAAGGATGAAGCAGGTCCGGACTGGCACCATTGGGGGCCCTCGGCTAGAGATAGAAAAGGGCCCCATACTGAGGAAGTTAGAGTTACTAGAATATTAGAATGTGTGCAATATTTGAAAATTAGGCTTACGTGCCTAAAAACCACATTTAACCAGCTTAGAGATTTTGGGGCCCCTGAATCTTCGTGACCCCTTCGAGCCGCCGGGTTTCTGGAATCCTCCGCTGCACCACTGCGTAAAGATGTAAGATTACTGGGAAATAAATAATCAAATTACTCTGATATATATGTATACATATCAAATTACTCTATTTATAAAGTAGTATATCCATTTTTGTGGGCCTCTCCGGGGAACGCTTTGGCCGGGGCCCTCGACATTCGCTGACCATCCGACCTGGCTAGTCCGGGCCAGGGATGAAGCCATTCTAACAAGGCAAACTGACTTACAAAACCTATAAAACCCACGCACAGGCAATCTGGCAGCAATTTCCAAAATGGGAAAGGTTAAACATCCGTTCGAAAATGTGCTTTCGGAATTAATACAATTACACACTCCAGCTAACACAATGTGGTACCTCTTCGCTAAAAGACATTCCACGCATGAAAACCGAAACTGCTATTAGGATAGTTTTCCGCCGTTGTTCTACCCCCTCTCCCCCTCCCCGACAGACAGACACACAGCACGAGGAAGCATTTATCCGCAGAAGAATCCTACCCAGAGAAAAACAATAGACAATAGAACGTAGATGGGAGGGTAACAGAAGGGAGGAGGTTTCTTCTTTCTTTGACCCAGCATAACCTGCCGAAAGTAGGAGCCTCGCAATAAAAAAATAGAAGTAAATTTCATATGCTTCAACCACGGACAGGCTACAACAGATCGAATTCAGTACGTAAGCAAGACAATAAAATGGCCACTGCTGCTGATCCAGTAAAAGAAGACCAGGTCCTAAAAGTTGTTAATCCTAAGTAATCGTCTGTATTTTGAGCAGCCAAAACTTCACGCATCACGTGAGAGATTATTTTCCTAAATTGAAATTATTTATGATGTTCTTAAAACCATAAAATTTCCATAAAAGTAGATTTGGCGGGCACCTGTTACTGACACCTGACTAAACATATTTAAGGAAAATTTCAGAGCATATCATAATAAAGATGCCTTATGAATTGCTACGCTAATCAATGGCAGTTTCTATTAAATTTTTACGTGATATAAAGATCTTGAGTATGGCTTTAATCTGGTATACATTTATGATTCAAACACGTGAATTGACTTACACAAATAGAATCCTTCGTTGTCGAATGGATGTCGCCTTTTCGATTGCAACGACAATTGCTCAGAAAACTGCAGTTCAGTTTTTTACAGGGTTGGAAAAAAACCCGGTTTATTTGAAAAAAACCAAAAAACCGGGTTTATTTGGTTTAAACCGGGTTTTTTTGGTTTAAACCAGGTTTTTTTGGGGTTTTTTTTTTAAATCCTTTTATAATTACATGTTACATATTTATAAATAAAATTATTTGTAAAATGTTCAAATAAAAATTAATATTTCTTCTGAAAATAATTAAAACAAAGTAAATAAAAAATTGTTTGTGTACTTATGTGGACATTGAAATCATTCAATTTTAATATTTTATTTAGAGATACTATTTTTTTATATTTAGTATCTACTTATATAATAACGCTAATGTATGCGGTACCAAAATTGACGATATTTTTATGCTGGGAGCGGCAAGAACTAGATGTAAACATTAGCGTAATAACAATAACACACGTGCAAAAATCCAGATTAACAGTTCAATGACATCAAGTGAAGCAAGCCTATTCGTTACTGGTTACGTGTGCCACGCAGTAGATAGATTAAAAAATAACAATGTATGTGCAAAGAAGCAAAGTCTTTCGGATTTTTTTACTTCACGTTTATTGCACATTAAAAAAAAAAAAAAAAAAACACTTTGCAATGGGTTGAAGTATATTTTAGCCATTTCGTGTTTCCATACACAAAAAAGCAAATTTTTTCTTTTTGTTTTGATTAATGGCAACGGTACTCTGAGTGATCTGCCAAGCATAGGAGATGCCTTGGCAGGAGGACTTTCTAAGGGGTTTTAACTCGTATCCACGTTACATCTGGAGAAAACCTACTAAAACTCCAGACCGTTAGATCGACAGCCGCATGATGGGACCCAAATCCGGGACCCTCACACTTCGGCCATCTACCATTTTCAGTGACATTACCACTGTGCCATGATGAGGACCCCAAAATCTTTCGGATCTATTCACATGTCCCATGGTCACCATCAGCTTTTGTCATGATATCCCCAAAATTTGTAGCAATCATAACCTAAATACATTTCATGACAAATACTGTTAAAACCATGAAATATGATTTTCGTTGAAAGGACTCCGATAATTTAGACAAAACTGACTGAGTATATATGGTAAGATATGGGGGGCCAAGCTGGCCACCTTGGTAGCTAGTATAATATAATACAATAGTAATTGTTTACTACATTTTACATGGAATATTGCTCTTAGATTCATCAGCAATAATGGCGATAACTAGTTCAAAATAATATTTTTAAGGTTTAGAAATAAGTTGTTAAAACACAAAACCTCTATTTTGGAAAAGTTCAAGTATCAAGCATTATTCAAGTTAAAAATGCAGCCTATAATTTAAGTTTAATTAATAATTTTTAATAATTATAAAACAATAAGGTATCTAGAGGGATATAATAAACTTATTCTTGATACTTATGAGGATAATTTAAAAATATATTAGAACGTATACTATCTGTAGTATTTGTAATTTTAAATTATTCTTTTAAAAAAAACCAATTGGTTTTTTTGAGAAAAAAACCATTTGGTTTAAACCATGGTTTAAACCGTGGTTTAAACCAGTCGGTTTAAACCATGCCAACCCTGGTTTTTTACCTTAATAATCCCTTAATACTTATTAAGCAACTTCGTAAAAGCAACCTACATAAATAAAATTTTTCTTTGTAACAATAAAACTTTCGCTCGAACATGCATTTATACTTAAATATAAATAAAATTAGTCAAAAATTAGTAAAATATATAGTTTTCTTACTATAGTAAATTAATAAATTTAGTTAGTTAAAATATGGCCTCGAAATCATTTTGCGCAATTGTAAAATTATTTAATCCTTTTGAATACTAAATTTTTGCAGTTTTATTGAATGATTCATATAATTTGTAAATAAATTAGAAGTAATTTGCTGAATAAGTAATTAATTATACATGAATTTTGTATTAAATTATTCCTTATAGGTAAAGCAGAAATCTACTCATGGTCATTGTATTATTAGTTTTAAGGAAAAGGCAGTAAAACGGACATTTTTAATGATTTAGTTAACAATATAATTCATAGATGTTGCCACCAAACAATCTGTTGCGCTTTTTCTCTCTGTCATCTAATCGATCTCCGCGAGAGATTATGTTCCGTGATTTTTTTTCAAAGAATCAAAGTATGAATCGTTTGCTTCGGTTTACATTTCCAAGGCGGGATATCTTGCTAGATATTTAGCGTTGAAAGTAGCTGCAAGTTAAAAAAAAGGTTAATTTTTTAGAGATCTTTCAAACTGTATAGAAAGTTTTTGCTTTTAGTTATAGATAAAAATGTCGTTTTTATCAAAATTTAACATGGCGAGAGATGCACCAGGGGCGATGAGTCGATCCCGGAAGCGTTAGAAACAAGACGTTTATTATTTAGAGTTTAATCTTTAAACACCTTTTTTGTGCTCTTACTATTGATATTCCTTTATTAATATTAACTTGGTACAAAGTGCCAAATGTCAGAGGAGCTACACATTCTCTTTTCTTCGCTGGATTTAAGTATACTTGAAGAATGTTTGCAATTAAATCAAATGCTGAGGATGGCAGAATTTTCTTGGCCAACATTTGACCATCTCTGTCGAATACTTCAAAGCTTCTCGGCAGATAGCGCAGTTCTTGCATTGGAAGTGAAACACTAAATTTAAGGTTGTCGGTTTTTACCTTCCAGTTTCATGAACGGGCAGAACTATTAAATTACTGGTCGAGCATATGATTAAGACGAAGAAAAAATATCGAATAAACAATAATAAATTGTATTTTAGTTATGAGTTCAGTGAGAACAGAATAAATATGAGCAATAAACATATGCACTTTTCGGAAAATAGGAACACTACTCAAATAATTGTGAATTATAAAGACAATTTGAGTTATTCAACAAAGGGTTGTAATTATTTTTGAAATATACGCATCCGATACAGATAATATTTATTAAATAAGAAAAATGCGTTGAATAGTTTAACAATCGGTGACTTTCAGTATGATTCATCTTTCTTGCTTGCTTTTCTATTTGGTAATACAAAACGGTACATAATTTCATCTAAGCCAAAGAAGAAACTATTTTCTGAAGGGAAAAAAAGTATAAAAGTCACAGCAATGAAAGGAAAAGTTTCCACAAGCATAATCTTTAAAATCTCTTTTTCCCAGAAAAACAAATCAACTAACACCTGCAACCGCTACTTTTCAGCCTATTAAAGCAACCCCAACCATTAAAATAACAAAATTCTCAACCTCCTAACACTCTAAGCTCAAATCTCTTATGTTTTCGCATTCCACGTTAAGAGATTTTCCTGTTCGAAACTCAAGCAAACGGGAGGAGTAAAATGCACTCAGATGAACCATGACTCAACCAGCAGGCGAAGATTCAAATTAAATGCAGTGAAAGTAACGGGTAATCCAAAATCCCAGAAAATAGAACGGGTTACAAGCGTTTAAGAGATTTGGCTATTAAAAAGACTGGTAAACATCATAATTTAATGAACTGACTTTTTGTAATCGGCAAAGTTTGGGAATAGTTGATTAACCCCGTGAAGGTCGTATTATTTCCACGAAAACGGTAATATTTTTTTAAATTATTATTCAAGAAAATTGTATAAAAATAAGTGCATGTATAATATTATTCCTTTTATGGTTTGGGACATCTTTTTAGCACGAAAGAAGAAAAAAGTTAAATTTCTAGGAAAAGCCGAGATTTAGGGTTACTGTGATTGAATGTGTGTTTCCTAGTAAGCAGGGAATCATTGAAAATCTCCTTTAATGTTTCTCCTTTAATGTTTTAAATACTAAAGGAGAATCTTATTAAGCTTACTTCGAAAAATAACTAAATATTTGAAAAGTTAACACAAGTAACAAGTGAGATAAGATTGCTAAATGCATATCACAAATGCACGTATTTGATTAGCGCTATCATTGATTTTAAAAAAAAAACTATCTTTGAATTAAGTTAAAAATAGTCTGATATTGTCAACTGTTTCGTAAAATGAGCTATTTAAAAAATCTGTGCATAAGAATTGAAAAGCTTTAATCTGGCTAAGGAGCTAGAAGGATTCTGATTCCTAACTTGAAAATCAGAGTTGTCTGTGAACTCTAATAGAGACCCTTTTTGACGCAGAGACCCTAAAGACACTTTTTTTTACGTCAAAAAAAGGATCTCTAGATCTGTGGCACGCGATGAACGTTTCGATCGTCCGCCATCTTGCTGGTGGTTAAGTCGAGCGATGGCAACAGCTGCCCTTTTTTCAGCATTGGGAAAGGGTTGCGCCTCAAAGGGTTAAAATACTTAACTGTGGTTTTTAGGCACATAAGCAAAATTTTCAAATATTACATATCTAATATTCTATATCCTCTAAATTCCCCAGTAAGGGGCCTATTTTCAATCTCAAGCCGAGGGCTTCCAGCGGAGCCAATCCGGACCTGGCTCAAAGTCTGCAGAAATTTTCATTCACTCACGATTTATTTTATATTCTTCCCCGAAATATTTTCTTGTCTACACCCCAGACGATTAATATTACATGAAACTATTTTACAATTTCATTCATGACCGATTTTTAAAAACTCGACTTTTGAATACCGGTCACAGAGCAATCACTTTTAACGATGGCGTGCCCATGGTCTTCGCAACATCCCTGTCCCAGTTCACGTTAAAAAAAGTAAAAAAAAAATAATAATAAACGCATAAAATCCATAAACCATTCTTCCGGAAAAAGAATAACAAAGTTACAAGAAATATTCGCTGAGGGAGGAAGAGAACGAGAAAAAAAAAAGAAAGAAACAGCCACAAAGGCATCTCTTTGCTTCTTCGATCGAAAATATCGGCCTTCAGAAGTCGATAATCGACATTTCTCCCCTCGCAGGTCTAATGTGACTTTTTTCTTTTTTTTCAAAGTTGTTTATATGCCTCTACCCGACCACAAAAGAACGGAGAGAGAAAAAAAAATAAATAAATCTTATTCCACTGGATGCTAGGCAGCAAGAGAGGTCACGGCAGCATCTGTCGGGTATTGGGCAGAGATGTCGGCTAAATAGTTGCATTACGTTTACCTGCACGTTTGTACTGTAGTTACTTGCGAGGACGGCTTAACGTTGCTTGTAGCTACAACACATTATGTAGTTAAGAGTAACTAAGCAGAGCGTGCTGTAAAAGTAACGAAAAAAACTCCCCCCCGCCCCACCTTCGTTGTACGTAGATTGTTTACATGTAGTTTTTTTAATACTAAATCTAAAAATAATAAATACTAAATTAAAAAAAATAAAATAAAATAAAAATAAAATAACAAGCTTTTAATTACAAACAAGTTGTGTCTAAACCACGGATTCAGATCTGTTACATTTTGAAGCAATAATTTTATAAATAACTGTTTTCTCGCTCTCTCTTAGAAGAACAATGTGTGAAAAAAGGGAGGTGGTCACCCACAGTTCTTGGAGGATTTCACGATGTCTTGTTTATTTTTAGGTATCACGTGTGGTACATTTTACAGCAAGAATTTTATAGATCTCTCTCTCTCTCTTTTTAAATAGGAATATGTGGGGGGGGAATTGCCCCTCTTCTGCTATAGGTTACAAACTTTGGAAGATTCTCTCTTATCTAACATAACAAGCCATCGTATCACCCGCTTCAGTCCTTAGGCAAAATATCTACATGCACAAAATCGGCATTGCTTTACGGTCTCCCTAACATCTGACAGAAATAATTTTTTTAGAGTTGGTGAAAATTAAGATGACGAAAAATATTATTTTGCATTTTCCCAAATGCCTTGAGTGAGAATCAAATCACTGCGAAATCCCCGGATTACATTCCCCTTGGTCAAACTGGAAGGATGCCATTTTAGAAAAACTTCTAACTGCGTAATCCCTCACGCTACATCGAATGTAAACAAGACAATATTCAGGATAAACTATTTAAATAAATGTTCCTAAAATATCTGGAAAAAACACACAAAGAATGCCCCACGATGAGAAAATCACGCAGTAATTATAGGTCATGTGAACCCCGTACTAACAATCTTTAACGATAGACAATCAAACCGTTCCCAAAAGACATAGATGGAACGAATTTCTGTCATACAGATGAATTACTCTTCGAGATTGGGGGGGGGGGGGGGGAACTTGTCGCTTTAAAGTGACAGCCGCAGAGAAAAATATTTCCTCAAGGGATGCCATTCCTTGACTGGAAATATCCTCCAAGGAATAAATAAGGATAACCTTAGCAAATAAGGAAGAGGGATTCGCAGAAGTGAAAACGAAAATACATAAACGCATTTTATCGTAGATGGGAATTCGATTAAGAGTTTTAAATGAGTAATTAAACATTTCTGACGGAATTTTTAATAGATATTGCAAATATATCAGCTTAAATGTTTGTATTACTCGGGCACACACACACACAAAATTGAAATAAATGAGAATTAAATTCTGGTTTTCATTCTACGTAGAACTGCTTTTTCTCTTCTAATTACATCAATCAAATTGAAAATGCATTTTAAAGTGTTATTTTAAAACCTTAGTTCGAGGAAAACAAAATCTCTCTCTCTCTCTCTCTCTCTCTCTCTCTCTCTCTCTGTTTTACGGTTTTAATACACAAAATAAATTAATTAATCGCGCCAGAGAACCCTCCCCCCCCCCAAAAAAAAAATAAGAAGAAGAAGAAAAAAGAAATTTTCAGGATAATTCTTCATATGCAGAACATACTGCAGAAAACGAATTTTTTTTAAATAAAATGAAGGGGGGGGGGAACTTGAAAATAGAAAAAATAATAATGTGACACATTTTTCAAAATTTTCGAGTTTTAGGAATTTTTTCTGAAAATTTCCTAACTCGTACAAGTTTATTGTTTATTAAATTGAATAATACATCTTCAGATATAACAATTTTTTAGCCCCTCACATAATTAGTTTATTTGTATTTATGTACTAAAATCACACGATTCTTTCCAACTACAGTATAAGTTTTGAATTTCATACACGATAATGTTAAAATCTAAAACTAAACGACTTCAAAAAGCGTTCATGTTTTAAAAAGCGTATTATAAAAGCGTACATCTTTTAAAGGCCAAACGAGAATTTTTAGATGCGTATTGTTTTAATATAATATTACATGTACGCTATCGCGGTATGACGCCCAAGCTAGGTTGAAAAGTTGGCTTTAAGTCCAATTTCATCAACGTATTTAGAAAAATACTAAAATAATTAATGTATGAAAATTTTTGTTTGGCCTTAAAAGAAAGCCAATCTGGCAAACTCTGATGCATATACTCATATATTAAACATGCATATTCAAAAAGAAAAATCATTTAGAAAATCGAAGATTTAAGAAGATAATTAAACGCGTATTATGAAATGTTTTTATAATTTGCATTTTAGTTTCTAATTTTTCCATTATTTTTCCAAAAACTTTTTTAAGGACAATCGTGGGATCTTCCTTCCAGTTGTAAACCTTTCGGCCGGTTCTTAAGGTGGGATAGATGAATTTTTCATATGTGACTTACGTACACCGAAAAAAAAAAAAAAAAAAAGTCTGTTAAACTGACAGAAAAAAAAAAACTGTCATGTCAGCCAGGACGCCAGTTTATTTCCGTATATTTTACAGAAGTCTTCCGTATTTTTTTTTTCCTTATACGGAAGATTTCTATAAAATAAACTGATAATCTGTCAAATTTATGGAAGACTTCTGGGAAAAAAAAAAAAAAATCAGTAATAAACTGTCGTCCTGGCTGACAGTTTTTCCTGTAAATTTGACAGATTTTTTTTGCAGTGTACAAATGAAAAAAATGCACTTCCTACTACTTCTATAGCAAAGTGGCTTCACCTACCTACCGAGACTGTACTGCCATCAAGCATGTAAAACGGGCATGTTTAATCGAAATTCAAAGCAGCTGAAACAGCGAAGCACATCGCAATACGAAAATAAAACAGCAAGAAATACTACACATAAATCGGATTTTGAAAGCCCCGTCGATGCACCCACAAAAGCCCACCCCGTTTGAACGAGCACTTATTGAACGAAAATGGAGTTCTCTTGTCGTTTATCTGTAACCCTCGAAACCATCCCCCCCTAAACATCACAGCTGGAAGGGAAGAGAACGCAGTACGCCACTTGACACTGAAGATATGGATGCTTCAGGGATAGGGATGATGATAGAGGCAATCCAACTGTCAGTCAGCACGTCTCAAGAGAAGTCCGTTTACATTCAGGGGCGTTCCTACAGTTTTTGGAGCCCTGGCATGTAATAATGCTTTGAAATCAAATATCATCGTAAGCAACTGGTTTGTTTTTGCTTGGCAAAATATAAATATTAATGACTTAGTATTTTGTTAGCACTGCGATCGATACTATTAACTTCAAACGTAACAATGCAAACGTGCCAACTTCCCAACATCAAAATGCCAGAGGTCTCCTACTTTTTAATGTCCAAAAGAATGAGATTTTTTTAATGCATTTATTTTCTGCGTAAAATGGATGTGTAACCAATACAGACATAGTTTTTTTTCTTAAATGCCATGCGGTCCATATAAACAAGTAATAGGATAGTGCTGAGTAGTATAATGTATATAAATACAATTTCAAATATTTGCCAAAGAAATACCGGAATACAAAACCCCAATTAAAATACATAGAGATAAACTATTCATGCCTAAAAATTACATAAAGATGACCTGTAACAATAAAATTTGAAATAATATCTAATTTTATATTTTAAAAAAATTTCTTAATCCCATACAGCTTTGAAAATTTTAGCGTAGTGCATAAATGATGAGCATAACATAATGAGCATTTATTTAGGTAATTTTTTAGAACTTAAGATGCAACATTTCAAATCAAATGCCCTCAGGTTGTCGAGCCCCATGCAGCAACATAAAAGAAACATGAACTGATTTTACGAACCTGATGAAGAAAATTGGGGAAAGTTTCTTTTTAATAAACTCCGAAAAAGCCTGAGAAAATGTAGGAAAATCCTGAGGCCCACAATCGAATCAAAAAGCCTGAGACTTGGACAATGAAGACAGTGAATATTTCTTAATCTTTTCATGTTTTGATCTCTGTAAAAAAAACACTATGATGAACGTGATTTTTTTTTTCATTTTATTTATTTATTTTCAGAACAATAAGCGAAAACTTGATTTGGGATATATTACTACAGAATTCAACCTTTGCGTTCAAATTCGCAAGTATAGCAATCAAGTTTTCCATTTGATTAGAGTTTTAATTAAAACTGAAGGTTTTTAATAAAACTCCCTCCCAAAAGTGCATTTTCATTAAGCCTTATAAAAGCTATAGTATTTTTAATTTGCTGATTTTTTCTATAAATTGTAGCCATGGAAAACACTCGAAATAATTTACATCTAATCCTTTACTGCATTTCCCTGAATTTTTCGCTTATTATCATATAGCGTAGTAGATACCACCACGATCCCTAAATTCAATACTCGTGTCTCAATTTCCATGTTATTTCCTTCCCAACGACTACAGAGAAAGGCAATGACTCTCTTGAATATCCGAGCGGCGTTGTTCCCAATCCCAATACTGAAATCAGCCGAACGCGATATGTATGCTACTAATGAACGGCTCGACACTTCTGATGACAACAGCCTCCCCCTTTCGATGTAATTCTCATCCAACTCACGCCCCTTCCCTGTCGCACGGTCGGGTAAAGAAATAAGTAACGTGGTCGGAACTGAAGTACACTCCTCTGGGGAGACCAACAATGTGTCTGAAGTCGAATAGATGAATTGGATTGTTCCGTTTCGAATATCTGGTATGTAACTTACATAGATTACACCAGAACCTTGTTGGCGAAAGGGAGTTCAGTGGATTTCGTATTCAAGGAAAATTTTCTGAGGGTTTTTTTTTTTTTTTTTTTTTTTTTGTCTTTTTTCCACGATTGTAGTGTGGAAAAAACGAAGAAGAAGAAGAAAAAAACACTTGCTATTCGACCCTAAATTATAATAAATACAACAGGCAGGGAAGTAAATAGGGGAGAAAACTATGGGGTATATCCCCCTCCCCATGAAATTTTCTACTTAGCATGAGCATTCAAATTTTTTCGTCTTGCTGAAATTTATTTTAATTTATTGATGCAGAAGGAAACGTCTATCATACCCCCCCTCCTCTAAAAATTTCTTGATTACGCCCCTAATATTAGACTTGATTTTTTATTTATTTTTTTTTTTTTTTTTAATGAAGCTATTAACCTGTGTCAGTTAAGAGACTTCTTTCAAAATCGATATTTATATGAAAAAGTAATCATATCGCCAACTATCAAAATTTTAAGTTTGCAGGATTTTTTTCCCCCCATAATGTGATTTTTTTGTTTTTCAGTTATGCCTATTATTCTTCGAATCATTAATGGTTTAGTCGTTTTACTCACAGCAATTACAGGACAGTTGCTACAATGGTAAGATTTATGTACGAACTTTTTTACTACATTATAGCAGAAAACTGGCAGCTTCGTTCTGCTGGACTACTTTAAGGCTATAAATTTTAACCACATCGGTTCTTCGGCCCTTGGTGGTTCGGTGTGTCCTACAACTGGAACATCACCGAGAAGGATTTCATTCTCGGTTGCAATTTTCCAAAACCTCAAGTATTCACGCACTTGCCTGTAAAACTACTTTTTCTGCATACACAGTTAAAGTGCAGTGAAACGTAAACATTTTCGTTCTTTATCAAATAATATTCGGTAATATTTTAGGTCGTTTGAAAACAGACTAGATGGACCTTCTCTAGTGGTCTCGAAAAAACAATTCTGATCAGGCAAATTAAATTTTAAAAATTGACATGTTTTAAAAATAATTTATTGAACTGAACAATTCTGATCAGGCAAATTAAATTTAAAAAATTGGCATGTTTTAAAAATAATTTATTGAACTGGACAATTCTGATCAGGCAAATTAAATTTAAAAAATTGACATGTTTTAAAAATAATTTATTGAACTGAAGTTACTTCATGAATCTTGATTTTAAAATTTCTTTTTCAGCATAAAAAGATATGATGCAGTGAAACATATCTATAGTCAATGCTGTCTTTCTAATGACATTTCATTCGCATTTTTTATGTATATCCTTTCAAACAAGAATTTCAAAGTTAAACTGCCCTTTTGAGCTTAAGTCAGATATACGTTATACTTCCTTCTAGCTCCAGTGAATGACAGTGATTTTTTTATTTATAACTTGATTTGAAATCTATCTGCACACATATCCACAGAATATGCTTTATGAAATATAACTTTTCCTTGTCTGTAAGAAAGAAAAGTTTGCATAAAATTTTGCATGCACTGAAAAATACATAGTTCATATTTTTTTACATATGATATGAGTTGTTTTTTTATGTTCGCTAGCAGAAACAAAAATTTCGTTATTTATTTTACCTTTCGAATTCTTATTTATTTTACTTTTCGAATTCTTATTTATTTTACTTTTCGTTATTTATTTTACTTTTAGTCCAATTTATCGTTTATAGATACGTTAATATCAAACTAACTAAAATCTAAAAGAACGTTCAAACAGTAAATTTTTGCAAATTCAGCAAGCTTGGATTTTATTTGTTCAAAAACAGTCATACATTTGACTCTATTTTAACCCAATAAGCAGAAAAGTAGTTTTACAGGAAAGTGTGTGAACACTTGAGGGATTTGAAAAACGCTTCTCAGATCCGTATCTCTCTTCTATCTACCGACCTACCAAGCAAAAGGACATAAGGCCCAAGATTAAAGGAGTAACTTTGTTGCTGTTGTTTGTTTGCTTACACGTAGCAAAGTGCACGAGTGAAAAGTTCGCCATCTAAGTATCTGTCACTGAGGCCAATAAAGCATTTCGACATAATGTTGGACGGACGTCATTTCAGTGAAAACGGGTTGCACATTCGCTTTGCTCAGACTCTGTACATCACATGATACCTATAAAAACGGTATTAAAAATATCCACCGAAATTTTCTCTAAATACATACCGCTGAAAAACAAAAGTCTAACATTAGCTCAACCAATTCAATCTATTACAGACGTCCAACTACTTGAGTTAGTCACCGTTTCTTGATGTTCGAAATCTGATTTCTCCCTTTGAAGTACATTTCCAAGCGCTCTAAGGCACGCAAGCGTAATAGTTTTGGTGGTTGCTATGTGCATGTCGAATTAATTGCTTTGTGTTTCTACAGCAGTTAAAGAACACTCATTGACAATCTGTCTATTCCTAGCAACTAACTTTCATTTGTTCATTCTCAACAATCCACAGGAACTCCGAAAAAGCATTATCCAAAACTCGACGATCTGGACAGAATAAACCTATTTCCACCCAGACGGAATAACAAAATCTATTCGAAAACTTCACGGCAGAATACACATGGATTCTACAACATGCCACCCTGCCTCCCCAGCAAATAAAAGAACCCCCCAAATTCCTCCTCCAACAAGAGGGAGAGAAATTTCTTCCGAAACGGACCCTTTTGCCAGTTTGTGATGACTGCCAGAAGATGAAGGGAGTTTGTTCTATTTCATTTATTTCGACACCGTGGATTATTTTTTTTTTCATCCGCTTCCGTACAGTTTGTGATTTACGAAGAAACCTCGTGGACTATTCCCATTTCGAGCTTCTCTCCCTTTCCCTCTCTAGCAAGCAAGCCCTATTATTTCTATCGATCTGCTAGGGGACTGACTCATGCTGGAAAATCCAACCCCCGAGCCCCCTCTTTTCTGGAAAGCCAAGAGTCATTCGCAGTCGGTAAATTGAATCTGGTGTTAGAATGATCTCCGCATTATGGTTCTTCAATGTTAGGTTAACCCTTTAACGCGCAGTGTTCCCGTCCTGGGAACACCAAACTCTGACGTTTTAACTGTTGCCAGTCACGAAGAATAGATTTGATTTCCATAAAAATAGTTGCGGGTGACAGAGCTCCACGAGAATCCTTTACTTTCTAGCACGTCATTTCCCGTCAAAAAAAATGTCACGATTATTTTTAACAGCGCTGACATCTGCAGAAAAATGGAAGAATGCGAGAACAGCTGAATACATTGCACAATGCTGAAAAAAAGGGCAGCCGTTGCCATCGCTCGACTTAACTACCAGCAAGATGGCGCACAGCCAGCTGTCGTCAAAAAAGGGTCTCTCGAACTGTGGCACGCGATGAACGTTTCGATCGTCCGCCATCTTGCTGGTAGTTAAGTTGAACGATGGCAACGGCTTCCCTTTTTTCAGCATTGGGAAAGGGTTGCGCCTCAAAGGCTTAATTTCGAATCGATAGTGGATTTGTTACGTAGCTCATAAATGTTTGATTTTCGGGCAGGGAAGTCTTTTTTTTATAGGAAATGCTATAAACTGAGTTGAGATTATGCAGAGCCAAGTCTCGAAAATTCTGAAAGTCAGCCGAATTCCCTGATATTATTATTAACTTTGATTTTTTTAGAATTTTTACCTACTATTTATGAAAGCACAAATTCCCCGCTGTCGAGATGTAGTCATGAGGGAAACTGACTTGTAATAATCAGTTAAAATACTATATGAATTAGGTCGTTTAAGAGTATAATAGTCAAGTTTCCTGCAAGTAAACGTCCACTAAGGCAAAAATGCATTTACAGGCAAAGAATAACCCATATTTTTTTTTGAAAAGCTAAGTCATTAGATTCGTATCGATGGTGGATTTATTATGAAGCTTATAAGTGTTAGATAATTGGGCAGAAAATGTTTTAGAAGGTGGTACAACAAACAAAGAAACGAATATCCCTTGCAGATCGCTGTAATCACACAGAATGCCAAATCTCTATGATTCATTAGTTTGATATTTTTACAGAAATTCATATAAACGCAGAAAATCCCCAAAGTTGTTAAGGTGTAAAATATTAATGGGCGAGATAAAAGTCTAACAACCAAAAATTCGAAGTCGGACAAAAATTAAGTGAGGATGCTTCCGCTCAAAAAATATTAAGTGAAATAGATTGATCCCATATGTGAATCCTCAGTTGCGATAATTAAAGTGAATTCAAAAATTTGTGAAAAAGGTATTTATTTATAACTTTATAGGTATAAAAAATACTTTATTTTTCTGTACAGCCTGACACCTGTATTCACATAGAGCCAAATTAATTGAAATTCGGTTTTCTTCTTACAGATAAATCATAAAATAATTTCTAAACAATGCATTTATGGGAACAATAATTGTAAATTAATTTACATGAAGCTCAAGCATACACTTTGAGCTAAACAATAAAAGTATTTCTATATTCTCGGCCTATGTATTTGTATGAACAACAATTAAATTTTTTGGACAGAAATGAAATAATGAAAAGGAACAAAGCCTACATGTTCTGTATAAAAATAAGTATGCACTGAAATTAAAATTTTCTAGAAAATTGAACAAAGAAATCACAAAGGAAAGTGCAATAAATACCTGGCAAATTATAGGTATCCAAAACGTAACAAAAGTATACGATGTGATATCCATTTACTTACCTATAAAATAAAAGAAATGAAAATTATACAAAATGTAAACACATTTATTACATTTATATAGCAGAACAAATAAGGTATTCAAATGTGGAAGAGAGTATTTCAGGTGTGCACAATTAAACCGCTTTTTTTAGTAACCCCTTGAGTCAGCTGATAGCTGTTTGCGAAAAATAAAGTTTTCAGTTTCTATACAACTTCAGGATGTTCTGTGAAGATGCATAAGCCGACTGACTTGAAGAATTTCTCATCTAAACCTATCTCTACCCTCGAATTATGGGTTTTTATGCAAACACATTTTTGCCAATATAGTGACTTTTGAGGTTTCTCTAATAAGCGGCTCAATTACTCAATTTGGACCTTTATAAAATTACATCAAATATAATTTACTACACTGCACTACAGGGGCGGAACAAAAAAATATTTCGGAGGGGGGGGGGGGGATATGAAATTGGTCGTGAGTACATAAACAGAACAGACTCCCACCTAGAGCTTTTTGACAGGGTGAACCGACGAGCCAAGAAAGGGGGTGGGGGTGAGATCGAACGTTTCAATTCGATCCAATTACACCTGGTTGCCTTATAAAACTACCAACACGACAGCGTTTTTCAATGATACCACTGAATATAAATTACAAAATTACTATGTGCTGCTATGGCTTGCACGCGATTTTTAACGATTTAGAGATTAACATCACACACGGAATAATACAATGATAAATAAATAAATAAGGAAAATAAAGGAAAATCAGCATATAAGAACTGCCATACAACAGCACTCTAAAAAATCACTTGCTTAAAGGTTAAAATTAATAAAGAACTTAATATATGTGTATAACAAATATTATATATATCTTTTAATATACGTGTGTTACAAAGTTCTTTATTAATTTCAATATGAAAAGGGATTTAATATTACAAACAGAATGCGTAACCTGTTAAATGTCTCAAAAAAAGAAAGGAAGGAAGAAAGAAAGAAAAGAAAAAAGAAAAGGAAGAAAGACAGAAATTGGGAATTGCAAGTCTTCAAACAAATTGCAAGCTTTCGACTGCCGATAAAATACAGCTTAAACTATGGAATTTTGTGGAAATAACAGAATTCCGGGATCAATGGAATTTCCCATGGGATAAATAATAAAAGAGAAAAGGGAAAAATTGCGTACAGTTAAACCCTACATTACAGCTGGAAAACGCAACGTTGTATCCTGAACTCTAAATATTTAAAAAAAAGTTACAAATGCTAAGCAGGCATAACTGATTGAAAACTCGAAATATCAATCGGAAAGGCTTTGCTTTAAACGAACCGTTGCGTTTTTAAAGTGCAATAAAGCTCTCTCCTAGAAATACGTGAAGCCTAAATAGAGTGTAATCCGCTGTGAAGTTGCTAAAACGAAAATGTCTGGGTCATTCCCAAAAGCTGTTACAAAATGTTACCCTAGTATTAATCCCTCCCCCCTCCCTTCCTCTTTTTTTTATGTTATCAATAGGATCTGATATGTTATCAATAGGTCTCGCGTCCAGTGGCGGATCCAGAAATTTTTTTTGGGAGGGGCTAAATTTTTAAAAAAGCTTATTTCACCCAATTAAAATGTAATATAAATCAAAATTTTAGTCTAAACCAATGTATTAGGCTTTGGGAGGGGCTAAGTAATAAAATATGACCATTTTAGTTATTTAAAGTGTATAATAAAGTAGAATATTACCCTTGAGCAATCTCTTTTGGGGGGGGCTGAAGCCCCCTAGCCCCTCCCCTGGATCCGCTACTGCTCGCGTCCATCACTATTCTCCATAATAAATATTCTCCATAATTGTAAAAATATAAAAAATTTCCTTTTTTTTCTCATATTTTTGCAAATCATAGCGTTACTTCAAAACTTGCTTTCGAGGACTCAGAAATCAGAAGGTTTTTACTTCATCAGGAACCAGATCACATGCAAAAACGTGAGGCAAAATTTAGGGATGCCGTTTAGCTTATTTTAATTTCAAAATTCGAATTATTTTAGGAAAATAAAGTGGCTAGTTTATATATACGAAGCTAGGCGATTGTTAGCTTGGATATTGCGAAGGTTGATAAAAGAGAAGGGGGGGGGGCGAAAGCAACGGTAAATAATCCTACATTAATAAATCCCACGGTAGTTTTAACAAAAGAAACTACTTCAACGATTTCTTATTCATTGTTGATTGATTTTGCTAAATGAAACAGTTTTAAAGCCAATCATTCTCGAAAAACAGTCTTCACTTTCTCGCTTATGAGACATGCTTAGGAATGCATTGAAGAAATAACTCCAAATCTGTGATCGGATTCATAACATTTGTGCAGTATATTTCATCATGTAATTTTCCTCGCTATGAATAAAGTATAACCGTAATAATAACAGTGCACTTCTAATGAGTGGAAACGGATTCAAAATTTCTACGAAGCCTCCATTACTTATTTAAAGCTATTTTCCTTCTTCTTTTGCATTAAAAATTAGCGTCATTATAAAGGTACTATTATTCTTATTTTGACCGTTAATGATAAGAATTATTTTAAATCTGTCATTTGTTTCATAAATATCACCTTTTAAGTAATTATTAATTAAGAAATATTACGTGTACCGGAAAATAATGCCTTGCCTTAAAAAAATTAAGAAATTCTTAACAAGTTTATAATGATAAACAAGCTGTGCATGAACAACGGATTCATATTTCTAAAACTTTCAAGCATGGATTTTTCATAGATGCAGGGTATTCACTGCTGTCAGGAGACAAAAAGTAGTATCATTAGTCACAAACGAAAAAAAAAAAGTTGCGAAATAAGATATTTTCTTTTCTTAATTTTGCACTTTCTCCAAAGCTTAGTTCAAAATACTTTATTGGCATAGTATTTTTTTTTAAATGCGCAAGATTAAATAATCAATTTTTCGTTTTACTTGCTCATTATGCTTTCTTGTTCTCTCTTACATATGCAATCACATTTCTCATCATCATGCACACATTGAATACAAGTAACATTATACATTTTCTAGTGAAATTAAGTTTAAAAAAGAAAAGAATAAACAAAATTAAATAATCAATTTTTTTAATTGATGTTATATTTTCTAGTTTTTTCGCATACATTTTAATGGAATAAAAAAAGTCTATCACGATGACTAAATCACTGTTTGGCCCTCTGGAATAGTTGTGACATTCGAATACACAGTCACACAGTGCTTCTAGGAGTCACTCTCATGGCGGATAAAACTTGGGAAAAGAAAGGTATATAATAGCGAACAAAACTCGTATTTATCTGTTCGCCAAATTAATCAGATAAAGTAAAGAAAAAATAGCCAAATGTTTGAAAAGCATTTTTATGAATCATAAACTATCTCAAGTAGCCTAATCTTTAATTTAGCAAAAAAAGTTTCGTTTATAGTTGCTAGTGCATACCCTGCAATTGAAGGTTACTAAATTTTAAGTAGATTTTCAAAAAAATTGCAGCTTGTATAATGGACATAGGATGTATTTTATTAAAGACAGAAATTCATACTAGATACCTCCTTTTCAGTAATGCATGTGCTAAAGTAAACATCAATAATATAATTAAATTATTATATGGAATGCAAGAATATTCACGACTGTTACAGCTCGGATGATAATAAAATGAAATAGTGTCAGATGGACTTTAATCTGAGTAGGAAAGAGTATAATAAACTATGATTACAATTAAGTGAAATTAAATCGAAATTATTCAACTTTCTTCTTTTATAGATTTTTAATTTTCCTATTCATTTTATGTTAGGCAACATTTGTCATATAAAAGTAACACCATTAAGAATATATTTTTAAAAATTGAAAGAGTTTTAAAATTTTTCTTTTTAAAAGGCTATATTTATTTTGAAAGTGAAAAAATACATTTTCTTTCTTTTCCATAAAGAAAACGTATTTTGTTTATTTATTTTTATTTATTTATTTTACTGCAACCAAAAACTTTTTTCACAATTGGAATAAATGATATTTATCTTACGTCTCTGTTGGAAGCACAATAGAGCTTTTTTTTTTATCAAATACTATAATTTTTAAATATTTTTCCCCCTTTCATATACATCGGTTGTGGAAGTGGAAAAAATCAATCTAAAACTTCATGCTCTTTAAAAAGAGGCTTTTTTTAATATATATATATAAGAGCCACGAAATATAAATAAACTGAAATTTCGCACTTCAGGCATAAACTAAGAAAGTCTACAACACTTTCTTTATTTTTCCGAGCCAATGCCCTAAACAAAATTAAAACTATTTCTCACCTATTTCGTATTAACATTATAAATTGATCTTTTCAGACAATCCCTCCCCCCCTCCCCATCTTTTATTTTCCAGGGACAACCCCGTCTTACAAACGATGGCAACGAGGATCGAAGTGCGCAGACGCAAAATGAGTCTTGAAAGTGACGTCACTGGATCGATGCTTATCCCAGAATCCCCCGCTTCTCTCAGTACCTGTACTGACAGGGTTTGTTACTATCCTGCTAACCCATATTTTGTAACGCTGTTACAAACTGAAAGAGAAATAAATGTTTATTTATTTATTTTTTTTCCTGTACTGTTGAAGGTGGATTGTGGGTTAACAGCGGTTTCGGAATGCCGTAATTTATGTCAATAATCCCGAATGTGAAGTTATTTGCATCGACTCAAAAATATGAAGTATTTGGCATGCGAACACTGTATACGTTGAGGTTGGAGTGTGAGGTATAAACATTGTTTCATTAAGTAGCTATTTCTTGAAAGATGGAACGAAAATGGGCGCGCTCACGGGGGGGGGGGGGGGGGAATAGGAGCTAAAAACCCACACTGTCCCCCTTTCCTAAAGAGGAAGAAATAAAAGGGAAAAATCTTCCTTAAAAACTTAGAATTCTCACTGAATCAAAATGTTTAATTTAACCCATTTATGCCTAGTGTCCCTTTTTTGGGACGGCATTTTCGCTATCAGTCGAAAACGTTATTTATTTTTCCTAGCCTTTATCACGAGTATGTGGACCTCAACTCCACAAACTACTTCAATATGACCCAGTGGGAAGTTGACATACCAAATTTTATCCATAATGGTTTTAAAAGAAATCATCCCTTGTTCAAGAAGTTGACATCAAAAATTTATCTATTATTACTGGTATTAGCAAAAATCGGAGAAAGTCACAAACATATCTGGGTAGAAATGGGTTCAAAACAAGGAGGTTTCAAAATTGTCTACAAACTGTTTCCAAAATATTTTGTAGAAAGCAAGTTCATTGTTAAATAAGCGCTTACAGTTATATACTGTTGAACTCGGTTATAACATCATTGAGGAGACACAAATATAGTGAACCACCGTTTATACGTTTTTCAAGAGACTAGGGGGGGGGGGGGGACGTATAAATGACAAAAACGTATAGACGAAATTGTCAAAAGTACGTACATTTTCGTAATAACCGACAGTAAATATTCAGATTTAAATTGAAATACAGCATCTTATATTACTACATGAAAACAAAATGCACAATAGGACTTTTAAACTAACAGTTTTATACTGAATTTAATGTACGGCTAGTGCTTGTATTCATATTCATACCGCGTGTAGAAAGTATTCTGTAATTTTCGGCTGTATGGCTGTCTGGGAATGCACAGAAATAAAGTTCATTGTACATAGTTAAAAGTGCTTGTTCATCATTTAAATCGTCGGATATTAGATATTCTTGCATAAAATTAGAACCTGTCAAAGCTTGTTGAAAATTTGCATCACACAGTTTCTCTTCTCTTCCGTTCTGTTTTTAGAACGGGACTAGGGGGTAGAAAACGTAAGAAAAAAAATCAAAATAAATGGTTGCGTATTAATAAAATGTATGAAACGCGACCTTCATTTATATTTTGACCATTGCATAAATAAAATTCGGCAGCCGGCCAAGCGCTTCGAGTTTTTAAATGCGATCTTAACTGACCACTGAAATGACTGCCACAGATTTCAGATAATGTGCAGGCATGAAAAGGATCTGCACATGTGACTGGATCCTACGGCATTTGGCAAGCTACTGCTATAGTTTAAAATACAGAAAGAAGAAAAAGAAAAGGGCGGAAGGGGGTCAGGCAGAAAAGAAAGAGGAAAGCTCTCCCTCTTGCTCACAGCAATGGAAAAGATTTTGGCGACCGTATAGAATTACAACTATTAACTATTACTGAAAGAAATGAACTCGATGAAATAGACAGCAATGCGAAAAACAGGATGTCAAAAAGGCACTGATTATATAATACTCTCCAATATAAATATTTTAATTGTGTTTGTAACTCCTACGGGAGACACCAGCCATAACGTAGTCTCACCGAACCGAAAAATTAGTATGTTCAAAGAAAGTTTCATAACGATATAGGAGATGAAGAACTTCTGGGTGCGTTATAAGCGGAAATAAACCTCGGAAACAAATCCATCATAACAAGTGTGCACTGTGCATTGTAAGTAAAACCCCAGTACAACGAATTTCAACTGACTGCAGATCCGATTTATAATTCTGGCAATTTCGTTAGTTAAATTTGTAGCATATGACACTTTTTTAATAGAAAATATTTAATTCATTATAATCTGAAATATTCATGAAAGTCGGGTTCGTTGTAGGGGGATTTTAGGGCAGTGGAATAACGCACTCAGACACACCTCATACAATGAAAATTCGTAGGCTGTTATCCATTTTATGTTCTTCTAAGAGCTAAACTCTTAGCATACCATTCTGAATGGGGAAACTGTTGTAAACATTAAAAGGGATGGATGCGAGACGAGACGAGACGAGAAGCGTTTGTGTTTGTGGCAGACTGACTGTACTAAGGTCCTCGGCCTTCAGAGGGAATGCCCTCCCTCCTTCTAGTTTCGAGGGCAGGACCTCTCAGCTGCTGCGAGACGAGACAGAAATGTACAGTTGTTATGCGAGACGATTCAGGCATTTTATCATTACCTTATACGCGTTTTTGCGAGACGAGATAAATATTTGCAACTGTTTTGAAGGTCATGACAGGCCTATATTTCATCTAATGACTAAATATTAATGACGATATTAATTTTTAATAAAACTTTTTTAGTAAAAATAGCATAGTTTTTCAACCCTTAATAAGGATATTAATTTTGTGACAAGATATTCATTTTTTCGCAGTTAAAGCACAGATAATGAGACAAACTAAAGTTCCAAAATAATTATTAAATATAATATAAATATTAAATATATTTATAATATAAAACAAATAATAAGGATTTATTTTTAACGATATTACTAAAATATATTTATTTTTAATTTGGAACAGGACAACGTCATTGAAATGCCCTCCACCCTACCCCATAGATTCTTCGAGAACTTTCGTTCCATGTACATTCTACATAATGTACATTACACATGTATTTTTTTTTAAACCAGCCTAAAAGAATCTCATGATCTGTAGTCTTAATTACCATACAACCTGTGGGCCCTGTCTGCGTGTATTTTCATTTGTGTAAGCACGTACAATTATTTATAATACATTTATAAGAACATGAAACATATTTTTAAATTCTCCTAAACATAACTTTTATGTAAAATAATTAAAACTTTGTAAAATAACATACATAAAAGTTACACGTTAGTATGTTATTTTACAAAGTCTTAATCATTTTATCTTTTAAACACCAGTTCTTTTCAGGGTGTTTTTTTTTCCTGTTATGCATTTTCTTAACTTTTCTTAGTAATTTATTAAATAAGCAACCTTATGATTTATTTTTAAAAATTCTACAATAACTTATAAAAAAGAAATGGGAAGAGAATATGCAATTTCATGAAAAGTAACTATAAAATATCGTAAACAAGATTATTATTATTACTATTATTATTATTATTATTTAGTTTTACATCTCACAAATTAAACATTTTTAACAAATATCAAGAGTTTATGGAAAAATTCTGAAACTTCCTTCAGAAAAATTACTTCAAAGAAAGCCTGAAAATTATATTTTTATTCCCTGGAGATATTCTGTTTAATTAACTTCCAAATTAATCTTACATTTTTTTCTGCCCATCGCTTTTGTAGCAGATTAAAAGGAAGGCGAAAGAGAATTAAGTATTATAATAACAAAGTGAACAAACGGCAATAAAGTATACTTAAGCTGGAGACAGAATTTATACATATTCATACACTGGCTGTCCAAAAAAAAGATGCCATTACAGTTCAAGATTTGCAACTATAGCGAGAAATATTTCTTAGATTAAGCCTAATTAAGAAAAAGAATTAAAAAAAACAATTTATTTATCTGTTATATGAATGCTAACAAAGTAATTTTCTCTCGTGTGTTTCGAATAAAAAAGGGGACTTTTTACAAGATTTTTTTTCTTTTTTTTTTTTTTTTTACATTACATTATTATTATCCAAAACCGTGCACATGGTATTTTGTTATTACTTCCGCGTTTTTATTTACATGAAACTCCCCCCCCCCCTTCTTTATCTATATTAATATTGTGAATCGGACAGTCGAAACAATAATTTAACAACTAACTAGTCTGAAACAATAATTAATGAACGGTGATTAGCATTTTACTCCGCACAGTATATAAAGTTACCCCTCTGAAATCTTACAAAATATTTCTTTACACGGTTTGGCTTGGTTTTGTGGTTAAAGAAAGGACACGAAGACTATAAATGCCTAAAGGGGGGAAGTTGCCTAGGACGGAGGACTTTATAAGGTGTTCTAATGCGTAATCACGTTACAACTGGAGAAAACCGCCCAAATTCCTGAATATTAGATGGACAGCCGCGCAGTGGACCATATCCCTGGATCTTCATACTTCAGCCGTCTACCATGTTCAGTGTTTTTTTTTTTTTTTTTTTTTTTTTTACACGCGGAATATAATCAGTAATGATTGTATTTGCAATCGAAATTGGTTACAACGGCACTGATTTTAATGAAATCCTGGTAATGACGTCATTAAACTGTTGTAAACAGCGAAAATAGCATTCTCTGTTTTAAAGTCGCTTTTAGATTTTTCTTTTCTTTTGAAATGCACTTTTTTCGAAGTTAAATTCTTCGAATCTAAGTTAAACGAAAATCATACAAGCATTCTAAATTCGTTATTCAGGTCCAACTAAAATGCCGGTATCCATCTAAAAATTTCAGACATAGTAGATAATTTAGAGTCAGTGTAATCAAATAAACAAAATTATCAAAAATGAAACAACTTTTTTTCTCACTGTCATAAAGCCGGTTTCGCAAAGACTAAGTGAAGTAATTTGGAAGGAAAAAAAAAAAAATCCATGGGACAAAAATGTCGAACGTTGCACCCTTTAGGTATTAGAGATGAGTTCGGGCTCATTTTTTGAAGCCCGAGCCCGAAGACTTTTAATCCGAGCCCGCCCGAGCCCGAACAATATTATTAAAGTTGGAGCCGAGCCCGAAATTTCAGCTAAAGACAAATAAAATTAACTACTCCATTAATAGGATACAATACATTTGGAGCTTCACACACCTCTAGTCTCCCGTGCCGCTATTTTTTAAATAAGTGCGTCTATTTATCCCATGAATCACTTTTAAAATCTGTTTCAAGGAGTATGTTCAAAGGAGAAATTTTTCACGAGCCCGAGCCCGAACGCAATCGTGAATTACAGAGCCCGAGCCCGAGTCGGGCCCGGGCTCGGGCTCGGGCTTTCGGGCTCGGGCTGAGCCCGTCTCATCTCTATTAGGTATGGCCTGTGGGCAGTGGCGAAGCCAAAAAATTTTCATTGTGGGGAGGGGGTTTACGACTACTGCAACTCATATATATGTATACGTGTGTGTTATAATGGAGTGAAGAATATACATTTTGTATAGTATAAAATTCCTCATGGGGGGGGGGTTATGACCGCCTAACCCCCCCCCCTCCTTGGCTACGCCACTGCCTGTGGGATTTAGTGACCCCTTCTTCTTGAACCCAGGTTTGCCCTATTCTGCTAACCCCTTCGTTGCACTTTTGGATCAAAAAGAGCAAAGTTGAACCAGTTTTTTTTTTAATTAGTTAGCTTAACGACATAAAGTGCTGGTATATAATCTAAGGGAAACCTTACCTTGTTGTCTCTTCGTGGATTAAAACATTCTGGGGTATTTAGTGATAACCAGAAACCAGTAATGGCATACCCACTATTTTAACCGCGAATTATTTTTTTTATCTAGATAGGAATTCTCACACAGGAAATCTCTCCCACATAATATAAATCCATATCTAAAGCAATCGAAACGTGCTGAGAAACATAATGTAGTTAACAGGAACAATGTACCTCAACTCAGCTGTGCCACGTACGTATAACCAACTGCCGAATCGATTCGTCTGTCAGACAGAATAACAGTAAAATCAGATTAAACAATCCGTGGCCTTGTGTGGTTACACTTTAGTTCTGGTTGCTATTTTGTTTACTATTTTGGCATTGTTTTTAATTTTCGATCAGAAAAAAGCTGTTATTCTGGCATGCAGATATTTATTGAGGATCCAGGAATTATTTTACAGTTTGTGGTTATCGTTTTTCCCGTCAGTAGTTCCACGTTTTCCGATAAATGCATTTTTTTCTCCCTCTTACGTTGTAGTTCGATGCATTTAATAAATATGTAAAATAGCTACTTTGTTTGTTTCGTATAGTTAGTATTCACCATCCAAAGATTAAATAAATAAATAAATAATTTAACAGAAATTGTGGATAAAACATAAAAATTCATTTTTAGTCGGGCAACATCAGACTGTGTTTTTAGTTTCACAATATTTTTATTACAATTTAACTGAATATATATATATATATTTTTCCACGAATAAATTTATTTTGGTCCTAGACTGTGCAATGAAGCCAGCGAGCAGTGGTTAGAAAATCTACTTTAATAATTAATCAAATAAATCTTTTTCTGGTTAGAATTGTACTTTTGCCGTTCTTGCGTACGTTGAAGCATGAAACAGTTTTTCCACGATTTTTAAACTCTCAACGTGGTTTGCGACCATGTGGCTCGTTTCGGGTGGTATTCTATGATACGTTTTCATCCTCTTGATGCCTTTTACCACCCCTCTGCCTTTGTCGATCGGATTTTGGAACATCGCGTATATTGGCACAAAATTTTTAAAGCGCCCCTGGTATAAAAATATGAGAGTCAGGCCCTGATGTCAATTCAAATGATGCAGCCATTTCAAAAACCGCTCAAATCATTATTTGTACCAAATACGGTCAAATACAGTTTTTTTTTCTTTTTGATGGCCGAGTCAATTTAAATCAAACAGTCGAACATTCAAATCAGCCGAATTCAATTCAAATCAAACCAAGCTACATCATCTCGTTACGTGTTCATGGACACCTGCTACGTGTAACAACACACTTTTCATCCGGTACGTGAGTTTATATGGCACCAAAACACGGACTTGGAATAAACAGCAGCGTTATCGGTGTGTCGCATTTTTTTCTCCCGTCAGGTAATCCAATAATAATGGGCTCCAATCAACGTGTCACGTCCGTTTCGTGAGCATAATTATTACTCCGTTTGTCAAGCATCCATTTAGTTTTTAAGAGCCGAAATGGCCATTCTTGGCATTCCGGGGCTGACAGTTCGCCTCTTAAAAAAACGTTTTTCTCCCGTAATTGCCAACCACCACGAGACGAGAGGATTCACGAATTAGGATTCACGAAACTGGACAGCTACCGCAACCGATGTTTCTTCGTGTTTAACCCTTTAACGCGCAGTGTTCCCGCTCTGGGAACACCAAACTCTGACGTTTTGACTGTTGCCAGACACGAAGAATAGATTTGATTTCTATGAAAATAGTTAAGCTTGTCATAGCTCCACGAGAATCCTTTACTTTTTAGCACGTCATTTCCCTTAAAAAAAATTCCCACGATTATTTTTAACAGCACTGACATCTGCTGAAAAATGGAAGGATGCAAGAACAGCTGGATAGATTGCCCAGTGCTAAAAAAAGGGCAGCCGTTGCCATCGCTCGACTTAACTACCAGCAAGATGGCGGACGATCGAAACGTTCATCGCGTGCCACAGATCTAGAGACCCTTTTTTGACGACAGCTGGCTGTGCAGCACAGCCGATCGTCCGCCATCTTGCTGGTAGTTAAGTCGAGCGATGGCAACGGCTGCCCTTTTTTTCAGCATTGGGAAAGAGTTGCGCCTCAAAGGGTTAAAATTATGGAAGCATGTGAAGTAGCGATTACGCAGGTGGAGAAGTTTAAGCGAGCATTTCTTATAAAAGGAAGATTGTCAACAGAAAAATAAGACCAGGATATTAAATAAGTATATTCAATGACAATAAATACGTAGTCTAACTCTATTACAACATCACCAGGGTGTGGGTTAGATAACTTGTGACTCCATAGCCGTATAAGCGAGGGTTAGTCCTGTGGAAGAGTAACTGAATGGTACAGAATATTTTAAGGTTAAAAAAGAGTTCTTGCTAGAAATGACATCACTATAACCATTTCTAAATGTGCGTTTGTTTCTTGTATTGTGTTGTGTGTGTATAGTACATGTACTCCCGCTTCTCCCTTAAACTAAAATCCTGGATGAGCTATAAATGTAGTACCTAGGTAGATAGTGAAGAATTCCTTTATCTTTAATCATTGTTGAAGCGCATAATGATTAAAGGAAGAGTCCAACAGATTAGTTTTATATAAATTATACAAAATACATACAACATTAGGCTCAAAATATTTGTAAAAAAAAAAAAAAAAAGCCACATATTGTATATTAACAAAGATGCAAAAATGTTATTCGAGGCTCATATAAGTAAGCCTAACGAGTTAATTTCTTGAGGTTTGTTCCTTATAACTGCGATTTTTTAAACTTCGCAAGCTGTGTCTCGCTTGTCAAAAGCTTCTCTTGAGCATAATTATTGTCAAAGCAAATTTTAAGATAACGGTGTTCTTCAAGCCGAAAATAATTCTAAAAGAACGATGATTTAATTTCTCAACTCACATAAATTTCACACGAAAGACATTTATTGCCTGTAAAATTACAATCAAGGGCCGTCTTTTTAAAGGCTGATTTGTAACTGTTACACACACACATCCATGAAATTTACCACTATTAGTAGCACCAGATACCTACTGACGTTGGAGCAAAGCACTTTTCTCACAAACACCGATTTTTCAATACTTTTATTACTTCATGCCTTTCTTAACTTTATTAATTTCAAAAGGAAAATGTTAATATCAGTGAAATAAAGGAGAATTTTTTTTAAAAATTGTTGTTGTGAGTGTGAGTGTGTGTGTGGGGGGGGGGGGGGGGGGGGGATTTTGAACTGTTTTCAAAAAGTTACAAGGCCATAATAAAGTTGGAATTACGTTCCCAGAATGTTTACGCCTAAAAATACACGACCTTTTTGCATTTATAAAAGGTTATGCACATTTTTTAGTGAAGCGTTTAAAAGCAATTTAGAGCATGGTTATAGCATAATCAAAAGTATTACAATAGCAAATAAAAAAAGCTAGGCATCTTCAATGGAAATATAATTTAACTATCACATTGCAAAATTTGCTTGATAAAACAATCAGCATGATAATGTGTAATGCAATTTTTCAGAAAAAGACTTCCATTTACATCATTTAAAAATACTTTCCTCTTTTCTTTTTTTTTTCCCCGTTTACTTACAGCAATTTGCCAATAGGTCGCACTTTTTTTTTTTCCTAATTTTTCATTGTGAAAGTCTAGGTACGACAATTAAGAGGAGAAACCTGTCTCACAATATTCTACTAATGCTAATGCTAACACATCACTGATATAAAAACAATACATTATACTAAAATTAGCATCTTAACCAAACGTTTCCAGATTATATGTTGTATATTAAATTAGTCTTTTTGTCAGTTGCACACAAAAAAGTTTTTTTTTGTGATAATATTTGTTATCAGACAAAAAATTCACAAATAATGTTTGAGAAAATTTTGACAAAAAATTCTAATAACATAATTCACAATAAATCCTTCACACCAAGTATCAGTAGCACAGTATTTCTGCGAAGAGTACAGCTGGTAATTCTGTATTTCCAAGACGGCGATCGAATACACACAACTGTGACTTTTATGCGGGAGGGAAATATTTTGACAATTTTTTCTTCTTCAATACGGAGGTGCGACTATTACGCGAGTAACAAGGTATATTTAATCTTGGATATAAATTACATGATTCTATAAAAGAAAGAAAAACCTTACACTAACAGGCTAAATGTCTTATGAAGATGTTTGAAACCTCGAAATCAGGTATATTTCTTCTCCATGTTTTGCATTCCTCTGCGTTGTGTCTCGTTAGAATCGTTATATAAATAGGTTTTATTTATTTTAAAATAAGCTGTCTGACGGTGCGGTGGAGGGGGGGGGGGCAGGGCCTTATTATCACATGGGCAAACTCGGGATTTTGCCCAGGGCCCCAGGCTCGAAAGGGCCCCCTATTTCAAATGTTGATCTGAAACATTCTTTTTTTATATCAAAATTTTATGAAAAATAAAACAAATTTCATAGATGGGGGCGACCAAATTCAACAATGGCCCTGTTGGTCATAATCGGGCCCTGGGGGGGGGGGGGTGAGAGACATGTACAAACCTTATTTCTTAAATATCGCCACAATCAGAACTTACATATTAACCTATCATTTCAAATAATGAGCAATAGGCTGCGCTATGTCTAAACCCTCGCTTATTTCTCTTTGACACCAACCACAGCTCATTATTTTTAATTATTCCTCGGTGGCCATTTCCAAGCGCGCATACAACTAAACTCTCTTCGAACTTTTCCGTCCTCCAGCACACAGCAGAAATCCTTTTCGAACAGAAATCTGGAAGTATCGTATAAAATGATAAAAGCCCATCGATTAAGACTAGCAACACGGGTTATTAAAAACGAAATATGTATTCATTGGCCTTCTGGCTACATTCATAACTTTCTGCGATATTGAACGCTGACTGTCACAGTTTTCTCGCGAATCGATACGCCAAGTATCGATTTCTGGCAGACGAAAAGTAAAGCGAGAGTAATCTCGAACGATTCTCTCTCTCAAGGGTGCACTTCTTTCATAATTTCTTACGCCAAAAGGAAGTCACATTTAAACAAGGTTTTCGCTTGACACAGCCTATAAATTGCGTTGAGGGTATTTATTCGTTAGAAACTTTTCAGCATCAGTTTACGAACGAACCTCATTAGAATGTTTTAGCACGAAACATGGCAACACCGTAAGCAAATAAAGAATGCTAAGGAAAATTGATAAAACAGATATGTATCCGTAGAATTCTGTGTGAATTTATTTTCCTGAGTTCTCCGAGGTGTTTCCGATAAATTCTTATAGATGACGAAGAAAAAGCGCACACATCCATGAAATTTAATTTGGATTGATGTAAGTGATACATGCAACTAAATACGATACTTTACAAAAGTTGTGTGTGTAAAATCCATTAATGCACTACACTGTTTGGCACTTTGGAACTAGAAAACTTTAAAAGATACAAGGCGCTAATTATAATATAGTCGTTTTAATAATCATATGACATGGTCTTTTTTGAATCATTAGTGTTCAGATACTGTCAATAACAATCAGTTTTCTTTCCTTTATAATGTAACACAAATTAATACATCAGTTACATGAAAACGGCTTAAATAAGTCAAACACAATATCTATAGCATAGACTGGTAAAACTATCTTTTTCTCTGCTTCATTAATGTTTATTTTAAATAGGTATATCTGAAGGTATGACTATCCGGGGCGGCTCCAGGAATTCTGCCGTCCGGAACATTGACGCGGTCAGTCAGGCACTGAGATCTCAAAAAATAGCGAAAACCCGTAGCATAAAACTTCTATGGTACGACAGATTTGCTCCCTACGAAAAAGTATGCGAGTCCCTTTTGTACTGCAGTTTTGCCCGGATGTCACGCGAAAATCGTTGTGCGCTAGCATTTTTCTAGAAGCCAGACTGTTTCGAACATTGTTCAATTTTCTTGGATAAGTTGGCTGCGCAGCAGGGACGTACCCAGAAAAAAATTTCGGGGTGGGTCCAAAAATTTCGGAGGGGGTCCAAACAGTGAAAAAGACAGCATTTTATACAACAAAACTTCATCATTATTACTTTGCTTACAAAAACTGAAATTTCGGAGGGGGTCCGCCCCCCCTGGACCACCCCTGGGTACGTCCTTGGTGCGCAGGGCGAAAATCCGGTTAATTAGATCACTGGACGATGTCCTCGCCTTTTCCAAGATAGCGGCCTTTCTTAGTACTCTCTGGAGTGTTAAAATACAAATAGATTTTATTAGTGAAATGACGCTAAAACCTTAAAGATGCAAATTACTGTGATAAAAATGAAATATAAAGAAACTGCCCAGCTTTTAGAGGCAAGATGGCGAAATATTAAAAATTTACAATCGGAATATTAATTTCGTCACAAAAAAGGGGCGATCACGCCTCCTAACTGGAAACTCATTGACTGACAAATCAGGTCCCACTTCGTTTCAAAACGTTTTACCGCCATGAGACCACCTGCGAATAAATACAGTTTGACCATTTCGGTGCTAAACCACTTTCAACTTTTTACTGGCCGTCACGTCAACTTTGTACTGCAACTTTGAAAGGCGTAATGCAGTGTTAATCAGCGCCTGACTACAAAATTTTTGTAGTACCCAAGCCACTTTTGAAATTGTGTGCGCCTATACATAGCTGGTTGAATTTTTGTGCCTTTATATATCGCTCTATGCTGAATTTTTCCCAGGGGCACGTGCGATAATAAGGGACTCGTATTAACCCTTTGAGGCGCAACCCTTTCCCAATGCTGAAAAAAGGGCAGCCGTTGCCATCGCTCGACTTAACTACCAGCAAGATGGCGGACGATCGAAACGTTCATCGCATGTCACAGATCTAGAGACCCTTTTTTGACGACAGCTGGCTGTGCCGCACAGCCAGCTGCCCAGAGCGGGAACACTGAGCGTTAAAGGGTTAATCAGGGCCTGAATCGCATGTCACAGATCTAGAGACCCTTTTTTGACGACAGCTGGCTGTGCTGCACAGCCAGCTGCCCAGAGCGGGAACACTGAGCGTTAAAAGGTTAATCAGGGCCTGACAACAAATTTTTTGTGCCCAAACCACTTTTGAAATTTTGTGCTCCTATACATAGCTGGCTGAATTTTTGTGCCTTTATATATCGCTCTATTCTCAATTTTTCCCAGGGCACGTGCAATAATAAGGGACTCGTATTAATGCAGTGTTGTACATGCATTTTGTGTCGCGAAAGCTGATCGTCTGGCGGGACGAATGCGAGGCGAAACGAGACAAGAGATTTACAGCTTTTATGCGAGACGAGATAAAGCTTTGCAGCAATTTTGAGAGAAGAGACAGAGGCATTTTCCGTCTCGCAACCTTGTCGTCTGATAAGGACTTTAGTTACGAGTACTCGAGTGTCATTTTAAAAGGTGCATCAGTTAGTATGACAACGATAATACTTAACAAGTCTCCCATGCAATCCAAACAAATGACATTTCTCATACTTAAGCACTGTATTCATAAATTCACTGAAACAGAGATCATTGTTCTCTGCTGAGGTTAGCACAATTCAATGGAGCTCGTAACTATTTTCTAGGGTTATGAGTGTTTTTCATTCATTCGATTTCTAAACTCTACAGCACGAGCACACACACCTGGACATCGTCCGAATGACGTCACAGCCGGTCGACCTTGCGCACGCATGCAGTATTTATTCATGAATATTGAAAACCCCATTGTAAAAGTCATAACAAACAGTTCCGCCAGCTGGGACGCTAACATGGAAAATAGGGAGCACTGACTTCATATATATTTTTTATTTATTTATTTATTTATTTTCCACACTCCCACGCAAACAGCCAAAACTTTTACTTTCCATTTAAAAACGCTTTTTCTTTTTTTTTTTTCTTTCCCTCCCACAAAAAAAAAAAGAAGAAAAGAAAATTAATGCATAGCAATCACGAATATCGCCGGCGTTATTTCGTGCGAATCCACCTATGTGACGCATCAAAATGCGCGAAGTTAGCGGCGCGGCAGTTGTTTTTTTCCCGTAAGAAAATTTGCTAGATGATGGGTCCGCAGGCAGAAGTGTTACGTGAAAATAAAATAATGTATGTTTCTGTATTTATTGGGGGGGGGGGGGGGAGTTCACAGTAAATTCAGGAACGTGACGACGTTTGACTAACACTGTTTCTGTGAGGTTAAGTGAATGAGGTCAAAAATTAGGGAAATTCTTTCATTTTTTTCCCTTAATGGATGAATTTCGATCATGTTATTACAATATGGGGGGAAAAAAAGTTTTTCTTCCCTAATTTTATATTAATTTTCTTCATTTGTGCCACGTATGTCCATTGTTTATTCACTTTAGCAAAGGAATTAAACATTTTATTTATTTATTTATTTATTTATTCCCTGGCATAGAATGTAAACACATTCAGCAAAATGTACATTCCCCACCCTCTCCAACTCCAGCAACTAACAAAGAATTGAAATCGTTCTCCATAATTAAAACAATCGATTTCTCAATAATGGCAGCTCCTCTGGTACTGTTAGTTGTTTGTAAAAAAGTATTGGGACGTACACTTACGGGTTTAAGCTGGAGGGGGGAAGTGGAAAACGGAGAAAAAGGCTATAGCAAGATTCCAAAATGACAACTTAAAACTTAATGATAAATGCATTTTTTAAGCAGATTGGAGAGGTAGTAACGGAAACAAACACCATAAACAAATACAAGTTTCCATTAAATTATTATTATTACTATTATTTTCAAAACATTTATGCGTAGAACTTAGACCATAGGTTTGTTTTAAACAGGCGCGTAGCCAGGAAAATTTTTCGGGGGGGGGGGGGGGGGAATATGAACTTATATCTGTATAAATAGACGGACTTTCATCACTAATCCAAAATTTCGGGGGGGGGGATATATCCCGATATCCCCCCCCCCTGGCTACGCCCCTGGTTTTAAACAAGTTCACTTCCGAAAAACTTTTTCAATTTTTTTTTTTTATAAGAGACTTCAGATTTTTATGATAAAGATACTGCTAATAAAGTATCAAGTTAAATTCTATTTTGAATGACAGTTTTAATGATATTTAATTTAACGCTCTAAAAGCAGGGTGCATTTCGGCGAAAGTGCCTTCTATAATAATAATAATAACTATAACTATTATTATTATTATTATTACTATTTTATTAAAAGTCATAAAATTAGAGTGGACAATGCGACGTGAGAACTGGACACAGGCCTTTACAGCATTTTGAATAATATGGTTAATCGAATGACGTTGTAACCGAGCTAAACTGTAGTTCTTAAGCAGACCATATGCTTGTATGACTTAATGCAAACTGGCAGACGCGTTCAAAACTTAACTGGTTATTGTAGGCGCAGAAAGTCAAATGAGTGAGATTCAGATTTATTTAGTTTAAGAGCCGAGGTAGCTCAGGTAAATTATGCAAAATATCCACATACCGGAGGTACGAAGCATTAAACTGAGTTGGCTCATTTTGGGAAATATAACAGGTGACTAATTACCCATTGAGATTCTCCTATATGCATCCTAATTTATCTGAAGAAGCATGCGTGTTTCTCCACTCATCTCTCCTGGGACGAAACTATGACGCAATTGATTTTTAAAGTGCGCACAATTAGCGACCTCCCGCCACCGTAATGAAATTTCTTGTGCAAGCCTCCTCTCTCACTGATGAGAATACCTAATGACCCCGAAGTCGGCACGATCTCAGGTGGATAAAATAAAGAAGAAGTTGTCGTATATAATTGGGCAGATTTTTTTTTACTGCTAACAGAATTTCCTCCAGAATCAAAAAGTATATTGGGTGGGGCTTGCCTTCATCTTTAGCTTTTTAATTAATTTTTTTTTATTATTATTACTCCCCTCATCCTTTCTTACCTTTCCTATTTAACCTTGCTATTTTTTAAAAAATATTCTCACGTGCGTTTAAAAATAAATCAAGGTCATCGAATGATACAGTTAATGCACAGAAAACCCTATAATAAATGAAAGTGTAAAAATTTTCTGATGTTCTAATTGCTGTAAATATCGCTCAACGGTATTAGTGTGTACTATAATATGTGCCCTTATAAAAATGGCGTAAATCAGTGATGGATAAAGAATTTTTTTTCAATGAGAGGCTCGCTCTAAATAAAAGTTTGTTTATCCTAAACAAACAGTAACGACAAAACAATGTGAATTTATGTGGTAGAGGCCAATTTATAAAAGTAAGCACATCTCATCTTAATCCCTTAGCGCGCAGTGTCCTCGACATGAGGACACAAAACTCTGACACTTTGACTGCTGTCAATCAAGAAGAATAAATTTGATTGCTACAAAAATACTTGAGGGTGACATAGTTACTTGAGAATCCTTTACTTTTTAGCACATCGTTTCCCGTAAAAATCGTCGATTATTTGTAAAATTATCAGGGTTATTTTTAACAGCACCCGGATCGATGGGAATTTATTGATATAGAGCACATATGGGCAACCGCCGGCCGGTGGGCCGGATGTGGCCCGCCACGGCTTTGGATCCGGCCCGCGAAACATATCAAAACCCATACGAAATATTCAAAATACCATATAAATCCCAATTACACGGCCCCGAGACTTTGCTAACATCCTGAAGTTTGGCCCGCAATTTCTCGAAGGTTGCACATACCTGAAGAGGAACAAATGGATAAAGACTGCCCAATGCTGAAAAAAGGGCAGCCGTTGCCTCGCGAAAAAGGCAGCTGTGTCAAAAAATGGTCTCTAGATCTGTGGCACGAATCGAACGACCGCCATCTTGCTGATAGTTGAACCGAGCGATGGCAACGACTGCACTTTTTTCTGCAATGGGAAATGGATGCGCTTCAAAGGGTTAACAAATGCACAGTGAAGCAATATATTATCCTTGAGGAATGTCTTTTTCGGGAAAGGACAAAAGTCCCCTAGCCCATTTTCTGGATTCACCACTGTTGTCGATTGCGCAATTAGTGGAAAGCTGCAGCAGCAAGCGGATTGCTGGGAAACAGTGGGGTATTCAAAGACTCATGCAGGAGGCCAACAATGGTCTAAGGGAGTCTTCTCCGTTGAGTTTTTAACAGTGATAAGAGCGAACAGGTTAAACATGAGTTCATAAAGAATATAAACGAACAGGAAAAAACATAGCATATTTAAATGACTAATCTCTGATACAATGCTTCGTCCTATTTATCGTCCCCTCTACCTTTAACCCTTTCCCAATGCTGAAAAGAGGGCAGCCGTTGCCACCGCTCGACTTAACTACCAGCAAGATGGCGGACGATCGAAACGTTCATCGTGTGCCACAGATCTAGAGACCCTTTTCTGACGACAGCTGGCTGTGCCAGCCAGCTGTCGTCAGAAAAGGGTCTGATGAGTGCTAGAAAGTAAAGGATTCTCGTGGAGCTATGTCACCCGCAACTATTTTTATAGAAATCAAATCTATTCTTCGTGACTGGCAACAGTCAAAACGTCAGAGTTTGGTGTTCCCAGAGCGGGATCACTGCGCGTTAAAGGGTTAAGCGTTTCTGGATCCACCACGCCTCAGAGGATTAAACAAACAAAAAAAGAAAAAGAAAAAGAAGCAAAGAAAAATTCACTTTTTTACATCTCTCCCCAGCGGAACATACCAAAGGAATTCATTTATGCATATCAAAAGAATTCATTAGCGTTCCTTCCACTACGGTGCAAGTCGATGAATTCATCTCGGTGGGACTCGACACCATAACTCGTCTTCTAAAGGTGATACGCACTCTCCAAAGCTAAGTGCGCTCCAAATATTTGCGAAAATTAGCGAAAGCTTCCCCGAGTAAAGTGAATACCTCCCCCGCTTTTCAACATAGGGGGCGTGGGGAGGAGAATCTTCCAAGGTTGCCTGAGAAACGAAGGGTAAAGTGAATTTTTAACATTCCCGTAAATTATTGAGCAGGGAAGTACTTAAGTCTTTTCGTTTGTGCAAACTGAGTTAGACAAATGGATCCGGAATTTGTTATCTGGAGGCGGGCAGGGTAATTCACTTACTCGGCGAGATCAAACGAGTTGATTTTCTTATCTTCCTCACTTTTTTTTCCCTCCTTAATTCTTTCTTTCTATCTCTCTTTTTTTTTTTTTTTTTTCTGCGAGTGCAGTCATCTGAATATATTCTTGGATGTAGAGAAATTGCCGACCAGGTGGTGTAGCGGCTAAAGAACCATTCTATCCCGCCTTGGGTCAGGGTTCGATTCCTGGATTGGTCTTGGGTGTTAACGTCTTCATAGGGGGTAATCTTGGTCGTCCATTAGGTGCCCCCATAAGAGAATGACCAATACCTTCTGGCAGTGGCGTAGCCAAGGGGGGGGGGGTTATAAAGGGTCACAACCCACCCTGCCATGCAAAATGTATGTTCTTCACTCCCTTATCACACACACGTACACATAAATGTGAGTTGCAGTAGTCTTACCCCCCCATGAAAAACGCCACTGCCTTCTGGCCGGGTAATGGCGAATTCCTAATCAGCAAGTGCCAGCCCATTATTTGAAAATAAATAAATAAATATAAATAAAAATAGAGAGCGCGCGCGAGAGAGAGAGAGGCAGAATTTAAAGTAAAAATTTCTGACAAGATTTAATAATTTATTTATAAATTGTTAGGCAATGAAGCGGATGCTCTCTCGTTTCCCAGATCAATACTATAATGTTTGCAAAGTTCGTATGCAATAATACTGGACCAAGTATGATTGTAAAACTGACTATTAACTTATAGAAAGCAAAAATTTGCATTTATATTTCATTGTAATGTATGTTAAACACTATGCAGGAAAAAAAAAAAAAAAACCTGCAACTTAAAATTGAATTTAATGTAAATAAAATGCACAAGTAAAAATTGAGAAATAAACTCAGATACACACACAAATTTATGCAAAATAACTTAAACACAAATAGATCATTTTAAGTTACTTGTTGTCTTTTTATGGACGCTTTTTAATAGAATATGCAGCATATCAATTTAAAATTAATTTTGTTCGTTTTGAATGCACTGCTTCTGCAACTCTGGGAGTGTTATTCCCAATATTTCTTTCATAATTAAAATTCGGGTCTTTGAAAAAGCTTTTTACAGAAATCTTTGAGGAACTCGCATCTACTTAAAAATTATCTCTTAACTAGTATACTAAATTAGTACAAATTGTTTCTCAATTTTTTTAATACTTTACATCGTTTTTAAAACATATGCAATGAATGCTTCAGGAAATACTTTACCAGGGAATTTAACAACGACAAAATTTTTAAATTTCTAAAACTTATTATACGCACTGTCGTAAATCCAATGTGATTGACATAGACCCGAGTGGACGAAACTGGCATTGCTCCTTCAATTACAAACCAACTTTTTTTTTAAATATTGTCTAGTTTTTATTTAATTTTTAAAAAATTAATATCCTTTAACAGATCATTTAAAAAAAAATTCTCCCCCCCCCCTTCCTTCTTGGCTTACATATTTTAATATTTGACACACTTTTTTCTTCTGTCTGGGTCTATTAAATCGCTAGCATAAACGCAATTCACATTTATCCAGTGTTAATTCCTTTTTACCATTTTCACAAGCACCATTTCAGTTGTCACATAAAACTTGGACGAAGGAAGAAATTGCGAGGTTATTGTGCGACATTCACGATTCACTGACTCAATGGTGCGATTGCGAGAAAATGATGAGGAGCAAATGATGAGGAGCGATCGCAAAACCCCTGACCTGAATCCATTTGAGCATAACCGAGGTGATATCCATCTTGCAGCTTTCGAACCAGCCTTATATACATGTGACATCACTCACAACTCTACCCTCCACTTTAATGGGCCATCAGCCACACGTTTTTGCCGAATCGCCATAGGAATGGTCAAGCAAGCAACGTCTTGTGAATCGGAGCGGTTACCACTAAATAGCCAGTAGGCTGACCAAGTAGGCCACACCGTGATGAGTAATTTGGGAAACTTGTCATTTATGGAACTTTTTATTTATTTCATCTGTACAAACGTGCAAGGTTAAGCGTGTCGTTTTAATGAGGTTTTATGTAATGGATAAAGAGTTAACAAACCATTGAAAAAGAGTGAGAATACCACCACATAATACAACTAGAACATTTGAGTTCGGCGGTGGCTGTGAAGCTAGCAAATTTAATTTTGTAAATAATGCAACGAGTTTCCAGCTAAAACATTTCGTTTTGCTTGGTAAATTACAATTAATTAATTAATTAAAAGAAAATTGCTGAGAGCGTCTATTTTCTTTAATATATCTTTCTTTTCATAGCTAAAAAAAAAAAAAAAAAAAAAAAAAAAAAAAAAGTTGCGTTGATTCAACAGAATTTAGGTTAGCTCTATTTTTCAAAGAAATATTTTGTTCATTTTCCAAAAATTTTGTTAAAACGAACAAAATTTTTCGGTTCAAATAGCGTCAACGAAATTTTTGTTGGATCGAAAAAATTTTGTTCAATTCAACAAAACATTTTTATTATTTTTATTTTTTCAGTGTATTAATATTTTATACAAACGAGCTTAATCTATTGATTTATTTTGTGAAATTATTTCCCAGTAGAAATGTGTAAATCTGTTCGGTGATGCATAAGTTTCGATGCAAATTATAGCTGTTGTGAGGTAGAATTATAATTGCATGGTTATAATTCCACTTCTGACATAATTTAAGGTTAAAAGGTTTCCATAGTATGATAAACGTCTTTTTTTTTTTTCGGGGGGGGGGGGGAATGGAGGTTGTTCAAATTCTATTTTGAGCAATCACAAACTTCTTCAAGCTAAATATATATCATTTAGTTGTATTTCACCTTACTTTTTTATTTTAAAATATAATACCAGAAATTGTAAGTCTTGACAGTTATTTGGAGATGTCAACATTTACACAATTTATGCAAAATTCGAAAAGTCAAAGCTGAGTAACAACATATCATCTTACCAAATTTCATTTCATTCGCTTTTAGTTGTTTTAAAGTGATGCCCGAAAAAAAATCTATACATTTTTAGCGAATTTCAAAACTATAGAAAAAATTTATTGATGCCCTTTAAAAACAATTTGAGTACAT
Organism: Cheiracanthium punctorium; assembly: GCA_038373885.1. Classification (NCBI taxonomy): domain Eukaryota; kingdom Metazoa; phylum Arthropoda; class Arachnida; order Araneae; family Cheiracanthiidae; genus Cheiracanthium; species Cheiracanthium punctorium. Next base: position 1,602,270 of record JAWZYV010015215.1, read on the forward strand.
TCTTCTGAAAATAAAATAAAATAAAAAAGAGTAACCACAATCGTGTTATCAAATTTCATTCCATTCACTTCAGCCGTTTTTAAGGAATGAGCGAACAAAAATACAATTTTTACAAAATCTCAGAACCTATTCATTTTTTTTTTTAATTCAACTGCATCCCTTCTATTATTCTACTTAATTTCATTCCATTCACTTCAGCCGTTTTGAGTGCTGCGCGAACAAAAAACGCTTCACGGACAGATATCTCTGTTACCAGACATTAAATAATTTTCTTTTTCAATGAAGTTAAAATAAATATTTTAGTATTAATATACATTTTATTTTCTATTTGGCAAGTAACATGTACCATAAACGTGTTATGCATTTAAATAAATACAGATGTTCAAACTGTTAAATAATAAGTACATATTCATTCTGTTACCCAGACAACAATCCATTTTTCCGTGAAGGTGTAAAAAGAGAGAGAGATTTTAATTTATAAATATGGGTCATTCCAAACTGACAAACGTAACATTTAGACCAGATTTCATTACCTTTTTTGCTTAAAACACAAAAAGTTAACCAAGTATTTTGTACTAAGTGGCTTTTTTAAGTGTAATTATTTTTTTTATTAATACCATAAAAAAATCCTTAAAAATTAAAGTTTACAAGTATTTATTTTTTAAAAATGTTATTGTGACTAACGTAACGTTTTTGCTCTTCGTATATTAACACCTTAATACTGCTCGCCCAAAGATAAAAGGTCGGCTTTGGCGCGCTGCCAAAAAAAAAAAAAGGATGCTGCGATTTGTTTCATAGGAAAGATGGGTTCAGATGTGCAAGGACTCTTAAAATTCTATACGGTAGTAGTGTTTTTTGAGACATTTGGACTTTCATTTCCGATTTACAAAATACTTCCGTATTGACAGTTGGTCAAAGCTAGCCAAAAAGTGGTTAATTGGCAACACTTGTCAGCACATACTAGAGAGAGAATTTCTTGCACATCTGAACCCATCTTCGCAGCATACATTTTTTTTTTGGCAGCGCGCCAAAGCCGACCTTTTATCTTTGGGCGAGAAGTACTAATCTTAATTCCTCTAAAACTTGAAAAGGCACAAACAATATTTAAAGATTGATTTCTTATATATAAATAATGAATTTTAAGAATATTCCACAGTTTTTAAAATATATTTGTATTTTTTTTAATAAATTAACATTTTAAGCTTAAAAGTGTGTGACTAAAGTAACGTGATTAACGTAACAAAATAAAAAACAAGTAGCTAATGACCAAATTATGACCAAATGTGCTATTTTGTTCTTAAAATAGAATTCCACAAGATTTCCTTTTTTTTTTTTTAAACTGTTGCCAAAATTCTAGTACTAGAATATGTAACAAATAAACATTAGTCATTTTTAATGTTTTGTAAAGAAAAAAAAATTGGTCTGAAGGTTGACATTAAAATGGAATGACCCATATATCAGATTTTATGTTCCTTATACTATGTTTTATCTATGTATCAATAAAAACAACAAATTCTGAACTTCACCGAAAACAATAAGCATGATTTCCAGAATACCCACAGATAGAAATCTCAAAATTTTTGAATTGCAAGAAACATACAGACAAAAGTCTTATTTTATTAATAGAGATACATGCCGCTTCCTTTTTCAGATTCGTTTATCTGGAACCAAGTTGCCTTCACTTCACTTCCAAGTCACTGCCCGCTATTTTCCACCTTCGGAATTCCTGCACGTTCTTTTTCAGAAATACGATCGCATTGTTTTCGTCGGCGGTGATTCCCGTTTCCTAAGTGCCTCCACATAAACCTGAAGAACCGACAAAACAAAAGGAGATACTACACAGACGTCTTACCGGTTCCGTTGGGTCTTTTCCTACCTTATCCAGGCGAATCCTTGCCCGCTTAACCCTCTGTGACCTAGATTATTTCATTCTTGGTGTGGAGCTCTTGAGTGAGAGACTAAGGCACAGCAGATTTTTTATTTGCTTTTTTTAAGAAATATATCTGCTTCTTTTGTTGTTGAATAGTTGAATATTGATTAAGTTGGTAAAATTATTCGATATTTGGAATTGCCGTTATTTTGCACATCCCGTTAATTGCCGATATCTTGCATGTCCTACTAAAGATGGTTCATCCAGACTATTTGTATATGCTTTTAGAAAACAAGAAAACTTTTTATCCGCGAAAAAAAAAAAAAAAAAAACTGTTAGGGTAATATAATATAATTCGCAATTATAGCCGTCGAGTAACCAAAAATTTTGATTGGATTCTAAAATTTAAGGGCAAATCATCTAAGTTTTCTGGTGTTTTTAAAGAGTGTTAAATCAAAAGTTTTTGAAACAGAATTCTGAGGGCAATAGATTCTTGCTTCTTACTATAAAATGAATCATTTCAGGGAATCATTTCAGGGACTAATGTTTTCATTGTCTAATAAAACATGATAGCCAAAGAAATTTGTCTTTTATCACCTACACAGGATAGGCAAAAGTACCAACTTTTTATGAATCTGTACATAACTATCGTTTAAATGCTGTATCGAAGACATAATATGCGTACCATTTTGATCTTATTCATCATACAGAGTAGAGCAAGGTAAGCAGTATTATAACTCAACTCCTGATGCGTCGAATAATTTTTATGTTAAAATAAAAGCAACACCGCTCAGTAAAATAAAAATAAATTTGAGTGATATTAGAAATCAGACGATTCGTCCTTTAAAAATATCAAACTGGTTTAAGATATGCACGTATGACATTTAAGTCCCTTTTACGGATATAATGATCGTACACTTACGGAATATAATGATCGTACACTAAGCATATGGAAAATTAAAATTCTATTTGCAGCTGTTTAGATTACATCATAAGCGTTGGATAATGCTATTCGCTGCGTATCTAGCTCACACCCATAAAGATATTAATCTTAAACTATTATTAAAAGTGACCTATATAATATTCCTTATATATAAAAAAAATAATAAAAGTGCAGACATAAAGTAGTTCTGAATAAATTAACTATTCAAATTCATTTTTAGTTAGCCCTTTAGTAACTATAACAACGCTGAAACACATCTCTTTTATGGCGTGCTTAAAATGTCATTTTGCAGAATGGATTATTTCTCTAACTATTTTCAATCCAGACAAGGTTAAACAAAATTGTCTGCAAGGAAATGCTGGTAATTTAAAATTCTTATAAAAACAAAGTTACCTACGGTATTATTATTACTACTATTTTTTAAGAAACACTTCTAAAAGTTAATATCTATATTCTTGACTAAGCTGTATAAAATAATAGAAAATAATGATAAGCAATAAAGCTGTAAATTGGTTCTACATATTTGATTAATTAACCATTAAAAAGACATAAAAAAATTAACTGTGGGGTTGTCATACTAGTACAAAAAAACAGTTTAACATGAAGTAAGTCCATTTATTTTTTTCTAATTATGAGTATATATTTTATGTTATTAAACATACATACATTGATTAAATTGCAGAAAAAGGCTTAAATTCTTAAACTTAATACTGTGTTTCACATGTTTTAAAAATTCCATTTTAACATGTGCAAAAGCTTTCTGTTTACGATAAATAGAAAAAATCAGATCAACATGCACAATTTTCTGTTGCCCAACTTAAAAATAAACCTGTCACTACAAACAATTTATATACTTTAAAGCCTAGTCGTTATAATAAACTAAAGGAAGGGAAAACACACTCAAAATACTGGTGTTAAACGATAAAGTAAATAAAAAACTTTGTAGAAAACAAACATAAGATTTTATAGGTAAATAGATACGTACGTTTCGACCAAAAATTGTTTTGGTCTTCGTCAGTCAAAGCCCTTTATCACAAGGAACACAGGGAACCCTGTGTTTCTTGTGATGAAGGGCTTTGACTGACGAAGACCAAAACAATTTTTGGTCGAAACGTACGTATCTACTTACCTATAACATCTTATGTGTGTTTTTTACAAAGTTTTTTATTTACTTTAAACTAAAGGAAGCCTAGAAAATTCACTATTAGATTTCTGACAAACTGTGATTTCGAAGTGTTCTTTGAAATCACCAATTCAATTACACTACTGCATTTACATTGGGAAATATTTATTCATCAGTTCTGACAACGAAAAAAATCAATTAATCAATATTCTGTTTTTTTTTTCCTTTAAGACACGCCGAAATTTAAACATCAACGGTAGAAATCAAGGTCAAAAGCGCATTCGTAATATTAACGTTACATCTCAAAATAGACTAAATACATAGCAACATGTTAGGCAGAAAAAAAAAGACAAAAAAAAAACCAAACAAACGTTACAATAAATAAACTTTAGCAAAAAAATATTTTAAATGAAAAGTTTGATCAATACAGGAAAAAGAAACTATAAATGCTTCAAGGCCAAAAAGCAAATGAATGCACGTATAACATTAAAGCCTAAATCACGGGGGGAAATCTAGAACCACATCATACATGTATTATGAAGGTATGTTTAGTTACATCTATGTTTCTCTTAAGAACCACAAAGTAATTCAGTATTCGAAACTGCTTATATGCATAAATAATAAAATGCCCCTCCAACAAAGCCAGGAAAAAAATACTTTTTTGAGGATGGGGGGGGAGGGGGGGGTTCATGATTTATACACGCACACTTATACATTAATAATATAAAACGCAGGGTACAATAAATGCTCCGTGAAAAAGAGCATGTAACTCATTGCTTCCTCTTAAACTGAAGTGAAGAGAAGAAGAAAAAAAAAATGAATAAATAAAAGAACGGAAAGAAGCATGTTAAAAATGATAAATTTCCAACAATACATAATACATCGCTGCATCCGTGAAGACACTAGTTTTTGCAAATCCCAACCATTATTTTCGATGCTTTTTTTTCCCCCACGAGAATACCTTGCTGGAGGCATTTTTGATATTTGGGTGAAGATGGATGAAGAACGCGGAGTGTTTGGAATTCGGAATCGAACAGAATTTTAAAAAGAAGAAGAAAAAAAAAAGAACTGAGATATCAAAAACTAATGTGGGTATTTAGGGAAGAATAAAAGAGGCTTCAGTATGCTAATTCGCTAGGATTAAAATCTTCTCGGTCTGCGTTACATTTCTTTTGTTCTATATTGAGTAATAGAATCTTGATAAAGTTAGCAAGAATGTTGTATGAAGTACGCTAAAGTACAGTTTTATTGACTCGAGATTTTGTTTAAACTTACTGCATTCAAAGTTCTAATTAATTGCTGCCCAAGTGAACTACTGCGAATTACATTGGGATATGTTTCAGGCTTTGGCACTGTCAGTCACACGCAATCTATCGGGATAATAGACCTCAAAGGACAATACTTTCATCCAATATAGTTTTGCTGCAAGAATTACAGATGGAGTTAAATAAAAGATGGGGGAGGGGGGGATCAAAGCCTATCGGATAAGAAAAAAGAATTAACAATCAGCTGCTTCAGGATCTAACATTTTTAAAGAGCACTAGCCACTAGTTTGGTTTTCGGACTACATCTGCCGAATGGACCTCTCATCTTTGACTCATAAGATCTTAAGCCATAAACCTATAGGAACCAGAAGAAGCGATTGGCCCAACCTGAGATGGACTGATTATGCGGAAAGGGATCTTAAGATATTACGAGTTACTAACTGGACAACTAGATAAGAGACCAGAATAAAAGGTTCTTGGGAAGGCCTTGGTTCAGCAGGGACAGTAGTGTCTATAGAAGAAGAATCTCATTAGTTTGAATATATTTTTGAAAACATCAGTCACAAAAAAAGTGGTAGATTATAAGTAAAAGCTACAAAACGAGAAATAAGCTGGTCTCTCAACCATTCTTAAATCCTAACTTAAAATATTAGTAACACAGCAGCAAGCTGTCATGAAGATATTGAAGTTTCTAAGCAGTACATTTTCAAGATATATTCTCTTCGTGAAAAATTTTTCATAAATGGTGTGATAATTATCAGTAGTATTTTCCCCCTAAAATAACGTTTGTAAATAGTTTTTAAAAAATTTACGAGTAATACTTATTTGATCTTATTAATAAGAGTTCTGAAAATTGGAGTGTTTAATATGCAAAAGCCATTTTATCTTGAAAATATTTCATATCAACAGTTTAGAAGCATTTATAATTACGCACAGGCTTAAACAAAGGTTAAGAAAATTCGGTATTAAAATTATGTAATTCAAAAACGTATTTCGTTACCAAACCTATTGAACAGATGCGTCCAAAGTTATACCGGAAGTACATAATGTTTCTGGGCTGGAGGGAGCAAGTGTACCTATAGAATTACGTAAAAGAAATGAGTATCAGAAGCGAAAATATGTTACATATCTAGGTGCTATACTTTCATTCTTCTGGTTTCCTCAGACTCGTATGTAATATTAAACAACATACCACTTTCTAACGACAAAACAACTTTCATCCAATTCTGTTCGTAGAGCTGGAACGAAGCGCTCTGCCGTATATTTCATAATAAAACTGCGGAATAAATAATGCTCGCAAACAATGCAGTTCCAAGACGTAATTTTTTTTCCCCTGGCCCGCTCCTTGTGAGAAATTTTGCTCTGGATTTCTTTCTTTCTTATTATTTTTTTGTTTTTCTGCGTATATCCCACCTCTTCTGGCTCTAAACCCGAAGTCCTATTACCGGAGGCAACTGGCCATGAAGGAAGGCAGATAGCGGAGAGGTTCCTAGGCAGAGTGTATCCCAAGATTGTTTTTCGGTTCCTCCGACAGAAGCAGGCAAACAACAACAACAAGAAGAACAGTTTGAAAAAAAATAGGTCATAAGCTTTGAAATACGTTTATAGAAACCTACAGAAAAAATGTCAATGTTCGTCTTGAGATGCTGCTAAAGAGCGGTTCGATTTGACACATGGGCTTGTTTGTGATGATAACACAGAGAGAGTTCATCAGACTCGAGCTGTCAGGTGGAATGTGAATAGGATATTATTCATCACACTTTAGCGTCTAAGCTACGGCTGGAGAAATGCATAATTTGTCAGATCGTGGATTTTGTCGAACTTTAAAGGTTGTCTAAATAAGAATAAGGCAAGCTTTATTAATAGCAGGGGACTGCAGTAAATAAACTGTGGCTCGATCAAACCAGTTTTTAAGCAAAACGAACCGTATTAAAATTGGTTTATCCATTTGAGAGCTATGACACCACAGACCGGATCTACAAACTCCACGCGTCAAGGTTTTTTGATCGTTATGTTAATTAAAGGAGTGAACAGATTTTTGAAACATGTACCTACGAAGCATCCCCATTAAACCATCTTTCTCATAAAAAAATAATAATAATAATAATAATAACATTGTAAATGGTCCATCTTTAGCTAGCTACAATGCCATAGACAGAGAAACACAAACAAGACGACACACAAATAGACAAAGACTTTAAATTTATAACATAACATCCTCTTTTACCGTCCGGGAGTTCAAAACACCCAGATATTCCTTAAACTAAATACGATTCCAATGAAATAAAAATCATACCTTGGTCTTAAAAGGAAAGAATAACGAAAAATGTAACAAAAATGTAAAACTACAACAGTTCCCAAACTTTTTTGTTTGTTTGTTTGTTTGTTTAATGCGACTCAATCAGATTCTTGATTTACTCCAGCTATCAGAAATGTGTTCGTGCTCAAAAAGCTATCACAAAATATCGCCAGACATATTTCGGATTATATTCGTTTTTCGAAAATACTTTGGTTGTAAAAAAAATAGCTGGAAAAACAATTTGTCGATGATATGGATTAAAAACTCGAATCATGTCCAGATTACTTGGTGAGAATTTAAAAAGTATAGTGCTTGCTATAACCATTATAATTTGATCAGATATTGGCTAAGCAAGAACTGGTTAAATTTACGGCTATTTTAATGTTGAATTATGACATATTACAGAATAATAATGACTTACTGACGAAAACAGTAATGGCCAATACTTAGTTTCGTGTTGCCAAATCTCTCCTTTAGCATAACCTGACAAAGCAATGCAAGAAGATTGCCTTCTTAGCTTCAAAAAAATGTACAGCAATCATTTCTTTCATTGTGAAAACACACAAATTGTGAGAATATTGCCAAAACTGCGTAAAATTATGTAATTATTAAAAATTCTGATTCAAAGTCAAATATTTTTCTATAGTCAGATGCTACCAATACAGCTTGCTTTTGTCTTCATCGGTCAGCACTTGTCTGCGAGTCGAATCGATATTAAAAGCAGATATTAAGGTGAATATGTTGCTATGTTCGGCACATTCATCGCTTAATTGTAATTGGAGACGGAATTCCTAGTCGAATACGGAAATTAAAACTATAATTACAGAGGCCAAAATGGTCCAAACTGGTTTTAACCATTGGATAGCCCCTTTGACAAATGGCTTTGGACTATTGTGCCATTGGATTAATGCCATTTAGCCACTGACCAAAATAGTTTGGACTAATTCTCCAAAACTTAACATAATACTAAAAACATTTTACAGAAATGGTACTGAGCAATATTGTTGTTTTGGGAGGAATTAATACGAACTAAGGTCATTATCATAAAGAGCAGAAGACTGGTTAAAAATAATTCCATTAGGAAGCCACTAAAAATAACTATCTATAGTAGGGATGGACTGCGAGACAGAAATTTGCGAGACGAGACAGAGATTCGCAGTTATTTTGCGAGACGAGACTGGCATATTTTACATTGTGATATAGGGATTTTTGCGTGACGAGACAAAGTTTTTCAGCGATTTTGCGAGACGAGACAGCTGATTTTTCGTCTCGCGTCCATCCCTAATCTATATAGTTAAAATCACAAACCGTCCAGACAGAGTCTAACTCACAGAGAACGTTTATTCACTCAAGTAAAATTGAGGGGGAAATGCCAATTACTTATTTAAAGTACATATTTTATTGTCTCTTTTTTTTTATAAAAAATCATTAATCCAAAAAGAGCATAAATATTAACGCAACGAAATTATTAAAAACAGCTTTATCATAAAATTTATATCTCTAAACACACGTAAGTGGTATTAATAGACACGTACTGTCACGAAAACCTCTTTTTAAAGAAACAAGCATACCACAAACTGCTACTTAATATAGGTTAAAAGAAGTTCAACACACAAAACGAACACCCATACATACACATTGCTGTTTCCGACTCAATATCACGTGTCACCAAGACAAATGTGCAGACCGGAAAAACAAAGTACAGAATTGCAGATAGAGGATAAAAATAAATAAATAAATAAACAAGAAAATGCAAAGACACTTGTCATTCTAGGCAAGAAACCCTACCTTACGTGCTTAGAATAAAAACTGAGCCACGGATCTTGTACCCCCCCCCCCTCATACACACACATACAACTTCCTCCCCCATTTTCTGTTGTCTTTCATTGCAAACGATTTCTTTTATTAATTCGCACCACATATTTTCTTCCGGCTAGCTTCAAGAAAGAAAAAGAAAAAAAAAATGGCTACAGATAGCTCTTTTATTCTTAGCACGACATAACTGGGGCATCTGGAAACATAATTTTTACCAATAACAGTAGCGTGAGACATCTCAATGCAATATTAAGCAAAGCTAATTTCTTGGAGATCTACTTATTTTTCACAAGGACTAACTCAATGGGAAAAAGTGACAGTAAGTAACAAAGGAAATATTACTCAGTCCCCCCCCCCCCCGCCTCCTTTCAATGTCTTTCTCAGAAAAAAAGACATATCGGTAATCGAAGACAGATTTAATGGTTGTAGACAGTCGTAATACCTCATGTTTGGTACAAGAACTTCGGGTAGAAACAGGACGAAATTGAAGACAGAATTAATCGGAACGGAATTTAGTAATTCTGAAAATGCCAACTGGTTATTTCAACCCTTAAGTGGATACAATAGCAGTTAAATAAAAATTAACTACGTTAGAGAATAAGGAATAATTAAGTAATTAAAGTTTTGTGTGATAATAAATTCACCCCCTCTTTTCTTTTAGATTTCCGAGAGAATTGTTACATTAAATACTTGGAAAACACAAAAAATTAATTAATTTTGAAATTTCATACCGTTTCTACCAGAGTACAGAAAAAGTGTTTATTTTAGCAGATTTGCAATGTAATATGCTTCGGTTACATAATTAATTACTAAATTATATAAATTAAATGCATAATCTTTTACAGAATTCAATTTTTTATTCCAAAAGTGCGTTTCAATTTTTCAGCAGAATGAATTCTTTTTTGTAATGTTAAGTTTTCTTTTAAAAAACAATTCTCGGCAAATTTTAAAATCTCCTTCCCATAAAAAGCTTTTGTAGAAACGATAAAGCTTTTTTACTTCCACACCCTCCTCCCTCCCATTTTTTGCAACGAAAATCCCTAATTTTCCCCCCCTTCTTTCTCAAAATTCCTTTTAAGATTTTCTTTTTTCTTTTTTTCATTTATAATTTTCACATTACTTGGCATTTTTAAAGATTTCCGCGAAACTAAGATTTTATAAAAGAGTTCCGATTTTTAAAAGCGTCGAAAGAAAATAACAAAACTCATAAATTCACCCAAGACAAACGTATTTACTTAGGAGGAAAATGCTATAAAAACATACAGATGAGTGCTTGACTGAACATGACTGCCTGTTGGTATAAGCTCGGGCCTAGCTTTTAATAATAATAATAATAAAACACGTTTTCAAAAAAAATTTCCCTAAGTCTGTAAAAACTCCAAATATTTTTAAAAGCCAAAGAAAATTCATCTTAAACTTCTTATAGCTCTTTATTTAATTAAATCGAATATTTGTTTTTAAAAATTATTCATTTGGACAATTATACATGTAAACTTCATATTTTAAAATTTTACTAAATTATTTACAAAGTGGTTTGAAAAATTAAATTCCATAAATTGTTTGAAAAATTGTCACTACGAGGTATCTACCGAGCATTCTTTTTTCCTCTTGACACAGAATTGGTCTTCCTAATGAATCACCGTAGAAATATGGATTGGAATTCATCAATTTTTTTTTTTAACTTTTCATATTGGAATGAATAAATGAAACTTTCTTACACAAATATCAGGCAATAATTGTACATACTAATTTCCAAATATATACTAACAGGCTCATCCAGGGGCGCACAATAACAAAACGGTTCTCAAAAACTAAAGGTCAGTTTAAATTTCTCTTGATGACATACAGTAGTCTGTTAAATAGAAAAATACATAGAAAACCGTTTTGCGTGGATTTAGTTTTAATGGACGTTTAATTGTTGATATAATAATAAATTTAAAAATAAATGAATGCATATTTTTTATTTATCAAACAAAATATTTTTTTAATTTAATTATTATTACATTTTACAGAAATTAAGCTTAATATTTATTATAATAATTTAATAATTATATAAAATTTAATAAACATTAATAAATATTAATCTTTAAAAAAATAAGTAAACTAACATGAAGCTAAACATATAAGACCCCCTAAAAAGGACCTTTTACAGGCCAGGTGGGGAGGGAATCAGCAAATTATTGATAGAAGTGTAAAATAGTAAATTAAAAATTCGAATACATAAATACAATTTTTTTTAATTTCACTATTTAATAGTGGATTTAAAGTCAAGTATTAAGCACCTTCTTTTTCAAGAAGTACCGTACTATAAGTAACTTTTCGAGTTGAATTCAACAGCGAAAAAAAAGTACCAGTTGTTGGTGAAATAAGCAATACGAAGATTCGATCCAGAAATTTTTTCCAGGGTCCCATTTTTATCAAAATTGCTTATTTTTATGAATTTCAATACTTAATTTTGCGAATTTCAACACTTATTTTCGTGAATGTCTCATACGAATTTTTAATAAAAGTAACCCTTTTTGTTTAAATAATTGATAAAACAATTTCAAATGTAAAGTAAAATGCCTAAGAAAGGCCGTTTTAATCGAGTGTACTTTTTTGAAAGGGCCGTTTTAATCGATTGTAATCTTATGAAGGGGCAGCAAAACGGTCTCAATTTTTGTCTGCATCAACCCCTGAATACAGCAATTATTTTAGCTTTTTCCAGGATAAGAAAAATGTTCGGAGTTCAATTTATCAACAAATAAGCAATACGGCGAATATTTTTGAAAGATGTTTCAACGGCGAATAAAAAAAAAAAGAAACAAACAAACAACAGATCAGAAACGTAGAAAACTGAAATCACAAATTCAATTAACTTCGTCGATAAAAATAACGTTAACATAAGCAAAAAAGTTCATTTACAACTAGCAGGTCTCTCACTTTACAGAATGCCATGGATAATGCCAGAATGGTAGTGCTTTATAAACCAGCAATAACAACATAACAAATCAACTATCCAATCTGTTTCTTAGATTTAAAAATTGACTTATTATAAAAAAAATAAAAAAACATCGATCAGACTATGCACAAATAGCTCAACTTCAAAATGCAGTTATCGACAAAATATATTTTGTGAGATTTAAGAAAAAAAAAAAAAAATAACGAATAACAAAGTAGAAGCTGGAACCAGAAAAACAACATGCTGCGACAATAAAGCCCTTTTAATAACCTAAACAGCTCAGCACACAAACTAAAACACTTCTCAGAATGCTAAACAACTGAAAGTACACTGTTTTATCCTTTACATAAATTCAACAATCAACATTAACAGCTTCAAATTCCAAAATGCTTTTCATTTCGCATATAATTCTAGTGCTTTTCGCACAGTGAGTGTTTGCCAGCTTAGGAATAAGTAGCGCACTCACGTGACTGCTTCGATTTCTGAAGAATTTAAATGGCTGTTTTGTTCTTCCTTCCCAGCTACAGGCGTACCCAGGCCGAAGACACAGCATGCCATCACGCGATGGTCCAATTAGTTTACTATGCCAAGCAGCTGCATATTAGCACTTCGATAAAACGTCAAGTGGGGGAAAATGGCAAGTATGAAAGTATTTCTTAAATAAATTGACAGTATCCGAGGAGCGTCTCCAATCCGCCGTTGTTTCATCTTAAATCGTCCGAGATTTGACTTGTCGCAAACTCAGTTATACTGCCAATTTACTTGGATGTATAGTAAGATCCATCGGCGCCCATATGATTGTTTGGAATTGTTCGTAGGTGAGGAGTAAGTCGAGGATCCTGCCCCAGAAAAATACTATATTTTAGTGTTCAACCACTTCTACGTTATACAAGTAAATCATAATCGTAATATAGAAGCTCGGGGGAGGGGCATACAGTGACGTAGCTAGAGAAGAACAAGGAGAGGCATCTGTCCCCAGGCGCAGCATCCAAGGAGCGAAAAGTAGTATACAAAAACGTCTCCATTCCATTTAGGCATCTCATATCGAAGCCTAAATTTATTTTTCAGTATATTATTATATGTATATGTATGCTTTCAAAATTAAAAAAAAAAAAAAAAAAAAAAAAAAAAAAAAAAAACTTTTTTCTAAAGCACATTTTTGAATATTAGTTGTATTTATTTATGTTTAAATTTTTCAAAATTACTTTTTAAGTTTATCATTCTCAAGCCTATTGTTTACTTTTAGATATTTATTTACTTTTTTTAACTTTCAAAATTGTAAAAAAAGGGAAAAAAAGAACGTGTTAAATATATGTATCTATGGTGAAATTTTACTAAGAACAATATTGTGAGCAATTGTAAACCATTGTAAACTAACTGCCTTTATATTGTATAACACTGATGTATTTTACCAATTGTAATCCAAAAATTGTGCTGTAAAAAAATAAAATAAAAATGAGGGAAACCGCTGCTTGCTGGACCTGAGCCTAGAGCTAGGGTTCAGCAGGACACTTCAGGAACTAAAACAGGCTTTAAACCAAATAGGTAGGCCGTTCCTGAAGGTAGTATCCTATAGTATCCATTTAGGCAAATAGGAAGGGGGCGCATAATATTCAATTGTCCCCGGGCGTTGAAAACCCTAGCTCCGCCTCCGGGACATGGCCCACTCCCTGCTCATAGGTATGGGCGCCCATTAGTAGATCTTTTAAAGTGAAAAGGTACAGTTTGATTTACGTATCCAATTGTATTCATATGTATCCATCCATATGTATCCAACTGTATTCATTATATATCCATCCATATATGTATCTCATAATTTATGTATCTTCCTAATAGCCGGGTCGACTCCCGACAACGCTTGACCACCACCCAAGCAGGGTATATTGGCCATTTCACTATGGGAGCGCCTAGTAGGCAGGCCAACGTTACTCTGTATAAGTAGTTTCCGAGTACAGAGAAGCTGTCCCATTCTCAAGCTCTGATCAAGGTTGGCGTGGCGTCGCATCCCTTTCGGTATTATGAGAACCGAGCTCAGCCGACTAGGCCACTATGTGAGGAATCCAAATTCACCATATATTTTGGTCTTCAGATTTGAAATTTCCTTCCCCATTCTCTGACGTTTTCCTCACGATTTTCAGCTACGTCATACCAAGGCAAATCTTAGAAGTAATCCTTAACTCTGTAATCATAACTGTGTTAGTTAATTCTGTATGAAGTAGCTCTTTGAAGTAACCTTTGTGTAACAGTGGTAAATAGGTAAAATTTTCAGAATTGTACTGTTTATCGAAAATTTTTTTGAATATAAAATTTGTGTTGATATATCTGCGGTACAGGAGAACAGGATTATATTCGGATATGATTCATCTAGATAGCTTTTACAGTGTTCATTAAACCAATTCGTTAAACTGAATATTTAAAAAAAATGGATGAGAAGATTTTCAAGCATATATTTTCAGTTACACGAACCTGTGAAAATTTCATAAAAATATTGTATTTTGATGTATATAAATTTACTTATATATTTAATTAATACGTTTTCATTGAGTAAACTAAATTTTATTTTACTTAAAAAATTTAATTAATAAAAATAGGGTTGACTAGCCCTGTAAAAGCTAAAAGAGCAAACTTGTAAGACATCCAAAGAATTAACTTGTTTATTCGTCTTCTAAAAATTCTTAACTGCAGTGCTTTTAAAACAGTGAAGAAAACAACTTTATATTGATAAATAATAATAATAGCTAATAGGTAAATAAATGAATACGTGCATCATATTAAAAAATATCTTTGATATTAATTATTCATATGAGTAGACCAAAAAAAAAAAAAAAAAAAAGATAGTGAAAATAATCACAATTCATCATAAATGGAGTAATTAATAACGATCCTTATGATGAATGAACTGCAGTTGTGATGAATTGTGAATGAAATCGGCGATGAACATACACAATTAGAATATCTTTTCCACTGAAAAACGTTTCACTTAACTATTCCATTTTTCTTCCACAAAATAACGCACAAAGAGAAAGTAAATGTACGAAACAAGGATAAATGGAGGCTTGAATTCTCTTTTTATTTTTCAGCGAAATTGTTTTAGCTTGCTAGTTTTTTAAAAAGACGCCAGAAAAAAAAAGAAAAAAAAAAAACTATCGTCTGTTTCAAAAAGTCTAGAATTTTTCCTTTTCTTTTCATTTTTCACAAATTTAATTACCGGTAGAAAAGAATCTTCTTCAAGTCTCATGAGTAATAACGGTATCCGGAAAGAAAATATATATTCCCAAAAATATGTATGAATCTCGAGAGGTTTTTCCTTCCGTCGAATACGGAACGGGGGGTGGGGGGAGAGAAAAGAACAGAAAGGGCGCTGATTAGGATGAAGAAAATATTCTGTAATCACGTTTGTGTGTGGTGGGTAATTTAAAAGAATTTCTCTGATATTTAAAAAGAAAAAGAATGTTCATAAACTATTATTTTCTTGCAAAATGCTAAAAACAATTCCAGATTTTGCAATATAATTTGATGTCTGTAAATAATTGAAGTCCGTGAAAGACGACCCAATTTTAATTGGATTTTACATGGGATAAAAATATAAGAAGAAAATGAATCGGATAATAGTGATAAAAACAGCGAAAATAAGGGGATGAAATATTATTTGGATAAACTTAGAGATATACTTTCCATTTGGAATTCTTCTATGAATGAAATCTAATTATATTGCGAGCAATTAGAAAATGAAAAATGTGTCGTGAAGTTCGTGTTTGTATTATGTTAATTACATAAATGGAGGGGGGGGGTGGATGTTTTTATGGGGCATGCATGTATAGTTTAGGAAATCGCATAGAATTACAACTAACTTTTAGTGCTTATCTAATCAATGTAGTTAGATATATGCCCGAAAATCAAAAATATTTTTTATAAACATTAATGTGTTTAAGAAAGTGGGAGGCGGGATCCGATTTATAAATTTGTGTATAAAAAAATATATTGACAAACAATATAAAACCATCGCAAAATTTAGGTGTCAACTTTCATAAATGCATGTTTAAATTAAAGTGCATTATTGTTAAGAAAATGTTTAAATTTTTGAGTTCTGAACGTGTGTACTCTCCGAGAGTGATATATCAAAAAGAAGCACGAATTATAAACATAACGTATTTATAGAAATATTAAGTAAAATTTATTACAATATAAAAACATAACACATGCATGTCCTGTAAGCCCTCGAATTATTTTACGAGCCATTGCTTGTATTTGATTTCATTGTTCGGCTTTTTTGGTTGCCTGCATTAAACAATTGTGACCGTATTTTAATTTTCATAAATGTAATATAGTGAAGAAAGTGACTCGATTATGATGGCATTGAATTAAACTTAAAATATCAGTTCCTTTGGTCACTGAAATTCACTGGCGAATTATTAGATTTCTTTCTTTTTATTATTTATTTATTTATTTATTTATGACAGAAAAGTAAATATGACATGTAACGATTTTCTCCCGTGATTTATTAGTATTCTCCTTTTAATCAAAAATATCGGTCTTCCGAGACAAAAGAAAAAAATAGTTCACGGAAAAACACTGGAATTTATTTCAATCATTTTCTTAAGGTGCAATATGTATTATACTGCCGACCACACCAAACTGAGATTAATGATTTTGGTAGTATTTACAGCTGGAGAAATTAAATAAGTAAACTTCTGTATAATATAATGAAATAATGTCATCAACATTAATAACAGAGAATTCGCGCAATTGTTTAATGTCTCATCAGCGTTTAATCTCCCAGATTGGAGGAAACTATTGTTGAAAATACCCGAGTACTTTTTAAATTTAGTGATTATGAAAGAAAATGATTATAGAAGTTTTTGAGTACATAGATTTATTTCATAGTAATTTTTTTCCTAATTTGAATTGATAACTTTTGGTACACAGGGTTAAAAAAAACACTCTGGTTCGTAGACCAAATTTTATGTTTGAATTTTTCTTGTTTAAATTTGCACAAATCCCATTTGCAATATTTTTTTCCTCCCTCGCTCTCTCTAATATTTTGCATAATCAGCATTTTTTAAACCTAACTCTGGGGAACTAAAAATCTGAATCTATTAACGAAAATTGATTTTACTGTAATATTAAATTACTAATTACACACACATGACAAAACGCCTCCGTCATTCTTTCTCCGTTTCCTTACAGCAAGAAAAAGTTTTAATTATCTAAGCAAGAGCTTTAGAAAAAGCTAAGCTAAATTAAATTCGTAATAATGATTCATTACCATACGAAACTGAATGAATCCCTTGCTTTCGAAGTTAAAGTTGGAGTCATTTCGACTGCGTCTGCCGGGCAAAACGGATCGAATAAAAGAGGAAAATGTAATAAAGTAGCCAGATAGTTAATTACACGACAATGCGGACGAGAGAAAAAAAAAGAAAGAATTAAACGGGAAAAAAAGAATGCGCCATTTGAGAGATTAAGGGCTGATCTTCGAAAAAGAAATAATTAATTGGATTACGTTTTGTTAGACAGAAATTGAGAATTACAGTACAACTGTGTTAGTAGTGGCATAAAAAGTGACGGGGGGAGGGGAGATATTTTAAAAAAAAGGAGAGAAAATCGCAAGTACGAAAAACTCTCATTATCACTGTTCTGATTTTCTTTTCACGCTTCATTTTTTCCCAGAGTTTAATTACTTGTGCATTTATTTGCTTATTTAAAATTTTTTGTGTTTTAAATTTTATAATCCAGTTAGATTCAATTATGAATGAAAAAACATGGTTTTTAATTCACTTTTTACTTTCTCATGTTTTAGCAGCATGAGAGTTTGCAACGCTTGTGCAAATTTTAAAATTTTAGTTACTAAGCAATGCAGTGATATCCATGATGTTCTGTAAAGCAACAAACTCAAACAGCAATCTATTTTATTATTATTATTATTATTACTAATATTGCGCTTAGTAGACAAAACATTGTACTAAAAAGGGACCTTTTGCGGAAAGTTTTGATGCACTCAAACGCATTGAATGGCAAGCACGGCTGGATGAAAATTCGCACCAAAAGCAATAAGAATTCATAGAACAAATAGAATTTGCGCAGCACCCCACCCCAAAAAAGTATTTGATTAATAAACTCCCCTCCCATGACAAAGTATTCGAAATTAATTGATACAACTAGTGTACAGGGTGTCCTAAAAAGATCCACCTCGATTTTTATTCCTTAAATACGGACAAATATGATAAAATCTAGTAAAAAGAAGAAAAGAAATCGGTTACAATTTTCAGGGTATTAAATTTGAGTAGATACAAAATTTAAAAAAAACATTTCCAATTAGTAAAATGTGCCCCATACACTAATGAGGTAATATACAACATTTGGGCATTTTATTCATAGAACAAAATCCAAGATCAATGTCTTTTGTGACCAGTGGTAGCGACAGCGCCTCTAGATGCGTATTTCGCGTCTTAGAAATTCAGAATACGCCTTAAGAATTTCAGAATGCGTGTTTTTACACATTGCTTTTCCATATAAAATTAGGTATATTTTGATACATAATTATGATTTGCTGATTTTAAATTTAAAATATCCAATTATTGTGCTAGTTTTTGTTGAACTGACATTTATGTACCTAGAAGTGTATAATCAGTTATTATTTATGTGTTAAACACAATTTAATTATACATTCAAAAATTTAGCACAATTGTTTGTCGTTTTAATTACACTTTTGGAAAAGAAAATACTCCTTCTAAAAAGGTTAAGGAGTACCTATACTCTTCTGAAAAAAATCCTAGATTGATCACTGTTTGTGACAGTGTATATACTTCATATACAAGGAAAGATAAACATTTAAGCCCCAGCCCACCCTTTAGTAGTTTTGCAAAACCTTACTGCGATAAAGGTTTCGGCGTGATCATATCTTCATAGATCACTCGTTGACCTATTTCTCGATACTATTTGAACCAGCTGTATTTACTTCTACAAATCAATTACAGAAATCGTCAGAATTATGCACGGGGAACATATGTACACTTCATTCTCTCGCGGCAGTCATTTCTTAGATAATGTGCAACGAATTATTTCACGTAATAGAGCAAAGCCTGAGAAGACGTTCATCAAAGTTTCCGTAAAATAATAATGATCTCTTTCTCCTAGTTGTGAGAAATAATTTTGGAAATCAGTCCGTTGCGAATTGGGATTTTCATTTTCATACGAAAGTAAAGTATTTCAACAGCTCTAATTTTTTTTATTTACATTTTATTTTTTATTTATCTATTTAGTATTTTTTTCTAAATTTTTTTATTGATTTTTAATTACATACTTTTTATTTATTTATGTATTTGGAGGGTGGGGATGTTATATAATATTAAGAAGTAAAATTAAGAAAGAAAATCAAATCAGAATTTATTTCTTTTTAAATAATAATAATTTATTGTTTTGGAAAGAGCATACCAGAGTATTTTTCTATCATATATTCTAAAATTCGAAATTTCATGAAAACATCTGGGATTCGAAATCAAATTTAAGAAATTAAATAAGCATTACGTAAGAAGGAAAGAAGGATTTTGAAAGCTTTATTTAACGAAATCATTCAAAACAATACACTAAACGCATTTTAAACGATTTTCTTTTTTTCTAAAGAGTAAATAGATTCAAAAGTTTTAAAAAATGTGATTTGTGTTGCAATACAAATTAGGCAAGAAACAATTCTCAGAGATTTTATTGCCTAAGATGTTTATGAATTTAAAACCTTTTAATAATTCTGAGAGTTATTCCAAACTTCTAAATGAAATTAACATATTGATAAATATTATCTTGGTAGCTTCAATCCGGGAAAAGGTAGGGGACTTTACATAAGGATTTTTCTTTCTTTCTTCCTTTTTCCTTTCCTTTTCTTTTCTTTTTTTTTTTTTTTTTAATAAATTGCTAGCAATCATCAGATTTTTTAAATAAATAGATTCATCTCTATTCAATTAAATAGAAATGTTTGATTCGGTTTAAAAAGAAAATAAATTTCATGCAAAATACTGGAACACTACAATGCAAAGTTAGTTTTATTCATGAAGAAAAATGAAATAGTTGAAATAATATTATGATAAAAATAGTGTAGTGTTTTACTTAATGATATTTTCTTAGCTCTTTTCACTTAATGAGTATTTTAAGCTCATTGGAGGAAAATATCGTAGCTGAAAGCATATTTCTAAAAATCGTATTAGATTCCTCTCCCCCCTGCCTTTTTAATATTCCGCTCAATTGAGATGATTCAGCTTAATTTTAAATAAAAGATATTTTCAAAGTATTTTGATAGTTTGTCAGGCGTTTGAATATGGTAAGTTAAGATTAAATTTCAAAGACAAGCATTCAACAGATTAAACTTAGTGACGAGATATTTATTGAAGGTGAAAATACAAAATCCATATCAGCTAGCAAGATAGAACAGCTAAAAGAAAAAAAAACACTCAAATGATATATTACATAATTTTTTTAATAATTTTAACTACCAATTCGCCATATCAATCTCAAGTCATAAAAGATTACAAAATATCAAAAAGCGCTTTATTTCGCAGGTGCACCTTAGGGTTCTGGGAATTTGCATTATCCGTCAATATTTAAAAATGTTCATTTTAATTCGAATTCACAAATAAATAATGTCAAAAGTTCTAAGTGCAAGACAAAAATATTATACTTTTAAGTATTACAATACGCATGAATTCCATATCGTTCGTGAAAATATAAAACTTGGTCTCTTCGCAGTTGATCACGTAAACGTTATCACAGATGTTTCAATCATAACAAAACTTTATTTAACTTATACATTTTTAGTGTGTGACATTTTCCCTACTAACAACCTATTAAAATTTGCTAAATGAAAGAACCACCCTTCTTCGTGCGTAATTATAAAACTCAGAATCTGAGAAACGGAATTACGAGAACTGTTAATTAAAAAACTTCCTGGTTTGAAAAAAAAATTCAAATTATGACATTTTCTCTAAACTTGCAATTTTAAGCCTACATTTGCATTAATAAGTAAAAATACTTACTTATTAATGTATAAACCAATCTCTTTTCAAAAACATTCTCTCAATTTTTTTTAAAAGAGAATCTAGTAAGAATTCCAATAACCTATACTGGCGTTGACAAATCCATCCCAGTTCATGAGAATAAATAAGCAGTTCAAAAGGAAAAAAAAAACAAGGCGTGAACAACACAACAGCAACTAGCTGCTGCAGGCTTCGTTTTCTCAAGGTTCAAACATCCATGTGCCACGCATGATCGGCTGATGCATATTTAAAAAACGCACCTTGAAAGTTTTCTCACACTCTTCCAATACCGCTTCGCCAAGTTTCAGCGATATGTTGCTGGTGTTTATAAACACACTTTTTCATGCAACGCCGGCATACGTGTCGAAATCCATTAGCCGATAATCAAAAAAACGATCTGAACGAGAGTTCATGAGCTACATAGCAGATGAGTTTGCCGAGACATTGAAGATCGGACGATCTATGCAAACGACTTTGCCAACAGGGAACGCGAGTTTGGGTTTCAACCGATACCTCTAAAAAATGACTGGAGGATTGGTCGGGAAAATACTGCGAAGATACATTATTTTGAAATTTTTCCACTTGTTCCAATTTTACTGAAATATTCTGAGAGTAGAACTGGTCTGGTGGATGTGTGGGTGTAAAAATTGTGAAAATACATAGTTTTAAAATTTTGCCACTAGTTTCAATTTTCCAGTAACACCTGAGCATAGAATTTGTCTGGTGGATTGGTAGGAAAATATTGTGAATATACATAGTTTTGAAATGTTTCCACTTTTTTCAATCTTACTGAAATATCCGAGCATAGAATTTGTCCGGTGGATTGGTAGAAAAATACTGCGAAGATGCATAGTAAAATTTTTCCACTTGTTTCAGTTCTACTAAAACATCTGAGCATAGAATTTGTCTGGCAGATTAGAGGAAAAAATACTGCTAATATACATATAGTTTAAAATTCTAATATTTATTTATTATTTATTTACAATTTTATTTTGTTTTTACTTATTTTTAAAACATCTGAGCATAGAATTTGTCTGGTAGATTAATGGAAAACATACTGCGAAGATACATAGTTTAAAATTCTTCAAACTGTTCCAATTTTACCGAAATATTCAGAGCACAGAATTTGTCTGGTACAGGGCCGTACCCAGGGGGTGATCCTATGGGTCCTCACCCCCCCCCGAAATTATCACAATATCTATATATTTATATGTGCGTAAGCGTATATTTATATATAATATGATGATATTCAATAAGTCAGACCCCCCCTCAAATATCGGACCCCCTCCGAAATTATTTCCTGGGTACGACCCTGGTCTGGTAGATTGGTGCGGAAAATACTGTGAAGTTACACAGCTTTGAAATTTTTCTATTTGTTCCAATTTTGAGAAAATATCTGAGTAGAGAACTTGATGGATCGGTGTAAATATACTGCGGAGGTACGTTGATTTGAAATCTTTCTACGTCTGTCAATTTTACCGAAATAGTCTGAGAATAGAATTTGTCTGGTGTACTGGTGAAAAAATACTGCGAAGATGCACTGTTTTAAAATTTTTCTCTTCGATCCAATTTTTCTAAAAAAAATTACGCAATTGGCTTCGAATTTTTCCCTCTTTCTTTTTAGTTTTACTAAATTATTTCAGCTTTAAATTTCCCTGAAAGGTTAGTGGGAAAATATTGCGAAGATATCGGTGCATTGTTTTGGAATTTTTTTGTCTTCTTGCTACTGTTTTACCAACAGAATTTTATGGTCACTTAGTTGAAAAATACTACAAAAATGCACAGTTATAAAAGTTTTCAATTTGTTTCTATTTTACCAAAATATCTCTAGTATAGTGTACCAGTGAGTATGGAATTTGATGGATTGGTGTAAAAATACTGCGGACCAACAAAATATTTCGTTGAGCCACCAAAAGATTTCGTTGACGTTGAATCGAAGGAATATTTGATTGTAGCTATTATTTTAGTCATAAAGTTCCATTCAACGAAATATCAACGAAAACTTATTGATTCAACAAAATAATTCAGTATACCATATACCAACAAAGTTTTGTAAACAAAAATTTTTTTGAAATATAAAGTTCTTGGTAAGTAAAAATGCACCAAATCGCTCAATCTTAATTCCAACACAGCCGCAATTGAAAAAGTTACACCATAAATGTAAGGTCCCAATCCTATGGGGAATTTGAAGTAATTAAACATAAATTGTTTCTCCTTTTTTAATTCCCCTTAAAACCAATTCATCAGGGCAACGCATTAACATTAATATTTAACGGCCGCCGCACAACCTGTCCTCGAGTACGGCATTCAAAATGCACGACAGTCGACACGACTGAACTCGGGGCCTTACCATAATTCTGCTTTCTTCATTATTTAACACACACACTGCACCGAGAGTATGTGTGTAAAAGAATGTCAACACGGGAGAAAATACCCTGATGAATTGAGTTGTGCCGGGAGTTTTCAACTAATTTCGGTGCATGTGTTATATGCCAAGAATTAAAATTATTACGAGCGACAATTAATCACGAAGAAATTTTCGAGTCGTTTATGAGGTACAAACATTAAAACCTCACTGTTTTAAATGTTAGGCTATGCAGGTTAAGTTACTTTATTTTTATGTTTTTCAATCATTACTACACACGTTGCATGTTAATGTGTTTTCGTAATGGCAGGCGGAACGTGATATTTTCTTAAGTGAATTATCAGGGCCAAAATGAATTAATTGTCTGTTATCAAATGAATCTAATTTCGGATTATCGTGTAGTAAAACGCAGTTTATCCGGTTCATATGCTGACAGATGCATAAAATTGTAATCTGAACCGTCTTGTTCAAAAAATTTACAGTTTAAATTTTGTGAAATTATTTTGAAGGCTAAATATTGGACTATTGTTTGCATAATATTATTGCTGTCTTATATATGGTACGGTAACATACTTTAATTACTTTATTATTACCATTATTATTATTATTCCTGTTTATAAGACATTAATTTAGACAAAACTGACGATATCCACTTATACTGTTTTATCCACCTATCCGGTTTTGACCGGGTTTCCAATATAAGTATATTGAATACTGGGTTTGTACTATTGGTGTACTGAAAATATTTCTGAAATATCATAAGCAATCGATAAATATTTCAAATGCCAATGTTTCGAACCAGATTTCTTATGTGAAATTATTTTGAAGGCTAAATATTGGACTATTGTTTGCATAATATTATTGCTGTCTTATATATGGTACGGTAACATACTTTAATTACTTTATTATTACCATTATTATTATTATTCCTGTTTATAAGACATTAATTTAGACAAAACTGACGATATCCACTTATACTGTTTTATCCACCTATCCGGTTTTGACCGGGTTTCCAATATAAGTATATTGAATACTGGGTTTGTACTATTGGTGTACTGAAAATATTTCTGAAATATCATAAGCAATCGATAAATATTTCAAATGCCAATGTTTCGAACCAGATTTCTTAGGTGATCTCATTCAAAATGTAAGAAGAATGGGAAAATTAGAGAACAGTTCCTTAGAATTTAGCCAAGCTGAATTAAATAAATATACACAAGTTGAATGAATTTTGAAAATGCATAGAAAGCTAAGGGTCGTGTTTTTAAACACATAGTTTCTTGAGGTAGAAATTCATGCACATAAACCTGGAAAATAAAATTTAGACACACACCTACTCACTCATGCTGTCCTTGTAGCCGAACGCGGTTAGTGCACCAGATACTGACTTATTTGTGAGCTAGCATATGTATATCATCAAAAATGCATAATTCTTATTCCGGCATAGCTTACTTGATTAAGCTCTAAGATCCCAATTTAATCTGTCTATATGAGCATAAAATGGTGTTTGTGATTGCCGCATAATAAATCAAACCATACCAAACCAACACGAAAAATGCATATACTTGTATAGATGGAGCAAGTTTACTACTGCAAAATAATATATGCAAATAATTAATGCCGTCGTCCCGCAGTGGTCTGGGCACTAAACTCCGTTCCCATAAGAACACGGCATGTCAAGCAGCATCCAGCTTGGCCAGTGCTTGGGAGGGTCATCTCCCTCTCGGCTCGTCCGCTGTGGAACCGTGTACGCTAATGGAGCTGGTGCACGTAAAATCCGTCGTGGCTCCAATGTCCTCCAAGTTGTTAAACGATACCTCTGGGGGTGCCGATTTCAGGTGGTGGTTGGTCCCTCATCTGGAATCGGTTCAAAATTAGGGACCAACAAGTAGAAGTCCAACCCCCTCGGGGGCACTGGCACCCCTCTTTC
This sequence comes from Cheiracanthium punctorium, assembly GCA_038373885.1. Classification (NCBI taxonomy): domain Eukaryota; kingdom Metazoa; phylum Arthropoda; class Arachnida; order Araneae; family Cheiracanthiidae; genus Cheiracanthium; species Cheiracanthium punctorium. The sequence goes on from JAWZYV010015215.1 coordinate 1,627,844, forward strand.
CATGGATAGCTTCGTCTATCATGGACACAACAACAACAACATTAATGCCGTCGCAGCATAGATCGAGGCAATGAAAAATGCAACAAATCTAACTTTTCAACTAAAAATAAATCATCAATTGAAAACCAAAAAAGAAAAGTGATACATTCCGAACAGGTGTGACTGCTTTGGTCACATTATCGCTACCCCAAATCACCGAAATAAAATTCTTTAAAAAAAAAAACCTCCCGCTATCTCTCTCTCTCTAATATTACTTCTCGTGTTCCAGTGGCACGATTAAAAATCTTCGTCGTCACCATGGTTCGTCTCGCACGGCAAATAAACAAATCTTTTTGCCACTAAATAAACGATCCAATATCACTCGCTATTGGGAACTGGGTGGAATAGCGTTGAGTCACCGTCTTCGGAAAATCTCTTTCTGGCATTGGATGCTGCAGAGGGAAGCAACTTTAATGAGCAATGAAAGCTGCATGTGGTAAGCCTAACCTATGAAAAACGCACCTTTCCTTTTCGCCAACAGGGATGAATATCCAAGTAGAAACGACTCCCAGAGACTGCATGATCCTATTCGTAATACATTTTGGCTTCTCTCCGAGTTTTATACCTGATCTTTTCCATCTTCCCACCCACCCAGTCAGCATCTTCTCGTTAGACATCAATGATCTGCCTCGATCTGATACCTTCAGCATTGGGAAAAAAAAGTGAGGGATCGGTCACATATTGCGACAAGCGATGAAAAGGTGCTAGTTATTCATTGTTCACAAGCACATCGAACTGGTGCGGTTACACAGCACTCTGACGTATTAGTACGATATTAAAAAAAAAAAAGATAGATTATTCATCAACCGTTTGAGGAGCAACTCTTTCCCAATGCTGAAAAAGGGGCAGCCGTTGCCATCGCTCGATTTAACTACCATCAAGATGGCGGACGATCGAAACGTTCATCGCGTGCCGCAATTCTAGAGACCCTTTTTTGACGACAGCTGGCTATGCAAAAAAGGGTCTCTAGATCTGCGGCACGCGATGAACGTTTCGATCGTCCGCCATCTTGCTGGTAGTTAAATCGAGCGATAGCAACGGCTGCCCTTTTTTCAGCATTGGGCAATCTATTCAGCTGCTCTCGCATTCTTCCATTTTTCAGCAGATGTCAGTGATGAATATATGTTAAAAATATTGTTTTAATATATGTTAAAAATAATCGTGAATATTTTTTACGGGAAATGACGTGCTGAAAAGTAAAGGATTCTCGTGGAGCTATGTCACCCGCAACTATTTTTATAGAAATAAAATCTATTCTTCGTGACTGGCAACAGTCAAAACGTCAGAGTTTTGATGTTCCCAGAGTGGGAACACTGCGCGTTAAAGGGTTAAGATCGACAAGGGAAATTAAATATCTAGATGAAATACAAAGAAAGCAGATGTACTTACCCAATTAGCTGAAAATTGCATGTTTTAGTTTTTAAGAAGGTAAAACTCGACACTTACCTAGAAAAGAAGAGAAAAGAAAAGGTCAGGAAATACTTAAATGATAAAAAAATTTACTTACGTTACATAGTCGTATAATGTTAATTTATATTATTGAAGATATATAATAGAATTGAAGATACACAGGGCGTCCCGAAAACACGGATCTAAGGATTTATTCCTAAAATATTGATTATAGACGTATAAAATAAATGACAAAGTTACGTAAAACTTCAGGAATTTAAATCAAAATAGATATAAAATTTAAATTTTTATACAGTTACCGTACAAAAAGATTTCCTGTTAGTAAAATGTACCCATGCATTGAATAGGTGATGTACAAAGTTTCGGTCTTTCATCAAGAAAAGGGGAAGGAGCCCAGAAATATGTTTAAACAAAGCTGATGATGTGTTATACAATGCCAAAAGCAACAAAAGTATGTATTTACACAATCCTTGTTTTCTTTTGTAATTTATTTCCAGCCCCTGAAAATCGATCTTCTGTTGTGATTTCTTCTCTTCAAGAGGCATTGAAAAGTAGTAGTATAAGTCAACATTTATTGATCTTCATATCTCAGGAACTATTTATGATAAAATGCTTAAATTTTCTTCAATTAAAAGCCTAATTAATGCATGGAGAACATTTTACTAATTGGCATTTTGTTTCTTTTTCGGGGGTCGTAAAGGTTTTAATTTTGTATTTATTTAATCTCCAGAAAATTTTAATAGATAAACCATACAATTCTGTAACTTCTTTTACGTAACTCCGTAATTTGTTGTAAACATCTATGACCAATATTTAAGGAAGTCTAGGTCAGTGTGTTTTGTGGGCACCCTGTATATAGATGAATTTATAACTGAAGAGTCTGAGTAAAATAGATCGCGCGCGCGCGTTGATGAAGCTCACTTTTCATTATTGTGTTTCGAGATTCATTATTTCAGTCTGCCAGTTATCCTCCTCTCCCTCCCCCCGTATTAAATTCTTATCAGGGCTGTTCCAACTCCAGTGAACAATCTGATTGTGAGTACATCAGGGGCGTTCTTCTTCTTATTTATTTATTTATTTATTATTTATTTTTCTTTAATGTGATAACGACACTAATATACATATATATATTTTTAATAAGTACAATGCCGGCATAAGTTATAGTTTAAATTATTTGACTTCTCTCCGACAAGTACAGGAGTTCTATTTAAAAATTACTAGCTAAAACTCAAAAAAATCTGGAGTGACTCCACTCGACTTTCCGAATACTTACGATTAAGATCATTACCAAGCATTTAAATAAATTTTAATCGGTGAATAATTCAAACATATATACCAAAATGAAGCTCAATCGAATGCGCCGTTGAAACGCTAGCGCACTCTCAAGACTTTTTTCTCCACATAGGCCATAATCTAAAAGAAATCTTTCTCGTAGGCCCGTAGAAAAACTATAAGTCCTATACACATCAAAATCTATACCGGTCTTACAATGGTGGTTTATAACATATATACCCAATTTGAGCTCAATCGAATACCTCGTTTAGGAGCTATCGCGTTCACTCACATACACACATACATACATACATACATCTCGTAAAAATAGCATAAATGAATTCAGAAGACCTCAAAACGTGTCAATACACCAAAATCTCGAAGTCAGATTTTTTCATGATTACAATACTTTCCTTACATGGTACATGGTCGGAAAGTAAAAAAACAGGGGGGGGGCGATGGCTTTAAACTACGACTTAATAAATTATCTGGCGCTTCCTCTCCGAATTCAACAAAATCTCTTTGCCTTGAGAAGCCAGCCTCCCGACTCCGGCTTGCACACCACATAGCAGCAGCATCACAACAACTGTCAAAACCTTAATTTGTGGATGGGCCCCGAGAGTAAACGGGATTCGGGTCGAAATTGCGCAAAGATCAAGTCGTAGGGTAATAATTCTTGGGTTTTATTACGAGGGATTTAATGCCGAGTATAATATCTCATTCCTTCGGTTAATGATATAAAAGCAGCAAAAGCACAGATTTAGGGCGGAGGATCTCATCTGGGAAATCCGGGCAGCTGGAAGAAAATGGTCCGAATTGATAATTCATGGGAAGGAATTTGAATAGGAGACGCTTAGGGTATTGTTTAAATTACCTTTTGCACGGACAGGTAAGCAAGTACGTACTTTTTATAAAATAAAAAGTTAAAAGATGGCCCCCTTTGAAGCCCTCACGTGATTATTGTAGTTTCTGTTAGTTGTAGGGTAGAGTTCTGTTAGAGTAGAGTTGTAGACTGTTAAAATGCGTAATATTGAAGCTAAAAATTTAAAATTTATGGACACTTTGTTAAAAAAATTTTGACAAGGGGGTGGGGGGGATAACCCCCAACACCTTGCGTACGCCATTGCTTAGGAATAACAAAACTGGTTGCCTTACAAAGGTGGCCAAAAATGCTGGTTGTAAAGTGAAACTTTACGAAAGTGGTCACTTTAGACAGGAGATAACTTTACTAGATTTCCTTTTGAAACAGTTAGATCATTTTAAACCAGCCTACCCTTCTTGCTTTGCAAGTAAAGAGAGAGCGAGATAAAATATCAAATGAAATACTATAATCAACATATTCAAGAGTATTTTATATTCAAAGAATAGAAAATGCTAGCATGCAAATAAAAAATTATAGAAGGGGGATGAAAAATTATGGAAAGCTGCAATAAATCATGAACGGTACATCAAAAATAGGCAAGAACCAAACATGCTCAAGAAAAATAACAATAATACAAGCACAAAATAAAAGAAATATTCTCATTTATAAAATTCTGTATCAGCATTTAGACAGACAAAGATATATACATCCAGTACAGACGATAATCCTAATAATCTAGATATAGCATAAAAAAATAATATATATCCGTATATGGAAATATACCCACCTAAAATAAGTCATCATAAAAAAAAGTAAAATAAAGTCATGATACAATAGCCATCCAAGAAGTAAAACCCATTTATAGAATCTATATTTTAAAGCATATCCTAATTTAAATAAGAATAATGTAGCTATGGACTGTAAAAAACACATAATATACTATATAATTACAGACTGAAAATGAAAGTAAATTAAGGAAAACTAAATGAAAGCAGAAGTTAAATGGATCTAATTTATTTAATGTTGTGTCTTTATGTGGAGATTTATGATAAATATAGCAAAAACTTGTGTTGGGTAATTCATCGCTGTGACCTACTTTATAATAAAATATCTTAATGTAAATAAAAGGAAGCATATAGAGTACACTGTAAAGCTAAGCCAAATAGAAAACAAATTCTGAAATAATAGCTCAAGAATAAAGCAGAAGACATTAAATAAGTGAATGAAAAATTGATCTCATTAGTTTTATGACATCTTAAATGAACCCGAACTCTTCTCTAATGTGGGTACGTTGTGTATAGCGTAATATGTAAATATGTATGAGGAATGCATAACTAAAAAAAAATGTACATATAATTTATACATTATCTGTATACTTTTAAACTATATTTAAATTGTATATTGTTCAACTCCATCATATTATAAAAGTACTTAAAATATTTTTTTATTACAGTGGTCTGTATAATGAATGTAAATATTTCGCTAGCGAAGGTTTCTAAGTAAGGAAAATTTTTATTAAACACAATAACTTTTGCATTAAAAGAAAATCCTTTTTAACAAAAACATTTTTTATTTCATATTTTTAATTTTTTTTATTTATTTATTTTGGGGGTGACTCCTCCTACCTAACCCTCCTCGAATGCTAAATTGTTTGTTCAGGAGTGTCAATTTAAGACATTAAGATACCAGCATGATACACCAAATGCTAAAATAATCCTAAAGCGGGAGAACTACAGTACAGTGAATCTTGACTAATGTATCGAAAATGACAAGACTGACCATATAGCAAAAATGGTCAACATACAAAAGTGGTCCATTCTGTATGAGTAAAAGGGAAATTTAACAAAAGCTGACACCAAAGACAGGTGATCCCATTACCAAGGTGGTCACTTTAGCATGTTTCACTATACTTTAATATTTGCCTGTAAATGCGCTTTTTCCTCATGCAGTGTATATTTGCAGAAAAGCCTACGCCTTATCTTTCAGACATTCTAAATTGACTTTCAAATGCATGCATGCATTTTAAAGGGTCCTTATGCTATTCAGATTTCCTTACCGCTACTGCTCGTATTAAAATTATGCGAGTTGTGCTTTTTTCTCAGAAGAAATATTGACAACTAAACTAATACTTTTCAAATTGTTTCTGTTTCTATCATAACAACTTTCGATAAAATTTACAAAAAGAAAACAAAAATCACGAATACACTAATGTAATTTTTTACTTCATACTTCAACTGAACTTTAAGCGATAAACTTTTCTGTCCCAAGTGCGGAACAGGGTCTTGAACAATTTTAAATACAAACCATGCTGAACACGCAAAATAATAATAATAATAATAATAGTTATTTTTCTTCAGTTTATCTGCAGTTAACATATGTGTGTCATAAAAATTTTCAAAAAAAAAAAACAAGCATAAAAACTGCTTTGCAAAATCAGCTAAATCTCTATACGCGTAGGGAAATACTGCAAAATACTGTTGTTTTCCTAACTGCTTCATATCTCTTATAGGTTAATCGTTTGTAAAAGTGTGGGACAGTGTATGAAGAGACATTCTGATTGTTTATTCCGTGTCTCTAGCCGTCATTGGTGTTCGTTTAAAAGCTGTTAAACAATTGAATGATTCCTTATAAGAGCAGCCATAAAATCATAAAAGGTTTTAGTAAGGGAGAAAATAAAAAGAAAGATATGTTGACTGGATATTGAAACCGCACAGTAAGGCATGACTTCTAAAACAACTACTTTAGATAAACAATGACGTAGACCTTTATGCAAATATGAAAATTAGAACACTCCATATTTGAACTTCTAAAGCTACAATCAGTACTACAAGTTAAAACTAAACACAATCAAATTAGAATGCAGGGCAGTTCTCTAATCTGCTCATCCCAAATTGTTTTTGTTTATAGTTTTCCAAGGCAAAGTAATAATAATAATAATAATTCCGCGCCCATTTGCAACCCTGTTTCGATCCCACGCGCTTTTTTTTCCCCCAGTTCGGCATTCAGTTTTTCGAAATTCTCACTGCCCTCAATTTGAAATAAACAGGAATAAAATACTAGATTCCTTTGAAATTCTTGTTGCCTTCAGTCATTAAAAGCCATTTTCATTTTGCATATGTTTATATATGCCTCCTGCTGTTAATAAATTCACTCGACTGTAACATTTTAATAGAATTGCTTTATTGCTTTAGCAGTAATATTGAAAACTACGTTCAGAAAAAATGTAGTCTAAGTTTTATATATAAATACGGATCTTTGATTTAAAAAAATTCTGAAAACGAAAAAAAAAAAAAAAGAGTAAATATTTTAGAATTTATGAATTTGAGTACGATCCCGTTTTTTGGAATGTTTGTAGTATGATCGTTAATTATAACATTCGATTACATAAATTCGATTATTAGAATAGTTTCAGTAGTAATCGAATGTGTATAGAGGATTTTGATGACCACAGCAAACAGTGGAGCTACTGCACTTGCTTACATAAACAACAAACCTTAATAAGGTATTTTAGCGGGAGAAACCTGCTTTCGAACATTAATAAACCACACAACTTGTTGGGTGACTGCAATGAATCGAATATAATAGCTTTCGAATTTCCAACAGCATATTATGTTTTAAAATAATTGAAAATCCTTTCAATGTATATTTTTAACACCGTTTTCCTGGGTTGGAAATCAAGTGATGTCGATAAGGCTACTAGGTACAGTCGAATCCCGTAATAGTGAATCTGGTAAATAACGAGCAAAAATTTGGTCACCCGTTTTACCCATTGCATGGCGTACGCAGGCCCCACCCCCTAGTCAAAAATTTTTTAACAAAATGTCCATAAATTTTCAATTTTTAGCTTAAATATTATGCATTTTAACACAAAGTTATGTCTATTAATCCCCCCCCCCCATGGAAGGAAGTCTGCATACGCCACTACATGTCGCGTTAACGTAACGTTAATGCGAATTTAATCTCTTCCTTAAAATTCGCTATAAAGAGATTTTTCTGAACGGTGTGAATAGGTTTAAATAATAAATAACTAAAAGAAAGAAGAAAAAGAAACTTCAAAAATACACGCTAAAAATAATAAAATGAAAGCTAATAAAATAAAAGCCCAGAGAAACGCCGCTGAATATTCTGCAGAGCCATAAAAACGCTAATACGTATAACTCTTTTTCGGATATTTATACGAAGAGGGGGAATAACGCAGAATGCAACAGAAGAAGAAAAAAAAAATCTGAATATAAAGGCTGAAAAGCGCAGATGCAAAGAAAAGGGGTTATTTATTTTACATTGCATTCATCTCATCCCCCGTTGAAAAGAACTGGAGAGTGTCATCTCCATCCAACAAAGAAAAAAAAAATGTCTCCCCTCTTTAGAGGAAGGATATAATCCTTTCCCCCTTATTTAATTTCTTTTTCGAAAAGCATTCCATGCAGCCATCCTGAAATCCACGTAAGTATTAGGCAGCTAAGTGAAGCCAAATCTTGACAAGAGGACCTCCCCCTCCCGTATGAATGAATTTCTCTTTCGTAAAAGTTTGGCAGCTCATAAAAAGGGGTGCACTTATTATTAGCAAGGCTCTGTGCAGAGCAGTATTAAAAAAAAAAAATCTCCGGTTCTATTATAAACGTAGTTCTGTTCCTATTTTGTCAAATTTCAAGCAGTTAGTTTGACCAGAAGTTTTTTTTTTTTTAATCAAAATTTGGCAATACCCCATCTAAATACTGTATCTGTAACAAAATCTCAAATCCATTCCATTACGTGTGTAACTAACTGAATGTCCGTTGACAGGCCCCTTCAGTGCAAAGAAAGCAGGCATCCAATCCCTTTCCTCCTGTTCACAATATATTCAGCAGAATGCAGAATTAACAAAAATGTATTTAACTGTATAACGAAAACAGAGAAACACCAATTTTGCTTTATAAACCCATTCCGTCTACAATATTCTGACTCTTCAAAGTATTTCTGATTAGCTTTTAAGGCAGTTAAATCTCCAAAAGTTGGTTAGAATTCCCTCTCAACTTATGGAGGTATATTTCAATATTATGTCCACGTTTCGCTCCCTAGATATGTGTCCAACTGGTTTCACCGTATTCTGAACTATGTCGAATTTAGCTTGCATTTTATGTGATGGAGGATCATTTGCCTGTTTTTCTGGGGGAGAGGGGGCACTTCGAACCGGTCCAGGACGCTAGATGGTCAAGAGGGCTACCCTCCGAAATAAGTGGCACTGCAAACTTCGTACAGTGGAAGCCTCTTTTAAAATGGTTTCATTAATAATAAATAATAAAATAATAATTTAAGAACTTGAAAATATCAAGAAGTTTGAAAAGCAGGAGCAGATTGGGGAATGGACCGCACCAAAACAGCAAACCTCCAAAAGTTAGTGGCCCATGCCTTGGAAAGTGAAAATGTAAAAAATATGCATATCTAATTCATGATAACAATCAGTAAAATGTTACAGGTACGGTTACCAAAGCAAGCACAATTACTAAATTTAGAATAAAGAAGTTTAGAAAATATCTCTGATTCCAAGTAAGAGATTCCTTTCCGACTTCGTAACTCTAATCGTGTAGATTTTACCTCACACACACGTTCCTCCCAATGTAATAAGGCGGGCGAATTGCTTCAATCCACGGACCTTCAATCTTTGCCTGTAAATTCACTCTTTCCTCGGAGACAGTATGTTTGCTGGAAAACCAACGTCGCACCTCTAAAACAGTCTCTCAAGTGCGCGCATGATTTTTAAAGTGTTCTTTTTAGCCGGATTAGCTCGTCTCTACTCTACCAGTCATGTTGGGTTAAGGAAATTTCGTGCTTTGTCAAAATATTCAACTGAACATAAAAAATCCCTACTTATCTTCTGATAAGATTTCTTTTTATGCATCTAGTCATTCTTTGAAAATACAACTACAAAATAAATACTGTTTCATTTTGAAATAAAACTTACAGTGATAATTTAGTTTTATAATTATACAAGACTATTTGGAAACTTAAAACCATTTTAACGTGTTAAAGAATAATTCCTTAAGCAATAAAATTCCAAATAAGAAATTCGAAAATATTTGCTGAGGGCCAAAGCGTCTCATATTCCGATTTTTTTTTTCCTTTATTTGATCCTCAAGTACGCTGTATCTAATCATATTATGCATAAGAAACGAGTAACATGATTGCAACTGTGGCAAATCGTCTCACACTGCTTCTCAGGTTGCGCCTCCCAGGTTGTGTAGTGGCTAGAGAACCATTCTACCACACCAAACGTCTGGATTCGATTCCCAGAAAGGGCTTGGGTGCCATTTCGTCCGTCCCTTCATAGGAAGTAACTCTGTTCTACCTATTAGGCGCTTCCATAACAACTTCCGGCATAATAGTGACCAATACCTATAAACGGCTAGTACCCGCCATTAGAAGACTAAACAATAAGTTTATTGAGTTGTCTAAAAATTTTCTAGGTTTTTCTTCCATAGAATCATATTGTACATAAGAAGCGAATAACATGGTTACAACTGTGATAAATTAATTTGACAACTAATAATAAAATTTTCCAGGTTTTGTTCCATTTGATAAGCAAATATGGAATAATTACCACACATCCTCTGAAGAGGGTGAGGGGAAGCATCCTTATCAAGTTGTGAGTTCCTTTAGTGAATCAAAAAAGAAGACAAATTAAAACACCCACATAGGTTACCATATACAAAAACGAGGCTATCGGACTTAGGACAAGTGACTTCTTTCTACATCTTCATCAGAGCTTGTTTGTCTGTAAACAAACTTTACTTCCATACGAGGATCCACGCTGTGCACCAAATCCATCTGATTCTCTCCCCCCACTGCTTTGCTTCAAAACAATTAATTCCAACCTCATACAGGTAAGGTGAATGCCATTGGCCCTATTTAACCTCGCGCCACCATTTTTCCCCCCTCTTTCTCTCTTCATTTCGTTTCCTCTGAACACCGGACGCGCGCGCACAAATAAAATGGGGCAATGCATTAGGTAACTAACCAGGATCCATTATTGGAATTTCGACCTTGGCTAGGCTGTTTGGGAAACAGTGAGGATTTTTATTTATTTATTTTTTTTTTTAATAAGCAAGCGAAGAGTTTTATTTACAGAAAAAAATCTCACTACAACAAGCTTTACTGTATGGAATGTTCCAGACGAACAGAAATAATACTTATTTTAATTAAATAATAATCATGCAGTACAAATTTAGTCATATAATGGAATATTTCACTCTCACGATTTATTTTTATTTATTTATTTTATGGATTACGAATTTGACCTTCGGTCTCTTAAAATGTGTTACACCGAGTAGAGAAAAATATCGATAAAATGAATTTCAAGAATAATTATGTAGTGTAAACTCGATGTCTTAAGGGAATAATAATATTTCACCTTTACGAATACTTTTCAGAATTACGTGTGACCTTTGGTGTGTTGAAAATTCGTTATAACGAGTAGAGAAAAAATCACAGAATAGCAAATTTCAATATACCGAAGGTCGAATTCGCCATTCTGAAAAATTCGTTTAATAAAATTTCATTACGACTGAATTTGTACAACGTGACTACTTCGTTATTCTCTGAAGTATTTGTTAAAGTGAAGTTCGTTGTACTGAGATTTTATTGCATTCTTTTCTTTTTAAAAGGATTTAAAGAGGAAATCACGACTCCGATCGAGTCGAGGAAGTTGCGCTATGTAGGTGATTACAACATTTGCGGAACAATGAAATACTTATCAGATGAATTGGATTCATCCAACATGATAAAAGACCTAATATGGTAAGATAATCATCAATAGGCGTAAAGGGGAATATAAAGTTAAACGAAAGTGCCCCAATTGTTAAAGTATATTAGGTAACAATACCTCGATGATTACAAATAAAGAATAAATTAATAAATAAATAAGTCTTTTGGAGAAACAATGTCACTGTAAACATTGATGTAACTCGAAAAAAATATAAATAAACGAATTAATTCAGCGACCCCAAAAGTTTCTAGAGCTTTTCTAAACTATAATTTGCATCCTCAAAAAAATGATAAACATGCAAAAGCTATTATTTCTTTAAAAATGAGAAAGGAAAAATGAGGTATATAACCACATTCAAAAAGTTTTACTGAGGAACAACATATTTAACAAAATACTGCACATTTTAAGAATTTATTTCTGAAAGTGCAACAATTTTCGTAGTTTTATTGTATGTAAATGTTGAAGCTTAAAAAAAAATTCCTAGTTCCTCCTTTACGTAATTTGTTTTATTCTAAATATAAATTACCTTTTTCTTTTTCTTTTTCAATTGAAAAAACACCCAAAATAAATCTTCAAGAAAAATTAGATTTTCCTATATTTGAACATAATCATCATAGTGTGCTCCCTAGAGAAATAGCAATAATAATAAAATATACGAATAGCCCCGTTTTTCTGAGGGAGGACTAAGTTCTCCAAAGAATACGAATAGTAGCACTGATAATAGTACTGTAATGACCTTCAAGATTTAATTAATCAATTCCTTTAGTAGTATAATAGGTTTAAAGTTTATTAAAATGTTAAAAACTAATTGATTCCTTGAAAAATTAGGGTTTTTTTTTGTGTGCACATAACCCAAAACAAATTTCGAACACACAATGTATAGCTGGCCAAAGAAAAATCAGAATGTGAAATAAACACAATTTTGGTGAACAAATTCCCAGAGCAATTTTTTAAATTATTAAATTTATATAAAGAGGCGCTTGAAAAGCAAAGCTTTAGGCCTTACTACTTATTATTACATCAACAAGCTATTATCTAGCGAGTCAATGTCCATTACTAAATTACTCATAATCATAAACGCCGTACACAAAGTCCTTAACTTTTCACCTTCTCGAAAAGGGGCTAATTACTGACGTAAACATTTTCCTCATGCTAATACAAAGACTATTTTAGGACAAAATTTTGACGCATAACGCCAAAGGCGGCACCAACAATGACCCTGCTGTGACTATTAAATTACGCTAACAAACATCCACTAATGCTCAGGTGTGGTCGTCAAAGGATTAATTTAAAATGTACGACACAACCAACGTCGCTTACACCAGCCCTATGAATACATAAATTCAATAACATTTTTTTTTCTTCGGCGATTCTATCTGAAGACCATTAAATTTGCATATGAATTTAAATCAGGTGATTCAGTGGAACTTCATTTAGTATTCGCTATATACGACTGATCAAGGATGTGATAAGTATGTGATGATGTATTTATAATCTGCAAGAAGAAATCCAGTAAGGTTAAACCGTAAAACACAGTTTAAAAGTGGATGCACTGCAATTTTCAAAACGGATTTGGGGAACAATGCCTGTTGGAAAGTAAAACAACTACATACAGAATGACAACAGCGCTCCCCATGGCGAAATTCAGAAGTTAATGGATCCTTTAAAAAAAAAGAGAAAGAAAAAGAAAATCAGTTCCAGAAATCTGGAAATTTTTGGATTAGATATGAAATGATGACAGCCTAAAGCCAAGATTGGGTATGGTTGGGGTCAGTGCCATATTACCGGCAGGGCAAACGGGGCAACTGTCCAGGGCCCACAGATTTTACGGGCCCAAAAATCTTACATTTACATTATAATTTTACAATGAAATTACAAAGGAGAAAAATATTTCAAAAGTTATTATTTCACAAGATTTTTTAATTATAAATCATGAAAAATGAAAGTGATTCAAATTTACATTTCTGTAAAATAATTTTTTTCTTTTCAATTAGCATACCAGCATGTAAGAAAATAACCAACTACATTTTGTAAACAGTATTTTTAATGTTGAAAAAATTCCAAAATTCTGAATTATTTGTGTGAATTAGTTATTTAAAAAAATATTACTGTTTACAAAAAGTGGTTGTATTCCGTTCATGTAGGTAACTGTGATATAGTATTTCGATGTAACGTTTCACTATCCGTTTTATTGACATCATATAATTATATTCATTCATTTCAGATTACTTAAAACAAAATTTGTGTTTGGAAGGGGGAAGATATTTAAAACTTTTCAGACTAAACCAATCACAATCTTTTTTTTCCCTTCTTTTTTGGAAGGGAGAGTTATTGTGCGGGGACCAAATTTTTCTTCTGCCCCGGGCCCACAGTTGTCTTGATCGGGCTCTGGTTGGGTTAGTCAAAGCACATATTAGATCAATCAATATAATACTTTAGATTTACCTTAAATTTTATATCTAAGTAAAATCGGTTGACGTAAAAAAAGACATCACAAACGAAACTATTCAGTGAATTTTGGAGTTCTGCAGTCGACAACGCCTGAGTGTTCTTTACATTACATTAAAAATCTTTCCCCCGAAAAAACATTAGAGCTGTTTATTTTAACGATATTTTTTACGCTGACTTAACCCTTTGAGGCGAAACCCTTTCCCAATGCTGTAAAAAGGGCAGCCGTTGCCATCGCTCGACTTAACTACCAGCAAGATGGCAGACGATCGAAACGTTCATCGCGTGCCACAGATCTAGAGACCCTTTTTTGACGACAGCTAGCTGTGCCGGCACAGCCTGTTAAAAAGAATCGTGACCATTTTTGTTACGGGAAATGACGTGCTAAAAAGTAAGGATTCTCGTGGAGCTGTGTCACCCGCAACTATTTTTATAGAAATCAAATCTGTTCTTCGTGACTGGCAACAGTCAAAACGTCAGAGTTTGGTGTTCCCAGAGCGGGAACACAGCGCGTTAAAGGGTTAAAACGTTAAAATCATCCTCGCTTCCGAAATCTTTATGTAACCGGATTCGAAAGACTGGAAAACCAATTCGGAAGGATGGCCACAATTGAAAATTGTTTGCAGACTTCTCGGGGGAAAAGAAGAACAAAATGAAAAAAGAATGAAAAAGAAGACACGAAAAAGAAAAGGTCGATATGAGAAACCGGGTTAAGGGATAGATAGGCAGCACTTCGAACAGGTTTAAACATCGGACTTGTGGGTCGACCGGCTTCTCGCTCGACTAGAAAGAATAGAACAAGGGGAGGGGGGGGGGGGTTGAGCTGGTAGCAAATTACAGAAAACACATTTCAACACAAAAACAATACCGCTAACACAATACTTAGGAAAATTACGATTTCTTTATCCTCTGCTTTGAGATTACAATGTCTATTCAGTGGTTCAAAATTGAACATCAGGAATATATACCTAATATATCATGCAATTACTACAACTATTTTTATTTATTTTAACTTTTTTTTATATTATTCAGATTTAGTCTTTATTTAACTTTCGAAGAATGGAAACTGGTAATTTTTTCTCTTCTTTTGGCAACAGTCTAAACATTCTTCACTCTGTCTTCAAGCCATGCCTCCATGCTATCATGTTTTCGGTCGTATTGCCTCCATTTGTTTTTGATAGCAGGATAGCCCCGTAGTTACACATTTAGCTTTTTTTGTGCTAAGTAACTATATTGAAATCCTATTATTTTGGTGGTAAGTATTCGGTTCGTGGGGCCTGACGAGTATAGCCGGTGTTTACTACCCTTGTTTTATTCCTTACAATTCCATTTCATTTTTCAATTTTACCAACTGTCCGGATATGCTATTTGATGGATATATCTAGTTATGTCTTTTTAGATACGATTTTACGTTCATTGAGCATATTAGAATACCTTAATTGAAGTGTGAATGATCCCCTGATTCGTAAGTTTAGCCATTTATATATATAATTCATTCTTTTTTTAAATATAAATATATTATACAGGTTCAAGCTGCAAGGAAGGCCACAAATACTCTTCAATATTTCTCTTACTCTACCATGATTGACTGCGCTAATAATTGTGAGATGTTAGTACATGGACCATGATACAATTAAAGTAAGAGATTTTTTTAGTAAGTGGAAACATTTTTTTATTACTAAGGGCCAAGGCCCCCAGACTCGCTACGCTCGCTTTTCGTATGAGGCATTCGGCCCCTAATCAGGCTTATTCGTAAAAAAGACATAATTTCAATAGACAAAACCCGAAGATTGGATCAGATAGAATGTTACTGAGCTACACATTGCTTGGTTCTTGCATGTTCATTGGTACATAAAAATTTAAACTTCACACTACAGTAGACAACCTCCCCTCATAACACGGAAGATATTTTGTTATGGGAATCCGTGTTGTACGGGTCCTGAGCTATACTACACCTAGAGTGCGGACTCCGCTTATAATCGCTGGAAAAATTATTTGCACTCCTCAGAAACACAATGATTTTCAATGTTGCCATTCAAAAGTTATATTAATTAGGAGCTAAAGCATAATAAAATCAGAACATCTGTTTCAGCTGTATTTTTAATAATGTAAAACCTATTGGACACCCTTCGAATTTGCCACTCATGGCGATTTTTCATTATTTGGCGACTTGCGTACATGTAAAGTTAATAAAAGCTACAGAACAGATAGGATAGCTTGCCACCCATGGCGACTTTTCATTATTTGGCGATTTACACATGCTCACAACCTATAATTACTGTTCATTTAAGGTTACCGGAAAACCGTTATCCATATTTTCATTTACATAATCGTTTGCAGATTGGCGTACTTAGCACCACGAATTATACCATCTCGTCGCGCTAGCAAATATCCAAAGTGTACTGTAACTGCTATAATGGCATAGTTAACGCCGCCAAATATTTCTACTGGTAGCCAATAATCCAGCTGGACGAGAACCGGGTTTAAAATAATCTGCATTTTAATTATTTTTCATTTTCAAGATATTAGTTATTCTGTTTTGGAAAAACGAATAATCGCTCATTCTAAACTCCTGTTGTCTAAGCGAACTTACTATTTGAAAATTGTCAACTTTGTGTAACACATTTTGAGTTACTTATTTCATATAGTTTTTATTTTGGCGTAAAATGGGCGTAATTCTAACTCATGTTTGTAAATTTCACGCGATTCTAGATACTTGGAAACGCTTTGTTGCAAAGGAATGAATGATTTTATGCCAAATCTGGCAACCATCATGTTTATTTTTTCAGTTTTTTATTAATATCTTCTAAAATAATTCGATTTTCGAAATTTAAGTCAGCTTTGCAGGTTCCTCGGAATTTTTCGAATCTGTGGGCACCTTAGTCGAAACTCAAATCCCCACGGTTTAGGAGGAGATAGGCGTACAAGCTTTTGACAGCGCAGCGACAGCGCCTTACTTTTTTTTAGAATAGAGAGATTCCAGGTCACAGAGAAAAAGGCATGTAATGAACAGAAGCCTAGTTTTAGCGTTGAAATGTTTCGATCCGTTTAATGCAGGTTTCTCCAAGGCGCCTCCGCTCTTCGACAGATAGCCCTAGTCTGTTAACAAAACAACAACATGAATTTGGGTATACTGACTGAACCATGAGTAAGTTTCTCTCTAGAACTAGAACCAACTGTATGATTCGGGTACTACTAAATCCTGAAGTATAGAGACGTACGGCTTATTCTTAAAGAGTATTACAAATCATGATCCTAGTATTCAATGTCTTCCAACTAACCACTCGTTATTCAACCAACTAACCACTGGGCTGCAAAAATAAAAGAAAAAGAATCAAAGGGATACATACAACTTCGGTCCACTTTATCACAAAGTCCCTCCCCCAACAAATATTCTTCCTGTCAGGTACGAAAATCTCAGTATAAATAATCTGACGCCATAATCTTTGATGGTAAGAGTTTGCTACGAGAATTACCCGAGTAAGATTGGCGGTAAAACAGCAGCAACTGATTGGAGGATCCAAATCCCAGCAGAATAAAAGGATATTGGAAATAGAGAGAAGCAGGGAGGGGTGAGAGAGAATTAAGATCCGAGACCATTAAAGTCTTCCTATCTCACCCAATTCTCCGTTCAATTAGGGGAAAACAGAATCTCATTTAGAGGGGGGGGGCTTAACGAGCTTGCCGGTCGATGTAGCAGTTTTCGTAGGAAAACAAAATGAAGAGAACGGACGTTTCGCCGTCGCAAGTGAAGCGTGATGTCAAAACTGATCTTTTAAGAAATAGTGCATTTGCTAAAATGTTAAGGAAAAAAAATCTTAATTATGTCAGAGCTTCGAAAAAATTCAAAAGGTCTCTGTTCAGACTGGATTCCGGGAATAAATTATGGTATTCACGAACATAGTCAAAACAAAATAATTACGTAAAGGTCATGAATTTTTTTCAAACATATCTTCATGACTCCAGTATATTTGTAAAGTGAAGTAATAATATTCGTAATAAGTAATAATCTATCCTAATGTTCGCAATATTGCGAATATTATAATTTATATTATTATAATTATATTAATTAACTTCTAACTTCACTATTACGAATATTTAAGATTAACGAATAAATATTTCTATTAAAAGAAATATGTTAGTACTAATTCCTTTGAAATGAAATCAAACGAATTATTCAGAATAAAAAACTTGATTGCCTCTGCCTTGAAGTTAGTTATAACCAAGATTTTACTATATAACACACTAAAAAAAAATAAAGCTATCTCGTATTATGAAACTTTCAGATATAATTCTCAAATAGGCAATTTATAGCTAAATAGATAGCATTCAGTGTTACTAGATGCTCTTTCGTATAAGTCGCTAAATTCAGTTGAAAAAAAAAATCCCCACATTTTTCTCCCCAAAAGTCGCTAAAATTATTTATTATGTAATGCATGCTCCAAATGCCACGAAAAGATGTTAAATTTAGCAAAAAATTCCAAATTACAACGAAAAATCGCTAAATTTAGCTAGAAATCCTTCCTCTAAATCGGCAACACCGATCACAGAAAAATTAGCAAAAACTTAACCCATTTGTGCCTGGATATTTTTGCGACTTTCTTCGATTTTTACTGATAACAGAAATAATAGATAAATTTCTTATGTCAACTTCTTGAACAAGGGATGATTTCTTTTAAAATCATTATGCATAAAAATCGATATATCAACATCCTACTTGGTCATGTTAAAATATTTTGTAGAGTTGAGGCTCAATACTCATAATAAAGGCTAGGAAAAATAAATAACGTTTTCGACTAATAGCGAAAATGCCGTCCCATAAAAGGGACACTAGGCATGAATGGGTTAAGATGCCTCTTTACAAGTTGTACTATGCACGATCACAAACAGTGAACCAATAAAAGTTAAATAGGTAAAATGACTTTTTTTTATAGCTTAGCCCATCTACAAAAATTTTACATTGGTTTGAGACTACAGTTTTGCTTTATTGTACATTTTGTTTGGGTGAAATAAGCTTGTTTTCAAAATTTAGCTCTTTCCCCCCCCCCAAAAAAAAAAATATATTTAGACCCGCCACTGCCCACACATACTGCATCTTAAGAAGGGTGGGGGAGTCTACATATCTAACCAAAGTAAAATTTGTACGAGATTCATAGGCTTAAAAGTATAGTTCGAAAAAAATCACGTGATTTTGGTACATGAATACAAAACAACCAATTACGTCATGCATAATGTTCCTTTACGTACTATGTATGCACTGGAATCAACGATTAGCCAGTATCTGTTACGAAACTTTCAGAAAAAAATTCTTAAAAATCGAAAATTTTACACCTTGTGTCACTCTACGAAAAAATTTTGCTGCGCAGTTTCCAGAAGAATCTATCTTCGCGCAGAAGAATTTTTTAATTACCGAGGCGCCGTTTTACATAAAAAGCAACCTCAACGCCCCACAACCACATGCTGAATATCATGGCGGGGGTTTATACATTAAAGATAAATTTGCATGAGTTTCGTATGCTTAAAAATACTATGAATGACAAGGGCATAGTGAAATGGTGTGCATGTGAATGTGACGGGCAGGGTAGAAATATTGTACAATAAAAACACACAGAGATAAATTGAAAAAATATGTACTATTAAAAAAGCAGATTGCACGGAACAGCAAAAACAAATCGAGTAACAACCAGAAAACAATAGTCCTCCTTACCGGACATTCATCAAGAGCGTTTAGAAGCGAAAATATAAATGAATAACGACTTGTTTTCAACTTATTTAATTTTTTCAGGAAGGTATTAAACATGGCGTGCGCTCACGTGAAAGAGAAAGCGAAATTTCTTCGAAGAATTCTATGCTTGATGGCAGACGATAATACCATGGAATAATAATTAAATAACAAGTGTCCTCAAAAAAAAAAAAGAGGCTTCACATTACAAATACACAGGAAAAGGAAGAAGGTCAGGCAGCGTTTGTTCAAGTGCTAGTTATCGAACAGATATAAAAATTCGCGATTTCCCGCTACAAAAATAATTGTCATATCTTGAAGGAAGTTGAAGTGTCATTTTGTGAATGGGGTTATTAATTTGCTAATTATCTGGGATTGAGACGCGGCACACTCAATACCGGACGGTGATTGGATGAGGGAGTCTTTGTATTTGAGTTGCCACGCTAAATAGACGAATGTAAAATAATAATTAATAGACATGGATGATATTTTTTTAAATCCCCTCCCAACCTCTCTTATTTTATTCTATCTAATAGCATGGGCGTTGGCAGAATATTTTACCAAGGGGGGAAGGGGGCAAGGATTACTTCAACATATGGTTACCACTCTATGGTTAAATGGGTTTTCGTATATTTAAGCAGCATACGAGAATCAAAGGGTAAAGTGTCCCCTTTGCCCTATGCTGCCGTCGTCGCCCATGTCAGATAGCATCATCACTGCCATATCAACTAACGTCAGCCATAGGCGTAGCTAAGGGGGAGCAGAGGAGGGCGCGCGCCCCCCAAATTTGCCTCCCAGTCTTTTAATTTAAAGCATTTATTTCGAAATTTATAAGACTATTTTTCTTTCTCTATTACTGAATTCGACATAAGTCCCCTCCTCAAAAATTTTCTGCAATGCTACACTTTTGATATATAAGCCTTGTGTCGGCGAAACAACGGAAGCACAGTGGCGTTACACTAAGTGGGGGGGAGGGGAATTCATGGGTCTAGTTACCCCCCCCCCCCCAATGAGCACAGGAATATTTTTTTTTTTTTTTTTTTAATCAACACTGCAACACAGAAATTCCCTTGTCGTGCCCAGCATTGCTTCCCTCCATCGATTTTTCGGAGTCCTGCTGGGACCCACCGTTAAGATTTTTCAAGAATTTGAGGGATGTTTCAATGTTTTGTCTGAGTAGAACATTAAAAATACATTAAGTAAATAAAAAATTAAGAAGCTCAAACTTCTCAGGATTTGTGGGCAGTATAACATTTCAAACCCTTGCAAAGATTGAACATCTTCAATGATTCACACTGCTGTTTACGGCTTGTCCTAACAAAACAATGCCTTGAGATTAGGGCTCAAATACTTTCTATCTGTCCAAGGCGAGTGACGTACAACGATAAAAGTTTGACAGTTTTAGAACTCCCAGAAAAAAATTCTGAAGCCTACAACGTTTTTGCTGAATACGTCGGACATAAAAATAGTTGTGGCGCGATTATAAGAATTTTTTCAAAAGCTTCAAAACTTGTGTAGGATTTATCGTCCATAAACTTTCGTGATATAATTTTCGGAGAGATATCTTGAGTCTTTTCGGACACAGTTCTTTTCCGTTATTTAGTTACTATTTAGGTAGATTTAAGATTATGTTGCTATATGTAGATATTTCAGGAAACTTGCTTTGTGAAGCGTGAATTCAAAACAGAGGTTTGTGGTTATGTAATTCATAAATGTTAAAACTCAGACAATAAAAACTGCACTAATACTTCGATAGGTACAAAACTTATATTTTAACTTATTTTTGTTTTTGTTGCTTTCTTAGCAATTTCCAAATTAGATGTGGATTTCTAAGGAATGGCAAATATTTATATTTTTGAAAGATAGATTCATATTTTACTTTGTGCGTGATTTATATATTTATTTATTTTATTTACGGATTTTTTTATGCTTTTTATATTAATGTATTATTATTGTCATTATTTTGAGACCTGGAAGCATTCGGATACTTCAAAAGTGCAATGAGTTATCCCTATATGTTCAGTATTCCAAGTAGCACACCAAAAAAGGTACGTGTTCGGTTGTATCAAATTTATAGCATTTCCGTTCACTAGTATAATTACACGTACGATTACCATATTTAGATTAAAGAATTTCCGGGCATGAAACCTGATACAGGAAAAAAAAAATTCGCTACAATGTTTTTCCCGCACATTCTTTTGTCTAATTTGACATTTTTTTAATGGCCCAAAAAATAAAAAATAAAACAATTTGTGCCCGCTGCACCCTGAACCCAAAACTTTCAATCTCGAAAATTACAGGAAATGACGATTTCCGAAATGAAGTACTCCCGCTTTTTCAAGAATTCCTTTCTCGGGCAATTATTACGTACAGACTATTCCCATAACTAAGCGAAAGCAGCAGATTACTTCCTCCGGTACCACTTGCACATTTTGCTTCAGTGGTGGACACTTACGAGAAGGGTAGTCAGTTGTTCAGTAAAATGCAGAGCAGACTAGCAAACAGTTATAAGCAAGTAGAAAACAAAACGACTGTGATGCTGGGTGTTTTTTTTTTTTTTTTTTTTTTTTTTTGTGTGTCTATTTGAAGAGGAAAGGAAAAATGAAATACAAATGAAGCTATATGAAGCATAACAGGTCGCGTCGTGAGACGTGATCTCAATTTTAATTTTTTGTTCTGAGAAGAGGAGAATGAATGGGTGAATGGTAACTTGTTTATGGCTTGCGGATACGCTGACGACGAGAGTGGGAGAAAATAATTAAACCATTTGGCGAGAAGATGAAACGGTAATTGCGCCAAGGTAACACCGCAATGAATGAATGTGACAGAAGTTTTTCCTGACAAAGCCCACGAATTAGCTGATGTATGTAGCTTTAAACTAACTTTTATCTGTGTTATTCTATAATTATGACAATACAATTTTATGCTGAAGTCGTATATTTCATTTTTTTCATTAAAATATACCGTATTAATTAAAATAATCGTAATTAACGATTACTCAAACGACAGAGACGGCCCGAATGGGCAAAGACGGGCGTGCAAAGACGGGCATAGACCCGCAAAGACGGGCGTGCGGGGCCCCAGGCGAAGCGCAAGAGTTTGGCCTTTTCTCTATCATGTCTTATGAGATAGCAATAAAATGGCCCGGGAGCGGGGCCTCTATAAGCGCGGGGCCTTAGGCGATCGCCTACATTCGCACCCCCCATGGGCCGGCCCTGCAAACGAAGCAAGTGCCTACGAAGACAGCGATACAGAAACAGTCATTTACAATTACGCCGTGGATAACGATGATCAAATGCCTGGATGGGAAGATTTTTCTAGTAATGGAAACTTTACAGGATATGTCTCTTGCGACGGCTAAGTACCTGCAATAGTGAACAGAAAGAGAATGAAGATTCTGAAAGCAGCGAAGAGATGATGAAGAAACGGAAACTGAATTAAAAAAGGTGACATTCTAAGAAGTAGTTTGCAACTTGAACGCTTAATTTTTTTTTTTTTTTTTTTTTTTTTTTTTTGTCTCACGAGATTGATGATGTTGTTCTTACGAAGTTAGAAAATATCGACGAAGAACTTTGTCGATACAGTCAAAACAAAGCTCTGTCAAGGATTTCTTTCTAAAGTACCAATAACTATGTATGTATTATGTATTAAATTTTAAGAGCAAGTAACGTTAAAGAATTTAGATAATTTTAAAGTTGATCGCCTAACGTATAACTTAAGCTATAATTTTTAAGCTCGTAGTAAGCAATAATTCTTTTTTTCATATCTATATCTAAGGGTATTTTGCATTGATATTTTCATACCATACTCTTTGCAAAAAATTGATATTCGATTTAACGAATTGCTTCGATTTAACGAACGGATTTGTGGGTCCCAATCAATTCGTTAAATCGAGGTTCGACTGTATTTAGAAGAGAGAATTTTTTCCAATAGGCTAACATGGGCTAGACAAAATAAGAAACTCGATTGGGAAAAACCTTTCTTCAGAAAACGGCACAACCAATTGAGCAAACTATAATTAACTTTCTTAACTATTTTTAACGTCCTCGCCAAATAAGTTGATAACTTATATTTTATGTCATTATACAATAACAGTTAATTAATCATAACCTTATAAACTGTGAAATGCCAGGCCTTTTGTTCAGAAGAAACTGCTCTTAAGTAACATCCTCTCCAAATTTATCAATTCATCATTCACCCACCCACTTCAAAACTCAAGTGCTAACAGCCTGAGGTTATGTCGTGCAACAGATTTCAATTAACAATTAATGTTTGCTGAATTACTTAGCATGACGTGACCTAAACTTTCGGCACTAACTTAGATCCAAGGAAAAAATAAATAAACAAATAAATATATGAAAAATATATCTAAAATACAAATCGCTCAAGAGAAGCACCTAGCTTTTCCTGCATGAAACGTCCATGATTTATACCTGGCCGTTTTGCGTGAAGGCAGCAGGTATGTATAAATATATCCGCGTACGGCACACAGAGGGAAATTAAAAACTTTCTGCTGCTTGGTCACATACAAAACAAACTCCCTGCCTTTGTTGAGGGAGAAATTAAACAACCTGTCACGCCATCTGGAGAAAGTGTTTTGGAGGCTCTCTAGCGGTACATCCCTTTTTATTGTTTGCCGAAACAAATTAGGAGGCGAGATAAAATACAGAAGCTTCCGCTTATAAGGTTTGGAACAGGCAATTTTTGACACTAGCTTTTTTTTTTTTTTTTTCCTTCTTATTTTTAAAGTGAAAATGTTTTACTTTTATGTTGTATGATAAAAGTAGTCACAAAAAGTCTCAGCATAGAATTTTATCGGTATTTGCATTATTACTGTCTATTTATTTATATAGTAATTTATAATAGTATATATATATATAGTAATTTATATATACTAATTAATTTTACTATTATACTAATTAATTTAATTAATTAAAGTAATTTATATATAATAGTTTATATATATATATATATATAGTAATTATTTATATAATAATAAGTGCATTATTACTGTCTGTTTATTTATATAGTAGTTAGAAGGAGAACAGTTAGCATTTTTTGGTGTAAATACATGCTAGGACCTCGTTCCATCATTGCCAGAACAACGTTGATATGTGCGAGAGTTTGTGATAAGCGGGGTGCCAGAGTAAGTTAAAAAAAAAAGAAAGAAAAGAAGAAAAAAGATGCGTGCGATAGAACGAGGAATGTATTTTTTATTTGTGTGAATTTATTTAATGTCTTAATCATGCTGCCTGCGACAAGAATAATTAACCCCAATACACAAAATATTATCAACAACGTATACAATGAGAGGGAGGGGGGCATCAATTATCAAAAAAACTAAGTAAAAGAATTGAAGTGAATATTCACAATTACTTTGATTCCTTTCACGGACCACACACAGCAAAAATTTTAAATGAAAATAATTAAATTAAAATAGCAGAAGTTTCAGCAATGCAGCTAAGTCAAAAAGTTGATATCTCCAAAATGGGTCCACATGCAGCAAAAGAAAGCATAACTGATCTACGAATGAGTGAGTGAGAAAATATATCCTCTCCAAGCGATACCAATACCAGAAGAGAAATTTAGAACGTTCCCAACAAAAATGGAAAAATATATACTTATATGTGTGTATGTATAAACATTTAAGGTTATTAAATTTTTTAATTGAACTATTCCATTTTATACAGATTTTATTGTGCCTTTTCGATTTTATGTTACGAGTGTCTTCTCCATGATTTAATACATCAATAAGCAAAAAACCGGAATTCAAAATTCTAAATAAAGCATTTTAAAGTTGTTATAAGTAAGAGTTATGTAAAAAGATAGATTCTGGAAGCGAAAAATTTTTAGCTGCATAAGAAAAAATTTAGAATTTTAATTAAAACTCGAATTTGCAAAAATTTCGGCACTTCGTTTTGTCTCTTCGTTTTTCCTAAACTCACAATACTTTTTCAGAAAATTATTTCTTAATTTCAACGAAAAATACTTTCTTTGGGCGCTTTTGTTTAAAGAATTTTATAAAAAAATCATCTTAAATTTTTATGCGATAATTAACGTCTGTATTCTTTGAAATTAGATAAGCAAATAAAACAATGAATTCCTTTTCGCTTCAAGATAAGGAAATTCATTTTGAATAAAGCTTGTATTTAAAAAAATAACTCAACAAGTTCTTGAGCATTACTTTTAAACATTAGGATCGGGGGAGGAGGGGGGGATGACCATTATTTAAATAAAAGTTCTTTTTTTCTTTACTATCAGTACAAGATTGTTAAATTTATATTTTAAAAATATTGAAAGGTAGAAAGCTAGCGATTAAATTGCAGCTTTTTTTTTTTTCCTCCGAGAAAATTAGCATAATCATAAATAATACTTAGCATAGATTAATTTATTCTATTTCCTTATTTTTACAAAATAAATAGTTTAAGCTAAATAACTATTTTTAGCGTACTAGACATATATATATATTTAAGAATAAAAGCCTTTTCTTTCAGTTGCAGTCTTTGTTGCAATATTTTCCATTTAACAAGAAAACCAATATTCCTCTTGAATATTAATAGAAATACAAAATAAGCCAATTCAATAATTAAAACACGGGCCCCCGTGTCTGACTTCACAACAGGCGCAATGCGTGACTTCACAAGTTGCAGATTACGCCTCAAATAACTTAATTAAAACTCAAGCCGTTCAAGTAAATACGGTTGTCGAATTTCAGAAAAGGAAATAGAAATACTAAATCAATCTGTTTCCACTATAATTTCTCCCTATGCGTGGCAACACATTAATTTGCGAAACGTACGGCCATGGTCGCGATTATAACATCCCCTTTCCTACAGCTTGACAATTTTCATTTACAAATTTAAACGCTGTAAGAGTCGCGCGCGATTTGGACAATATATATTATTTTTATTTTATTTTTATTATTTTAAAAAAGTTCGCCTGCAGATCCTGAACCATTAACAAGGGCGTAACCTGGCGATGGTGTCAACTAGTTCCAGTGTAGCTAGCAAGTTAAAGAGCTAGTTATGTCTGAAAGAGTAAAGGCAGGTATGTGTGTCTATGGCAAATTGAGTAGTTATAAAACCAACTCTTCATGCTATAGTAGCTTAAATTATCTTTTCGTAAGTAACGTGTGCAGGCATTGTGTTTATGCATTACCGAGAATGAGTCAATTCTAATTTCCTTTCGAAAAAAGACAGAGTAGGTCTGAAAAGACGCAAAAGAAGCAAACGCTCAAGAGATTACTAGCAAGACTGGCAAAATTTTGACGCATGACGGCTTTTACAATCACGTAAAAAATGTCGAAAACTCAAAAAATCAGATCTTTTGAAATATCGCATTTCCATTTTATTTTAGATAATTATAATTTAAATAAAAATTGTACCTTAAAACAATAAGTTTTAAAAAATGTTGTGAAAAATCTTTGACAAAAAATAACTGGATGAATGTTAAAAAATATAATTAGGAAATTTTCATTTTCCCGGTATAATTATTTCAGAATTTTAAATATGATATTTGGAATTCTATTACATTTATATGACACATATTCCACTATTAATTTTGAATATCACGAAATATTTCATGCATTACACCCTAAAAATTCTGATTAGATTATTTTTATCATGAGATAATTATTTCAGAATTTTATATATTTTAAGTAAAATAAATATGATATTTATGAAATTTTATTGCATCGATAGGTTTTATTTTATGACAAATATTCTATTATTTATTTTCAATATCATGAAACATTTTATGCATTACACCCCAAAAATTTGATTATATAATTTTTATCATGTGGAGGACAGCGCATTACAAATTAACCAATCTTAGAATTCTTTTGTAAAATCTTTGCTGTAGGAAAGAACACAAAAGAAACGTCTATCACATGCTTTGAAGCAGTGATCCTGATTGCTAAAAATGTCATTTGGCATACATTTTTGGTTTGTATTAATGTTAATTTTTAATTAAATGAAAGTTTTAATTAAGATAAAGTAGTAGTGGTTCATTTTGTTTAAATTTGAGTTAGTAATAAATTTTGGATATTTTAAGATTATGCAGGCATCCAGGTGAATCTTGAAAAATATAGATACTGAAAAGATAGCAATAACTAACGGAATAGTACTGTATGGGGTTAACTTTAAAATAAATAAATAAATAATATTATTTTATAAGTGCAAAATTTTGATTTTAAATGTCATCGGAAATCAAGACATCAAATAAATTATTAAAAATTATTGAATGTACATCCAGACTCGTATAAAATGAAATGTTGTGTGTTATATGCATCATTTCGAGAAGTATTGGCAAAGATTCAATTCAAAGGGTCTACATTCATGCCAAATTTGCGCTTATGAAGAACTGAAGAGTATTAGATTACGAATAGCTGCAGAATCCCTATGCCAGTTCTGGTACAAAACTTAACATTAAAATAATATAAAAATTGATCAACCATGGTATAATTATCATCATGCAATGGATGTAATCATAATGTAATTATCATCATGTAAAATATGAAACTTTGTATGTTGGATAGGCTTTAAAGAAATTTTGTCGGCATTCTACCTTATTCGTCTAATGTAACTAGAAAAATAAAATAACTATACCAGTCAGTGAGGGATCGAGAGAAATTCAAAAATTACTGCTTATCAAAAAATTCGAAAATTATTACTTCACACGAAATCGATTAATTTTTACCACAAAGAATTCGAAAATTGTGACCTCACAAGAAATCGAAATTAATCACTTCACATGAATTCGAAAATTATTACTTCATACGAAATCGATTAATTTTTACTTCACAAAGAATTCGAAAATTATTACTTCACACTAAATCAAAATTATCACTTCGCAAGAATTTGAAAATTATGACTTCATACGAACTCGATTAATTTTTACTTCACAAAGAATTCGAAAATTATTACTTCAATCTAAATCGAAATTATCACCTCGCAGAAATTCGAAAGTGATTCGGTCACACGAACTCGATTAATTTTTACTTCACAAAAAATTCAAAAATTATTACTTCAATCTAAATCGAAACTATCACCTCGCAGAAATTCGAAAGTTATTCGGTCACGCGAACTCGATTAATTTTTACTTCACAAGAATTAAGTGAGGTTTAGTTTTTCAAAAAAATTCTTGGATCATGAAATTTCGGAACAATAATAATTTAGGGAGGAAAAAACAAAACAAAGAAAGAAAGGAATCACACATCCGCATTGTAGCTGCATCTGCTTCGCAGAAAGAAGTAAGTGCATGAAGAATAACTGTTTCCGAAGAGGTCACCGATTCTGATTTCTGCCTGGAAATGTGTCTGTCAGTGCAAAAAACGTTACCTGGTGAAAAGCAGATGCTTAGGCATGACCCACAAAATCTGCAGCCAAGCTATTCTTACTGAATTCCGCTTATGTCTACTTTTTTTTCCACAACTTCTGAGAAAACAGAAAGGTCTTTCAAAGTGATTCAACTTTTCCTTTACACAAAAAAGTAGTGCATTTTTATTTTATTTAATTATTATTTCGTTAACTGTAACAGAGACGGTGTTTAATATTACGCTTAATTAATTTATTTATTTTTAAGGATAAATTGCTTTGTTTCGAATTACGTCATTTTAATCATAGAAATGAATCAGGCAATGGAAGAGCTCTTGGGAAAGAAAAAGGGGGGGAGTGCCAAATAAACATGCTACACTAGTGTAATTGATTTTGATTTCCTTGCTTGAAAAGATAGGTAATTACAATTCAGCGTTTTCCTATGGAAAATGACGAATAAAAATGAGAAAATAGTACAAAACAGCCTTATAATTCCGGTTGTAATGAAATAAACAGAAAAAAATGTTTTTTCTTTTCTTTTTCAAATTGTAATAATGATTATTGGGTCATTTTCAAAATTCGGTGCCATTTGCTGTCCTCGTGTAAAATATTTTTCTTTTTTTTTTTAAGGTATAAAAAATTTGAGTGATTTTTCTTTTTATCATGGTTTTTATCAGCTTCCAGTACTGAAACAATAGATTTAAAAAAAACATACTATTTAATAAATTTAAAAAGAGATGCGTAGAGAAGATACCGAAAAATAGCTGTCCGATTCATAGAACATAAAACGTGTTACGCAGAATTGCTGCCCAAAAAGTAAAATCTCTGCTCTGGTGTGCTTTAACATTGTGAAATAAAGTTTAAATTATACTATAAAAAGGTTTTCATAAGGTTTTAATAAAAAAAAAGACTTTTCATAATTAAATAAAGCTGTTCGGACATTGATGCCATGTCTGCTACCATACATTGTTTTCAACTTTTTAACCAACAAAATTGAAATTTGAGAATAACAACGCTTGTGTACCATCAGAATGCGATCAAAAAACAAATATAAGTAGACATCTTGAGTTTTTGGTATTTGACTGAAAAAGTAAAAACCTATTTGTGATAAGTATTTTTATTGCGTGTCATATATATCTGTTACTGTAATTTGTTGTATAAAATATATTTACTTATTTGTTAATTCAATTAATTTAGATCATTAGTTTTTTAATCTAAATGAATGTCTCTTTTCATATTCTAGTGGAATTATTTAGACTCATGACTTTTTTTTTTTCTTTGAAATGCCATGCATGTTACTATAAAAGTAACAGACATGACAAACAAAAATTTATAAAAATATAAAAATTATTTGTAAACTGAAAATACAACATTATATGGACAAAAGGACTCTATACCTATGTAATATGCCTTTGCATTATTTTGTATAAAACATAGGTGTGCAAATTTCAAAGAAAATGTCCAGTAACAGATATGACAAATTTCATCAAGTCTGATAATGGAAAAATCTAAAAAAATTAAATAAAAGAAAAAATGCATGAATAATACTCAAATAATGTTTTATATCATGAAGTATGTTTTATAATATGAAAAAAAACTACTTATTTTTTTAAACTGTATTTTTGCTTCTTAAATTTTTAAATGGCACCCAATTTTGAAAACGACCCTATTATCATTATTACATGAATGTGTATAAGTGCGTATGAACTTTATCGTCACACTGTTATTGCATACAATATACACAATATGAGACTTAGCCAAGGGATAGGTGCGAGAAGTTGGCCCTTCCCTAAATTTCGATTTTTGTTAATTGAATGCCAGTAATCAAACCTTTTTGTGAGAAACCCAACCTTTCCCATGCTTTGGTTCTTCCCTGAAATTTTTTTGTAGATCCTAGATTGCACACAGTTATTAAATGCACGTTAAGTTTTAGTAAACACAAAAACCGGACAGATATATAAATGTGAACCTTTCAGTTTTAGTTCAACCTCTTTAAAAAAAGAAGTATTCGAGTGCAAGCCAAATTTTCTATCATGATTTCATGACTTGCTATTTTTTAACGATCCGTGCATCCAGAATCAACGAATTATCCTAATCAGTATTGTTGCCACCAACATAAAATAAATATCAACAATTATCATTAAATAATGCGAATTATATTTTCCATTTAGTCAGAATTGGAGAAACTTGAACGCTAAAACTTGGGTGTTCTTCTATCAGTCATACTTTAACTACGCTGATAAAAATCCTAATTTCGTTGCTACAGTGAATCTCAAGCTTCCTTTTTCCAACTTTTTTTTTTCTTTAAAAAAAAAGAATCTTCTTACGGTCTCACATTTCGAATAATAAAAAGAAAAAGACTTTTCTCCCACGAAACATTCTTCCTGTATTTGTGTGTTCTGCGTAGGTGTTTGAAACACGGTTTAGTTAAAAGGAAAGGATGGGGAGAAGGGAATGGGAGGGTAGTTTCTGGGTTCTTCAGTCGTGTTGAAAGAAGAATCCGAGAACGCTAGTTCTCCGAGGAAAGCATTTTAAGAAATGATTGTTCTTTTCTCTCCCTCTCTCCCATCAAAAAGTAAATGTTTTAAAAATAAACTTTTCATCTCACCTAAATGGGAATTTACAAGTACAATATTTCTAAGTGTTGGGATTACATGAATGTAGCCTGTTTTGCCATAAACATGAAAGTAAAAAAGGTTTCTTAGCATGTGTATTTTTTCACTAATGTTGCAGTTAATGCGGAGTTATATATTTATTATTAATGTTATTATAAAGTGGAAAGTACCACGAAAAGCAGACGAAATACACTAACAGCTTTTTTTTTTTTAAGTTACTCTTAATACCGCAGACTTTTTAAGAAAATTTCATGATTTCACAATCATTTTGCCGTACAAAATTTTATTATATATATTATTATTATTTTAATTAATTTATCTATTTATTACGAATAATATTGGAAACGAAAAACAATTTAAAAGAATAAATTATAAGAAATAATAAAAACACACCCTTTCCTTTTTCCCACTTAAATTATTATTATTACTATTCTTGTTGTTTTTATCGTCATTTTTAATCTACCTATTTTTTACACAAATAACAATTTTAAAAGGAAAGAGAAATTTACTTTTTGAAGATAGAGTAATGTCTGAAATACGAATGACCACCTAAATACTGAAATACGATTATTAAGTTTTTAAATCCATAGTCATGATTAAGTATTTCAAAAACCTCATTTTCTATTGAATCTACAAACTTTTAAGTAGAAGAACACGCAGATATTGATTAGAATTTCATAAAACAGTTGAAAAACTAACTGAAAATTTAAGAAACTCTCATAAAACTATCGTACGTATAGCATAGCTGTACGAATAATGGGGAAGTGTTTTGAAAAAATATTTGCAACATGCCGTTAGTACGCTGTTAATTTGGCAATCGCTCTCTTTGGAATCGAATATTAGCTATTTACTTGCATTTTAAACGGGAAGTTCTTGCGTGAACTCTGGGAAAGCTGTCTACAATCGTTAAACTTTTTGTTAATTTAAGAGCGGTCACATGTCCTAAATTATGAAACATCTTTAGAAATGTTGAAAATGCGATGATTCCCCCTCCCCCTCCAAAAAAAAATGCATGACTAATATTAATCATAGGTATGTATTGACAGTATTTGCGCGAACTCTTACAAGAAATATACAACGGACATAATTTACAAGAAATATCTACACCAGGTACTGAAGTCTAGAATAACGGTGAGTAATGAAAAATTAATTTTCGGGAAACCATGGAATGTCATTTTAACAAAATTTCAACACATTTTTTGCTTTTAAGTAATTATTACAGTCGAAATTGGTTGTTAAGGACTTCTTCTTTTTTTACGTACAAATGGAATTTTACGAACTAGCGAGTAGTCCCAAATACACTCCCACAGACTATTTTACAACTCGATTTTACGAACTATTTGAGCTGTCTCTACGTGTTCGGGTTCGTAAAAAGGAGGGTCGACTGTAATAAATAAGTACTTGAAAGCTACATTACATTTTCCTTTCATAAAAATGTTGACGTTGGTGTTATGAAAAATAACATTTTTTTTTTGGTGTTGGCAATAATAACAATAATAATCGATACAGGGTGATTCGAAATTAGCTTTACGAACTTTTAGGAGGGGTAGGATACACCAAGACGGTTCTGAATCACACAGCAGTGTGGGGTCAGAAACGTCGCCTTTGTGTACCTGTTAATAATTACTTTGGAAGAAGTGTTGAAATGTGCGTCTGATTTCTTAACCAAGTTTGATAAACAATGGGTTTTAATCCAACAATTTCATCAATTTAGTGAAAGAAAAAATTCTGAATTAACAATTTTTATCAAGTATAATTGGTGAAAGATGGATTAGTTTTCAAAAAACCATGGTCGGAAAGTTCACTATTACTTGAACACTTCTTCTAAAGTAATTTCCGACACCGCTTTGCTACGTGATTCTGGACCGTCTTGATGTATCCTACCCTCCTAAAAGTTTGTAAAATTAATTTTGAATCACCTTATATATTGGAAGACTTAGTTTTTAAAAAAGTAAATAATGAACACCCACTCATGAAAATAATCGCGGTAAGCCAAGTTTTCTATTTCAGTTTAGTGAATAAGTCAGTCATTATTCAGACAAAGATATAACTGGAAAGAAATATCAGAAGTTGTTATTACAAACTACGCGATTTATTTTGCAAGAACGACAAAACTTTATAATGTGTAATCGACATAGGAAACTTCACCATGTTATCGAGTAGTGTTGGTTCTCAAGATTGGTAATTCACAAAACCCGGAGATCAGAAATCGGATTCATTCACAGTGGACGACTATTTTCAATAGGTGCACATTAAAGGTCCATTGCAAATGCAAGAGCTATTTGGAATTGTGGATTTCTATCATTTTTCACATTCGTCAGTTGGACTTGAAGAATTCAGTAAAATCTGGTTCAATCGGACCTCACTTCTACGAATTGTATTTTGTGGACAAACGCGATTTTTCTTTTTAATGAAATCATATAGAACAAATTCATTCATAATGAAATTTCACTTTAAAGAATTTTATAAAATTATGAATTTGATCTCGTTATAACGAATTCATTATTACAAGTAATTTGAATAAATTGAATAAAGGAAGTTCTTTTAACTGAAAATCATATACAAGAAACGAAATTTCGCTCTAACGAATTTCAGGAATTTGATTTCGTTCTAACAAACTCCATTATTACGAATTTTTCAGGTTAACGAGTAAAACCTCGTTATAACGATATTCGATAAATCCCTCTATAACGATAAAATGATGCAGTCCTGCGGAATTCCCATACAATATAATCTCTCCTCGATATAACGATACATCCCTCTAAAACGATCATTTCATTGGGTCCCTTAAGCATCGTTGTATACATAAAAAAGGCGTTCGTTAAGGAAGAAAATGGACACAGACTCACCTATCATGAGCAAGGAGACTGTGAGGTGTTCCCTTCCGGTAGCTTTGAGGGCACCCAGCACGGTGCCCACGATGGCACAGCAGAGTCCCACGAAGGCAATCATCACTATGAACCACCTGATGCTGACAGTCTGAGTGACCATCACCCCGCAGCAGTGCTTGGGCTCTTCGGACTCGGACGCCGCCCCGGAGAAGGTGCCCCCCGAGTGACCACTCCTGCCGGCCCTGTGAGCGCCCCTCTCGCGCGGGTGGAAGCCCCTGAAGGCCCCCGCGCCCCGAGACGTCCTCCGAGGGGGCGAGAGGTGCGGGCAGGGGGGAGGGGGAGGAGGAGGCGGGTGAGAGGGAGGGGGCAGACGCCTCCCCCCTCCCCCACCCCTCTCGGGAGGGAGGGTGGAATAAGGCGGGGGTAGGTGAGAGTTTAGAATGTCCGGCAGAGCACTGTTGGTATTGTTGTTGTCCGTCGCCGTCGGACTATCCGGAGTGATGGTATCCGGGGTCAGCTGGGTATGGAGTTGAGTCGTTCGCCGGCTGCTGCTCCTGTGGGAGGAGCGGCGGGGGAGGTTGTTGAGGAGGCCCCCCTCCCCCGAGTGGCCGCTGGTCATGGTATCCTCTACCTGTTTGTCAGGGGGCGGAACGACATGGTCGTCTCTAGCACACTGGTCTGTATCCGAGTAGAATATTCCAATGCTGTACACAACACGCGATTTCCTGTTGTTGTTGTTGTCGCTACACTGCTTCGGGGGGTGTTCGGACCCCCAGTGGGTGCGTTCGAACCACAGTCGCCGCGGACAGATCCGGCGGATCCGTGGCGATCGCGGAGATATTCGGATCTGGCGGATCGGAGAAATCCAGGATCCGTCTTCGCGCACACTGTTTACAGCCGCGTCCTCGTATTCCGCACAGCCAAATTCCACAGAGCTGCTGCTGCTGCTGCTGTCAACAACAAAGCTGGCGTCGTCGTCTTCGCTGCGACTGTAACCGACGTTATCCACTCCACGGCTGCGAGATGGCAACTGAGGGCGATCCCGAGTTTCTTCTTCTTCCCCTGCTGCAACCGTGGCGGGCGACGCCGGCGCCATCTGTCGCCCGCCCGTGACGTCATAAACCTCGTCTTCGTCTCTGTTCATCTCCTCCGGAGAACCTAAATAGTGCGTAAAGAAACAAAAAAAAATTGTATTGTGGTCTCGCATGAACAGGTCATGTTTGAGAAGAGAGCTACTTTACTATACAAAAATAACGTTTCACTCGTCTTTTTTTTTGTTTTGTTTATTTTATTTACTTACGTTTTTGGTTGTTTGTTTGTTTGTTTCCCCCTTCGCGGTTTGAGGAAGATAAGTCTCTGGATTAGAAAGAAACAAAAACGGCTAAAAATAAATTAAATGTTCGATTTTGTTCGCGCGTTTGTCCGCACGTTTGCGTTTTTCATCATAATTATGTGTTACTCCAGATACTTTTTTTTTATGAAAAAAAAAGAAAATCTTGCTTTTTGAGAGACTTCTGATGTCTACATGTTCTTACAGCCAATGCCCGTGAAATTAGAGTGAAGTAGGCTAATGCGAAAATTTTGGAGAAATAATTGTTGAAGAGATGGAGTAATCAAAACCCGATTAAGTGAGAAGATTCTAATACATAAAAAATTAAGGGTTTAATCATGTTTATTTGGCCTGGATTCATTATAGTTATCTGAATCGCCATTGAAAAGGATGTAGTGCTGTTGAAAAAATCTCCCGGAACTTTAACTGAATTGTTTATTTAAATGATGCATAATAAATCATTGATATATTTAAAAGCAGCGTGTTGTTTTTTTTTTCTTTTATTTAAGTAAATAATTCATATCATCCGCATTCAAATAATGTATAATAACAAAATATAATGCATTGCATTTTGAAATAATATTTTTCAGCCCAAATCATCTTTTTTCTTTCTTGTCTTTCTTTTTTTAATTGAAATTTGATCTTTCTATACCTGTCTTTTTCTTTTCCTTCTTCTTTTTTGCGTTTACATTTTTAACCCATTTGTGCCTGGATATTTTTGCGACTTTCTTCGATTTTTACTGATAACAGAAATAATAGATAAATTTCTGATGTCAACTTCTTGAACAAGGGATGATTTCTTTTAAAATCATTATGCATAAAAATCGAAGTATCAACATCCTACTTGGTCATGTTAAAATATTTTGTAGAGTTGAGGCTCAATACTCATGAATTTAAGGAAAAATAAATAACGTTTTCGACTAATAGCGAAAATGCCGTCCCAAAAAAGGGACGCTAGGCATAAATGGGTTAAGGTAATAGATCTTTTGTTTTACTGTTATAAAAGAAAAATTTTTCAACAAGTCTGTCAATTTAATTGTAATAAACAAGTTAAAGTATTTGGATTATTTTTAATAGTAAAAGGGACATAGCATTATTTTAGAAAAATATATAGGCACAAACTTAAAAATATTAAAATTTTGCATTAAAAAATATATAATTGTAATTGCAGTAAAAACATTTCTTCTATCTAGGTCAGACTGTAATTATTGTTCAATCTAGTATTGTACAAAATTATTTTGCCGTTATTCAATAGGTTTGAGATACTGACAAAATGCGACTTTTGCAATGGAAAACCTTTTTTACTTTAATTTCATTTTACTTTTCAGGCTTACAATACATTATTTATTTTGTATACGAAAAACATTATTTATTTAATAACACATTTACAGGTCAGGTAATTATTAACCGATGAAATTTCTCAAATAAAGAGGTTAATGTGAAAATGTTGCATACACAATAATTTGCATGAATGTTATCTGTGCGGACATTCATTATAAATGAATGTTTAGTTAGTTCCATTCAGATATTTTGTCTAAATGCATGCTAGAATCTCTTACGCATATTGAAAAATTAAACAAATAGAAAAACAATTATGAAGATTTTTAAAAATACACACACAAACACACACACACACACATATATATATATATATATATATATATATATATATATATATATATATATTATATAGCTAAACTTACGTAGCATGGAATCCCAAGTAATTCATCGAGCAAGTGATAGCACATAATAACAATTAAAAAACTGGAACCAAGAAATAAAAATTGGAAATCCAGAGGCCATAAATATTGTAAAAAACAGAGCTATCAAAGCTAAAGAGAAGTGGGAAAAC
Source organism: Cheiracanthium punctorium (assembly GCA_038373885.1). NCBI lineage: Eukaryota > Metazoa > Arthropoda > Arachnida > Araneae > Cheiracanthiidae > Cheiracanthium > Cheiracanthium punctorium. The sequence goes on from JAWZYV010015215.1 coordinate 1,665,280, forward strand.
AAGCCAGGTGCGAGCATGTGGGCTTAAGCCTAACTTCATGAACACAAACAATGATCTGGAGATGGAATGGAAAATTGAAATGGAGTACTCCATTTTCAAGTACCACTATACTCACATTTCAATTTAAAAGAAAATCAAAAATAGCTGGGTTTCTGCAGGTTACCTGATAAAAGGAGTCGTTTTACGTAACCTGGGGGTACGACCATAACTATAAGGAAAAAACCAACGTGGAAGCGAACCAAACATGGAGATCGAAGCTCAGTGATGTAGCCATTACTAGAAATCGATGCCAACAGAGAAAATTACATCATAAATTAAGCGACATAAATAAAATACTAGAGCGAAGGAGTAAAAAGATAGAGAAAGAAAAAACAGACAAAAAATCGCCAAAGCCATGTTAATTTATCAAGAAATCCAGAAAATGGAAGGGGAAAAGATAAATAAATAATAAATAATTTTCTTTTTTTAAAGCAAATTGCTCTAGTATAGCTAACATATGAGCAACATAGTACAAGCTTTAATAGCTAAGAAGTACTAAGGAAAGATGGTAAATAAAGAATAAAGGGAGAGAAAAAAAAAAGTTATTGAAATTAGTGCTAATATTATTCTACGATTTATATATGTAAATTTGCATTTAGTAAGGCTTATATTTGGTGCAGTAGAGTGAAAAATATGAATACACTTCAAAAAGAATAAGCACCAGTAATCAATTATTCTACAGTATTTTTTTTACATATAAATTTTTTTGTATAACATTTATAGATATATATTTTATGATTTGTTTTTTAATTTTTGAGAAAATTTGTAATAACCAACAACCAACCGCATCCTCACCATCCAAAAATATAATTTGGGCATAGAGTTTTATTTTTTACATATTTTTCTACTTTTGTACTGTTATATGCATGAACACTAAAAATATCGCCAGTATTTGGTAATACAATTTCATATTAATATATATATATATAATCAAAAAGTAAAACACTATAACTATTACTGCAAAAATGCCATACCCCAAGTAAGGGGGGGGGAGTAAAGAAACAGAGCCAAACAAAAGGATAGAACAATGAATGGTATGGAAATTATATCCTCTGGGACCATCCTCAGGAGCCATAACCAGAAAATTATAATTAAAGACAAACAAAATATGGTAATGTTTTTATATAATTATAATAGATCTAATGCGTATCACGATGTATAATAGTTTATTATAATAAAAGCTTCTGTTAAATTAAAAAATACATTTTATAAAATAAGTAATTTATGAATAAAATATTAATTTAAATTTTAAAAATTTTGTCAAGTTTAAAAATAAAAAAGATATTTATGTATTGAGAAAATACCATTTGCAAGCAAATTATTAATCAGTAAACAAACAATGTATGAAAGAATATCTAATCCATCTAAAACGTTTCTTGTACCGAGAGAGATATTCTTTTAAAGTTACCCACATGAAAGCTGAAAGTTGGTATTTCATCAAAGCATTTTTCTGGGTCCACTCAAGTCACTCATCTTTTCCTATAAACACATGTGTAGCTTTTGGCAGAGTTCGCCATACAGGAAACACCAATCATTTATTACATCATTCAACTGAACCTACATGCCATATCCAAAACTGCGCAGTTATTTTTGGTATTACATGTATAAATATTTCTAGCAAAAGTTTATATTGGATTGTGGAAGAAGGAAAACGTTCAGATTAGGAAAACAAAAATGTGTGAAAAGGCAAAATGAAAAAAGTTTGCATGTCTCGATAAACATCTGATGTGTGGTAACGTGTTTATCATTTTCAAACGAAGTTTTCCGACTTTTAAAAATAAAACGGTGTTGTTGTTGTTGTTGTGTATTAAGGCAAAGCTATTCGAGGGCTCTCTGCCTAAGTAGGGGTGCTTTGCGCGGAGAACTTTTTAAGGGTTTCTATTGCATATTCGGCTTACATCAGTAGAAAACCTCATAAAACTCCAGACCGTTATGGATCGATGGCCATGCGATGCACCAGAACCCGGGGCTTTCGCATTTTAGCCATCTACCATACTCAGTGTCTTTATCCACTAGGCCATGGTGGGGCCATAAAAATAATAGGACGCACACGTATACAACATGTCCCAAAAACACTGACTTGGGGTTTTATTCTTTAAATAGTGATTCTAGATATATTACAATAAATTGCAAAGTTATGTAAAAAAAGGTACAGAATTTTATGATATCGATTAAAGTTTTCTGGAGATTAAATCTAAATAAATACAAAATTAAAATTTTTATACGGTCCTGGAAAAAAATAATAAATTCCAGTTAGTAAACTGTGGCTCTTGCATTAATTAGCTGTACAAAATTTTACATTTCATCATAAGAGAACTCAGAGATACGAAAATAAATTTGTGTTGACTTAAACCACTTACCAGAAGATCGTGTTTCAAGGGCTGTACGCAATTACGAAAAAAAAATAACGATTGCATAAATACGTAGGTTAGAAAACTTTGAAATTTTTAGCATGTCCAGTCGTCCATGTTGCTCAAAAAAATTTTGTCCGGACAAAAAGATCTACATGCCCGAAAAATGCAAATTTGCAAAACAAAAATAAAACAATTCGAAATCACTCCCCGAACAGTCTGTCATTTCCTTTGACTCGCAGAAAATATTTTTAGTACAGAGTACAAATCTTACCCGCTTCCAGTCTTACTTAATTAGATGAAAGTGAAACATTTTTTTTATATGCCCGGTCGGGCATACAGCACAAAAAAATACATACCCGACCGCAATTTTTACACGTACGGGGCATATCGGGCAGTACATTGTTCCATCTCTGATAATACACCTGAAATGAATAATAAAAGTGATCTCCAAATGATGTTAAAACAGACGGATTAAAGGGGAGGATGGAGGGGACGATTCCCACCCCCTTACCCAGAGAAAAAAAAATTAAATTAGAATTTTACGAGATCCTATTTTTACCTCCATAAAATGAACATGAATTTCAACTAGCCGCCCTCACCCACAAAATTACATTAATCCGTCCTTGCTGGCAACTTCACAGGGTTTACGTTATAGGGCTATCACACTGAGAAAAATACGACCAACTTTCCTTGCAAATCAAGTTTTCGGTCGATTTTCTCCGCCGTTACCACGACGACCGCGAACTCCAACTTTTTCCTTTCCGGAGGAAAAAATCCAAGTCGGACGAAATTTCGGCCAATCAGAGTACTTCTTCCTGCTACGTCTTAAGCAATTTCGAGCAATGGCGATTATGTTCGAAGCTTGGCAGCTTGGCTCGATGTCAGAATCACGTGTAAATAAAATTATGGCCGCGTTCAAGTGGACTTTGGAATTAGAGATTGCTGCCCATCCGATGCTGCCGAAATGGCTGCCGATCCGATGGAAATATACCAACGCATTTATAAGTCAAATAAGAACCTGCACGCCAAATCAGCGATTCGATGACTATTTGGCATCGGAGAGAGTTTGTTTACTTTTGCAACCCTTAAAGATAACCACGCCTTCAAGTCCGTCGGAAAAGTTGATCCAGCGCGAAGTTGCTCGGATTTTCCCTTTAGTGTGATACAGCCATTAGGTGTATAAGATGTGTCCAAACGAGTGAGGAACTGTGGTACAGAAATTACCGAAGCAAATAGTTTTAAAGTTTTGTAAGTTTTTTTTTTTTCCAAAGTTAATCACATTTCTAAAATTTTAATTGAATACAAAACCAAATATTTAATTTGTAATTAAGATTTTTGAATTCTCAATTAGATTTCTCAAAAAAATATGCATTAGATAAATATTGTCTTGTGTGCATTTTTTTAACTTAATGTTTTTAAGTGATATGCTTAAAGGTGTTTCTGAATCATTACCTAAAAGTCGTTTAAATTAAACGAAATTACACAGAAGTAGAGTTGGGGGAGATTTCGGGGGAAATGATGCCATCCAAGAAATATTACGCCTTGCAATTTCCTTGCTCATAAATATATCGATATTTTGATTTCTCTACAACCAAAAGAGTTTTCTAATTAGTTTATTTATACTTTAATTAAAGCAAAATGAAGCACGTGCGTGGTTTCACGGTGCACAAATAGAAAGACTGCAAGTAAAGTTTATTTTGAGTTGCAAAAAAAGATGGTCTTATTTAGGGATTTTGGAGAAATAGTTTATCAAGGCATTTATTGCTCTTAAGTCTTCATCTCAGTTGTTCCTGAGTGTAAAATCATTTTTATTTCAGTGCATAATTTTACATCATAATATTTGGACAAACACCAACATCCTTAGGCTGACGGGATTTGAACCCGAGACCAAAATTCTCGTTTGATTAACAAATGCAGAATCTCCAATTAAGTTGGTTTCAGACTCAATGTCTGTCGCAATCTATACTTGGGTTCGGCTCTAAATTGCTAGTTTTAATCCATACCTTTATGATCTAAAATGAACAATGGTATAATCTAAATCTAGCTATACACTCCCAAAAATATGTTTAGGCTAGCCATTCACAGCGAGGTTTACTGCAAAATGTTCGCTATCGTCAAACCTAAACAGATTGAAGAGAATTGCAAACTTAAACAGATTGTGATGGACATTTGTACACTGATGGCGGGGGAACAAAAATCCCATCACCAAGAAAATACTGTTGTAGATTAATGATTTTTTTGCAGTACATTTGTCTAGGTAGCATATTTATTTGATTAAAGCTTCAAGATCAAAAGTTAATGCAAGCGCGAGAAAAGCCATTTCAAAAGCGATATTCTGGTGCTTTAATAACCGTTGTAACCAGCAGAATTTTAAATGCAAGCATGCACTGTATCGTACAGGTCCCGGATGTCAGTTTTGACTTGTCAAATCAGCAACAGTTAATGCTGGTTGTGGATGCTACTGGAGTAGTCGTCCGATGATGACCCATGCGTACTCGATTGGAGAAAGACCTGGTGATCTAGCAAGCCATGGCAACATGTTGACACTCTGTAAAACATTTTGGGTTACGACAGGGGTATTAGGATGAGCGTTATCCTGTTGGGAAACACCCCCTTGAATGCTATTCATGAATAGCAGTACGAAAGGTTGAATCAAAACACTGATATACGAATTTGCAGTCAGGGTGTGTAGAATAATCTCGAGAGTCTTCCTGCTGTAATTGGAAATTCCTCTCCAGACCATTAATCCTGGAGTATCCCTGACTTCTCTAGACCAGATTGGTTAGTGGAGCTCATCTGGCCTCTTTCTAACGAACACAGGACCATCACTGGAACTAAGGCAGAACTGGCTTTCATCAGAAAACACAACAGATCTCCACTCCTTCCTCCAATGAGCTCTATCTTGGTACACTGACATCGCAAAAAAAAAGTGGTTTAGAGTCAACGGAATGCACATTACAAGGCGGTTGGCTCGGAGTAACTCGGCTTTGAAGTTACCAAGTTGTAACAGTTCGTTTTGTGACTGTAGTGCGAACTGCAGTTCGAATTTCTTCTGCAGACGCAATATAATGCGCCTCAGCCATATGCCGAATACAGCAGTCTAATCTCTCAGTAGTGCCATGTGACAGTCCGGTGCACAGTCTTCTTGCGACCATGCCTTTCCGTGACTACTGCTGCCAACAATCATACACAGTAGATGCATTGCTGTCAAGTATTTCTTCAATATCGCATAAAGAAGGTCCACCTTCTTATAGCGAGCATTATTACACGACCTCGATCTGTAGATAATGGCCTTTGCTTCTTCTTAATGGCATTTCTGACTAACATCGATTCAGTATTTCAAATTTCAACAGCGTTATTGCTCATGAACTTTATAAGCAAACCTGATTTGCATATTGATAGTGACGCTACTAGCGCCGCACTTTAATCGCAGGATTTTAAATTGGGGCTTCTCTGCTAAAGAGTATCGTTGAAATCTATTTTCCGACCCAACGGAACTTAAAATTCATTGTGGATTATGAAACTTCATAACCTCTCACTCAAAATGATGTGTGAATTGGAGAGTTTCTTTATATTGTTTAGAAGATATAGTCTTTCAAAGTTTGGATATTCATTTATAATCACCCTGTAGAATAAACAAGGCAGTTTTCTCTTTCAAAGCATCCTTCAATATGCTTTTATAAGTACAAGATTAACCCTAAATACGGCAAAGTAGGATGTTGCCGAAATCTGTCGGTTTTCAAAAATGGTGGTCTTGCGCCGGCCTGTAGTTCTAGGGGCTCTACTTTTGAGAAACTTTAAGGATACCTCGTGGAGAAGCTTTTACTCTGGCTACTAGACAATGAACTTCTTCCCTCTTGTTCTGAAGGCAAAAAAGAGTCAGTTTGTCAAATTATAATGAGAACGCTGAATAAAACGATGTTTTTCCATTATTTATAGCAGATTTAAGAGAAAAAGAAACCATTCAACTTCACTCGATATCTTTCACTCGATACAACGATTCTTTAGTCTTATTTGGTCTTACCGCTTTTCCAAACAGTTGAGGCGCATGGCCATTGCTTGGCCAACCAGTATTATGCTCGATCTGAAAATCCGTTGTGTTCCGTTATGTAACCCAGCCCTTTTCGCTCATGCAGGCTTATTTTGGCCGCTGGTCAGAAATCAAATTCAACCGAGAAAATGGCCGCCAGGCCTGGGAGTGACGCCTTGCACTCGCTATTTTGCACTCACGGCCGAAACGCGCACTCGGCTAAGAGCAATTCTTCTGCTCAATAAAAAACCTGCACCAAGTTTTTCTGCGCTAAGCGACCCGGAGGAAGTGTGTCTAGACCCATGTGTGTCTTTACATTCTAATATTATTCAGCCAACAAGATAGAAAGAAACCATTCAACTTCACTCGACATCTTTCACTCGGTTTAATGATTCCTTTCCAAAACCGGAACCGTGCCCAAACATGCCCTCTAGCCGAAACTCCTCTAAGCTGCACCATCACGTTTCTGACCGACCTTGTATCCAGTGAGTGTCCAGTCCTCGTTTTAAGGAACACACAGCGCTGAGTTCGTCTCTTTTATTTTCATAGTATAGTTTTTTATTCGCTAAATTGGGGTGCAGCAGCCAGTCATTCAGCTCAGCTCAGCTCGGCATCCCCACAATTAGGGGGATGTGTGCGTGAGGGATCGCCTTGGTAGTGGGTGTTGCCACTTCTAGTCAAATTAACTTCTCACGACGCTGGGCAGGTGGAGATGAGATGTTTGCTCCGTGATCTTTCTTTTCTTTTCTTTTCTGAACATCATCAGGTTGGATAAGTTGTTGCCAAGCAAAGTTCGCGATTTAGGGACGCAGCGGAGTTTTGAGATAAATCTCTTGAAATGGTAATGGGAGAAGCTTCCGGCTGCACGTTCTTTCAAAGGGCAGTCTGAAACAGGAGTAAATTTCTGTAAAATAAGGTTTTATTTATTTATTTTTTTTATGGGGGTGATACTCCCATACTAAAGCTGAAGCACTTTTTATGAAATTTCTGCTCCTATTTAATTGAAAAGTCCTTCTTGTGATGTGATCGATTATCATTCCAATCTTTCAACTTTGTCGTGTGCTTTAATTTCGAAGACTTGGAATTTTTGAAGAGGTTCCACAGAGTGAGTTAAATCGAACACAAAATTTTGGGTGAAATGGTGACGCCCCTTTGCAATTATAGGTGAAACAGAATAAATGATCTCGCACATCGTCTGAAGAAAAAATGCTTTTATTTCGTCTTCCTTCTACAAAGTACATGAGGTAGAGTCGCCCCATGTTTATCATATGATTAATGTTATCGTGGCCCCCATGTTTATGGCCTAAATACTTTTTTTTTACATTAATAATTATAATTCAAGTTTTTATTAATGCAGTATGAAAATATTACATAATCGATGAAATAAAAGCAGTGAGTAATTTTTTCCACTACCCTTATTTCGGGCCCTTATTTGCGGTGCACAACTTGAAACCAGGGTCGCGGCAATTTCAACTGCGGGTATTTAAAACTTTTATTGCTTGAGTGTTTCTCTTCCAGATGTATTTTAAAGTTAAGTATGAAATTGCAGAATGCTTACAAGAAAGGTTAAGAAATTTGTTGTTGTTGCTGTTCTACGCATTGCATTATTCATTCAGTTGTTTTGTATTTACCATTATTACGAAAATTTAAGATTTTGCCGTGAGCTGGGCAGTTTTTGCTGCCAGTTTCAAAATCTATTTTCGAGCCCTGTCTTGCACACGTATGGCAGAACCGGCTCTGCTAGTAAGTCAGTGACGTTGATACTTTGCGTACTATACTGATTGCGTTTATCTTCTTTTACTTGGGATTGCACGAAACTTTTCCCCACACATACACGAAAAGTGTTGTGTTGCAGATATTTCTATGTGCGGTTCGCTATCTATAAATTTACCTGGAATATATCTTTGCGAGACCGCGAGACAAGACTGAATTAGATCTCTTTTGGCACCCCGAGATCTTGGTCTCGCTGTCTCGTCTCACAAAAGCGCGGGAAGTCTCGTCTAATATAGCGTCCGTGCTTAAACATGGCGTTAATCGATACTCATTGTGAATATGCGACTTTATTAGTAGCACAATGAACAATAAAAAAAGACCAATCCTTAATTGCTCCGTTCCATAAAATTTATCGAAGTATACTCTCAATTCCAAGACCGTTTCAGAACAGACTGAAAGTTCAAAACCCATACATCTTAAAGTAATAATTAAGGCAGCTACTCAGAAACTCTTAATTCCATTCATTCCAAGGGTAAAAGAACAGAGTAATAGTACTCTTCCCTTTTCGCACGCTATTTTTAACTGCATTCAATTCAAAAGCGCTTTTAAACAGAGTTCATTATTTTAGTCAAAAGAACTCGAGAAAGTCAGACGCACTTGGCTTTTCAAAGAATTAAAACTGCCTCGACCTTCATTTCCCATCTCGGCTGATAGAACACGAATCGAATTTCACAGAAGGCACACACATATACAGTTTGCAAGAAAGATGAACCTCTGAGAACCTAAAGGCCGGGATAGGAATCTCTTTCAGAAGCGCAAGGCTGGTCGTGTTCGCTCCAAAGGGCACTCAGGCAGAAAACCCACTTCTGGAACTTTGAGAGAAGTTAGTTTTGTAACTGTGTGCTAGAGAAGACAGAGGGTGTGTGTGGGAGGGAATGAGTATTTAAAAGAAGCTCGATTGTTTTTTACCCAAAGTTAACAGTTTGGGGGAAGGAGGGACCTGCAGTTGCCTAATTAACCCTTTGAGGCGCAACCCTTTCCCAATGCTGAAAGAAGGGCAGCCGTTGCCATCGCTCGACTTAACTACCAGCAAGATGGCAGACGATCGAAACGTTCATTGCGAGCCACAGATCTAGAGACCCTTTTTTGACGCAGATGGCTGTGCGCGCACAGCTAAGTCGAGCGATGGCAACGGCTGCCCTTTTTTCAGCATTGGGCAATCTATCCAGCTGTTCTCGGATTTTTCCATTTTTCAGCAGATGTCAGTGCTGTTTAAAAGAATCGTGACCATTTTTTTTTACGGGAAATGACGTGCTAAAAAGTAAAGGATTCTCTCGTGGAGCTATGTCACCCAGCAACTATTTTTATAGAAATCAAATCTATTCTTCGTGACTGGCAACAGTCAAAACGTCAGAGTTGGGTGTTCCCAGAGCGGGAACACTGCGCGTTAAAGGGTTAAAAGATCATTAGTCTGAAAAGTTGAAACACTTGATAGCACACAGCATGATGATAAATAAAATTTAGCTCGAAGCAGTTTACATAATAAAGATTTAAAACAATTTTTTTAGAAATATTTTTTAAAGGCTTTTTGAAGATTTTTGCTGCGCGCACAGACAGCCGTGTCAAAAAAGTTCTTTAGTTCTGTGGCAAGGACAGCCAGCTGAGTCAAAAATGCTATTTAGCTCTATGGCCTTTAGCGGATCCAAGGGAGTGTCTAGAAAGCTTCAGCCCCCGCCCCAAACCAAATTGCTAAAGGGTAACATTCTGCTTAATTAAATACACTTTAAGTAGGTAAAATGATCTTTTTTCATATACCTTAGTCCCTCCCAAAAATTTTTACATTGGTTTATACTAAAATTTTGCTTTATTGTACATATTGTTTGGGTGAAATAAACTTTTTCTTTTTTTTTTTTTACTTTAGCCCTCCTCCCAAAAAAATACTGGATCCGCCCCCGTCTGTGGCTGTCGCTTCGATCGGCCGTCATGCTACTGGTAGTTAATTCGAGCGATGGCAGCGGCTGCACTTTTTCAGCGTTGGGGCCGTTCTGCCAGTATATTCAGTTTTTCGTATGTAGATGCGCTTTTATTACATTTTTCAGTCTTCAGCAGATGTCAGTACTGATAAAAACATTCTGACACCAATTTTACGAAATATTGATCAATAGAATATTTAATAGCGACATATCTAAGGATTTTCGTGTAGATATGTCGCTATTAAATATTCTATTGAAATCAAATTTATCCTTCTTGAATCTAATTTGAAAAATTGATCAATGCTTGTATTTTTAAAAACGACAGGCAATAATGTGAGAGTTTTGTTTTTGCATATCTAGATCACCATCCATTAAAGGGTTAATTAAAGCGGAGGATTATTATTATTTTTTTTAATAACGTAACACGTGTACTTTGAAAACGGTTCATAAAACGATGCGTGATCCTTACGGAATATTTATAAGTACTACACAGTGTAGTAATGCCCGAACGTGTAAAAAATTTTGGAAAAAGAACAAAACATTAAAAAAGTGGCACGGTAGGTAAATTTTAGTACATTAAAAAAAAGTGTTGGGTTGTTTTTTTTTTTTTTTTTTTCCTAGACTTACATCCTATCATACAAAGCATCAGTAAAATCATAAAAAATAGCATAATTAGAAATGAAAAAGTTCTGGATTAAAGCACGTTTTTCTCTACATTCTTTTTCTGTTCTTTGTTCCTGAGAATAAAGCCTTGAAAAAATATCTCGCCTGGATGATTTATTTATTCAAAAACGTCGTTTTAAAGAACAAATGCAATCACAAGACCATTAGAATGCTCTCATTCTTAAAGCTACGTCTGTCGCTGTTCTTTTTTTTTTAATCCCTACAAGATGACATTTAAAAATGAAAGGAATGCACTTATAATTTAAATGGGTTTATTTATTTTTTAAATAAACCCATATATTGCATAATAAAGACAGACGATTTTCAAGCCTTTGATGCAATGAAAAATAGCAGAAGAAATATATCCCGTTTCGTGTTCTTTTTTTCTCTCTCTATCGTCTCCGTTTTCATTTCTCTTCTTTATTTACTTATTCTGAATGGCAATGGGAAATATTTATAAAGCAACTTTCTTCTGTCCGCTATATCCATTCACTAAAATCACACTCAGACACTTTCTTAAGTGCTTCCGCGTTTTGCTTCTTTTCTCATGTAAATTCCGTTCGGAGCGCTTGCAAAGGATATGGAATGATATTCAAATTGTATTCCGATGACCCAATTCTAGAAGCAATTCCATACTCTTTTTTTAAAATGGTCAGGATGCCTTTATGTCGTCAGGAGAATTGGATAGAGAGGGGAAGGCAGCGCCATTTTGATTTCTCTCAAATGTTCATAAAATATGACGGAGTCCCCATTCGGAGAATAGAAAACTGGTGAAATTTTCGCTAATCTCAGACTGACGTTTTCTTGCGCATTTTCTGCAAAACAAATGCGCAATGGGGCAAATGAAATGTGAGCTGGTGTATTTATTACCGAAAGTTTTTGTATAGTCTTCAAATAACACAGCTTGCCCGCACATGTTCGCAAGTCGAAGTACGCACATGTTTGCTAGTCAAAAATTTCGCATTTTGAGTTAGAACGTGTTTAGAAAAATATTTTAGGATAAAGATTACTTAAATTGTGGGAGTTTTTTTTTTTTTCCGTATCATAATTCTCGAATATGATTTCATATGTACCACGTGCGTTAAAGGTCCGGGCAAACTTGTAAAAATCATTAAAAAGAAACACCAAATAATTCTTTTAAAAATATGACTTGTATGAACGAAAAATTAGAGAAAATCTTTTTTTTTCCCCTCTGTTTTAATCGGAAACTTGTTTCATATTGCGTATGCCAGCCATCTATCTACAGCTTTTTGAACTACATTTTTTACTGTCATTCTTTAAAAAAATCAATTTGCCTCTAATTCTGGTAGAGCAAACCCCAATTTTTTCTGATCAATAGTTGATCTTTTTTAATGAATTTTTTAAAATCTTACGAATTTTTGATTTACCGAGTAATTGTATACTGCAGAAGTCAAAACAAAATACGCAATCAAGCGTTCGAATTTCGATGGTAATTTTGTAGAAATCGAAAATTTGGGACTTGGTTCTTATAATAAAACTAAGGATATGAAAAATGTACTAGTTAGTCTATTGCTCTCAAAACGTCTCACATTTGGCCGATAATACCAGATGGCTCTGCAACCCAATGGGGACAGACGCGTAGTGCGCATGTGCAGTACGAGAAATGGAATAAGTGGATTGATTACGTGGGAAACCAGCTAAAGCAAGTAAGACAAAGTATTAGCACGATTCTTTGAACGTAAATCTGATAATAATTTTATTTGTACCGATAAAAAAGCTATAACTACTATGTCCTTTTTCTTTGATAGACAGATCCCCTCAGAATCATCAACTTCATTATTAAGCATTAATTTTGCTATTAATCTAGTGGATTGGCCATAGACCATCTAATTTCATAAGAAATCATCACATGTTCTTTATTAATAATAATAATAATACTTTTATTATTTGATGTTTATTTCAAGCTGAATGTTGATAATATTTAAAGCTATAGATGAAAATCCACATAAAACTGTCAATTTAAGATTACTGAATTATCACACATGCTGCTGATAGTAAGAAAATAGAAATGTGTTGTTAGATAAGGAATAAAAAATAACTTTTACTTAGTAAAATTGTATTCACAAACAGACGCGTGAACAGAACATACACACAAACAGTCATTCAAAACATTCAATTTGTACCACTGAGACGCTTAGTAAACCTGCAAATTTCAATACAATGACCTAAATCTGTTGGAATCATCAGGCAGGCAAGATAAAGACAGGTGAGATATGGTTTTTATTCCTCTTTTGCTTGCTCGGCTGACCCATTGTGTACTTGGCTTCTTCCATCAGCGCTAGAATGACGCAAATGTGTGCGGATTCTGACAGAGAGAGAGAATGTCTTTTCAGTCGATGAGCTCAGATCTTTCACCTTTTTTCTTCACCATCACCAACCGATAACCTTATTCCACTTTCCAGACCTGTTTCTCGGCGGTGGATGATATAATCAGATTCCCAGATGATGGTTATCGTGTCCATGCCACATAGATCGCAAAGGAGAGATTAGGGAGTTAATGGGGATTCGGGCGTACGAAATTACTACTATGAAAACTCAATTCATAGAGCACTCAAAACAGTTACAGTCAAAGAAGAGTGGTGATCACTTGTTGATTCCCCCCCCCTCACTCTGGTGGAAACTCCGCCGTTATTTATTCCGGGGTTTCGCTGTTTTATAAGTAAAGAATAAATGGTACTTACGAATTATACCGTCGACCGTTTTCTCAAATATTATTTCCCCCAATCTGTGCGATTAATCGCCAATAACGTTAAACAGTTCCACTATGGAAAAAAACACTCAAAATACTGGTGTTAAACAATAAAGTAAATAAAAAACTTCGTAAAAAACACAAAGATGTAATAGGTAAGAAGATACGCACGTTTCGACCAAAAATTGAAAACAAATTGACAACAAATAGAACACAATAATTGTGTTCTATTTGGTTTTTTTTGTTATTTTGTTTGTTCTGTTTTCTCTTTTTTGTGTGTGTGTTTGTATTCGTGTGTTCATGGGCGCCCATAAGGGGGGGCAAGGTAGGGCACTTGCCCCCCCTAGAGTTTTAGGTTAATGTCTCATGATGTAAACAAATGGCAAAACCAGAACTAAATTTGTTAAAAGTTTGAAATTTGCCCCCTCTAGAAAAAAATTGTTGAAGTTTGCCCCCCCCTAGAAAAATTCCTATGGGCGCCCATGCGTGTGTTCCTTTATTATTATTATTATTTTATTTATTTATTCCTTTTTTATTTCTGTATTTTTGTGCTTCTTTCCTTTCCTTTTTATCCCTTATTTTATTTATATTTTTTTTCTCCCCTCTCCGTGGTTTTGTTCGACTTTTCTTTGCCCTTTGGGGCAACATCTTGCTTGTTTATCTCTTTTCAGTCCCTGTGTTTCTTGCGACGAAGGGCTTGGACTGATGAAGGCCAAAACAATTTTTGGTCGAAACGTGCGTATCTCCTTACCTATTACATCTTATGTGTGTTTTTTACAAAGTTTTTTATTTACTTTACAGTTCCACTTTTCTCTGTTTCTAGAGTTGGTAACCTTGTTCAGGGCCTTATTATCCCATAGGCAAATAGGAACCTTGCCCAGGGCCCCCGGCTCGAAAGCGCCCCCAATTTCAAATGTTGTTCAGAAATATTCTTTTTTATATTGAAATTTTATGAAAAATTGAACAAATTGTATAGATGGGGGCCCCCAAATTCATCAATGCCTGGAGCCCCTGTTAGTCACAATGGGGCCCTGACCTTGTTTCATTATATCAGTTAGCTGTATAGACCGCTAAAATAATTATTGTCAATTTGGTACGGTCGATGGTATAATACGTAAGTACCAAATAAATAAATTTAATCAAACAAAATCAGCGTAGTAGTTAGGCTGTGTCATCTTGTATACTGATAGTGGTGTATAGTCATGGAGGGAGGGAAAGGGACTGGGCCGGATTATCCGTCAGGCTTAGTAGGCCTCAGCCTATTAAAATCGACCACTTAGCGGTTTTGCGTCAGAAATCGAAAGTAAATATATATATATATATATATATATATATCATATCAAATGTTTAAAGTTATTTTAGTGTTAACCAACTTGTATTAGTGCTGCACGAACAACTTGTTGGCAGTGTTAGTCGTTTCTAAATTGAAACTGAAGTGCACAGGCGAGAGGTTCTGGCCTCTCGTGCGGCTGTAAATCTAATGCTCTGGAATTCGGGGCATTTTTCCTCATGATGTAACGTAAACATCATGTTCAAGGTAGTCTCCCTCCCCCTTCGAAGACAGATAGCCCTCGTGTATCTTTGTCGTAACTAAACAACAAAAGAAAACAAAACAAAATTGAAATATGAATGAATATTTCCTGAAAATTTGATTTCAAATATACACTGAAGTTTTGCGCGTACTTTCAACAGTGCATTTATATGCACTTGTTGGAGTGTGATACATTTTGCAAAACTCAATAAAATAATCAGCCTTATTTAGATCTACACCTATCTGAGGGTTTACGGTGACCATAAGAAGTCATTTAGAAGAAACTCAAAGACTGAAACTGAATTTCCCAATCATCACCACCTTTTAGTTTAGTAAACATTTTTTTTTTTTTTTTTTAATCTGTACAGGGGTGCCTTATAAATTTCATAGCCTAAGGACCCTCACAAATATTTAATATGGTTCTGGGAAGGAAGTGGTGAAATATGGTTGGGAGAAAAAATAAATTAATTAAAACAGACACATAGTTAATTTTCGAAGACTTACATATTTCTGGTTAAGGTGTAACTAACTGATCTTCAATTTATTAAAATAAAAATCTGTTAAAGCTCGGTTGTAGGAAAATAAAAGGCAAAGTAATTCCCTGGAAATAATAGTTTATTTATGAGTGTAACAGTTGATTATTAGGTCGACGTAAACTGACTGTAAATAACAGATAAACAGATGAATACAGTTAAGAAACTAAAAATGTATACCTATATATGTTTATTTTACTTCAGCTATATTTATGTACAAATAGCTATCGCACCATCAGTAAGTTTGTTATTTTTGTAAGTAAACAGAAGAAAAAAACATTGGCGTTAACGTGGTGTCGTCATCATTCTCAACATTTGGACGACAGCCCGTTCCGTTGTGGGACCTGGCCTTCTTTAGCAGTCTTTCCCATTCCACCCTATTCCCAGTAATAGACCTCCAGTTTCTTATTTTCAGCTTGGCAAAATCCTCATCTAGTCTGTCCCTCCATCTTTTCTTGCCCATCTCATACTACTCAGTTTTATGTATTTAATAACGCCATCATATTTATAGATTTCGAATTCATATCGAAATATTTATATCTTTTCGTCCATGTATTATTTTTTAGAACAGCACCAAAAATAGTTCTTAGAACCTTCCTTTCGAAAATCGGCCAGTGCGTTTTCCTCCATCGTCGTTAAGTCTATATCTCTGAAGCATAGGTTAGAACTGATCTTATTAGCACCTTGTGCAACAAAATTTTTGTAAAAAGGTCTTAAACCGAAAAGACAGCAATTTGCGGCAATAATCCTTTTTCTGATTTCAAGATTAATATCATTTTGAGTGTTGATTTTTTATGGTGGCGCCATCTAGCTTTAACATTTTAAAACAAATTTGTTTCGGAATAATTTAAAAACATCAAACAAACTGACAAACCGTGACACAGTCTAGGATTAAAGTTTATTTGCATAAAATGTTTTATTGCTTTCTTTAATTTGTTTTAAATTTTATTCAGAGGCGTGAAAATTATTCGTAATGTGACAAAATTTACCTTTTTAGATTTTTTTTAAAAATTAAAGTACTCTAAAATTGTAACTATTTTTAACTGTCGCAAATATCTTAGTTTATTACTTTGCATTTATTTTTTATAATTCTTCTCCGAATGATCATAAACGAATGGTAGCTATTTGAAACAGAGGTTAAAACGATAAAAATATTAATTATGAAAATCCAGTCATTGGAAATGTTTAATTAATCTGCAAATTTAATTTATTTACTTAGTCTTCTAATAGAATATTAAATGAAATCAAGATAATTTTAAAGCATGCATATTAAACTTCCTTATTTTAATGTAAAATTTTACGTAATAAACTAGAGGGTTTATAATTATATTTAAAAACACTAGATGGCAGCACTAAATATCTCTTTTCCTTCCCTTTTATCCATGGCTTCATCCTAGATCCTGTAAGGTTGATTATCTGCTTTTTCAAACTCTGCAAAATGTCTTTTTTGTTATTTATCTCTAAACAGGGTCTCATTACAGTATAAGCCAGGCCTGGGATTGGGGACCAGAAACGATTAAAATAGCTAATATCTATTCTTAAAAAATTAACATAAAAAACATGAATGGCAATAAATCAAGAGATGATGCCGCCAAAAGTGCTTGTTTACACTGCATTCAGGAATAGAACAAACGTCGTGCTAAGGCACAATGCATTCCACCATGAAGCAATATTCGTCGGGATGCCATTTGATACATAACTTCTGTGCATTAAAAATCTGTGGAAGTTGAAAAAAAAATGGGCGAGGGGATGATTTGAACCCCCACGCCATTGGAAATAAATATTTGTACACTGTGTCTATCTATATCTATGAACGATGTATGACCTCTGAGGGCCCCCCAAAAATGCTAGGCGTAGAGCCTCTGATAGTGGGATAATTAACATCGTTGAGGCCCTTGGCAAACTCATCGGATGGGGGTCCCCCTTCATTACTATGCGTTCTAAAACTGGGCGATCCTTTTCTCTCACAAATACCTTCAAACTTTTATACTTTTTCCGTTTAATTCGTGTTTGTTCTTGAGAAAGTAACTCATATTAATTGAGTACAAAGCTAAAAATTTTACTACGCAAGGTCTATCTGCCAAGGATGGGGGTGCCTTGGTCGGAGGACTGTTTAAGAGACTCTGACGCGTATTCACGTTACATCTGGAGAAAACCGACGAAAACTCCAGACGTCTACCATTTTGAGTGTCCCATCCACACGGTCATGGCGGGAGGGTCTTGAACAGGTGAAGCTGAAACACAAATTTAATAAAACCTAGAAAAAGGCAGGTTATGATTGGTTGCAAATTTTTCTGAAAAAAAAAAAAAAAAAACTGATATCGTGTTCTGTTAAGGCAAATCTGCACGGGAGCGATGAGCTGGGCTCGGGCTCTGTAATTCCCAATTGTGTTCGGGCTTGGGCTCTTCAGAAATTTCTCCTTTATTGAACATGCTCCTTGTAAACAGATTTTAAAAAGTGATTCACTGGAGAAATTAGTTAATTATTATTATTTGATGAACTTATATCATCAGGATATAAAGAATTATAGAAAGTGCATTAAGAGTTTGCTTATTACATTTGTCTTTGATTTGCACAAACGGCAAAATGTATGATATTCTGTCAATGATGTAACTGACTTTTATTTATCTAACTATTAGCTTAAAATTCGGGCTTGGTATCGGGCTAGGACTTACATAATATCGCTCGAGCTCGGCCGGCCTCGAATTAAAAGTCCTCGGGCTCGGGCAGAATTATTGCTAAAACTTGGGGTGGAGAGGGGGGGGATGTCGATAAACTGCCAAGTCAAATATCGGTTTTTGCCAACTTACTTATTTTTTTTTATCAACTATATCACTAACTTTTTACTTTTGCCGACTGGATTTGCGTAATTTTGCCAAGTGCACCATAAACAGAAAGTAAATTATCGTTTTCGTTAAAATTTTTTCATCGCTTTTGCCGACTAGGCATCTTATTTTGCCACTTTTAACAGAATTTTGCGAATGTTGGGGGGGAGACTCCCCTCTCTACCCCCCCCCCTTTAGCAAGGGCCCTGGACTCGGGCATTAAAAATTGAGTCCGAACTCATCTCTAGTATCTGCCAATGGGGAGAGAAAGAAGGTTTGCCTTGGGTAGATGACTTTTTAAGGGATTCTAAGGCGTGTACACGTTACATCTGCAGAAAACCTCCAAACACTCCAGACCGTCAGATCGGCAGCCGCACGGTAGATCAGAAACCTGGACCTTCACACTTCAGCCATCTACTATCTTTAGAGTCTTATTCACTCGGCTTAGGTGGGACCACCCTGATATTGTATCAAGGAAATCTGGAGGCGTGTCCTTGGCTCGGTGTCAGGGTTTAAACCGAGTTAAAACAAACCCTTACTAAAAAATGCTTATTTACTTTGGGGAAAGAAATTATAAAACTAATTTAGTAATATCTAAATCTAATTGCGTATTCAATATGCAGTTATATGCATACGTAGAAAAATAGCTTAAAGCAAGTAGTAATGATAAGAAAATGAAAATCTGGCACTGGTCATAAGTCCCGTACTACTACGGCCAACGTACCCTGATGTGCGGGCAAGATGGGCAATCTTTTTTTTTCTTTTTAAATACATTTTAAAGTTTCTTTCTCTTATAAAATGTTTTACTTGGTGTTGATTTTCAAAAGACTGATTATGGATAATTATTATAAAAACAAGCGTTTAATTATATAAAAAGATTTCTTATTTTGTTTCACTTAAATATCACTATGGCCATTTCTAACGAAATTACCCTATTTTAACTAACATTACAGTAGCCCCCTCGTTATATCGCGCTTGTCGGGGAGAAGAAAAATACGGGATATATCCGGGGATGGGAGGATATGATAAAAATTTAATTTTTATGAACATTATAAACATAAAACAATTTGGTGCCTTTACATTAAATATCAGAATACAACAATTAATTACCTTTATTAAATATCAGAAATTTAAAAACAAAAAGTAACTTAAACTATAAAAATGGAGAGATTTCATCTCTCATTAATTTTTATTTACAAATACACATGTGTATTCATACTTTTCATTTTCTGCTTAAAAAATATTGGGAGACATAGAAAAAGCGCGATATATCCGAATACGCGCTATATCGAGGAGCGATATAAGGGGTTTACTACTGACTTTGCGAATCAGAGTTGTCTTTTACAGCTGTTGTTTTAAAAAGAAAAAGAAAATATTTTATGAATTTCCAGAAAAACTTCTTAAACACACACATAGAACTGTATTCCAACTTTCTTCGAAAAATAGGATATATTTTGCAAAATATTGAATTCTTATTTACCTTTTTTTTTTTAAGTTTTACAAGTGATAAAAGATTTATCGTTTGTTACAGCATATAATTTTTTAAAACTTTCCTAACTCCCAACCCTGACATAGTTTTTGAGCATTTAATTTGAAACGATCCTTTTAATATATGTTCAAAAATCAGACTTTCATCAACACTATGACTATCGTTTTTATATTAAAAAACAATCAGACTAGAATTTTTTTTTTATGTTCTAAAAAAAAATTCTAGTCTAAAAAAAAGGTCCGAAAAAATTCTAGTCTGAAAAAGAATTCTAGTTTTTAAAAAAGTAAAATTCTTATTTACATTTAAGTTTTACAAGTGATAAAAGATTTATCATTTGTTACAGAATATAATTTTTTTAAACTTTCCCGACCCTGACATAATTTTTGAGCATTAAATTTGTAACCAGCCTTTAAATGTAGTTAAAAAATCAGACTTTCAACAACACTTATGACTATCATTTTTATATTTTAAAGAAAAAAAAATCAGACTAGAATTTTTTTTTCATGTTCTTGGATAAAGTATGAAAAATTATTTAAATTATTATTTCTAATAATTTTAAGTGAAATTTTCTTGAAAATTGCAAGCTATGTGTACCTTAATGTTGCTCTCTTTTCTTTTCTTTTTATCTAATAAACTTAGAAAATGGCTTCGATCTAAAACATTTGGTGTTTCAAAACATTGGAGAGGGGGGTTTTATTTCGGGTCTACTGCGCGACACTTCCAAGAACGTTCACATATTAATAAAGCATAAAATACTTCCACTCACCCAATGACTGCTAGCTCTTAAAAGTATCCATTAGATAGCCCAATGCTGACGATCTCGCGCACACACCTAAAAATTCACCCGCAAAAAAACGCTTCCAGGAGCCATAAAGTTCCGAACTGTCTGCGCGGCACGAGCATCTTTTCAGACTGGGGAAAAGACAGAGAGGGTGCGGAGGATAACTTTCTCCGCTTCCCGGTGAGGAGGAAAAGGGGGGGTCGGAAGTCCCTTCCTACCCCCTTCTGTAGTCCCCATAGTGAAAAAAAAAATTAAACGGAATATGTCATACGCATCTGTCCCTGTAAATATTGCATGAGAGCGGTTCCCGCGTCGCCAACATTGCCGAAGTCATAGAGGGTTTTTATTTACCAAGTTTTGGATGTTCGATATTTATATAAGATAGTTGCCCAACTGTTCTGCGGTAGCGTAACTGGAGGCGGTGTGGTTTGATCTTATCGGTATATTTCGAAAGAAAATGTCATCTTGTTTTTGCATATAAATTTAAAAAACACAAAAAAAATCTAGTAATTATGCGAAACACTTCAAAATTTTTACTGTATCACTTTACACAAAAATCGGCGATAGAACTGCATTGCTTATAAAGAATCATTCTGAAAGTTTTCAAGTACCTGCAGGGCCCGATTATGACCAACAATGGCCCCGGGCATTGATGAATTTGAGGGGCCCCCATCTATGAAATTTGTTTTTCTTTTCATAAAATTTTGGCATATAAAAGAATATTTCAGAACAACATTTGAAATTCATTTGAAATTGGGGCCCTTTCGAACCGGGGGCCATGGGCAAAGTACCGATTTGCACATGCGATAATAAGTCTTTGAGTACCTGGTTAAATTCGTTTGCTTCAATTTGTGTACCGAGACCGTGAAGCAAGTTTTGTTTCATCGACATACGCCTTTAAAATGGTGAAAGGGATAGATATTTTGTAAATTAAATACATAAATGAAGAAAAAGAAATCTAAACTTATGTATACTGTCAGAGCCATTTAGCAAAATATGGTATATAAAATTTTAATTCACTTCACTTGAGTGAATTAAACACTGAATATTGGGGATGACTGAAGTTTGCAGGTCCAAAGCTCCGGTCTCTGCCGAGGTTGTCGATCTGACTGTCTGGAGTTTAGGGTGGTTTTCTCAAGATGTAACGTGAATATGCGTTATATCTCTACAAAAAGTCATCAGCCAAAACCCACAAGGCATTCCCCCTTAGGCAGATAGCCTTAATGTCGCTTCGCCTTAACCAGTGGCGTATGCAGAATTCCTTCAAGGGGGGGAGGGGGTTATAGACATGACTTTGTGTTAAAATGCTTAATATTTAAGCAATAAATTCAAAATTTATGCACATTTTGTTAAAAAAAAATTGACAAGGAGAGGCTTGAACCCCCAACCCCCCCCCCCCTTGTATACGCCGCTGGTCTTGGCCACAAAACAAGCAAACACAACTTTTGCGTAGTGATTTAACTTACACTTTTTTTGCATGCTGTCTAAGTAGCAAGTCTAGTCCTCTAGTCTTTGACGCTCTCCAACACAATTATGTACAGAAGACTTCGTCTCCCCTACATCTCACAAAAAATCTAGACGTTGCTGCAGGCGAACATTTTCCTTTATTACCAACTTAACTGGATAAAATAAGCTTTCTCTTTAATGAAACTAGCCTTTCCCAAAAAAATTGCATTGTTTTACTGTACGTGTGGTTCATAAAGTAACGTTGCAAGAGCTCCCAAGGATGCATATATTCCCTTAATGAATTAAAATCATTGTCTAGGTACAAGAGACGATCACAGCAATCAAATGCCTTTGGATGGAGCTTATTGGGACACGCGATAGGCACAGCGCTTCCGATGGAACGCATTGGGACATTCTTCCTACAGCCCGGATCTCGCACCCGGCGATTTCCAACTCTTTGGGCAGTTGAAGAAGCACCTGACAGCACGGCCGCGCAATTTCTTCGCGTCGGTTCCGATAGATTGGTGTAAAGGTGGAACAAATATGATTTGATGAGCATGAAGGCTAAATAGTTCAAAAATAATCTATACTAAATGAATTGCTATGTCTGCGTATCTCTTGGATTTCTTGAATAAACTTTTTGTTAAAGAACTTGTTAACTTGCGTTTTGAACCATCCTCGCACATTTTGTTTAGTACAAACTAGTTTTTTCTAATATTAGTCACACACACACACATTAAAAAAAAAAAAAAAAAATCTGTATTCGCCACTGCTGTCTAGTGCAGCGCCAAGGCACTGCGGCTGTTCTCCTGGCAACCTTTCCGGGTAGAACGACAGACAGGCAAGCACAGTACCTACCGATCGACCACAGCTGCGAAAGGTGCAATACATTTTGTACGCGCGGGCACGCGACAGCTGCGCACGTGCTGTGTGTGCTCGCTAGACAATGCTCGCACTCCAGTCTCCTCCCCCCCCCCCCATAACGGTCTGAAAGCATTAAAAATTTCTCTGGTTAAAAAAAAAAAAAAATCTCTGCAACTATTCATCATTGCGCTACTTCTCTCATCTCCAGGCTTCCTTCCATACAAAACCCTGCGCGCACGTCTCTGCACAAAACAGTTAGTAGAGGGGTGCAACGCGTGGTGTAGGGGGGGGGGGAAGTGAGGTGCTACCCCAATTTTTATTTTATTTTTTAAATGTTATTGTGTTACAATCAGATTCAGATGTGGATGGCACAGTCTGTTTCCGATTCGGATAAAGGAACCGGTAAAATTTTGGTCCAACGAATTTTTAAGGCGATTTCGTTAGTCTGAAAACTTGTTGTTGAGGTGAAATTTCATAGCTAATGAATTTATAAAAATTAACTATTCAAAAGATAGATGAACAAAACTAACTGCATACACTTCAAATTTCATCATGAAAATATTCAAATAAAATTCCGTAGACTTTATTACCGTATACTTCCTGAGAGAAAGTTTTAAATCACATTCACAGGCACGAAAAATTTTAAATATTTTTTTTGTTAATTGAAATAAAACGCTTTTCGGCGGTTTCTGTTCTATTCAGTGGCGGATTAATGTAAGTTTCGGGGAGGGGAGGGGGTTAGTTTGTCGGTGGGGGCGGTTAGTTAGAAGATTGACATATACATCCATTTTATGGAAGTAAAATATTTTTTACATTAATTTCTTTTTTCCCGGGGCCGCCCCCCTTTAATCTGCCCTTGGTTCTATTATTGATTAAATGAAGGGAATGATTTCCACTTTTCATCCGAACTGAAGGCGTAGGAGGCTAAAACTTTCAGATAAACTTTTTTCTTACCGAAGTCATATTTCCGACCTTAAATTTAAACATTTTTTTCAATTTGCACTGCCCACTCATCTCTAATAGATAAAGAATTTAAAGTCCGTTACCAGCATTTTAGGACACCCTGTATCGTACACATATTGTAAACACATTAAAAAAAAAATACTCTCTGTATCCTGAATATTTTCCAGGGGCGTAGATAGGGGGTGGCTGATGGGGTTGCAGCCACCCCTAACCTCCAAAATGAGTAAACGTAGGATATGCAGGAAATTACATATTTGTGGATAAATTTGAAAGCTCCCCTTGATATCCTCATGGTACATTTGAAAATTCTCCTTGAGAAATTTGAGGTTCAGCTACGGACCTAGACCAAATTAAAAAATCTTTTCTAATGAGTTTTTCCATCTGCAAAGATTTAACTCGATGTATGATTTTTTTTTATTTTTTTTTTTTTTATTTTCATCCTTTCTTTACTTTAATTCATTTTCTGACGTGAACACTTTTAGGGAAAAATAAGGGAGAGGGACATTCTCTCCACCCCCCTCCTCAGGGTAAAAGATATATACATCGATTTTTATAAATTATATTGCATTCTAGATTTTGAGTTCTCAGCCACCCCCGAAAAAAATTCCTGGGTACGCTACGCATTTTCAATAATCTGAACGACCCCCCTTGCACCACTGAGTTCAGAATAATGGCAGAAAGCACTGTGTTATAAAACAGAATGCGCGGGAAAATTTTGGAGAGACTGAGTTATCCAGTTTATTAATTCGAAATATCAAAATACGCAGGCGAATGCGGATAATCCGTGGATACGACTAACCATACAACACCAGCTTTAAGTCCGTGTACATAATATATTGGGTTGGCAACAAGGTAATTGCGTTTTCTTGTATAAAATTCAAGCAAATAAGTTTTCAACGCGTTTTTAATTACAAGTAAGCTGTGCCTGAACATACGATTCATATTTGTTGCATTTTAAAGTAAGAATTTCACTGACAGTATTTTTTTTCGTCCGTAAAAGATGGTCACCCTCCCCCTTTTTTCGCTTCTATCCTCCTTAGAGGACAATATTAAAAATGTCCTGAAATTAATTTTTAGGTATTCGTGACTGCTGTATTTTACAGAAAGAATTTCACGGATATCTCTATATTTATTTGAGATCACGCGGGATATGTGAAAAGAACTTTTTGGCCCCTTACCCCCCCTAAGATTACGAATTTTGGAAAATGCTCTCTGATCTAGCACCTATGTTGAAGAACTCACGTACGTGCCGAATTTCGCATAATTAACTTCAGTAGTTTGGGCCAGGCGAAATATTGACATACGGAAAAACGCAATTACTTTGTTGCCAACCCAATATATCACCGGTGTCTCACTCCTTCGACACTGGAGGTAGATGACCTCAGGTGTGGATACTTTTCAGCAGTCCGTAAGCAAAGGACATGTGCCAGGGACAGCTGCTATTTACTTAACATGCGGTCCTCAGAGCCTCATTGCCGTGGCGGTATTTTCTATGCTTTTCAGTAGGTAATTGGAGTGGCCAGATACTTGATAGGCAACCTTCTTGGTTGTCTTGTATCAGGCGTAATCCATTGTCCTTGTTTGTTATCAAGTTTCAGACATAAGATATGCGATGTTTACAAATCTCCTCAATTTACTTCTAAGCAATAGAGTGCTGCTAATTTCAAATCCAAAAATGCGTCGATAATTTTGAGAACTGGTATTTTTCAGTTTCTATAACATATCCATGCATCCTGATTGCCATATTTGGTGATTTTTTTTGGCAGTGTTAAGATCTAAGAAACAAACACACACAGAAAAGCAACTCAAAAAAAAATCGTAAAACTTCTGCCTTTGGTTTAGTCAAAATGTCGTTTTCACGTGAAAAGACAGCGGTAATGAAATAAACGAATTATTACCGTGAAGTTGCAAAAACATGGAAAGCTAGGATTCTTTAGCCACCAACCCCTCCCCCCTCAAAAAAAAAAAAAAAAGTATAGCATTTTGCTTCGTTGCACACTTTGGTTAATTCAAATGAGCTGCTTTATAATATAAATTAGCCCCTCAAAAAATTAAATTGCTTTAGGTAAAAAAAAAGTTACATTGATTTTGCTTTACTGTATATTTTATTTATGTCAAATAAGCTTTCAAAAATAGTCAGTAAAATAAATAAATAAATAAAAACGCTGTATCCACCACTGTTACAAAGACTTAAGAAAAATTCAGATTGTTTTTCCTTTCTTTTAAAAAAAGCTTGCTGCATTTTTATAAACAATACACCTACCTGTCTTACGATACTTTCAGTGGAAAAAAAAATTATAGGCTTACAAATTAAAAAACGAAAAGAAAAGAAAAAGAAAAAAAAATGGAATGACTCCCCTCGACTTTTCGAACACTTGATCGTTACCAAGCGTTTAAATTAATTTTAATCGGTGAATAATTCAGCAGCAGAAAAAAAAAAAAGTGAAAACTACAGGGTGTCTCAAAAAAGTGGTAATG
Organism: Cheiracanthium punctorium; assembly: GCA_038373885.1. Taxonomy (NCBI): domain Eukaryota; kingdom Metazoa; phylum Arthropoda; class Arachnida; order Araneae; family Cheiracanthiidae; genus Cheiracanthium; species Cheiracanthium punctorium. Next base: position 1,691,673 of record JAWZYV010015215.1, read on the forward strand.
TGTTTTAATTCTTTATCTATTAGAGAAAAGTGGGCAGTGTAACTTGAAAAAATGTTCAAAATAAGGTTGGAAATAAGGCTGTTAAGAAAAAGTTCCTCTTCTTAATTTTCAAAAAGTTACATTTTTTAAATTTATACACGACCCTCTTGCAAAACAATTCCCAATTAGTAAAATATGCCCCATACACTAATGAGGTAACAACAAAATTTGAGAACTGTATCTTAAAAAGTGTCAGAGATATGAAGATAAGTATAATGCTGACTTAAACCACTTTCCAATGGTTCTCGAAGGGAAAAAAATCACATAAAATGTCGCATTTCAGGGTCTGTGCAGGAATTAGGAAAGAAAATCATTTTTACACTCTAGCAATAAACGTTTACATTCAAAAGCATGTATAATCCCTGATCATCTTTTTTTAAAGATATCTGTGAGACTTCGTTTGATGAAAGGCTCAAATACACCACTTTATTTGGTACATCACTTCATTAGTGTATGGGGTACATTTTACTAATTGGGAATGTTTTTGTACGGGGTCGTATACAAATTTAAAAAAGTGTCACTTTTTAAATTAACGAGAGGAATTTTTTTAACCTAGTCTTATTTCCAACCTCATTTTTAACATTTTTTCAATCTATGCTGCCTCTAATAGATAAAGAATTAAACTCCGTTACCACCTTTTTGGGACACCCTGTATAATATGACGTTGGAGTATTTGCTCCCAAATGCATATTTATGCCATTCATTTAGTATATTTAAGAAAAATAATAATGTGGTATTTTCACCAGTCAACTATGCGATTATCTGGAGGTTTTTAAGTTCGAATATTTCAATCTGGGCTGCATTGTACGAGAATAATTGTTTGTAGCCGTGTAAAAAATCTGCAAGATCTAGTACACACACCAAAATCTACATTCTATGTAAGACAGTTGCCTATAATATATTTACCTAATTTGAGCTCAATCAAATGAGCTATCTTGAAAGTGCGATAGCGTCATATATAGAAGTTATCGCACTTTCAAGAATTTGCACCCATAAGCTGTATAAAAATTCTTTTTTCTAGCCCTGTACAAAAACTATAAGCCTTCCACACACCAAAATCTATGCAGGTCATGTGGCCATGAACTTGATTTAGACGCCAGAACCCTTTCTAGAATTTCTGTCGTAGGCCGCAATGTATAAAAATTCTTTTTAGTGGCCCTGTAAAAAACTTTACATCCTATGCACACCAAAATCAATTCCAGTTGTATTAGGGTGATCTATAATACATGTACCAAATTTGAACTCAAACGAATGCACCGTTTAGGAGCTATAGCTTTCACTCACTCACACACACACACACCCATCACAGTAAAAATAGAAAAATGAATTCAGAACACCTCAAAACGTGTAAATACTTAAAAATATCAGAGTCCAATTTTTTCATGATTACGATACTTTCATTACATGGCGTATGTTCGGAAAGTAAAAATTGAAAAATACTCTTCTTTTTTTTTTTTTTTTTTTCCATATTTTAATATTACTAGCAAATGAAACTTTTATGGATATACCTAGTATAGCTTCTGAAGAGACATTCCGTACATTTTCGACTCTTTTGAAAAACTGTTCAGAATCTGCATGATTTTTTAAAAGCCTTAAAAGAATGTGGGGCGATGTGAAAGAGAAATAACATTTTTATCCTCCTTTTCCTCAGGATCAGCAAATGCTTTAATTTCCGTTTTTCGTCCATCGCTTGCTGAAATTTTCCGCGTTTCCAGGCAATTTGTGTCGGTGAGTTCTTGACGCCGTGTTGGCGCATCGTGATGTCATTTCGGGAGTATTTGATTACTATCTTTGCTTCCTATACAAACCAGGGGGTTAATATCTCACCTTTGATCCCAGCAAATCAAAAAATAAAAGAACCAGACACCAGAATTGGGGGCGTTATAGCCGTGTATAGATCCTCTATTATTTTTTTCTTAACTTTATTTCTACTCCCCCCCCTTATTTTTTTTTCTTTCGGGGGTTCATTGATAAAAGAAAGAAAAAAAAAAACGCGCCATTTTGATTTTAACAAAAAGTTCTTTTTCCGAGCGCGGGGCGATCTGCAGATGGCAGTGGAAAGGAATCTACTTCTCCCCCCCCCCCACATCCCCCTTTTATTTCCAGTCCTAGTTCCGTTGTACCATAAAAAAAATTATGTATATTTTTTCAGCTTTTTCTCTCCCCTGCTTCATGAAACAGAGCATGCAAAATGTATTAGAGAGACAACATGCCTATTGTTCTAGTGAACCGGAATGGAAGCCCCAAAGCCTACAAAACAGATATCGCATAACGTATTTTGCCGCAATTTCTTTTAAGACTGTGTTCTTTTCTCGATAAATGATGCAACATTTGGAATACTTTATGAAGAATCCAAACGTAAGAATGTCAGAGAAACTCGAAAAATTTTTAAATGTCTCCTCACAACTTGTGCTATATGCAGTTTCACTCGCTCTCAACTTATGAAATAATGGGACATACAGGGAGAAAAATTTCTTTAAACATGCAGTGTTTTGTAATAGTTTCAGAATTCAAACAAGACACATGAGATAATATCGTGTTAAGAAAAAAAATTTAACTGAGTTTTTGTGAATAAAATTAGGGATGGACGCGAGACGAAAAATAAGCGTCTCGGTCTCGCAAAATAGCCTAAAAGCTTGTCTCGTCTCGCAAAAATCCTATATCGTAATGTTAAAAATGTGTGTCTCGTCTCGCAAAAAAGCTGTAAATCTCTGTCTCGTCTCGCAAAAAAGTCGTTCGCGTCCATCCTAAATAAAATAAACAAATACGGCAGTAAGTTTTCTTTTTTTTTTTTTTCGGTCATTAAGTTTAGTTTAAATACAACTGTAATTCTTTTAATATTGTGGCAATAAAGTTTGAGAATCGGCAAATAGTTAGTGGAATTAATTTGCAAACTTTTAGTGACTTAATTTTTTTAGTTTTAATGGCTTTAAAGTTTCAAACTAAATTATGAGTCTGGGATGTTTCTAACTATAAAGTAACACTTTTTCGGATCCATTATGATCCATAAAATTAAGAACAAAATCAATTAAATAGCTGAGGAAGTCACTGTTTGCTGTAGATAAAGTTGCTTTCTAAAGAATTATATATACAAGTTGGTTTGTGCACTTTTTCGAAGCGTTGCTATTTCGGAATTTGACTCTAAATTTAGCAAGTTTTCACTGAATTCTGGAATTTGTTGCTAAATTTAACGACTTTCCAACGCATTCTGGAATTTGCTGTTAAATTAATTTTTTACTGCATTCTGGAATTTGTTGCTAAATTATAAGACTTTTCAATTCATTTCGGATTTGTTTCTAAATTTAGGGATTTTTCTTTGTTTTCCAATGCATAAGTTATTAAAAAAGATTTTTGCTAGTTTTCCAACTGAATTAACCGATTTTTACCAAAGCAGCCCTGTTTTTTCGACTTTTCTGTTTATTATCAGCAGTTTGTTGTTCCACCCAGTTCTGCAAATAATCCAGAGTTTACCCACTGCATTATTGTTGATAGCGGTGTTTAATGAATGACAAATTGATATCGATGGTACAATTCTGTACAAAAGAATACTTAAACCTTACAATTTAGCCGGGCGTGTTACCTTTTATCATCGGGTGTTCTGGAGGAAACAGCTATCTGAAAAATCCATGTTTACGATAAGACGCTTGCTATATAGGAGGAAAGATATTAGAATAGGTGTGTTGTTGTTATCATCTTGAACGCGTTTTCCTTTTAAGTTTACCATTGTGATAGAGAACTGATCGAAATCAAAACAGATTCAACATTTATAGGCAATCATCCGCTGATAACAATGTCAGGCGGTGTTGGTAAGCCCAAAGCAGTACTGTGAAAGAGTAGTGAAGAATGTAACGGTTATCTTATGAATGGATAACTTTTATCGATGGGAAAATCCATTCGTAATAAAGCATGGATAATACTAGATTAAACGAATCCGCCATATATGTTGAAGCAGGAGTGTGTTTCAAGATAAACACAGAGGCGGTTTTTTGACGACAGCTGGTTGTGCCGGGCACAGCCAGCTGTCGTCAAAAAACCGTCTCTAGATCTGTGGCATGCGATGAACGTTTCGATCGTCCGCCATCTTGCTGGTAGTTAAGACAAGCGATGGCAACGGCTGCCCTTTTTTCAGCATTGGGCCATCTATCCAGCTGTTCTTCGCATTCTTCCATTTTTCAGCAGATGTCAGTGCTGTTAAAAAGAATCGTGACCATTTTTTTACTAGAAAGGACGTGCTCAAAAGTAAAGGATTTTGGTGGAGCTATGTCACCCGCAACTATTTTTATAGAAATCAAATCGATTCTTCGTGACTGGCAGCAGTTAAAACGTCAGAGTTTGGTGTTCCCAGAGCGGGATCACTGCGCCTTAAAGGGTTAAAGTAGTGCAAAGTTTTCGCTCTCAGTGGCGTAGAGACGGGGGTGCAACGGGGGATCTATCGTGCACCGGGCGCCGCTCGCAGAGGGACGCCAAATTGTCCTTAACGGTGTTGTTCGAAAAAATCATGTGATTTTGGTACATAATTACAAATAAACTAATTATGCTTAGGCACTTCAAAATTTTAAAACTGTCTCTTTACAAGCTGTACTACATACTGCAATAAACGATCAATCTGTATCAGTTTCAAAACTTTCAGAAAAAATTCTTAAAAATCGGAAATTTTCGCAAAGCGTGTCACTCTTCGAAAAGTCTTGCAGCTCAGATCCATGTTTAAGATTTTTTTTCTGAAAATTTCACAAAAGCAACAGCTTTTTCGGTTATTGCAATGTGTAAAGCAGCTTATGAAGAACCATCTGGAATTTTTTGGAGACCATCCTGCTATTAGTTTATTTCAATTTGTGTACCAAGACTAAAAACAGAGTTCTTTTTTTTCGACATACACTCTTAAGGCAAAGAGAATTTGACAAAAAATAGAAGGGAGGGGCGCCAAAGAAGGATCATGCCCCGGGTGTTAGTTTTGATCACTGCGCCACTGTTCGTTCTTTATTCTTATATATTAATTAATTTATTTATTGTGCAAAGTCTCAAATCTGTATGTGATACGGACAAACAAACAAACCCACAAACAGATTTTCGTTTACAAGATGGGAATTTTTGATTTCACACAGAGAGATCGCATATATCTCTCCATTATTGTAAGATTTTGCATATGAGCTGACTTCAAATACTGGCTAGTTCAACTTAAAAAGTAATAGGTAATCAAACAAAAATTTGAAATCAAATTTCTAGCCTCATACCGAAATTTTTTACGGAATCCTAAACGAATAAACTTAAATTTATTATGTTCAATGTTGGAGTGCGAAATTGAAGCACTTAAGATTTCTTTTTGTCAAAACTCTAAATTGTAATAACAATAATCAGTGGCGGATACAGATCTTTTTTTTTTTTCGGGAGGGGGTCTAAATTTTGAAAAACGCTTATTTCACCCAAACAAAATGTACAATAAATCAAAACTTTAGTATAAACCAATGTAAATGTTTTGGAAGGGGTTAAGTTACAAAAAATGATCGTTTTAGCTATTTAAATTGTATAATGGAACAGAATTTTACTCTTTAGCCAATCTCTTTTGGAATAAGTGGGGACTGAAGACCCTAGCCCCTTCCCTGGATCAACTACTGATGATAATAATAATAATTATTATTATTATTATTATAGTAATAATAATAGAAACTTTAAAAGTAAATATTTCTACAAATTTTGTATACTTCAGTACACCTTTTTTAATTTTACTATTCATTTATTTATTTTTCGTATGTAAAGGCCGAGTATTACTTTTTTTTTTTTTTTTCAAAATTTCTGCAAAAATTAATTTAGCTGTATGAAAGAGTTGTAAAATTACCTTCCCATCTTCCCAAAACCCTGAAAATACCATTTATAACAATAATAGGAATCAAATAAATATCATTATTAGCTCTTTCTTAATGTTGTCCTTTTAAAAAGATAACAATAAGTTCACTAGTAATGCTGTATCGAAAATAGCCTCCATAACTAATTTTTAATGAGATTGTCTAAAGAAATGTTATATTTAAGATTCACTTATACTTGTCCCTTGATTATTAAACTAAATCATATCATAAAAATTCAATCAATAAAAATTCACTGTTCATTAAAGTGAAATCACTTAAGTGAAAAACGCACTAAAGTGAATTTTTATTCACTTTAGTGAATTTTTTCTCTTTAGTGAATTTTTATTGACTACTAGTCAATACCAATTTGAACTATACAAAACATATATTCAGTCTTTGAACTATACACAATTCACTAAAGTGAATACTTAAAAATTCACTTGAATTTGTCCATTGGTTAAAGAAAATCATGTAGTATAAAGTTAGTCCTGATGAAATTTGACTAGGAATCCTCACTTTGATTATTGAAGATAATGATGCTAATATATAAATTCATTCTGTTCCCCAGAAAAATGTCCCGATTTGGGAGGGTTCGGGTTAATCTGAAATTCTATCCTCAATGCAATTAACTTAAACAGGTGTGCTATTACTGTAATTGTATCTGTCGGAGGAGGAAGCCCCCGCCGGGGGGCACCCCTTTCCCAGCTGGGTGCCTGAAGAGGGGGCGGAGACCTGTCTTGTAAACTAAGTGACAGACTAGAGAGCACATGTGTTTCGCAGGTGTGAAATACAGTTCAGCGACATAATTAGCTAATGATCATTCTCAGAATGCGCTAGTGACTTGTCTTCGGTTAAAAAAAAAAAAAAAGTTGGGCTAATTTCGAGGAATATCATTTTTATAAATTTCGCTCGTGCGTATCAACTTAGTTTCGTTTCAAATCGATGAACGTTTCTGGAATGCATTTTAACCCTTTGAGGAGCAACCCTTTCCCAATGCTGAAAAAAGGGCAGCCGTTGCCATCCCTCGACTTAACTACCAGCAAGATGGCGGACGATCGAAGCGTTCATCGCGTTCCACAGATCTAGAGACCTTTTTTTGACGACAGCTGGCTGTGCGCACAGCCAGCTCGTATCTCGCCAGTCGTCAGAAAAGGGTCTCTAGATCTGTGGCACGCGATGAACGTTTCGATTATCCGCCGTCTTGCTGGTAGTTAAGTCGAGCGATGGCAACGGCTGCCCTTTTTTCAGCATTGGGCAATCTATCCAGCTGTTCTCGCATTCTTCCTTTTTCAGCAGATGTCAGTGCTGTTAAAAATAACCGTGACATTTTTTTTTTATTATTATTTTTTTTTTACGGAAAATGACGTGCTAAACAGTAAAGGATTCTCGTGGAGCTATGTCATCCGCAACTATTTTTATGGAAATCAAATCTATTCTTCGTGACAGGCACCAGTCAAAACGTCAGAGTTTGATGTTCCCAGAGCGGGAACACTGTGCGTTAAAGGGTTAAACAATGACTGCCCATAGACCGTATGTCATTGAAAAACTTTAAACCGACCCTCCTCCATTAAAAATAAATCAATAAATAAAATGCTACAGTGAAACCTCCGAAAGTTGGACACTTGCGGTTCCCCCAAAATGTGTCCAACTTACAGAGGTACACTTGAATATTACGGTCGTGTTCCGTTCCCCAGAAAATTGCCTAACTTAGGGAGGTGACCAACTTGGGTTCTTTTCGCTTTCTTCTTGGGGGTCTTCACTGAATATGTATGCCAGTTTAAGTAAATTGCATGGTACAATGCTTTAAACTAATATTAATAATTAACGTACAAATTTAAATATTATTCTGTTTAATATTTGAGCACGAAACTGAAACATTCCAGACTTCATTTTGATCCCTAAATATTACTTATTAAAATAAAAGTTAATTATGTCAACCAATTTCTGTGTCATGCAATTTCGCATACTGTAGTACACAAAGTTATTTTTAAATATATATATTTTTAATTATTTTCGTAATTTTGATCTTTGGTGTTGTTGTCGGCATAGCAACAACATACAGATTGATTTTGTAGTAATCGACGGACAGAGAGACATACTGAATTCAGAAACACTTTTGGGGAGTCTTCTAATTTTTATCGTTTTTAATAAAGGTTAGTTTACATATTTCATAAAACATATGGGTTTTCTCTAAGACTTTTTTTTTTTTTTAAATGTAAGTGAAGTCCTTTATTCAAGCTTCTGCCATAATATCCGATTAGTCTTGATCGGAGCCAATAGAATTCGTTCATGACCTAATTGTTCAACTACCGAGTCTACTGTTAATTGGGACTTGATGCTCTGTCAATATTGTGTTTGCCGATCAATGATCGGCAAACTTGCCCTGTGGCTGTCGATCTAACGGTAAGGAGTTTTGAGTGGTTTTCTCCAAATGTAACGTTAATACGCGTTAGATAGAACCCACTTAAAAGTCCTTCGTCTCAACCTAAACAAAACAAAAAATTCCTTAACAAAAAAAAATCAAATCAACCAGTACTGTGTTTGGTTTATCACTAGGGTGGCCTAACTTGCTTGCTCTAAGAACCACAAATGATGGATTTTAGCGGGGTAAAAAGCTCAAAGTGTTTTTATTTTACTTATATTTATAAATAATTAACACGACAATAAAAGCATTCAACCTAAACAAAAATAAAATTCATTTTAAATTATTTTTTTAATGCAACGCCAAAGTCCAGTGTTATTTGAAAAATTCTTTAAGAAGACTGAAACAGGTAAAACCAAGTTTTAGAAATTGGTTCAGGAATAAAATATCTTAAAATTGCAGAGGAAACGCAGGTGCTAATTTCAGTTTTCGCTACTTCCTATTGTTGTGAGTATTTGTGTTCGATAATTAACTTTATTAAACATAATCGTCAGACATCAATCTATTTTAACTGATCAGCTCAGCCTTTCAATGAGCTTGTGAAATCTGCTTTAACAAGTCATTTACAAAACTTTTAGCAACTGGCAGCTAATATGGACAGCAATCGTAAAGCAAGTGCAAGCAACTTTTAAAGAATAGTTTTAAAATTTGATTGATATAATCAATACGATTAAAAAGAAATGTTTTTAAGTAATATTGTTAAGTGTCTTAATGAAATTAAATAAATGAATCACTTTGAAGTGATTTAGTTTACCGCATTCTATATTCTGTGCACATACTATTTTATTTGCTAAAAAACCACACATATTGCCATCCACAGGAGATATGAGGCGTATATGGAAAGTAAGTTCCGTTTTGAAAAAAAAAAAAAAAAAAAAATACCAAGCAAATTTTATTTTTAAATGAGAGAGCATGCCTTAAACTGTTTTTCTACATAGTTTCCGCCAATGTTCAAATACTTGTCTTAGCTTTTCTATACCCTCTTCATAGAAACTTCCCGCAAATGACAATAACCACGGCTGCGCAGCATTTTTCATTTCATCGCCGGATTCAAAGAGCTTGCCGCCTAGCTTGAGCTTCATGTGCAGGAGCGAGTGGTAGTCGGACTGCACCAAGTCTAGGCTGTACGGCGGGTGATCGAACTGCTCCCAATGAAACTGTCGCATCATCTTTTGTGTGTCACCAGCAGTATGAGGCCGAGCATTATCATGGAGCAACACAATTCTTTTACTGAGCATTCCTCTACGTTTGTTTTAAATTGCACGCCGTAGTTTTCTTCGCCGTAGTCGTGGTTATCGTCATTGGCGGGAAGTTTCTATGAAGAAGGTATAGAAAAGCTGGCAACCCACTACGACAAGTGTTTGAACATTGGCGGAAACTATGTAGAAAAATAGTTTAAGGCATGCTCTTTCATGTAAAAATAAAATTGGTGTGAAAAAAAAAATCTACTATTTTGTTTTTATTTAACGGAACTTACTTTCTGAATACGCCTCGTATATACAGATCCCGACTAACCCAATATGGATCCCGGGGCAGACATTTGTCATGGGACTCTCTGCATAGCTGAGATTTTCTTTCTGTAAGTTTCATAACTAATTTTATGATTTCTTAGTGTATAGTACAGTTATGAAGAAACAATTTCTTTAATTGTCAGCTCCCAGACGTAATAAATTTATTTTAGATTGCGTTCGAAAAATCCCAAGAATTTTTCCAAACTAGTCTTAAAAAGAGATTGGGAGTTTTCCCCATAAAGAACTAGTTTTCCTTAAAACTTCAACAACAAAGAATTTTACGATGCCGCTAATTCCAAAGTATTTTTAGTAGCCAGCATACACTGCATGCGCACATGGTACTATACTTTCTGAATATACGCCTCGTAGATACAGATCCCGACTAACCCAATATGGGTCCCGGGGCAGACATTTGTCATTTTGACTCTCTGCACAGCTGAGATTTTCTTTCTGTATAGGTTTCATAACTAATTTTATGATTTCTTAGTGTATGGTACAGTTATGAAGAAACATTTTCTTTAATTGTCAGCTCCCAGACGTAATTAATTTATTTTAGATTGCGTTCGAAAAATCCCAAGAATTTTTCCAAACTGCAGTCTTAAAAAGAGATTGGGAGATTTCCCCATAGTTTTCCCAAAGAACTAGTTTTCCTTAAAACTTCAACTTCAACAACAAAGAATTTTACGATGCCGCTAATTCCAAAGTATTTTTAGTAGCCAGCATACAGTGCATGCGCACATGGTATTCTTCATCGTCATTCCAAATCAACCATAGTAAAAAGGGCAAATAAAAACTACAGTCCCAAGTCATTTTTCAGCGTTTGAGATCAAACATACGCTATTCTTCCGTTCCCCTGTAAGGAACCTCCGCCTTGAAGATAAAACACGAATTCTATACTGTTGCCATAATCCTCGAACTAAAAACTCTTTTCTTGAGTGAAATGACTCAACGGGCCGATAAGATTATACAATAACAAGGCACTTTTTTTTTTAAGAAGAAAAGGGGCTCGTTTCGACACGTGACCTTTTTCCCTCCCCCATTTTTATAAAAGAAAAGTGAGTAAGAAAGAAAGGAGATAAAGAAATCGAGAGTGGTTAATGAAAGAAAATGGCAAACATTCTATGAGGTGACGAATGAGTTTGAAAGGTTCCAAGAACGCACATAACGCGGCAGGAATTTTTAAATGTTCTTATAACTATATTGAAGGCTGCGGCAGTGCAAACGCGGAGACGCAGTCTTGGAGAATTTAAAGAATTCGAAACTTGCGCGCATTACTGATGGAAGAATAGAAGTGAATTTAACATTAAGCTAGCATATTGTGTGAATAACAGTGTGACTGTGATGTCAAGGATTTAATAGTATCATTAAAAGTGACTTCATCTAATACTGAAAGGGTCATTAGAAGAACGAAATGTCATTCATCCCATTACTTACCTTCTGAACTTGACAGTCAGTGCCAGTAAAAATATGGTTGTTGGCTATGACTGACAATGTCAAACGAATTTCGTCCTATGCATTTATTACCAAGTAATTGGCTTTTTCTCATCGTTGACTGTTATTTTATCTTAACTGGCCATATGTGAAAATGTGAATTCACAGGAATAATAAGACAATTTTTGGTTATCATATATTAAATGGGTAGATTTTTTTAAAACCCGTTTTAATAAAACAAAGTGTCATCTAAACCTTTAATCCAAATTTCGCACTGATCTTAAAGATGTTCTGCGTTTCCTTTGAAAGCAAAAAGATTTAAGTACAGATTTCCAATGCATAAGTTCGCGAAAAGATGCGGTAAATAAAAATATTTCGGAATGTAATTTTTGAAGAGTATCTTAATGAAACACTTGAAATTCATTTTTGCCGTTCTGCCAAAAATCTGGAAACTTAGACGAGTTCAAATCATGGTCGACACAGAGATTTTAGAATTGCAATACTGTGCTTCAAGAGTCATAATAATGCATAACGTTGATTGACGCTACGCGTATGTGCCAAGTAACTTGGATGCTCTTTCTACAGGTGTTACCTGTAATGCAGGCAAGGAGGGGGTGGGAAGGATGCAGACCCGCTGGACTCCTCCAAAAAGATTTTTTTATCCTGTCTAATTAAGGGTGTTTCACCTGATGAGCGATCGTCGTCACATGACTTTTGAACAGCTTTAAAAACAAAACAATCATGTTAAACACTCGAAAAAATTAATAATGTTTCTTCACCCTATGCACTATGGACGGACACTAACAGTCAAGTTGTATGTCTAGTGCAGATTTCAGAAAAAAATTCATAAGCACAAAAATTCCCTTCAAAAGTGTTCCGAAGATTGACCTGTTTTGGGAAATATCGCGAAATTCCGTATGTTTAGCATTTCTTTCTGACAATTTCGTAACTGTTTTAGGTTTATTCTCAATGTCAGCACACACTGACAGTGCGCAACTTGTTTAGGCCCATGGAATATCTATGTGAGCCCTACGAATATCGTTCCATGTCTACATTAAATGTCAAAACTGTTTGACAACCATATCATATTGAACTAGAAACTTTCTGCTTATTTTAATAATTTTTCAGAAACGAATTCTGAAAAGGGAAAATAAAACAAAGTTCTTATAAATAGGCCAAAAAAGGTTTTAAGTTACTTTTTAATTTCCATCCCCAGTTACATTATATTTTCCTTCAACAGTTAACAGTGGAAAAATCATGTGATTTTGGTACTTAAGTACAAATAAACTAATTATGTCAGGCACTTCAAAATTTTGAAACTGTCTCTTCACGAGCTGTACTACATACTGAAATAAACGATCGATCTGTATCAGTTTCAAAACTTTTATAAAAAATTCTTAAAATTCGGAAATTTTCGGAAAACGTGTCACTGTTCGAAAAATCTTGCAGCTCAGATCCATGGTTAAGAATTTTTTCTGAAAATTTCACAAACGTCACAGCTTTTTCGCTTATTGCAGTGTGTAAAGCAGCTTATGAAGAACTTATCTGGAATTTTTTCGGAGACCATGGTGCTATTAGTTTATTTCAATTTGTATCCCAAGGCTAAAAACGGAGTTTTTTTTCTTCGAGAAACATCCTTAAAAAAGCCCACAAAGAGAGGAATTTCTTCCAGATTCCAGAATTTTATCTCATTCATCCCTTCTTTTCTCTGGAAATTCTGCTGCCGTATTCGCTAGTGTTGCCAGCTTAACTCTATAAAATAACGATTTTTCTTTTCTCGCGTCATAATATTTCAGCGGCAGATTTACGACCTAACTTTCTCTTGATGCGTTTAATTGACGTACTCTGCCGGGAGCGAAAGACAACTGCTTCTTTTATCTCGGGATTAAATTTAATGAAGCAACGCAGGCTCGGCTCTAGACTGATGGGTCTTGGGGCGCTTTCCGGGACATCTCGACAGGGGCCCCCCGTTTTTTCCCGCGTGGGAAAAGATTTCACGCCAACGCAAATAGGAAACCGGGTAAAAATTCGAAGTCGTGAAAACTGTGATTCAGCTATGTGAGACGGGAGGTCGTCCTAATCCATCAATATGTATTTACAGTTATCTTTAAAGTTGACGTGCAGAGGAAGCACACTATTTACAGGACGGTCAGATATGTTTGAAATGAGTATCTAGGCACGATTATCACTATCCAAAGAATGACTCCGGAGCCAGAATTCTGCGGTGAACATTATTATCAGCGGCTGCATGCAGCTGGTTATATGGTACAGCCTTGAATCGATAGCAGACATGCATTAAGCGATGGGGGTTGCTATAAATTACGTACAACTTTTTTCGGTAAATTGGTAATTTGGTGGGGAAGGGGCTAATTTTGAAAAAAGTTTATTTATCCCTAGCAAAATGTACAATAAAGCAAAATTTTTGTCTAAATTAATGTAAATTTTTCGGAAGGAGCCAAATTATTTTTAAAAAAGTTTACTTTTAAAGTGTATAAAAAAGCAGAATGTTGCCCTTTAGCAATCTCTTTTGGGTGGTGGCGTAGCAGTTGCGTAGCGAGAGGTTGGTTTTGAGGGTCAGAATCCCTAAATTTTTCAAAAAAATTCTTCTTGGCGATAAGAACCGGGCCCACAAAATAGGAAGGGTTCTATATCTTTCAGCTTCTAATTTTTATTTAGAAATTTTAGAGATATTTTATGCATAACTTCCTTTTACTATTGTAATTATGAAATATAATAGAAATTGTTTTTGTTCAGTGGAAATATCCAATAAAGGCAGATTCTTAACAATGGATTAGAGAACTCTGTGGCAACAAATGATAATAGGTCCTCATCTTCACTACTTTTTCCAAGCTTAACCACTGTTAATTGAATTATATGGTTTGCTTTTCACGCATGTATTCCATCTTCTAAACTTGGGGCCCTGGTGCATTTCCCTGGGAGTTTAGTGGTAAATGTGCCCTGGATATGGGGCCTCAATGTACCTTAAAAAGAGCCTTTTTGAAGCTTGCTATTTCCGGACCACAAGATTTTCCGATACGGCATTTTCTAAAACCCCCCTTAAATTTTTTTTCTGGCTACGCCACCGTTCTGTAGTGCAAATTAAGTTCGTCTTAGGGGAGCACCTGCCCCTTTACCTAGGCTTGCCAACTTTTGTATTCGGATTTATGGGATTTCGCGATTAAAATTCGGGACATGGCTAAAAAAGACGGAATCCTATACTTACTTCAAGTAGTAGGCCAAAGGGAAAGGTGAGTAGCACAATAAAAACCGGATTTAATTTTTACACTTTAAATAGTTTTAGTGAGAATTGTGCTTATTAGTTTGGCATATTTATACATGTAACATAGTTGACAACGGTTAAAACAATCATTTAAGCTAATAAAAAAAAAAATTAGCATTTATTATAAGTCTTCCATCTCTCTTCTTCGTAATCAAAACAAAATAGTACTAACATTTTCAATTAAATTAAATAAACTTTTTATTTCCTTTCACAAACAAAAACAAAAACTTTTTACTTTTTAAAAAATAATTAAACAGGCATTTAACAATAATTAAAACAGTTTATTAGTAGATATCGATAATATACCTTTGTAAGAGAAACCTAGTCTTAAATAACATCTTCTATTAAGAATATTAAAATTATTTATTTGTGAAAAAACAAGAAATATTAAACCACTTTTACTGAAATCATAATATCACTTATTTAGAAAAGAAACTTAAGGTATTCAATCACTTCTGCCGAGATCACATTTATTTAGGAAAGAAACTTAATGTTTAAAATCTTTTCTGAGATCCATATTATTTATCACATTATTAAATTACGTATTCTATTTAAAAAAAAAAAAAAAAAGAACATTTCGCGTCCACCGACCTTGCAGTTCGAAGTTAGCGTAAATACGGGTTGTTAGAACCCCTTAGAAAGTCCTTTACGGAGGGCAACACCCTCCTCACCCCTATTGTGTTATCCATTTTTCACTTGACGAGGATTTGCAATCGGGAACTTCAAACGAAGCACACTAATCCGAAAATACATGTTCCTATTACATCACATCAAAAAAATATAGATTAAAGCTACTACATGACAAATAAGAAATTGAGGTGAGTCCCATCATAGGCCAATCTTGTAAGGCAGTGAAAGGACAAGAAGCATCAAAGAGGATGTCAGTTTACAAATCCACCCTTCATCCCGGTGACAACTTTTTTTTTTTCCCCTGTTCCCCCCGGGGGAGATAAGCCGCCTTCTGAACTCCTCACCCCTTTGTAAGCAAACATAAACACAACATAAAACTGGGTGTAAACAAAGAAAAGGGTAGAATTTCCTGTGACTGCCTGTACCAGCATGGATGAACCCCTCCTAAAGTACATAGTTCTTGACTTTTCACTTCTCCCTTTCAGTATATCAGAAGAAACGATTAAAGTCATGTTGGAATTGAAATTTTTGAATGAGCCGGTTTATAACACATAGTAAAACATCCCTTTACAATGTACTTCACTTTTACGAATATTTTAGATTAATGAATCTACTTATATAATATAATACTCTAACGTATGTGGTACCAAAAAGACCAAAATCGACGATATTTTCACGCTACTAACGGCAACAGCTAGTTGTAAACATTAGTGCAATAACAATAACGCATGTGCAAAAATCCAAATTAACGGTCAGCGACGTCCAATGGAGCAAGCCTATGTCACGCAGTAGCTAGATTACAAAATAACAATAATGGATACACAAAAATGCAAGATCTGTCAGACTTTTACACAGCTTTAAAATATTAAATTGACAATACTCGGCGCGTTAATCGCCCATCTAAAAAAGGTCACCATTCATCGGGCTAAAACACATTTCAGCCATTCGCTGTTTCAACAACGGCTTTTGTGATGACACTTAAAATGTGTAGCAACTCTAACCTAAATAAATTTAATGACATATACTGTTAAAACCAACGAGATATAACAGGATAAGAAGTCGTTGGTTAAAACAAAGAAACATCATTTTTATTGAAATGAGCCCAGTAATTTAGTCAACACTGTACTGAGTATAAAGAACTGTAAGGTAGGGGCGACTAGTAAAATGCATTTCTATGAAAGAATTAACGTGAAATGCACATGCATTCATGACGAAATTTCGCTTAAAGACTGTAGTTCTATCATATTATGTGATTTTGGAACATTAAGAGCCTGTTTATCAGCAGCGCAACCGGGGCCCTTACTACCCTGCGCCCACCAGTTTCAAACGACCAAGAATTTTGTATTTTTCAACAAATTTTTATTTTTTAAATCAGGCGCCCATTTTTAAATTTTTAAGGAATTTTTAAGTTCATTACAATAGTAATGTGCCTGATGAAGAATTCACACGTACCAACTTTCCAAAAACAAAATGCCTGAGATCTCTTGCTTTTTGATGGCAGAAAGTCTGAGATTTTTAATATGTTCATTTTCGGCATAAAATGGGTATAATCAAAATATAGTTTGTTTTCTACAATGCCATTTGCGTCTTCCATATAAACTTAAGTAATAGGATAGTACTAATTTGTATAACGTAAATAAATTCAACTTAAAATATTTGCCAAATAAATATCGGAAAATGCAAAGCATCCCCTATTGCCCTATCAAAATGCATAGGGCATAAACGACTGATACCTACAAATTCTAGGATAACTTACGACACTAAAATTTGAAGTGATATCTAATTTAATGTTAAAAGAAACTTTTTATCCCATACAGCTTTGAGAATTGTAGCATACTTGCAACAATGAAAATGCATGAAAATGTATTTATGTAGTTTTTTAGAACAACTTCAGATGCAATATTTCAAATCAAATACCTTAAGGTTGTTGAGCCTTTTACGGCAATATGAAAGAAACGTGGACTGATTTTACAAAATTTATAAAAATTGGAGAACATTAGCAGTTTTTAATAAACTCAAATCCTGAGAAAATGAAGAAAAATCCTGAAAGCCAAAACTGATTCAAAAAGCCTGAGACTCAGGCCAAAATCCTGAGACGTGGCACGTCTGAGAATTATCCTGAATTTTTTAGTCTCTCTCATATTTTTTTTTTTTTTTTTTGTGTGTACCAAAATCGTGAAGCAGGTTTTCTTTTTTCGTAACAACCTTAACGAACTTTTCATAAATACAAATTTGATCTGTAAGTCTCTTGCAATTCGGTTAAAACGAGATTTTACTTAAAACTCTTTCCGCAAGCATTAAAGGTAGAAGTCAATTAATTTTATTTTATCATCCCTCAATTGCATTTTAACTGATTAAGCTGAAAAAATTACAAATTAAGCAGTGAAAAAAAAATATCCAAATACAGCTTTAAAATTATTTTTATCATATTTCTAGAAAAAAAAAAAAGATATAGATACTAGAGATGAGACGGGCTCAGCCCGAGCCCGGGCCCGACTCGGGCTCGGGCTCTATAATTCACGATTGCGTTCGGGCTCGGGCTCGTGAAAAATTTCTCCTTTGTTGAACATGCTCCTTGAAACAGATTTTAAAAAGTGATTCATGGGATAAATAGACGTACTTATTTCAAAAAATAGCGGCACGGGGGACTAGAAGGTGTGTGAAGCTCCAAAATTTATTGTATCCTCTTAATGAAGTAGTTAATTTTATTTGTCTTTAGCTGAAATTTCGGGCTCGGGCTCCAACTTTAATAATATTGCTCGGGCTCGGATTAAAAGTCTTCGGGCTCGGGCTTCAAAAAATGAGCCCGAACTCATCTCTAATAGATACACCAAAATCTAAACAACAGTTAAGAAGCAATCATTTAGTATCAAAATCTTCGACACCTGGCATGTCTGCACTCATTATAAAGCTAAAAATTGATTTTTCACAAACAAAATCATTTGAAATGAAGTTTTACCTGATTTGCCGAAATCGCCGCTGTCAAAAATCCGAAAGTCCACTATGTATAGAGCTGTAGAGTCAGTATCAGTAGTGTACCGTCACCTTGTTCCAGGGATGTCACTGAGCAAATGAGCAAAATGACAGCGCGTCGCGTGTGCAAGGAACGAGTATCAGGGGTCAAGCACAAAGAGTGAGGGAAAGCCAAACCCCTTTTTGGTGGAATTTCCCGTTTTCAATTCATTATGCCTTGTTCCCCTGAACTGCAGCACACCTCGGGGCATTTCTGG
Organism: Cheiracanthium punctorium; assembly: GCA_038373885.1. NCBI lineage: Eukaryota > Metazoa > Arthropoda > Arachnida > Araneae > Cheiracanthiidae > Cheiracanthium > Cheiracanthium punctorium. The sequence continues at coordinate 1,710,056 of JAWZYV010015215.1, forward strand.
GTGCTAATAGGGGGGGTGTAGGTGTCTGGAAACTATTAGCCAATGAATGGAGCGGTTTATCTCAAAGGCAACTTCGGAGAGGACGGAACACCATCAAAGAATAAGAAGAGAAAAATTGAAAATGCAGTAGTAGTGCAGTACCAAAGACATTTATTATGTAAGAGGAAATTGTAAATTTGTGCGAACATTGTTTAAAATTTCTTAATTTGTCATGACGCATTTTAACTTTTATAATAATCGCAGTGCTGCGTGAGATTACTTATGCTCGATGGGACTGCTTGTGTAACCAGAATTTTGAGATGGACAGACGCAGACATCATTTTTTAAAATGTTCTTGGTTAACCCTTTAACGCGCAGTGATCCCGCTCTGGGAACACCAAACTCTGACGTTTTGACTGTTGCCAGTCACGAAGAATAGATTTGATTTCTATAAAAATAGTTGCGGGTGACATGGCTCCACGAGAATCCTTTACTATTTAGCACGTCCTTTCCCGTAAAAAAAAATGGTCACGATTATTTTTAATAGCACTGACATCTGCTAAAAAATGGAAGAATTCGAGAACTGCTGGATAGATTGTCCAATGCTGGAAAAAGGGCAGCCGTTGCCATCGCTCGACTTAACTACCAGCAAGATGGCGGACGATCGAAACGTTCATCGCGTGCCACAGATCTAGAGACCCTTTTTTGACGACAGCTGGCTGTGCCCCAACGGCTGCCCTTTTTTCAGCATTGGGAAAGGGTTGCGCCTCAAAGGGTTAAAGAAGGGAAACCCTTTATTGGCGAGCAAGAGAGTTGGTGCAGTTGAGATCCAGCGACTAAATTTCTTTCGTGCTTATTTTCCTCTTCAATGCAGCCATGCATTATTCCATTTACTAGCTTATTGGTACTTTTTGTTATTGTAATCAGCGGCGGATCCAGAATTTATTTATTGCAAGGTGCTTAAAAAAAAAAAAAAAAAAAAAAAGCTTATTTCACCTAAACTAAATCTACAGTAAAGCAAAATTTTATTCTAAACCAATGTAAAAAAAAAATTTTAGGAGGGGATAAGGTATAAAAAAAGGATCGTTTTACCTACATAAGGAGACAAGGGACTTTCAAATTGAAAGCTGTAAATTCTTTACTCTTAAATCATACGTAAAGTTGTTTAAAACAAGGGTTTACATTTACATTAATACTAAAAATTCAAAATTAAAGGGTTTTTAAAAAATATATTAATATCTGAGAAAAACGTGCGCATTCAGTATTTTTTTCAAAATATCCCATGGCCATTCCAAATTAATAAAAAGCTGTAATTTTTTTCAGTATACACTTGTAATACATGTATGAACATAATTGTGCATTAGATTTTCAAACAAAAGTTTTTTAATAGAGATACAGGAATTTAAATGTAACAATAGGATGAAATTTTGAAATAAATTACATTTCGCATGCATATACTTTTTCTATAAAGCTCACGCCTTCCGCACATAAAAATGAATGCAATGATATGTTCATACAAATATTGCGAGTGTATATTTAAAAAATTACAACTTTTTATTAATTTCGAATTTGTATGGGGCATTTTATACTATTATGGGGCAATTTGTATGGGGCACCGTTTATACATTTCTCATTTATAATAAGAAAGGCGTGTTTTTAAAAAAATCTATCAATTTTTCTTTTGAAAAAATATTTATTTTTTAATTTTTTGTTTCAATATAGATGCAAATTTAATGTTAAATATTTTTACGTATGATTACAAGTAAAAATTCAAAATTGAAAATTTTGAATATTAACGTCCTTTGTCCCCTTTAAAGTGTATAATGAAGCAGAATGTTACCTTTTAGTAATCTCTTTTGGGGGGCTGAAGCCCCCCAGCCCAGCCCCTCCCTTAGATCCGCTACTGATTGTAATGGCCTTAATTTTTGGTTATTTCTTTTTTTTTTTTTCAATCTATTTTTGTACTTATTTTATGCATCTTTGATGCATTGGGGAAAAATAATGTATAATTAAGTGACTTAGCAATAAAAAGAAAGGTTTTCGAATAAAATGCACACATAATCAGTACAGGCATAATACATTGAAACCTCCCAAGTTGGGCAGCTCCATAAGTTGGACACTTCTCTGGGAAAAGGAACGTGGCCATATTATTGAAATATACCTCAAGTTGAACACTTTTAGGGGAACCGCAGTTGTCCAACTTTCGGAAGTTCCATCGGCCATCACAAGAATTTGCTTCGTTTTTTAAATGTTCTGTACAAACTGAGCAGTATCCCATTACTTGAGTTTATAATGCAAATAAATTTAATTTCAAAAATTTGCCAAAGACATGACGGAAAATATAAAAATCAATCAAAATATATATGATAAACTACTCATATCTAAAAATTATACAAAGATATCTTATAACACAGAAATATGAAATAATATCTAATATTGTTGCCAAAAAAAAAAACTTTAAAATTTCTAGAAATAGTAAAGCTCGACTTTTACATTTATACGTCACTTACGTGAAGTCCTGAGTTACATTCCTATTCATCAGTCTTTATTTTCCCATTTAGGGATAATTTTTTTTTTTTTCCAGATAGAAAGCCAAATAAAGGATATAGAGATTGTTGTACCTTTAACCACCTTCCTTTAAAGACGCAATCGACTATACTGAAAATCTTAAGACTTATTTTGTTTGACAGAACACGAGAGAAAAATATTTCATGAACTCAATATTCAAATCGTCAGTGTTTCCCAACCACTGGTTCGCGAGAGTTTACCCTGCCAGCTAATATATAGCAAATTAATTAAAAAATAATCAAAAAGGGAAGTCATTCTATTTATTATTAAATTATATGTGTGTAACACTTGATTTGATAAGTAAAATACATGCTTTTATGATGTTCATAATTTTTGGCTGACTCTGCGGTCCGCGAAATCTGCTTTCCATTTTCGCCGGTCTATGTAGAAGTAAAAAGGTTGGGAAACACTGCTGTAAGTAATTAACAGTTAAGACAATCAGTGTATCAGACGACTATGAAAAGCTTTTTTAAATTCAGTGTCTGTATGAACATAAATCACATCATAATTGGTATCAATGTATATTAGATTAATACTAAAGATATGCAATATTTAAGATACACGATACAAAAAAAAAAGGTGAGATTTGTTTCACTTTTATGATTTTAAAGTTCAGTTATTATTTTCAGGGTAAAAACTATTATTTATAATTTATACAAGTACTTTAAAATACTGAAACTTATTAGATTTATATAAATTTGCATTAGTAGCGTTTAACTTTTAATAATGAAATTTGTTTATAAATGTTTCATTTATGCATCGTTTTAGATCGGTCCCTTATAAGACGCACAAAAGGTGCTTTATTTTACATAATAAACATTCATTTTATGCAATTTAATTTTATAAAACAATTTCACACATATATTTCAAAATCAAATGATCTCAAGTTGTTGAGCAATGATCAGCATGATGAAAACAAGAATTGATCGGAAGAACCTAATGAAGAAAATTGGGGAAAGTTGCAACTTCTGAATAAACTCCGAAAAAGCTTTTATTCATTTTCTCAGCCCTTTTTAAAAATTCATTCATAAATTTTCTTCATCAAATGGATTTTTAAAAGAACTAATGTGGACACCTCATGACTTCCTTGTACGTCTATTAAATCATAAATATTTTCGAAGCACTTCATCCAAACTTACTTTGTGTGAAAGAGATAAAATACTGCAATAATACTAAGGTTTAGCGATTTCTAGACAAATTTTTGAGCTATCGCTAAGCTGGGTTCAATTTGAAAGATTTGTTTTTGGCGCTTAATTGGAAGATATTTCGCCAAAAGCCGATAAGCTTGAAAAAGTTTGCGAGATTTTGGTCATAGCCGAAATAGTGATTGTGATTCATCTCACCCTTTCAATGAATTAAAGAAATCCATAGACCTTAATGTATTTAAAGTCTTTTGGTTGACCCTATAAATAAATTACTCAGTCGATTGCAATCAAAAAAGAGATGCACAGTTAGATGTTGCAACCGGGCCCATCCCTACTACACATAGCGTTGCCAGGCGTCCGGATAAAGCCAGACATGGTTAGGCTTTTTGATTGCGTGTCCGGCCAAACTTAACGGTGTCCGGCTTTTGTTAGGCATTTTACTGGTGACTTTGGCTGATTAGTAATAAAGTACTTGAACTGATTTGGCATTCGATGTTATTTATATTTCATTAGAATTTAACAAGATTTATGGTAATAATCGAAAAAGCTTGATTTTACATACAATTTTTTTGTCGTTCCTATTAATACTGAGACAAAATCCTCAATATTGTAGGCTGACCGGCCTTTTTACCCAAATGTCCGGCTAAACTGGCTGGTCTGTCCGGCTTTTTGGTTTGGCGACCTGGCAACCCTACACACACACACACGCACAATGAAGAGAGTGCGTTTCTGCCTGCGTCTATTCCAATGCATTGATTACACGGCAAAAAAAGCAGTTGTGAGAGCCGGTCTTCATAATAACATAAAGAGTCACCGGTACAACATTCCTACGAATGGATAACAGAAATATAATTTTTCCCACTCATTTATTCCCGTGGTAATAATTGTTTCACATAGATTCGATTAAAATGTGGCAGAAAATTTTCTTCTAAAAAATTCGCTTTTAAAAATAAGCAAATCTAGATATGTTTTTAAAAGTGACAAACTAATGTGTAGTGAACGAGGGGTGGGAGGAGGGGAAAATTCAGGTTTTACCTTTCCTGTTGACACTCGCCTTTATTATTTATAAATATTTACATAAAACTTTGTTAAATTAGAACAAGAAATATAAATCATACCAATAACATCGATCATAAAACACTTTGTTGACACGGCGGCAGCTTTTACCTTTCTGTGCCCGTCGTTGCTTCAGGGCGTGGATCTTTGAATGCTGCAGCCGAAGCAGTCACTAAATATGTATTTTAACTAGAACTTAAACCCGCTATAATCGCAACTCTTCAATTTGCTGTTATAAAAGCAAGAAGACCGCGAATACGCCATTGATAAAGTGGTTGTTTCAGGGGCACACACTAGGGGAAGGTTTCCATGGGGATTTTCATCTCAAATTATTACTGAAAAATGTGTTTATAGCTCGTAAAATGTTTGCACATTTTAAATTTCCTTGATCACTCGGATTGTTTTTATAGGCTTTCATGGTTTTGGTACACAAGTTAGAAACAAATTGCTCCAGGGACTCCCAAAAATTCAAGATTATTCTCACACTGTAAATAAACGAAAAAAAGAAATGTGACTTTTGTGAAACTTTCAGAAAAAAAATTAAGCATATAGACTGTTCGAAAATTTTTCGAAGAGTGTGTGACACATTCGAAATATTTCGTAAATTTTCGATTTTTAAGAATTTTTTTCTGCAGCAATACCTGTTTATCGCTTAGTGCTTAGTACTTCTTCTGAAGAAACACTGTAAAATTTTCCTAGTTACAATTAACTTGTTTGTAGTTAAATTTAAGTACCAAAATCACATTACTTTCTTCGAACTACACTCTTTTATACACTGAAAAACTGGATTAGAATGAAAATATGATATTTAAAAACTATCTTTCTTTCTTTCTTTCTTTTTTTTTTTTTTTTTTTTTTTTGTCTTCTTAACAATACAAGAATTTTACATTTTATTTATTTGACACCGTGCAGAAAATTTCAATGAAATCTTACTAAAATAACGTAAGTGAAGAATATCTTTTTGAAATGTTTAAAAGCCAGAAAACTTTCCATAATCTTGTTTTCAGGCTGAGTATTTTTGACATGTTATACACCGTGGACCTTCTCTGAATAAAAATTTTATGTGTGTCCCTGTACTTTTTAAGGGCTGATATCCCTCAATAATTTCAACCTTGTATTAGGAAAATTATTGATTGATAATATTAAACAATTTTAAAAGCTGAAAATTTAAGCAATTTAGAAATTAAATGGAATTTTCTTAGACGCAAGAGGAAATTTTGTTTTGAAGAGAAAAATGGATTTTTAAAAATTCCAATACGGAAAAAAAAATCTCACTCTTAGTTACTGTAGTTACTGTTATTTTCTCCCAGCTACTGACATGATGCATAGCGTGTCTATTCTAAAATCTGGAAATTCTTTCTTAGTATAAATTTTAAATATTCAGTGAGAATTTCAAAGGCTGCGCTGTGGCCCAGTGAATTAAGACACTGAACACGGTAGATGGCTGAAGTATGAAGGTCCTGGGTTCAGTCCGCCGCTTAGCTGACGGTGTAATGTTTTGGACGGTTTTCTCCAGATGTAATATGAATCAGTAACGACTTTGAGCACGTGAACCCTCAAAGGAAAAAATTAACAAATTAAAATTTTAAAAATATCAAGCACACTTCTAGGTTTTTGCGAATTTAAAACATGAGTTTTACTCACCCCCCCCCCCCAGTATTATTAAATACGCTTATCATAGCTAACTCACTGCAGTGTAGGTTACTACAGCACAGTCTTTAATTGATCTCACGTGCGAACAGAAAAATTCCCTTCTGAACCGCTCACTGAGAACAGAAGCGGAGAAGAGAGTTGTGAAGTACGGCGCTGCTGACATCATTCCGCTCGCACTTTTTCGGCGTGCACACAGGCCATTTTTCTTTCTTTCTTTTTTTTTTTCCGGTTATCTCTTTCGGATTTTCCCTTGGTTTGTTAGGTTCAGTTAGTTAATCAATTTTTATTTCATTTTCTTAGTATTTTCTTTATTTCTATCATTTTTCAATACAATCATTTTTTACGAGCTAGTGTAAGTAATTAAGATGGGAGTAAAAGAAATGTTTCAGAGCTAAAGCAAAGACATTTCTCAATATTATCCTTTGAAAAAAAAAATTGAAATAAAATGAATCAAGACAACACCTTTGCTAAAACTTATCTTGGTGAGGAAATGTAAGGCAAAATATTACTTGTTTTCTTTCAGTAGTGTGCATTATTTTATTTTAACTGCTGGAAACGCAAATATATTTTAATTTGTAAGGTGCGTCGTATCTGCATATTTAATTTTCGAAATTTGTTTTGTGTGAAACTCCATTTAAATAAACCACGAGCCGCCACGGACTTGAACACGCGTTAGAACTCCTTTAAAAGTCCTCCGCCGAATGCAATGCCCCCTCCAAGGCAGGTGCTCCTCCGTGTAGGCTTGCCATAACACAAACAGCAAAAAATTTTAAAACGCGGTCTTTCCAATTTTTCCATTTAGAAATTTTAACAGAAAAAAAAAAAATTCAAAGTATCACAAAAAATACAACATAATGCTTCGGGTCTTCGTGTCAGTAACTTAACGGCGGCCACAAAAAAAAAAAAAAAAAAGTCAGTAATTGTAGATGCTGTAAGTGAAATAATTTTTCCAATCCCGTTGGATATGCAGCTTCATTTTTCCCACTTGACGAGCTTTTATTAACGTTTAGTGCTGCCACCTATTGTATGTATGAGTTAATGAAGTACACAAACTCTTCATTGACTCGGGGAATCTCGATGAGACGTCTCCCCGCCTGCCTCTAAACACCTTGAGCTTGACCACCAGCCAATCAGCTGTACAAGTACAAGAGATTTATACTGATACTCAACGCGTGAATATGATTGGCTCAAGTGTGTATTTTCCGCTACACGTGTCTGAAATAGCCATAGGCAAAAGCTTTGTGGTGGTGAGATCATGTTGGCATGTCTTTGTGTGATTATGGCAACGCTATGCTAGAACGATCTGCCAAGGGTGGGGGTGCCTTGGTAAGAGGACTTTCTAAGGCGTTCTAACACGTATTCACGTTACATCTAAAGAAAACCTACCAAAACTCGTTAGACCGTCAGATCGATAGCCGCGCGATGGGACCCGAACCCGGGACCTTCACACTTCGGCCGTCTACCATTTTTAGTGACATAACCACTGTGCCATCGCATGGTGAGGTTTGGCATGTTTTTGAAACGATAGAAACAAACAAGTTAACTACTTGATGCGTAATGGGACGTGCATTGTGTTGGAAAGTGTATTTTAATCCATGCATTCAGCATGATGCTGAATGCATGGATGACATACACTCCCTTTTTTGCCCTTGATGATTTGCCCTTTTTTTTTTCAATCCAATCATTGTTTTATCTTTCAATGGCCGGTATAAACTGAGATAATTTTGTTAGGAAGATTTCTCTAAGATTATACCATAAACTGCATTTCAATTGCAGAAGACTGACAACTTAGCTGTAGTGCTGTACTGAACTACTTTAAGGCTATGAACGTCAGCCTCGGAGGTCCTACAGAGTGTAGAGCTTCGCTGTTTCTCACAATTTAGATTATCACCGGAAAAGAAGGCCATTCCCAGATCGGCACCTCCTTCCCATCTACCGAGCTACAGGACACACGGCCCCACAAATTTAACGTGCACGTTCGCCACGTGGTGGTCTATGATCAGCCAGATTCGAATCCGAGTCCTCTGATTCCGAGTTCGACAACCTACCAACCGAGCTACTACGGCACAAGTGTGTCTGTTGTGTTAACACAGGCAAACCTACCCAAAGGGATATCTGCCTAGGAGGGCTGCCTTGGTCGTAGAACTTTTTTAGGGAGTTCTAACACATATTCACGTTAGACACGGAGAAAAAAAAAAAAAACAGTCAAAAACTCCTGACTGTTTGATCGACAGCCGTGTGGTAGGCTAGAGCCCTGGACCTTCAGACTTCAGCCACACATTCAGTGTCTTATCCACTCAGCCGTGACCTTTTTCTTATGAAGGAGAGGGAGGGGGTGAACATAGAACTCTCCTTTTCGACAACTGGCAACACCTCCTAGATGTCGAATGCCTAACAACTGAAGCTTTGGCGTCATCACTAGAACTTCTTATACGACGTCATCGCAGTTTTAGTTTCAAAAAGTAAAACAATGTAAAATTGCTATTGGATTCTACAAATATTAGAATATATCTCAAATGAAAGATAAAAATTAAAATACTTTTTTGATACAAGATAATTCATTATGATCGACTTCTGTATCATATTATACAATTAGTGATGGTCGAGCGAAAATTGTCATTTGTCGTAAAATTAATTTTTCTATCTTAAATCATTAAAAAGTTTTATGAGTTTTCATGAGTAAGAAAACTCACCACAAATTTAAAGTAGATATACTTTAAATTTGACTTTGACGTGAAAGTAAAACTGTGGTGACGTCATATAAGAAGATCTAGTGGTGACGTCAAGGCTTCAGTTGTGAGGCCTTCTATATCTAAAGGATGTTGCAACTGGCATCAAAAAGTACGATTAATGTTTAAGCATGCAGAATAACACTATCGAGCAAACGTATAGATTTTGTGACAATTCACTATAGAAACATAGGCGTTCAAAATATGTGTTATCTAAATATATGAATTGGCCACCAAGATCCTGTAATTGGACGCCATTAGACTTCTTTCTTTGGGGCTACCCGAAAGGGAAAGTGTATGCTAGTGATTCCGGAGCGCAAGAAATGTGTGCAATAAAGCCGAAAGTTACCGAATTACCCAATTACCGAAATTTTCATCCAAAAAGGGAACTTTTGCAAGCAGAGGCAGAATCGAGATAGCCATTGATCGGATAGATCCCTCCATGATTTCTCCCGGTTTTCCTTTATAATAAACTAAAAACATTCATACTTATTAAATAAATACTGATAAATAAAAAATCAGCATTTCTGCATCCTTTAGTTTGCCTGTACAATAATCCTAACCTGCATAATCTTACAATACCAGAATCAGGCCCACCGAGAGAGGGGGACAAAGGAGCAAATGCCGCGGGCCCCTGTCCTAGAGGACGTATGTTATGAATTTTTAACGTACCAGTTCCACTGTGTGTGTGTGTCAAGAGGTTGGACTGCATTTTCTCAGCCTTGTCGTATAGAAACTAAACAGGAAAAAAAAAAACAGTAACTTTTAAATTAATCTCGAAATGCTTGATCATTTATTTAAATGCATTTATTACAAACGTTATTTCATTGAATGTTTCCACTCTCTTTCTGCTCTGAAAAATCTGTTACAGTAGAAAAAAAGAATGATTACAAGTGTACTAATTCTACACTGTTTAAAATAATATATTTACAGGGAAACCTCTCTAAGCGACCACCCCGCCGTATCGAGAATATTTGGCCGATCAGAGCGGTTGGCCGCTCTTAAGAATTTTATGTACTATTGTAAGATAATTGCGATAATGCGTAATATAAATAAGTCTGACACATATTTCTTATTTAAAATGAAATTTAAAACTTATCTAAAGAGAAAATAGTACTTTATTTAATGCTTTCTTGCATTTTTTGAAAAAGGGATACAATTTGTGTCTGTTTTAAGTTTTTACTTTTCTCTGAAAAAAACATTTTTTCAGGTTCGATTTTTACTTTAAAAAGCAGATCACTAACCGATTCGTTTGTAACCGCTTCGGAATTTTCGATAATTCCATCGATTTTCCCTGAAGTCGCTTGTGTTGAAAGTTTAGCTTGCTCGCCATTACAAATATCCGGGAATTCCTCGTCAAGGACGGAATTAGCATCTGAAAGATACAGAAATTCATTTGTAAAAACGTTTATATACACAAACATACTGTTTGTGTCAGGAGGGGGGGGGGAGGGAGAAACCGTGGGATGGATTTCGTAAGTTATTGCTGGGTCTTATATTCGACGATAAATCTAACCTTGAGTTTTTCCGCTCAAAATTAAAGCATGGAGTGAGTAGAATTTCCCCGAAAAATGAGATTGACGATTCCATTCGGTGGCCGTTTAGAGGGGGTCGGGTGGCCGCTGATAGAGGTTATTTTAGCATTAGGTCTATGAGCCGAAAAATCCGTGCCATGAAAAATTGGCCGTTTAGAGGGATGGCAGCTATTCAGGGGTGGCCGCTCGGAGAGGTCTCACTGTATATAAAAAGGTAAACGGGTTTTTTTTTTTTTTCCGATGATGGTGAGGAGTGGGGTAGAAGAGTATCTCAAACCTGCCATGGGCACCGAAAATCCTGCTGTCGGGCTTTCTAGAAGATATTTTTAGTCGTTTATGTACGTCCTGGGAAAGTAAAGTAATTTCATTTGCATAATTCACATCATAATTCACTCTGCTTTTATTCTAGATAACATTTCTCTTCTTCTTTTTTTTTCTGTGCGACCTTCGGTTATCTAAGCATCAGCGCTTATTTTTCAAGGCCGCCCAGAATAGAAAAAATAAATTGAATAAATTACAATGTTTAATCGCGTGTTCTTTGTGTCTCGATTATACTTGAACTGCTAATTTTAAAGATGGGGGATAGGAATTGCATTTGTGTCAAGGCTGCAATGATTATTCGTTTTCAAATAGTGCCATATTAACAGGATCAGAAATAGAGGGGCGCAAACGGAGAGCATGTCCCGGGCACCGTGGTAAAGAGAGGTGCAAAATAAAGGTTTGCCCTGAGTGCTGTAATGAAGTCAGCGACAAAATTAAGGTTGCGGCAGTGAGTGCTACTGTAGACTGAAAACGGTAACTGAAAACTTAAAAATTAGCAAAGCTTGAATACCAGTTCGAAATTGCATAAACTATACCGCCCTATCAACTTTACCAAAAATCAGAACTGTCCGACTAGATTCTCGAATTTTTTTCGTTCTTTAACCCTTTAAAGCGCAGTGTTCACGCTCTGGGAACGCCAAACTCTGACGTTTTGACTGTTGCCAGTCACGAAGAATAGATTTGATTTCTATAAAAATAGTTGCGGGTGACATAGCTCCATGAGAATCCTTTACGTTTCAGCACGTATTTCCCGTAAAAAAATGGTCACGATTATTTTTAACAGCACTGACATCTGCTGAAAAATGGAAGAATGCGAGAACAGCTGGATGGATAGATTGCCCAATGCTGAAAAAAGGGCAGCCATCGCTCGACTTAACTACCAGCAAGATGGCGGACGATCGAGCTGTGCCGCACAGCCAGCTGCGTCAAAAAAAGGGTCTCTAGATCTGTGACATGCGATGAACGTTTCGATCGTCCGCCATCTTGCTGGTAGTTAAGTCGAGCGATGGCAATGGCTGCCCTTTTTTCAGCATTGGGAAAGGGTTTCGCCTCAAAGGGTTAAGGAGATCAGAAAAGGAAAAGGGGCGGTTTTATTGGACTTTAATGGCTTTTTTAAGGGGGACCTGCAGAGAAGCTCTACTGCCCTCGAGAAGAGAGAAAACTCGAATCTGACTTGCAGTTTTTACGGCAATTAGTTCATATATTTAAATATTCTGCACTTTTTTTTCTTACTTATGGACAGCTTTTTTGAGCCGGTTCCAACTACGGTTGCTAACCGGCCCGCAAGATGCGGGACGTCCCGTTTCTAGGGCTTTAGAGGACCGTGAAAGATGTGTGCGGGACGCCAAATCCCCCGTTTTTTGAATAGAATAAGTAATTTAACAATTTGATAAATTAGAAGAAGTTTTAAGCATTAAGTTTCTTTTATGAATAAATATGATTTTAGCGGTAGCGATTGTATACTTTGTTTCTTTTCCAAATATGTAGTATTATGATTTCAGTGAAAGTGGTTTAACATAACTTTTGTTTTTTTCCAAATAAATAATTATCATAATCTTAGTAGAAGATGCCATTTAAGACTAAGTTCCTTTTATAAAGGTATATTATTGATACCTACTAATGGGTTGTTTTAATTATTTCTTAAATGCAAAGTGAACAAATTTTGCATTTGTTTGTGAAAGGAATTAAAAAGTTCATTTAATTGAATTGTTAATGATAGTGCTGTTTGTTCTGATTATAAAGAAGATAGATAGATGACTCCATAATAATGAACGTTAATTTTTCATTAGTTTGCCTGATTGTTTTCATTTTTGTTAACTAGGTTGCATGTATAATTATGCCAAATTAAAAAATAATATTCCATAAAACTATCTACTTGTATAATACACTAAAGCATGCGCTACCAAAATCGACGATATTTCTATACGATGCTAACGGCAACAACTAGATGTAAACATTAGCGTAACCAGATTTGGGCAGTAATGCAAATATACATGTATTTGAAATACTATTTTGAAAATACATTTGTATTTTGTACTTTGTATTTTCACAAGAAAAAGCAAAGTATTTTGAAAATGTATTTTAAAATACATTTTCAGTATATTTTGTATTTTCAAAATACTTAAAATACATTTTTCATTCTGAAGTTAAAATAATCTTAAAACTACTACGAATGATGATGATTGGTTTGAATTTAACGACTCCTTAACCATGTACCACAAATTCTCAAGATGTGGTTGAACTTGAATTGCTGCAGTTTCTTTCTGAAATATCAACAGATTTTGAAAGATCTAAATTCATATCCGACAGTAAAAGAACTTTTCATGAAATTTAACACAAGTTTGCCGACTAGTGCTCCTGTCGAAAGACCTTTTTCATTTGCAGGCATAATACAGAGTGAATCTAAACTCTTGGACAAAACTTTAAGAGGTGATAGGGCACATAATAAGGAATCAGAATCACATAGCAATGTGGGGTCGGCAACATCGTCTTCATGTAGCTGTTAATAATCACTTTGGAAAAATGGCTGAAACAACAGTGCACTTTCCGACCATTGTTCGTCAGAAACTAATGTATTTTTCTTCTCCGAAAACAGAAGACTAAAATTCATAGTTTAAAAATTCTATTTTATTTCATTTTTGAACTTTTGATGAAACTTTTGGAGACGAGCCTATTGTTTATGAAACTTGGTTTAGAAATTAGACGGAAACTTCAATACTTTTCACAAAGTGATTATTACCAGGTAAGTGAAAACTGCGTGTTCGGCCCCACATTGCTGTGTTGTGTGATTCTGATTCCTTATTATGTGCCCTATCATCCCTTAAAGTTTTGCCCAAGAGTTTAGATTCACCCTGTATATGCTCCAAAAAGAAATTGACTAAGCGATAATCAGTTCGAAAAACTAGTTTTTTTGTTGTTTTTTTTTTAAAGCAAATCATTCTTTTTCTAAATCATAGTGCTCAGGATAATTATACTATCTTTTAAAAGTCCTTTTCATAATTTCTTTATTAAATTGCATACTGTTAAGTAAATTAATAGAATGGCACACTTTTCTTTTGTAGTAATATATCAATGCATCTTGTGTTTGCGTGATTATGGCAACGCTACACTGGGGCAATCTGCCAAGGATGGGGGGGTGCCTAGGTAGGAGGACTTTCTAAGGGGTTCTAACTCGTATTCACGTTACATCTGGAGAAAACCTCCCAAAACACCAGACCGCTAGATCGATAGCTGCGCGATGGGACCCGAACCCGGGACCTTCACACTTCAGCCGTCTACCATTTTCAGTGACATAAACACTGTGTCATTGTGAGGCTATGAATGCATCTTACAGTATAACTATAATTTTACTCATCTTCATTTAGAAATATATTTAATTTTATATTTCAATTCCATTCGTTATCACTAAAAATAACGTTCAATAAATACTTGTCACAGTTTTGCTTTCATGCCTTTTAAGATGCAATTTATTCCAGGAAAAATTTCTGTATATAAAAAAAATAATAATAATAAATAGTTACTGTTACATTTGTTTGTTCATCTTAAAATACATTGGAATAAAATAAACTAGAAGTTTCTGTAGAAAATTTTACTTATTTTTAATTATAGACGTATTTTGTATTTTGTGTGTATTTTGAAAATACATGTATTTTGTATTTTGTATTTTTTCAATTTAGAAAGTATTTTGTATTTTGTAATTTTTTGTGTTTGAATAAATGTAATTTGTATTTTGTATCGAAAATACATTTTTCATGTATTTTGCCCAACTCTGAGCGTAACAATAATAACGCATGTGCAAAATTCCAAATTAGTGGTTCAGAGACGTCAAATGGAGCAAGCATATGTCACGCAGTAGCTAAATTACAAAATAACAATAATGGACACGTGAAAATGCAATATCTTTCGGATCTTTTCACAGCTTTACAGTATTTAATTTACAGTACTTGGAGCATTTATCGCGCAAACAAAAAATGTCACCTTGCAGTGGGCTAAAGCACATTTTATCCATTTCCTGTTTTTTTTTTGTTTTGTTTTTTTTTCATATTATTGTAACTAGGGATACGTATTAAATAATAAAACCATACTATAAAACAAAAACATCAGGTTGCTATCTTTGGCACAGCACTGGTGTTATTCAAAGAGAAAAGTATCTATTAGCGAAGCCATGGAGCTCATGAATGGAAGGCACCACTCCACACTAAATACTAATTTGAGGAAGCCCGCAGTGGAGGATATCGCCTCCTTGGGTTCGAGGCTATAAAAGTCACGTGACGGTGGAAAACAAACAACCATTTCTCCATAGGCTTATGTGCTGGACTCCTGGTAATAAGCGCAAAATCAAAAAAATAATAATTATACCTCTGTATTGTGCTGCCTACGAATGTTTCAATAACTCTCTGGAACCTGTACATGACTGCAAAAAGATATCTCTCCAAAGATTCCCATTAAAAAGTGCTAACATATTAAAACTTATACTGAGACGAGGCTATTTCAGCCACGTGTGGATGGAAAATATACACTTCAGCCAATCAGATTACAGGGCCACTCATCAACACAGCCGAAAGGTCACGTGTTGGTGGAAAAATGACGTCATATCGATATCGTCCGTTGCTGCAATTACGAAGCATTTCTGTAGGAATTTGTACAACAGGTTTCACAACGTATCACCCAATACACTATTTTTATAATCATTTCATGAATGGAAATGTCACCAATTATGTCTTTTTGTACATTTTGCAATGCCAGTATGGCATGGCCACCATCGGCTTTTATGATGACACCCAAAATTTGTAGTAACCCTAATCTAAATAAATTTAATGGCAAATACCGTTAAAACAAAGAAACTGGAATTTCGTTGAAATGAGTCCAATAATTTGGTCAACACTGCATTAATCATAAAGGACAGTAAGATATAGAGCGACGAAGCTGGCCTACAGTTTAAAATGTAAAAATTAAATCTGGTTTTAATTGTTCTTCTCTCCTTTCTGTAATAAGTAAGCTGGCTTCCACCTTTCTCTTTTTTTAGATGTCAACCTTATGTCAACCTATAGTGTCAATCCTAGTGTCAACCTTATAAAAGGTGAAATTTTCAGCAAACATTCACTGATGGCAATTTCGAGGATTCCGGGTACACAAAACGCCGTCCCTTAAATCAGTCCAGATACGTGACACCATTTTTGTGTGAAGTCGCGTCTGAAAGTTACCGTGTGTAAACAGATTAAAAAACAATCATGTGCCGTAATTTCATTAAAAAAAATCCCCTTTTAATGATGCGTCAGTTAAAATGATATTGAAAATGTGACGAATTCAAAGATAAGATATAGTGGAATTCCTCACCGATTGTGTAAGAAGAAAAAAGTGTCACAAGTGTAAAGAAAAAAGAACGTTTTAAATTTTTGTTTTGATACGGAAATGAAAATACATCACAGTATTGATATTACATCATCCGAACTTTTCCCTCTTAAGATTATACTGATGTTATCAGCATCAGCTGCTAATGAAAACGAGAGTGCTGGCAACTGCTCAACACTTGACGGAGCTCTTGAGAAGTAAATGTATAATCCCTTGAAGCCAGTTGCGTAGCCAGGATTTTATTTCGAAGCGGGCTACGTACCAAATTGTAAGCTAAATAAAGGGTAACATTTCAGGGGGACTGCATCCTCCTCAGCCCCCCCTCTGGATACGCCTTTGCAGATATCATCAGTGAAACGTCATGTCGAAATGTTGTATCATGATTGCCGACATACGGAATATAATCAACCACTTTTTGTTAAAAATTATTAGTTTATTTTTATTTTTGAAATTACAACTACTTTCACACTCTTAATGCATTTTTTTTTTATATATAGCCTTAAAAATACTGCTTACAAAAAGTGGTTGATTATATTCCGTACATGTGGACAACTATGCTATATCGAATATAGAGCACAGGCCCGGACTGGATCCTTTGGGGGCCCTCGGCTAGTGATTGAAAATAGACCCCCTTAATGATCAATTTAGAGGGAATAGAATATTAGAATATGTAATATTTGGGGAATTTAGACTTACGTGACTGAATTCTTAACAGTTATTGGGCCCCTACTTTTCGTGCCAACTATTTAAGAGCTTTTGGGGCCGGTACTCTTCGAGGGCATCTCGAACCGTGGGGTTCCTGGGGTCCTCCGCTACGCCACTGCGTAAAGACATAAGATTATTGGGAAATAAATAATTCAATCCTTCTGATATATATATCAAATTACTCTTAAAGTAGTATATCCATTTTGGGGGCTTTTCTGGGGCCCCTTGAGCCGGGGGGTCTCGTCAATCGCCGACCAGCCAAGTCCGGGCCTGTAGCAGTCCTTTTATAAGAAAATTTGGTTAGTAAACTAGTCATAATGGTCAAAATGTTCGAAATCTCCAAAAAGTCCACACAGCGGATTTTCATTTGACAACGACGATATCCATTATTCAGGGACTCGCTGGGGCCCCTTTAGCTCGTGAGCCCTCGGCAATCGCCAACCAGCCGACCTGGCCAGCACCGGCCTGATAGAGCATTTCAACAAATTGAAAAGAAGTTTAAATTAATTTATACAAATGTAAATTTGAATTATTTTCATTGTTCATACTTTATAATTAAAAAATATAACTTTGGTTTTTTTTCTCCTTTGTTATTTTATTGTAAAGGTGTAAAATAAAAGACTTTGTGGGCCCTGGGCAGTTGCCCCGTTTTCCTTGCCAGTAATATGGCACTGGCAGCAGGGGCTCAAAGAGGGAAAGGGAGCAAGGGAAAAATTCCCGGTCCCCACCATATGGAACTGCTTCCTTTAGCAACATATAATACTTAATTGTACGTTGTCTCTTTAGTAAAAAAATAACTAAATACAAATTAAAAATTTCCGAAATTTTTAATTTAATTTTTAACTAAAATTACAAAAATACAGCTAACATAATTCACAACCAGAAAACAAAAACGTATCGTGTTGGTAATTGAGTCCTTTTTCAAGAAAAGTAGTCTTTGATGGTATTATTCAACAGTTTGCCATGACTGAAGCTGGAAAAGATTTATTCAATAAGAAATTAGTCTTTTTCAAGACTCATTGTTAAGTAATGAAAGCCAAATGGGAGACTATGGGCCCAAACTGACCTCCGAAATTTGAATTTCCTTTAACAAAATGATAAAGATCTGTGAGAAATTCTGAGTTTTCTACTTTTTCGACCTCCTTTAAAATTTTTTTCGGCCATCTGCTTGATTGAAAGTATGAATAGCAATATTTATTTTTACAAATTGAGGAAACATGCCATACAAAAAACGTTGTTAACATCCAAATGTAGTTTCTCTTTGGGTGTGATGAAAACTTCAAAACAAAATGTTGGTATTTTTTAGAACATGGATGTGAGGCGACATAAGATTGCCTCCGCGCACACAGCACACAGCAATTAAAGGTCGGTCAAATGGATACTTTTTGGCCTATCTGGAAAACGCCTAATTCTAGCATCCAGATTTCGCGCGTTCAAAACCGGCTCCCGCCGCACGCTCTCCCTACATTGATGACCCAGACGACGAACACGCATTTTCCTTTCGCTTTTAGCGACAGATGGCGCCAGCACCGACTTCATCCATCTCTCGTTCGGCTTTTTCAAAGTTCACAGCGAGTGGCAACGTTCCATAACGCTTGGAACATCATTCGTCAGCCTCCGACTGACTCTCTAGGGGAGGGGAGGGGGGAATGCGGTGGCATGAGATTGCCACCAAACACACACGACTCGGCAAATGAAGGTCGGTCAAATGGGTACCTTCTGACCTATCTGGAAAACGCCTCATTCTACCATCCAGATTTCCCGCCTTCGAAAGCGACTCCCGTCGCACGCTCTCCCTGTAGATGTTTCATCAAATTATAATATTTTTAAGTACTAATAATTTTAACTGTATCAATTATTTTTAAATTACTATTAATTATAAATTTCTTTAAATGATGAATAGTTTTAATAATGAATAATAAAAAATCAAAAGGCTTTCTGAGTGAGCATTTCGATTAAGGTGACCATACGTCCCCACTTTTCGGGTCCGTTTACATGTGCAAAAATGCGGAGTAAATCCCGGGACTTACACTGCTTTCTACCCCGCTTCCCCTACTTAGGGGGGAAAATGCGGGGTAGAAAGATTCCTGGTCGAAAGGAGGGTTAATGCAGAGTCAACCCCGCTTTCCCATGATGCATTGCGAGTTTTTCCCTGTACTCCGCTTTAATCCGGGATTTTCCAATTTCTGTGTTATTTTCATTGATCCCTTTTCTCTGCTGTACTGATAAGCATTTTTCAAAAGAAAGAGATTAAAGGATAAATCCCTCCAGCAGAAGTTAAAAAGAGGGTTCCCATTCACATTTTCCTGTAATTTCTCATCATTGAGAACTTTTACAAAAGCTGAGGCTGGGATTAGCTTTTAATGAACTATTAAAAAATAATCCCAGCCTCATACATGTGTGTAAACCATATAAAATGGCTTTTTATGGTTATTCACATGACACATAGCGACCCCATTAAAGATAAAAGCAGATGCGAATTTTACTTCTTCTTGACATGGATATTTACTTAGTACAAAAATGTTCTGCACTTTTCTCACTGAAAGTAGGAAAATTTTCCTCGGGGGTTTTTCCTTTTCTTTTCATTTTATTGTTCTCTTGTCGCAAAACTATGTTTCACTTACCAGAAACTTGCCTTTAAAACCTATATATTTTATTTTTGAAATTTTTTTACGGTGTCCCTTAAATAGAATGTCCCTTATTCAGAGCTAAATATATTAAGGTAACTATTAAAGGGACTGTCACTAACAGAACTGTCCCTGCATAGGTCACTCACTGTCTGCTGAAGTGCTGAACTGTCACTGAACAGAACTGAAGTAGATGTATCCCTTATTCAAAGGTGTCCCTTTCAGGAGGTCTCACTGTATTCGAAGATTGTACAAAAACTGCAGTGAAGCTGTTCTGTTTCTGATACCTGCACTAGAAAACAGTGAACTCCGACACGCGAATTCCTACAATGAAATTCCATCTTTATGGGGGGGGGGGGAGATAAAGACGGAAAATGGTCATTTTAACAGTATTTTGCTTTCAAGTACAAACAGCTTGCCGTTTTTCGAATAGTCAAAGCTTTGGCTGTTAGATGGCGCTAGACATGCTAAATATATTGTTTACATATAGCAGTTTGTCATCTGCTTCTGCTAGCCTTGAATTGTATTTTTTAACTGGTTTCACTGTTGCGTAATACTGTTTCCTTTTTTCTTACGTTTAATATATGAAATCGCTTTGAAGACTACGCTGTGTTTTTAGCGCTAAGAATATTATTAGTTGATGTGACATTTTCTTGTTGTGATAGTCCGAAATCTAATTTAAGAATAGATGGAAAGTTTTGTGATACATTTATTTACGTACAACTACTATGATTGATCTCAGAGACTTGCATATAAATCCTTGTGGAATAAATATAAGAAATTAACAAAAATAGTAAGTGAGCTTATATTTGTTATTATAAATATTATATAGTAATACTTGTTGGAAGAGAGAGGGGAAATTTTGTGCGAAAACTTTGTCACTTTCTCTTTTTGATGTTGTTTCTTGCTTTAATTCTTTATTTTATATAGTTTGTAGCAATTTTTATTACAATGTGTGTTTTATGCCGAACAGATGAAACATAAACATCCCTAAGCTATGCTTCCATTAATAAAAATAACAAAAAAATTCCTTTACTTATATAAGTAATTGTACACCATTTTTTGTAGAACTGGATGTGTAAAGCTTTTTGTTAAATAAAATACAAAAGAATGTCTGAATTCATATATATTTATTTTATTACTGTGTAGATTGCACATTAATTAATGGTAGATGTTTAGAACAGCACGAAGAAACAGAGCTATTTGTTAAATGTATAATATGATTTTATGAAAATTTGTTAAATGTATGTAGGGGAAGGTGGTGTACCGTGGAGATATTTTCAAACTTTGATTTTTTACAAAAAAAAAAAGTGTTTGGAAAATATCAGTAAAGCATTTTTTTCCATAAATTTAAGGATATCAGAAGTTACATATATTTTTATAAAATGTCCTAATACATTTCTAAACCCATTTTTAATTATTTAAAAAACAGCTTACAATACAGCCAAGGTACACCACCAGTGGTGTACCTTGAATGTAGGTATGGTGTACCTTGGAGGTATTTATTTTTAACCGATAGAGTACAACACAGCATGAAGAAAAGTTGATTTATTATTTGTTTACAGTGATTTGACTTAGCGTAGACCTATGTTGGACTAATATTAGCCTAATTAGTTTTAAATTTACAGTTTTTAAAAGATAAAATTGTTCATATAGCTAAAATAATAAAGTTGGAATAGTTTAGGCATAAAATAAAGTTTAGTCAAATAAAAATAACCACTGTTTAATATCTTCTCTTTTATGTGTAACCCATTTAGTTCTATTCCATGTTCAGGTGATCTAAACTTATGCCAAATAATAATTTGTCGAAAATGCAAAGGGAAAATTTTTCTAAAAATGTAGTGTTAAAAAATTGTAAAAAAAATTTATTCACGAAACAATAATATGTAAATAATTATTAATATATTTACTAAATTATTTATTTCCTGTGTAATACAAAGCTCAAATAACTTTGCTTTTGAATTTATATTTAGGTTTACAACTTCAGAAATTTAACAGTCCTACATTTAGATTTAGGTCTGTTTGACCAGCACTTTGGTTATTAAAGTAAAGAATTACTTTCTATCAACTTTTACTCATTAATTATTAATAAATTTTGGATGTGTATCTTTGTGGTACCTCCAAGGTACACAACATTAGCTACCTCCAAGGTACACTACAAGCAAGTGTTTCACAAAATGGCTTTTATATCTTATTATGTTAAGAGTTAACCATTTTCAACTATACACAAATGCAGTTGAAACATACTTTTAAACTTGTGATTATTAGTTCAAAACAAAATTTAACACTTACAGTTACAGAAGAAAAATAATATGTCCTTGAAATGTAACTTTTTGATGCTAAATACAAACTTTGGTTTTTACATAAGCAACACGCATGTTGATCAGTCATAGAACAACTTCCCATGAGCCTCTAGTAATAAATATATGTAACTAGTATTTTAGTTTAAATTTATCTCTCCTGGTGGCTGCACAATGCCTTCGAGGCACAATCAATGTGTCTCCAAGGCACACCACCTTCCCCTATAAATATGATTAAAAAATGTTCCATGGTTGATTACTGAAATAAAAGATTAGTTACGGTTTTCTCCACTCAAGATTATCTATAATCTACAGAGAATTTGCTTAAGTACATTAAACAAAAAGTTAGCTTAATCATAGACACTCTGAAATTAAAAACTTACTATGTAGGCTCACCTTCATACACCACAGAAACAGAGCCATTGCTAAGACTTTTTTCAGGGGGGGAGGGGGAAGATGTCTATTAATTATCAAGTCAAATATCGGTTTTTATCAACTTCTTTATTCTTTTTATGAACTATATTACCAACTTTTTACTTTTGCCAACTGGGTTTGCGTAATTCTGCCAAATGTACCAGAAATAGAAGGCAAATTATAGATTTTGTTAATTTTTTAAAAACCAATTTTGCCTACTAGGTATCTAGTTTTGCCAAGCATAATAGAATTTTGTGAGTTTTAGGGAGGGGGGGGCTCCCCCCTGCCCCTCTTTTAACAGGGCCTGGCATAGAAATAAATACTTAGGAAGAAGTCTTGGTTGATAAATTGAATAATAATAGTTTGTTTTACTTCACTTAATAAACATGTTCTATAACAACTGGGTATTTGCCACTTTGTTAGTTAATTTTTAAATTAAGTAAAACTCCAATAATGGAATTACATCTTTTCTGTCACCATCATTAGTATTCACAGTCATCAACTCTTAATATGGTTAAGTATGAGTTTTATTTCCTGCCATTTAAACATTCATGGGCCACATCCTATCCATATAATAATGCATGTTTAAAACTTATACAGTGGAACCTCGATTCATCATTTCTTATGGGGTACGTTAGAAAAACGATGAATGCGGGAAAATGACAAATGTGGGTTAAAGACAAAATATGAAAAAAACAATGGGTTACAAACATCGAGTATTTGTAACAAAAATCAAGATTTAAGGGGGGGGGTCTGCCCGCCCCCCTTAAATATGTCCCAGCCAATGAACTAGACTTTGGAGGTAAGGAGCAAATGAAAAAAAAAAAAAAAGAGAGAACTAGTTTAAATATTATTGGTGACATTTCAAAATGAATAAATTATCTATAGGTATTTTAACAAAATTATTTATTATTGTTTTAATAAAATAATAAGTCATGTGAAAAGTTCATTTTATGTGAAATAAATTTTTAATATCATAAATGTCTCATTTAGATTTTTATTTTTTTTAAATTTTAAAACTCACAAAAACAGCAGCTCTTATGAAAATTATGGTATGCTACACAGATTGTCTGTTAAGAAGCATACTATGTGCATATGCAGTAATAAAAGTAATCTAAAATCTTTCAAAATATTTGCTAACATGCTTTGAAAAAGGTTTTCATAAAATAATAATAACAACTAATCCTGTATGTTCTTTATTTTTTCCAGATTATATGAAAGGAGACTACACTTTTAGATTAAAGTTATGCTTGAGCCTTATAATGATGTTAACGAGGTAAAGCTTTTATTTTATTATTTATTTGGCGCTGCATTACAAAATCTATTAGTTTTCTGTTAAAGATTTCAATTTTAAGAAGAGTATTTTACATTTTAATTAGGCAAGTTGGAGTGTTTAGGCTGATTAAGTTTTTATCAACTACGTGAAAAATTCCAGAGCTAGATATCTAACTCAGGACTGCCGCTTAGCAGGAGGGTGCTGTACCACTGAGCTACCCTGGGATGATTCCCAGATGAAATTTCTTGCACAAGAACCATTGGCACTTATCATCATCTTTTGCAAACCACAGATTGATGCAAGAAATTTCATCTGGGAATCATCCCAGAGTAGCTCAGTGGTACAGCTCCCGCACGCTAAGTGGCAGTCGTGGGTTCGATAGCCAGCTCTGAAATTTTTTACATAGTTAGTAAAAAATTAATCAGCCTAAACACTCAAACTTGCCTAATTAACTTGAAAGGTTGGTAAAATCACTTTCTAAAATGAGTATTTTGCATTTAAAAGAGGCATCATTAAAATTTAATCATGTGTATTTTCACGTTTTTTTATTGTATTACTAAACTGTCGTACTACCTATGTATATGATTGTATAAAGAGACTTTAAGAAAAATGATATGCTAGTACAGTCAAATCTCTTAAATAATAAAATTCAATCAACCCCACAAAAGCATTTATAACATGATTTCATTAGATCATTACAACAATATTTTTACAGTACAATCTGTGATTTGTTATATATATATAAAAGATATATATGTAAACACTTAACACATTGGTTTATAATCATGTTACAATATTAAGTTTATATTGACTAATTATGAACAAAGTATTCATTTTTTTAAATTTTAAAATTATTATTTTGCAAATTAAATGTGAATTAAAAAGACAAATTACATACCAAGCATTATATTTCACTAAATGTATTGATTCTAAGATACATAATTTGTCATAAGGCTGTTCTTTTCTAAAATGATAACTTTTTAGCTGTGAGATACTTGAAGAAAAATCAAATCTAGTCACAAACTATATCATCTCAGATTGATGAACTAGAAATTTGCTTCTTCATTTTTTTATTCATTTCTTATTTTGTAATATTTTCTTGTTTGAAAATGTACTAAGCAATAAAAATTAAGTGTCTAAGGATCTTCATTACTTCCTTATAATCTTCGTAAATATTTTCAAAACGAAACAATTTTTCTATATTCATCATAAACATAAAAATTAAATCACCACCTATCATTTGGAAATATCATACTCACTGATCTCCCCAGAAATTTTTGTCTGCTGGTTGGCATTATGAAGCTGCACACCAAGCAATGTGTAATTGTATTCAATTAAAGCATTCAAAATAATATTCTAATATTCTGCTTTGTGGTCAGTAAAACTTGTCGGGTGATGTGCCCAACCAGAAAGGCTTGGTGAACTCTGGTAAGTTAAAGATAAAAACTGTAGTGTTTTATTTTTGTTTCCTTTCATTTTTATTTCTTGTAAACATGTTTAAAGAACTGTTTTTTATAAATGTCTTAATAAAGTATAAGAAAACAGATATGTGAGCATGTATATAGGGTGATTTACAATTCTCAATCAGTTTTGGGAGGTTATATTAAAAGAGCTCAGACATATAAGCAAAAAAGAACCTTGCGCTAAGTACAGAAACAATTTTAATCACTTTTTTTAGACATTACAGAGTGGGAGTGTGTTTTCACACAGTTCTGCTCATTCATGTGGCAAAAATGGTGAAAAAGTTCTTTTACATAGAGCCACAAGAAAGTCATATATTGTTAAATCTGGTAAGTGGGAGAATCATGTAAGAAGGGGTATGTCATCTTCAAAAGCTGGCCCAAAAAAACAACAAGGTAAGAGTATTTCAGAATGTCCATCGACTAAAAGGGCGACTTTTGCTACCAGTGGCGTTTTCTCAGGGTGTGCAAGTCGTGTGTTAACGCCCAATCAAAAACAGAAAAAAAAAAAAAATCCTGCAATTTACTTGACTTTATTGTGAGAATCCTAATGTTTTCCCTTGCACCCCCTCCCCTCCCAGCTCCCAAATGACCAGACTACCAGCCTTCCTATGTGGCAGTAAAACATGCTTGTCGAGATAAGCAAGGCGTTGGAGACGACTCAGCTATATTCCCACCACTACTAATTGGAGCATGCGCTTTACGTCTTCTACCTCTTGCTTAAGCTAACCAAGGCGTTGAAACGAAATCCAACGCGTTCAGCTAGATAGCCAGAGGGGGTCACAAACACCCTCACTTCAGTAACACTACCCGTCCCCTTTGGGCTTCAGGTTTCACCCCCACGCATTTCCTTTCCTTTTCTCAGTTTTCTCCCTGCAAAAAACATTCTTTTTTGAGAATTCGTACTGACCAGTTCTGTATATCCTCTCCTGCGTTGATTTTCAGCTTTTAAAGATGGCTTCTAATAGTGTTATCCAAACACTATTAAAAAGTTCTTTTTCGTCACTTAGTTATGTTGAGAAAAAGAAAATAATTGAGAAAGGTCGACCATGCCCTAATCTCACAATTTCGACGAATGTGAAAGGCAAAAGTGGTGTTGGATTTCAGAGACACTTTCGAATGAATTTATATGAATTATCAGACTGGCTTTGTGGATGCAGTGAAGAAAATAAGTTTTTCTGTTGGACATGCTTACTATTCTCAAACAAGAAAAACGTTTGGAATAATCAAGGCTATGATGATCTAAACCATCTTAATACCGCTGTGAAGAAGCATGGCGAATCTGAAATGCATCTTTCCAGTTTCATGAAATTTAATACTTTTGTATCAACTCCAGCAAGAATAGATGTTCTTTTAGATTCCCAACAAAGAAAGGAAATTGAGTTTCATAATGAGAAAGTTAAAAAAAATCGAGAAATATTGAAGAGGCTTATTAATGCCGTCTGCTATTTAGCAAAGCAGGAGCTACCCTTCCGATCACATGATGAGCATGCAGAATCTTTAAATAAAGGAAACTATATGGAATTTCTTATAGCAAGTGCTGAATTTGATTCCACGTTAAAAGAACACTTACAGACTTCCACAGTTTTCCGCGGCACTTCCGCAACCATTCAAAACGATTTAATTAATTCAGTTGCCGACGTTCTAAGGGATCAAATTTATGAAGAAATCCAGAACACGGATTTTGTTGCTATTATGCTTGATGAAACATCTGACATAAGCAACAAATCTCAGCTGTCAACTGTTTTGCGGTATTTTTCCAAAAACGAGAAAAAAATTGTTAAAAGGTTTCTTGGATTTCGTGACATGAGCGCTGATAAAACTGCAACAGCTCTTTTCAACCATGTCTGTGAAATCATCAATATATATAAGTGTGAAAATAAATTAATTGCACAAACATATGATGGATCTTCGGTGATGAGCGGCCATCTCAATGGACTCCAAACCAAAGTGCTGGAAAAATACCCAAAAGCTTTGTTTACGCACTGTTATGCTCATGTAATGAACTTAGTTTTGCAGCAATCATTAGAATGCAATAGAGAACTGAAAACATTTTTCTCTGGATTAAAATCACTAACTGCATTTTTTTCACACTCTCCAAAGAGGCTACACGAACTTTCCGCTTTCATGTCAAGAAAACTGCCGTCATTAGCCAGTACTAGATGGAATTTTACCTCGAGGCTTGTCCACACGGTATGTGAAAATAGAGAAGCTTTAATTGCGTTTTTTGATCACGTTAGTGAAAGTGGAGATTTTGATAATTTAGCTGCAATGACAGCTAGAGGATTCTGCAGTTTCCTTAAAAATCTACAAAATATATTTTTAATAAAGGTTTTATCTAACCTACTTGCTTTTTCAGATGTCTTATTCGACATACTGCAGTGCAAAATATATGCAGTGCAATTCGACATACTGCAGTGCGATATTTTGTACTGCAGTAATAAAATTACGGAATTTCAAAATCAACTCCAAAAGGAAAGAGATAATTTTGAAACAGTGTGGTCTTCTGTTAATGAAGACGAAGAGTTAGTTCAAATAAAAAAAAGAAGATTAAATGATGAAACACAAAAGGATTATTGTCGGAGACTCTACTTCGAAATTATCGACAACATTAAAAACCAAATGTTAATTAGATTTGCAAGTTTTGAAAAATTGCAGTATTTTGAACTTCTAAATCCATCGAAACTGGTGCACTTCAGCAAAAGAGAAAATTTCCCTCATGATATATTGAAAAAGCTGCAACAAGTCTATGGGGATATTTTTAATTTTTCTAAACTGCAGAATGAGCTGCACGTTTGGTACGCTTCCAATGAAGGACGGAATAAAACACCTATTGAAGTGATTAATCATTTGATAGAAATGAATTTAGTGAGTGGATTCACAGAAATCTATAAATTAGCCACATTGATTTCCACAATGCCTGCTACAACATCGTCTGTAGAAAGATCATTCTCATCGTTGAAGAGGATCCACACATTCTGCCGCGCTACTCAGACTGAACACCGAATGACTAATTTAAGTCTTATTTCTATTGAAAAAGAACTGCTTTTTCAATTACGAAGTGAAAATAAATCCAAATTTTATGAAGCAGTTATTCAGAAGTTTCTCCAGAAAGAAAGGCGGCTTGAACTAGAATTCAAATGAATACAAGTAAATATGCATTTGATTTATATGTATTGTCTTATAATAATTTTAATGAAATTATCATTTCTTACATAATATTAGCCTCCCTTCTTTCATTTTTATTATTTTATTCTTAAAATGGCAAATGAGAACTTTTTTGCATTTAGATGTGCGAATTAGCCTGCTGAACAGCTGAGACATAAAACTGCTCACACCGATCTATAGTATTAACAACAAAACACCTAGATATATTGGTAAATAAATTACATGCATCTTAAATTAACTTTCAACTTTAAAATTTTGAATCGAACATATCGAACTGATTTTCTGTTAAATATAGATGAATATTATACAAATTTGTTTTTCTTATTATGAAAATTCTGTAAAGGGAATCTCCGTAGTATGTTCCTAAAAATGGGAATGGGCAGGTTAACCCTGAGTTCCAATTTCCCCGCAGCTGTTTGAGCACATTTCTGCCCTTTTTACTAATACAGTTTCCAACGTCGGCTAATACAGTTTCCAACGCCCTAAGTTTAAAGTCACGAGACGCCACTGTTTGCTACTAATTTAAAGATTAGGTGACTTGAGCAACTCTTTTGATAAAAAAACATCATTTTCATACTATTTTCAAGTTTTTGGCTTCTTGTACCCAAGGACGTATTTAGGGAGGGTCCAGGGGGTCCAGACCAACACCCCCCCCCCCTAAAAAAAAAATTTTTTTTTCATTTTTGTTACTAAAATGATAATAATATAGTCTTTTGTGAAAAATTCAGCCTTTTTTACCGTTTGGACCCCCCTAATTGTTTTTCTGGATACGTGCCTGCTTGTACCTTACTCCTGGTGACTACTTCAAAAAACAGATTTCGGTTTTTGTCAACTCCCTTTTCTTTTTTAAGTTGCTATTGGTCATTTGTCAAACACACATATTCTAATCTTTTTTTTTTTTTTTTTTAATTGCACTATAAAAATAAATGTACTATATTCTCTGTTATATATAACACATGAAGTTTTTAAAGTTATCATTTTATTCATTCCTTCTTAAATGGTGCTAAATGACATATGTTTATTTCTTAACTACAAAATCAAGCAAAAATTCTACTATTTTAGCAACTTAAATTAAGAAAATGGCTACTAAACGGGCAACTTTTTAACTCAGTAAGGCTGCTAATCATACTCTTTTTGCCTCATGACATTGGTGGACACAGTAGCGGATCCAGAAATTTTTTTTGGGAGGTTTTTTTGAAAAAAGCTTATTTCACCCAATTAAAATGTACTATAAATCAAAATTTTAGTCTAAACCAATGTATTAGGCTTTTGGGAGGGGCTAAGTGATAAAATATGATCATTTTAGCTATCTAAAGTGTATAATAAAGCAGAATGTTATCCTTGAGCAATCTCTTTTGGGGGGGCTGAAGCCCCCTAGCCTCTCCCCTGGATCCGCTACTGGGTGGACACCCTGGTATTTCGTTCTGCAGAAAATAGGACAGAGCTTCATCTTATAAAAAGAGTCATCATGTTCATGATGTATGATTATGTCATTAACCATTGTTTTAACTTATATAGAGAGCACTGTCTACTTCTGACATTTCAATATAACATCACTAAATACTGCTGACTGTTATATGGAAATTTTAATTGTTTCTGTATTTAGTGCAAGATTTTTTCCCCCCGTATTTGCCTCAATTCTTTTACAATAGCTTTCTGAAACCCCAAAATGAAGTATGAATCCAGAGAGAGAATAAATAATCTTTACACTTATTTGTTTCACTGTTTGTTGTATTTTTAAAATCTTTTTGTATTAAATTTAATTAATATTTTTAAAAATCTTTCCAGTTTTACATTGAGGTGGAGGTAAAGAATCCAAAGGTGGAAAATGGCTCCTATGTTAGCTATGAAATCGCCATTGAGGTATACATTTTAATTTGTAATTTTAATATCAGATAAAAGTTATTAAAATATATTTGATTTAAATTCGATGAAGAGTTAATATGGTTATTGGAATATTTTTTCAGTAGTCAAATTCATGCTAAATGTCCATTTAATATATAAATATGCATGCACATAATTATATAAATTTCCTGCTGAGTAAGTAATTTTTTCGTTATAAAAATTGTAAAGTAAATTTTATCTTATTTTTAAAGTAATTTGTTTTAAAATCATTATCACTAGATTTTTTTAAAATCTTATTTTGAAATAAGCAAATGAAATTTCCAGGCATTTCTCAACAGTATAATTTAATTGAAAATTAAAAAAGTAATATTATTATTCTGTATATTTAAACTTACATTATTCTCTACAAATTTATCTTTTCATTTTGTATTGTAATGTAATGATTTTTTTTTTTTTTTTTGTAATTGATGAAGAATCTTCTTTTCTAGACAAACAATTTTTCTTTTACTGAAACAAAAAGCTCAGTTAGGCGAAGGTACTCAGAATTTGTGCTTTTACGCAAGTTGCTGATGAAAGAATTTCCAGTTCGGTAAGATTTTATGTTCTTTGGCAAAGCATATTTATTTATTTTAACATGTAGTTGTGCAAATCTATCATAGTTATGGTATGGAATTATGAGCAGAAATTTTTATATTGTCATGGGTGCTTGTAACAGTTTCCATTCTGATTTTGCTTATAGATGCAATTTTGTTTAAGTCAAATCTAGGGGCAGGGGAGTAGCAAGTGCCCTAACGCGCCTCCCTCTATACCCATGGATACTGTGATCTGCCATACAAAATGTGTTTGGCTTATATTATCTGATTATGTACATGTATGTATTACCAATGTTAATTTCTGAGAAACCATTACATAGGTATTCATGTGTTATTGACAAATTGGGACAATGTTACAGATGCATAGAATAAGATTATACTTCATCCTTGAAATCGCAACTTTACTTGTTAAAATATATCCATCCATTTGAAAAAGAAAGGTGACAAACAGTGCTAATTTTACCTTACAACAGTTTCTGAAACTTTTTCTCCGATGGGTCTTTGAACTTTGACAGAGTACCTCATGTGAATATGAGTGTAGAAAATTCAAAGGTGTGGCAATAAGATTTTTTTTTTACATTTTATTTATTTATTTATTTATTTTGTGAAGAATTTGATACCTTTGTGTGAAGCACAGTTTGAGAAACTGCTTTAGAAAGTACAACTCTAAAATTCATGAAAATTTTCTAAATGAAATTTTAATATGATACCTATTGTGCAAATAAATATATTTTACTGTATATTTGTTTGATCAAAATTTTCAATTTTTATTAGTTAAAATTTTAATATATTAAGTCTAAACAAACTCATTTATTTAAATGTATTAATGAAAGTGATTAAATTAAAATTCTTTAATTCAGATGCTAAATTTATATTGATTGTCTGTAACATTATTAATATGTGTTCAAAATTTGTTGAATGAATTGTTGTTAAATTTGTGTATCTTCTGTAAAATCTGTATGCTACTCAACTCTCCTATGTATAATGTATGAAATATAATGCTTATTTCTTTTTTTAATGTTTAAATCTCATAAATCAAAATTTCACCTCTGCTGCTCATTGTATCACATTTTCAAATTGGAACCCAAAGTCAAATCACACCGAACATTAGCATGACTAAAAGTTCTGATCATAAAAAAAGATAAATATCAGGTTAGTAAAAATATAAAAGGGATTTTTCTGTGCTTGTCTTAATGTAAACATACTGTATTTTCCAATGTAATATATGTATGTAAGTCTACCCTGATTTTTCAAGCCTAAAATGAGTATTTTTTTATTTATTTGATGGATACGTCAACTCCCTGTTTTACTTCATGAAAATACCAAGTCACTGGCGTAGCAAGGATTTTGTTTCGGGAGGGGCACAGAGAGTTTTGTCCAACTAATTAATATTCTAATTATTAATTGTAATTAGAAATATTTTAATTATTAATTATTTTTAATTTTAAAATTTTTATAATTATTAATTATAATTAGAAATAATATTCCAAGTACTAATAATTACTAAAAATAAGATTCTAATTGTTAATTCTAATTATAATATTACTTAATTAGTAATTTCACAAAAATATCCTTAAATATATGTTTAAAGATGCTATTCAGTATTAATTTCCCGAGTTAATTAATAATTCTTTAATATAATTATCTCTGTAGATAGATGCTTATGTACAGGTTTGTCTGGCGATTATCTCAACCAGATAAGATTTTTTTTTTTTTTTAAATCCAGGCCCGTATCTGCTACTACAATAAGTCTTATTCTACAATAAATATATCTTAAGGAAGATACTGAAAAGAAAACTAAATAAATGATTTTTAAATCTCAATAAACGTCCATAGTAAAAAATATTTCTATATAAAATATTCTTGTTATAAACAGGAAATATATCAATCTATCCCGGATTTTCAATCAGCTCATTTGCAGCTGCATATAACTAATACATTCAGGTGGATTCAAAATTAGTGTGACCAATTTTAAAAGCGTATAATTATTTATGGTAAATTTTAATTTACCACCTGTTTTATTTTAAAAATTAAACGTTTAAATTACCAATTGAACTACTTTTATTAGTGGGAGTAAATTTGGCTCCGAAATTAGATCTTCAAACCCGAAACAAAATTTTTAAGCTTTTGTAGGATGGTTGCTCAAATTCTGTCATAAATAAAGCATTTAAAATTCAGAAAAGGCATTTTTCTAAACTTTGTATAACTATCTAAACTTTGAAAATAAATAAAATATGGCTGGCAATCAAGAGCTCCAGGGGGGAAATGTGGACGAAAGGAAGTCATTGGTGAAAAAGAAAAAAAGAAGCTGAAAAGACTTATCGTTGTAGAAAATCTTCTTCCTCAAAGAACTTTAAAAAAGAAACTACAGGTATGCCAATCGACAATTTGCCGTCAGATAAAGAAAATTGCCTATAAAAATTGAAGAAACTAGTTTGTCATCAAATATCTGCAAACACTGTAGAAAAACGAAGAAAACGTTCTTGGCATCTGTATTTAATGTTACGCAAAGGTAGATACAAAACATGGATAACTTCTGATGAAGCGTTGTTTCGTCTGTAATTCACAACTGACAAAAGGAGGTTCAATATATTTCACACGAACAGCGTCGCAAAGACGCAGCTGTTTTGCAGAAGGCAAGTTGGACGTTAGGTACTGTGGTATGGATGGGAATGTCCTCTCAAGGCTTAATAAAACCATTTTTTGTAGAACCAAAGGTTAAAATTGATGCTAAATACTATCAGAATAAAGTTCTGGAGCACATGAACAAAGAAAGTAAACGTCCCCCAAGAAAACTTTGTTTTACACCAAGATTCTGCATCAAGTCATACTGGAAGGTCAACTGTCAAATGGCTGAAAGATTTAAAAAAAAAAATGGCTACTATCATCCCTTGACTGTGCTAATTGCGATTATTTTTTTTATGGGATACTTAAAAGAACAATGAATAAACCTTAAATAGACGTAAGGTAAGAACACTTTAAGGGCTTTAAAAAGCAATCAAAGAGGAAGTTGGCAAAATACCTCCAAAAATGGTCTTAAAAAGCTCTTTTGTCTTGACCTATACGTTTACTTAAAGTGTGCTATGCTAAAGGAAACGACATTGAAAATTTCGTGTAAATAACTTAATTCAATAAAATTTTATGTTGCTCTGAAACTGGTCACGTTATTTTTTAATCAACCTGTACGTATTTTATAATGAAGATCACGCAAACACAAACCTATCGTTATTTTTATAATTAACAACCACAGAACAGCGACGCTAATTTTAAAAAATAAAGCTTTAATTATAATGCACAGGCTGTACTAACTCAGTTTCTTATTGCAATTAATAAGTCAAAATGTACAGTTTTATGCAGTAACACATAATTAACCTAGAAAATCTTATGACTAGATTTTTTATTTATCTTTTTATTTTTTCAAAATGCTTGTTTTTAATATAATGTTGCTCACAAATTTAAGATATTCTAAATAATGCAGACACAATATTAAAATAAGATAGCTTGGAGAAAATCATCCAAAACTCTGGTTTCTGCAATAAAGTTGATCACTAGATTAAAATACCCTACACATTTCAAATACAATATTAAAATAACAAAGATATGACTGAAGGAGAATCTTCTAAAACTTTGCCCTTCTGTATAAGGTTGCTGACAGGATTAGAATATTACACGTATACAATGCAGGCACAATATTGAAATAACCCAGACATCACTTGAAAAAAAATTCTGAAACTCTGCTCTTTGGAATAAGGTTGATCACAAGATTAAAATTTTCTGCACATTGCTAACAAAGTACGTATTAAAATAACACAGACGTCACTAGAAGAAAATCTTCGAAAATTCTGGTTTTTGGAATAAAGTTGGTTCAAAATATATAGAATTTTTCTACTTAAGCAGTCTTAAAAAATATAATTAATTGCAAATTTTCGACTTGAATAAGTGTTGAGTTGTACTTTATAATTTAATTAACATCTAGATTTAAGAACATCTTACATAATATTGGGAAGATTAAATGGTAAAAATACACCTGATTTGATTTCTTAATAAAAAAAGAAAAAAACAGACGCACAAAACTTTCCAGAACGGATAAGTTCTTAAAATTATTGAGGGGGGGAGGGGTTGCACTCATCGCAAGTTGGTGAGCCATAAGTCAGGGGGGTGGGCACTAGAGATGAGATGGACTCAGCCCGAGCCCAAACCAGGCTCGGGCTTGTGAGAAATTTCTCTTCAATTGAACGTATTCCGTGTAAACAGATTTTAAAAAGTGATTCATGGGAGAAATAAACTAATTGATATTATTTGATAAACTTTATTATAACGAATTAGGTAGTGCATTAATAGTTTGCTGTTATATTTGTCTTTAATTTGCACAAACGGCAAAATTTATGATATTCTACCAATGAAGTCATTGACTTTTATATACCTATTAGCTGAAATTTCGGGCTCGGGCTTCGGCACCCTGCATAAGTACGAAGTTTTAGCGTACTATTTAAAAAACAAAAATGAAAATAGGTCTATTTAATTGTTTAACTTAGAAGAAAAATATATTTAATAGAAAGTTACATTTTAATGAACAACTTAATGTCTTATTTTAGAATCAAAAAATAAAGGTATTAAGCTCCAATTTTTCAGATTAATTTCAAAGTTAAATTGCTGTTCTCATTGGTTGCGGTTTTAAATTACAAAGGAAAGCACTTCAGAATATTTAATTTTTTTTTTAAACTGTGAGTAGTAAAAATATTAAAAAGAAAACATTACTGAGAGTAATTTTTATTTAAAAAATATAGACTTAGTGGACTGTTGATAGACCTTATTTAGTCGTGAGCCGGATATCCGAAAGAGAAGTCGGATATCCGGTGATTGTGATTCGGATATCCGATGATATTTCGGATATTGATAAATCAGCCGGATATCAAGTGCATCCCTAGATATTTCAAATATTCATTTGTTCTTTACCAGAGCATAGAAAATAGTATTTATAAAGTTTTATAAAACTTTAGAACAGAAAAACAAATTACAGATTTACCCTCTTGTCAGTTGAAAGGGTGGGTATAAAGGAAACATTTCTTGAATTACATATTAATGAAATTATGATAATACAAATTTTTCAACATACTTAAGAAGATATTATGTTGCATGTATTAGGTCATTGTTTATATTATCATTTAAAAACACACAATGAAATATTGAGTATTTACTTTAGTTTCTTTTCCTGATGTGCTTTCTGAAGTTTTCAGGAAATATCTGTTCATCTATGACTTTTTCCGCTTCCTGTAGATTTGAGTCTTCATTGTTAGCAGGCAAACTATGTATAATTTTGGGAATTTTATTTAAAATTTCTCCTACTCAACGGGCACTTTCTCGAGGCCATAATCTCTATTCGAACCCACCAACTGGACAGAACAGCACACTATTCAAAAACACGAGCGTCTGGACCTTGGGAATGGTGGGGAAAGGGTCAGCTTGTGCCCCTCCTTGAAATTTTATCCTTAGTAGAAAGAATTATTTTTGTATACACCATAGTTTGAAAATACCACAGGTGGCCATGAAAGCTGATAACACTTGGGGATACTTACTTCACAGGGTACAACGGTAACGAGCTGAGGTTATAGGGTGAGGGAAATTTTTAGTATCCCGGGAGTAGGATGTATATTTTCCTGGTGTGTAGGCGTGTCGAAAGTCACCTCGGGTTAGTGATTAAAGGCACTTTTTAGCCTTTTTATTGACTTGTTTTGTTCTTCGTTCTCAATGTGAAAGGATCTAGAAAACGTTTATCAGAAAGATTAGACAAATATCACACAACAAGGATTCTGAGACGATCCATTTTTACAAATTGCAATATATATATAACAACTGAAAAAATTTCGGGGGGGGGGGGGCATGGGCCCGGTGGGCCCCCCCCTGGCTACGCCAGTGTACCAAGTGAAAACAGATCGTCAATCTTATGTCTCGAATTTTTATTCTCATTCAAGAGAAAGGTTGGATGGATGAAAAAGTGTTGAAGTTATGGATTTGTAACATGGAAATAAATTCCCTAGATAAATGGCTGTTAGTATGGAATTCATTCAAGGCACGTACATCTAAGGCTATAAAAAATCTGCTCCGAAGCCAAAACATAGTCACAGCAGTCATACCCAGAGGCCTTATCTCATTACTACAACTGTTAGATAAGTGTCTAAACAAACCCTTCAAGCCACATGTCAGATCAGCCTGGACAAAATGGCTTATGGAAGGGAAAAAGACCTGTATAAGAGGCTGAAATATACGGGTCATCCCAATCGACATTCTCTGCAATATAATCATCAATGATTGGAACAACATAAGCCACCTGACAATCCTCCAGAAAAAACAGAATTTCCAATGCTCTGGACGAATGCCAAGTTTGACTCAAATGTTGACAGCAAGGCTGAAGAAATTAGTAATAACAAATGGGATCTGTCTGATGAAATATGCAAAACATCATTACTGAAGTAAATTTACAAGATATTTTTGGGTCTAGCAATGAATCTTCTGGCAAATTTGAAATTAAGTGATTAGGCCAGTTTCTAGTATTTAAAGCTATTATATTACTGCATATTTTTAAAATTTAAATAGCACATTTCTTATTGATGAATAATTTGTTTTGCTTTAAAACTATTGTAGTTTCATGTATTAACAATATCGATAGAGTCAATCGGATTTGCAGTGGATTTTATATACCTGGTTCCTGGTTATATCCTTGATTTTTGAGTTATTTTTGGATTTTAAAAAGTCATCGTATACGTAAAAAAATACAGTACTTTTTAGGTTCTCATTTGCTACCATTGGGAAACTTGCAGTATCTCCAGAGTGGTTATTATATTCCTTTTTATTTACATATTGAGCTCTTAAATTGTAAAATTCTTTAATGACCTCAAAAATATGATATATTAAAAAGGAATTTTGATTAATAAAACAAATCAAAGATTAATGCTAGTACATGAATTTAAGTACTTCATATTTTTATACAACCTAAATATTTGCATAATCACAAATCTACCATAAGGAATGGAATAATCAATGTAAGAAAAATCAGCTGTATTATTTAGAAATTATCTTTTTTAAATCTGTATTTGTACATTTTCAAGGAATTGAAAAATTACAGTATATGTCACTGTGTTGTATACATATATTAATTTTTGTTCTTCTTTGTGTTTCTACATTAGGAAGTTGCCACCTTTACCACCAAAATTTCCTTTTAAAGACCACTTTAGTGCTGCATTTATTGAAAACAGAAGAAAAGGTTTAGAAGAATTTGTAAAGAAGTTAGTTTTATTTATTTGTTGCATTGACATAGCATGCAAATCTATTGCAATTAAATATATATATTTTGCTGAAAAACAAGTTTGATCTGAGTTGTACACATTCAAAAAATTTTTATTGGGTAGTAATGTATTATTTATATAATACTTCTTATTAAATAACTGATTGTTGTATTCTGAATGTTATTAAATATTATTTTAACTTGAAAAAATAAAAAATAAAAAATTACCAAAAAGCAATCTGTATGTAAATCATCACCCAGGGTGTTATTAGGTTTTAACAAAAGATAAAACAAATGGTTTGCTAAGGAAGAAAAAGAAGTTTTTTTATTGATATGTTTTGTGTTTTCAAGTCCTTAATAAGTTAATAATAATTCACTTTTCAGTTTACTTTAGTTATTTTCATAGTCAGATAAAAGAAAAAACTATCTGCACACATAATCCAAAACTATCTGCAAACTCATAACAGTTCGTGATAACTAAATACATAGTGCGTATACGAACACGTGTATATGCATACACGCACACATCTGTGCAACGCGTTTGGGCTATAGTGACTTAAAGAAGATATTTCTTTTAGGTAACTATCCATTTAAAAAAAAAAAAAAAAAAAAACTTGGAATTACCGGAAATCTATCTGCAAGACCTTTAAATGTATCTGCGCCCAGCGTGCACGTGTGCATCTACATTATCTGACTGTGGTTATTTTCACACTAAAATATAAAAAGCTGTAATTGTTTTATACGAAATAGCAAATAGTAACAGCTCTCACTAATTGTAACTTGACAAATGTTCGCCCATAGTGTTAGTTTCATAGGGGGAAAAAATAACAATTGAATTATTTAAAACCTCATATGCAATTTTTTTTTCCTCTCTGAAGCATTACAATTACCTAGTAGGTAAAAATAAGTAACCTATTATGAATAAAACCAACCATATGATTTATTAAGTTTCATATAGCAATTTTAAGCTATGAAATTGATGAATACTTTTAATTTATCTAGGACTATAATCCATTTTAACTTGCTGATCTTAAATCTTTTAAATTAAGTCCAACATAAAATTGAAAATATTCTACTTATAGTAATGTAAATTTTAATTTTTTGACCTCTTGTAGGATAGTTTCTGAAAGTATTCTTTTGTCAAGCAAGGCATTACATTTGTTCCTCCAGAGTAGTCATACAATGCCTGAAATTCGGGATATTATTCAGAAAAAGAATTTGCCAGCTGAGTCAAATGAAAATGGTTCTATAAATGGAAGGTAAAACTGCAAATGTCTATGTTTTCTGAATTTCATTGTGTAAAAAATGTATTTTAAAAGATTTTTTAAGCTTTCAATGAAAATAACGATATCTAATTAAAATATACCTTCAATTACTGAACATAGAGCTTCAAGATGTTCTAAAAGCTAGTCTTCTACAAAATATCTGCATGCTGCCATGGGCGGCAGTAAGTATGGACAAGGGTGGCCAAATGCCCACCCTTGTGTGAAAAAAACATTCAAAATTATAAATAGATATTAAAAAAAGCTGAAATGTAATCATTTTTTAAATCTAATGTTAAGCAAACTAGTAAATTTACTTAATTATCAATAACTTCATGGATTAGACAAAAAGCCTGTTCCGGCTTCTTGGCCCAACCACCTACTTCTCAATCTGCCCACGGTCTTGCCTGCCTTTGGCATGTAGTACAGGGCAGCTCTAAATAATCTCCAGCGTTTCATATGCTGGACATGGTTTTTCCAGCCCATACAGTATTCCTGGATTTTTTCAGATAGGCTGAATATTTTTTATTCCCTTCTAATATCTTCATTTTTTATTTATCTAAAATTGTGCAGCCTTTGCTGTTCAGCTTCAGAGACATAGATATAAACAGAATCCAGGTAGCAGAGATGTGATTTTGCTTAAATGCATCTATGAAAATACTATAACGTGTATGTGTGCACATGTCTTGCTCTGATATTTTGCCCACCCTTATCTAGATAGTGCTGCCATTCAACTGAGCCATCTTTGTTTCATGAAAGTAATCACATGGTGTTGGAATATTATTTTTATTTTTGCATTGACTTATCAACCATTCTCGCCAATAAATTTTCTCCAAACAGTATAATTTGATGCAAGTAACAGAAAGATATGTAATTCTTAGTTTCACTAACTATTTCAATTGCTGTTTTCATCAGCAACGTAAGCTTTTTTTGCGGGGGGGGGGGGGGAGCTAAATCTTGTTATCCGTACAGATATTCAGGCCATTTGTACAAAGCTTTGTAGCCTAGCAATAATAATAAAAAAATTCTTAATATTCTTTTTGTTTATCCAGGCTTCCAAGTTCCGCCTACTCCAGTCTAGCAGACGATTTCAGCACTCTTTCACTTTCTAGTCACACTGATGCAGATGCAAGTGCTAACTCTGTTCCTGCTGAAACTCCTGCCTCCATTTCAACATCAAAGACTGATAGCAGTCATCCATCAGGTGAAAGTAAAAGAGTGAGCTTCTGTGATCAAGTGACTGTGGCTCATGTATTTGTAGGTTGACAGTTGAATGTCATTTTTGATATTCTGATCTCAAACTGACAATTCTATTATCCCCAAATTTATTTATGTATTTTCATACTAAACTATTGCTGCCATTGTTAAAATCATTACATTTTGTGACTGAGTAAACTAAAAAACTGGTGACAGTAAGAACAAAAATATAAATAATTTGATTTTAAAAAATCATCAAATGAGTTATATATCACCTCTGCATATATTCAGGGTGGACCAAAAGTCACAAAGAGGTTAAATATGCAAATAACTTTTTTATCATTGTTTTCCATTGCTTTTTTTTACTGACTTAAAAGACCACAGATGGAAGATAGTTTAAACTTATGTGATATGTTCAGTTCTTTCCAAAAAGAACATAATTTTCAGAGCTGAAGTGTTAACCCTTGTCACAGGCTATGCAGGGTCTATATCTGTGAGGGCCATAAAGATGAACACCAACCTGAGATTATGTTTCACACCTGTATAAGCAATCTCAATGTCTTGGTCTTTAAGCTTGCAAAATATCAATGGTGATTAATTATAAATAAAAAGCTATTCTCAGTTATAACCTGTTCATGACTTTTAATCTATCCTGTGTATATATTGTGTTTAGTTTCTACTTGCCTTAGTATTTATACTTTTATGACCTACTTTATCACTGTTATTTATTCTTTTATTATACCTTTTGCATCACTTTTAATTTTCTTTTTCTTTTAACTTTTCTTTTTTCCATTCACCTGGGTATTACTCATTACTTTTTCTTGATCATTTTTCAGTTTATATTGGCAGCATTCCATTCTCTTTTTTACATTACATTTATTTATTTTACGTATTTATTCAGGCTGTTTTTATCTGTACATAAATTTAGTTTACACTTTCTGCCTCAAAAACCTCTAATATCTCAAACATGTTAGTTGTTCTTTACCAAATTTTGAAACTAAAAAGATCATCAGCAGTATTTAATCCTTCACCATGAAGGGAGCAGATTCTAACATACATGCACACCATCTTTAAAAATAAGTGACTGGAATTTTCATTTTCTAGTAGGCTGCTAATATTATCACTATGTAACTGGAATACATTTGATGTTTTTTAAATGATATTATTTGTATTTTTGTCCTTTCATTTTATGTTGAGCATTATTGTGGTAGTGTAAAAGGTTGACAAAATCAGATGTGATCCATGAGTTTATTTAAATATTGATTTTCTCTCTCTCTCTTTAAAATTGCACACATTGAAATCATTGCTTCAATAACTTCAAAGCTATATCAGCTTAATATGTTAACTGATGAAATTTCATAAATGTGATTATACTATATTTGTTATAGTTTTTGACCTGTGCTTCTATTCAAAGAAAAGAAAATTGCAAATAATGTCCAGTGAAATTGCTTTATGATTTTGATTCTATTTTTTGCCATGAGTTACTTATTGATGATTCATTGAAAAAATGTACAATTGAAAATACTTTTTTTTTTTTCCTTTCTTAAAAGATTCCCCCCCCTTTTTTTGTGGGAGGTTTGTAGGCTAATTTTTAATGCATTATAAATATACTTTACGTATCCATCAATGCTAGAATACTCGTGATTGTGAGGAATAAGCATCTAAAGTGTTTCCCAAATTTCTTTCTAGGGAAGTAATCTCATTTATTGCCATGTCGGTGGCCTCAAATGGAATGAAATTTGCTTTTGAGTGAAATGCTGTTACTTTAAAGCAGAAAATTGTTATGCATTTGTAAGAGTTTTAAAAGGCATAGATGTTTAAAGACTACTGAAAAGAAAATCTTTTTTAAGTGGCAATTTGAATTCAAAGATAACAAAAGTATTGTACAAAGAATTACTGTATTTTGTGCATGACATAATTGCCTGCTCAATTAATTAATATTCTACTCAACACTTTTTTTCCTTAATTGTGGGTGAATAATTTAACAAATAGTAGAAAATTCAAATCTAAATTTAATATGTTAACTCCCTTAATATTATTTTCAAGAATGAGAAAAACTAGGAGACATATATCCCTCTTTAATATGACTGTATTACTGATTAATTACTATTGTTAATTTTCAAAACTGAAATATTTGATTAAAAATGCTTGTTATTTTACCCCACAGAATGCATATTGGTTTAGATTTCATGTATACAGCTATTTCTAGTCTTGTATATAAACTGTGTAATTTATCCATCTTGTGTATTGTATAAGAAATCAAATGAAGTGCGTCTAAAATATGTATAATTTAATAGACATAGAAAGAAGTCATATAGTGGCCACTTGAGATTTTTATACAAAGGAAACATATCCACCATTGTTCTTCATTTTAAAAATATTATTATTTTTAAGAATCCAGTATAGCTGTATATTATTGAAATTTGCATTTATCAATAACAGGCTTTGTTTGAACATTTTGGGACCTAAAGAATTTTTAACAGGTATTTTTAATGAGTTTATAAATATTGTTTATAAGTGTTTTGAATGTCTTACACTATGCAAGATTAAAAAAAAAAAATGCTCTCGGTAATAGTATAATAGTTTGCAGTAAAGTGTAAAAATTAATGCATTTTTTAAAGAATGACTTCTCAAGTATATGTTTGGTAAGTTAGTATTAAAAGAATCAACTTTATAAGAACACTCAAAAAAAAGTATAAATATAAAACAATTAAAAACTGAAAAATAACACTGAAGTAAAGGACAGCACAGTACAATCATTTTGAGTTGTACAAAAGGTCCAACCTCATTCAGTTGCAAAAAAGCTGCAACATCCACGCAGACAGGAAGGTTAGAAGTTTCAACGTTCCTGCCTCTATGGATAGTAGAGCTTTTTTTCCAACTGAGGAAGAGTGGACCTTTTGTACCATCTGAAGCGATCATATTGTGGTAACTTTCATTTATATGTATGTTATTTCACAGTTTTTGTTATGTTAACTTAACTATGTAGCCTGTAAAGCAAATTATTCTGCTGAATGTATGAAAACTATTTAGAATTTGTAGTCAGTATTAATTTTGAATTCTTTGTTATTATTATTATTTAGAAATCTATCACATGAAAAAACCTATCACATATTAAAACTTAACAGATAATCAAATCTGCTCTACCTTTCTTCGTTTCGAGGCATTTTTTAAGAGAATTAAAAGAACATTTATGTACATAAAATCAAAAAAGTATTTGAATGTAA
The DNA here is from genome assembly GCA_038373885.1 of Cheiracanthium punctorium. Lineage (NCBI taxonomy): Eukaryota > Metazoa > Arthropoda > Arachnida > Araneae > Cheiracanthiidae > Cheiracanthium > Cheiracanthium punctorium. Next base: position 1,753,750 of record JAWZYV010015215.1, read on the forward strand.
GCAATGTTTCCTATTTTAGTTTTGTGAATAATTAATTAGGTTTATGAAAATTGTGCAGCTCAATAGAAATATTATATACTGTTTGATTCATTTTTTATGAATAATATATATGAAATCAACATTCGAAATTTAATTTATAATTGAATACTATTTTAAGAGGAGATGTACATAAGTTGTACATAAATTTACATTACCTGTCTGTTAAATGTTAGTTATTAAAAATGAGACAAGACAGCTTTCTGTAAAAAAATCATGTTCAATAGCAAACCAAGCTTTGTAATGAAAAATATGAAATGTAATTGATACCAAATTTTATATTTTCCCCAAAAGAAATACTGAAATAAAATCTCTGGGGAACAAGATGAATCTATCTGAATGTACTTATTTCAAAAAACTTAAACACAAATTAATGACAATTGGCTATTATAATGTTCTTTATTGTAATTTAATGTTGAACTTCTTTACTTATTTGATAGGTAAATTAGCAAAAAATTCCACCCTCTTTACTTAATACCTAAATTTCTAGAATGTTATTTGCTCAACTGATCTTGATACTTGTTACGCAAAAAAATGTTATACAGTAAATTTTTACCTAATTTCTAATGCAAAAGAACTGGATTTTTTTAGATATTTTTGTACCAAAATTCTATTCGTTACTGTGCAAGTTGCCACTGCAGCCCACTATTACATGACTCAGTATTATATTCATTTAGCATATTTCATTAACCAAAGGGTACTGCTTTCAAACTGATCACCTTTTGTACCTACAAATCTTATTAAAATCAAGTACTGACATACTACAGCATACAATAGTTCATTTCCTGTATTAATCCTGTAGTTACTGATTTATACTTGACTAGCCCCCTAGGGTGACCAGCTGGTTCGCCATATTAATAAATCTTGTTCGGAGAGAATCCTGTTTCTCACCAGCTTCCTATGGCACTGAAATCTCTTGGATTCTGAATAGAATTTAAAATTAACCTATCGCAGGCCAATGTTCCCAATTTGGAACCACAAATTAAAAATTTATTCAAAAATGAAATTTTATCAATATTTGCTTGAGAAATAGCAGTTAAAGTTAAAAGATGACTTGATTTTTTGAAATAGAAGTTGCATTTTTATCACTATTGGGAAGCTGGAATCCCCCCCCCCAAAATAGCCATTTTGATAAATTTTTACAGATCTATCTTGATACATCCCCTCCCCCTTCAAAATTAATTAATATCTTTTTCTTAAATTTAAAAATAAATCTTTTATTAATTCTTAATGTTTCATTTATTATTTAAACTACCCATCAGTACATCCTGTTTTTAAAACCTATGTAAATTATAGTCAGAAATGACCCATGCTCCCAGTTGGAAATACAGTGAAAATTGTATTTTAAAAAAATCCCCCAACTTAAATGAATAATATCCTTCAACTAATGCATTAGAAGACAAAATATGCAAAAAACTAATTTAAAGTATGTTTCGATCTCAGTGTGGTCTGTAAAAGGTTAAGATGGTTAAAAAAAAAAGGCAGTTTAATGATTTAAAAAAAAAAAAAAAAAACTACAAAAAAGTATAAATTACTTTCATCCTATATTAATTCTGAAGAGTTTCTGGATATATTGGCCGTTCTTTCAGAATATCAAAAATTGGAAAGAAAAAAAAAGTTCTGAGGAATATGAACACCTACCTGATATGGTAGCTGTGCGTGTTTGGTTTGCAAAATGAAACACAGGCACACACACACACAGACTAATGATTTTTGTAAACTATTTTATAAACACCATTGAGTCTAAACCCACCATTCAAAATGACGTCAATCTCACTTACGATAGCTAACTGGAAAATTACATAAAGCAAAAAATAAATAAATAGATAAATCACACTTAGTTTACTTTTCACGCTAAAGCCTGTTAACCGTATTTCTTATGTATTTTGAATCCCCTGAAATCAGAATGACATCAATCTTACTTGTGATCTATTTTAATTATTGAAGGCAAATAAATAAATAAATGAATCTCACATAATTTACTTTTCACTCTATCAGATAATGTGGAAGCTTATTATTCCCCCTATGATGTAATTTTTAATATATTACGAAGAAATTAATACTAAAATTTTAATAATGAAAGTTTTTGCTCCTAAAAATGATGTCACTCTCACTTGCAACCCTTGACAAAAGAAAGAAAAAGAGATAAGATTGCGCTATTTATAAATTATTGCCATTGTATAACAGTAGTGTTTGGCACATTTTGGCTTCAAATATCAACAAAATTTTGAGAAAATTTCATAAAACGTTAAATAAAAAATGTTCCAATTCGAATTTCAAAAAAAATCGCTTCGAGGTATGTCGGGACCCCACCCTGCTGAATTCCCATATAAAATTTTTGGAACTACGCGACCAACAAACTAACATTTTACAATTTGTTTCATTTATAAAAATAAATATGAATACTATCGTGATGACTTTTTTCTGTATCAAATTCATTATAAAAATATCCCCCTTTTACAGATTGGAATGTTGAGACTTTTCAAATTCTTTTTAGTAACAGCACTTAAAGAATAATTAAAATGTTTCATGTAATATTTTTTTTAAAATAGTTTAGCAAGAGGCTCAGAAATTGGCATCATGGGTTTTGATGAAATATTAGTGGGCTTTAAAGTGGACCAATTAAGAAAAAAACTTATTTTACCTAAATTAATAATTATAAAAGTGTGATGTTCTGTGCGTGCTCCTGATATTTCACAACCAACCAATGCAGCCAAGTGGAAGTTACATAACATTGTCAAGATCAGTGAGTCTTAACCTCTTATAATAATTTCAATGTCTTAAAAATATTTCTTTTAAATAATAAAAGTTCTGGGAAATAACTCATCTAGCTTCAATAGAACGTGAAGAATCTTTTTTATGTGGTGCCTTTGAATAATTATCCAGATGTTTTACAAAAATTTTTCCTATTGTAAAAATGGAATTACATTTTAAGTTTTCCTTATCAATAATAACTCTGAAAGTATACGTTATCTGCATATTTATTTACAACATAATACATTATTGTATGCAAACAAATTTCTATAAATCAATGTTCTGTGTTATGCTTCAAATTAAAATTCATTGTTCTTTGTCTATCATCAATTATTGTATTGTTTTTTGGATATGAATTTGTTAAATGCATAAAATTAGAATTTACTTTAGAATCTGTTAGCAGGAGGTGCAAAATTAGCAGACTTATGGAATATGCAATAACAGTAATCAAATTTTATTATGTTCATGATACATATTGTCATTGACATTTCAAAAATTTTTACATTCGTATGTTTATAATACAACAGCAAATACACTTTATTTCTGTCTTTTTCTCAAGATAAATAATTTATATGTTTTTATTTAATTTTTGAATGCATGCTACCACTTTAAAAAGCCTTGACTATTTATTAAATCATATACTCAAAAAATACAAAGCAATACAAAGATAATTTCTCTGAAAATGCCATATTTACAGGTATTATTTTTAAAATATCAGGTTGTAATGAAAGTTTTCTGCCAAATCTACTTGAGTCAGCTCATGTGGTACCCAGCAATTGAATTTGTGTATCAAATTTATGCAATGCATAGAATGACTGATGGGCATGGTACTAACATCTAACTCTTGAGTGGTGGAATGCTCATCTTCCACCATTTCTTGCAGGCTGCCCTCATCAAAATCAGTAGGCCGGCCAGAGCACTCTGCTTCTTCAATGTCATAGTCCTTGAACTTTCAGTGCCAAACCTATAGTCTTATACAACATTGTAGAACCTAAAGCTGTACACTCAATTTATTGAGATTCTGTAGCTGACTTTTTGCAACAGAACTGGTTGTAAATGATGATTCTAATCTGGTAGTGTGATAGTTCCATTTTAGACTCATTAATGATAATATTTTTCTTACAGATTTCACAAGTGTTCTAAAGCAAAACTTTTTCTTTCAAATGCCAAAAATCATTTGATGAAATATGAGTAAACACGGCAATGCGAACTGTTTTCATAGACAATATTTGTGGTGGCAGGAAACTTTCGTTGCAACCTAATAAACATGACTAGATATTATTTTCAGTGGAATACCGAATGCACTTTTTAAATGATTTTTTTAAACTCCATTTTTCTAGTTCCTACACAAGTATTCAACATTTTCAAATTCTACATTCACGTGAAATATTAATACATTTCAAAAATTATAAGATAGTACTAATACAATGTTTACAGAGAAATGAGAAAATTAATTTTTTTGTTTTTTTAATTACTATTTTTACATTGCAAGAAAAGTAAGAACATTATAAAAACACCTTTACTTAGTACAGAAGGAATACCAGTCTTGGCCTGTCCATTATAATGGTCAGTAATCTATCAGAATCTTCATAAAATTTAAGAAATACAATGTAACCTTGAAATTCATTCAATTGTGTCATGTCATTAAAATCATATTGTGTACCATTTTAATAATTTTATGAAAGGATGGAGCCACATTATGCACATTCACAGTCCTTTGCAAAATGAGATTCATCAATTAGAATTGAGAATTCCTTGTGCCCAATGGCTATTTCCTAAATCGTTAGTCAGAGACACATAGTTTCTATTGCAAAAATGCTTTAAATTGTATAATCTATTATATCAGAAACAATCAAAATCAATAAATCATTTCCTAGAAAAATTTTCTTTATACTATTTCATGAAAAAAAAAAAAAAAATCGTCATTTTACAATAAAAATTTACATAGCTGCTTAAAGTTAGAGCATTTTTTGAACTGCAAAATAGGGGTTGTATACAAAATGAACTTGAGAAAAATTAATGTAAATGGTTTTGAGCTTTGTAATATTTATTAGCAATTTGATTAACTATTTTATGATTGAAGATTAACGTTTAACTATGTGTATCCAATAAATTAACATCAAAATATAGCTTATACTGAAAATAGAATTTTTTAAATGAATTGGTGTTAAATAACCTTTAAAAAAATCTAATGTGTCCAACACATGACTTCCTTGCACGTCCATTAGATCAAAAATATTTTCGACGCACTTCCTCTAAATTTATTTGTTTGAAAGAGATAAAATATCAATAATAGTAAGGTTTAGCGATTTCTAGCCAAATATTTCGATATCGTCAAGCTGAGTTCAATTTGAAAGATTTCCTTCTGACACTTTATTTGGCGATATTTCACCAAAAGCCGACAAACTTGAGATAGTCAGCGAGATTTTGGGGATAGCCAAAGTAGTCATTGACCACAGACTTTCAATGAATTGAATGCATCTATACACCTCAATGTATTCAAAGTCATTTGGCTCACCATGTAAATAAATTCTCAGTCGATTGCTGTCAAAAAAGATATTGAAAACCGTTAGATATTACAATAGTTCTAAATACAGTTAAAAAATCTACGGGTTAAAGTTTTAGAGTTATACAAAATAGGAAATAATTTTTGGCGCCAAATTTGGCGATATTTCAGCGAAACTCGTCAATGTCGGCGAGATTTTAAGCATAAACCAAACAATGACAGATTATCGCCAAATTTGGCGATATTTCGCCAAAAACTCGCCAAGAACGATGACAAATGGCGATACTTTGGGCATGGACCAAATGACTGACTATCGCCAAATTTGGCGATATTTCGCCAAAACTCGCCAAGGTCGAGGACAGACGGCGAGATTTTGGGCATGTACCAAACAATGACTGTCTACAGTTGTATTATAATGAAGATGTCCATAGACATTAAGGTACTGAAATTCTTTTCGGTGGTCCTGTAAATAAACTCTCCAGTAGATTGGAACCAAAAATCGAGATGCACAACTAGATGTTACAACATTCTTATATATGAAATTTCATAACAGTTTTTGAGATTTGAGAGTTAAATATGCACACACGTACACCAAAAGTCGCCAAGCTTGGCGACTTTTGGCATAGTTCTTGAGGGAGGCACGTGACCGTGGTCGGACCATTACCTAACTTATGTGGTAGGACGGTATTGTGCTTGAAATGGACGAATGCCCCTAAAATTGCTATTGACCGTAGTGTATTGGAAATCTTTTGAGTGTTCCTGTAGCAGAACTATAAATGATAAAGACACTTTTTTTAATGGAGAAATTCATTTTCTAACTCTTTACAGCATATATCACTTCTGAGTCGTTTGAAATAGCCCAATAACTCTAAAAAACGCTTTGATGAATTTCGGCCCATAGAGCGTAATGTATCTCGAATCTTTTGGGCGGTCCTGTAGATAAACTATTCAGTCGAATGGAACCGAAAGGGGAGGTGCACAACTAGAACAATCAAACAATCCTAAATATAAAGTTTCAACATTCAACGCCTAACAGTTTTTGAGATATGCGAGTTTAATGAATTTCGGCCCATTGAGTGTAATGTATTTCGAATGTTTTGGGCAGTCCTGTAGATAAACTATCCAGTCGAATGGAACCAAAAGGGGAGGTGCACAACTAGATGTTACAACTATCCAAAATATGAAGTTTCGACATTCTACGCCTAATAGCTTTTGAGTTAGGCGAGTTTAATGAATTTCGGCCCATAGAGCGTAATGTATTTCGAATCTTTTGGGCGGTCCTGTACATAAACTATCCATTCGATTGCCACCAAAAGGGGAGGTGCACAACTAGATCATAGAACAATCCTAAATATCAAATCTCAACATTCTACGACCAATAGTTTTTGAGATATGCGAGTTACATACATACGTACGTACGTACAGACGGCATAGAAAAACTGGCCACAGTAGACTCGCCACTGGTCAAAATGAGTTGCAGACGCGTTAATATGATCGTGCATGCTAGCCTACGATGAGATGCATCAAAAAAAAAATTTTTAATTAAATTTAGAGGTAGTCAAAATTGGTTTTTATGTCGAAATTTGGCCCCCAAAATTTTTCGGGATCACATTACTTCCTTATACTACGTACAAGGAAGTAAAAAGAAATAAGCCAATAAAATACTTCATTAAACATTATATTAGAAAATAAAACATTTTAAAATATGAATGTATGCATTTTAGAAACTTAAAATATTACAAATCTTGTTAGCATAGCATTTACAAAAGTAGCTTCCTTCGTCTGCAATTCAAATATGTACCTGTGAAGAAAACACTTCCTGTACTTTGCGTAGCATACTTGGTGTTACACATCTGCATGCTACACATATACGATTTAGTAAGTCTAACCCCGGATAGATTTTTATAGAGCTCGACTATAACACTCTGCTTAAAGATTAGTATTCTAAAATTAGCTTTCCTTCTGTCTCCGCATTGTGCCAGAAAATGAAATTAAAACCTATAATTTAAAATTTTAATATTTATACGGTCCCTTAACGGTTCACTGTAACAGGACATTTTTAAATATGAAAAATTGATTTAAGTCAAAATGTTTGCTATTTCAGAACTCTGTGAATTTTGGTCGAAAAAGGATGAATTTTTTTTTAATTGCACATAAAATTGTATAAAATACATTTTTTAAAAATATAACTGATAGGACTGGGAGACTGTATAAAAATAAAAATTTCGTACTTTTTATAGAAATTGATTTATTGACTTCAATTGTTTCTGATATAATAGATTATACAATTTAAAGAATTTTTGCAATTGGAACTATGCATCTCTGACTAATGGTATAAGAAATAGCCATTGGGCAGCATTAGCACTGGACACCCTGTATATACCAGCCTGCTCTTCGCACAGTAGGAAATGAATATTTTTCTTACTCATGTAACTCAAATAAAATCAAGTGATGTGGAATCTCTTAAAAAGGCAAAATTATTTGTCTCATGACGTAAAGTTGGCGATAAACGCAGATTGGCAATTTCAACACAGTAGTTGTCATAACATTCATTGTTGCCACTTAAATTGGTAAATTCAACACTTAAACAAAAATTTAAGTCGTTCAACTGGTAAAATAAAAATACACAAATATTACAGTTAAATGAATGGTAAGAAAATATTATGCTCTCAAACAAAACTAAGTATACCGACTTTTATAGCAATCAGTTGAATGGTATAGAAGTTGACTTTCATTAGCACCACCCAGCGGAAAGTTATAGCAAAATGGATAGTGTAAAAATATTCTCAGTGTGTATCAATTTTCATCGTGAACGGTATAGCATTTGAGGTTCTACAGTTTCACCTAGTGGTGAGTTAGAGAAAATTGGATAGCATAAAAACCTTCTCCATGATAAGACTTAGGTGTACCAAAAGTGTATTTACTCCATTATACTTACTTTTCCTAACAGTTGATATAACTTACTTGTCCGAAAGTACAATCATATCAATAATTTAGTTTTATATTTTTCAAACAAAGTTCCTTAACCTTTTCTGGACGAGTGCCATATATTTGTATTCAGTGAAAATGTACTACAAAGGACGAATAATGTACACATGTAACTCCATCATGTAGAAAATTTATTAATATGGTATGCATGCAATAAACTTAGCGTTGAAAATCTGTCATTCTGTAGTATAATTCACACCATTGCACTTTTTGTGCTGGCAGTAACTTCTGCAAAAGTCTATGCTCATCCAGAAGGGGTTAAGCATAACAATTTACACTATACTATAGCAAAATAGAAGTCTGCAATAAATATTCAGGAACTATTGCTCATTAGTTATCTTTTATTTTAACTTCACAAAACAAGACATAATACATCATTTCAAAAGAGTTATATACAGTGACTCAGCACGAGTTTGATAAATCAACCGATTATATCAGAGAAAATTTTCTAAACATTTTTTTTTTGTCTCTAAAAAAATATAAAAAAACTGAAGAGTATTTCACATGAATAATGCTAAGAGATAAATATGCATATAATTTGATCTACACTGAAATAAAATAAAATTGAAACACATGTGGAAGTATATGTATTTTTTTTACAAAGCTGGTGAGTAAAATAGTAAGTAACAAACATAACACTGGTTATATTCACTTGTAGAAAAGCTTAATATTTAAAAAAGTTTTAAGATCATTAATATGCTTAATGATCTTACTAATATTTCAAAATTTTTAAAGATCATTAATATGTTTAATGATCACATTTGGTATTTTCTGCAGCAAGAAACTTTATTACCTGAAGTAACCGAGACTGACTACTTTCAGAAAAATTAAAATTTTCGATATTCAAAAATGCTTTAGATTACACATAATTACATATGCTATTCCTTAATTGGATAAAAATTGTTCTATAACAAAGCTATAGAAAAATAGAAATTAATATACTGGTGATATAGTAAACAGTTACTTTAATTATAATTATGAAGTTATGTTTGAAGCAGTTTTAAATACCTTTGTTTAGCAGCTCAGTCATGAAATTTCTTTAATAGCATTCAACTGGAAACAGTTTTTGGATAAATTGGGGGGGGGGGGGGTGAAGAGAATAAAATAAAATGGAATTTTGGTTAACAGAGTTTTTAGATAATTCTGGTTCTACTATATTCCTAACTTTTCCTAAAAAAATTGACAATGATCAGACATGAAAGCACGAAACAGGATGAACTGAAGTTTGCTGCGGATCATACAGAACAAATAAATTATTATGCATTTAACATATTACCTATTATTCTTTTATATGTATTCATTATTAAAATAACTAATATTCATTATATCACTGTATTCAGTATAACAATTTAGTATTTAATTTAGAAATATTATTATTTCTAAATTAAATACTAAATCTCAAATGCATCAGTGATGTGTTGAAAAAACTTTCATGCCTGAATGATTTACAATGGAAATATATTCTTAAGAGCTTTCTTTACTACAAACACATATTTTCAAATTTAAAGAATATTTTACAGTATTTCCCCTAGAGCTGACAAAGGACAGATTGCTTTATTAGAAGCATTTTTTAACTAGAGGTAAGGGGTATTTTTTAGTTAGTATAAAAAAAACTAATTTTTTCCATTAAATTCTTTAGTAAGATTTTTTGGGCAAATCTCTGATATTTCATTATTATTTTTTTTTAAGTCTAAGAAAGAAAGTTTTTTTTTTGTGTGTGTGTGTGTGTGTGCTTTATATTTGGTATAATAATGAGAAAAGTGTTACATTATTAAACAATGAGTGTCAGATGCTCTTTTTGACCTAAAAGCATTTTCTTTTTGATAGTATAAGCTTTCTTGCTTCATAAAATAGCATCTTTCATTATTTAAAAATGACAACTGACTTATTTGTACTGGTTACAATGAGTACCTTTAAAATTTATAAAACCTGAAGCAATAGTGAGTGTGACACAAATTTAACTAAAGTGATTTTCTCAAGAATTTACTTATACAAAGGGTATAAAACTACTGAACAATAAGATAAAAATTTCTAGAATGCAGATGCTTTGCTGCACATAGTAAAAATATGTATTTAATTCTGAAAATGTGGTGTTTATTTAAATGAACCACAAAAAAAAACCTTAAGATGACTATTATTATTAAGTTTTTTTAATTTGAATGAATGCCTTCTAGAGATGTAATAAATAATACGGGTTCTAAAATGAAAATAATAATGGTGCAAGATGCATCTGTAAATTAAGGTAAGTAAATGATCATAAAAATACATTTTTAAAAAGCATCAATACCTTATAGATTTTTTTTTAATTTAAAGCTGAGTAATTTTACACCTTTTAATTTACTGACATTAAAAAAATAATCATAAAATAAAAAATATTGTAATTTATACATAGAATAAATTTATTTCAAAAGTTTTAAAGACATTATTTAAGATAATGTAGTGATGATTCACAACTTTCAAGTTTTATAAATTTTACAAGCATAATTTGCTTCTAAATAGCATGGATATTATAATTCTTTTTAAACTTTAGCATTGATAATGTGTAAATTTTCAAAAAAGTGTAGGTGATTGTATTTTTAAATTTCCAAATGAGGGGAGGAGGGGGGTGAATGCTCTTTTTTTTAAATCTACAAACATTAGAATTGCATAAATATAGATCTTTAACGCTTAAAACCCACAAATATACATATTTTAAAACTTAGATGATGAACCATAGGTTTTTAAATAAATGGATGGTGCGATGATTGGTCTTTTTTCTTTTTTCAAGAAGCAGCGACTGTTCAGATTACTTTATCAACAAAAGCTTACAATGGCATGAAATCCAGATTGTTACATTTAAAACTAAAGCACAGATCACAATTTTTTTTTTTAAGTCTCTAAGGGAAACAGTATTACAAGCAAATTACAAATAAACAACATTTGCACCAACATTCAGTTGGTCATTTTCAATAACTACAGCCACATCAGACTTGTTGGCTATGTGCGTCACATAATGGCGCTGCAATGAAACTACTGAAGTAAAAATTGCTTTACACACAATGCACGCGAGAGTTGGTGGATCATTGCGATGGGAAATACAGTGCTGACGCAGATTGCTTATGTGTGTAAATCTCTTATCGCATATTTCACATGCATGGGGCTTCTCTCCTGAATGAATGAGGCTGTGCTGCCTCAAGTTACTCAAGTGCGTAAAGCATTTACCACACTCATTACAAACATGAGGACGTTCTCCAGTGTGAGTGAGCATGTGTTGCCGCAAGTTGCTCACATGAGTGAAGCCCTTACCACACTCATTGCATGTGTGGGGCCTTATTCCAGAGTGAATTAAACTGTGTTGCCTTAGGTTACTGATATGTGTGAAAGCTTTCTGACATACTGAGCATACATGAGGCTTTTCACCAGTATGAGTCAAGCTGTGTTGACGCAAGTTTCCTACATGTGCAAAACTCTTGTTGCATGTAGTGCAGACGTGAGGCTTCATTTTGTTGCGATTGCTTGACTTGTCATTATTCGAAGATCACAGTTCGTATGTTCATTGGTAGTTTATGATGGATCTGGTGATACTGCATTCAAATATTCTGAAAGAAAAGAAAAAAAAAATTAATGCATTTATGGGCAATAAATGTATGGGGGGGGGAAGAAATTACTAATCTTGTATGCAATTTCATGATAATTCCAAAAAATACATCTATAATTTTAATTATTAACCCTAGTCAGTCTAGTTTAAAATGAACTTTGAGAATCTTGAATATAACTGAAAATTAAAAGTACTAGTTTTTAGTTTCTAGAAATTCCACTAAAAGTCTTAATATATGGATTAAACAAAAATCCACATTTTTACACAGTAAAAACGTTTTTAAAAACATTTTTAAAAACTAATGTTTGTAAAAGCTAAAGCATAAGTAAATTCATAAAATACAGACAGTGTTTTCATCGTCAAGATGAAAAATGACATAAGTACAGTACACAAAAAGTCTGTCAAGTTTATCAATGTGCTCTGTAGTTCTAGTGTTCATATGTGCTCTGTAGTTTCATATACAGTGAAAAACATCTGACATGAAACTGAGAGGGATGAAATATTCAGTCAAAAGATTTGTTTAAAAAAAAAACTCACCATCATTTTCAATGTTGTCAAATTTTATTCAGATTTCCTTTTAAACTACTAGTAGTTTGCATCCATTGGGAGAAAAAACAAGTAGAATTTTTTTTTTTTTTTTTTTGGAGGAAGAATTCAGATATCTTTTTTCTGAAGTGCTTTATTCAGCACCATATTGTCCATAAATTGTTCGAGATCATCCATTGTTTTATTCATCTCTCTATTTGAATGTGCATCTAAATAAAATCTATTATAAATACATTGAGGAATGTTTGATATAGGTCAACTTCAATGAACTCAATTTTTTGAAGTGGATTCTTTTAAAAAACCAAAATTAAATGGGATGATGTTTCTTCAGCAGTTGTATTCATAATAAAATAGTGTTATCAATGACAATTTTTTGTTTGAAGAAATTTAAAAAGTAAACATGTATTTAAATGAAGAAAAACTGAAGCGATGGCGAGAGGAAAAAGATGGGCAGAAATATTTTTGGATTTTAAAGAAGAATGCATCACTCACAAAATTTTAAAGTTATTGATAGTTTGTACACTTTGTTGGCGAAGTACTAATGCTGCTGAAGAAAGGACATTTTCGGTGTGCAATGCTTACTGGAAAAGTTTTAAAAAAAAAGTTATCTGTAAAGACAATAGTGCAGTTTTAATTGTTAAGTTCAATAAACGGGATATAAGTTGTTTGGAAGTATGTGTGCGTTTTTGGAAAAAGCTTCAGAACTAAAAAAAAAATACAATGTATTCTATCTGTGGAATTTGGAATTTTAAATTCTTTAAAAGAAAACCATTTAGTTTAATCCATGCCAGCCCTGTTTAGAATGTGTTCTAAATCTACATATGATGTATTTACAACCTGTTTCATTTAGTAAAACTACATAGGTCTCTCTGTCTCTCTTTATATGTATGTGCAATGGATTTTAGCACTTAAGAACAAATAACTTTTAAAAATATTATATTACAATATACTCTTTTATTCTTCAGAATTGAAATAATAAAGAAACTGGGGGGGGGGGGGAGGATAGAAACAATGTAATACTACTTTTTTTTTCGTTCTTAAGAGTGAACAACAAAGCACGAGTGATTTTATTACAATTTAATAGCTTTTTAAAGAGCAGTCAGCGGTACACCAGAGAGAAATTCTTTTGACCTAGGCAGGGGTATAACAGCAAAAAATTATAGAAGACTGAAATTTTGTAAACTTAATTTATGTATGGCCACATTTTACAAACTGGGAATTTTTTGTATGGAGACCATATAAAAATGTACATATTGTATTTATTTAGATTTAGGGCCCGATTCAAACGAAACAGAGTTCTATCGTTTTCCGTTGCGATCGCGGAAATTTTCGACTGATTCCTATGTTTCCTATTCAAGTGAAACCTGTCTATCGCTTTTGGATCACGTGACACTGCGATCGGTGTTTTGCTATCGCTTTTTCAAAAGCGATCGTTTTCAAGAACATGGCAGATCGATCGGCGGATGGTTAATAAGAAGATTACAAAAACAACGAAGATTCGTTATTTAAAATTACGAAGCAATCCGTTGGAATTATCAGACAGGCAATTCTGCAAAAGATTTAGGCCTGCGGAAAGCTGAATTTTCTCACAGAACAGAATTTTTGTAGGGTTTATTTTCTGTCGGCCTTTGAATTCCACTCTAGCAGACACTACGATGCAGGCGCCATCTATAGTTCTTATTTTAAATCGTTTATTGCTCGATAAATTTGAACTCAATATATTGCTCGATAAATTTGTTTGAAACAGCGCGAAAAAATACATGAATAACGAATAATTTGTCGCTAAAATAAGCATCCTAGCAACCCTCCTAAACAAATATTCATACCATTATATTAAGGATGTCTTTGATTGTTAATTATATATCAGAACATAAAATATATAGTAATTCTACCCCTCCATTATAATTATAAACAGCTTCTCTGCTACAGAAAAATAAAATGTAGTAGGCAAATTAGAGAACAATTATTATTCGATAATTCGAACAATTCGACATGATAATTATGACGAACAATACTATTATTAATAATTTTCTAAAAAAAAGTCTTCATAAATTAAAAATTTATTTCCATGATTATAAACATACAAAAAATATTAACCTAAACCAATTAAAATTTTAAAACATTATCCTACAATACTGTTGGGGAAAAAAATTAAGACACAGCCTGTTGTCCGTTGCAGCTCAAACATAAATAAATAAACAGTTAGTCGTCGCCATTAAGTTAAAAGTTTTTCCAGAGAAAGATGCAATTTTTTTATTGGTTAACAGCGACTTTCTACGTCACCGGAAGTTACGTTTTCACTCTGTGGCGATAAAGTTTCGATCTAGCAAACCTGTAAGTTCAATCGCCTATTTTGTTTCACTTTGAATACACTTTTGCGATCGCTTGTAAAAGCGATCGAACTTCCAGAGAGAAAACGATCGTTTTGGAGACGACCGATCGCGTTTCGTTTGAATCGGGCCCTTAATCTTCAGAAAATTATAATCATTACCAGAAAATTCTGTACTTTTTTTAACACAACTTTGTGATTTACTGTACATGTCTATGATTTTTAAGGAATAAAAACCTAGGTCAGTGTTTTCGGGATATTCTGTGTCCTACTGACAAGTAATTTTTCTCTTTTTTTTTTTTTTTTTAAATCAGCAAATAGCAGTTGTAAGAACAATTTATTGGAGGCATAGTAAAAAACAATCTTTCCTTAGTATTCATATAAGCTGTGCAAGTTTATTGAACTTGTATTAAATTGTGTAATATTAACGCTCTGGCAGTCAAAGGCCGGCCAAACGGCTCTTCATACAAACAGCCAGCCGGCCGGCTGAGAGAAAGTAACACTTCTTTCCCCTGCTTTTCAGCAGGCAGAATTTTTTACGATTGCTGAACAATAGCCAATACGGGCGGCGCGAATACCTCCCACGACCACTGGATGTATTTTCTCTTTTTTCGTCACACGAAAATTTTACCAGTTATTCTTCAGTGCGGTCATCATTAACGTCAGCTCTCGAGGAAGTGTGGATTTTCACCACCCCCCACAGTGAATTCCCATCAGATAATTTCTAAAAGGGGGAAAGCAACGTTCTTCGAATTTCAGCCGGGTGTGGACTTCTGAAGGCTCTAATTGAAAGCTCGTCCGAACGTCAGAGGGTTAAAAAACTTGCGAGTGGACACTCAAAACTTTAAGGGTAAAATCATACAAGCCGGTGCCCACCCCATGTAAACATGGCGACAGTCGCTGGAGCTTGGCGACCGCCAAGCTCCAGCGACTGTCGCCATGTTTACTAGTCATTCTAGGCAACCAGTGGTCCGTTTTTAACTAAAAAAACCCCAGTGGATTCAGCAACCTACTTGTACAGCTATCTAAACTAGGCAACCAGTGGTCTGTTTTTTAACTAAAAAAAACCTCAGTGGATTCAGCAACCTAGTTGTACAGCTATCTAAACTAGGCAACCAGTGGTCCGTTTTTAACTAAAAAAACCTCAGTGGATTCAGCAACCTAGCTGTACAGCTATCTAAACTAGGCAACCAGTGGCCCGTTTTTTAACTAAAAAAACCTCAGTGGATTCAGCAACCTAGCTGTACAGCTATCTAAACTAGGCAACCAGTGGCCCGTTTTTAACTAAAAAAAACCTCAGTGGATTCAGCAACCTAGTTGTACAGCTATGTAAACTACGCAACCAGTGGACCGTTTTTAACTAAAAAAAAAACAACAACAGTGAACTAAGCAACCTAGTTGTACAGCTAATGTAAACTGGGCAAACACTGGCCCGTTTTCAACTCAAAAAAACATCGGCGGATTAAACAACCTAGTTGTACACCTCTTATAAAGTCAGTATGATTAGAATAGCACGTAAATAGCACTTACGAAAACATAAACACTTCAAATATCAATTTAAAATTCACATTAAAAACCTTAAACATCGAAAGATTCGTTAAAAAAGAACACTTACCTCTATTTTTTTGGTAAATAACCGCTCAGAAATGTCCCCAACACCCACCGGCTTATAACGTACTATATTTCTAACAAACACCCACAAATTCTTTTCTTATATTAACATAACACATTTCATTCCCTTCCATCAATAACACAAACAATTTCAAATTCCCAAACCTGACGAAACACGTATTCTTTATGGTTGCCAGTCACAACTACCACCCGGCAGTTGGGCGGTGCATCGCTCACTCTCGCGTCAGATTGTTCGCCAATGATTTGTAAAACAAAACATTGACATGTAAACAAGGCACCGTATACGGAATATAGTCCACTTATAAGCTCAGTGGCCCACTGGCCACCAACAAATGTTCTTAATTTTGACCTCTAAGCAGAGCAGCCAAGGAATTCTGCTCGAGTATTCTGAGATTTTAGAAAATGGAAAAAATTTTACTATATATAAATTGCAGTATTTGAAGAAGTCACCTCTGACAGCCTCTTAAACTTCAGAATTACTGCTAGTGAATTCCTGTAAATTGTGTATGAAGATTGTTCAATGTGTTTCTAGAAAACAATTATGTTTCATCCTGGTATTTCTGACTGGTTACTGAAACTTTCTGAAAAACCCCAGACTTTAAGGACTACACACCAATAGGAATCCAACAATTCAACAGAGTTTCTGCAACAATATAAATAGTATGCCACTGTGTCGTTCAGATCTGAAATTTGGCTTATTTTTAGAATTTTGAGGCTTTGTCAACTTTTTGATTATGAAAAGGCATATTTTACTGCAGTGAGCTACAATAGAGCGACACTGCCAGAATGAAACCAGATTATGAGTTCCTGCCAGATATTTCTCAAGATATCTGGGCATACACTGTTATTATGATGTTGGTAGCCGTAAACTGAAACTGATGGTTACAAGCCCTAAACTGAAAGTCTAGGCAAAAAACAAAAATTGCATCGGTACTCCTAAAAAAATAGTTGCCATTTTCCTAAAAATAGTCTCTTTTTAGCAGTTTCCACATGTAAATAATCGCCACAGTTGCTATTCTCGATTACAGTTAGCAGATAGTGGGCTTTTTAGTTTACCAGAGGGTACCCCTGCATGCATGAAGTACTGTTCTTCATAAAAAGTGAATCATTTTAATATGTAATGATAACGTAATATTTCTTTAGGGTTGCACGGATTTTAGAAGACTAATTACTTATCCACAAAATTAAATAGGAAATTTCACTGACACTCAAATACTTTTTTAAGTGGGTTTAAGTCTCTTGTAAAAAAAAAAAAAAAAAATACTTGACCACCTTAAAATTAAAAGATTGTTCAATATTATGTCACAATTTTTCCTGAATTATATTGCGAAAGTGAAAACATAAAATTTCGTTTCTGTTTTCGTACACGTGTTTGCTCTTGGCTGATTTTTTCGGAAGGGGGCCTTTGTACTTCATAGATAGGTCCTATAAATTTATTTAAAGTGCAAATTCAATACATATAAAATCGTTTCGGAACGTGGTGAAATTCAAGTTCGGGGGGGGGGGGGCATAGCTCCTAGGCCCACTCCCTGGAGCAGCCCTTGTTTTCGGAATGCAAAAAAATATTCAACAGTTTAAATTACACAATACTCTTATGAAACATTTTACTTTATTAATAGTAAAAAACTGCGGATAATGTAGTTATTTAAAGGCATTGGTCTAGTATATTGTTATTTTTTTCACCATAAAACTTTAATCGTAATATTTAAGGAGGAAAATATAAGGTCAATTATGAATTAATTATAAGCGTAAATACAAAATACGATTCCTTAAAATAGATTTATAAGTGAATTAAGCGTAATTAACTTTTAAACGGGGATAGCAAAATTGTTTTATGCTTACACTGATTTCAAGTCGAGATAACGTCAACTTTCAAAATTCAAAGTAGCTTTCCACTGTTAGAATTAAAGAAATATCCAATATAAATGTAAAAACTTATGTAAATTCTAGTATTACAACTTACTAAATACACTTACGCATCACGAATACACTCATCCCTGGCTGGCACCATGTTTATATTTTAATTTAGACTCGAATGAGTAAATCGAGTAAACAAACGAATAAAAAGATCGATTAAAACCTTGATCAGGTTTAGCATTGGTCATGAGATATTTGTACACTAAATGGCAACATTTTTGTTCGCGGGTTGTTTACATTCTTTCTACTGGAGCGTGTACTAGAGATTAGCTTATAAAAATTCTGATTTTGTATTTGATTTTAAAGTTTATTTATAATTTTTGTCCATATTTATGTATATTAAAAAAAATTTCACCATAAACCTCAGCAATTTATGCAAAATGTTTATAAAGTTTCTTAGCAGACGACATACAACTTTGTTGATTTGCAATTAATCTAAATTTCGTTCGCTGATTAATTTTAGTTTTAAATAACTATCTATGTAATTTTCCAAATAAAATGTCACAGAAACCTTCGAATAGCTTTACTAAAGAACACCTTGATGGACATGAAATTCTAGAAAATTTCTTGGTATCCTTTAATGTCAAACAAAACTGTCCAATTATGTTGTATACAGCACACTAGAAGTACGAAAATTCTGTTATTATTATTTAAATTATCATTAACAATAAAAAATGAAGCATGCGTTATGTCTTCGGGTTCTCTCATAATTAATTCTACAATTTCACTTGGCAAAACGCCTATCAAACACGCCATCCACAGCGATGGTTCCATATTAACCCTCTTCATAACTCTTTCAAAATGCACTAGAAACAAACCAACATCATCATTTTTTGAAAAATGCCGTAATTGGCTTGCCAATCAATTTTTGGTTTGGATGGTAAATCACTAGCGGACATAGCCATAGACACAGTATTGGCTTCCATTTCTAATTTTTTCATCGCCAACTCATGTTGTCGCCTCAGTTCAGCCTCTTCAGCAGACGTAGCCATAGACACAGTGTTGGCTTCCATTTCTAATTTTTTCATCGCCAACTCATGTTGTCGCCTCAGTTCAACCTCCTCTCTCTCTCTCTCTCTCTTTGAGCATTCAAATAAAAAATCATCCCTTGTATTAACTCTTCATCGAATTCCTTACTTTTCGTAATTAAATTTTTTAAATCTACAATCCTACAATTCTCTGTGACAGTTTTCCCTAATTCATGCGCAATTAACTGCAAATCACTTTTCCGCAAATTCTTTCAAAGTGCCATTAAAATCCCACTTTCTGAAATGTAATAACAACAAGATCCAAAACGAACTTTCATTCCTTTAGCACAGCCGTAGAAAAATATATCGAGAACTAACTAAATTTTATTACAATTTTGAATAATAGTCATATGTGTTGCCAAACTTAGTCTCGTGATAATCTAGTGATTCCGTGTTTCCTGTTTCCTTACAATTAACAATAAAAAATAATTAAAAAAAGAAGCATGCGTTATATATAATAATAAACTCTTATAATTGTCTTGATTTGCAAGTTTTTAAAAAACTTAATAGTTATTAACAAAACTAAAATAAATTTTGCGCACTCTAATGTACTCTTCCAAAAGGGTATATATATACATATATACAGGGATCGTAAATATCATGATATTTTTGAAAATATCAAAAATATCCGATATTTTTTATATATATCTGATATTTTGATATATATCCGATATTTTGATATTTATAAATATTTCTGATAAAAAGTTAATTTTATTCTTGATAAATATTTTCAAGCATGATGTAAGCATTATAACAACAAATATTCAACTTATATTTGCTAATAGTTATATATTTTGCATTTAACAACAAATTTTTACCAGATAAAGTAGGAAACAGAAACAAACTTCTGAAAAATTAAATATGTTTTATGTACTCACTAAAATGCAAAATGTAAGATTCAATCTCAAGTGTCAAGATAATTTTATTAATTACAAATTCAAAATAACATGTAATTCTCCCTTTATTTCTTTTTATTAAAATATTTAAACAAAAAAGTAAGCTTATCTGCTTTTTCAGTCCCTAAGCGATTACGTAGTTTGGACTGGGCTAATCCAAAGCTGGAAAATATCCTTTCTAGCCAAGCTGTTGAGGGACTAGTAGTAACTGACTGCCTAATTAGATGCAATGTTTTGTCTTTCAGATGGTCTTCTCTATTTTGACAGTGTACCACCAAACTACAGGTTCAACATTTAGAAATTCATCTTCAAACATAAAACTTGGAAAAGGGCTCTTTTTGGCAAAAAAGTTCATACAGGATGGCTACAGAAATTAAGAAACAAAGTTCCCTGATCGTCGTATACCCGACAATGATCAAAATTACTGTGACTGTAGAAAACTCCAGAGTGGAATACGGGGATAGGGATCATAATGACTACAAAATTTCACCCTCTTGGTGTAAAGGGCAATCGCAGATCGACCAGGGGCAATGAATTGTTACTTTTCAATATGATTCGTTACTGGATCGATCAGATGCAGAAGTTTTGACCCCAAAAGAGTGTTTCATATATCCGATTGATTCACATTTCTAAGCTGGCAAGTAACATTGAGGGGGGGGGGGAATGTTGCTTATTGTAGAAAATACCATTTTCAAAAGAGGTTTTATCTCAATTTTCTTGAACTTTAGGGGGCAACTGCTCCCTCTTGCCCGTAGTAAGTTACACGTATGTCTGGTTTTCTCATATGATCCGTATTTAGTACGAGTCCGAATACCTGCAGTTTTGGACTCATTTAGTGCTTACATCACTTGAGTCTTGGATTCGTAATGTGTCTACATCACTTGAGTATTCTAGGATCCAGAACGACACTATGACTTTGCGAGTTAGACGCAGATCCACAACTAAAAATGATCTCGTTCACTAGGCAAAAACAAAAGTTTTCTGATTTTTGGATATTTTTACGAAATTCCCTGCTATTTCCATGATTTTCCCCGATGGATAAAGTAACCTGATTTCCACGATCTGTCGCCACACTGTCATATCCATAGGCAAAGTTCTTTACCTACCGAACATATGAAATTAAAAGTTATGTGGGTTTCATCGTCGCTTAATTTTCCCCCCACAATATCTGTGTGTGCTAGTACCTCTAAATGTGCCGGTGATAAAGCCATTTCATTTCTTTCTGAGAATTTTCTCAGAATATCTTTCCTGCCATATACTTCTAATTTTTCCTTTAATTTGCAAAAAAAAAAAAAAAAAAAAAAAAAATCTTAACACATTGTGCAATTGTGCATCGATTACTTTGGACCTCATCAAGTGCATTTGAAATGGGTCCTAAAATATCTATGTAATCAGAACAGTTACCCATTAGGTTTACATCATTGACTAAATTGAAAATGTCTTTCAGCTTCAATTTCAGGTTTTTGCTCTTAGCAAATTTGCACCAAATTTTCCCTGATGTCATTCCATCATTCTCCTAGTAAGGTGTCATCTTCCATTTGTAGGGAGTTTCACCTATTCCAAGTGAAATCTGAGCATTTGTTAAACTTTCCTCCATTTACAAGGTACAAATTACAGGGATTTCTTTTATATTTTCAACAATCGCTAAAGTAAGGAAATTATTGTCCTAAAAGTCATTCCCATTTCCTCCTTTCAATAGGGATGATATAGAAAGCCTGAGAGGATTATGTCCTGCCCACTCCAGCCCCTTCTAAAATTGATTACTCAAGTAGTGACATTCCTTGTGGTACAAAAGGAGGATGAAATTTTTTGGAATCACCAAAGTTTCTTTATAAGAAATAAACAATACGATAAATATTTATGATAAAATAATAAACAATAAGAATACTATAAAAGAAAAATCTTTTCTTTTCCTTCCCTAATTGGTAAACTTATTCCCACACTTTATATGAAAATATCAAAAATATCATGATATTTATTATAAAATAAATATCGGATATATATCATGATATATATCCATTGATATATATCAACGAACCCTGCATATATATATATAATATAATATAATACTTGCGTATTATCCCGGTGGTCCCCCAAGAAGCGATTTTTTGCCGAGATAAATGCCGAGCACATGAAATTATTGATGGTTACGAATACGATTGGCAGCAGTTAGCCAGCACATTTTACGAAAAATAATTTGTCGGGAATGTCCGCCGGGATAATACGTAAGTACCATATATATATATATAGATAGATAGATAATTTTTTTGTTTTAGTAAATCTGTAGACAAGTTCTTTTTGTGGTAGTACTTTATCTTATTAAAACGAGGAAAGGAAAAGGTATAATTTGTCTGTTCGTACCGTTTGTTTTTAATTACCAAAATTTTTCCCTAACAAATTGCAGATAAAATTTTTAGAAGAAATTGATTATCATGCTAAAGCAAGTAAGTTAAAGATACATAATTTATATTTTTTACTGCCTACATTTAACTCTTTGTACTAATTTGAAACAAAAAAGAATAATGGTGATAGAACATAAATTATGGGAACAACTTTAGTATCTCCCACCTGCCATTTTTGGTTTTCCTTTGGGTATACCGAAAGGTTTACCTGATAAATCACCCAAGATGATGTGTGCCCCATGTAAACACGGGACAGTTGCTGGTGCTTGACGGTTGCCAAGCCCCAGTGACTGTCGCCAACCATTTTACACAATCAGCAAAGCAAAGAACTTTAACACATTAAAATTGCACATAACTTCCACTAACAAAAGCATTAAAACAAAATGTTTTTGTTAGTGGAAATACACTGTCCATATCTAACCTCAAAAAAGTCTGAAAATTCAGTAACAGGCAATTTAAAATGAGCAAATAGTGGACTGTTTTTAACTCAAAAAACTACAGTGGATTAAGCTACCTAGTTGTAGAGCTAATGTAAACTGGGCAAACACTGAACTGTTTTCAACTCGAAAAAAAAAATCGGTGGATTAAACAACCTAGTTGTACACCACATATAAAGTCAGTATGATTAGAATAGTACTAATGAAAATATAAAAACATTAAATATCAATTTAAAATTCACATTAAAAACCTCAAACATCGCAAAGATTCGTTAAAAAAAAGAGCACATGCCTTTATTTTTTTTAATTAACCACTCAGAAATGTCCCTAACACCCACTGGCGTATAACGTAAAACCAGCATGCTTTCTTTTATTTAGTCTTATATTCTCACTACATTTCTAGCAAACATACACACCAGCTTTTAATGTAAAACCAACATGCTTTCTTTTATTTAGTTTTATATTCACACCATATTTCTAACAAACACACCCACACTTTCTTTTCATAGAATAACATATTTCATTCCTTTCCATCCATAACATGAACCAATTTCAAATTCCCAAGCTAACAGCACACGTTTCTTTATGGTTACCAGTCAAAACCACCATCGGCAAGGTACATCACTCCTACTGTGCATTGCCCATGATGACGCCAGAACAATCACCAAATAAAATATGAAAACAGCACCGTATTCGGAATATAGTCCGGTTTCCCTTTCATTCATATGATGCAACTCCCGAGTACCAGAACAGGGCTGCCCGAAGGGAGGTGCAAATGTAGGCAATTGCCTAAGGCCCCGCTCCTGGCCATTTTTTTGCTATCACATTAGACCGAGCTTGGTAGATGGTTGCGATATATCCCAAAAAAATCCGAGAAATAAAACTAATATGTACTAGCAGTGACTTACATAAGACATGATAGAAAAGAGACCCCACTCTTGTGCTTCACCTGGGGCCCCGCACGCCCCTCAGGCCGGCGCTGACCAGAATCGCGGCCATCCAGGGGCGTAGCCACGGGGGGGGGGGGGGGGGGTTAGGGGGGTCATAACCCCCCCCCCCCCATGGGGAATTTTTTGCCATGCAAAATGTATATTCTTCACTACATTATTACACACACATATACATATATATGAGTTGTAGTAGTCGTAAACCCCCCCCCCCCCCCATGAAAAATTTCTGGCTACGCCCCTGCGGCCATCTCGTTTCTAGACACAAATACTCGACAAGAACATATTACACTTTTATCCACAGTTACTATGAATTATTATCCAAGAGCACGTAAAAGTAAATGCATGTCACTTGCCATAGCTTCTTAATTTTGCTTATATTTTATCAATTTTAAAATTATCACTTTTTTTCTCTTACAGAAACCTTTTCATAACAACACGAACAAAAAATATCAGCAATCCCTAGTCAACAGATAATTCCCTAAATCTTATAATTAAAATTCTCCCAAATAATATCCTTTATCACCTCCAAAAAGTCATTGCACAAATAAATTTTACTATTGTAAAAGGTGCATTCAAAAAACTTTACCACTTAAATTTTCAATGCAGTTCTGGACTTGAAAATGCCAGCCATCTTGTTTCTAATCACAAAATCACTATCAATAACATATTTAAACATAATTCCTCTTAAAAACTTGAAAACTGAAGCTTAAAATGCCTAAATCAAAAAAGCTTACCTTTTAACTTCTCGATGCAAGTCACGATTACAAAATAGTGGCCATCTTGTTTCTAAATGCAACATCGTCAACAACATATTTAAACGTAATTCCATGTGAATTCATACATAAATATCAATTTGTAACTCTTGGCTTTCCCAAACTTTTTCACTAATTTGAAAAATCAAAACTCCTACTTTTTATTTTCCTTTAAAATTCATTTACTTTACCATCACAACATTAACTCATTTCAATAAGCCATAGTAAAGCACATGTTTTGCATGGCTGACCCGCACTCGAGATGCTACTTTCACCAATTTTCAAAGCATAAATGATTTGATTCCTGAAACTTCTACAAAAAACGACACTGTAATTGATGCTCACTCATTGGTCAATTATATCTCTCTTAGTTGGACCTGGCAGTGTAAACGTGAATTCATAGAACAGTTTGGTTTGCCACATTTGACAATTTATCACCAGGTTTGGCAATGTCTTTTGGCGAGAAATTTGGGTGGGTGATACTAAAGGCTAGCCAAATTATTTATATTGTAAATATAGGTACTTGCGTATTATCCCGGCGGTCCTCCAAGCCGAACGATTTTTTGCCAAGATAAATGTCAGACATATGAAATTATTGATGGTTTGGAATACAATTGGCAACAGTTTGCCAGCACACTTGATGAAAAAATAGTTTGGTGGAAATGACCACCGGGATAATACGTAACTACCTAAATAAATTTTAAAATATTATTGGCATTTTTCAAATATAATTTTTTGTATGTACTTTTTGTATGTTTATAATTTTAAAAAATTCCACACAACTTAATAATTTGAAAAAAATATATAATATTTACAATGTGTGTTTACATTTCACTTATATCTCAGATATCAGAAAAAGGAAGATCAAATAAAGATGAGATTTTTCAAGTTCTTATGTAAAATAAAATTTTAAATAACTATGGCATTAAAAAATAAATAAATTTGTCAGTTCTTTTTTAAGATTTAAATTTTGTAAAATCATGTAGCAATAAATGTTGTTTAACTTATTTTATGTTTTTAGAAATTCTGTATTCATTAGTAAAGTCATATATAGAGCATTTTACAGATGAACTTGAGACAAATGAAAAAGTTTCTGACTTTAGTGATGTATTACATCAGGTGAGATATGTTGCTTAATTTAAATGAGACGTTTAGACTTTTGTGATGTGATTTTCTGATTCAATAAGAAAAAAAAAACTCATGTTAGTTTAATTATGTTTAATTTAATTTTATATTAAATTTTATAGATTCCAGGACTGTGTGAAAATTTTCTACGAACTTCTGTGTCATTCTCTTTGAATGAAGAAACAAATACTTTTGATTTAGAAAATAAGAGCAAGAATTTAGAGGTAATTTTATTTTTTGCTTTCATGAAACTTTTAATTGCATTTATTTGTTGTTTCCCAGGTTAATTTTTACATATATGGCTGTGACTTAAGCACAAGGCTTATTCATTTTGCACCTCAGCTTTGCATTTAAAAGACAAATTATCTATAGAGACGAGTTTTCAGTTGATACTTTTAACAGTGTTTCTATGTACTCCAAAAGTCAAAATTGATATATGAACGGTGTTAGAAATTGGCGGGGGGGGGGGAGATCTAGGCATCAATGGCACTTAACTTTTTTTTTTTTTTTTTTTTCAGTTGCCAAACTGCTCCACATATTTTAATCAATTACCGTATTTACCTGCGTATAAGTCCAGAAAATTTTGGACCAGAAAAAATGCTCTTTTGAAAGACACTTAATCTCCTTCTGCACTCCATAACACAGTGGCATCGTTTACTGTCGATATCCATACCAGCACACCAGGAGAGAAAAAGAAGAAGAAATTGTTTTTCCTTATCAGTGCTGGGATGGGTATTTGGAGGCTGAGTGGCGAATTTGATCCAGGCAATGAATGTACGCCTACCCCTCCGATACTGAATCGGATCTTGAATCTGTTTAACTTTGTCTATTACTACTTTACCATATCATGCTATCAGTAGTGTCATATTATTGCTAGTCATTATATTATCAGTTTAGTTTTGTATACTACTTTTGTATATTATTATCTTTATTGTTGTATATTTAGTAATTTTTTTTTTTTTTTTCAGATGATTCTGAATAAATGTATTCAAAAAAAAAATTAAAGTTTCTTTATTATTGTATATTCAGCACTTTCTTTTTTTTTTCCCAGATGATTTTGAATAAATGTTTTTTTTAATCAAATTTCTTGAT
This sequence comes from Cheiracanthium punctorium, assembly GCA_038373885.1. Classification (NCBI taxonomy): domain Eukaryota; kingdom Metazoa; phylum Arthropoda; class Arachnida; order Araneae; family Cheiracanthiidae; genus Cheiracanthium; species Cheiracanthium punctorium. Next base: position 1,780,717 of record JAWZYV010015215.1, read on the forward strand.
CAGGAAAGTGGGGGATATGCTTATACATGGGTAAATATGGTTTTATTTGAAAAGTCAGATTTCTTTCATGTTGTTTTATGAAAGGGTTATTCTAATTGATCCTATTTTTATGAAGGGGCTCTTGAAATCAATGGTATTTTTGTGAAGGGGTCGATTTTAATCAATTTTATTTCTATGATTTGCTCCAAAATGAGCTAAAAATGGTTCTGTATTTATTCTTGTAGGAGAAAAAAAATGGTGATAGTTAACAAATAAGAATAAAAATGTCACCCAGCAAGGCACGGGAAAAGGTCGCCATGCACTTTGTTTGGCTCTGTGGGTAATGGTGCGATATCGGGAAATAAGTTAGGCATCAAGAATGACGATTGGCTCTGTCATCAAAATACGACTGGGCATATGGTTAATATACTTTGGAGGATGACTATTTGAAACACCACCATACTGTTGGCATTGTTTTTTTTTTTTTTTTTTTTTTTTTTTTTTTTTTTTTTATGCATCCACATATCACTAATATCCCTATTATTATCACAATTATTTTAAAAAACAGTACAATGTTATGTTTTTATTTCAGCCAAGTAAAGAAAATTTTCTGAATGCTGAAACTAATTAAATTTGAACTCTATTTCTCTATTTGTTTATTCTCTGCTAAAATGATCTTACTTTAAACTTAAACTTTGTCAAATAGGAGTGTAACTGTAAAAAGAGGAGAGGTTTTCCATTCATTTAACTATTACTATCCAAATTTTAAAAAATTATAATTCAAACATTTTAGTGAGTTTCTACACTTTTTTTGTAGAATCATCTCATCAAGTTTTGACAAATATCATCTAGTCCAGCAGTTCTGAACCTTTTAACACTGTTCCCCCCCCCCCCCTCCCCACCCTTTCCAAAGTATAACTTACGAATATACGATAAAGCACTCTTTGATAAATAAATGTAAAGTTTTTGAAAAAAAAAATCATTCAGAATGCTCAATTTAAATATTTAAGTCCTTTTTGGTCAGCAGAAGAAAATAATTTATTTAATTTCATGGAAAATGCCAGGCAGTGTAATCTTAGGCAGCTGTTTAAATAATACAAATTGTGAATATGTCATAATGTTTGCAGAGAGTTAATATGAATCTCATTGAATTTTTTATTTATTACATTAGGTTTTTGACTGCCATAAAGAAATCACAGTTAATTCAGTTTAGTTCACCCAGTTAGTTTATTTTAATAGCGTAATATTAAAACTTACAACTATATTGGGAAAAAAAAATCTTTACATAGGACTGTTATGGAGGAACATAATTCTATATAAATGTATATATACATATGTGTGATCACAATTTTGCATCCGTAGGTATGTCAAGAATGATTTTTTCAATCCTCGATTATTGCAGTCTAATGAAGCAAGAAAGCGTATAATGCCCTTAAATTTGACTAATTGCAAAATATTTATTCCTCATTCTCTCCTATCTGTCAGTGGGTGCTTGTAATGTGCTATCAGCAAAAACATTATTTGAAGTAAAATAAAATATTTTTCAGTTAACCCCCCCCCCCCCCCCGCTTTAAGCATCATGAAAATGGTTGCTGTCCTAAACTATGCCTGCAATCTTGTCATACTCCTAACATTATCAATCAATTGGTGGCTTGAAAGCCACTACAACCCATATGTACCAAAATTTTTACTGTGTAAAGATTTAAAAAAGTGCATTTTAATTATAGTGTCTTCTAATTATGAAAATGCCCTTAATTTTCCCCGCAAATCAAGAACTTTATTTATTTTTATTTCAGAGTGCATCTTTGTGCTTTGATGCATTACTGATATGTTTGGAGGCTTTTTGTATGACTAACCAATGTGTCATTTTAATAAAAATTTCACTAAAAGTTCTTTCACAAGGATATAACCATTGTAAGGTAAATATTGTATGTTTCATACTTTTCTTTATTAATTAATCAAATACTTACATTAACCTTGCATAATTTAATTTTTTAAATATTTTGAATTTTGGGGGTGACCTGCTTTTCAGGGGTTAAATTTAGTCTAAAGTTTGTATTCTGTGCCTCACTGTCAAATAATTAAAAATTGTATTTTGCTGCATGAAAATTGGTTAACTAGGGGAAGTTTTGGGTTCCCCATTGTTTAATATAGGGTTTGCTGATTTCTCACGAATGCTTGTGCACTTCACTATGTCAAATGTCTTTTCACTAAAGAGCTAGCTGTAAGACTCTGTCTTGTGTATTTTATAAATGATCTTTTGTTTCATTCTTTTGTCATATTTTGTTTTATTTTCTTCTAAATAGACATTCTATTCTCCATCTCTTACTTTGTTTCTTTCAATTGCTCTTAGCTTTGCTTAATTTTCAACTCTAAAATTTTCTTGATTTTTCTCTATTTTCTCCGTTCTGGCTTTCATTTCTTCCTGTACAACTTTCATCTCTTCTTATCCTGCTTCCATCTTCTCCAATTCAGCTTTTATCTCCTTCAGCTGGTCTTTAAGCTGCTCCATTTTTAATCTTGTCGAAACCATGCGCTGGAAAATTAAAATCTTTTGAATCCTGATTATGACATTAGAGTTGTAGAAATCTCTGCATTGGTCTTGGGTTTGTGGCTTAAAAGTCCAGTGCATATTAAAAGTTCTAGTAAACAGTTCTCCATGAGAATTTCCACTGAGTTTTAGACTATGGAAGGATTTTACTGTATGCGAAATACAGCATTAGAAAACTTTAGTGATAAGCTGACTTTTATAAAACTTGTTATTTCTTATTAAATTCTGTGAACTGTGTACTGAAAATTGCTTGACGAGTTTCTAGAACCAATAAAATATATGTTTTGACCAGACAATAGGACTGTTTACTAGAACTTTTCATATACACTTGCCATATTAAGCTACAAACCTGAGAGCTAGGGAGAGATTTCTGCAATAATCTGCCAGGGGTGCAGAAAATGCTTAGGGCTCAATATTTCCCCAAAAACGAAGCATATTTTCATTCAAGTTTAAGTGACTATCTATCACTAACTTCTTTTGATAACAACTGCATCAATACCAAAAATGTTTTTTTCTTTTCTTTAAATGCACTCCAGACAAAAATTTGCCCAGTGCTTCAGAATTTCCCCCGAACCTCATTCGTGCGTTTGGACATATTCTGCACTCCAGCAATCTCATACACTTGTATTCATGGTGTACTTTCTCAAATCAACTTTCCTTTAGGCTTGTGAAGATAATGAAATTTTAAGATTTTTTTTTTAGATCTTCCGTTTTGTTATGTTTATTTATTTTTTTCCATATAAATCATCAAAAAATAATGTAAAAGAATGCTTAAAATAAAATCAACTACTACTGCTTTTCATATTTTTTTCTGAGATAAATTTTACTAGTACATTTGATTCTGTAGAGAAGCTTTGTTCATGTCAATCCCAAAAGCAGAATTATGACCTCGAACAGTCGCAAATGTTCTGCAGGCATTTTGTCCAAACCAGGCAGATCATGGTAAAATGCAAAATATATATGAAAAGTGAAGAGTGGTGAGATAGCATAAAAAACAGCGTTAATTGTTCTAAAGAACTTATTGTTTTTATTTTTTCGATCTTATAAAAGATTAAATGTTCTGCAAAGAGTGTGTTCTGCCACGTACATCACTCTTTTAAGCATTTTCTGCTTCTAGGATGTCAATAATAAAAAGTTTATCTAATACTCCCATAAAAACCCCAGTGATTTAATAGTTAGTGCATTGTGCTGCCGTGCCACAGGTATGGGGTTCGATATCTGGGCTGGGTAAGGTTGACTCAAACCTTTCATCCCTTGAGTCTAGGATCTTCACATCAGGCTGACCACCTGGTTGAGGCATATGCTTACACACCACCGAGCCCATAGTTGCGAAGACATGGTTAGGCAGCACAGACCTTGACCCCACATGGGCTGTTGCTCCAATGTTTAGTTTAATACTTCCATAAAATTGTTTGCTGTTATTGCTTAGGATGAAAACTTTTGTTAGTGTTCACAGGAGTTTATCATTCTTATTAAACAATATAATATAAATATCATCAACATTTTATGAAAGTTTTAAAATACACTTATTCTGATTAATTTTGTTTTTGAAAAACTGTCTAAGTATCAAAATTGAAATATTTTATCTCTGATAAATGGAACAATAAAATTTTGCCACTCTAAAATAATTCTTTTGTTGATGGTGTCATTTCTACTCTAAAAGTTGCACTGGTCTATAGTTTTACCTACCTAAAAGATTATTTCAAAAATGTTCCTAAGAAAACTTTAAATTTTGCTTTAGCACAATGTCCCCTGTAAATGTATTTGCAATATTTAAAATGTATAACAGATTATGGGAAGTAGAAAATCATAGCTATGTTAATTTTAGAATTGACTGTAATCATAAAAATTGTTTTATTGTCAATGTAATGGAGGAAATGTTTTTGAAGACTGAATAGTGTAACTAATTAGTTAAATCTAACAAAATTTTGTTTCCTAAGTCTCAATTGAAACTATAAACTCAAATCTTTAAGCATGTGTTTAATATTCCATTAAAAAAAATTAACAAAAAATGTAATTATCTGACTGTAGAGAGTTGAAATAAAAATATGGACAAATATCATTTAAATATTTCCATAACTTCATTTTTAGGAGAAGGAGGTAGGGTCTGGATCATGTATGAAAGTATTCTTTTCCTGTTACAAAAATAGTAATAATAATAAATAATTAAAATAAAATAAATAATTTTAAGAATTTCTTGGTTATTTTGAGTTACACATGAGATTTAACACAGTGAATTGAAAAAAAATCATTCATGTTAAATTAATTAGACTTTAACTTACAGTACTCATTTTAGTATATTGATAATTTTAAAAGTTAGCATGATATATTTACTTATTTATTTATTCTATGAGACAACATTTATGTCATAAAAAATTCATCATGAAACTTTTATAGGAAAGTGAAATAATATATGGTAATCTCCTTGAACAATTTGCTGACCAACTTGGACATTTTTTCAAAAAAATTGAAAACTTGCAGACGGTATGGGCATTTTATCATAATCTTTCAGCATACGTATATTTATTAAATATATTATGATATTGTTATTTAAACAGCATCTTTTTGGTCATGATTTTAGGTCATACTGGAGCAAGTAAATAATTTGGTTGTTACAAAGTATGCTGATGATGATACGGTTGTAAATGATGTTGCTATTGAAATGGGTAACTTATGTGAAATTGTATTTAGCCTTGATGCTGACATTGCATTTGAACTGTGGTCAAAATACTTAAGGTAAGATTTTTCTAAAAAGATTAATAGTTAAGACATTTTTAAATAGAACTTTGTTTTCTTCTAAAGATGTTACACAAAAATAGCTAAATACCTGAGTTATATATATGTTAGGGGGGCTGGAAAGTAATGCATTTTTTCATATGTTAGTATTTGGCATAGCTGAAACAAAACTAATTATATGAAATTCGGGTGTATGTGAGGTTCGTAACAGGGATTCTCTTTCCATTTATCCTTCTCAAAGAAAAATAATATCCATAATTTTTTTGCTGTAAAATGTAATACATGCAAATACCTAATAATCAATTTCAGGATAGTTTGGAATTTGCCTTCAAAGGAGTGTGGGTGGCCAGTCTTCCCTTTTTCACCTATCTTTCTTATAAGAAAAAGTATTATTTATGAAATTTGTGCTTTAAAATATAACAGATACAAATGTAACCATTGCTTTGACACATCTGGTTTATCATTGAAAGCTTGTTTAAAAATTAAATATTTGCTCAGTATTGGATAAATCATTCACATTTAATACAGTAGACTGGCAATAACTTGAATTTTTCATTATCTTGGAAAAAAACAAAAAATTCCCTGCACCTTCATTACTTATTCACAGAAACTTTAACTCTAAGTTTTTCTTCTTTACTCTTGATAACTTGAATTTTCTCGCAACTTAATATTTCTTCTTTTTCTCCAAACTATGGGCCTCAAAGAACTTTTAGCAAACATAACTGCCATATCCTTCTTATCAACTCCATTTTCTATTGTGCATTATTGAAAAGAGTGCAATGAAGCCCCTCATGCTTGATCCTCTTGTCTGAAAGTCGTCAGTCTGGATTCCCCTCCCCATGCCCGTCCTCTTAGCCACCTGGTATCTTTCGAAAAGTGAGACAGTTTCTTGGAAAATTGCTGACTGTCTGGAATGCAATCTTGCTTCTCACACGTTTTAACCCTTTAACGTGCGGTGTCCTCGCCGTGAGGACACCAAACTTTGACGTTTTGACTGTTGCCAGTCACGAAGAATACATTTGATTTCTATAAAAAATAGTTGAGGGTGACATAGCTCCACGAGAAACCTTTACTTTTTAGCACGTCATTTCCCGTAAAAAAAAAATGTCACGATTATTTTTAACAGCACTGACATCTGCTGAAAAATGCAAGAATGCGAGAACAGCTATATAGATTGCCCAATGCTGAAAAAAGGGCAGCCATTGCCATCGCTCGACTTAACTACCAGCAAGATGATGGACGATCGAAATGTTCATGCATGCCACAGATCTAGAGACCCTTTTTTGACGAGGGTTACCCTTTGGTTGGAGGGAGGGTTAACCCTTTGAGGCTCAACCCTTTCCCTTGCTGTGCGGCACAGCCAGCTGTCGTCAAAAAAAGGGTCTCTAGATTTGTGGCGATGAACATTTCGATCGTCCGCCATCTTGCTGGTAGTTAAGTCGAGCAATGGCAACGGCTGCCCTTTTTTTAGCATTGGGAAAGGATTGTGCTTCAAAGGGTTAAGAACCGGACAAGATTTGACACTCAACTCCTTTTCACTTTTACACAGTCCTATCGTACAGTGCTGATTTCGATCGTTGAGAATAATGGCAACGAAATGCAAATGCAATATGCTCTCAATAGCAGAGAAGAAGATTATTGATGCTGTTGATGAAGGAAGAAAGAAAAAATTTGAAATAGCCAAAGACTTCATTATCCCCAGCAGCACATTATCGGCAATTTTAAAACACAAAGAGGTGATTTTAAGAAGTTTTGCTGACCATCAAGAGAATAGGAAAAAATAAGGAGTGGCGACTTCCCGGAGGTTGAAAAGTGTTTGACGAAGATTGATTTCGCAGTGCCAGTCTCAGAACATACTACTCGGTGGAAACATGCTGAGAGAAGAGGCTGGGGATTTTGGAAAATAGTTGGGATTAACAGACTTTAAGGCAAACACTGGCTAGTTTGAAATTTTTAAGAAAAGAAACAACATTACATTTTACAAAATTTGTGGCAAAAGTGGCAGTGTAAGTGATGAAGCCTGTATTGAATGGCTTAAGAAATTGACTCCAATTTTTAAGGAGTATGATCCCCAAAACATTTTTAATGCAGATGAAACTGGTCTATTCTTCAAATGTCAACCTGATTAAACAATGCCTATTAAAGGTGAATCATGTCATAGCGGAAAGAAAAGTAAAGAAAGAGTGGTTTTGCTGTTGTGCGTTAACGTGGACGGCTCCAAAAAATGGAAAACCCTTATGATAGGAAAATCAAATAAGCCAAGATGTTTTGCAGGCATTAAGTCATTTCCTGTGGATTATGAAATGAATACTAGGGCTTGGATGACTGGCGAGTTGTTTGAAAACTGGCTAAAATCATTAGACAAAAAAATGGCTTGCTCTTGTTCTTTTTATAGACAATTGCAAAGCTCATCCTAGAGCAATCAGATCACAGTTAAAGTCAGTAAGAGTAGAGTTTAAGCCACCAAACACAACTTCTAAGCTGCAACCCTTAGACCAAGATATTATCCAGAACTTTAAGATAAAGTATTGGCATGAAGTGATAAAGAAGTGCATAGCTGAAATTGATGGAGGAACCAAATCTGTTGTGGACATATTGCAGGCAATGAGAATGGCTGACAAAGCCTAGAATTGCGTTGAAGCAAAAACAATTGCGAATTGTTTTTAAAAGGCAGGCTTCATAAAGGATGTTGAAGTCTGCAATTCTGTCATGGAAATTTTCATTGACACTCATGCTGCTTAATCAATCAATAAAGAATGGCTCCTTATTTCTAATGCGTTGCAAGTAGACCCATCAACAACCTTTAAAAATTTTGCCAAAATTGACCAGAATGTAGAAATTTGCAGAGACCTAACTGATGCAGACATTGTAGGAGAGTGATATCACTCTCCGAAGATACTGATGAAAAGTGGGAACCTGCTACAAATATAACTTTTAAAGAGGCTTTAAATTGTATAAAAACCATGCCTACATTCATTGAATCCAGCCCGAATATGACAACAGAGACATTTAGAGCTATCACACACATTAGATACTTTAAGTAAAACAGGGTAAGTTGATTACATGAGTATTTGTATTTATTTTTTACACGATTTTTGATAACTAAAATTTTTATACATTTCCCCTTGAATTCGAGAGTTGACTGTACATGAATCTTCATGTTAAATTGTGAAATAGCACATTTTTAAAAATACTTATTAGCCATCTCAAGTACTGGATTGATTGCTTCTGATAAAATGCACTAGTTTTAAATTTAATTATGCAAAAATAGTTTTCTTTGAAAATATAGTATAATTAAGCTCACTGGATTTAGTTCTTTCTTTTTGAAATTAAATTCAACCATTTTCATATAGCAATGCTTATTTAAAGATTAAGAAAACTTTCAAATTGTGTGAAAGAATCATCAAACTCTGAGTGTAGTTTTTCAGGAAGGGCTGTAAAATATTTAAAAAAAAAAAAAAAAAAAAAAAAATGTTTCGGATAAATAACATAGATTTTTTTTAATATAAAATTCATAAATACTGTTTATATAAAACCTTATCTATTTCAAACTATGAAGCTTTTTGAAAATGTGCTTTTTAGAAAATTCATCATTAAACTATATTTTAATGGAAATGTTTAAATGGTAACTCATTTTTTGAACTATAGGTTAAACTTTTAAAAATCTGTTTAAAAAAAAAAAAAAAAAAAAAAAAAAAAAAAAAAAGACTCATACAGTTGTATCTTTAAAATTTTACTTTCATTTATTTTCATTACTTTCTCTTTTAAAAGGCTATTTTAATAATTATTATAACTGAGCAATAATTAATGTTTCCAATTTTTATTGTAGGCTTATCACTGATCTAAAATCTTTGAAGCCCATTTCCAACATTAATTTAATTTCCACTTACTTATCTACAAAAAATATTGAAGTTTTACAATTAGTCAAGTTCAGTTCTGGCAAAAATTCTGAAGAGGTATTTACTCAATTAAAAATTTTATCTTTGAAAACATATGTATATACTGCATGTTTCATCTAAGTAATGTGTATTTTTTTCTTCATAATCAAACACTAGGATTTTTTTGTGTTTTCTATTATTAGTGTTCCATGTTTACATATATAAACATATATATTTATCTTATGTAGATTTTGATAATATCTTATACTTTCCTTTTTTTTCTTTTTTTTTGGAGGGGGGGGGGGAGGGCAAATTTTGAAATAGAATTTATTTACATCATGCAACTTAAGTAATAAATTGTGCTAAGTTTGAAGTTTGGGCAGAAATACTATTTAACCCTTGGTGTATTCATTTTTATCACATTTTTCAGTTTTTGCTGATACCTGGAGTGTTAGTTAAATTTCTGACATAAATTTAATGAAACAACAATAACTTTTCTGTAAAATATCTGTCACATTGGTGAAAAATGTGCATAACACTTTGTCATCCTTTATCATTTTTTGCAAATCTCATAATCACCTGGTGAATAGATGTTGGAAAATTGGCTAATGCGTTTGAACTTTTGACGTGAGTAAAATTAAGGTAATAATTGTGCAGATAAAATGTCTATCCACTACGCATGAAAGTGTTAAGAGTGAAACAAGTTATTTCTATATTGATTATGTGTGCATGTTATACTAAAAATATTTGCTTAAGAAATCTCAAGCTTTTTGACATAGAAAAGCAGAAGATCTCTGGCATTTCAATTTCAGGAACTTGGCATGTCTGTCATTGAATACGGTATTGTTAGACTTTCCATGTTAAAATAATATGCCAACACACTTAGAATGCATAAAAGTACTGCTATTTACAACTGATAATAGCTTTTATAATTTCTATCATTTGCACATTCTTATTGGATGATATCATGAAGATGTACTGACGCAACACAGATTGCTTAGCATTAATTTTTTTTTTTTTTTTTTAAATCCTATCCATGTCCTTATTCACACAACTAGTATTAAGACAAAATGTTTTGGTCACCAGTTTTGTGTTGTACACTACCACTGTCACTTCGAATAACATAATATGTTTATTTTTACTAAATTGATGATGTTTTAAAAGTTTACTTTATGCATATATATATATATACACTGGCGTAGCCAGGGTGGGGCCCACCGGGCCCGTGCCCCCCCCCCCCCCCCAAATTTTTTCAGTTGTTATATATATATAACAATTTGTAAAAATGGATCGTCTCAGAATCCTTGTGTGATATTTGTCTAATCTTTCTGATAAACGTTTTCTAGATCCTTTCACATTGAGAACGAAGTAAAAAACAAGTCAATAAAAAGGTTAAAAAGTGCCTTTAATCACTAACCCGAGGTGACTTTCGACACGCCTACACACCAGAAAAATATACATCTGGGCAATATCCTACTCCCGGGATACTAAAAATTTCCCCCTCCCTATAACCTCTGCTCGTTACTGTTGTACCCTGTGAAGTATGTATCCCCAAGTGTTATCAGCTTTCATGGCCACCTGTGGTATTTTTAAACTATGGTGTATACAAAAATATTACTTTCTACTAACGATAAAATTACAAGGAGGGGCACAAGCTGGCCCTTTCCCTATCATTCCCAAGGTCTAGACGCTCGTGTCTTTTTGACTTATGTTTTGCTCTGTCCAGTTGGTGGGTTCGAATAGAGATTATGGCCTCAAGAAAGTGCCCGTTGAGTAGAAGTATAGGAGAAATTTTTTATAAAATTCCAAAAATTATACATAGTTTGCCCGCTAACAATGAAGACTCAAATCTACAGGAAGCGGAAAAAGCCATAGATGAACAGATATTTCCAGAAAACTTCAGAAAGCACATCAGGAAAAAAAACTAAAGTAAATACTCAATATTTCATTGTGTGTTTTTAAATGATAATATAAACGATGACATAAAATACGACATAATATCTTCTTAAGTATGTTGAAAAATTTGTATTATCATATTTTCATTAATATGTAATTTAAGAAATGTTTCCTTTATACCCACCCTTTCAACTGACAAGAGGGTAAATCTGTAATTTGTTTTTCTGTTTTAAAGTTTTATAAAACTTTATAAATACCATTTTATATGCTCTGGTAAAGAATAATAAATCAATAGTATTTGAAATATCTAGGGATGCACTTGATATTCGGCTAATTTATTAATATCCGAAATATCATCGGAATTCCGAATCACAATCACCAGATATCCGACTTCTCTTTCGGATATCCGGGTCACGACTAAGTAAGTCACGACTAAGACTATCCACAGTCCACTAAGTCTGTATTTTTTAAATAAAAACTACTCTCAGTAATGTTTTCTTCTTAATATTTTTACTACTCACAGTTTTTAAAAAAATTAAATATTCTTAAGTGCTTTCCTTTGTAATTTAAAATCGCAACCAATCAGAACAGCAGTTTTGCTTTGAAATTAATCTGAAAAATCGGAGCTTAATACCAGGCCCGGACTGGCCAAGGTGTACGACTGTCTGCAGACTGGTGGGCCCCCACCCTCGGCGGGCCCTCCCAGCTGAAGGCGGCCCCACAAACAGAAAAGAGAAAGAAAATAAAAAAAGTGCTATACCTATAGCATTGGAATGAAGTTTGACACATACAAAATTTTTTGCAGCTGCAATTGCGCCTCAGAAGACTTCAAAATACTTCATTTTAAATGCAGTTCTCAAAATTTCTTGAGTGAGGGTTCCCGAATGAACAAGGGATTAATTAATATGAATGATGCATATTAATTAATGGATCAATGTTTTATTAATGCATTAATTATCAAGCATAATTAATTAATAATAACACCATACTTCCCCCCCCCGCATACCCCGAAAGTTAACACATCCTATTATTTATTGGTTACACAATAACCCGGCCCCCCCCCCTTTCTCTTGAGACGGGCGAGCCCCTACCCTCCTAGTCCGGCCTGCTTAATACCTTTATTTTCTGATTCTAAAATAAGACATTAAGTTGCTCATTAAAATGTGAATTTCTATTAAATATATTTTTCTTCTAAGTTAAACAATTAAACAGACCTATTTTCAGTTTTTGTTTTTTAAATTGTACGTTAAAACTTTGTACTCATGCAGGGTGCCGAAGCCCGAGCCCGAAATTCCAGCTAATAAATAGGTATATAAAAGTCAATGACTTCATTGGTAGAATATCATAAATTTTGTCGTTTGTGCAAATTAAAGACAAATATAACAGCAAACTATTAATCCACTACCTAATTCGTTATATTAAAGTTTATCAAATAATATTAATTAGTTTATTTCTCCCGAGAATCACTTTTTAAAATCTGTTTACAAGAAATACGTTCAACAAAAGAGAAATTTCTCACAAGCTCGAGCCCGGTTCGGGCTCGGGCTGAGTCCATATCATCTCTAGTGCCCACCCCCCTGACTTATGGCTCACCAACTAGCGATGAGTTCAAACCTTCCCCCCTCAATAATTTTGAGAACTCATACGTTTTGGAAAGTTTTGTGCGTCTGTTTTTTTCCTTTTTTACTAAGAAATCAAATCCGGTGTATTTTTACTATTTAATCTTCCCAATATTACGTAAGATGTACTTTGAAAAGATTTAATTAACAACTCAACACTTATTCAAGTCGAAAATTTGCAATTAATTATATTTTTTAAGGCTGCTTAAGTAGAAAAATTCTATACATTTTGAACCAACTTTATTCCAAAAACCAGAATTTTCGAATATTTTCCTCTAGTGACGTCTGTGTTATTTTAATACGTATTTTGTTAGCAATGTGCAGAAAATTTTAATCTTGTGATCAACCTTATTCCAAAGAGCAGAGTTTCGGATTTTTTTTTCAAGTGATGTCTGGGTTATTTCAATATTTTGTCTGCATTGTATACGTATAATATTCTAATCCTGTCACCAACCGTATACAGTGGTTTTCTCCGAAACTTAGCGTAAATACGGGTTAGGACCCCTTAGAAAGACCCCCACGGAGGGCACCCCACCCTTCGGCCTAGAGCCCACGAGGAGCTAATCGGCCGTAATCCCACAAGCAAACAAACAAACCTTATACAGAAGGGCAAAGTTTTGGAAGATTCTCCTTAAGTCATATCTTTGTTATTTTAATATTGTATTTGAATTGTGTAGGGTATTTTAATCTAGTAATCAACTTTATTCCAGAAACGAGAGTTTTGGATGATTTTCTTCAAGCTATATCTTTCTTATTTTAATATTGTGTTTGCATTATTTAGAATATCTTAAATTTGTGAGCAAGCAACATTATATTAAAAACAAGCATTTTGAAAAAATAAAAGGTAAATAAAAAAATCTAGTCATAAGATTTTCTAGGTTAATTATGTGTTACTGCATAAAACTGTACATTTTGACTTATTAATTGCAATAAGAAACTGAGTTAGTACAGCCTGTGCATTATAATTAAAGGTTTATTTTTTTTAATTAGCGTCGCTGTTCTGTGGCTGTTAATTATAAAAATAATAATAGGTTTGTGTTTGCGTGATCTTCATTATAAAATACAGGTTGATTCAAAAATAACGTGACCAATTTCAGAGCATCATAAAATTTTATTGAATTAAGTTATTTACACGAAATTTTCAATGTGGTTTCCTTTAGCATAGTACGCTTTACGTAAATTTTTAGGTCAAGCCAAAAGAGCTTTTTAGACCATTTTTGGAGGTATTTTTCCAACTTCCTCTTTGATTGCTTTTTAAAGCCCTTAAAGTGTTCTTACCTTACGTCTATTTAATTGTTCTTTTAAGTATCCCATAAAAAAATAATCGCAATTAGCACAGTCAAGGGATGATGGTAGCCATTTTTCAGGGGAAATAAAGTTAATTTTTTTAAAATCTTTCAGCCATTTGACAGTTGACCTTCCAGTATGACTTGGTGCAGAATCTTGGTGTAAAACTAAGTTTTCTTGGGGGTAAAGACGTTTACTTTCTTTGATCATGTGCTCCAGAACTTTATTCTGATAGTATTTAGCATCAATTTTGACCTTTGGTTCTACAAAAAATGGTTTTATTAAGTCTTGAGAGGACATTCCCATCCATACCACAGTACCTAACGTCCAACTTGCCTTCTGCAAAACAGCTGCGTCTTTGCGACGCTGTTCGCGTGAATATATTGAACCTCATTTTGCCAGACTCCTTTTGCCTTTTGTGAATAACAGAACGTTTTCTTCGTTTTTCTACAGTGTTTGCAGATATTTGATGACAAACTAGTTTCTTCAATTTTTATAGGCAATTTTCTTTATCTCACGACAAATTGTCGACTGGAATACCTGTAGTTTCTTTTCTAAAGTTCTTTGAGGAAGAGGATTTTCTACAACGATAAGTCTTTTCAGCTTCTTTTTTTCTTTTTCACCAAGGACTTCCTTTCGTCCACATTTCCCCCCTGGAGCTCTTGATTGCCAGCCAAATTTTATTTCTTTTCAAAGTTTAGATAGTTATACATTAGAAAAATGCCTTTTCTGAATTTTAAATGCTTTATTTATAACAGAATTTGAGCAACCATCCTACAAAAGCTTAAAAATTTCGTTTCGGGTTTGAGGATCTAATTTCGGAGCCAAAATTTACTCCCACTAATAAAAGTAGTTCGATTGGTAATTTAAACGTTTAATTTTTAAAATAAAACTGGTGGTAAATTAAAATTTACCATAAATAATTATACGCTTTTAAAATTGGTCACACTAATTTTGAATTAACCTGTATGTATTAGTTATATGCAGCTGCAAATGAGCTGATTGAAAATCCGGGATAGATTGATATATTTCCTGTTTATAACAAAAAAATTTTACATAGAAATATTTTTTACTACGGTCTTTATTGAGAATTAAAAATCATTTATTTAGTTTTCTTTTCAGTATCTCCATTTAGATATATTTATTATAGAATAAGACTTATTGTAGTAGCAGATACGTGCCTGGATTTAAAAAAAAAATCTTATCTGGTTGAGATAATCGCCAGACAAACCGGTACATAAGCATCTATCTACAGATAATTATACTGAAGAATTATTAATTAACTCGCGAAATTAATACTGAATAGCATCTTAAACATATATTTAAGGATATTTTTGTGAAATTACTAATTAAGTAATATTATATTTGGAATTAACAATTAGAATCTTATTTTTAGTTATAATTAGTACTTAGAATATTATTTCTAATTATAATTAATAATTATAATTTTTAAAATTTAAGATTAATTAATAATTAAAATATTTCTAATTACAATTAATAATTAGAATTTTAATTAGTTGGACGAATTTCTCTGTGCCCCTCCCGAAACAAAATCCTGGCTACGCCAGTGTATATATATATATATATATATATATATATATATATACGCACTGAAGAGCCAAAAAAAGCTGGTACACCTGCCTAATATCGTGTAGGGCCCCCTCAAGCAGGCAGAAGTGCAGCAACACGACGTGGCATGGATTCGATTAATGTCTAAAGTAATGCTGGAGGTAATTGACACCTTGAATTCTGCTGGGCTGTCCTTAAACCAGTAGGAGTAAGAGGGAGTGGAGATCTCTTCTGAACAGCATGTTGCAAGGCATCCCCAGATATGTTCAATAATGTTCATGTCTGGGGATTTTGGTGGCCAGCCGAAGTGTCTAAATTCAGAAGAGTGCTCGTGGAGCCACTCTGTAGCAATTCTAGACATGTGGGGTGTCGCATTGTCCTGCTGAAATTCTCCAAGTCCGTCGGAATGCACAATTGACATGAATGAGTGCAGGTGATCAGACAGGATGCTTATGTACCTGTCACCTGTCAGAGTCGTATCTAGACGTATCAGGGGTCCCATATCATGCCAACTGCACACGCCCCATACCATCACAGAGCCTCCACCAGCTTGAACAATCCCCTGTTGACATGTAGAGTCCCTGGATTCATGAGGTTGTCTCCATACCCATACACATCCATCAGCTCGATTCAATTGGAACCGAGACTTATCAGACCACGCAATGTGTTTCCAGTCATCAACAGTCAAATGTCGGTGTTGACGGCCCTAGGCGAGGCATAAAGCTTTGTGTCGTGCAGTCAACAAGGGTACACGAGTGGGTCTTCGGCTCCGAAAGCCCATATCGATGATGTTTCGTTGAATGATCCGCACCAAATGGCCCAGCATTAAAATCTGCAGCAATTTGTGGAAGGATTACACATCTGTCCTGCTTAATGATTCTCGGCAGTCGTTGTTGGTCCCGTTGTTGCATGATTTTTTTTTCCGGCTGCAGCGATGTCGTAGATTTGATGTTTTACCGGATTCCCGATATTCACGGTACACTTTTGAAATGGTCGTATGTGAAAATCCAAATTTCATCACTACCTCGGAGATGCTATGTCCCATCTCTTGTGTGTTGACTATAACACCACGTTCAAACTCGCTTAAATCTTGATAACCTGCCATTGTAGCAGCAGTAACCGATCTAACAACTGTGCCAGACACTTGTTGTCTTATATAGGCATTGCCGTACTCTGATTGGTTCCATATCTCTTTATTTGCATATGCATGCCTGTACTAGTTTTTTTGGCTCTTCAGTGTATATATATATATGTACTAATCCAATCTGGAATTTACTTTGCTAGAAGAGATGATGAAATACACACAGCATTTTGTGGCATGCAATTTTTGTACTACTATACATTGACTGCATTTGAGTCAATTTAACATTACCAAAATGAATGATAAGTTTTATGCTATGTACAAATAAAATGTTTTTCATTGGCAATCCTTATAAATATGAGAGTTTTTTCATAATGTAAACAAAATAGTTAGAAATAACAGTTTTGGCACAGATGTTTTTTTCTTTTTTGTATATTTGAAATATGATTGTTGTTATTTTAGGATGAGGAGCTATCTGCAAAACTTTTCTTCTATTTAGATGCTTTGTCAAACATAATGGATTTAGTTCCTGGCTGTTTTAAAGAAAATGTTTCACAGTTTAGAAATCTTTTAATAAATTTATTTGAGTAAGTAAAATGTTCTGAACTGGAACTAATTTGCATGAAAGCATACCTAGTACAATTTTTTTTATGATTGCAGAATAATTAGAATTTATGAAAATCAGTGTATTAATACAGTATTTTTTTTTTAACAAAATATTTCAAAAACAAAGTTTTTCATTTTGTCAGGATTAGTCAATTCAGTATCCCCCCCTGCCTCCCATGGCAGAGAATAAGGCAAACATTTAACAGGCAAATAAGAGCATTGTAAAATGTTAAAAGTCAATGTCTCATCATTTGATTTCTAGCACTCCAATATTTTCCACCACAGAGCCTCCAGGCATCTCCTGTTGTGGGTCCTGTCCATTTCTTCATTTAACCCTCAGAGTGGGCAATTTGGGTTAGTAAAACTCCAATACGAAAGAGATGGCTTGCTAAGCAATCGTGACCAATCTCATCGATTCAGTAAAAGTTACATTTGAAATTTTAATTCTACGCTAAATAATCTTATTTTCTTTTTCTGACATTTTATCCAAATTTTGATGACATCATTATAAATTTTATGTATGGGGAGATATCAGGCATAATTATGAAGGAGGTTGAGATGAACCAGATGAATCAGAATCACAGATGGAAATATGTGAATCCTCATGCATATTCAGTTAATAATTATTGTTTAAAAAAATAATAAATAAGTAAAAGTAAATATTGTTTAAAAATGCCTTGGAAGTATCTGTAAAATTTCCAATTCTACTCTACTCAGTAATTTTTTCTTCCCCCCCCCCCCCCAAAAAAAAAAAAAAACACGGCACTAAAATCAATCATGTTAAGTTGCATTTCAATTTGAATGATGTGTTACAATGTTTGGAAAGTAAAACCATTTGTAGAGAAACTTAGTAAAGAAACTAATTTCAACACCCTTTTTAATAAATTGTTAACCATTGTATGTAAACAATTTTTTGACCCTGCATTGTTATAGGATTTTTATTCATCTTTGTTCCCTCTATTATACTTTACAATAATGTCAGATATTTTTGTAACTATGTATATTGACTATGCTATTTTTGAGGGTGGCCGCTGACCATGAAATATGAGAGAATCGGGAAATTTATAGGTTCTTGAAAAGTCAGAAAATTGAGTTAAAAACCAAGAATGGAACAGACAACATATAACTCTAATGTGAAAGAAAATCTTTTTTACACCATGAAATGTATGTTTAAAAGTTTTCCTTCTCCTTAACACAGCCTTTCTTAAGCGGTTTATTTTGTTAGCTGAAAAGTTACATTTTGTGTGTATGTCTTTGTGGTATTTTGAAACATTTTTCAACTATTAAAATCTAGCAACTATGTTTTTCCACATAATTTTGTTCTTAATTATTACATTTTACTATTTTTAAATTGTAAATTGTAATAAAAATTGTATGTCTGTCTAGTGAAAACATTTAAATTGTTATGGGCTCTTAATCCATAATCCTAATTAATCAGATTTTTTGGGTTATTCCAACTCATTGAAAGATTAGTTCAAACTTGTATAAATATCAGGAAATTTGCAGATATATTCACTGTATGTCCCGACCTACTTTACACCCTATATTCTGACCTGGAATGATGCGGAAAATAAAGAAATTGACAAATGATAGTTTGCTGGTCATCCTATAATACTTAGATAATACTTTAAAATACTTGTCCCATCTTTTGCTGTAAATCCTTTATCATCTGTTTATTTAATGTAATGACAATTTCTTTGATTAAATAATTTGCCCACCTGTCCATGATTTTTATAATCTCATTTCATTTCACAATATAAACTGAAGCATTTAAATATCTATTGCTGACGATCAAATGAATTTTGATTAGTATTGAAATAGTTATATAAACATATTATATTTTAGTGAAAAGTTGCATATTATGTTGTGTTATCTTAAAATGTCTAAAGTAAAATAGATTTTAAGATAAATAAAACTATAACATTAAATTCCGGTTTCATTCAATTAATTTCTACTGTGAGATATAGCAACAAAGTTAATTTGTTAAACCTTTCTTTGTTGGTCATGTTGTCTTTTATAAGTCCTCTGCTAGATAAGAAGTAGTTTTTGATCAGAGAATTACGGAAGAAAGTAATTTCACTATTTTGTATGTGTTCAACAAGTACATAAAGGTACAAAGGTTCAACAAGTACGTAAAGGTCTTTAAATGTCGTGACTGTTAAAAGATTTGCAGCTAATAATTTGCTAAACATATTTCATGGAATGTAATGATATAAATGTAACCGGTTTTGTATTATTTATTTTAATCATAAATTATTTTTTTTTTTTTTCAGCTGTCTAATTTCATGCTATTTACCATTTGCTGTTGATAATACTAGTCAAAATATAATTAAAAGCTCTCTTGTGAAAAATACTTTCCCATTGCTATCTCGTTTATATGCAGATGAAGACTTTTTGAAATCAGTCATTGTAACTGAACCAGGTGATTAATCTTGCTTTTAAAATTTTTCTTCTAACCATTTATGTTCTGCTATTATTTTATGAGGTAATTAATATTACATATTTATTACAGACAGGAAACTTCATTTAAGTATCATACTGTTAAAACTGTGCTCACTACAGTTTATGGAAAGTAAGTAACTTTGATGTATTCAATTTCATTTTTGTATTGTAAATTTATTTTTTTAATTATATTTTGTTTTAATAGTTGATGATATAGTTTAAGAAATATTAGTATTTTCAAAATAGTTTTATGAAAATTTCAATGCAAATTATTCTTATTTATAAAGTTATGTAATAATTTAAGTAAAATGTGCAACATTTTCAACAGTTCTATTATTCTTGAAATTATAAATAAGTTATAAAATATCCCCTAAGTTACACACTTACACACACAAACCATTTTCTGAGTACAATAGAACCTTGATTATCTGAAACTCTTTTTTACTCAAAAGTCATTTTGAAACAATTTTTTAAAATATTTTCCTTTTCATATTGATTTGAGGTTATTATAATATTTGTAATAAGGTTAAAAAACTTTATTTGAACTGAATGTTTTTACTGTTGTTCAGTGTTGATCTGGCAAATTATCTGAAAAAGATATACCATTATTTGTAGAAAATTAAATACACTCTTTAAATTATAATTATTCTTAGTTGGAAAAAAATATCCAGATTAGACACAAATAATTTTACTCACTAAATGACTTGCAAGAAATGTCATTATTTTTCTGTATAATACATTTAGTTTACATGTAGCTCCCCAAGGTTTAAGACCAGCTTGAAACAAGTCCAAAAGATCACAGTTCTTATTCTAGTTTTATAATTTTGTTGGCTTTATATATATTTAAAAAAAAAAAAAAAAAAAAAAGGTTAACCTAAATATTGATTCTATATCCCTGTGCCAGGTAACCTAAAAAGTTTAAAAGTGTTTCACCTTTTACCATGTAAATTTGCCCACCTGTGTATTCCAGGCTTTAATAAATTGCTTATACAGTGAATTCCTTAAGATAGACTGACATGGAAGTTTTTTGAAATATCATCATCAGGTCAATTTTTTGAGTTGAGATACGAATCAGAATTCAGCTTATGAGCTATTTATAAGTGAAGAAGTGTGATGTTAAATTATTAGGATGATACCTGCCTGCCAAAGCTTTTTAAATGGGGTAAATTCCTTTCACAGTAGCTTCTTAAACAGGTTCGCTTTATATGCATTAAACTTTTATTTTGATACATAAACTGACACTTTGTGCCTTGCATAATTGTTGTCTATGATCTTTATCGTCATATCAGTTAATAATTAATCTTTTCTGTCCCATGTTTATACATTTTATATTTATACATTTTACATGTTTATACATTTTATTACAGATGCTTCATTACAGCTTAAAGGAAACTTCGTGAAAGACATATTTTCTGATTTTCTGTCAAGTAAGACTATTAAATTTTGATGCAGTGAAAAATAAATTTTTGTGTTAATATACACATAATAATAACTGACCTATAAAATGTAATAATACAGTGAAAGCTGCATATAACGATATTGTCTATAGCAATTAACCTGCCTATATCGATATTTCCCTTGGTCTGACAGCATTTCCATTTACTCAATATATTATAAACCTGCGAATATGTATTTTTACAGGCTCCTGCCTATAAGGATAATTTTAATACTTACAAAAAATTTTGTAGTACGTATAATCAGGGGTTGCGCTGGCTCTTTTTAACATTTCGCCAATTCATTCACCAAATTAGATTTTTCTGGACATCATTAAGAAAAGCAATTGTCAATATTTTCGCCAAAATGTATTTTCTTTCGCCAAACTAATTTTATTTTTGCAATTTGCGACATTGGCGATCAACAGCGCGACCCCTGCATATAATACAACATTGTCAATGCTTGTATGCATGTTTGTTACTCTTTCATGCTGAAACGGTTTGACAGATTTGGATGAAATATGGAATCCTGGATTAAAAAACAGGCTACTACAAAAAAAAAACACTGTTCCTATTATATACAAAAAAAAAACCTATATTTTATCCAAAAAAAAAAGAATACAAGAGTTTTTATTTTACAAAGCCATCAGCAGATGGCTCATACTTATAGAATATGCAGTTTTTAATTTTAAAAAATCCTTTTATCGTCTGCTACGCTTGGAAAAAGAATAAACCTGAATAAGTTTTTTCTTCTGACGTGGATTTATAAGCGGGTTCCGGCCAAGGACACAAACAAACAAACAAAAAAAACATGTTACACAAACAAGCAAAAAAGTAAGTTTTTGAAACCTTCATTCAGTTTGAATTATGCATTTTTCTGCGTGCCTTTTTCCTCCATCTATTTCTAATGTATTACATCAAGATAAAGGATATTAGAAATATCAATTTTAAATTTGTTTAATCACACTAATGAATAATGATACACTTTCCAACTTAATGGAATAAGGAAGACGCATGGATTATGATACGCTTTCAATATGTAGCACTTTAGTGCATATTTAAAATCTGAAAGTGTTTCAGATTTTCTTACTTCTTTTTTTCCTTTCGATTTTTTGATAACGCCCAATGTATCTAGAAGCTCTTCAGAATTCATATAGGACAAAAATAAATTGTACTTTTTTGTAGGTTTTTATCGTTTAGCCGTCTTATTTTTGTAACCAGGGGTGGCCCAACACGGCATCTGGGCACCAACTTCGAAGGGACGTCATTTCGAATTCAAAAATTAAGTAGATCATAAAAGAAGGGCGTCTTTTTTACGTTAGCAGGGGGTGCCACTTACTCTAGGGCCGCCCCTGTTTGTAACCATCTTAATTTTAAATTCCATTCAGAGAGAGAATCTGAGATATTTCAGTGCCAAGGAAGCTGGTGAGAAACACAAGATTTATTAAGATGGCGAACCAACTGGTCGTCAGAGGCAGCTAGTGGAATAATTAAAATCTGCAGCATGGGAGAGGGAAAAAAAATTATAAACTTTTTCAATCATATAGTTCCTTGAAATTAGTTTTTGGTGCACTAAAGCCTTTTATCTATTATCACATGATACAATAAATTTCATTTGAAGAAAAGTATCTTTATTTTTTCTTTTAATGCTATAATGCAATAGAATTCATACATCTACCTTCATGTATATTGTTAATAAAAATTTTAAATAAAGTTTTCGATTTATCGAAACATGAAAGCACATGAAGGTTGGTTTACATATGTAGCAATTCTCAAATCAAAAGAAGGTAATTAATATGTTAAAAATATGCATTGTGCCCTCTACTTAATGTAAATTCAACACTTGACTTCTAAATCAATATAGAAAGTATGCACATTGCTGATTGAAGTGTTATTCTGCATAGTAAATTTATTTACCAATGTTTTCATTATTAGAAAACACCTTTAATGTTTATATAATCTGGAAAAGCTTAACCTGTCTATAATGATATTTATTTTAGGATCAATAAGGGAAAAAAAAAAAAAGTTAAATTTATTTTACCTTTGTTTTCATTATTAGAAAACAGATTTAATGTTCAAATAATGTAGAAAAGCTCAACTTCTCTATGACGATAAACGTCCCGTAATGATGTTTACTTTAGGTCCCAACAATATTGTTATACACAGGTTTCACTATCATTAGTATATCCTACATACTGTCATACAGAAGTACCTAACCTGCTGTTTTGTATTGCATAGTAGAAATGCATTTAAGCCAAATATATTTAAGCCACATGCTCTTTTTTAATAATACTCTTAGTAAATGCTAAAACTTTTTTAATTTGTCTTAGCCTGGAAAAACATTAAATTAAAATTTTATTCTTTTTCGATTATAAAAATTCTCAGAAAATTTAAGAATTTAAAATGATCATGGAAATTGTTATTGAAGCCCTTGTTGAAATGATCGCCACAAATCCATTGTGGTTCTAGGTTGAATAGATTATTATTTGCTCATACGAACATAAAAGAAATACGAAAAATATTCACTTTTAGACATTAATTTCTTATTATTTTACAATTATATGTTATTGTTTACCACAAATCTTGAAAAAAAAAGACTTTTATATCCAGCAAAAACTTTTCTGATCATAATTTAGAGAGGAATTATTAAAAAAATTATAAAAATCAGTGATTTGTGCCAAAAAATTGAAAAATTGTTTTAATTTCTACAAAAGCAAACTTTCATTAAAAAAAATTATTTTCCTTAGTTTTGGCATAGGAGAAACTAAAATTTAACATGTAGAAGTCAGACCCAAAAACCGTGTTGACCGGTGTTATGACTCTCTTTAAATTTACATTTTGAATCATCATTATTCTGCCATTT
This sequence comes from Cheiracanthium punctorium, assembly GCA_038373885.1. NCBI lineage: Eukaryota > Metazoa > Arthropoda > Arachnida > Araneae > Cheiracanthiidae > Cheiracanthium > Cheiracanthium punctorium. Next base: position 1,804,657 of record JAWZYV010015215.1, read on the forward strand.
TTATTAACTTGTTGAATAATATAGTTGCATTTATCTGATACAGTGTAACCTTGTTATCTTGAAAACTTGATATCTCAAATTTTCTAGTGCCCCTTTGACTTCAAGATATAGAGGTTATGCTGTATATATTATAATAGTAAATGATCAAATTTTAAGAGACCTCTGAAATAATTAATTATCTAGAACCCTTTTTAATGGAATGAAAGACAGTTATCTTAACTTATATTTATTTTGACATGTATATTTAATTTGTGTAGATACTGCTGAAGATGATATGAAAATAGTTCACAGTGCTATACCCCGATGTACAGTAACTAAGATTAAAACTGAAGAGTAAGATTTTTATACCTTATTGTTTATGCTTAACTTTTATGTTCAAATTAAATTTTTAATACATGAACACAACCTTTTATGTATAAATTTTAGTCTTGTTTTAAGATCGAAATTATTATTTTTTAAATAAAAAAGAGTAGCATTTTTTTAATGAGTTCTTAGTGGCTGTATTAGGATTCTTAAAACATTACTTTTTGTAAATAATCATACAGGTAGAAACTTGTTTCCCTTTTGAATAATTTTTCTTATTTTTTATATATTTTCTGTACTGTATTTCTTATTTATCTAAATAGATTATTGATTTTTATGTTGAACAATATTATACATATCTCTGAAATACTTAATTAGTTTCTTCTTTTTTCTTTTTTGTTTACAAATAATGTACTATAATTTCTTTTTGATTTTTATTTTTAGATCAGTAACATTATACAAGTTTGCATATGAACAAATGACAAAGTTTTTAAAATCAATGCCAGATTTTAGCATTAGAGAGTTGGTAAAGTTATTCTTTTATAATTTTTTTTAAGCAAATAATTCTATTGCTAAATATGCATCTGCAGTGCATTCCAGTTATTTGGAACACGTTGAGACAAAAAGCAATTTGCCCCATTTATCAGAAGTTGAAATAAAGAAGTTGATAGTACAGTAGAACTCCAATCATCCAAATCAATTGGGACAGGACCCCATTCAGATAATCGAAAATTTTGATAGTTGGATTTTTTCAGAAAAAAGGGTCTAGTACGTATTTTAATTAATTACTGTGTGTATGTATGTTGAAAATGGGAGACAGAAACTATTTTTAAGTAAAAGAGCTTTTAATCAATTAAATGAAAAGATAACATGTTTACATGTTAAGCATACTATGAAGTGCTGTACATTAGTACACTATGTAAGTAGTGTACTAATGTATATGTACTGTACTGTAAATGAAAATTATTGCTCACATTGAACCTACACAAGCTTTGCAAAGGGAAGGCCTATAGCAGGCATAGACAGAGTTATTACAATATTTTGCGAATCGCAGTACATTTCCATTAAAATTTCTTTTCTTCTGAAATTCTGAAAGTGATTAGGATAGTCAGAGTTCAGATAATTGGAGTTCTACTGTACATGGTATCTCACACTAAAATTACTGAAGATATGTTTGCGAGCACTATACAGATTGACACTAAACTGATTATTAAACCTTCTCCAGATGACAGGGATCACTTTGCTTAAAAACACTCGTAAATCAGATCAGTAATTTTTTAGCTTTGCAGAGAATCCATGAATTTTTTCTTGGGTCCCATTTTTGTAAAAATTGCTTATTTTTGTGAATTACAATGCTTGTTTTTGTTAATATCAATACTTAATTTTATGAATTTCAATACTTATTTTTGTGAATTTTTCATGCCAATTTTTAATAAAAGTCCCCTTTTTGTTAAAATAATCGATAAAACAAATTAAAATGTAGAGTAAAATGCCAATGAAATCCCGTTTCAATTTATTCTATTTTTGTGAAGGAGCTGTCTTAATCAATTGTAAGTTTGTGAAGGGGTTGTTTTAATCAATAGCATTTTTGTGAAGAGGCCGTTTTAATCAATTGTAATTTTGTGAAGGGGCTGAAAACTGGCCGAATTTTCGTTTGCATTGACCCCTGCTTTGGGAAAAGACACACATTTCAATACTCTGTTTTATATATCTATAAAAAATTAAATGTGTTTTTGTAAACTTTTCAAAATTTATTGTGCAAGAGCGTAAAAAAAATCTGGTAAAATCAAGAGCTAAAAAGTACTTCTATCTAACTTATGTAGAAATATTTTTAAAGACGTGGACTTTTTTTTTCAACATAGGCACATAAAACATGAACCTCAAAACCTTCATAGATCACAACTTTACTTCAAAACACCTGAGAATTGCATTATCCACAAATAGTATGTTCATACTATCTCATTTCTTTCCTCCTCACTTTTTCTCCTTTTCTTTTCACTCATTACTGTTATGAGTTAATTGTGATTACTGACCAAAAAATTTCAATTGTTAATTGTGATTTATTATTAATAGTTTTCACTCATTAGTTGTAATTAATTTTCATGATCATTTTTAATAGCCCTTTTTTACCAAACAATTGTAATTTTTTTATATTATAAATGATATCAAAAGCTTTTATAATATATATATATATACATACCTGCCAACTTTTACGGATTATCCGTAAAATATACGGATTTTAGTGTTAATTTACTGATGTACGGATATGACGAGTCATTTTACGGATTGTTTGGCGATTTTCGAAGTTCTCAATTTTTTTCAGTGCAATCTTTTTCCATCCGTCCAGAGAATATATACTTTCCCTTCAACACTCGTTTATTTAAATGTCCAATACCGTAAGAATAAAAATTGATTCCTATTTTGATTTTAAATGTAATTTTTTACCTCCCCTCCCCCTCATCTCTCGAAGAAACCAATAAAGGGGAAAAAAGCAGCATTGAATAGGGCAGGATCTTTTTCCATCCCTCTTGAGAGTAAATATTTTTCTTTTAGTACTCATTCATTTAAAGCTCCAATTCCGTAAGAATAAAAAGTTATTCCTATTTTAAATTTAAATTTTTAACCCCCCCCCCCCCCCCAACCGGAAATCAGTCAGGAAGGAAAAAAAAACTTAATTAAGTAGAGCAGGTTCAGTTGTAAATGAAAATGATATTAAAAATTAAATTTCATTTATGTCAAAAAGAGCATTTTGACAATAAATAAACTTAGTTTAACAAGTGGTAACAAGAGCACTAGTTATTAACAAAAAATGAACTTAGTTTTACTGATGTGAGATGGGAATTTACTGAAACGAGCACAAGATTTTACTGATGTTAATTTTCCCAGGTTGGCAGGTATGTATATATATCTTGTGTGTTTTTGAATTTATTTTTGGAAATAGTTTGCATTATATAGTTTTAGACTAGGTTTGACTTTAATAGACACCCCAAAAGCAGAAATCAGCATCTCAGATAATAATTTAAAAGAAAATAAGGTGTACTTTAACAGTAGTTCTAAGAACTTTGTGAATGTTTAATTTTAATCATTATTCTTTTACCAAGTTAAATGCATCATTTTTCTTTCTTTCTTTTATTAAGGGGGAAAAATAAGCTATAAATAACTTTGAAATAGTTCATAAAATAAGAACAGTGTTCTTATAGATTATTTATTGACGCTTATTATTCTTAGCTTTGTAATTAAAGGACATAGAAATACATAACATTTTAATTTTATGTTTTCTGAATTTTTCCTCAAATACTGAACTGTAAATATTTTAAAAACATAAATTCAATTTTATCAACTTGAATATCTCTGAAGATTTTAAATCTTTCAATATTGTAAATAAATAAAAGAATAAATATAAGTATCTTGATGGGGGAAAAATGCTTCAAACACTACTCTGATTGAGTTGATTATATGTTAAAAATTTTGTTATTTGTTATAGCAGCTACTGAGCTTGCTTGGCAACAATTGAATTATATTTTAGCTAATTGGCGATTGAATTTGATGGTCACTATATATTAAACAAGTACCCAATTTCATAATTTTTGTCATTAATTCCTTTGTATGTGTATTGTGAAAATAAAAATATTAGTAGTTTTTTAATGGTGTAAATTTTGTATTTTACATCTTTTAAATGTAACTCCCCATTCACTCTCTCTCTCTCTCTCTCTCTCTCTCTCTCTCTCTTTTTTTTTTTAAACATGATGTATCCCATTTCATTATTTAAACGAGAAAAATTTTGAAACAATCTTTAATGTTTTATTATTGAACTTGTTGGTATGAAGAATTTAATTCTTTTTTTTTTTTTTTTTCCTTCTGCAGGAAAGTAATATACTTAAATATTTAGCATCAAGCTCCGATATTACATATTTATTAATTTCAGATGTGTGGATGTATCGATTACGGTAGAGTAACTATGTTTATTTTATTCTGTTTGATTGAATGTTGTCAAATTAGGTTTATTTTGCTATCCATATATCTTTCTCTTTTAGATGCACCAATATTGAGTTCTTAAAGGATCGATGTTACAGTGTTTTACAAAATCTTCAATTAGAAAATGTAAATAATGATAACATTGAGAACTTCATAAAAAGAATGTTTAGATTTTTACCTTGCTCATACAAAGTAAGCAGTAAAGTATTTTACATAATTTTATTTGGGAAAACACTAAAAAGCATTTAACAAATAAAAAGAGGGGGTTCCTTTCCCTCCACTCATATATGCACAAAAAAGTATGTGTGTGTAATGGGAGGAGGTTCTGCACGAATCCAGATAGTGTCAATGATTATTTTATGTTCTTTTTGAAATATATAGAATTATTTCACACTTGCAGTCAAATATTTATAATTTGTGTTTTTACTAAAAGGGAATCTTGACTTCATATGAGTGTTAGTTTTCTAAGCTTATGTGAATCAGAAATTGTTTTATTCTATAACTATGCATGTGATAATGCACAGACACATGCACACACACAAAAAAATTGTTTTGAATGTTTTTGCTTATTTGATGAAGTACATAAGAATAATGTTACTGAAATTGTAAGCAAAAGAGATAAATATTTAGAAGAAATTAAGCTTTTTAATGTGCAAATCCAAAATATATGAATTTTTGGGCCTTATAAATTTTTTACTCAACTATTGGTCAAGGAAAATATGGAAAGTCAAGAAATTTCATTTTGGAAAAAAAAAAAAAGTCAGGAAATATTGCATATTTTTTCTAAAATGCTGGAAAATTATCAGAAGTCCAGGTTTAAATAATTCTCTATTTGACATCGATTTGAAATGCTCCAAATATAAATTGGCATAGATGTGTTACGAGTTAATGAGGATCTTTATTGATATGACAGTTGTAAATTGTATACATAATTAACAATGTAGTCTACAATTTTATTGGAAAAGTCAGGGCACTGAGTGGCTACCCTGTTAAAACAACTTATAAAAACTTTTAGTATAATATCTTGAAAGTTGAAAAAAGTGTGATTAAAATATGGATCTATGTTTAAAATTACTTTAAAACAGAATTCAGTAATAAGATGTAGTTTGAAAATTGTCGTTTTTTAATTTAAAATGTAAGCATAGTTCTCCTTTGATTATTTGTCCATTTTTTCTATAAATGCAAGTTCTTATAACAGAAATAATGATTCATTTATCTTAAGTTACTGTTTGTAATGATAGGCCCTTTTACAGTAATTTTAATCATAAAATAGTGATATTTCATACTGAATTATCCCTCTTTTGTGTCAAATTATGTTATAATACTCCATATATATATATATATATATATATATATATATATATATATATATATATATATATATATATATATTAGGGCTCTTCAAAAAACATTTTTTTAATTCCTTTGTTCTCACCCTGTAGTTTCTTTGCACTAATCGTAAATATGATCCATGCAAAATTTCAGTTTAATGGAATAATATTTAGAGGCTGCACAACACAGTCGAATTCTCTTGAAAATTGGCAAAATGAACAGAATAGTGTACAATGCCATTAGCCGAAATAATACTACATTCAAAAGGACATAATTTCAAATATTTAATGACTCTACAAGGTAAACATTGCCCAATCAATTAAATAAGATTTTCCCTCTTGTCATGGCTTTCTTTGCAATCGCGTGTTGTGAACGCAATCTTACTCACAGCGAGGTAGCACCCGTTTCCTTCCCTGCCCACTGTTAAAATGGGCTATCCTTCTTTACATTTGGAACTATGCTTCTTTACATTTTACAATTAGGCACTCGTCCATGAGATGGTAACGGCAAACTATCCATGTTGAACTAGCCATTAACACACAAAAAACCTTTCAAGCTACAGCTTTAGCACCCTTGATTGTGCACTAGGATGAAAACCTAATGCAAAATATATCTGTAAAAGCAAAGATGGATCGCCTACTAGTAAAAGTATCTGGACCAAATATTGATCATCATCTGTTACAGTCAGGGACAGAAATTGCTATGGCCAATGCCATTGCAGAACTGTTAGATAAATGGGTGCTTACTGAGCTCGTACAGTGTATGGCTTCGATACGACATCCAGTAATACTGGTACAGTGAAACCTCTCTGAGAGGCCACCCCACCGTACCGAGAATATCTGGCCGTTCAGAAGGGGGTGATCGCTCTGAAATATAAAACTTATCTAAAGAGAAAATAGTACTTTATTTAATGCTTTCTTACATTTTTTTTTTTTTAATGATACAATTTGTGTCTGTTTTAAGTTTTTAATTTTCTCTGAAACAGCCATTTCTTTTCTAGTTTGTTTTCTACTTTAAAAAGCAGATCTGTAACCAGTTAGTTTGTAACCGCTTCGGAATTTTCGATAATTTTATCGATTTTCCCTAAAGTCACTTGTGTTGAAAGTTTAGATTGCTCGCCATTACAAACATTCCTTTCAGGGACAGAATTAACGCCTGAAAGGGACCAAAAATTCATTTGTAGGACAAATTCAGCACCTGATTGTCCAAGGGATTCCCCATCTTAAGGGTGTGGGGAGAATACAAAAGATAGATTGACAGATAACAGATTCAATTCCTGTTATTCCTGGGAATTATATTCGACCATAAACCTCCTTGAGTTTTTCCGCTCAAAATTACAGCATGGAGTGAGTAGAATTTCCCGAAAAATGAGATGGGCGATCCCACTCGGTGGCCGTTTAGAGGGGGTCAGGTGGCCGCTGATAGAGGTTATTTTAACATTAAGTCTATGAGCCAAAAAATCCATGCAATGAAAAATTGGCCATTTAGAGGGGTGGCCGCTTGGAGAGGTTTCACTGTATTTAAAATTGGAGCATGTTTGACATTGGAACAGCCAGGAAGACTTTCGTATTTTCTTGCCGAAACCACATTCTAGAAATTGTGCTTTCTGCCATATTCATGCAATGCATGGGACCATCCACATCCAGTGAACCTAGTGTACTGCTTTTTAAATGACAATTTTGAACCTGGAGTGAGAAAGCTGAGGTGCTGGCAGCCATTGAGAGCGATATGCAATCAGTAATGGAATTTAAGCAAAGTGAACTTCTGATGCCCATGCAAGATAAAATTACAGGGCTTGATACTGGAGCTTGTTGTAATATTTCTGGGATGAACAACTCATGGTTTACTTTTTTGTGCTCCAGGAGCTGTACATCGTTCTAGATCGATGCCAAAGATTCTTTATTAGCTTCAAGTTGTGGATGCTTCATAACTAGTTCAAACTTACAGAAAGAGAAAGCAAATGTACTCGTGACATCTGTATCTTTATTGTAAAAGAATATCCAAGACCTAAGTTTACAGCACCCCTTCCTGTGCAAGCAAAGATGAATACTTTGAAGTTTCTTTAGCGTCTTGTAGCATACGAAGAGGATAACCCTAAAATATCAGCTGTGGCTGCCAACAAGCTGTCACATCTTTCTTATCTTGGCAAGCATCTTGTAGCACTTTCTTTGATTCAGATGTCTTGGAGGAGGAAAAGCAAAAGGTAGTAAAAGTCATTCATAAACGAGATCGTGAGGATGAACCACTGAAGAGCGCAAGGACTGCAAAAGCAAGAGATTGACGAATGACTGAGACATGATCCAGTTTTGGGACAAAAAACAGTCACGTGTGCCTATTATGCATCAGGAAGGAGTTCCTGTAAACTGATATTCAGAATTCAGAACTTCAAGATAGCTACTAGTAAGAAATTGAGAGTTGTAAATTACAACGTGGAGCGTGGCGTGGCCCTTACCCAAGCATTTGCTAAAGATTACTGCTAAGAATTAAGAGCAGAAACAGTGTCTTCTTCAAGTGGCTCAGGAACATCAAAAAAAGTACCGAGTGGGGGAGTTGTTAATTTCAGACCTCATGAGTTAGTTATTATATAAATTTGTGTATTTGATTTGTTTTTCATATTTTTCCTGTATTTTATTTATTTATCATATTATTTGTTATTGCATATTTTCATTTTTCATTGATATAAAAATATATAAAGTAACTTTACTATTGATTATGCATCCTTGTGCACTTTTTTCAATATTACAAAATTTGAAGGCTGCTTCCTGACCTCTAAACATAAATATATTTAACCAAAATTTTATACACTTTATCGTTGTATGTAGTGGCACGAAGTAAGAGGGTGAGATTAACAAAGATATAAAGTTTATCTTTTTCCATAGCTTTCTGAAGCACTCTTATATATATATATCTGTATACTAGCCACTTCCAGCAACCAGTTGGTTTGCCATGTTAATAAATCTTGTTCGGAGAGAATCCTGTTTCTCACTGGCTTACTTAACACTGAAATCTCTCAGATTCTGAATGGAATTTAAAATTAAAATGGTTACAAAGGGGCGGCTCTAGGGTAAGTGACACACCCCTACTAACGTAAAAAAGCGCCCCCTTTTATGCTCTACTTAGTTTTTGAGTTCGAAATGATGCCCCTTCGAAGCCGGCACCCAATGCGATGCTTACATTGCTTACCGTAACGGGCCTCCCTGGTTACAAAAATAAGATGGTTATTATAAGATAATAAAAAGGTACAAATTATTTTTGTCCTATATTAATTCTGAAGAGCTTCTGGATATATTGGCCATTATCAAAAAATGGAAAGGGAAAAAATTGAAATATTTTCAGATTTTAAATACTCACTAAAATGCTGGAACAGCTTAAGTATCGCCCACTTGCCATTCTTGGCACCTTTTGTTTTTCGCCAAACCTTCGCCAAGTGCTGTGTTTTGCAAAAGGTTTACCTTTCAGACTCTTGATGCAACTTTCGAGTTTCAGAATGGCAGACATCTTGTTTCCAGACACAAAAAACGTCGACAAAAAACATATTACACTTTCATGTACAGTTACAACGATATTATTATCCAAGAGCTCATAAAAAAGTAAATGCCTTTCATTTACTATAGCTTCCTAAATTTTATATAAAATTATCACTTTTCCCCCCCTACAAAAGCATTTTTATAACAACAATATAAACAAAAAATGTTAGTAATCCCTAGTCAACGCAAAACTCCCTGAAGCTTAAAATTAAAATTCTCCCAATGGTAGCCCTTATTATCTCAAAAAAGTCATTGCACAAATATATCCTATCGTAAAAGGCGTATTCAGAAAACTTAAATTCTCAACGAACTACGGGTTTCCATCAACAAAAGGCAGCCATCTTGTTTCTAAACACAATATCGTTGATAATAAAAACATATTTAAACAAAATTTTTCATAAACTCATGCACGAAATATCTATTTGCAACTCTTAACTTTCCCACTAACTTGAAAACTCAAACGTAAAATGCCTAATCAAAAAATCTTAGATTTTAACTTCTCGATGCAAGTCCCAAAAATCTGATGTTTTAATTATTAAAAACTGCATATTCTATAAGTTTGCACTCTGTCGACGGCTTCGTAAATAAAAACTCTTGTATTCCTTTGTTTTTGGATAAAAGATAGGTTTTTTTGTATATTATAGGAACAGTGTTTTTTTTCCCGAGGATAAAAAGTAGCCTGTTTGTTAATCCAGGACTTTAACTGTCTTTATTCCAAATTTGATCCAAATCCGTCAAGCCGTTTCAGCGTGAAAGAGTAACAAGCATACATACAATCATTGACATTTATAATATTAGTATGATGAGAGTCTAATTTTGAAACAACTTTTATCCTGTAGGAAAGGCTTTTGGAGCAGTTCAACTCTTTAAGATTTATTCAAGACCATAAGAGAATGCAGCATAGATTTGGCACTCCTGATCTAGAATCAACAGACACTGATACCGAAATAGGTTCAGAAGAACAGATTCAAAACTTGGTGATTGTGTTATTATATTGTATTTTATTTTTCTCCTTTTGATGTTGAGTTTTTAAGTATAGATTTCTTTTGTTAATTTTAATTATTTCTTTCTGCGTGAAAAAGCTCTATAATTGTATGTTGCACCAAAAAGTTGAGCAAACTAGCCTTGACTTCAAATGTGCATTGAAGTAAGTAGTTGTCTTTTTGGATGCAGAATGAATGGAAATGAATGTGCAACAACTTTATGAACAACTAATATAACCATTCAGAACTGAGTATTAAGTAAGTCTGTAGACTTTTAATCAATATAGTGCTCAATGCCAAATTTATATATATATAGATATAATGAATATATATATATATATTTATTGGTAAAATCATACAAGCCGGTGCCCACCCCATGTAAACATGGCGACAGTCGCTGGAGCTTGGCGACCGCCAAGCTCCAGCGACTGTCGCCATGTTTACTAGTCATTCTAGGCAACCAGTGGTCCGTTTTTAACTAAAAAAACCCCAGTGGATTCAGCAACCTAGTTGTACAGCTATCTAAACTAGGCAACCAGTGGTCTGTTTTTAACTAAAAAAACCTCAGTGGATTCAGCAACCTAGTTGTACAGCTATCTAAACTAGGCAACCAGTGGTCCGTTTTTAACTAAAAAAACCTCAGTGGATTCAGCAACCTAGCTGTACAGCTATCTAAACTAGGCAACCAGTGGCCCGTTTTTAACTAAAAAAACCTCAGTGGATTCAGCAACCTAGCTGTACAGCTATCTAAACTAGGCAACCAGTGGCCCGTTTTTAACTAAAAAAACCTCAGTGGATTCAGCAACCTAGCTGTACAGCTATCTAAACTAGGCAACCAGTGGCCCGTTTTTAACTAAAAAAACCTCAGTGGATTCAGCAACCTAGTTGTACAGCTATGTAAACTACGCAACCAGTGGACCGTTTTTAACTAAAAAAAAACAACAACAGTGAACTAAGCAACCTAGTTGTACAGCTAATGTAAACTGGGCAAACACTGGCCCGTTTTCAACTCAAAAAAACATCGGTGGATTAAACAACCTAGTTGTACACCTCTTATAAAGTCAGTATGATTAGAATAGCACGTAAATAGCACTTACGAAAACATAAACACTTCAAATATCAATTTAAAATTCACATTAAAAACCTTAAACATCGAAAGATTCGTTAAAAAAGAACACTTACCTCTATTTTTTTGGTAAATAACCGCTCAGAAATGTCCCCAACACCCACCGGCTTATAACGTACTATATTTCTAACAAACACCCACAAATTCTTTTCTTATATTAACATAACACATTTCATTCCCTTCCATCAATAACGCAAACAATTTCAAATTCCCAAACCTGACGAAACACGTATTCTTTATGGTTGCCAGTCACAACTACCACCGGCAGTTGGCGGTGCATCGCTCACTCTCGCGTCAGATTGTTCGCCAATGATTTGTAAACAAACCATTGACATGTAAACAAGGCACCGTATACGGAATATAGTCCTATTTATTAAATAAGTTTTTAATGATTAAAGCAGTTGTGCTAAGTCAATTGATTCATATTTGTTACGTTTTAAAGTGAACAGTTCATAGATAACTGGTGTCCCCCCCTCCCCAATCAAAGTAAACAACGAGAAAAAATGTTGTGGATTTCAAAGTAATCCGAAATTGATTTTTAGCTATTTTTATGGTCTCTGTTTTACAACAAAAATTATTCTTTTTTTCTTTGTAAGGAAAATGTGAAAGAAAGAAATGTTTGCCTTCCTACCCCCACCCACCCCTTTTTTTTTTTAGGCTATGAATTTTGGAAAATCACGTATCAAGCATCTATGTTACAAACCTCACCTACGTGGCAAATTTCATATTATTGACTTCAGTAGTTTCATTTAGGTGAAATATTGGTTCACGATAATACAATTATTAATTTCCAGTCCCCCTAATGTTTCATCCAGTCTGAATTAATTGCACTTGATCACTTGACTAATTGCAATTTTAATTTACACTTGATTTGTACATTATGTCTGTTCATCCTAAATGCTGTGCCAAATGTTGTTAACTAAGCTGTAGTTACTTCATAAGTTTACTAATTATTAAGTGCTACATTTTAATTTTAACTGTAGATGGACCAGCTTCAAGAAAACACTACTAATGACACTCTTCTGTTGGTGAAAAAAGCCTGTACATGTATAGAATTGTGCACACTCTTTGTACATGCTGCAGGAGATAAAGAAATTCTGCTGGTAATTTTTACTACTATTTGTACTATTTGTTGAATGGCTTATGATTTATAGTGCCATTGTGAATAATTCATAGGAAACATACATGAAATGTAATATAACCTATAAATTATTCACACAAGAAAATATGAAATATAACAACATTTTTAGATAGGAAGAGAAAGAAAATTATAGCCAAATATTTCCATTTTTGCTATTTTTAGATGTCATTCTGTTTAAACTATATTTGAAAGCGTTTGCAGTTTCATCGTACAATGCTTCTTTTGGGCCTGCTTCTTAAGAATATTTAGCTTCTTAAAACTGATATATAAAAGGTGAAACCTCATTAAGGAAGAGTTCTGTTGGTCACAGTCCCTTTGAATAGGGACCTTAATGTATTTATCACTGAATAAAAGATGCTGAAAAAAAGAATTTTAAAAATATGATAGAGGGTGAAAAATAAATAAAAATATAAATTTTCTTTGTTAGTGATATTTTGAGGTTTTAAAAGCAATTTCATATACTAAGATTCATAAAACTTAGCATGTTTTATTCTGTTTTGAAAATTTTTATGTTATTGTGTTCCATGGCATATCTGAAATTTTCTTTTCATTGTAATATAGTGTAAAATACTTGTTACCTAAATACAGTACTTCGATTTTTATCGAAAATTCTACTGTTAAATTATTACTTGTCTTTGCTTGTTAACATTGTTTTATTAAACTTTCCTATCAAAATAAGTTTATTTAAATTTTATTCAAATGTGAAATATGAGACAGCTAAAAAATTAAATATTTTATTTATTTATTTATTGTGTATTTAATTCTAACATTAGTTGTTAGAGTATTGTGTGAATTCATGAGAACAAAATATTAAAACAAATGTATTCGATATTGTAATCCAAATGTGGTTTCAAGACAGCAAATATTGGAAAACTAAAAATTTGTTGACTCAATACTAAATATCAAATGTTTTGAAAAACATTATTAAATTCAAGTCAGGGCATAGTTCCTACAAATCATGTAAATGTAACTCTTTTCTCCTTTTTTAAATTTTTTGTAACTACTGAATGATTTCTTTTAATTATCACTTGTGTTCACATTAATTTGAACAAAATTGTATTAGATGGTATGTATATGATAGTAGTTTTGGCAACTTTATTTAAATGGTAATTTTAAGCATGTTTCACCATTGCTTTTTTTTTTTTTTTTTTTTAAGTTTTCACTATACAATAGATTAGAATTTTTTCATTCAATCCAAATCTGATGTCTGGTGAATAAAAGTGTATTCAAAAATTAAATGAGCCCTGAGTTTTCCACAGCAAAAAATGTTGTTTCTTGACAGATAAATGTCAAGATAATTTAATAAATTAAATTAAGATAATTTAATAAATGTTCATTTAAGACAGAACACAAATATTTGTTCTAAGATGTTATTTTATAATGTTTGATTTTTTAATCTGCTGAAGTAATAGAGTGAAGATGTAGTACACATAGCACACATTCCAAAATTTATTCCATTGATATAATTAGTTTAAATTGATAGCATTATATGCAAGACATAATAATTGTAATTTTTAGTTTATTGAAAGAGATTAAATAAACAGTAGCCACAACTAACTGTTATACTGCTGTTACAGTACACTCTTTAGTAGATATATATATGTGTGTGTATATTTCCCTTTTTTTTATTTCTTGTGTTTCTTTTTTTTCTCTTAAAGTTTCTTGAATTTGCTTCTGAAATGTTCAAGACTGGTGTATATGAAATCCAAATTGTAACATTAACTTTCATTAAATCCTTAAGTCGAAAAAAACTAGCCGAGGAGAAACAGGAGGTAAGATCTAATGGGACTTTTTTAAACATGTTTTTGTTTTGAATGTTATATATATAAATTTAATAAACAGGCATCCATGATTTCTCAAATAAAAAAAGCTAGTAAGATTTTTGTGACTAATGCATCTATTTAATGTTGATGCAGTTGGCTTTCAAACCAATTTTTTCAACACCTTAAAAACCTTTTTAAAGAAAAAAAAAAAAGGAACTTTATATCTATTCTCAACAACAGCTAAGTGGCAAGTGCTGGTCTCATTTTTATCTCTATGAGATTCCAGAGATACCAACATGAGATGGTACCCATTGTATATGGACTTCAAAATTTTTAGTGAGTCTGTCGATAAGATTTAAAATGGACATTCCAGCTCTATCACCAACCTCCCTCCAAGTACTAATGATGTTGAATTGAGGATCTACTGTCCAAAGTAAGATCCAAAAGTTAAAAAGTAAGTATCCAAATAGTTAAAAAGTCAGGCTCGGTAATACCTTCCACGAAAATAAGTCCATTTTTAATTGCAATGAGCTCTGACCTAAACACAGAACAGTAGTCCGAATTTCTGTGTTTAAAACAATAATTACTAGTAGAAGTTCTGATAAAAACACCACTACCAGAGTGGCTACCATCAGTGTACATTTGAAGAGCGTCTGTTGGAACGTGGCTGATCGTTTCAAGGGTTATTTGTTTCATAAATTCGGTGTTATCAGTGGTTTTTTTATTAGGGTACATTAATTCAGTGTAAAAATATATGCCTTTGAACTCATAGGTAGGGCTAAAACACGACCTCAGTGAATGATGTTCTATCCTGCAGGGAGGTAGCAAACTAACTATGTCTATGTCTTTTAAGTCTTCAGTTGCATTACCAGTTCCTGAGATGGGAAGCAGTTCTATTCTGATTCCCTTGATGAGTTTGCTGTAATATTTCACAAGAGAGGCATTTCTCACCAGGCATAGTGGCTGTAGATCACACTCATAGAGAGCAACATTGTCGGGGTAGCTGCTCCCCAAACCCGCTATGATTTTCGCAGCACTAGTATGAACTCTTTCGAGCCTTTTTAAGTTAAACGCACAGAAGTAAATTGGAAACCCACATTCCAATATAGGTCTAATGAGAGAGGTATAAGTCATTTTCAAAGTGGAAGCATCTGCTCCCCAATCACTCCCAGCAATATATTTTAAAATATTAAGTCTCTTTTTACATATCACTTCCAAGGCCTGTATGTGCCTGTTACTAAGAATCTATTTATCTGTTATAAATCCCAAGTACTTAGCTTTTTTTTTTTTTTTTTTTTTTTCATAACTTAAAACCTGGCCATTCAAAATAAGTGTTGGCTGATAGTTACAGAGTTGCCTATTAGTAGTATAAAAACTAGTAACAGATTTTGCAGCATTGAAGATCAATTTGTGTGCTTTTGCAAAGTCACTTACATCTCTGAAAGTGAGATTATGTTATCTTTAGGGATCGACCAATACCACATTTTTCCCGATGACCGATACTGATACTTTACCTATAAATTCATTTTCAGAAATAGGCGATACCACCGATACCGATACTTTACATAATTTAATGTCATTTAAACCTACATCTGTATTCTAGGCAGTTTTTGTAACGAGAGTGTAGTTCTCGTTAAGATGAATAGCAGCGTGATGAAAGTTGATCCCAGTATTAAAAGGAAAAAGCTGAGGATACATTGATGTGTGAATTTACAGTAGTCTTTCTTTTCTATTCAATCATGCCGATAAATGGCCGAATTTATAAAAAGCTGACCACTGGGAAGCGTCTAGAGTTTTGGGCAATTTTCTCCAGATGTTACATGAATATGCATTAGACTCCCTTAAAAAGTCCTCCGCCCAAGCCCTCCCCTATAGGTAGATGCCCCTCATTGAGGCTTGACAGAACACAAACACGGGGGGGGGAGATTAAAGGGATCAGCTTCCTGCTTGCTCTTACTATATGTGTCTTTGTTTTTGGTTCATGCCTCGATTTTGTGCTTACAAAAGTAAACACATGAAATTTATTTAACTTCAAAGCTTGCAAGTTTTATTTAGATTTTCTTGAATTATAATTCTTTCACATATGAAAATATTTTTTAGATTACTTAAACTGCATTAAATTGTGATAATGTATAAACTGTACAGTATTATGTAAGCACATATGTATTTAGATATTGTTCATTAAATACGTATGTAAATTCTTCCTTTAAAATGCATAATAAGTTCACATTAATTAATGGTTTCATTTATCTGCTCCAATTATTTAACCACTAAGTGAATTATTAAATGTTTTACCAAGATTTCTTTTTAATATGAACTCATATGATCATTTTTAAGTTCTCTTTGAAAATCCGAATATTTTGATTCTCCGGACAGGGTTAAGTTACAATTAATCCGGGTGATCCATGTATTTGATATTTTCCGTACGAAGAACAGGTACACACCTATTATTTCTGTGTTTTCCTTATATATAAATCAAATACTATTCACAAGAAATATGCTTTTTGCCCCAAAATTCGAAATAAACTAAATAATAATTAGAATTATTAATTATACTAATACAGCTGAATACTACTTCCGGTTACAGAGTGCTACTTTCGAATACTGAATGCTACTTTCTGTTTCAAGTATTTCCGGATGACTAATATTAAATTGTCTGTATCTGAAGTTCTATAAGCTAAATAGAAACAAATTCCTCAAACATATTTCGAAGGCTGAATTATTACACTTTAACACACAATCGCCGGCCCGCAGGCTGGATGTGGCCCGCCATTGCTTTTGATCCGACCCGCGGAACATTTGTATAAACCATACAATACCCCATATAAATCCCAATTATACGGCCTGCCACTTCGCTAAAATCCACAAGTTTGGCCTGCGACTTCGCTAACATCCTAAAGTTTGGCCCACAACTTTTCAAAGGTTGCTCATACCTACTTTAACACTTTAAAGGTCGTCATCCCCTGAAATATCAAAAGATGTCAACCGAGGACCGTCTCCCCCATCAGTTTGGATGTTTATATCATACCCTAGCCGAATCAGATGTCCTTGCAACAATTTTTTTAAATAAAAATTTAAAGCATGTCTCTTAACTGTGAAATCTATATCTGGAGCTAGACTTTCTCCGACGATATCAAAAGCCTATATATACAGTAGAATCTCTCTATAACGAAGTCTCCTTACAATGAATTTCTCCCTATAACAAAATTTTTCATGGAAACGTAACTTTAAAGCTTAAATAACATTATAAACTTTCTCCATATAACGAAGAAGTTATCTTCCCATAGCGAATATTTCAGATTTACCTTTGACTTTTTTTTTTTTTTTTTTTTTGTTAGTTTTGAAGAAAATTTTAATTTTTGAACAGACCACTTAGTGGAAGAGTAACAGATGATAAAAATGGAGGCAAGGAAAGTGAAGCTGACTCCGATAATGAAGACACTTCACCAGCGCCCGATTATAACCAACAGGGGCACCAGGCATTGATAGATTTGGAACCCCCAATCTATGAAATTTGTTATATTTTTAAAATTTTAATATAAAAAAGAATATTTCAGAAAAAACATTTAAAATTGAGTGCCCTTTCATGTCGGGGGCCCAGGGCAAAGTCACGATTTGCCCATATAATAATAATGCCCTGCGCTTCACGACCAAAACCACATCAAACTTTAATGCTTCAACCTTTCAAAACCATTAAAAAGAGGTTTCCAAGTGGAAGAAAATGTGTCTCACTCTATTTTCAGTGGACTTTTACAAGCTTATTGTGCCAAACCATATCAAAAGCCTTTGTCAGATCCAAAAAGGCAGCCACAGTGTGATTTGTAGGTCGCAAGTTTTGGGCATCTTTGTCATTCTGGCAAAAATATGAGATTTGGTCAATGGTATTATGCGCTTTTCTGAAACCATATTGCTCCTTCAGTCGTAAATCATTCACGTCCAAATAATAAGTGAGTCTATTTCGCAACATTTTTCTCCATTAATTTAGACGATATGCAAGTCAAGGAGATGGGACAGTAACTCTTTGGGGAGCTAGCTGCTTTGCCTGTCTTCCAAATGGAAATGACTATGGCCTTTTTCCAGTCCAGTGTTATGCGATCTATTTTCCACAATTTATTACAAATATCCAATAGCCAAGTTTTACCCCTAGGCCCTAAATGCAGAGCATTAGTCTGTATATTATCAGGCCCAGGGGATTTCTTCTGGTTAAGTTCTTTTAGGACAGTGTTAAACTCATGCATTAAAGTTAGTTTTGAATATAGGGTCCCCAAGGTCTGAACTACTACATTTATGAACCCTGTTGGTCCCTTTTATGATTAAAATAGTTCCCTTTTTTACTCGGAATTGACTTTGAAATTCTGTTTTGAGCCCTGGAAAAGTCTTCAAGACTAATGAGTATTTGAGCCCTGCCTTTTGTATCCCTTTTTAACATTTCTTATTAATAAAAGTAAATTTAATAAAATGCTTCATACAGAATATTTTTAATGTGATATTTTCATTTATATTGCTTACAGTGAGAATGTTATTCCATCATTATATTATATTACTAACAATTTTTTTTTTTTTTTTTTTTTTTTTTTTCAGTTTGGGAGAATAGTAACTTGTATGGCACAGTTATTTTCTGAAGCAATGCACAGCAAGAATTATATAGTGAAATACGAGGCAAGGAATGTATTTAGCCATTTTGCTAAATGTACTCCTCATATAAAAATTGTTCAAGAAACAGTAAAAAGAGATCCTTCATTGAAGCCAGTCATGAAATCCTACATGAATGCTGTAAGAATTTCGTGTTTAATATACATATGTGATCATTGTAAAATAAATAAATTATTTTTTGTTATGAAATTGTTCCAACAGAATGTTAATTCCATGTTTTTAGCAGATCAATGTATTCTAACCTATCCATAAACAGTGCTAAAAAATTGTTTCATTTTGATCAGTGTATCTCTTTTCTTAAATAATTTTGTCTGCCTATGGAGGGGAGATTTCTTATAATTTTAACTTAAAATCATTTGTTTTCAATTTCCATTTTTTCTTCAAAGACTCTTTAATTTTGAAAAAACTGAGCACTTATTTCTATTTAAAAATAATGATGTGAAAATGCTTTTTGGTCTAAATTTTTTACACATAACTGTAGTAGAATTTGTATTAAAAATTCTCAAATTAAAGTATACATTTTAATCTTAAAGGAAATAGTTGAAGGGATAAGTGTTTAAAAATTAAAAGTGCTGATGTAACTTTTTGAACTATCTTCATAATATTATTTCTAAATAATCTTGACCAAATTTCAAGCAAAAAACTGAAAGACAGTATAAGTGTTTAGTGACAAGCTGAACACACACCCTCCCTTTATTTAGTTTTATTTTATTTTTAGGAATACATCTGCAGTTTTAAAAAATGGCTAAAATAAAACTGGATTATCACTATTCATTATTATCACAAAATCTTATTTATTTTTGATCAAAACTATTAGGTCATTCCAGAAATAATTTTCTTTATTATTATTATTATCGTGTTAGTGAAAATTCAGGAATATAGAGATAAACTCTCAGCACATTAACTCTCTATAAAAAAGCATATAAATGTTTTTTTTATCTTAGTGGAAGTTTTGAAAAGGCTAGTTTGTTTTTTCACAAAATTATTATGTAATTGACCAAGGAGTGTGTTTATTGTTTTATTAAATTTAATGAAGATAACGTTGCATGAAATATTAATGCAGTATACAGTAAAACCTTCCTATAACGATATTCGATACAATGATAAATCCCTCTATAATGATGAAATTTTGTGGTCACGTGGAATTTCCATACAATATAATCTCCCCTCTGTATAATGATACATCCCTCTAAAACAGTGGTTCCCAACCGGGGGGTCGCGACCCCCAAGTGGGTCGCCATGCCTTTTTTCGGGGGTCGCCGCAGACCGCTTTTGTAGGAAATTAATAGTAAACTATTTTCACGTTTCTTTGCCATGAGACATCATTTCTCCCTTTTCCTTTGGAAAGAAAAAATCCTTATTCTCGTCAGGGCTTTTGTATCAAAGCTACAAAAACTGACGTCGGTCAATCTAGGAGTGTTAACTAAACCTTAAGAACCCATGCATTAAGACAGAAGAATCAGAAATAGGAATTGCAATTAATTTAAAGGGAGTAATTAGTAGCCAGCTTGAAGCCCTTCAATCTGAATCGTGCGAAATCCATTTCACACATCTTTAGATGTCGCCGATCCTTCTGATGAAGTGCAGGGTGAATTTTTGAATTGACAAAATGACTCCTCCGCAAGTGATTTATACCAAGAAAAACCGTTAACTCAATTTTGGTGTGCTGTGCGTTGCTCATATCCGATAATTTTTCGTGTCAAATGTTAACGCCATTTACATCTATACTTATCTGCATGAAGTTGGATTTTCAACTCTTTTGTAGAAGACAAAAGCCAGTAATAAATTAGATGTCTAAGATGACATGCGGTTGACTTTGGCCAATAATAGCCAAACTTGTCAGTCAAATTCAGCCTCAATCATCCTATTAAAAATCAGTACGTACTAAAAAGATGTCAATTTTAAATCTCAAGATGTATTTTTTCATTATTAATTTTTTTTTATTGGTCAAACATGGCAGATGGGGGGGGGGGTCGCGAAAGTTTTGGAAAATCTAAAAGGTGTCGCGCTTGAAAAAAGGTTGGGAACCACTGCTCTAGAACGATAATTTTATTAGTGGTTCCCTTAAGTATCATTGTATCAAGGTTTTACTGTATTCAGTAATAAAAACAAAATACAGTTAAGTTTACCCTAATGTCAACCAATCTTCAAGAAGCCTTATAAATCTTGATTAATTTGATTGTATAAAAATAATATATTATGCTTTTTTAGATTCCAGAGACTAATTTCTTGTCAGAAAAAGAGAAGATAGCAAATCTCCAAAAACAAATGTCTGTAACAAAGAATGCAGAATTTCAAATTCCATCTAAAATACAAGAATGTTTGAAGCAGATGTTTTCAAGGGGTGACTTTAATCTATTATATTGAAAATATGTATAAAGACAGATTTATTGCATTATGAATATTTTTAAAATGTGTAAATAAAAATAACTTTCTAAAAGTGTTTCTTTCTTCATGTCTTGGGTATTCAAAATAGATTTTAATTTTTTTATTTGTGTTTTAGTGTACTCACAAAATTTAGTATACTCACACAATACTTATTTAAGTGCATGTGTGTTAATTCTACTTGAAGAAAACTATTTTATGAATGAATCATGACTGTAAGAAATTTCGTAAATAACTGTAACTAGAGATCAGAGGTGGACTAATATTGACGTGGGCCTGGGGGCAGTCTTCCAACTTTGGTGCCCACTTTTCAAGAATGTGTTTTTTAAACCACCAAAATTCACCTTTATAAGCAAACATTGATGAATTTTTTATGCATATTGTATAAAAATTTATTATATCTGAATTATTTCTTTACATAGTGAAATATGTAACAATTTCTTTACATAGTTTGTTTTTTAATTTACATTGTTACACTGGAATTCTCCTCTTATAAAAAGCATTTAAAAATGTAAAAAATTCATAAAGAGTCTGCTTTATTAACTTATATTATGATTTAAAAACTTTAAAAGTATAAACAAGAAAATGTACATAAACTCAAAAAATTATTGAAGTAAGAATTATTGTACAAATGGTTTAGTGATTATATGTGTTTACGAAACGAAATAAATGTATTACACTCGGAAAACTATTATTATTGAAGGAGACTAAACTTTCAAAATTATTATTAATGAAAAAATGACCATAAAGGAAGTTTGCTGTACTTTGTTTTTAATCATAAATAAAAATGTTGTTCTCATTCCCCATGACAAACTGTATTAGGAAATGTTACAGAAACTGACTGTATTTAAAACTACACAAGAAAAAGGAATTTCAGCCAAGGCTGACAAAGGGAAGAAGAAAAGGAACAACTCAGCCCTAAAAGTAAAGAAAGGTCTGTTGTAGAAATATGAATTTTCATGTGTACCTTCAATAATTTCTAAAAAGATCTAGTTGAACATTGATTTTAAGTGTCCTGCAATTTATTTCACTGTGTAAAGAAATAATTTTTTGGGGGTTCTCTCATGATGAATAAGAAAATTTTACTGTTCATATAAATAATAATTTACATACTGCACATTTTATATATATAAGTGAATATATATTTTGGTATGAAGGGATCCCTATCAAAAATATCTGCCAGTGCTTTTCATGTTGGTTTTCAGGCTCTACTTATTTGACAAATATTTTCAAATTTTGTTTGGTTACAAAGTACTTTACAATTGGCCGAATGAGAGACTGAATTTAATGTGTATGTGTGTGAGATGGGGAGAGACTTACCCTTGTGATTTGGTGTAATCTTCAACTCATCATCTCTTCAATTTTTTTTAGAAAGTTGAAATTGCAAACAAAAATTTTCAGTCCATCTGGGGGGCTTTTACCATTCAGGCATGGGATGGACTGCCACTGTGAGAGATTGTCTCCATTATTTATACTGTTGATGATACAAAACTTGTGTAAGTGTATAAAATTCTTATATCTGAATAATGAATTAAAAATATTAATAGATCAAAACAACTTTTAAGTGGTAAAGATAAATATTTATGTAAGTGTAGATTGACTGAGTGTTTGTTATCAATAAACTGTTGTAAACATCCTGAAATGTAAGTTAACTAAATGCTGATGAATTCCAGATTTTCACAAGGAAGATTATTTTTAACAATTCAAAGTTGGCAATATTTTAAAATATTCAGAAATTTTAAACTGATATAAAACAAAGTTTTGGGAGGGGAATAAAAGTTAAGATATTTATTTATTATGTATTTAGAAGTATCAACAATGTTTTGCAAATCCAGTTAAAATCAATTGAGATATGCTTTATTTGGATATTTTGGCAAACAGTTTAAGCAGTGTAGTACTAGTGTGTTTTATTGTACTTGTTATGCAAGAAAGAAAAACAAAGCTAATGTTCATTATACTATATACAATGGATTTTGCTATTCGGATTACAATGGGGCTGAAGCAATTTAGCACAATGGCTATAAAAATAATCAGAAATTTATTGAAGTGGGATTTTGAATTGTTTGCAAAATAGCATATACAATGCAAAGATAGGTAATGTTTGTTCCAGCATATTGGAACCTTCCAATTCTTTTACTAAAGTGGGCCCCACTATGGCTGAGTGGATAAAACTGAACATTGTAGATAAATGAAGTGTGAAGGTCCGTGTTTCTGAACTACCATTTGACAATGAATCTAAGAGTTTTGGGTGTTTTTCTCCAGATGTAATTTTAATATGTATTAGAACCCTGTAGAAAGTCCTCTGCCCAATGTATTCCCCTTCAGCAGATAACCCTCGTGTAACTTTGTCTTAACCAAAACTAATTTTTACTAAACTGCTATGATCGCAAGGTTCTGGTTGAAAAAGGAAAAATACTGACCAGATGTGATTAGTGTTGGGAAGATTAGTGAGAATTTGTAGACTACACAATTTGATGCATATGAGAAGTGGAAAGAGTAACAAATTCTTACTAAGTACTTCATTGTGTAACAGCACTAATGTCTCCAGATCTTTAGTTTTGCCTAAACATGCTGAAAGGGATGCGGATAGCTGATCACAATGCGACACTGGACAAAAATCAACAGTTATTGGGAAAAGAGACTCGCACACAAAAACAAACATATGCATCAGATCAGATGATGAGTTATTTTCAAACCATGTGCAAAAGAACATGAAAATAAAACGATCAAACATGGCAACACCAAAATACTTCTTCACCCAGTTAAAGTTTTTCAACATTTAAATTCAGTCATGTGTAGCTCAGCAGTTTAGTTGTAAAGCCTTGACCAAAGTTCATTCTGGTGTATTTTTATTAAATGATTGGAATGGTTACAAAATGTTAGAAGATAAAAGTTTACTACCGTATTACATGTTTAATGGAAAGTGCATGGCACAATGACTTGCACAAAAGTTTAATCCTACAGTGAAAACTGTAGCCAATTGGCTACACTCTCATTTTTACACAATAGAAAGAAAATTGTGTAGTCATTTTCTAAAATATGCATTTGAAATAAATGTAAAACCATTATGGAAATAATTTTAGTTTCTAAAAATTCATGGCAGCATGTGTTTTAACAAATGGGAGTAATTGTTAAAATTAAGGAAGAAATATTGCTAAAACTATG
Source organism: Cheiracanthium punctorium (assembly GCA_038373885.1). NCBI lineage: Eukaryota > Metazoa > Arthropoda > Arachnida > Araneae > Cheiracanthiidae > Cheiracanthium > Cheiracanthium punctorium. Next base: position 1,829,010 of record JAWZYV010015215.1, read on the forward strand.
TGTTTAAAGAATTAAAATAATTTGTAAAAGAATGAGTTGAGTAATATAAATTGAAACTACCATTCGAACTTAAGTCTGTCAAAGTTTTAATGTTTTTGAAATTTTGCAAAATCTTATTTAAATTTTTGTTAATGCATCATTTAAAAATCTGGAGTAGCTCCACTCGACTTTCCGAACACTTACGACTAAGATCATTACCAAGCATTTAAATAAATTTTAATTGATGAATAATTGAAACATGTATACCAAATTGAACTTCAATCGAATACGCCATTTAAACCCTAGCGCACTTTCAAGAATTTCTCCCCATATGCCATAATGTTAAAGAAATCTTTGTCATAGCCCTGTAGAAAAACTCTTAAGTCCTATACACATCAAAATCAATACCAGTCTTACGATGGTGGTTTATAACATGTATACCCGATTTGAGCTCAATCGAATGCCCCGTTTAGGAGCTATCGCGTTCACTCAATCTCGAAATTGAATCGTGCTCCTCAAAATTGAATTTTTTCATGATTATAATACTTTCCTTACATGGTACATGTTCGTAAAGTAAAAATGGCTGAAATGAATCAAAATAAATTTATTATCATGAAAGGTTTTCAGTTAAACTACAGTGACCTCTCAACTATAAGACTTTCAAGGGACTGTAGAAAAAAGTCTTATAACTGAGATAGTTGTATAAGCGAGAGACCATCATATTATACAAGTTTAAAATTTTATGTGCATTAATCTTTTTACCTATATTAAAAAACTAAGTTCCAAATATTAAGGGCATCCTTTAACAAAATTTGTAAAATATATTAAAAAATGAAGCATAAAATATTTAAAAAGTTCACAGTATAATACAAAGTTGTAGTTTGCTTATCACTATATTTATTTCAGAGATTTACAGATGAGATTTTTTTTAAATGAAGTGGTGTTAGTTTGTAGTTGACGAAAAGAGAGAATGTCTGTTTCTAAGTCTTTTAAAGCTATTTTGGGAATAATCATTTTAAGTAGACATACAACCACTGTCACACCATAGATTTCATTATTAATAAAACAGAAACTTAGATAAGAAATGTTATTTGCTAATGATTACACACTTTTACAGTGTTGATAAAGAACAACTCGGCTGTTCGAGCCTCGTCAGGGGGAGACCCCACCTGAACCTCCCAAATTTTTTAGCTTCATTATTGCCATATTAAAACAATATTAGTTGACTATGTCATTTTATCTTTCATCTTTTGTGTATTTCGCCTGGTAACCCTTTATTGAAATTTTTATGGTTGTAACCTATTTATAGAAAAATACCTGTGATGCATATTCTACAGCTTACAAAATATTGTAACAATAGATTAAAGTTGTTGTGAACTAATAGTATTTAAATATATGTAAAATTATGTCGCTTTTTTGGGGACACATTTTTTGGACAATTTTCAATAAAGGGGGTGAGAGATAAAATGGCTTAGTCATTAAAAAAATGTTTACTTGAAAGATAGTAAAATTAATTGGTGAGAAAATGTAACATCATCTAAACCATTTAAAATGTATAAGTGAGAGAAGAGTGGTATAACTGAGAGAAGTTTAACATTATTTTCCATAAGACAAGATGGGACTAAATGAATTCTTCATATAAATGAGAGGGTTGTATAAGTGAGAGGTCACTATTTACACATTGATTTTTTTTCAAAATTTTGAATAGAATTTCGAATTTTGAGAAAATTTATTCAAAATGTGTAAATTTTTCTTCATGCATCACATAAAAATCCACTAAAGCTAATGAAAATGAAATTTAGCATCATGATAGGTAATCTTGATGAAATATTTTGTCTCGATAGCTTAAACTATCAATACAATTTCAAATTTTGAGAAAATTTATTCAAAATGTGTAAATTTTTCTTCATGCATCATATAAAATTCACTAAAGGGTAATTCCATGAGAATGTATACCCAAGTGTTGATTTTTACTTTGTAAAGAAGCATAAAATCATTAATGCTATTTTAATAAATATATATTAAAGTTTTTATTAAAGATTACGAGTATACTAGAGAGTAAACAAAATAAAAAATTATGTTTTTATATGAACAAACTTGTGTTTTCAGATTGAATATTTGCAGATGTTGTGTAAGTCACACATTATCTGTCATGTCAGTCACAAGCAGATAACTCAAATAAAAGATTTAAAAATTTTATTGAACTCGAATTTGATTCTTATTATTGTTGAATGCACTATTCTTGATATTTCATGTGAGTTTCAAATTTTAAGAACTAAATCTAAAGCAGAATTTTAATATAAGTGAAAGCAAGTCTAAACCAGTTTCTTTTTGCGTCGTGTCAGTCACAAACAGTTATTTTATTTTTTTAAACATTAAAAATCGCACAAATTTTTATTGAAAACATAATACATAAGTGTATTCACTTTACTCTTCTATGATTCGTTACTGAAAGTTTATATTTATTCTTAATTTACACTTTTGAACAAAAGTGAAACATACAGAAAATCTCAAATGTTGTGTAAGTAACACACGGAATTACCCTAAAGCAAATGAAATTAAATTTAGCATCATGATAGGTAATCTTGATGAAATATTTTGTCTCGATAGCTTAAACTATTGAGTCAAAATATTTCATAGATTTTGAGATTCTGTGAAAATGTTTGTGCATTTCTGGAAAATAGTTCAGTGGAATAAAATGGAATTTGATGTTATAGTGTCAAAAATATTTTCAATAATTCACAGATTTCATGAAAATTATGTAAATGTTTGTTATATAAAACTTTTAAAACTTAATTTTTTTATTGGCTTCTGAGCGGTCAAAATATCTAAAATATATTTGGTGAAAACCTTTTTATTTCAGCAGGTGGGCATTTGCCGATTAGACATCGTCCACTACAACTGTCAGAAGGTATTGAAGCCAGTGGCATATCCAAGACACTAAATGCGACGAAGAAAATTAGGCTGTTCATTACACTTTTTTTCACATGTTGGGGAAAAAAGTTTGCATAACAAACAGAATCTTTTCTCTGGGAATCTGTTTAAAATTACTTTTTTTCATTACTCTGTCATGATAAAAAAAAGTCCTGAAATTAACCTTGCACTTAGGAGACCCATTTGTCTCAGAAACTGTTCTTCCAGATAAACAAACTCTTGGAAGAGTGAAAGTGGTCCTCTTTGCGAGTCCACAAAGACAAGGGGGGTGACCTTGAGTGGTGTGACTATTTTACATGTTATCGCGGCTGGACGTTTGACCACTAAAAGAAGAATACTTTGGTGGGAGGGAGAAAAAAAAAGGGGTGAGTGTGGGTGTGCCCCGCCTCTCTATATCCGCCACCAATGCACCACTTGAAAAATAGTTTTGTTTAGAAAAGCAATTTGTTGTGCAAAGTGTGGATTTGCATGATTGAACCAAGCATACTCACGTGTGTGTATGTATTGTTATCTATATATGTATGTGTGTGTATATGTTTATGTATAAGTAATCGGAAAAACGAAACCCCCTCCCGCCCCTTGAAATAATCCTGGTTACGCCACTGATTGTGGCTATTTTATTATGAGGGCAGAAGGGACTAGTGTACCTTTGAAGGGACAGAGAAGTTAACATCCATGCCCAAGCCAAGATTCAAACCCATACCGAAGGCGTGATAGAATGGTTCTTAAGCTGCAACCCCTGAGTGGCATTTGGTGAGAAACTGATATCTCTCTATTAGAAGAATTCCATGTTTTATTGAAGTATAAATGTTATAAAATTTTGATATATTTGTCACTGTTTCATCTGAAATTGATGCATTTTTTATTCATGCAAAAAAGTCAAAATCAGTTTTGTAGGTAGAACAAAAAAATATAAAGCATATTTTAACACAGAAGTGAATGGGATGGGACCACAGATTAGGATTCCCCAGATAGTGAACACGAAAATTACAACACCCCAGTGGATTTGTTTCCATACTAATTGAATATTATCTGTTTTGAATTTAAACGTGAGTTTTGGTAATATTGATCAAAGTGTAGATTTGGATATTTGGAATTATTTGTCATTTATGTTCATCTGTTATATTCATGGTGGATTAGTAATTAGTAAATTATGGCAAAATTAAATGCTAAACCAAAAACAAAATCAGCTTCAGCTTCTTTAATGAAGTTTTGTGACTTGTTCTAATCAAGTTTTTATTCTTGATTTTGATTTGGAATAGACACCGAGGAAAATGTAAGCAGAGCTTAATTTATGTAGAAGCTCACATGCACTTTTTTTTTTTTTCAGAGTAAATTTTTACATATCAGGCACAAGCCCCGATTACCGCACAGGCCAACTAGGCCTCGGCCTAGGAGCCCCAAAATGAGTTATCCAAGAAATATGAAAGTTAAAATCACACTAAAATTCCTATGCAATTTGCAACATTGTTTTATAATTATTAATTTTAAATGTTGTTGCTACTTACATACATTGGTGAAAAGTGAAATTAATTTCCTACCAATCGAATAATTTGACTATTATTAATAATAGCTGAACAGCATTTTGGCAAAATTTCACCCAAAGTCCCAATCGGAGACTAAAATAACCAGTAATTCAATCTTTGGCTGATGTATGATAAGTCTGGATGGCCTTGTGGTAGCGCGCTAATCTATGCCTCCGTACGCTGAGGGTTCGGGACTGGTAGAGGAAGAATTTTTTTTCAGAAAAACGGAAAGTTAACATCCAAAAAACGAAAACATGATAAACAGAACGGACATTTTTTTGAAAATTTTGCTACCAGTCGTTTATTTTTTATTAACAAATTTATTTTAAACAGTTTATCGGTTTCTCATTGGTTTCTTTTCGTTATTTCATCGCAGTCATCGGGAAACGATGATCGGCTTTATGGCCCCCCGAGTGGACATTTTGCACCAGTTGCCGATGAAATTTCCCCCCTTTTTGGATGAAAAGCCGTGATCGGGCAATGCTCCTTCTCAGATTAAACTCACCCGCCTCTCATCGACCGATGAGTTATTGCTACTAGGGTAGCAGCCCGATCTGCTGCTTCATTTTCCTCGATGCCAGTGTGACCAGGGACCCATATCATTTTGAGATGACCCTTAACTCTCCTATTAATCGTGTATGCAAGCTATAGGATAGCAGAAGGCGATTTGGGATTAAGAGACTGTAGAGCTTTGAGCGCGGACAAGCTGTCAGAGATGATGATGCCTCGCTCCCCATGAAGGAGCCCGATCCCAAAAATCAAAGCTAAAATCTCTGCAGTGAATACTGAATTGAAATGTTGTACCAAGTGAGCGATGGCAATGTTTCTGGCCAGGTCTACAGCAGCAATAGAAGTGCGAGTCTCATCTTTCGACGCATCAGTGGCGGTAAAGTTGCCAGCGTGTATAGTTGGAGCCTATGAAGTCCTTAAAACTATTCTTGAAACCATCCGGAGGGAGGTCTCTATACTGGAAGGGGAGGCCTTCCGTGATAATTTCGATGTTCGTAGGAGAAGGGTAGCAAGGCCAAACCTTTTGTATAAGACAGAGAGAAGAGAAACTCCCCTGGTCGAGGGACCAGCTGCCATCCTCGTAACAGCTCTGCGGAGCAGGAGACCCCAGAAAATTCCCGCCGGGCAGCTCCTAAGAAGGAAAGTATCGAACAGGTAGCGGCGACGGAAAGGGAGAGGGCACTGACCAGCTTCACGATAGAGTTTAGGAAGAGGGGTCCACCAGGGAACACCCAGTGCGAAGCGGAGCGCAGCGTTATATATTACATCAAGTTTTTTTAGTTCCGAAACGGACGTTTCCTGATATATCGGGCTAGCGAACTCAATGGTACTGCGGATAATGGAGTTGACCATGGGATGCAGGTCCAAGGTGCGAGCTCCCCAACGTGGGGTCGCAAAAGCCTTTAGCAGGTTCAACCGCTTGGTGCACTTACGACGAATATCCTCTTTATGATCTCGAAACACTATGTTCCCAGAGAACCAACACCCCAGGATTTTAACCACTCTCTTCCACGGAATAGGCAACCCCTGGACAGTAGCGTAGCCGGAAAAAAATTTTAGGGGGGTTAGGCACTAATGTAAGCGATAATCTACATTATGGATCTCATTCTTCATGTCAATAATAGAATTCTGCTAAATTTTAGGGGGGTTCTGACACCCAAACCCCCCCTCGCTACGCCACTGCCTCTGGAGCCTAAACTGATTCGGAAAGGTAGTACGTATGCGGGAAAAATTGATGGTCTCGCATCTATCCGGCTGAAGGGAAAGTTTCCAATAGGTACACCAAACGTTTATCCTGTGCAAGGTTTCCTGTAATTGGTCAAACGTCCTAGTTGGGTCTTTATTGGTAGCGTACACCACCACGTCGTCTACATATACCAGCAAAACACACAGGTTCTCTGAACGTCTATTAACGTTCAGAAAACGTATTCTGAACGTTGAGAGACGTTCACAGAACCTGTGTGTGTTTGCTGGGATACAATCGTCCGAAATCTCACATGTAGATCATGAACAGTATAAGAGATAGTACCGACCCCTGCGGCACACCCCTCTGAGAGTAAGCAGGGCTGGAGTAGATTCCTCTCCAAACAACCTTTATATACCGGTTACAAAGAAGTTGGCTATCCACTTCCTACGTTACCTCCAATGCCAACTATGGCCATCCCTCCACTCAGAATCGTATGCCGAGTGAATGTCTAATTTGACAGCCAGTACATATTCACCGCATTCCAGACCCAGCAAACACACACAGGTTCTCTGAACGTCTATTAACGTTCAGAAAACGTATTCTGAACGTTGAGAGACGTTCACAGAACCTGTGTGTGTTTACTGGGGAGACTCTTTAATGTCCTTCCAGAACACCCGGAGGGCTCTGGTACAATCACTATTGGGTAAAAATCCGAAGTGACGAGGGTGGAAGATTTGCCTGCCCATCAGATGATCCAGTACTCTTTTCAACAGCATACGCTCCATTATTTTGCAGCCCGACGCAGTAAGCGCTATGGGGCGGTAGAAGGAGATCAAAGTTTTAGGGCGGCGGCACTTCCAAATGAGTAGGATGAGTGCAGACTACCAGCTTTGAGGTACATTACCCGTACTCAGCAGTTCGTTGAAGGTGCTAAGAAGGCGCTTCCGGATCGCTTGATTGAGAGCTTTGAATCGAGCCACCGGAATCCTGTCTTCCTCGGAGGAGGAACATTTGGCTTTGCTGATGGCGCTATTTAGCTCTGCTATGGTGAAATCGTTTTCCCAACGATCGTCCTGTTGGCTTAGGTCATATGGGATAACTTCCAACGAATACGCGCTCCCGAAGTGGGAAGCGAAGACCGCAGCTTGGTCTTCGCTCCCCATCTCGTGTTCAGTATACATCCTGTTCTCATGTTCTAGGATTAAGTGGGAATTGCTCCCGTTTTGACGTCTCGCTAAAGCTTTAAGATAGGGTAAAGTTTCCCGCCGGTGTTTTTGCTGCATAGATTACTCCAGAACGTCCTGGCTTGGTCGCTCATGCGACGGCGGAGACGGGTAGTGAGCTTTTTATATTCTACCCAGTAATCGCGAGAGAGGTGTTTCTTGGCCAGCCGGAGATATTTTCTTTTTTGTCCTAGGAGCCAGGCGCATTAAGGATCCCACCATTCCGGGTTCGTCCGCTCCCTTAGCCGAATTTTATTTGAGTGGTCCCGAATGGCTGTTTTGTGGTCTTGCATGATGTTTTCGACTGTGAGCGGCTCCCGGAACTGCAATTCCCGATTCAGTTGAGCATCCACCTGAGTCCAATCTGCGCTGAGGCGCAGAGTGCTCACACCTTGGGAGTAAAGTAGTTTAATAAGGATCGGGAAATGGTGGGACTCGAAAAGATCAGGTTTGATGAGTTTGCTGGTTGAGATAAAGGTCCGGACTAGCGAAAGACAAGTCAATGAGCGAGGTCCTACCGGAGGGAGATACGTGAGTGCTGTATATGGCATTCAGGAAACACACGTTATTATTGACATACCAACTGTCTATTTCCTCAGACCCCCGGGGAGTTACTAACATTCCCCTAAGCTCTGTGTTTTTGATTGAAGTCGCCCAGTATGAGGAAGGGACCCTGCACCTGACGGAGGAGAACTTGGAGCCAAAGCTCCGTTACTTTGCCTTCTGGGCTGTATATATTAACCAGGGAAAGCCATATACTGTCTAGGCGCACCCTGACAATCATGGACTCAATACCCGGAGGATCCGGAGACTTCTTCGTCACAAGAGAGGAGGGGATGAGCGTACTTACCGCAATTAGCAGGCCACCACCTCTTCCCTGACGGTTCTGTCTGTAAATCGTCCTTCCCGGAAGAGCAAGCGAGGTGGTTTCTTCTAAAAAGGTTTCCTGGAAGACGAAAATCTGAGACTCCACAAAGGGCGTTCATTTGAACCAGTGTTGTTTCGAACGTAAACCCCTGGCATTCCATTGGATTACTGTAACTATTTTAGAGTCCATTGAAAGGAAACTTGAAGGAAGGGGTCCGGTGAAAACAATCCCTAGACGAGAGAAACAAGAGAAAGCCAGGGAAAAAAAAACTCGACCGGAGCTAGATAAGTCCTACCGGCCTCGCCGAAATCCCCTTGGCCACTGTCCGAAATCTTCTTTCCACTCCCCAGAGCAGAGGAAACTTGAAGGAAGGGGTCCGGTGAAAACAATCCCTAGACGAGAGAAACAAGAGAAAGCCAGGGAAAAAAAAACTCGACCGGATCTAGGTAAGTCCTACCGGCCTCGCCGAAATCCCTTGGCTACTGTCCGAAATCTTCTTTCCACTCCCCAGAGCAGAGGAAGCGGCCCTAGACCGGAGCCACGCGATATCAAGCAAGTTTCCTTTACCCCTCTGTAGCAATAGCAAGGTAGCAGGTAGAGGAAACTTGCTATTGCTATCTCGCGTGGCCCCGCCTAGACCCGCTACTCAAAGATCAATTCGAAATTGTTCGAAAAGGAGAAGGGGAGAGGGGATTCGGGTACTACAGGCAGCTCGAAAGGTTTTTCAGATTCAACTTGTGGCACGATTTTGGCGTCAAGAGTCACTATATTCTGAACCATGGACTGCATGGATGTTAGGAGCAGGTTTGCTTGTTGCTGCAAACTCTGTAAGAAAGCATCGGGAGACCGCTGTAAGAATTCTGTTAAAGTTGATTCAAACTCCTTTTTTGTTATGTATTGTTCTGTTGCGTGTGGGGCTGTTTTACCAGCTGTAGCATAGCTACCTTTAACCGGTGTCTGTCTAAACCGTCTATGCGCTTGTGTGATCGGGATGTGGGCGTTCGCCTTGAAATGAAGGATCTCTATCTCTTTAGTGCGGACTTTACACGAGAAATCTGTAGCCTCATGATTTCCACCACAATTGTTACATTTAGCGGTTTCTTCAGTGCAAGTGGTACTAGAGTGGTCTTGCCCACATTTTCGATTTGTCTCCGGGTATTTACATTTACTTGCTACATGGTCAAACCGCCAGCAGTTTTTACATTGCCTTGGTCGGTATATTAATGATTTAACTTTTTCCCTCATGTAGAAAAACTTCACTTCTTGTGGGATAATTGTCCCAAATATTGTCACCAATATCGTTTCTGTAGGTACTATGCCCGTACCTGAGGTCCTAGTAAATCGCCGCAAATCCTTTATTTTTATGGAATTTTCTCTTTGTAGCTCCGTTCGGATTTCCGCTAGAGGGGTATCAGCATCAATATTATGGATCGCGAATTTCGACGTGATATTTTCTCTCTGCACGTAGGTTGTAACATCGACATTTAGGAAGGACGTAGTTTACACCAAAGCACAAGCAGTGCTTAAATCGTTAGTCTTTATTAATAGTTTGTTATTTCGCGCGAAACGTAAGTTTTGAATGCGACCCTGGGGTCCAACAATTATATACAGCTCCTCTTTTAATAGTTTTGGGCGGTTTCTAGGTAAGGAGGCCGTACCAGTACTGAAAAAGATGCAGGCCTGTTCCACCCTGTTGCTGAAAGCATATCTCAGTTGCTCCTCTAGGTCAGGGTTCTCTTGAAGGAAGTATTTTGGGTCCCACCCAACATCACGCACTTGGAATGACGAATGCATAGGGCCTCGTCACGTAAAAGCCGGCAGAGCGGCAACAACCGCTCCTGACGTACACAATTGGAAAAACAAAAATAGACTTACCTAGTCAGCAATAATAAACTTAGCGACAGACACACCCGCAAATTGAAGCACTACACTCTTACAAGAACGTAAGAAAAAAAAAGAAAAAGAAACGAACTGCTTTGCACTACCAACATAAAACAAGCCAACAGAAGCCGGCCAGGTCGGCCGTAAACACAACACGCCCACCGGCGAGTGAAGCTCTACGGAATGAGTTGTCAAAGTACTTCCGCCCAGATAACACACTTGTCCATTTTATGTCTATTTCTGATCCAACTCATCCATAATACATCCATGTCTATACATAGACATCTATTCATGGACATAATCTGGAAAAATCCAGACTATGTCCATGAATAGACCAAAACTAGAATTAGAATATCCAGAATAAGTCCATTTATGGACGTATACCAGATGATCCACACTATGTCAATGATACGACATAAAATGGATGTGTGTATAAGTCCAGAAATGGACAAAATATGGAAAATTTACTTTTTTGTCATTGATTTTCATTTTACCCAATACTGTACTTACGACGCATGAATTTATTATACTTTATGCTTTTATTGATATTACATTTTACCTTAAAAAAGTTTAAAAACATTTTAAATTCTAGAGCTTTTTTTTTTTTTTTGTCGGGGAACTTTTGAAATTTAAAATACTTTTTATGTATTATTATTTCCTATAAAAGAGGTATTGTGTAAAAAAACGCATATCCTCATACAAAAAAAGAAAATTCTCTAGCGACTCAACATCCTAAAACGAATAGCCGCATATTTTTTTTTCTAAGTTCCCAGTCCGAAACTAAAAAATCTTTACTTCAACATTTTGACGCGTCAGAGCAAGTACCGCTGCCCAACTAGCACACATACGTTGGGTTATTGTTGGCACAAGGTTGTTACGTTGGGCAAACGTTGGATGTCCAAATGGAAATGTCGGTATTCTGTTGGCTAAAGGTTGTGATGGCTAACGGTGGGTAAACAACCGTTGGCCATCGGATGGTTTAATGTTCTGTTGGGCAACCGCAGGTAAACAACCGTTGGCCATTTGATGGCTGAATGTTGTGTTGGACAACCGTAGATAAACAACGAATCGCCATCAGTTGGTTGAATGTTGTGTTGGGCAACCGTATGTAAACAACCGTTGACCATCCGATGGCTGAATGTTGTGTTGTATAACCGTAGCTTCCCAACGACAATTGCGCATGTGCAGAGACACACATTCAGGAAACCGCGAAGCGATAGATTACTCTCCGTTCCCGCCATTGATCGTTATGATGTGATGATACACTTTTATAAAGTGATTGATAGTTGAAATCTAAAACGAATATTTATCTTTTCAGCAGTATTTCTGTGAATTTTATTCGTTGCATAGGTTCGAAGTAAATTGAATAACGATAATTATTATTATTAATGCATTGATTGTAGTTCGATTGTCCATAAGCCTAACGATCTTCAAAGTATATAAACAAACAACTTACTATGCAGCTGTGGTAATAAGTAAATAATAATAATATATAAAATAATTATATAAAACGCACCCTTTAATAAGTTCTTATTAAAGGATGCGTTTTTGGATTACTAAACAATGCTAGACAGCTTAATAATAAAGTTTCATTTGTTCATAGTTGTACAACATTCGAGAAGGTAAAATTGGACACAATTGTTTCCTCCTAATAAGTTAATTCTGAAAAAAAAATATCAACATGAGCCGTGCTTATATTTGCGAGATTATAGTGACTAATGAGATTTCGGATTTAGAAGCAGTTATTAAACTAACACTACTTCAATTGTGAAATCTCGTTTGTTAATGACGGTGGTTAATCAACAACAAAGATTTAAATTTGTGCATCGAAATTGTTTTGTTGTTAAAGGTATGTATAAAGTATTTTACAGTTTTTAAAATTCAGTTATTTTAATATTTTACAAATGTGTTATAGTACTTTACAGTTGATATATATCTATATTTACCAACTTCATTTTGTTATTTATTTATTATTTTAGAAGAGATTTTTGTATCTACACCTGTTATATGCTATAGGACTCAAATTTTATGGAGAAAAATACCTAATCTGTATGCAATCAAATACTCTTTGAAAGTACTGGAAAAAAAAACATTTCTATTGCTTTGACAAGTGTCCTCTGCATATTTTAGTTGAATAAAAAATATCAACTAGCTCTTAAGTAGTTCTTTAAGTAATAGGCTGTGACTGAGAGTTCAGGTCCCTGAACTGAAATCATTATTAATTTTTTAAAACTTTTCTTCAGACATTCTATTTCTTGCATTAGAGAAAGGACGCGTTATGGAAAAAAGAATTTCTCTCTGCCTCTCTTTTTTTTTTTTTTTCAAAATTTTGTGCGATTGTAACTACACGGGACGCGTTGAAACTTTTTTTTGCGTACCATCAGCGATTTTTTTCATTTTATGCGCTATAGCACGTAAATGGCATCACTGACTAATACATTCTGTTGTACTGATATCTTTCTCATAGTCAGATAATATCGATGCACCCGTGTATTGATACTTTAAAAGGTCTTGCAGATAGTTTTGCGGTGTTTCCAAGGTTTTGTGTGAAGTTTTTTCTTTTTTAAAGATGGACAGGTTCTTAAAAAGAAATATATTTTTAAGACGTTGTGACACAGTTGCATTCCATATACGCGTGTAAGTAATGTATACACATATTCATATATACATGATGTATTCTATTATCAGGGGCTATAAGAGTTCGCAGAGTTTTTAATGATGTGCACAGATAGATTTTTATCTGACTATGCTCTTTGTAAAAGTTAATGATTTTTATATGAATTTTTTTTGCTCAACAAATTTGGCTTAAGAATTGTACATCCAAAAATTGGTGTGTCTTAATCCATGTACTACTTAAAATTTATTTAATGTACATGTTCGTTTATTTATTTATATTAATTTAAAACAGACGTATAGAATTCCAATATATTATCATACTTTCTGCATGTTTAGTTAAATAGCTAAATAAAAAAAGAAATAAATAAACAGGCAAAATAAAAACTTTTTAATTGAGCGAAGTCACGGGCCGTATAATTGGGATTTATGTGGGATTTTGAATGTTTTTTATTTGTTTTATACAGGGTTATGATATGTTCTGCGGGCCGTATCAAAAGCCATAGTGGGCCACATCTGGCCCGCGAACCAGGGGTTGCTCATATGTGTATTAGACCAATGTAGATATGAAATATTAGGTAACAGTTTGATAATGAATGTATAATTTTCAAATTTGACTTATAATTTTTTATTTTTTTGAAATGTAGTGAAATTGCACACCAATTCGTCAAACATTTCTCAATAAATTTGAAAAAATTATGAAAAATATACAATCATTGTCTATCCGTTATCCCACATTCCATTTCTACATTGGCACAACATATGCATCTAACGTAAATTTAACAGATAACAGTTATATAAACTAAATGTTATAAGCATACAATGGACAAATGTTAAAAATAACCATTTACTAACAGTCGGATAACAGTATGATAACATAGTGTTTTTACGCTGTCCCAACGTATGCAATCATACGTTAGCCCATCATATGCATTCATACGTTAGCCCAACATATGCATTCATACGTTAGCCCAACGCATGCATTCATACGTTAGCCCAACGGTTGGAACGGTTATGTTGGCAAAACGTTAGAGTATACGTTGGTGCAACGTAAGAAATAACCATTTGCAAACCGTTGGATAACCGTAAGCCAACGTGTCATTTCAACGTTGCCCCAACATATGCATTCATACGTTGCCCCAACGTATGTGTGCTAGTTGGGTGCGTATAGTGGCTAGCACACTCTACTAAGTCCATGATTTAAGGTGGATTCATACCTGCCGCGCCGCACCGCAACCATGCCATACTGTTTCGCCGTTTTGGACCGTTGGCTGTCCGCGCGGCGAGCTTGCGGTGCCGCAAGTAAATGCACTGTAATTGGCTGTAGCTCTGTTGTGTCTTCTGTAATTGGCTGTAGCTTTGCGGTCGCTGCGGAATATCTGTTCTTGGCAGATATTGCGCAAACCCCTAGGCGCTCGCCGCGCGGGGCCGTGTTGCTCCGCCACGTGACGTCATTGCGGCGTCTTAGCGGTGCGGTACGGCCAGTATGAATCCGGCTTAAGGGTTCGAGTCTGAAGGGGGGAAGTACTTAAAGGTTGGTTTAAAAAAATTAGGTAAGAATATTTTTACAAAATTCGTTATTAAGATGTAACGATAAATTTAAATTAATCATTACATAAAATTAGCTAAAAATTATTAAATAGTTGGCTCATAGTCGGATACTTTATTAAATGTATGTACACGCTACACACACAATGACAACAAACGTCTCAGAGATCGAATTTCATTGTTTTTCTGAGTAGATGGCGTTTTTAGTTGGTTTATTTTTCTTATTTCTCCAGTTTTTTCTGAAAGAAATAAACTAAATGGAAACTTTCAGGGAAAAAAAGTACAAATCTTTAAATTTGAGGACACTTGGGGACAAAGTATTTTTGGGGACAAAATGAAAATGCGATCTATATTTGAGGACTGTCCTCGAATTTCGAGGACGTATGGTCACCTTACATTAAAGTGACCCAGTGGCGGCCCAGACAGCACAAACTTGTCCAGAACATGTCCATATGATATCATAGTCAAGTTCGGGACATAACTGACATTGTCTATATCTTGTGTTAGAAATTACTTCAAGGCAGATATATTTTGATAAATCAGAAAAACGTAAAGCAACTCACAGAACAAGCTACATTGTTTATTGACAGAAGTTTAACTCGACTGTTGCCATTCATCAAATACAAAAAAAGGTTACATATAAGTATTAGGAAACATTGAGTCTATAATTATAGCACTGCTTTGGCAGATAATAAAGACATAGAAAACATAGATAAATTTATTTCTAACATCTTGTCCATAATACCCCCCAAACTTGTCCATATGGCACAATACGGCGTCCATTATGATATCCTCTGGACAAAATATAGACATTCATATGGACATGTTATGGACATCCAAAACTTATCTGTATAGGCATGTTATGGACATCCATATGGACATGTTATGGACATTCATATGCACATGTTATGGGCATCCATAATTTGTCCATAAAAAGACATTCTGTGGTTATTTATCTCATATCCACAGTTTATTTTTATGCTATGGATAAGTTACTACCATAAAGGAATAGAAGTATCTGTTTCATCAGTAATTTCTGAAATGAAGCTATTACAAGAACTGCTTGTAGGATCACACATATTTGAATCTTCAAAAATATTTTCATCGATCCTGTTTTCAAATTCATTATGAAAATAATTATAATCGTGCGCATTAATAGGCTTTGATTCAATATCATTCACATTACATTCAGCTTCAATAAGGAATAATTCATCATTAACTTCTTATTCAACATTTCGCCATTCCTGACGAGTCGACTTAATTTTTTTATTAAAATACACATTAAGTCAAAAAGTTGTACATTACCCCGTATTGTAAAGAACAGTGATATAGGCAAGCAATATGCAAGAAGTGCGCATAAAAATGTTATAATTAGCTAAGAAGGAAACTTCAAATATATGGGTACTATCTACCACAACCACCACAGATAATTAAAAACAACGTGCATACATAAATGTTACTGCGCATGATCAAACAAATTGAGCCAATCAGAGTTTGTCGCCGATAGATTTTCCCATTTATGTCATAAAATAGACATGATTGGGGTGTTTAGATGTCCAATTCATGTCATATAACGGACATAATATGGATTTTCCCGTTTTTGTCGTAATAAGACTTAATTGGGGTGTTACATGCCCCAATCATGTCTTATTCTAGACATATTATGGACTTTCCCAAAGATGTCGCTAAAATGATGTCCAGGAGATATCTCATCATAGACATGTTTTGGACAAGTTTGTCCAGATATGGACATAAATTGGGCAAGTATGCTGTCAGGGGGATTATTGCAAGTTTTTTTTTGGGGGGGGGCGGTTAGATAGAAGATTGACATATACATCCATTTTATGGAAGTAAAACAGGATCTTTTACATTAATTTCTTTTTTCTCAGGGCAGGGGGGCGGTGACCCCCTTTAATTCGCCCTTGGGATGACCAACCGTCCCCAATTTCAGTTTTTTCAGTTTGTTTATTTACAGTGTGGCTATTCGGACCGACGGTGCCGATAGCTTACAGGCTATTCGGCCCGTTCTGTAGTGCTGGCATCTATATTTAAATGTTCGTACTAATAAAGCACCAATAATGTATTTAAAATTGTATGTCTATTTAGACCAAAGAAAACGAATTTCGTCCGCAATTTCTATTTTTTAAATTTATATTAAAGCTTCCCTAGCAGCAATCTTTGCTCGGGCTTTACCAGGCCTATGATCGGTGCATCGGCTATTCATCGCCTGATCATTACTGATCATCCTTAATTTTTCGTATGTTAATCTTTGCCCGATGATCGAATCTTTACACTGAGATCTGATAGGCGCTTTCAAGATTGCGAAGGGTAAAGCGAGCAAACAGGTTTATATCGGTCTTTCTCTCAAGTAGCTAACGGCTCGATATCTCCGTTCCTTCATTAATGTGCAAAGAGCATCATGCACATGCACACCATATGTTTGTTTTAAGGTTGCTGACTGGCTAAGCTATTACGCGGGAAGACAAGACAAGCGACAAAATGCTGAATCATGTTGTCCTCTTCCTGCTCTTAGCTTTGTTGTGTTCTCCTGTATGTATCTATCTTGTACTAGCTAAAAGGGCACATTGCCTTAGTCAATCTCCGTCAAAGAGGGGAGACAAGGAATATTTTTAAAACAAAATTTGTCAGCGACTAAAAATTCAGGAAGTTTCCTGAAAAAGTGCAAAATTAATATATATATATATATATATATAAGAAATTTTCCTTTGTGTAAATTTTTAATGACATTTCATTCAAAAACTTGCATTCTTCCCTAGAACAGCCTTGAAGAAAAGGATATTTAGTTATAAAATTATATATGCATATGAAAGTACCCCTAGTAGCAATGACTGCTTGTTTTCTGCTCGGTCGTTCATCGACTCATCGTTAACTCATCGACTCGTCGAATTCAGTCATCGGCAAGTGCACTTTTGTTAATCTGCAATAGATGAATTTTTATTCATGGATAGAAGTGATCTAGACGAGCAGTTTCGCCGATGGGAAACCGAAAAACAATATCTTATCCGAAACTGCAGCTCTATAGTCAACGGGCCTTGCAAGTGTCCCCAGTAGTTTACACTTTACCCAAATTCCTATAAATATTTGCGTAATTTAGATGTGCCTTTGCATAATCTAAGGGGAATTTTGAACAATTCTTGAATTAATCGCATAATTTACTTCAAATTTCTTGTATTGGGGTTGGGAGGGGTATCCCCCCCCTTGCCCCCTCCCACAAAATTTAAATTTGAAAAGAAATATTTACAAAAAAATGTAAGTATTTATTATATAAAAATCGTTTGTAATATTTAAATAATTTTTAAAAAAAGTGTTTAAAAAAAAGAAAAGAAAATCTATTTGAGCGTCAGCTGCATTATAAGAAAAACGGAAACTTCATTACAATGAGCAACTCTTTTGAAAGCTCTTTAATGTAAACAGCAAGAAGAGAAATCAGTTAATTTTTAAAAGTTATCCAAGAAATATGAAAGTTAAAATCACACTAAAATTCCTATACAATATTGGCAATATTGTTTTTTAATTATTAATTATGAATGTTGTTGCTACTTACATACATTGGTAAAAAGTGAAATTAATTTCTTACCAATCGAATAATTTGACTATTATTAATAATAGCTGAACAACACTTTGTCAAAATTTCACCCGAAGTCCCAATCTGAGACTAAAATAACCGTTACTTCACACTTTGCCTTGTATATGACAAGATTCGATGGTCTAGGGGTAAGGCACTGATCTCGTAATCAGTACGCTCAGTGTTCGGGCCCGGGGGAGGAAGAATTTTTTTCTTTTTTTTTTCCAGAAAAACGGAAATTTAGCATACAAAAAACGAAAATATAATAAACAGAACGGGCATTTTTTGAAAATTTTGCTGCCAGTCGTTTATTTTTTATTAACAAATATATTTTAAACAGTTTATCGGTTTCTTTTCGTTATTTCATCGGTGTCATCGGGAAACGATGATCGGCTTTATGGTCTCCCGAGCGGACATTTTGTACCAGTTGCCGATGAAATTTCCCCTTTTTGGGATGAAAAGCCGTGATCGGCCATTGCTCCTTCTCCTCGGATTTAACTCACCCGCCTCTCATCAAATCAATGATATATGTGCCAATTTTTATCGATTGCTCTGTTTAAAAGTTTCACCAAAGGTCATAGGCTTCACATCCTAAGTTGCAAGGCGTTTGCTCTTCCGAGATGAATGTACCCAGCTAGAAATGTCTTCACTTTTTTTGCAAGAAAAGTATAGATTGTGTACAATTTGTGCATAAAAAGTGGATATTTTTTAATATTTTGAAAGCATACACTTTTTCTGCAAATTATATACAGTTTTTATGCATACTAAAAAGTGAATATTCTATATTGTCAAAAATTGTGCACAAAAAGTGTATACTTTTCAAAGTATTCAAAATATTCACTTTATATGCAAATTTTTTGCACAAGAAGTGCAAACATTTTCTAGCTGGGATTTAAGCAGTTTGAACAGTTTTCGTAAAATCTCAAAATCTAATCCAAATTTTAAGAAGCTTTAGGGGCATAGTTTAAATTGTACGACCACCTTCGTGTCACTAAATTTTGCTTTATTTACTTAAGTCGTATGTGATGCGCCGACAAAAATTTACGCAGTTTGAAACGATTTTCAGAAAAAATCTCAAAATCTAATTTTTTTTTTTTAATCCGACGATTATAGCTTAAGGTGAGTGATTGCCTATCATGTCAGTAAATTTCATTCCTTTCGCTTTAGTCACTTTTTACGTGATGTGCGAACAAAAATTTACGCAATTTTCAAAGCAGGGCCATATTATGACCAACAGGAGCCTCGGGCATTAATGAATTTGGTGGGCCTCATCGATGAAATTAGTTTTATTTTAAATAAAATTTTGATGTAAAAAAGAATATTTCAGAACAACATTTGAAATTGGGGGCCCTTTCGAGTCGGGGGCCCCGTGCAAAGTCCCGATTTGCCCATTCGAATAATAAGGCCCTGCACGAAAGTAACATAAATATAATAAAGTCAATAAAAAACACAGAAATATTATATTCTGCTCCATATATTCAACTTTTTTAACTGATGCAATTAAACATGTTTAGCTTTTCGAAGAATAATTCTTTCCTTTTCTTTATTATTCCCCCCCCCCTTCTTTAAGCGAAACATTGGAAAGAGAAAATCTAATATGAAGGCGATATAAATTAGCTTATTTATTTATATGTATTTCATTTTATTTTTTGCAACTATGTCCATGCATAAATGTTTTTGGAGTGCTGTAACATAGCTCAAATGTAATTTTCACAGTTACCTTTTGTGTGCTAAGCAAATAATATTTTTGCACTTAATGAATTGAACAAACAACTAGTGTCAGGTTTCACAATGTAAAAAAAGGATCAGGTCATAAAATGAATAATTTTTAATATTAAATAGTTATAAGCATAGTATATTTTAGATTTTAAACTTTCTTAGTGCATTGCGCTAGTTACAAGTAGAGTTGTACACATTTAAGTAAAATTTAAAATGTTTCCTCTAATACAACACATTCCCATAACATTTTTCTTTTTTAAGTTTTATGAACACTTTGTCCTATGACGTGAAATGGTAAAATGAGTAAGTATTCTATTAGATAAATTGTCATAATTAAAGAATATTAAGCAAAATACCAAATAAACAGTGACGTTATTTTATATGTTTTACAGCACTTGTATTTAAGTAATTAGTATTTCATTTGTTCTATTTATACATTTAAAACATCAAAAATTGGTTCTCAGAATTCAGTATCATCAATATTGTCACCAGTCATTCAAGGATTCTGGACTACTGCGCGGCTGTCGATCTGGAGCTTCGGGCGGTTTTCTCTAGATGTCACGTGAATACGCGTTTGAACCCCTTAGAAAGTTCCCCTCCCAAGGCATCCACTAGAAAAATTACTAGGTAGTGTTTGCCTTAAGTACACAATGCAATACAATGTATATATTCATTTTATTATCAACTGACCAAAAAGAATTTGGCACTGCGAAATATTCATAAAAGTACAGTATTATCTGTTTTTCATAAATGTTAGCGGTTATGTACTTGTAGAGTTCAGCCTTTATGAGAACGGACTAAGATATCCTCCACCATTTTTCCACGCACATATACTTGTTCAGATTTAAAAAAATATTTTACAATTACCAATATATCAATATTGTTTTACTAAACAAGAACAAGGATCGCTGATCATACTGCAATACAATAAAATAAAAGGCAGGTCGTTTCGAAATAGGGTACCCTACACTTTTGAGTACCATGTCTTATCTTCCATATGACAGTCAATCACCATTAAAGGAGTACTAATGAATTTAAAGTTTAAATTTTATTAAAATGTAAATATGTACCTATAGGTGGTCGGAAAAAAAACGTACAATTTTGTAGGGGTTATTTTTTTGGATGAGTGAGGGGGGGGGGGCGCGAAATAAAAAATGTAAGGAAGGAGTGGGCACCCGAAAGGGCGCAAGCAGAGGTACATTCGTGTATTTTGTATTTATCTCTATTGAAAATTGACATTCAGATAATTTTCCAAGGACAGTTGTCTGATTTATAAGCACACAGTATGCAAAGTAGCCCCATTGCCCCCTAGCTTTTGGTGAAGTGTATTTTTTTTGTATCAGTTTTACACGATCTTTCATACTCTGAATGCCCCCCCCCCCCCAATAGAAACACTTGTATTTTCACTTAAATCCTGGTTCAAATCAAATCTGTAGAAGAGGGGGAGAGTGGAGGCACTTTTTTTCCAGTTGCACTTTAAAAACATAAAGAATGTAAGAAAAAACTCTAACGGAAAAAACGCCAACCAGAAAAAAAAAGAAACTAATCCTCTCCCCCTCAGACCAATAATTTTTATTTAAATATCGTACATGAACTTATTTCGCTGTTTAGTAAATATGATAATGTATTTAATCAAATATTGGCTTGCCCCCAAATGTTTTTGTTTTTGAGTAAAAGAGCAACTTTTTTAATTTGGGAGCACACAATTTTAATCTACGAGATCATATTAATCGCGAAAATTCAAAACATTAAAATACCGACAAAAGGGAATTGCTTTTTTCGGTCAAGCCACATGTCAAGGTCATAAAAGAGAGGAAAGGAGGGGAGGGAAACATGGGCACCGGCAGCATAAGGCAGGGGGGCCAATGCCCCCCTGGACTTTTGTATACAGTGTTTTTCCTTGCTTTTTTGTTCTTTCTAACTTGGTAACCATACGTTGAAGTAGTCTTTGCCTGGGAAATTTTCTGTCGGCGCCCATGGAGGGAAATCTTCCCTTCTTTTTCCTGCAAAAAAGGGAAGATTCCTCCAACAAAAGTTACTACGACCGTCGGAAATCGTGTACGGGAGAAAACAAGCAGATTCTTTGAGATTGATTCCTGTTCAACTTACAAAATGCATGTACTGTACAAACATTTTACATTTAAGAATATTATACCCAGCAAAAACATTAAAAGCTATGCGATAATAAATATGTTTTATCACATTTTTTAAAATTAAATTTTTATATCGGTTATTCTATTTAGAAAGATCCATCCTTTTATCGAGATTTTTTAAAACAAAATATTCAAAATTATATAAATGGAATTTTTTAAAAGCTGAATAGAAACTGAATTGATTTCAAACGATTTATTTAAATTTTAATGAAACTTAAAATCGTAATAATTTGATTTTTTTCTCTAAAATATTTAAATCATTTTTATTTCCTAGTTTTGTGGGACTTCTAAATAGTGATGAATTATATATAAATGACAATGAAACATTCAAACTAATATATCAAAATATTCAGAAGATTAAAGCCATATGCCTCAGATTAACTGAAATTTTAAAGGTAATCTGACATATTCTTTTGAAAATAATGAAATAAAGAAATAATTTAATTACTGAATTATTAATTTAATTAACTGATTGTTCAATTTGTTTATATTTTAGGGCTAAGTCCAGAACTAGTCATTCGGTAACAAATTATAGCAGTTTCGAAAATTTTAAATACCAACTCTCACCTAACAGTCAACCCTAAAAAAAGAATATAAAACTCTACAGATTTAATATGCAAGTTCTCTGTAATATATTATCCCCTTCAGTCTGATTCGTAATCAGTTATGGCTTATTATTACTGGTTTTCTTTTTATAAGTGCAAGAATTTATTCTGATTCATGGTAATTTATCTTGTTAACTCTTTGGTTTAAAATAATAATTCTTAAAAATAAATGATTTATAAGTATATATATTTACATAAAAATATGGTAATAATAATGGTATTAATAAGTCAATTTAGAAGAAAACTTCCTTAAAAAAAAAACTTTTAAATCAAATTTTAGTATAAGTGTCATGTTTTTAAACAAATTTTCATTTCTAATTGCTAAAAATCCCCCTTTTTTAAGGAAACTGGTTAAAAATTATTTTAAACTCATTTCTTAAAATGTAAAATATTCGCTATATATAACTGTGATTGAAATTAATTTTTATTTAGTTTTGTTAGAATAAATTTATTAATTATATTTTTACTATTATTAGTATTGCAAAGCTTATTCCCCCTTCACCAACTTTGATAAAATATTCCTGTAAGCCGTTCTATGAGAAAAGCTGAAACTTTCTACATCACCTCATTAATGTATAAAGACATATTTTGTTTATTGGGAAATTTTGTAAGAGGGTTTTATAAAAGGTAAAAGTTTGTATTTATTTACATTAAATCTCCTGAAAATTTTATTCGGAGTCATAAAGTAACTTTATAATTAATTCTATATGTCTAACGTCGATATATAAAGAAGAGAACTCTAGGTTAGTGTGTTTTAGGCACCCTCTATAATAGGGATAGGGAACTGATTATGAATTTTATTTAATATTAAAAATATAAAACTTCTTACTTTCAGTGTAAATTATCATGAAAGTTATTTTTGCTTTGTGGTTAAGATAGATCTACACGAAGGCTGTCTGCTTAATTAAGTCATGCCTTGGGCGGAGGGCTTTTCGAGGGGTTCTAACGCGTTTGGAGAAAACAGCCGCGCGGTAGGTCAGAACCCTAGAGCTACGTACTTCAGCCGTTTACCAAATTGTCATGAAATTAGTAAAAAGCATTTATACTATAATGTAAAAGGTCAAAAACCTTTTTTCTAATCTTTATAAGATAAATTTATATCTTCTAAAGCTCTTTCTCTTCTTTAAAAAACATATTAAACTTTTAAGGTAAACTTAAAAAGAAAAACTTGCTGAAATACGCAAGAATGACGATATATAAAAATTTAGATGGATAAATTATCAAATATTAAACTTCATATACGAAAAAAATACAACAAATCTTTTATAACTGATGTAAAACTGAGAGTTACTCTATTAAGAAAAGGGAAAATGTTATTCACTTTTGTTCCCCAAATAAAACTTTTCTGCATAACATATTTTGTATTGCATTTCAAAAAAAAAAAAAAAAAAAAAAAAAAAAAAAAAAATTAAAGAAACCCTAATATAAGAAACGCTAATGCCTTGGACAGAGGACTTGTGTAGGGCTTATCCAAATCTACACAAATTATATTTTCTATGCACATTTCATAACTTCAATGCATAAATTTATGTTATTTAAAAAGTATAAAAAACAGTATGGAAAAGATAATAAAGAATACGTGCAATACCCCTAAAAATACGTGCAAAATCAGCTTGTTTTCCTGGTAGCATTCCTCTAATACCCTTTTTTCTAGGAATATTTCTCCATGCAAAAGGCAAGGTCTCATTTCCTTTCACTCTTGTTCTCACCCATGCTAATTACAGTACTTGTAATATGAAGAAACAATCATTTTACTTACTTTTTTTAAGTACCTATAATACATGTTAAGTTAAATATTTAAAAATAAATTACTTTTTTATATTTATTTTATATTCACTTTTTATATTTATTCACTTTTTATATTTATTTATTCACCACGAACTAACCGCACCGTCGGTGCGGATAGCTTGTGGGCTATCGGCACCGCCGGTCCGGATAGCAACGGCCGTTTATTCATTCCCAAATTAAAAAGAAATAAATCCTTTTTTCTTTATTTTATGAATGTTTATAATGCTCCAGTTGAATAAATTTGAACATAGAACATAGTTGAACATAGAATTGGGGACATGTCCCCGTTTTTGAAACAAAACTGGGGAAACACTAGAGACATTTATAATTAATGAAATAATTACCAGTAATTTAATTAAAAAACAATGCAATAATTAAAAATTGTCCCCAATTCCTGCTTTAAATTTGGGGGACAATTTGAAAAACGTCCTGAAATTGGGGACTGTCCCCGGAAAATGGGGACGTTTGGCCACCGATTCAATTAATTTTTTCTTAAATAAATTGCATTAAATAAATAAAAAAATCTGTTTGTGTGCCAAATAAATATAATTTTGTGCTGAATAAAGATAATTTAGAATATTTATTTACTTTTGATATGCAATGTACTTTTTGCACGTTTACGTCTCCTGGTTTCAGCTTATTTAGACCTAAGGGATTATTTAACACTTTCCTCTAGAAATACAGCTATTGCAAAAGAAGCTATAATAGTCATTAACAAATAATAGCTTTTTATAAATTAATTTTATATTCATTGTGAGATTTCATTTAATATGTTAATAATAAATAAATACTAAAAATAATTTTAAAAGATCGTACTTGAGAAAGGTGTGGGAAGTTTTTAATGAATATTTGTACAATTTTAAACTCAGAAAACTCAAAATCAACTCGTATTGTGATGTACTATTTAATAATGTAATAATTTTAGAACTCTAATATTCTTTTTATTAACAAAGTTTTGAAGCGAAATAGCCTCGAGCTTAGCCTCGAGCTCAGAAACCATGCAAAAAGTCCAGTCTATGAGGGGCTGATGGGCTAATCAAAATGTTCTGAATGTGTCCAAAATGAAAAAAATCTAAAAATCTTTTTATAAAGTTATACTTTAGTAAATTTGAGAAAAAATATTAAAGAAATCAAGAAATTTTCTTATGCTTTGAGGACAGAGGGCGAAAAAAAAATAATCCTGCAAGCTCCTGAAACAAGAAAAATTTAGGGAATGTTTTATGGCAACGAAAATGACCATTTGGACATTTGGAAAGATTTTGATGTAAAATAACGCGTGGTGGGAAGTAAAGCAGCTGAAGTTAACCCTTAGACTTAGGCTATCCCTGTAAAATTACAATGGTAAGTTTATAGTAAAATTATATGTTATATTAAAGCTTTGTTTGTGTCAGTGTCGTAATTTTTATCTCGAGGTCTTTTTGCTGCAGGTTTTTAATCGATGTAATAAGATGGTTAAATATCTTTCATCCTTGCACTTCATGGCGTCCATGCCGTTTGCAGGGATAAGATTCTTCAGCTTTTTAGCTGATTTCAGCTTTTTGTGAATAAAGAAGAAATAACTTTTTTCTCTGAAAATTCTGTTTTCTGTGATTTCCTGATTGTAGTTATTAGTTAACTGTGTGATATTTTTATCTTCTAGCATGTTCCAATGTTTTTCTTCTCTTAAAACTTCTTTCACATTAATTAGATATAAATATCACACGTACAAATTTTTGCTGTCGTATGATTTCAGCCTTTTTGCTCTTTTGCCCATCTCATCCGGCTGTGTTTGGTAGCCCTCAATTAAACTTATTTTTATGTAAATGCATTGACAATAATAATAAAATTTTTGCATAAAATAATATGTCATAAAATAAGGTGTATATATAACAAAATGTAAAGATGCCATTTACATTGTTTACACTCTTGCCTGCTAATAAAGTAATGTTGTTTTTGTGGGATTAAGGCAGATTAGCTACGCATGGGCTCTAGGCCTATGGGTGGGATGCCCTCCGCTGGGGTCTTTTTAAAGGGTCCTAACCCGTATTTACGGTAAGTTTCGGAGGAAACCACGGAAAACTCCAAACGGTTAGGTCGACGGACGCACCTCCACACTTCGCCCGATAGTAAATAGCTATAAAATGAACAGGTGTAAAAAGCAGACAGGGATAACTTAATATCTCTTAAATAAGTAAGTTATTAAATATGAATAAAATGTAATTATCAGTATAGTGAGAAGAGAAAAAACTCCTTTCTCAGATAAGGGAATAATTGCACATGTCTCTTACAGCTTACAAGCATGCATCACAAGAATGAATTCAGGTTCAGGAAACCATCCTGTATTCTATTACTTGCTGCATTATTTTAGTTTCGAGAAATGTAAATCTGATTCATTATACATTGTTTATGTGGGATTTAATGTCAGACATTCTAGATTTTTTAATGTAAAAAGGAATATACATTCAAAGCAAAAATGAATAACTATAAAGAAAATTATTAAATAAATAGTAGTTCTGCAGTAAGTTCTCCTGTAAAGGGTTTACTGACTTATATTCTAACTAGAAAGTATAACTATGACTTAAAAAACAAGGGTAAAAAAAATTGAAAATTTCATAAATTTAAAAAGTAATAGAAAACAGCCAATCAAGAACAACATATTTTTGTAAGTGAACAATAATATACTTTTATCTATGGTCATAAAAAAAAAATTAGGAGCCTTTTATAAACATCAGCAGAAAAAGATAGTACTGCATTAAAGTTGAAGTTATTTTTATATTTTAATTAAATAATTATTATTTTGTAATGAAAGTTTTCTTTTACACAAAAATTATTCTGTTTTGAAATAAAACCATAAAACCCACCCAGGTTGTGTTAAAAAAAAACCCCCGGGTTTTTTAAAACCCTGCGCCCAGGTGCCATGCCATAGATAATGATTTTAATAATCATAAAATTGTGATTATATGCACTCCCCTCCTTATGTTGAAGGATTTTGATTTTTGCTTTAAAAAATCCCCCCCACCCCTCCTCGCAGAAGCAAGTAAAAGAGCGTTCTGGCAACAGCCACTGCAATAAGTTCTGTGACGCCACCAGCAAATCCGAGAGCGGCGGTTGTGATATTACCCCAGAAGCAGGTGGAACAGAGGAATTAGTAACTCAGCCCGACGGGTTTGGGACAATTCACCGACAACAACTACACCGACAGGACATTTCACCGACACCGTTTCACCGACTGGACATTTCACCGACATGGATTTTTCACCGACTGGACATTTCACCGACATGGACTTTTTCACCGACTGGACAGTTCACCGACATGGATTTTTCACCGACTGGACATTTCACCGACACGGATTTTTCACAGACTGGACATTTCACCGACACGGATTTTTCACCGACTGGACACTTCACCGACACTGATTTTTCGCCGAGTGGACATTTCAACGACATGAATTTTTCAGCGACAGGACATTTCACTGACATGAATTTTTCACCGACAGGACATTTACATGAACATTTCAGGCACTTTAAAATGGACTAAATTTTCAATATTACGACGACAGGCAAATTCCCACACAGTTTTAATAATACATTTAACGAAAATTCTCCCATAAAGAGAGCAGCTAATTATGATTATTTTTTCTCAAAAATTTATCAATATATCTAAAAAAGTTTTCTTTTGTGCAAAACTAGAAAGTTTAGGCGTTTAAAGCAGGACCGTGACTATAGTTTTTTTATTTATTTTTGTTGGGGTGGGAGGTAGGGAGTTTCCGAAAACACTCGTATGAACCATAATGAATTGAACGTACGTTAATAAAAATCATACGTATTAATTATGCATACGTAATTAATTAACATTAATCAAATTATACCATATATAAAAAATAATTAACTTAAGTACATATTTATTAACTTCATTGTGTAATTAAATTAATTACGTAATTAAAACTCATTTATATAATTAATTTGTGTATTACAGTAAAAGAAAATTTTAGAAAAAAAATCGTACTGAAAGTGTATTTTTTGATAACCATATACGTCACATTTTCGAGGGGGGGGGAGTACATCCATTCCATAGCTCTGTTTCTCTCAATATATAAAAAAAACACTGTACAGTACCATAAATAAGCATATATGTCGTTTTATACGGCCTTGTCGGTAACTAAGTTCAGGTAAACATGGAAAAATGGGAATTTGATTATATAGTTTTTAAACCTTCGGAAAAACATTAATTGGGGATTTTAGTTGCATGAAACAGAAAAGTTCTTTATGCGGGAAAAAATTGATAAAGTTTTGAAACTCCAAGAAAACACTAATTGGTGACAGGACATTTGCCGACACCGTGTCACTCTAGGGGAGGAGGCTCGAGCTCCCGAAGCCTCCCCCATGGATCCGCCACTGATATGATATCAACAATTTCAGGAGACGATACGCATGTCTGTGAAAATCCACGTCCGTAATGTCCACTCGGTGAAAAATCCGTGTCGGTGAAATGTCCAGTCGATGAAAAATGCACGTCGGTGATCTGTCCAGTCGGTGAAAAGTCCGTGTCGGTGATCTGTCCAGTCGGTGAAAAGTCCGTGTCGGTGAAATGTCCAGTCGGTGAAAAATCCATGTCGGTGATCTGTCCAGTCGGTGTAAAGCCCATGTCGGTGAAATGTCCAGTCGGTGAAAAATCCATGTCGGTGAAATGTCCAGTCGGTGAAACGGTGTCGGTGAAATGTCTTGTCGGTGTAAAGGGTGTCGGTGAAATGTCCTGGACCGCAGCCCGACAGAGGCTTCAGCGTGTCGGACTTTCTGTCATGTGGCCATAGCACTTCCTCCCTGGTATTTCATCACTTCTAAAAACAAAATAATAAACAAATGAAATAAAAAGTGGATTCTTGTGTGGAATCATGGTAGAACCTTCGATTATGGTTTGGGTGCTGTTGACAGTGTTGCAAAAATGCACTAATTAAAAAAAAAATCTGCTTTTTTTGATAATACAAAACTATTATGTGCATATTTTTGCATAAGATTCAACAGAATTAGTGTAAATTGTACAAAAATCTGCAATCCCAAATTTACCCCCCCCCCCTCCCCTCAAAATCACCGATTTTAAGTTGCAGAAGCGAGGGGCAGCTATAATCAGGTTTTTTAAAATGTATTTTTGCTAGAAGGAAGATATTCAAGTACAAAACAAAGCCCAGCTATTGCCACAGATTTAGACATATATTAAGAATTTATATTCCTTCATGTATGATTATTGCTCTTAACTATGTAATGTTTTTAATTATGTGTTGCTAAAGTATTGCTTTGATTTCAGGGGTTTGTTAAAGTAGTGAAGAACAAGGCATATTTCAAGAGATTTCAAGTTAAATTTCGAAGGAGACGAGGTAAAGTCCACATATATTTTATTTTGCTTTTCCTCCCCTCATCTAATATTTTAACTACAAATTCATAAGTTAGTTTTAAAGTAGCTAATGTTTTGTAAACCCATATCAGCCTGAATTTTAACCTACAGCAGTTTGGATTTTGCTTTGAATTTATGAAGTACTTTCACTAATAAATTTATTGGGTAGAACTAAACATTTAAATGTTACATGTTTTTTCATATTCTACATAGTTACCATATTTGTTTTAAGCATTTATCATACAGTTTGACAAGCTCTTGTATACCTAAGTCAGACATCTGCCATCTGTGATGATAACCAGTCTTGAACATCTTTCACTTTGTCATCTGTGGAAAAGCACTTGGCGCTGAGAAATTCCTTTAGAGCAAGTAAAAATCACTCGCCACCAAATCTGGACTGTATGGTGGGTAGTCAATCTGTTCCCAACCGAAAGATCTGATCAAATTTTGGGTTTTAAGAGGCCTCTCTACTCACGGAAAAAATCACAAACGGTGGCTTCCTCTGAGATGCTCTGGAAATTGGGAAAGAGGGGATAGCAATCTGTGACAGTTTTATTACTCTCTTGACCACACCTCTAGTCTTCATCTTACAGAAGACCCCCAGGAGTGAGGGGGCACACACAACAACACCTGTTCCTCCTAGTTGTTTGGAAATAAGCTATTCATTATCACTTCCGTTTGAGAACTTGGACTGTATGGGATTTTTTCTTTTTACTATAAAAATGAGTAGTTTAAATGTTCTAAATATCACTTTGTTTGAAATGATTTTAAAATACTGAATATACACAAACACGACTCCGTAAAAATGTATATTTATGGTGGGATGTTTAATATATACTGTAGTATCAAAATATAATGTATATTATATTTTGATATAGCAAAGTATTCTTTCTTATATATAATTTTTTATATAGCAAAGTATTCTTTCAAATTATATTTATTCATGAAAACAATAATAATAATAATAAAATATTCAAAGTAACAATATTATGATTTGTGTGTGCATACATTAAACTGCTGAATAAAATTTCCATTAGAAGTCAAATTAAGTAACAAAAATATTACACATTATCTGCAATTCTGTTAGACAAAAAAGAGCGTTTTTTTTTCCATTTTTAATACGCATTCGTGTTTTTATTTCAGAAATTGAAATGTGAAAATACAAGATTTTTAATAGCTCTTTTATTCAACAAGATAATATAAAGGTCATTACAAGAGACAATTAGATAATTTACGATATCAATTATACCTCCATCCTCTCTCCTTCGAAAAATAAAAAATAAAAAAATAAATAAAAAAGAGAGAGGGGGAGGGGGGTTGGGGAGACAGAAAAGAGAGAGAGAACGAAAAGAAAAAAAAAAACACAACTATTGATCGAACAAAACGCACCGCCCCCCGCCCCCAAGAAAAAGAAATTAATGCAAAAGATCCTATTTTACTTCCATAAAATATATGTATTTGTCAATCTTCTAACTAACCGCCCCCACAGACAAACTAATCGTCCCCCCCCCCCGACAAACTTGTATTAATCCGCCACTGACAAAACGATCTATCTGTGGTTGCTATTTCATAAAAACAGTGGTCTAAAGAGATAAGTAATAAACGGTATAGGCACATTTTAGATTACGTTTTTAGTAAAATTATAATTATGAAAAATAACAAACTCAATTTTCAAATCAAATACTTTCAAAAAGAAATAATTATTAATTTTAAAAATCTGATAAACACTACAAATTATACATAATTTTATCACAAATTAAGACAATGAAAAGAAATTGCGCCCAAAAATTTCTATACTGATTACAAAATTAACACTCAAATATTTCCTTCTGAAAGGAAATATAGGGACAACTAATTCACAGCATGACTTATTTTTAATACTGTTGCGCTTTCATCAGTCTTTTTTCCCCCTGTTCTCGATATTTACTTCGCCTAGAGAGACAAGTAGTAAATTGTGCCTCTGTACATTTTATATTTTCCCTATATTAATTTCCATCATTATTGTCGAAATGCCAAACTCAGTTTTTCAAATCGAATGCTTAAAAAAAAAAAAAAAAAAACCTTTTAAAATCAAATAAACAAGTTGTACTATGCAAAAGAACTATTTATCACAAACCAATGAAAAGGAATTGCGCACAAAAATTATTATAAAGGTTGCAAAACTGACAGTTAAACATTTCTTTCTGAAAGAAAATATAAAATTATATAGACAACTAATTCACAGCATGACTGAATATTTATTTTTAATGCTATTGCACTTCGGGATTGTTATTTTCCGAGCATGTACAATGTAAGAAAAGTATTGTAATCATGAAAAAATTTGGCTGCGAGATTTTGGTATATTGACACGTTTTGAGGTCTTCTGAATTCAGTTATTCTGTTTTTTACGAGATGTGTGAGTGAACACGATAGCTCCTAAACGGAGCATTAGATTGAGCTCAAATTGGGTATATGTGTTATAAACCACCGTTACAAGACCGGTATTGATTTTGGTGTGTATAGGACTTATAGTTAGTTTTTCTACAGGGCTAAAGATTTATTTTAGATTATGGCCTATGGGGGGAAATTCTTGAAAGTGCGCTAGCGTTTAAACGGTTCATTAGATTGAGCTCAAATTGGGTATATATGTTATAAACCACTATCATAAGACCGATATTGATTTTGGTGTGTATAGGACTTATAGTTTTTCTACAGGGCTACGGCAAAGATTTCTTTTACATTATGGCATACGGGGAGAAATTCTTGAAAGTGCGCAAGCGTTTCAACGGTGCATTCGATTGAGCTTCAATTTAGTATATATGTTTGAATGATTCATCGATTAAAATTTATTTACATGCTTGGTAATGATCTTAATCGTAAGTGTTTCGGAAAGTCGAGTGGAGTCACTACAGTTTTTTTTTTTTTTTTTTGTTCTCTATATTTAATTGGTGTATAGCAGGGTTGTCCAACATATTGCCCGCCGATTGTTTGAATCCTGCCCACTTACTACTTTTTGAAAATCGCAGAAACAGTCTAGCAATCCTTTTTAGTAGTATTTCAAGTGGAAAAGCAAGTAGTTCCAAGAAATGCTGTGGAGAAGAAACTTAAATTTTGAGAATGCTACTAAGATCAGTTTTTGATTGTCCACCGTGAAAACTAGATCTAGGTTTCTTCTGACCGAGGAACATCTTGTAGGAATTTTGCGTTAGCTATGTCAAGTGTACAGGCAGACATTGACTATTTGTTAAGCAAAAGTAATGCCAACCCTCACATAATTCTATGTTTGGATGTAATGAAAATAAATGCGGTAATAAAGCAGGGTTTCTACAGACCGGGAAAGTCAGGGATTTGGGAAAAAAGTCAGGGAAATTTGAAGAAAAGGTCAGGGAAATGCAAGAATATGCGGCAAAATCAAGAAAATACTTCCTGTTCGAACCTAATTGTAGAAATTGTTTTATTTTCATTTTCTTATTTAACCTTATAAATAATTTTAAAATCTGTCCTTTATGAACATATCTTCTTCAGTTGAAATATGCTTAATTTGATCCTAAATTATTATCAAACATGGTTTTTGTTAGAATCCAGTGATGTCAAATAATATTTTTGTGTATATTGATTTTATTATTATTATTATTTGTAAAAAAGGGGCAAAATATATAAAAAGTTATTAATTAAAGGATGTAAAATTAAAAATAGAAACGCAAAATTCAGGAAAGCACGCTATTTAAAAAGTCAGGGGAAAGCATGATAGATGTCAGGGAAAAGTCAGAGAAGCAAAAGCTGTGAAATCCGTAGAAACCCTGTAAAAAAATGTAAGAAATTTTAATACCCAATTTTACGAATTATTTGTAATGTGTTTATTTTGTAGAACTCATAAGGAAGGATTTATGATCACCACTTTAACGTCTTATCCTCAACTAGCATCCTCTTAATTTTTGAACTGGATTAAAAAATTGTGTTTTCCAAAAGTAAAATACGACCCTGTGGACTATCAACTACATCGTTTCATAGAACTCCGTAAACATAAAACACAGTATTTACAGTACATAAAAATACACTTATTTACATTACATGTGCTGAGAAAAAAAACATATCAAACAAAATCTTAGGAAAAAAAAAAAAAAAAGCCGCTATTCTGGTTTAAATTCCGAAGATAACTATACTACCAATAAGTTGTAAACAAATAACATAAATCAAGGGTGCTCGTTTCACATCAGCTGTTTGTAATGTATAACATACAATAAATGAATTGGATTAAAAAATGAGTTTTCCAAAAGTAAAATATGATTCTCTGAACCAGTGGCGTATGCAAGGGGGGGTTCAAACCCCTTTGCCAAAAATTTTTTAATAAAATGTCCATAAATTTTCAATTTTCAACTTAACTATTACGCATTTTAACACAAAGTTATGGCTATAACCCCCCCCCCCTTGAAGGAAGTCTGCATACGCCACTGCTGTGAACTATCAACTGCATCATTTCATAGAACTCCGTATTAGACACTCACATAAAGCGCAGTATTTACAGTACATAAAAATACACTTATTTACATTGCATTTGCTGAAAGAAAAAAAAAAACCATACAATAACACAAAAAAAAAAAAAAAGTCTATAGATGGTTTTAATTTCCTTTCTTATTAATTTTTTTAAAATCTTTTTTATCTTCATTATGTTTAATTGCGTCAATAATGTAAGAAGGATTTCTGAATCGAAGAGACAGTTTGTAAGGTGGATCAATGAGCTCCGGGAAAATGCACACTGCTCAAAGCAAGTATTCGACAGACTTGAGAGCAGTAAAATAACAACACTTGTTACTACAAAAGGCACTGAGCCAGATGATTTTACAGATACGCAGAAACGAAAGTTGAAATGTGAAGAGAATGTTTCTGGAGGCACTAGCATACATATATATATTAATGTACACACAGCTCAAAGCAAGCATGAGACAGACTTGAGAACAGTAAAATAACAAATGTCATCACAAAACGCTTTGCAAAAGGCACTGAGCCAGATGTGATGTTACAGACGCAAACACATACAAAAGTTGAAATCTGAAGAGGATGTTTCTGGAGGCACTGGAGTGGGAGTGAGGAGATCACAGGGGGTCAATGGGTCAATATACGCCCACCTCATCCATCACCGCGACTAATGGTTACCGAAGTGGGGGATGAAATTCGCGACGAAATCGCACTTTTTAAAGCATATAACGTTTACAATTCATAGAAAATAATGAAAATTTTTCATTGGAAAAACACGAAAAAAGCATGTAACAATAGTGAGATGGCTATACAATGTATTACGGGAGTTAAAATTTTGCTAAAGAGCGGGGTTTTGAAATAACGGATCGTCAAAAATGAAAATAACGATTTTAGAATTTGTGTAACTTTTCAGATTGCAATAAAATCTCTTTCGGCTTAATTAACCCAAATCTGATTCGCGCAATACTTGCGAACAGTTCTCAAGATTCACACAGGAAAATTTCATGTAAAAATACTAAATAGTTTCCGAGAAAAATGATTAGGCGTTAAGGCACTTTTCTTCATAGGAAAGCATTGGGACGTGAATCTCCGCAAGCCGAGTAGAGAGGCCTCTTAAGGGCAGAATGAGGTCTGGTATTGTCATGCAGCAGCAAAACTCCAGGCATCAGAAGGCCACATTGCTTATTTTGTATGCACGTCTAAGTTCAGTCAACATATCACAGTGAACAGGTGCATTTATTGTTGTCCCTTTCTGCATAAACTTGAATAACATAGCTCCATGTCTATCCCAAAACAGGATTGCCATGACTTTTTGTACCGAGATTGACTGCTTGGCCTTGACTCTGACTGGTTATGACATGTGATGCCATTCCATTGGCTAACATTTAGACTAATGTCACGTTAGACACCCATGTCTTGTTGCCTGCGACAAAATCCTCTCAAAAAATTTATCACCTTCCTTATTGTATTGCTCAAAAAAAAAAAAAAGAAAGCACAAGCCATCTTTTTAATTCGGTGTTCCTCAGTAAGCATCCTCGGAACCAAACGAGTGCATACTTTGTGAAATTTCAACTTTTCAGATGCAAAGTTGTGCTACTCACATTCGAAAATTCCAATTCTAAAGTTGAAATTGTGAATCGGCAGTCTTGAAGAATATATTTTTCTCCAGAGCATTAACCAAATCTTCTGTGATCACTGTTGGTTGGCCTGATCACGGTTCATCATCAGGGTGTCTACTGCTCCGGAAAGTCTGGAAAAAGCCGGGAAATGGGAAAATGGGTCTGGAAAAAACCGGGAAATTGGATAATGGGTCTGGAAAATTCTCCAAAAGAATCAATTTTTCTTTTCGTGTCCTTTTTTTTACCCTTTCTCTGTAATTGTCAGACGGGAAACCGAAAGCAACTGCAACGAATTTTTCGGACTGCGAAAGAATCAAGCGATGTGTTTGTATAAGGAGGGAAAAATGGGGGCTCATCAATCCTGACGGGAGAGTAAACACAAATTAGCTTAATTGGTAACTTATATCTTAGGACCGTATTTCCAAGAACAGTTAGTCAATTCTATCAGAAAGTGCGACTACTTCTGTTTCTCAATTGATGAAAGCTAAATCCTGTATACTTTAGTTAAGGGGATGGTGGAAAAGTTTTTTTTTTTTAATTTAATAAGATAGGATTATGAAATTTTGTATTTTAATATATTAAACTAAAAGCATTATAAACAACTGAAAAAAATTAAAAATTTAAAAAAAAAATATTAGTAATTAAAAATTAATTAATTTTTTAGTTTCAAAAAAATGCTCCATGCGTTTTAATTAACTTTTTTTTAGTAATTTTGTTTTATAATAGCATAAAAATATATTGAAAAAGTCTGTATCGATTTTTGAATCGACCGAGTAGTTAATTTTTTAGAAATATTTTCATAGATATATACCAAACTTTCCCAAAATTTTTCAGTTTTCGTAAATAAAAGTGAAATTTCATAATCGAGATTTTAACCCTATTTAAAAAGGATACACAGATTTATTGTAATATATGAGAAGAATGTTTGTAGTA
The DNA here is from genome assembly GCA_038373885.1 of Cheiracanthium punctorium. Lineage (NCBI taxonomy): Eukaryota > Metazoa > Arthropoda > Arachnida > Araneae > Cheiracanthiidae > Cheiracanthium > Cheiracanthium punctorium. The sequence goes on from JAWZYV010015215.1 coordinate 1,865,504, forward strand.
AATTTAGTACAATTCCGATCAAAATTAAGGCGCATGGAGCATTTTGAAGGCAAGAAAGTCGCAAAAAACTTGATTTGGAGAAAATAGTTTAAAGTGTAATTTTCCATTTACCTTTAATACTGTCTCTTCTGAATAATTTTATATGATTTTACCTTAACAAAACATATTTTTAAAATAATTTCATTCGGATATTAGCTTATTTTATAAAACACTTAAATAAAAATTGTGACGTGTTTATGCGTTTGTTTGCATTTTTGTGGACATTTAACTGTCCCTTTTAATTTTTTCAAACCCTAATATCTTTTTAAAAAATTGCAATAGACATACACGGTTTTTTCTCCATGGTTCAGCTTCAACTGTAGAATATTAGTATGTAAAAAAGAAAAAACACATTTTTTGGGGCCAATTTTGATGATTTGGGTGTCCACCATCCCCTTAAAATTGATTTCAAGAAGTTGTACAAAATATGCAAATATAAAGACAAGGGAGGGGCATTGTGCAATTTCCCAAAGTAAAATGCATTGGTCAGGAATTTTTCCCCTGGGACCTCCCAAAAGTCAGGAAATTGACTTTCAGAAATTTGGTAGACACCCTGATCATGGACATTTTCCTGCCCATATTTAAAAACTCTCGCCAATTTCCAAACTTTGCTGTCGCTTATCTGTTGATGAATTTATGCTGGCGAAAGGTTTCTTGCTGTTAAAAATCGATTCACAGCTGGCAGACTTATCAATTCTTTTATACAGAGCACACTGCAACAATTCTAATGAAAATGGTATCGTTCGATGAGCAAGGCATACTAGGATTTGGTATGCATGCATATTTCAATGTTTAGGCAACATTTGGTTTTCTATGGCTGTTCAGACCTTAGTTTCCGAATAACCCTTATAGTTTCCCATTGTAAGCTAGGATGCACGATACTATAAACATGTCTGCAATTCATTTTGACCTGCGGCGAGTCTATTTTGCCAATTTTTCCATGCCATCTGTACGTACGTATGTATGTATGTAACTCGCATATCTCAAATATTTGGTGTAGAATGTTGTAACTTTATATTTAGGATTGTTCCATCTAACCCTAAAATTGTCTTATTTGTGCACCTCTCCTTTTGGTCTCAATTGAATGGGTAGTTTATGTAAAGGATCGCTCAAAAGATTCCAAATACATTACGCTCTATGGGCCGAAATTCATTAAACTCGCATATCTCAAAAACTTTTGGTCCCCCTGTCCTCCCTTATGTTCTGAAGAAAATAAATTTAGTAATATTTTTATCTTTTCTATTTTAAAAAATGTTGCTTTAGTAGAATTGTCAATGTTCATACACATAACACATACAGTAGACTCTGGTTATTGTGAACCTATGGAGACCATCATATTTCATCCACTATATCCGAAGTTCACTAAAACCAAAGTGTCCCCATGTGCACAAAACAGTCATTACAATCAATGCTGATTGTCTCTAATGACTGTTTTGTGTACATGTGAAATAATTTTGTTTTGCTGACGTTAGTGATTTAACCCCTTGCCTGTGACACCCAAACTCAGATTGAGCAATGCTAATGTGCCAATTTTGGAATTTCAAACCCGAATTAACAAAATTAAAGGTAATTTTGTTTCCCTTCATTTTTGGCTCGTTTTTCTCTAATTCAAAAAGCAAGGATTTAGATGACTATTAACAAATGGCAGTACAAGTTGTGCTCTATATTGACATTTCTACATACCTAGAAAGTCTGAAAGCCCGTTAAGTGAATTTGTTGTTAATAAAATTTTATTTTGTCTTTTAGAGGGCCGCACAGACTATTATGCTCGTGTAAGGTTAGTTGTTCAGGACAAGAATAAATATAATACGCCTAAATATAGAATGATTGTTCGTTTCACCAACAAAGATGTTATATGCCAGGTAAGTTGTTAAATTGCCTTATTTGTGTTTGTTACTGAAAAGTTTTGGTATTGTAAAAAATTCAGCAGCAAGAACTTTGCTGTGCAGTAGAGATTTTATGCCCCATTTACATTCAGCACTACCCACTTCTCTTGCTGCAGCTTTTTTTCCAGGAAATACTTCTGGTTCAATTCCAAAAGCAGTGAACATTTAGATTCAGCTGTACTTGCCTTCTCCTGTATGTAGTTTTCTACTGTACGTTCCTCCTACCTTAAAAATCTGTTAAAAGGGGATAGCACTGGGCAGAGAGGTCAGCAAGAAAAGTCGTGACATGAGTAGGAGAAAGGTGTTTACACTCCTGTTACTGCCATTTCTCCTCATGCTCACTGCTGTGAAACAGGGTTGATATCAGTCAGGGAAAACCTGGAAAAGTCAGAGAATTTAATTTTGGTAAAAAAAGTCGGGGAAAATCGTAAATTTTAGCCCAAAACCTGGAAATCACATGTGACCTGAAAAATTATCAGAAATCTGTTTGTAAACAATATTAACGTTTGACCTTACTTTGGGAAGCTGGAGATATTTAAGAATGTATCCAAAGTTAATTTCCTAAACATAAGAGTCAGAATTTTTATTACAAAAAAGTCTAGAAAACCTGGAAAAGTCGGGGAATTTTTTTTTCAGAAATTGAGTAGCAACCCAAGTGAAAGTGCCCCCCCCTTTTTTTTTGGCCATTTAGTAAAATGCTTTAATGACGCTGTGACACAAACATTTTGGAGTAACAAATATTGTTGGAAACATTTTTTACATATGACTTCTGGAATGACAATTAAGACTGCCGGTTCCGTACTGCACCATTAATCTGGATATACTTTTCTGGGGTAAATTTAGAACTTGGGGCGTCTTGGAGGAAGGAAAAAAAGTTTTAAAAAAATATTTGTTTTGCTATGATTTAATTCTGTTAAGCAGACTCTGATAATATAGAACACCATTCACAGAGAATTTTAGTTTGCAGAGCTTTATTTTTTTTTTTTTAGTTCCTTAAATAAATCATGTTTATTAAGTTATCAAACGTTAAATTAAAAGCTGTGCTGTTACTGATAATGTTTGGGGTAGAGAGGCATGGGTTTTAGCTTATTTTTAAGAAATTATTTGAGTTTCCAGACAATTTCACATTTTATCTAAGTGATAAGATTATAGCTTTCTGATGTCACATTTAAAGTTCAGCGGTGTAACGATTAGCGCACCGGGCTGCCATTCCACAGGTCCGGGGCTCGAATCCCGGGCTTTGCAAGGTGGACTCAGCCTTTCATCCCTTGAGTGGGTCGATAAAATGAGGACCAAGCTTGCTTGGGGTCAAAAACTGGGGCTTCGCATCAGGCTGACCACCTGGCCGAGGCATACATCTGCACCCCAGAGCCCATGGGCGCGGTTGGGCAGCACAGGCCTTGGTCCCGCAGAGGGGCTGTTGTGCCAATGTTTGACTTTGCTCATCATGCTCTTAAATGTGACGTCATTGTCATTGATGTTGGCTGATTTATACTGGACAAATTTTGAATATTATCTCCCCCCCCAATAAAACAATGCAGATACTACAAAAACATGAACCCTAGAGTTGCAACCCTTCCTTTTTTTGTTAAGAAAAGGATTAGATAAGTAACTGTTATTTCTTTAGACATTTGATTTGTACAAGATTTTTTTTTCTTTCTAGTATGTTTTGTTTTCAGCATAAACCAACTGGTTTAAAATGAATAATTGATTTTAAAAAAATTGATTTGTTTAAATCAGGGAGGTAAAGCCTTCCTCTCTACGGCCATTATAAGCCCATGACACACTGTTCCATTCACCGGCCAATCCAGTTGCATGTTGAAAAACACACCAGAATGCATCAATTAAATTTTTAAGAAAAGGAATTGTGAAAATTTAATTATTTCAGATTAGTTTTAAATGGTCATAACCTTTGGACCAGAACTATCATTTATAATCGACTTTAATCAGCATGCCAGAGATAAGATTTTTCACTTTTTTAGCTGATTTCAGCTTTTTGTAAATTAAGAGGAGTTTTCTTTTTTGTCTTTTTCTGGAAATTCCACTTTTCTGTGGATTCCTGATAGTAGTTATTAAATAACTAATATCTTGTAGCATGTTCTGATGTTAACGTCTTTCACATATATTATATACAAGTACCACATGTAGAAATTTTTGCTTTTATATAATTTCAGTTTTTTGCTTTTTTGCCAATGTTATCCCTGATATGTGCCATCATATTATCAAGAACTTTTATTTGCTAGTTGTGTGGTTCTACAGTACAGTTATATACCGGGTGATTCAAAATAGAAATTAAAGCGATTATTTTTTAAACTGTAAGAGTGTGTGTGTGATCGAAACATACTTTCAATTAAAATTTGTCAAATTAAGAGTAGTATTCAAGTATGGCATTTTTTTACTGGGGGATGTATACATATTAAAATATGTATTTTAATTTTTGTACAGTCCCTCCTTTCCTACCCTTTATATTTAGAAGAATGTTGATATGTGCCTAAAAATTAATGAAACAAATCCCATGTCTCTACATGGAATAGTTTCCAAGATATATCAATTAAACATTTTGGCATTTGTTGGCAAGCAAATAAGATCTCTCCAAAGTGAGAAAAATGTAGTTACTTTTTAAAACATTAACCCTTTGAGGCGCAACCCTTTCCCCATGCTGAAAAAAGGGCAGCCGTTGCCATCGCTCGACTTAACGACCAGCAAGATGGCGGAAAAGGTCTCTAGATCTGTGGCATGCGATGAACGTTTCGATTGTCCGCCCTCTTGCGGGTCGTTAAGTCGAGCGATGGCAATGGCTGCCCTTTTTTTCAGCATGGGGCAATCTATTTGGCTGTTCTTGCATGCTTCCATTTTTCAGCAGATGTCAGTGCTGTTCAAAAGAATCATGACGTGCTGAAAAGTAAAGCGGAGCTCTGTCACCCACCACTCTTTTTATAGAAATCCAATTTATTCTTCGTGACTGGCAACTGTCAAAACGTCCGAGTTGGGTGTTCCCAGAGTTGGATCACTGCGTGTTAAAGGGTTAATTTATGTTAATAGTCATTTGATAGACACAGTTGACTTCTCAAATTGCAGTTCAGCAAGTATTTTCCTATAACGCATGTTTCGCAGTTCCTAGTGAAAGTTATCACACTGTAGTAATCCACACCATTATTTTGTCATTCTCTTTTACACTTTAAAAATCCCTTCTAGAAGCGTGACGTAATTAGGGGCACTCCTTAATAACATCTAGAGTCTACTGAAGAGTGTAAGATGTCAAGTAAAGACAAAAACAAAATTAAGAGTGAATATGAGCTTGTAAATGTGTTAATGGGGTAATTAGTCATTCATATGTTGGTTTGTTTTGTAACTATACCTACTCCTGTCAAATGTTTTAAAGGTATAAGTTTGTAGTGAAATATATCAACATTAACTAATTGTGGAAGGTTGGGAAAGTCATTAAATTCATATTTAAAATGAGACATATGATACATTGTGTTCAGGGTTGGGTTAATGAGAATCTTATTAATTGAATGTATTCCTTGTAAAGTTTTTTTTTAATCATTTGGGAGGAATAAACTTTAAAACATAGTGAATATTCTACTATTACAGTTAGATGACATTCCATTTTGAGTTAAAACCTTTTGAAATGTCACATTCAGTCAAACATAAGATGTATAGATAAGAGGAAAAGATAGTCCTGATTTGCAGCTCTCAATAATTTGAAATATTTGTTGGCACATGAAAAAATTTAGGGGTATTTAATATTTATTTGTATATTGTATTTAATATTTATTTTCAATTTGTATTTGTTGGCTTAACGATTAACATTCTGTGCCAAGAACAGATACTTCAGTTAAATTGATTACATATGATGTAGTACCATATGAGGTAACCCATAGTCAATTATAAATTGTAGAATTTCCTTTAAAAAAAAAAAAAAAAAAAAAAAGGCAAGTTTGGTCTAGAAATTGAGCAGTGAATGTTAACAGGTAATTTATATATACCTTAAAAGCAGTAAATGAATGAGAAATATTTTGGAGATTTTTAAGAATGGAAAAAGTGGTAATTGGCAATTTTAATTCTTTTCATTTAGTCCCTAGTAATCAGTGGTGACTATGATGCTTGCTAAGTTTACCCTTCAGAAATTTTTATCCCAAAGATAATTAAATTGTAAATTTAAATGATGATTTTACTTTGAACTACTAATTTTCTCTGTAAATTTCAGATAGCATATGCCCGTATCGAAGGCGATGTAATCGTGTGTGCTGCCTATGCACATGAATTGCCGCGATATGGCATTAAGGTCGGGTTGACTAATTATGCTGCTTCATACTGTACTGGATTATTGCTAGCACGAAGAGTAAGTAGTGTTTGCTTAATTTTAATCCATTAATTAACTTATTGACTTAATTTTTCAAAAGGATTTTTTGTCTTTTTTGAGTCATTCAATTTAAATTAAGTAGCAGAAATTTTTTTTTGATTATTTAGAAATATGAGTTAATGAATTCTGTGTCAGATTTTTACAACATGTGTGATCTGATTATAAAGAATGTAAAGTTTTGACATTAAAATGGAGGGTTCTTTGGCTCTTTTAAACACTTTTTTTAAATTAACTATTTTTTAAAATGTCTTCAAATCAAAAGTTATAATTTAATATTTCCTGGGCTTAACATATTTACAAAGGCATAGATCACAGAAAAGAAGAAAAAAAAAACTTGAAATTGCAGTTTTAGTATTGGGATATAATTTTTGTTTTCAAAATTGCACAAAACAAATTATTTCAAAAATAAGTTCCATGCTGCCATTTGTTGGTACGTTTGATTTTCCTTTAAAGGAAAAAAAAATCTTTCATAAGGCAATAAAGATCCACGTACACATACCTCAGGACTAAAGAGGATTAAGTAGTTTTTAAATAATTTCTGTATCGTGCAATTCGCAAGATTATTATTTTTACAGTACAAATTCCTTAAGGTTTTTTTTATATTAATGCTTAATACTTTCTTTTGTTTGTGAAATAAATTGTTTAAAATATCCAATTATGTTGCAAATTACATTTAAAATATGCATTTAAAATTGAAATTTTAATTAATTTTCAAATGAAAATAAAGAAAATTGTGTATTTCAACAAGTTTGTACTTTTGAGTTTCGAAAAAAAAAAAAAAAAAAACAACAACAATACTAGTCCCATTTCTGAGTACATATCTGTTAAGGACTTTTAATAGTCTAGCTTTTATTTTATTTCTATTACTTTTTCTTTCTCTTCAATAACAGATAAATAGTTTCATATCCAACCTAAGTTATTAAGGCGTGTAATGAAATTTATAACAGATCTAATTAAATATCAATTTTGATGGGTTATTTTTGATCAAAATTTCACGTTTTCAAGAAATAAGCTCTGAATTGTATAAACTTTGTTTTTCAAAAGGGCTTAATAGTATTGGATTTTAATTTTTTTAAACAAAATATTAAGTTTACTAGGCTTTTAATGGACTGACTGGTTAGTATAATTCTGGTTTGAAATCATTGATATCATTAAATATAAAAATAATGTAAAAAATTTTATATACTTGCCAAACATTTTTTACAACTAAAACAATAACATTAATAGATTGTATCTTGTTTAATGTATAATGCAATTTTAAAAATATGCTCAAGTTTTTTCATTAAAAAAATGTTTCATATTTACATGACTCTTTCAAATTAAATTCTTCTTCTAAAATGTCATATAAACCTAAAAACCTGGTTAGCTCGCTTAAATCACATAACCCCGTTTTTAAGGCTTTTTTAACCTTGCTATAATGAGCTGTTTGAATAATGTTATGGTAGTTTATATGCTACACTAATTATTTAAAAAATAGACAGTATGTCACTAAAATTAAAAATTAACTTTGTCTATTTACTCTTGCATATAAGTGTAAATTTGAACTTCTTGAATTTCAATTTGTAGCTGCTCAAAAAGTTTTCCATGGATGGTATTTATGAAGGAGTTGTTGAAGCTAACGGCGAAGATTTCACTGTTGAAAATGTTGAGGGTCAGCCTGGTGCTTTCAGATGCTACCTTGATGTCGGTCTTGCACGCACAACCACTGGAGCTAGAGTATTTGGAGCTATGAAAGGAGCTGTTGATGGAGGTTTGGACATTCCACACAGGTAATAAACATTTTGAGATTCAAATTGATTCATCTGCTTTTCATTTGAAATTCTGCATTTTAAAGTTAAGAAATGAATTATTTATTTTAAAAAATCAAAGGTAATTTCAAATAGATCTTTTAAACATCTTATGTTTTTTGAATTATTAGATTTGGTTAAATAAGATATAAAATTTGATTATTGTATAATTGTAAAATTATAATATTATGCATCACAGTTTTCATTTATCAGATTTAGAAACTGTTTTCATGCAAATCCTTTTTGGAATTTTAAATAATTGCTTCCATCTAATCTAAGGATTTAGCATTTAAACTTCTTCCTATGAGCACTGTAACACCTTAATGGTATTATAGTTTCGTAAGGGAAGTAAAGTAATAAATCTTTTGCATTTTGATCTTAAATGTATTTTAAGTGTAAATGCTAGAGATGACAGCTAACATAAGTCTTTGCTAAGAGAAAGTCTTTTGCGAAGAAAGCTAACAGAAGCTTTACGAGATCTGGCCATCCAGTCTCTTATTAACAGGGTTCATATTCATACTCTCAGAAAAACCTGAGAAATATGGAAAAGTCAGAATTCAAAATTAGCTCTTCAAACTCAAGGAAACCTCATGGAAAATTATTTTAAATCCCTGTCAAATCTAATTTTTTATCTGTAAAATTCAGACATGCTACTTTTCTGCCTAATAGCTGAATTCCACCTTTTCAGCATTAAGTTTGATCATTCCTGAGATCGATGCAAATATTCATAAAAATTTTTGCACATGTGTATGAGGGGGTCTTTGCTGACTGTAAACGTATTCAAACTGGGCATTGTATCATGACTTTTTTGAAATAGCCTCATTACAAGAAAGGAAATTAATTTATTATTATTTTTTTTTTGTGTGAAAAAGTGTTACATTTATTTATAAAAACCTCTTAAAAGCTGTTATTTTGGTATGGTTATATTTTAGTTTCTGTAACAACGTTGCACAAAATTATCAGCCTTTTTCTGAAGAGCTGTACATATCTGAAAATTTCTTCACCCCCTTTCCCTATTTTAAATCAGTGCGATTGACTATTTTTGGGCTTTGTGAAAATCGTTTTAAAATGCTAAAATTTGTTCCAGCATCATGAAATAAAGACTGCAGGGAATGAAATGAAATTAGGTGACATGATAGGCTGTCACTCAACTTAAATTCTAGGCTTCCAATTTTTCAAAAATATTGATTAGATTTTGAGATTTTGCGAAAATTATTTAAATATGCTTAAATATTTGTTAGTGCAGCACATAATTACGACTAAAGCGAATGAAATGATATTACTTAAAGTTACTCTCTAACCTGTAATATTTTTAACAATACATAAAGATTATAACTTCGCTTTCTTTACTTTGGCAACATACTACATTCTGTGTACTCCTACAATGCTGACGAAAGTTCTTGCATTTTGGAAATTTGCATTCAGTACTAACCTGTCAAAATGTGATTACCTTTTGATTTAAATATTATAAAAGTTAAATTAACCTGATTTTTTTTCTTATGAAGGAGGAAAATATGAACCAAAATTTATTTTTATGGTGTTCTAAATCAAAGTTATAATTTATGCATTAAACCTTTTGGCATCAATTTAATGCATTTATATGATGGAAGGGGTTGAACATAGTTTCAGTGTAATTTCAATCTGTTTTCAAATTTTTACTGATCAGTAAAAATTTAATAATTTCGGATAGAGAACATAAAAATGTGAAATATTTACTCAGCTAATGTTTCCAGTATATATTTGTGATAAAAATTTCTAATCTAGCAAATAATTTTAATTAACTGCATAGCCCTTTGTTGTCCTGCAGTATTAGATATTACTTGACAAAAAAAAAGTATCTTGATGTTCCCTAATCTTGACAGTGGCATATTTTCTCTCATGCTCTCTCACACACACACAAGACACCTAAAATTGTTTTTTTTTTTTTTTTTTTTTTTTTTTTTAAGTAATAGCTTTTCTTTTTTAAGTAATAGCTCAGTAAGCTCTTTCACTATTTTAGGCATGTAGTTCCAAAACTGAATCAATGTTTATGTGCTTTTCGCTTTTTATGGGATTTCATGATCTGCTTTATCACCCTGAAAGCCTAATAGGTTGAATCCAAAATTTAATTGAGTAGGTAAATGCTTCCAGTGTGGTGGTTTGAAACCAAAACTTCGTGTTTCCTGAAACATATCTAGGCATATATTGAGCTGGTTGTGAATTAAATGTCGCTCTTGGATAGTATAATAAAGTCTTCAAATTTATACTGGAGAATAATGTTAGATTTATTATATAAGCATGAAATGAATCAAAATCTTCTTAAAAAAGCACCATATTGCCTTAATTGGTCTTATGGTTGTCGCAAAAGAAGTAAATTAATCCTTTGTCTTTTCGGTGGGTTACAGTATTTATTACTATTAACTCAATAAGAAAGGAACATTTTATATCATAGGCAGGATTTCTCATAGAGAATCTTTTTATAATTTTATGAACAAAACAGAAGCCTAACTGTGTCAACAGCTTTTTAGCTAGTGTGCTTAAATTCACCAAGCGATTGTTAAACTCACTGTATACTACATAATTTATTGTAAAAAAAACCAAAAAAAACAATGTTTTAATAGTTTTAAGCTCATACATCAGGTCAGTTACTAATCTTCCCAAAAAAGCACCATGTTATTTTTTAATGAATTCTGTGGTTGTCGAAAGGAAGTAAAAAAAATTCTTTCAGTTTTGGGTGGGTTATGGCATGAATTGTGTTATGACTCAATTAGAAAGGTACATATGTTATTTCATAAAGCATTTAAAAGATATAGATGCACTGACTGTATAATATTGAATCTTTATTGTTAGAAGCAATGTTCTAATAGTAATTTTTAGCTCATGTATGAGGTTAGTTAATAATCTTCCCAAAAAGCACCATGTTATTTTTTAATGAATTCTGTGGTTGTCGAAAGGAAGTAAAGGAAATTCTTTCAGTTTTGGGTGGGTTATGGCATGAATTGTGTTATGACTCAATTAGAAAGGTACATATGTCATACCTGCCAACTTTTACGGATTATCCGTAAAATATACAGATTTTGGCATTAATTTACTGATGTACGGAGATGACTAGTAATTTTACGGATTGCTTGGCGAATTTCGAAGTTCGCAATTTCTAACAATTCAATCTTTTTCCATCCGTCTAGAGAATATATATTTTCTCTTCAGCACTCTTTTATTTAAATCTCCAATGCCATAAGAGTAAAAATTGATTCCTATTTTGAAATTAAAATTATTTTTTAAACCTCCCCCCCCCTTTCCTCTTTCAAGGAAACCAATAAAAAAAACCACTTCATTGAATGGGGCAGGTTCAGATTTTCAATTCAATCTTTTTCCATCGCTCTTGTGAGTAAATATTTTTCTTTTACAACTCTTTCATTTAAATCTTTAATGCCGTAAGGATAAAAACTGATTCCTATTTTAAATTTAGTTTTTTAAATCCCCCCCCTCCCTAATTAAACCAGGTAAGGAAAAAAAAAACACTAAGTAGAGCAGGCTCAGTTATGAATGAAAAGCAACAAGAGCACGAGTTATTTGTACCAAAAAAAATAAATGAACTCAGTTTTACTGATGGGAGGTAAAAATTTACTGAAATGAGGACATAATTTTACTGATGTTAATTTTCTAAGGTTGGCAGGTATGATATGTTATTTCATAAAACATTTAAAAGATATAGATGCACAAACTGTTTAATATTGAATCTTTATTGTTAAAAACAGTGTTCTAATAGTAATTTTAAGATTATGTATCAGGTTAGTTAATAATCTTCCCAAAAAGCACCATGTTATTTTTTAATGAATTCCGTGGTTGTCGAAAGGAAGTAAAAAAAATTCTTTCAGTTTTGGGTGGGTTATGACATGAATTGTGTTATGACTCAATTAGAAAGGTACATATGTTATTTCATAAAGCATTTAAAAGATATAGATGCACTGACTGTATAATATTGAATCTTTATTGTTAAAAGCAATGTTCTAATAGTAATTTTAAGCTCATGTATCAGGTTAGTTAATAATCTTCCCAAAAAGCACCATGTTATTTTTTAATGAATTCTGTGGTTGTCGAAAGGAAGTAAAGAAATTCTTTCAGTTTTGGGTGGGTTATGACATGAATTGTGTTATGACTCAATTAGAAAGGTACAAAATATGTTATTTCATAAAAAAAATTTATAAGATATAGATGCACCGACTGTATAATATTGAATTTTTATTGTTAAAAGCAGTGTTCTAATAGTTAATTTTAAGCTCATGTATCAGGTTAGTTAATAATCTTCCCAAAAAGCCCATGTTGTTTTTTAATGAATTATGTGGTTGTAATAAAATTTTGTAGTAAAATCACACCTCATGTTTTCTTTTAAAGAATAATCTGTTAAAATTTGTTATTCATGAATTTCCTGCAGTTTTGCAACTAAGATTACAAGAATTTCCAGCTTCTACCTTTCAGATGGACTAATTCTGCTGCTTTTTTGCACCTAATCTATATAAAATTGTATAAATTAATGTTTAGAAGGTGGTTTTTTTTTAATGAAAGTTATGAAATTGATCTTCTAATTTTCTTTCTTTGTAGAGTACTTGTTTTCTTTCGTTGTGTTAAGTGTGTATATAATATGAACATAACTTAATATTTATTCTATTTAAAATGTGTAAATTGTGAAAACTTAAAATCTGTCTCATGAGTTTATTTGATGAAAAATTAAAAATGCTGTTTGAATACTGTTTAGTTAGTTATTAAATGTGTCCTTTGAGTACTATTCAGCAATTAAAAATGCCGTCCACTTGTCAAAAGTTGGACATATGATTTTAAAAGGTACACATATTTTCATGAAAAACAAAACAATTTGAGATTCAAATTTTTTCTTTCTTAAAGCTTATTTTTTAAGTATGAATATCTATTTTGTATGTGTTTCCTAAGAAAATGTAGCAATATGATGACTTTGACTCTGGGCCTCATAGTAATTCTTGATGATTGGTTCAACCTGACTGCTATAAATAAGTTTCACCTTGTTGGATTATTTGTCAATTTTTGACACATCAAATAGAAAAGGAAACTATTTTCTATATTCGATATGAAAGTGATTTATTTAAAAATCATGCTAAGTAATTTCTTAGTTTTTTTTTTCCCTAAAAAACATGTGTCTGTCTAATGCTATGTAATTTGTATTCCATTCCAGCAACAAGCGTTTTCCAGGCTATGATGCAGAAAGTAAAGAATTCAACCCAGAAGTACATAGAAAACATATATTTGGCCAACACATTGCAGAATACATGAGTAGACTAAAGGATGAAGATGAAGAAGCCTACAAGAAACAATTTAGCCAGTATATCAAGCTTGGTATTACGCCAGATGATGTATGTACAAGTTAGCTTGACCACCTTAATTTTATGTTGCTTAAAACATTTTCTTTAGGGGAGTAGGAATTCTAAAATCGAAACATCAAAAATATTTCTAAAATTTAAATTTCATTAAAAATATTGTAACATAGTAAAACTAATGTACTTATATGCTTTTATTAATTTAATTAAACGTAAAAACACTTTGATTGCCTTTACTATTCAGAAAATTTTTTTACTGTCCTTTATTAAAAATTGGGTAATAAATTACTATTTCAACTATTTTTAAAAAAAGAGGGCTTATTGATGTTGACTTGATATTTCTCTCTTTGTAGAAGAAACCAATTAACTTTAACAGGGTCTAAGCTCACAGTAGCATCTGAAATTAATCCCCAAATAATTTATTAACTTTTCAGGTCTCGTTTCATTTTCCAAGTCTTCTCAGTCAGGGGCAGCCCTAGAGTATGTGGCGCCCCTTTTATGCTCTACTTTCTTGAGTTAGAAATAGCGCCCCTTCAAAGACGTCGTCCCGGTGTGCTGCTTGCCTTGTTTACCGTGTCAGACTGCCCTTTAAAAATAATGAACCTAAATTTAACAGACATAGATGGGTTCTCAGGTGTCCCTAAGGTCCTGGAAGCCAGTGGCTTTATACAAAATGAATCATTCTTTGTAAAGAGGGACCTTTTGAGAACCATAGGAGTTGATTGAGGGGGATTGAGAACCATTGCAGTAAAACATTATAAAAAGACTACTGCCCAGACAGAACAGCAAACTTGCAGCAAGCTTGATTTATCAAGTCATTAAGCTTAAAATTTTCAAGCGTGTAAGCTTAATGCAAGCTTGAATCAATGCCAGCTTGCATTAAGCTTGACATAGCAAGCTTAATTTCAAGCTTAAAAAATTTCTTAAATACACGGGGCAACCGTCGGTGAACTCGCCCCACATATTTTATTTTTCCACGCATTTTACCCTCTATGCTGAAATTTCAAGTTAATTTAATCTGTTTCCATTAAGCGTCCGCGGCTGGGATAGAACTCTGAATCTAACGGTTGGGAGGCCAGTGTTCTGCCAATCTGCCTCGCGCTTGCAGGACTAAAGTTTGAAGTGACCGTCATGGTTGTCACGCAGTTTTCTGGCGAGATCGATCAGTGCCCGATGCCGATTTCTTTCTTTTATTTTTCCATGGGATGAATCAAAATTAAAATAATATGTGTGATTTATAGACTCTACTAATAGGGAAATAAACATAATATAAACTTAAAAGCAGCACACGTTCGACACTCATGTTGGGCAATACTGTCCAAAATAGAGACAAACGACTGATTTTGAAATCAATTTTGTAGTATAATTGTATTTTATATTGAAGAATTTCAATATTTGGAAATATAGAATCTTTTTTAATTCTATGGTCAAGTACGTTTATGAATGATGATAAATTATTTGTTATGTGGATGTGGCTTTCCAAATCAAGCAGTAATCAAGTTGTATTCACGCTTTACAGTTCAAATGACTTCTCCAAGCTTGCTGCAAGCTTAAAATGAATTGAACTGTCAAGCTTGTATTAATAAGTCAAATTCAAAGAAATGTCAAGCTTGATTTAAGCTTATGTGCTGTCTGGGCGTCCTTTACACTTTGCACTGATTTTTTGTTTTTGCTTTGTTAAAATTATTTTATGCTTATTAAAATTTATTTATTTACAGTTAGAAGATATTTATAAGAAAGCTCATGCTGCTATCAGGGCAGATCCTGAACGTAAACCCGCTCCCGAGAAGCAAGTAATAAAGAAGAGGTAAGTTGAAATTCCTACTTAAAAAAAATGTGCATATTAATATTCAGTTATGACTGATTCATCAGCGTTGTCAAATATTTCCTACTTTTGAACTTCCTATTATATATCAAAGGATAATTTATGAAAAGCACGGAATAAGATAAATTATGAAATTAACTATAAGCTAGCTTTTGCTTAGTTTATAGTATTTTTGAAAAATAATTTTCTTAAACTTATTTCAATAAGTTTAAGAAAATTAATATTTATCATAAAAAAATTGCATATTAATTCAACAGCACATACATTTACTTCTTAAATTTTTCTTAAGTACTTCACAAGTATCTTCTTATTTATTTTTAAAATTTGCCAAGTTATTGAATCAATGGAGATTACCAAAAATTCAATCTAAATAAATAAATAAGACTAAATATACCTGTGTATAAATTATTTTCATAATGTTCGAAATGCTCAGATTTTTAAATTTTTTATTGACAAGTTCTGCAGTAGATGATTGGAGACCTCGTTATTCTTTCAACCAAATAAAAGTTGAGATTTTAAAATTATAATAAAGAGAATAGTACTTTTTGCATTTGGAGTTTTACTGAGTTCATACTTATTAGTAGTTCTTATAATTAATTATATGATGAACCGAACTCCTTAGTGTCACCTGTCTTCAAAACATAGATATAAATTTCCTAAATAAATTTAGCAATGTGTAAGAGTTTGCTGGCTTCAGGAAGTCTTGATTTGAATCTATTTATTGAATAATCACAATTATCCAGTTTTATAGATATGGCTTTTTTTTTTTTTTTTCTTATCACTTTTTCTGGCTGCTTCTGAAGTTTTGGAATTACTGCCAGTAAAATATTTGTTTCCCTTTCTTCCCTATACTCCCCTTAAAATAGGAAGTATTTCTAAAGTTTTATGTACTGTGCAATAAATTTTCACAATGATTACTTATTGATGATTTACATGGTTAATGTAAATAGAGTAATAATGAATTAATAGGGGGAAATGATTTCAGTAAATATTTTTCTACCAGCATTCTACATTTGCTGTGTTAAATTAAAATCTTCTTGCTAAATAGTTTTTTTTTTCTTGTCTTTATAGATGGAATCGACCTAAGATGAATCTTAAAGAGAGAAAGAATCGTATCAAACAAAAGAAAGCTGCTGTTATTGCTAAATTAGAAGCAGAAAAGGCAGAATAAAACAATTTGTACACTGCCAGTAAATAAAGGACTTTCTGAGAAAATATTTTTCATACTTTCATTTGTTCAAAGAAGAACATTCCAAAAGGAGAAAAATGTTTTGAGAGCCTTCAGAAATAATTCCAATATTGATTTCAACCTTTACATATTTGCATAAATATATATTAACCAGACTTTGAAATGATTACAAGTTGCAAAGCTTTACAAATCTCAAGAAATACTTTTTAAAAATTTAATTATTTTAGATATTTGAGGAACATCAAAATTTTTATCTTTTCAGAAATTGATAGTAATCATGATCTTTAATGCTGAATGCTTGGTAAATGTGCTTGGTTTTTTTTAAGTAGTTATTAAAGTAAAAAGAGTGTGTTGTATGACAAAGTTTGTTTGCACTCGGGGAATTGAAAATTAACTCTCAGGAAATTTTAGTCTCAGGAAATTTTAATTAACTTGGAAAACCAGCTCGAACCCTGGAATTAAAATTTTTTTCTTTTTACGGCCTTCTTCACTCCATCTAATGGCCGACTACATTCCTAATGATACATGCCGATAGTGTTATCAGGAATAGACATACAAGAGATAAATCAGCCATTTTAAACCATATTGCAGACTTGCCAACTTTTACGCTTTACGCGTAAAATTTACGCATTTCGACTGCTGTTTACGCTTTTACGCATACAGCACTTTTTTTTACGCATTTCCGGTTATTTTCTTCCTAACTTGTGTTTATTTCTTTAAAACTGAAATTGATATTAAAAAGAAATGTATTAGGTTTTCAATTGAAATGATGTTCTATGTTTGGGCCTTTTTGCCTTTTCAATATGGATGTAAGTGCACATCATCGGCACCATGATCGACATCGCACATCCATGTTGATACAATGCGCATCAAAATATTTTTCTTAGTTGCCACTGAGGCAAAGAAAAAATCTTTTTCCAGATGTGACGCCGAGTATTTCTTAATTGGTTTACCCAGTCATGACGTCATAGAGTAGAGCGAATGGGAGAATCGCTTAGTAGGGAGTATGTCTTTCTCCTGTGACTTGTGCGTCTCACGTGGTGTTCGTTCTTCGTTATCAGCGCGCGCCCGCTTTGCGGTTAAGAGACATTGGTAGACGGTAGTATGAGCATACTTCGATTGATTTTCTGAGGATTATTTTCGATAAATGGCCTGTAATGGCCACTAGAACAGCATAACTTATTAAAAAAAGTTATAGCAAAAAATGGGCATGTATAGTATCATATGTCAAAGGAGCGAAATTTGCTTATTGTAACGTGTGCCGGAGTGATTTCACCTTTTCTCACGGAGAAAAGTATGACATTTCTCGCCACGTGAGTTCGTCAAAACACAGTGAAAATGTGAAACGTGCTAACAGCAGAAAAAGTCTACAAACATATTTCAAAGAGGACGGACAGTCCAGTGGCAGATTAATGCAAGTTTCTCGGGGGTGGGGGGGAGCGGTAGAAGATTGACATATACATCCATTTTATGGAAGCAATTTAGGATCTTTTACATTAATTTCTTTTTCTCGGGGGGCGGTCGCCCCCCCCCCCCTTAATCCGCCCTTGGGACAGTCGGACGTTATTCATGCAGAACTGTTATTTACATCTTTCTTGATCGAACACAATGTTCCTATTTCAGCAGCTGACCATGCTGAATGTGAGAGGGTTTTCAGTATTATTCGGAAAAACAGAATTGAATTCAGGTGCAACTTGTTTAATAAGATTTTGAAAAGCCAACAGCGAAAAATCTTGCTTCCAGAAAACTTTTACTTCTGATTTTCTGAATAAAGGCAAAAAAGCTACTGCTGCTTCTTTGAAGTCAGCACAGTCAAAATGAGAGTTTTTCAAATCAGTTAAGTGATTATAATTAATTGTTACCAGAAGATGGTGTATTAATTGATTTGCCTTTTATACAACAACTTCATTTTCTTTTATTGTTCTTAGCTTTATTTAATACTTGAACTTAAAACAAATAATTGTGATATAAAATGCATTAAAAATAATACTCGTGCATTCTATAGTGAAAGGTAAAAAATAACGGTCACACGTTGTATAGCAAAAAGTGTCGAAATTTCCGATCGCGCGCTGTTTTACACATTTTGATTTTCCCAGGTTGGCAAGTCTGATATTGTTATTGTTTAAAATAGCCGTTTTTAATTATTGTTTTACATTTTCTTAAGGGGCGGCTGGAGTGGAGGGTCGTTACTTCCCCCCTCTTCCCTCTGAACTTTTGATTTCACAGATTCAGTTAGCATTTTGAACATTTATAGACCTATCTAAAAAGGTTAATGGCTCACTTAAAAATTCAGCCTGAAGCCACTCCTGTTTCTAAAGTCGCCGCCTTCTAAATATATACAGCAAGAGCCAGCGACCGCCAGACCTTCGTTATAGTATAAAAGCTGAAACTTTCTCTGCGCATACCCCCCAACAGAGGTAGGAACAATCGGCCACTATAAAGTTTGGATGATCGTGGCTTTGTCAGGTAACAGGTGGCAAAGGTGTATAAAATTGCCAAAAGCTTGTCATTTCATAAAGCTTAATTTATTTATATGTTCTTCTTCGAAGTACTAGAAATCACTTTATCCCTTGCCAGACACTTTTCCATCGTGGCAAACCCCCAGCAGACAATCTCCAAGTCTTGAAAAACGTCTCGAAAACGAGCGCGCTGAAAGAAAGTTCGCGTAAGAAAGTTAGGAAGCAGCAGTATAAAATGTGCTTGGCATTTTGTGACAGCTTGATGTACTTCGTCGTGAGAGTTTATGAACACAAGTTTCCCATGACTTTGAGATTGTCTGGCGGGGGTTTGCCACGATGGAAAAGTGTCTGGCAAGGGATAAAGTGATTTCTAGTACTGCGAAGAACATATAAAAAAATCAAGCTTTATGAAATGAAGAAAATTTTCTGCAATTTTATACACCTTTGCCACCTGTTACCTGCCAAAGCCACATCCAAACTTTATAGTAGCTAATTGTTCCTACCTCTGTTGGGGGGTATGCACAGAGAAAGTTTCAGCTTATATACTATGACGAAGGTCTGGCGGTCGCTGGCTTTTAGACTAATACCTCTGGTACTAAAGAATATAAAAATGTTTACCAATAACTTTGTATACTGAGAAAAATATTATTGTGGATCTGTCAATCAGTAAAGTGGGCCTGAAAACTCTCTTGACTTCTGTAAAGCTTTTATATAATTTCTGAATTTTATAGGCAAAATTGAATATGAAACCATATTTGATATAATCCATTATTTATGCTAAAAATGAGGAATTAGCATAATTTTGATTTCTATTATCATAATTTGATTACTGTTGAGGGGCACGTAAATAAAAAGTAGTCACTTGATACTTTTTAATTTTTTCGATAACCATAAAAATTCTTGAAAAATCACCTTGAAAACTCAGGGAATTTCATTTTTAAAAATGAATACAGGGTTTGTACACCTCCTGGAAATCCTTAAAAACTCCTGGATTTCAATTTAAAACATTAAGGGCCCTAAAAAACTGCTGGATTTTACTAATTTTTCTGTAGACTCATGGAAGTATTAACTGACTTAATTTTTAATGTTGATCTAAGGAAAAAGAAGTGTTCATATGTCACACATGTTGCGGTGGAGTCTCCCTTCATATTAAACTGTAGACGGTAGCTGAAAATTTCTGGAAATTTTAAGTATCTGATGTAGGTTTGGTTCCATTTATGTTGGACAATCGAGGTTGTACTGATGTATAGGTTCTTTTTTAAATAGGACTTTCTATAAAATGTATTAACAGGGTTTCTACAGACCTGGAAAGTCTGGGAATATCAGCGAAATGAGTTTTGGTCAGGGATTTGGGAAAAAAGTCGGGGAAATTAGTAGAAATTGAAGAAAGGTCAGGGAAATGCAATTAAAAATTGAATTTTGCAGTAAAATCAAGAAAATATTTGCTGTTTGAACCGAAGTATAGAAATTGTTTTATTTTCTTTACTTAAAATTAATTGTTTTATTTTCATTTTCTCATTTAACCTTTTAAATAACTTTAAAATGTGTTCTTTATGATCATATCTTGTGCAGTTGAAATATGCTCAATTTTATCCTAAATTATTAACAAACATGGTCTTTGTTATAATCCAGTGATGTCAAATAACATTCTTGTATATATTAATTTTATTATTTGTAAAAATGGGGACAAAATATATAAAAAGTTATTAAAGGATGTAATGTTAAAGATAGAAGCTTAAACTTCAGGAAAGCACACTAGATAAAGTTAGGGAAGAGCATGATAGATGTTGGGGAAGTAAAAGCTGTTAAATCTGTAAAAACCCTGTTTGAAGTGAACTTAATATTAAATTTAGGTTCGTAAAATTGCATATTTTTCACAAATTCCTGAAAACTGGACCCATTTTTACAAACAGGATTATGGTTAGAAAAACCTGATTGAATGCTAATTTCAGATAGTAAATTTTTCACAATTTCACTGAAACAGGACCCTATCTGAAAAGTGGACGGACCACTGGTACAGGTTCATTCCACTGCATTATCTTCTTACTTGCAAATGGTTATATTTTATGGTTATGTAATATATGCAGTTAGATATAATTAACCCAAAATGATACTGTTACATTCTGAAATTTTTCAATCAGTTGGGTATGTCAACAAGGCTTTTAAAGTTCTTAAAATTTAGTTCGAAGAATAAAAAACCCTGGTTTTAGTCTTGGTACACAAACTGAAATAAAGTAATAGCATCATAGTCTCAAAAAAATTCCAGATGGTTCATCATAAGCTGCTCCACCCACTGTAATAATCGAAAAAGCTGTGCCTTTTTATGAAACTTTCAGAAAAATTATTAAACATGGATCTGAGCTCTCAAGATTTTTCGAAGAGTGATGCATTTTGCAAAAAATTCCTTTTTTTAAAGAATTTTTTCAAAAAGTTTTAAAACTGATACAGGTTTATCATTTATTTCAGTATGTAGTATAGCTTGTACAGAAAGTTTCAAAATTTTGCAGAGCCTGGCATAATTAGTTTATTTGTACTTATGTACCAAAATCACAATTCTTTCCAACTACACCGTTAATATTGATCAAACAACTGTTTTTTTAGTGTATTAAATATTGAGAAAACAATAGAGAAATGGATAATTGAACAAGAAATAATATTCTAAAAGGTATTTATAAAACTCAATTTTAGCACATTTGTTGATACATTATTTCTTTATAAATTTCTGTTGATATATTATTTCTTTATAAATTTTATCCCAGAACCAATAATAACTAGTTGCAGAGCTCTGAAAAATATTCAATCCAAAATTTAATTTCCGCTGAGCCAAATTTGTAAATTAAAAATTAACGTCAAATTTGCATTACCTAATTATTCGGTTTTAAATTGTTGCCGCTATAATTTATATAAATTTGTGTGCAGTTGAATAAATAGGGCCATGTAAAGTTATTAAAACGAATTTTTAAAAAATAGAAAAATGATAACCTGATATAAAGCTAAAAATGAATAATTTGTCATAAAGCTTATTTTTTTTTTTGAAACAGACCTTTCATTTTAAAATTATTTTTATGGTAGTAGCAATTGAAAAACGAATACCATGTCAAAATTTTCAATTAACAGATTTGGCAGTTTGCTGTTCAAAGTTCTTTGGCCCTAAAGGAAAATTTTTTAAGCAGGCTTAATTCATACAGGGTGTACACCGGCGACTAAAAAGGCTACTTTTGCTACTAATTTAAAGATTATGGTGACTTTTTTAATAAAAGTTGTCATTTTCATACTATTTTCAAGTTTTTGGCTACTTGTATCTATCTTCATGCGACTCATCTGAAAATCTGACTCCCTTTTATTTTCTAAGTTCTGATGTCTCATTCGTCAAACATTCTTTTTTTTTAATATCTTACTGTTGAAATAAATCTACTACATGATCTGTTATACTATAACGCATGAAGTTTTTAATTGATCATTATATTTATTCCTTCTTAAATGAAGCTAATGTATGAACAATGTAATGAATGAACATATGTTTATTTCTTAACTACAAAATCGTGCAAAAATGCTACGAATTTGGCAACTAAAATTAAGAAATTGCCTACTAAACTAGTAGACACTAGACACTTAATGTTAGTGAGGCTATTGATGATACTATTTTTGCCTCGTGGTATTGGACACCCTGTTCATATTAAAAAATAGAATAATTATATTACTTCAAAATAAAGTATAAAATGGAAAAATTTCCATTCATTATTTTTAAAATTTCCAGTTGCTTAAACTTACTGTCATGGCCTGTGAGCAGAGCCAGAAGTACATTTCAAGAAATTTAATTATACCAGATAAAAGTTTGTTATAAAAACAAATGAGATGCATAAATACAAGAAAATTGTTTAGACCAATTTCGCGACCAGGGATCCGTAACTTAACAAAATTATAACGTTATTCGGCCTTGTAAGAAAACATTTCGTTATACAATTTTTATACGAGGGTTGCCTTTTAAGATTTTAGAAAAGTAGGAAAAAAAATATTTTTTTGGGAATAAACTGTTTTATTGCTTTTCAAAATATTCGCCTTTAAGATTTATACCCCTTTTCACCCTTTCAAACAGTTTTGTCACTGAAATCGATATCTCGAAACATGGTTTTGGAAGGTATAACAAACAGCTTCTTGTGGGGATGAAAATTGCTGCCCACGCATTTTTTGTTTGATATAAGGGAACAATAAAAAGTCGTTAGGTGACAAATCAGAAGAACACAGGTAATGAGACATTAATTTGATATTTTTATCCTTCAAATAATCTTGTTTCACGTTCTGTGTGGGAGCTGATACGTCGTTTGGCGCTCGGAGTTCTTGGCCCTAAAGGGAAATTTTTTAAGCAGGCTAATTCATACAGGGTGTACACCGGTGACTACAAAGGCTACTTTTGCTACTAATTTAAAGATTATGGTGACTTTTTTGAATAAAAGTTGTCATTTTCATACTATTTTCAAGTTTTTGGCTACTTGTATCTTACTTCATGCGACTCATCTGAAAATCGGATTTTCAAATGAGTGTGATACATCGATTTTTTAGTTTTCCCCGATTTCATTGATGACTTTTGGCAAACAAATTTCTGTTTACCATTTAGCGTGAACAGTTTTTCGATCCTCTCAAGGAATGGTTGTGATGTCCAGTGAGGCTGAAGAAACAAGCAAGCATTTTCCTGGAAGTGCTTGATGAACGAACAACTTTTGTGAGATTTGGTTTATCTGGAAATGCCCAAACAGTGGATTGTTTAGTTTCCAGCTCATATGAATATATCCAAGTTTAATGACCTGTAACGTAACGATGATGATACGGATTCTGCAGTTCCCCAATTGGAATTTTTTTTAGCATTTCCTTAAGCCAATTTGCACGATTCTCTTTTTGAGCTTTTGTCAAATTGTGTGGAATCCTTATTTTTGTGAATTTTTGATAAAAGTCACTTTTGTAGTCAAAATAATGGATAAAACAGATTAAAATGCCAATGAAGGGCTGTTTAAGCCTAGTGTTAATCACTTATTTTTGTGAATTTCAACACCAATTTTTGATAAAATTCACTTTACTTGTTAGAATAATTGATAAAACAGATTAAAATATAAGGTAAAATGCCAGTGATGGGCCGTTTTAATTGCTGTAATTTTGTGAAGGGCCACAAAATGGAACTTACTTTTTGTCGGCATCGACCCCCAAGTTAGTAGACGTTTATTTGTACTAAAGTAGACAATTTAATACTTCAAAGCATAGTACATCATATTTGATACAATT
The DNA here is from genome assembly GCA_038373885.1 of Cheiracanthium punctorium. NCBI lineage: Eukaryota > Metazoa > Arthropoda > Arachnida > Araneae > Cheiracanthiidae > Cheiracanthium > Cheiracanthium punctorium. Next base: position 1,889,656 of record JAWZYV010015215.1, read on the forward strand.
TTAATTTGTATTGTTATATTAAATTGCAAGTATATTTATTTTACTGGTATGCATTGTATCTCAATTTCAATTCATAAAATATACATACAAATTACTTTTTGGTAGGGAATGCAATCCCGCACTGTTTTTCGCTTCGCGGGATTGAGATTGGTTGATCCCGCAGGATTAATATTTCATTCAACTAAAAATTGATTTCGATAGAGAAAAGTAGGTAAAAGTAAGATTTTAAGCACTATGAAGTTTAACTTTAATAATACTTTATCTTATTTGATAATTAATACATGGTTCGGACGGTGCTTAAAATACCTTAAAAAGTACTTACTTTTTTTTTTCATTTTTAAGGCCTTTAAGGATATAGGTAAAAAATTAAGTATTTTTTAAAGTTTCTCAGTATAGCTGCAAGGTGCTTTAAAAGTGCTTAATTTCTAGTGGTAATCGACCATAAAATCGTCTGGCATCGAAACTTTTCGTTCTACTTTTCCTGCCTCAAGCTGCGTTCATGTTGATTGTACCGTAACGCGATGACGTCATACGTTGGAGCCCATTTTCAATAGCCAAGGGCCCCCTTAGGAGCCAGTCCGGGCCTGATTGTTCTTAAAATACTGAATCTCAACCAAAACTAGTCTGTTGCACCCGATGCGAGTTTAACCATTCTACCCCCCCCCCCCCCCCCCAAAAAAAAAAAAAAGTTCATCTAAAAGTTTATAAGTTATTTCTGTTTTTTGGCCGTACGGCTTTGCGCCCTGTGAAGGAGCACTGTACCGAATAAACACTGCCTCACGCTATTATTAAAGGAAAAACTCAACTACACTACAAGTAATTGGCAAGCTCAGGAAACGCTGAGTGCTTTTAAAATAAACCCCAATGTTATAACTATCATAAGTAATAAATGAATAGAAATATCAACAACACACAACATTCAAAGCTTAAAACAAACAATTCGCTGAAGCACACTCATTACGTAATCAACAGCTGGCCGTCCGTGAAGAAAAAAAAAAGTTTACTTTTGACTGGAGCCTGCTCATCGGATTGCTGTTTCACTTTATCAGCATGTGCTATACTGTCCGAACTTTTTGCGAATGCGAGAAGTTTTTACAAGTTATTTATTTATTTCTATAAATTCGCCTTTGTGAATATAAAAACTGATGTTTTATATAAAATCGAACACTGATTATTTGAAAATGGAAATTGTAAGCTTCGTAAAATAGTGGTAAATACTTTAAAACATATGGGAAAGGAGATATTTTTACCGCTTCCCCCCCCCCCCCCTCCCCCGAAATATATCCCAGTGCGATGTTTCTTTTTTTTTTTTTCGGAGGGAGGGGAGCGCGGGTGAGGCATTTCTGATAATTTTCTAGTTAATTAAGCTCATTTTCGTGGGTGCAGCGTTTCTGCCATAAATTAAGGTATATGGAGATACATGTTACTTGAGAGAAAAAAAGGAATTATTTTGTCTGTATTAATTGCTTGTACATACATGTGCCAGAAATTGTGGGCTTTTCAATTTTGGAAAATTGGCACATTTGCACTTAAAGCAACAACCTACCAACTTTACAATAACAAAATCTAAAGTTTGGTAATAACGAAAGTAATAAGGGGCTGTCCATAAATGATGTCACGCTTTTTAAAAAATATTCTTTGCCTCCTGCTCACACTTCACCACACCCTGGCACATGTCATGCTGTATTACATGTACATATACTTACAGTTTAAAAACAAAGCACTATGCTAGAAATCAAATTTAATTTTCTGATTTTAAATGTTTTTATTTTAATGTAAATGTATGTCACACATCTTTCCCCCCCCTCCCCCCTCGTCACAATTTCACAGCCCTCCTTTCCTCCCAGCATGACATCATTTGTGGATAGACCCTACTTAAGAAAATTTTGGGGTCCTTAAAAAGTGCTTATTTTTTTTGCTCTGAAAAGAGTGAACCATGTAATACAATAACTTACATAAATATGAAAATTATAGTCATGATATTCATAATAATATACTGTTATTTCTAAGTTGCTAAGAAAGAAGAATGTAAAAAAGACACCGTAAAGAGGCACTTATCTTCCTAGTCTTCATCTAATTTTGAAAGAGAATACAAAAGCGCTTAACAAAAGAACTTTTTTCTTCTTTGTATGAAACTCGGAAGGAGCCATGCATTTTTAGTGGTTAACTGAAGTTTTAAAAATATCACTAGCATGGGAGGCCATAGGTTTGTTTATGGATGGGGGAGGACAACTCCTAAGGTGCCTACTTGCCGATAGGTATGAGCCACCAAGGTCAATGGTTCTTATTGTTCGTTTTATGCAAAAATTTTTTGCCCAATTAATGATCGGGAAAGAGGCGTGGAAATAATTTATTTTTCAGTTTCAATCCTGCGGGATTACGGTCTTAATCCCACGGGACTAGTCCCGCAAATATTTGTGCGTTCCCGCGGGATCGGGATTGCATTCTCTACTTTTTGGACATCTTTCCATTATAGGATAGCAGAACAAGTATTTTTAAAAGTTATAATTGTTTTTATTGTTAAGTGGCTTCTGAAATCACAAATGAAGCACAAGATTATGCATCACAAAAAGTGCCTCCATACACAATGCATATATTCTGAAACATTAATTAAATTTCACTTTATTATATTAATTTTAATTTGTATTTTTTTCCATAGTTATATACAGGGTGTCCAAAAAGGTGGTAACAGGCTTTAGTGCTTTATCTACAGTTGGACCTGCATTTAATAATCCCTTATTTAACGAGATTCCGGATTTAGCGAGGAAAATGGAGTGGTTTGGTTGGTATAATGTAAAAAAGGTATTAAAGTATACTTAATTAGCGAGCATTTGTTTTCTACTTCCCCGCATTTAACGAGGGAAACAATTACGAAAGTATGAAAAAATTGCAGAAATAATGGGAAAAAAAAACAGTATCCCAAATATTTCCACTGTGTTAAAAGTAGTAGCCACACCTGATAAGATAATCCCTTTATTTACCGGACCTTTTGGAATGCTTTAAATACCAGACTAACGGCCCAGTCCTTTTCCCCCTCCCGCTCTTCAGTACACTCTACAAAGTGTAGGTAATCCTTTTGGCTCTCCCATAAGTTAATCCTCCTTGTACAGTGGGCTTCTTTTGTTCGTGTTTCGGGGGTGCCAATGCATGCAGGGGGCTCTCTGTCTGGCTCTATCTGTGCATGCCTACCATTACGATGCAAGCAACAAAGTAGGTCTGGTTTGCACTTCCAATAGAATTGCTGAATCCCGCGAATTGTCTGCCACGTGTAAGAAAAAATCGGTTTCAGTGTGTACTTTTGCATGAGAGTGCTTTGTTTTTCATTTGGCTGTTTAAAATGCCTAAAAGAAGTCTTATCTGAAAGAAAAAAAGTTGAAATTTTAAAACTCTTAGATAACAGAGAAAAAAATGTTGCAATTTGTAAACAATATGGACTTTTCGTCTTCAACTGTGTCTACTCTTTTCAAAAACAAGGAAGCCATAATGAAAGCCTATGAAGCGAATGTAACAGATTGCAAAAGGCTAAAAAAGTGTGAAAAAGAGGATTTGGATGAAGCTCTATTAAAATGGTTTATTCAGCAACGGAATTCTCGTTTGCCGATAACTGGTCCCATCATTAAAATTCAAGCTGAAAAATTTGCAGCTGAGCTAGGTTACACAGATTTTTCGTTTTCTAATGGGTGGCTACATCGTTTCAAGCAACGTCACAATATTTGTGCAGGAAAAATTGTCGGTGAGGCCTCAGGTGTGAACGACAAGGATGTGACAGACTGGCTGAATACCACATGGAAAGATTTACATGAAAATTATGCTGAGGATAAAATCTATAATGCCAACGAGGCTGGCGTCTTTTACAATGTAACCCCTTCTCAAACGATGAAATTTAAAGGTGGTAAATTGCTTAACTGTGTTAATGTGTTGCAATATGTCAGGCAAAGACATGAAAAAACTTTTTATCATCGGTAAATCTACAAATCCAAGATGCTTTAAAGGTGTAAAATGCCTGCCAGTGACTTACAAATCGAATAAAAAAGCGTGGATGACTTCAGAATTATTTTCATCTTATTTGCACGAGTGGGATAAGGAACTTCTAAAACAGAAAAGAAAGATCGCACTCATCGTGGACAATTGTTCTCCTCACACACATGTCAGCAATTTAACAAATTGTGTTTTTACCGCCTAACTCAACCTCAGTGTTACAGCCTCTCGACCGAGGTGTTATCGGCAGCTTTAAATGCCATTATAGAAAACAATTTATATTCATGATGTTGGAAAGAATTGGAAAAAGATCAGGATCTTAAAATTTCTGTTCTTGACGCTATACACCTGACGGCAGATGCTTGGGGAACTGTAAAGCAATCATGTATCCAAAACTGCTACAGGAAAGCTGGATAGATTGACAGAAGTGATGGTGACTCTGAAAATGAAGATGACTTGTCACTCTCAGTCTGGTAGCAACAAAAGAACATTGAGCAGTTTAACGATGTATTAAACATCGATGAATACAGTAATATTGATGACAATGTCGTAACGTCGGGCATACTATGCACTGAGGAAATTGTCGCAGAAGTGATGAAAGACAAGGAATTGGTAAAAGTGATAGCGACTCGGAAGAAGAAACTGTGTTTAAAACACAGACACATGCCTGTGCTGTAGAGTCACTACAAAATCTTGATCGGTATTTTGAAGGAATGGACAATACAGAGGATGCAACATTTAAATCATTAAGTGTTTTACGTCGAAAATTAAACGAGAAACGATTAAGTAAACTCAAACAATCAACTTTGGATAAGTATTTTTTCACTTCTCAATAAAGATATCAAGCATCAATTCATGTAAGTTGTTTTTCTTTCTTTATGTGTGTAAATTTTTTGCACTTATTAACTTGAATTCGGATTTAGCGAGCATTTTTCCATGTCCCAAGCTCCTCGTTAAATGCGGGTCCGACTGTATTAGATATAAGTGGGCAGTGTAAATTGAAAAAATGCTCAAAATAAGGTTGGAAATAAGACTCAGTTAAGAAAAAATTCCTCTCGTTAATTTAAAAAAAAAGTTGCATTTTTTAAATTTTTATAAGACCCCCATACAAAACAATTCGCAATTAGTAAAGTGTGCCCTATACACTAAAGAGCTGAATTTGAGGCTTTCATCATATGAAGTCGCTAAGATATCTGTAAAGAAAGATGATAGGGGACTATACATGATTTTGTATGTAAATGTTTATTACTAGAGTGGAAAAAAGATATTCTTTCATAATTTCTGTACGACCCCTGAAATTTGATCATTTGAAGTGATTTTTCCCCGTTGAGAGCCATTAAAAAGTGGTTTAAGTCAGCGTTATACAGGGTGATTATAATTAAAGTTCCACTTTAAAATGATCAGAAAAGGGAAAATTACTGGATCAAATGTTACCAAACTTGGTAATTGTGTAAAGGTGGTCATGGGATTTACTATGGGTGGGAAAAAAAAGTTCAAAAATTCAACACCAGGGGCAAGGACATATTTGGGGGTGTGTGTGACTGTGTGTGTCTAGGGGTCCGAACCTCCTCCCCCATGAAATTTTGATTTTTGTTACTAAAATGATAATGATATAGTGCATTTTTGCAAAGAATACTGCCTTTTTTAGTTTGGACCCCCTTCGAAATTTTTGAACCCCCTCTAAAATGTTATTCATGGAGGGGGGGGGGGGGAATCGGAACTTTAGAAGAAAAACTTAGCTAAAAGATTCAATTTACATTCATATTAAAAGATATTGATATTCTAATTGCCTAAGTTGAGGTTACAGTCTAAACAGGCCGTGTTTGATAACTGGCATCAAGGACATATTTAGGGGGGGTGTCCAGGGGCTCCGGACCCCCCTCCCACCGAAATTTTCATTTTTGTTACTAAAATGATAGTTTTTTTTTTTGTGAAAAATTCAGCCTTTTTTACCGTTTGGACCCCCCCCCCCCCCCAAATTGTTTTTCTGCATATGTGCCTGACTGGCATATAGTGCCAACATAGAGATGAGTAATTTTCAATCACTTCCATGAACTGAAAAATTGGCTCCAAGTTTCCAGAACAATGGGGTGGTGGTTGTTGTCACCTGGTAAACAACATGCAGGTGACAATGTTCTTTGAAGAGGTGATTGGGAAACTGGTACAACAAATGCGATCAATTGCTTTTTTTTCTTGGTTCTAAAGATAATGCATAGATGATTTATTAAACAAAAACGCCTACTTCACAACTACAGTTTTATCTGTTTAATGTTTATTTTAGTGTTTGTGTGTTATGTATAAGTTGATATAAAGGTATTAGAAGCAATTTAGAAAATTCAAGTTTCACTTTACAACTCTTGAATTTGCAGCATTTCACTCAGCATGCGTTTCCACAAATTTATTATAATCAGTGACCCCCTTTTTTTGCTTGTTAAAATCAAATTAACTGTAACATGGTGATTTTTTAATGTTAACTTTTTTGTGCATATTTATTTGTCTTCTAGGTTTTCTAGATATTTCTTTGTAACAAGATTTCAGGTACCAAATTAAATTTCATCATATGTTTTTTAATTTTCTTTAATGTTTATAATATTTTTCAAACTAGATAAAAAGCAATAAATCTATTGGTGTGTGTGTGCTGCGAAATTTAAACATAGCAGAAATACAAACAGTAAAAATGGTTTTACTAACATACTAGGAAATGAATATATACAGAATACACATAGACATTGATGTGTGAATATTTACATTTTCTATTTACAAAATTCTATGTATAATAATAATAAAATACATTTAAAAAAACTTACTTTTATTTGAAATATAAAACTTCAAAAATAATATATATATACAAATACATACACATTTATATAATACAAATTGTTTAAAACTTTTAAAAATCACACACTGTTATTTAAAATGAATTCAATTTAATCAATTAATGTACTTCTTTCAAAATATCTGTAAGATCAGATGCACTAAAAGAAGCTGTTTAAATTTTAAATAATATCGTTACTGGTATATTATGATATTCTGTGTTGAAAATGAGCTAATCTTGAGATTAGGTCATTTTGAATCAACACAGCAAAATTTCAAGGCTGTGTTTGCTACAAGTGGTCCAGTAAAACCTGCCTAAAATGAAATGTTTCTTTATCCCATGAATTTTGGAGTCTAATTCTACACCTTTGTAGACATCTTAACAATATTCAAAAATATTTTGGTCCCATACAATTCAGTTTAAGACAGGTTTTAGTGAACTAAATAATAAATATGTAACACATACTATTATACCTTCACAGAAGATAGGTAATTAATGCTGACTCTTATGCAAAAAGATAAAACAGTCAATACATTCATGCAGCACTTAATTTTTTTTTCTTGTGAAAAAAAAAAAAAAAAAATTATAATTTATAACTATCATAAAATAACCAATGAAATACACTTAATGCAAATAATCCATTCATATTACCTAATTATTTTAGAGTTCATTAGTTGATTTATAAAGAAAACTATGGAAGTATATTGGAAGCTCACAAATCTGGTCAGGTGGGGGATTGGGGATATATAGAAAAATACCTTTTTCATCATAAAAATTTAGATGTTTCAATATTTTTTTCTAGTTATAGTTCTATTAGTTTCATATTTTAGTAACATAGCAAGTACTTCTAATGGAGTTTTTAGGCTATTTCAATAATATTAATGTGTGTAAAACTTTTTGTTTTTGTTCTAAACATACTGCATGTTAACAAGTGATATTGAAAAACTTTCTTTTGGATTCCTTACAATTAGATAAAGCATTTATATTTTGATACATATTAGTAGGGAGACTTCAAAAGAACTGGGTTGAATAAGAAAATTAAGAATAAAATTGTTATTTCTATTTTTAAAATGTTTTCTTCAAAGTTAGGGTAAAAGGGGGGGGACATGGTTAGACTCTGCAAAGTTCTATATGATATTGATATTTTTATTTCTCTTTTAGTTAAACATTCCAGAAACAACAGTTATAATCAATGAAATTGACATTTATTTAACTGTTTACTGTAGAAATTAATTTTGTGGAAGCTTTAGCATAGCCAAGAATTTTTTTCGGAGGTGACTGGGAACTTAAAAAATCAAAGTGGAATAGAGATTATAAAAATCGATATAATATATCTTATTTTTTTGGGAGGAGAAGAGGAATGAACTCCTGTACTTCACCAACAAGTGTTCGCATATAAAAGAATTAAAAAAAAAAAGAAAATAAATTCATAAATCGAGTTTGACCTTTTTGCAGTTGAAGAAACATACATGTGAATTTAGTTTAGGTCCATAGCTGAACCTCAAAATTTTCAAGGGTAACTTTCAAATTTATCCACAAATAAGTACTTTTTTTAATCTTATGTTTACTTATTTTGGGGGTGGTTACAGCGTCATCAGTCACCTCCTGCCTACACCCTTGTGTGGAACCAAGTAACATTTGCCATATACCGAGAGAACCTGAATTTGATAATCATGGACATTATTTAGCTAAATATTTTGGGAAGCAATCCTTTTCTGTGCATCTTTTTCTTGAACTACATTAAAAATACATTGAATTGAGAGCCTTTTCTTGCATTCATAGCATTAACAAGATTTTATTAAAAATATACAGGTACTTTTGTATTACCCCCATTTTATTCCGCCCCCATGAAATAAAATAATTTCATGGGGGAAAATGGGGGTATCAATACTTGCCTGACTAAAAATGGTACTATAGAAAAGTATTTTGGTAAAATTAAAAAATAATGCTATACATTCAATCTATACAAGTCCAATGTATACAATATACATCAATGGTTTAATTAACATAAATTTAACAGCTTGATTTTAGGACCTTTAAAAATATACATTTTTGCCCCACCTGATTCTATTTTGTTATTCACAACTGAATGTTTAATTGTTATTAGTTTCAACACTTTATTTTTGACAGTATTATTTGTACAGGAACGTAGCTCAGAGAACCTGATCTCCATTTTTAAATTCAATTTGGGAAGATTTGTTATTTGCTTAGAGGTAAAATCTAATGCTTTTACAATATATGAATGCATTCTCTCAGTATAATTTTTAAAAAAAAATAAATTACTGCACTCGGAGCTTAATAACAAATGTACAGAAAAATGCCACCAAAATCTCTCATACACCAAACCACACATTATTGAAGCATTATCTTTTGCTCTTAGTATGCAAAAGGAAAATAATTTCCTTGCATACTGACAAGGCAGTTTTTACAAGTGCTAATCGCAGTGTTAAATAGACTTACACAGACCAATGTTCAAAGAAAGAGTTGACACTACAGATACTAACTGAAAAGTATGATGGGAAAAACTTTTATTCTTTATGTTTCACATGTGCCCCATATAAATTTTTACAAATATTTCTTGGTGCTAGTTGTTTTTACAGATTTTAGAGAATTTGTTAAGTTAAAAACAGTGTGATGAAATAACCACAAAACAAATTTTCAAAAAAAAAAAAAAAAAAAAAAAACCAAACAAGTTTACAATTTGGACTTAACATTAGATTATCTCACACTAAAGACTGACCATATGTAGTTCAGTCTTTTCCTTAAATATGTATAGAGAAAATTTAAGTTTATTATAAAAAAAAAAAAACCCTGAAAATTTAAATTTTGCAAATGCAAGAAATACTAAAACACTATATGAGGAACATCTGAATTAATTGCTGAAAGTTGTAAAAATGCAGCTATCACCGACCAGACCGTACCCTTTAAAAACATTGTGGAAGGATAATTCTAATAGGAGGGGGGTAAAAAAAAAAGTGTTATTACCATGAATAATAACATAATTAATAGGGATGCACCGAATATTCAGTTCGGCCGAATAGTTAAATATTCGGCAACTGAATAGCAAACAAATTTAAGTACTCACCAATCGGTAAACAAATACATATTTTTTATATTATGAATGAAAGATATAGCATAGTACTAAATTGATTCAAGTTGCTAATATCACATGTGAATAAGCATTAAAAACCCTTAGAAAGTCCTCCTACCGAGGTACCCCCATCCTTGGCAGATATCCCTAACGTAGCGTTCCACAATCACGCAAAAAACTAATATCATAATGAAATTAGTTTAAGAGAAAACACTCGGATTTTAAATTTGTTGCTTTTCAATTTTTCTCAAATCCTATGACACATTACATTAACATTGCTATTATTAACTGATTTAAATTTGAATTCTCAAATCCTATGACACATTACATTAACATTGCTATTACTAACTGATTTAAATTTGAAACAGTAACCAGGAAAAAAAAAAAAAAAAAAAAAAAAAAAAAAAACTCATAACATTAAGTGTTCATAAATATGGAGAGTCAATTAACTGCTACTTTTTTTAGTAAAATATGCAGGTAAAAAAATTACCAGCATTTCTCTAATATTTAAAAACGTTATTAATAATATACAAAGGAAACACACTTTGATATTAATTTTTGAAGTTTTACACCATATGAAATATTATTTAAGAAAAACCTAATTAAATTAATCATTGCAACCAAAGTTTAATAGTGGTTTAATAAATTTTAACCAAGTATTCAATATTCGGCCGAATATTCGGTATTTGTTATTCGGTAAAATATGGTATTCGGTGCATCTCTAATAATTAACTTTTTCATATCGAAATTGAGAAAAGTATTACCCAAATAGCTGATGATAAGCATGTATGAAAAATAACACAACATTGCAATAAGCAAAGAAATGAAATAAAAATGATTTCATACATCTTTAAAACTATATATATATATATATGTATGATAAGTAACAATGAGATTTGCAACAGACAATAAGCGAATAACTGTTCTTTGCTTTAGCTTACCATTAGTAAATCTTCTAAAATACGTGAAAAAACTTGAAAGAAATAAAATAATTTTAAATATTAAAAATTAACAAATAAATGTAATTAAACATTTACTAGCAAATTAAGTTAGTTCATTTAAGTTATACAATAAAAACTGTACTTCATCCTTAGTAAATTAAAAAATTCACATCTGGATAAAACCAAAATTATCTAAACCACAATTACTTTGTTGTATTTCTAATAAAAAAACCCCACCTATTTTAAAACTTGTGCTTTACGCAAAATCAAATACTAGAATGAAACTGTTCTGGTAAATTAACCAATTTTACACAGCCATACTGCAACATTAGGAAAACAGTTAATTTCCTATGATAAAATAAAAGAAAGAAAAAAAAAAAAACTTATTATTTAATAAGTCTTAATATACTCCAAAATTTACAGGTACGGAAACATTTTTACTCCAGTGAGAAGATAAAATTATTGATTTTTTAAAAATTAGCATTCACCAATAACTCAAATTACTCTTATAAAATAATATAATGAACAAGGGAATTGCACATTTTTGGCGGAGGGGATAAAACCAATATAACATATTTTAAGTTTTATTATTTAGGAAACAAATTTTTACTATGACATATTTTTCATATGTTATGAGATTTTGCCACTGTGTCTGTTCTATATTACATATAACATAGAACAGAACAAAAAATTGATTTTGGCCTCATTACCCTAAATATGTAGCCAACATATTTGACTTTTTCAAAATAAAAACTTATTCATTACTTAACATTTTTCAACACTCTTTCCGCGTTCAAAATATAATGTAGAAATTGCTCATTTACTAACTTGTTGTAAATATATATTAAAATAAAAAGGTTAATGAACATTCAAGGCCAAATCGTGACAGCTTTATGATGTATTTCATGAAATTTTTTTTTAAAGACAATGATAAAAGTCTTTAAATATTTGCTTGTCTTTTAGAGATGGGAGTTACTTTCACACTTTAATTTGCTATATGGTTTGATGTTACTTCTTGCATCTTTTCTAGACATCTTTCTTAAAAGTGTTCTAGGAGAATCCGTTATGTTCGTTTGGAAATTTTCTGAAAAATTAAAAGCATAGATATTAGTAAATCATAACAAATCAGGGGTAGAAATTAGAATATTTAGTCACTGGTCAAAGGACCAGTGACTTCATTATTTCTCTAGTCCATATATATGATGTTAAAAAATTTGCAAAACAAACAGAATTACATGAGAAATATTTTTTGATTTTTATTAAGCACTGAATTAAAAAGTGTAAATTCAGCATGCTATTCCAAACAAGTAAAAGACTTTAGCTAATGTTTTTGAAATTTTGTTACTTATTGTTCTTTACTATACTCTGAGTCACTTTCACTCTTATTAACATAAGACAGTGTTACTCTTTTTTGTTGGTGGTTCTTTACTGATGCCACAGCACCATATTTTAATCATGATAAGATTAAAAAAAAAAAAAAAAAAAAAAAAACTTTGCAGCATGAGATATATAAGCCATATAAATACATGCAGATGAGTAATTATACAATTTGATATTGAATACATTAGAAAGTAAATAAATAATACATAGCAAAGAGGGGAAATTTGAAATGCAATACTGCACGGGCAGACTATAGTCTGTTTAACAAAGTTATAAAACGACTGTGAAAATGTATGCTTAGTTCCAACTATACCTCATACATACATATAAATAAGATAGAATATTAATGGGGTTAAGGCTTAAATATTAAAGTATTTGATGATTGTAAAATTGATAGTGAATACCTCAACATTTAATGTCTTTTAAGAGAAAAACTGTAAGAAGGTTTAGTTTTAAATTTGATTATATTCTTTAAAAAAAAAAAGTAACATATTGCACCTATTATCCAAACTGATCAAGTTTTGACTTTACACGGTCTTTAAATTTTTAACAACCATTCATTCATCAAGGCACACATTACTTCCACAGGAATTTCCATTGCTGTTTCCCTTAACGATTGTTTAAGATTTTTCTAATTGGGATGCTATTTCTAGAACTCCTTAATCTTTAATAGCAACTACATTTTATAGTAGAGTGGACATAAATCTGGATTGAAAGAAGGCAAATCTTTTTTTCATAAGAAAAGTTCAATCATCCCTACTGAACAACTTTTCATTAAAGAGCTTTACTATTCATTCTAAATTATTGTCTTGATAAACTTTTGGCATGGTTTTCTCTTTTTTCTTGCAAAAATGAGTCTTAGCAGATGATCTTAAATTATGGCAAAAATAGGTATTTGCATGCAAATTTTCTTGATTACAACCATATTAAGTACCCTTTTTCATTTTGGTAAATTCAATATATAGATAAGGATAATAAAAGTTTTTCCCACATAGGCAGCAAAATCTTTAACCATCTTCAATTGTTTGTTGATACAAAAGCCTATTATTAACACTTATTTTAATTGCATTGAGAGGGAAAAAATTGTAATGGTAAATTCTAAATACAGTTGGCTCTCTGTTTAACGGTGCTCTCTATTTAAAGAGAATGTTTCACACTCCCAGTCCCTCTGACGTAAAAAATTTCTATTCAAAGATGACCTTGTTTCTGTTTGACAACTTTTTTTTTTTTTCGACATAAACTTTTTTTTCAACTTTTTAACTGCAGCAGGGGAACCTGTGGGGGCACAAGTTTGGTTTCAATAACAGACCAGGACTTTCAAGAGTCTTTTGGTTATGTGCTCATTTTAGGGAATTCATGGTTGTGTGAAGTAGCTCATTCCAGTACAAATACGAGGTGAGCAGAGCAAAATGGCAGCAAAGCAAAACTATCTTACACTACACAAAAAGGTAAAAACTAATGAAGAGTGGGAAAAAAGTATTGAATGCCAAAAGTCCAATTTGCAAGACCATTTCAGCCATTTGAATCTATTCTCAAAAGTATTTTAGCAAGCAAAGAGAAAATTTTTGAAACAGCACAAAAATTTGGTTGGGGATCCAAATTTAAACAGCATAAAATTCATGAAGCAAGAGTATCCAGTCCGGCAAGATCAGTTTCCGGGAGCCACCATGGATAAGGCCCTTAACATGGTTGACAGATGAATTGTAAAGGTCCTGCATTCGTACCGACTGCTTTCGATCTAATGGTCTAGAGTTTTGGTTCTCCAGATTTAACATGAATACATGTTAGAATCCCCAAAAAATCCTTCAACCAAGGTACACACCCCTCGTAGGCAGAAGCCTCTCGTGTGGGCTTGTCATAACATCAAATAACACATAACTCCAATTTCTAGAGTGATATTTAAAGAAAATGCTTATGTTCTGGCAGAAAAGTTTGGATTACAAAATTTTCAGGCTTCAACTGGTTGACTAAACAACAAAAACAATGCGAAAAATGAAGCAATCAACACCTTTTTGATATTTTAAAAACTAAATTTGATTGTATTGTTTATCTGTTCTCTTTTTTTTTATGATAAAATAATATAATGATAATAAAAATAACATCTTTAAACTTGCCAGTATATTGAGAAACATACTGACAAACCTAAGCCTGCAAAGTGTGTGCTTGTTTTTAATGTTCTGTTAAAAAAGTTTGTTTAAGGTAGATCTTTATTTTTTTTAAAGGTAGATCTCTATTTAATGGTGATTTTTCACAGTTCCTTGAAAGTTGTTAAACAGAGAGCCAACTGTATTTTCATTTGTATCTGATGGTGGATCATATGAGATGACAATTTACATATCTTGCTTACTTAAAATTGACTTGCTTACTAACATTTTGTTATTTAATCCTTTTTCATGTAAGTAAAAACTTAAAAAACTATACAGGATATGCCACAATTCTCAAGCGCGGTTTGGAAGACATAAAAAAATATATATTACCAATACAGCAACAAAGTTGACTAGAAATGTTACATTTAATTTAAAAACAATAGGACGGACAGACTTAAAATCTTTAAAGGTAGATAAAAACACATTAAAAGCCGTCAGTAGCACTTTCGGTGGCAGCCACCACCTTCCTCAGCTATGGTCTCAAAATGCCTTGCTCTCTTCCTCAGTATAGCGTTCCATCCAGGATCTATCTGCGCATGCGTCATGTCATTTATAGCGCCATCTGTCGTTATAATCTGAAAAGCCTCCATGTTTAGGGCATAATAGTTATTTTTTGTAATTGGAGAGTTTTTGGCTATTATTAAAGTTGATTTCTAAGGGGTGTTCTTCTTTTCAGAAAAGCCACCAATAATAATGAAATAGTACATTTTAATTCAAAAACTCCCTACAAATTCAAAATAGCCGCCATACACTCGTATGTCAATCATGCCATTACAGTATGCTCAGACGAAAACCTCCTCAATGAAGAACTACAATTTATTAAAACCCAATGTAAAAATGCAGGTTACCCTAAATCCATCGTCAAAAACCTTTTCAAAAAGAGAATCAAGAAGCTTGAACAAATTAACAACTATCAAAACCAGAGACAAAAATTTACCAACGCCATTCCTTACTGCAGGGGAGCCGCTCTAAAAATAACAAATGAAGCTGCTAAGAAAAATATTAAAATACCCATAAAACCTAATCAAAATATTTTCAAACGCATTCGCACTGATAAAGACCCTATTGATCCTGATGAAACCGCCAGCATTTATAAAATAAACTTTACAGACAATAGTTCAAATCAATCAGGCTGCTACATTGGTATGACTAAAAGGAAAATCAAAGACCGAAAAAAGGAACACCACAATGACATTAAATTCAATAAACCCAGTACCGCCCTCTCTAAAATAGCCCAAGAACGCCCCATAGAAATCAACTTTAATAATAACCAAAAACTCTCCAATTACAAAAATAACTATTATGCCCTAAACATGGAGGCTTTGCAGATTATAACGACAGATGGCGCTATAAATGACATGACGCATGCGCAGATAGATCCTGGATGGAATGCTATACTGAGGAAGAGAGCAAAGCATTTTGAGACCAGAGCTGAGGAAGGTGGTGGCTGCCACCGAAAGTGCTACTGACGGCTTTTAATGTGTTTTTATCTACTTTTAAAGAAATTTTACATGTTTTGTTTCATGAATGTTCAATATGTCAACCTTTCATAATGTAGGAGATTGTAAATCTAAAATCAAATTCTTTCCTCCTCACACTCGCTTTAACATGGTAGCAAATGCGGTTGTGATCCTTTGGCATAAATCTTGTAAATCACGTGGTATAGGGGGCACAAATACACATTTTTTTTTTTTTTTTTTTTTGCAACCCCATAAAAAAAAAATGCATGGAGTTAGTTCCGGAGAGTGAGGTGACCACGGAAGAAGGCGATTGTCGTCGTCAGAATCTTGACCAATCCAACAACAAAGAAACTCGTTCGGGGTGTCTACTAAATTTCTTAAAGTCAATTTCCTGACTTTTTGGAGCTTCTCAAAAAAATTTCCTGACCATACATACATTTCACTTTAAGAAATCCCTTAACAGCACCACCCCCTTTTCATATATAAATATTTTGCTACAGCTTTCTTGAAATACTTTTCAACTGTCATATGATGTTTCTGCATTTAGGTTAAACAGAAAAAATATTGCTATGAGTTTCAAGTAAGATACCGGTTGGTTAAGATTTAACCAATATTGACCAATACTACCAGTGCTACAGGTGGTACTTATGCAATATATCTAGATGACAATATTAAAAGCAGACGTCTAATTTCAAACACAAATTTTTATGTTTTGGTCTACTACACTTCAAATCTGAAATAATATGGAGTGATAGTAATGAGAATTTCCATATTTTATCACTGGTCATAAACAGACAGCTTTTGACTCTTCTATCACAAGAAGTACTCCACCACAGAATGTAAAACAAGTGTGAGCATTACATATCCAACAAACACCCTGAATTATTCATTGTGTCTAAACATAAATTCTCAGAATTTTTCACTCTGGAGTGCAAAGAAAGAAAAAAAAAAAAAAGTCAAGACATTTTTATACAGAGGAAAAGTTATTCTTTTGGAGAATTTTTCTAACCCATTTTGCATTTTCCAGACTTTCCTGACTGGTAGACATCCTGTCGTTATTTGTGAAACAAAACTTATGTTTCTTTCTCCAGTAGTAAAGTCAACTTTGTTGCTGTAGTGGTAATACATTATTTTTTATAAGCCTTCCAAACCCGGGAGGGAATTGTGACACACCTTGTATAATAATTAGTGCATTCATAAACCAGATTTTTCACAATACATATTGTTTGAGCATATATTAAGAAACTTACTTTCAATGCTTTCCAATGATATTTTATTTACTTTTCTGAGGCTTTCGCTAAGCACTTTGTTAGATACATGAAGAGAGGCAATCTACATAAGAATATTCAACAAGGATTAAATGAAAATGGAAACAACAACACACAGACACAGCTTACCATATTACACAAAATAAGGCAAGTGACAATTTAAACAGTAGTCTAGATTTTTATAAAGTGTAAATGTGTGGTAAAGTAAAAACGAGCTACTTTAATTTTTGTCAAAAAATCCCCACAGCTCCATGGAAGTGTGGTCAATAATAAAACTCTTTCATTCAATCAAGCTTTTCTTGAAGCTCATCACAGAAATAAGTGATAAGAACAGTTACCGTAGATCAGTTCATTATCTATGTAAGCTTGGCAAAAAAAATTGGAAAGTGGTATTTTCTGATGAGTCTTAACCCTTTAACATGCAGTGTCCTTACTGTAAAGACGCAGAACTCAACATTTTGGATAGTTGGATGCAAAAATACTCAAGCCTTAGTTAATTTTCTAACAAGGAGAGGGCGCGGCCTTGGAATCACCAATTCGAATGAAATTTGGTACAAATGTAGCTCATAAGACGTACAACCACTGATACAAATTTTAGGCCGCAACTTATAAGCGTTCTGAAGAAATCACGCTCCAAACATTCAAAAATAAGTGTATGCAGCTTAAATATATTTTTGATGCAAAATAAAGCAAGCCTCGATGGCGTAGAGTGTAAACGTGTTGATTTGCGGTACTCGTGTTTGTGAGTTCAATCCCAGCTGTCTCTGAAATTATTTTGAATGTTTCTTTTTTTCATTTTAATGTCCAATTTAATTAAATAATAAAATAAAATTAATTTTAACATCACAGCTCATTGAATGAATTTCAAATAAATTATTAATAAAATGTTTTTTTTTTCAATGTGGTATTTCCAAATAGCACAGCAATTTCATAAGCAAAGAATAATAAAAATAAACAGTTTAATCCTAGAGAATACTTTATCAAGGAACAGATGCTTGGAACATGCAAACATTTCTAATTTTGTGAATAGTTGTATTACGAATTACACTTCATATATTTTTCTAAATATGGCATATTTGTATGCATCTACTTAAATTGCATCATTAGTGAGCATACTGTAAATATGTATAAAATATGTACATAATAAAATGTTTGTGTTTTACAAATAAGTACACCCAATTCAATTCCCAAGGGTCTCAACTGAGTAATCATGTTGCATTTGGAGAAAGCCATCCTAAACGTCAAACCATTAGATCGACAGCCACGCAACAACTATTTTAAATGACCTTTCTTTTAAAGAAGTGTAATTCGTAATACAACCATTCACAAACCTAGATATGTTTGCATGCTCCAAGCATCTGTTCCTTGATAAAGTATTCTCTAGAATTAAATTGTTTATTTTTATTATTTTTTGCTTATTAAATTGCTATGCTATTTGGAAATACCATATAGAATTTTTTTTATTTATTAATAATTTATTTGAAATTGATTCAATTATGCAAGATATGATGTTAAAATTAATTAAATTGGACATTAAAATGAAAAAAAGAAACATTGGAAATAATTTCAGAGACAGCTGGGATCGAACCCACAAATGCGAGTATTGCAAATCAGCGCGTTTACACACCATTGAGGCTTGCTTTATTTCGCATCAAAAATGTATTTAAGCTGCATACTCTGATTTTCGAATGTTTGGAGCGTGATTTCTTGAGAATGCTTGTAAGTTGCGTCCTAAAATTTGCATAAGTGATATTTTATTCGAATTGGTGATTCGAAGGTTGCACCCTTTCCTTGCAGGGGCGTAGCCAAGGGAGTGGGTTAGGGGGGTCATAACCCCCTGCCATGAGGAATTTTTTGCCATAAAAAATGTATATTCTTTACTACATTATCACACATAGGTACACATATATATGAGATGTAGTAGTCGTAACCCCCCCCCCCCCATGAAAAATTTCTGGCTAAGCCCCTGTTTCCCTGTAAGTTCTAATAAAGAATAAATTTGATTTCAATAAAATACTTAAAGGTGACATAATTATATGAGAATCCTTTACTTTTTAGTAGATACTTCACATAAAAAAAACAAAAAAACTCATTATTTGTAAATTTGATCAGTACTGGCATCTGCTAAAAACTGGAGAATTGATGAAAATGCATTCACATATAACAACTGCCCAACTGGCCCAAAAACTGTAAAAGTGCAGTTTTTGCCATCACTCAATTTTACTACCAGCAGCATGGTGGTGCGGCTGCACATACCATTACAGCACATGATCAGATAATTAATTAATGGTAACCGCAGTTAAATTTATGGAAAAAGCTTTTTATTTTATAAACAAATTGACCGATTAAGTTTATTTTGCTAATTTTTCAAGTGTATGAATAGGCCAAAAAGAAAAAAAAAAGCCCCTCTACCCCTTAAAAGAAGTCTGTGTACACTGCTAAGGTGAAATACATAAACTTACTTGAAAATTTAGTTTTTTTTCAGTTGAAAATAATTCTGTTTCAATTTCAGACAACTCACAGTAGTTGTCAAGTGCATATTGTGATGGATCAGCTGTATATGGAGAGCTATGTATAATATAAAATGATGAAATTACATGAAAATTCACATACATATAAAAAAGTATAGAATAAAGTTCTAAAGAGAACAGCTAATGTAACTGGGTTAATTAAAAAAATGACTTTCAACAAGTGTTGAAAAAAATTGCTATTTAGAATTTAAAATTATTATTGGATAAAGAACTATTTAATTTAGCTAAATTTAACAAAATTCATACACTTTTCAAACCGTGAATGGCAGAATTAATTTTATGCATTGCCAATTATAAAAAAATACATGTTATAATGAGAAAAAAAAAATTGAAGATAAAATAAACACTTCAATGATTATAAATATGCACAATTGTTAAACTATTAGCTAAAAAGTACATACTTGCAATATTATTTTAACTTATAACAGTACATTTTGGCTCAATTAAAAAAAAAAAGAAAGAGAGCGATTATGACTTTACAGGCTTATTGCAGTTATTAGGTTTTATCAATCTATTAATAACAAAAGAAAAAATCCAATTTTTAATGAAAACAAATTACATATATATATATATATATATATATATATATATATATATATATATATATATATATATATATATATATATATATATGAGAATGACACAAATAACAAAATTTATAGGTAGTTAACTTCCTTTAAAGAAAAATTCTAGTAGAAATTAAAAAGTACAGAACATTTCCTGATAATAGAAATTTATTTGCATTTCTACTAGAAAATTCTGAACAATTTTCATGGACATTTGATTCAGTAAAATCTTTAAAAAAAAATAAAATTTTAAAAAGTAGTGTCAGTAAACAAGGTTATTGGTAAACCTATGAGAGAAAATAAATAATGGAATAGTTTAAATTTTAGGATTTTTAAATAGAAATGCCAAAACTAATAATAAAATATAAAACTTTTTAGTTTTTTAATCCAGCAAAGAATGCTGGAGAACAAGAAAAATAAAGAAAAGGGGAGGGGGTAAAATTTTTTATATTCAAGGGTGCAAAGCTGGATTTTCCAAGTTTTTTTTTTTTTTTTTTTTTTGTAAAAACTTTCTGTGATACTTTGCAGAGTTTTAAAAACTTATTTTTAAACCCTAGAGTTTTCCAAGGTTTTTTGAGGATGTAAGAACCCTGTTATGCCACAGAGTTTAGTTAAAAGTAAGGAGGTAGGAGTTATCATGGGAATTTCTATCTAAGGTTTCCTATGGCCATAATAGGCATTAAGGTGGACACAAATTGGTACTTATGTATTATACTGTCAATCAAGCCAAACTGATGTCAATACTTTTACCAATAAAAGCTTTATAGCTGGAGAGCTTATAGTTATTTAAGAATTAAATGCTTATCTAACGAAATAAGAGTTAGCATGGGTTAAAAAAAAGAAAAAGTGTATTGAAGAAAATGGTTGACAGTATAATACATAAGTACCCACAAATCTTCACAAAAATCCCTGCATCAAGAAATTTGTGGGCCCTAAATATTAAAAATATCCTATGCAAATTGATATACCATTTGGTAAAAACATTAACAGATATGCCAATCCTCAATGAAACTTTTCAGTAGTAATTGTGAATATTTTCAGTAGATTTTGATGTTTGTCAGAAGTCAGTCACATAGGCAAAATTTTAGTTTACTTTTTTTTCTAAACTATATAAAAAAAGTTTAATTATACCCTATTAAAAATTGACCTTAGTAAAAAAAAAAAAAAAAAAAAAGAAAAGAAAAGAAAAGAAACCAGAATGGAACTTATCGCCAAGCCTTCACAGTTTTTTAGTGTATCCTAAAAACGAAATCAGAAGGCAGAAAAGTGTAAAGCATGAGAGAAGGGGGGAGGGAAGAAGAGAGGCTCTAGAGAAGTCCAGACTCAACACTTTTTCTCCTCAGCCAGCACTGATTATGAATTCAGCTCCGATTACATCCTATAATTGTTTGTTTTCGGTTTGTGTTACATATTTGGCTTGTGTTTTTCACTTGGTTTCTTTTGTTTTTTTTGAAGATCATTAAAATAATGAAGCTTAAAAATACTATAGAATAAATCAATTTATGTTTAAATTTCCATAAAAATATACGCTTTTCACGTAATCTGCGGTAAACCAAATTTAAAAAAAAACCATTCCGTAGAAACTATGGAGAATCCATAGTAGTTGGCATCTCTGAATAATTAATAAATGAAGGTAGCAAATAAATAATTTCAGTACATTGCGATGATATCAACTGCGATACTGATTCTCAGAGAGATGCTCTCAGTTTAGGTTTGAATTTTTCTCGTGTTAGTAACATTTCGGTTAAACTTATAGGAGCCATAGGAGCAAACTTATTGCTCCTATGGAAAACTCTTTTAAAAATAGTAAACTCTCTTCTAACCAACTTGATACTCTGCGTTATCTTATTGCTAATACTATCTCTTCGAATAATATGCATGCCAAATCTAACCTTTCTCGTTCTCAAAAAACTGCTCTCAAATAACTTAATGCTAATCTTAATTTACTCATTACTAAAGCTGATCAGGGATGAAATCGGCAAAAGAGCAAAAAAGCTGAAATCATACAAGAGCAAAAAATTTGTACATGTGATATTTGTATATAATTAATGTGAAAGACGTTTTAAGAAGAAAAACATTGGAACATGCTAAAAAATAAAAATATCACACAGTTAACTAATAACTACAATCAGGAATTCACAGAAAAAAGACAAAAAAGTGAATTCCTCTTTATTCACAAAAACCTGAAATCAGCTAAAAAGCTGAAAAATTTCATTCCTGGCTGATAAAGGTGGCCTGACTGTTCTATTTGATAAATCTTCTTATGTTGATAGTATTAATAACATGCTAACCACTGGTCCATACACTAAATTAAATTCTGATCCTACTAACATTCACCTTTCTGAAATTAAACCCGCTGTGAAGTCCTCTGTAATCTTAAATGCTCATACAAAATGTTATATTTTCCCTTCTATTGCTAACTGTGCTCGTTTCTATGCCCTTCCTAAAATTCATAAACCTTCTCTTGACTTTCGCCCCATTGTTTCTAACATTGGTACTGCTTCTTATAACCTTGCTCGTTTCCTCTCGCATACTCTTTCACCTTTGACTGCTAGTAATACTCACACTGTTAAAAACTCTTATGATTTTGTTAACAAAGTTAAAATTCTTTCTCCTACTAATTGTAAAATGCTTTCTCTTGATGTTAAATCTTTATTTACTAATGTTCCTATCCAAGGTGCGATTGACTGTTTGGAAAAACGTTTACACGAGTTCCATTATTCTTCTATTGAGATTAAGGAGTTTATAGCTTTAGTAAGTGTTTGTATTAAACAAACTGCTTTCATTTTTAATGGTTCATTCTATAAACAAACCGAGGGTCTTGCTATGGGTAATTCTCTATTATGCAATATTTATATGCATTATTTTGAAGAGAAGCTCTTCAAGGTCTTTAATTTTCCGTGCTGGGTCAGATATGTTGACGATACTTTTGTTCTGGTGGATTCCAATTGTGATATTTCTAATTTACTTTTGATTTTTAATTCTGTTGATCCGTGTATCCAGTTTATCCAAAAGAGGAGTGCAACAATTCTTTACCTTTTTTGGATGTTCTTGTTCCTAGGAATCCTGACGGTTTCTCTACTTATGTTTCCTGAAAATCCTTTTCTATCTCTTTACCTCCTCATGCACTATCTAATCATCCTTACCCGCAAAATCTTTCTGCTTTTTACACATCCTTAGCTGTCTCTTGTGGTTTTAGCCCCTCTATTATTGATAAAGCTCTTTCTAAATTTAATAAGCCTAATACTTCTACTACTAATTTTGATAGTGAATTAATTGTAATACCTTTCTTTTCACCTTTATGCAACAAAATTTCTAAACTTCTTACAAATTTTGGTTTAAAAGTCATTTTTAAACCTGTTAATAAACTTAAAATTTCTTCCCTTAACGATCCTATTTCCCACTGAGAACCGTTGGGGTATTTATTATATTCCTTGTAAATCTTGTGATTAGGGCTATATTGGTCAGACCAGAAGAGCTCTCAAATTAAGGTCAAAGAGCATGAGAGATATGTTTCTAAGCACGAGCTTTCCAAATCTTATATTGCCTTCCATTGTTGGAATTCTAATCATCATTTTCAGTTTTCTAAGGCTAAGATATTATGCACTCCTTAATCTTTGTCCTATCTTGAGTTTTTGGAAGATTTTTCCATTACCCAGCAATTAGAACTTAGCACTTAGCACTTGTGAATGATGGTTCTTCGGTTCCTTTCGTTTATTCCACTTGGAAGCTGTTGTTGTAAGGTTCTATTCACTTTCTCCTTTCCTCTTCTGCTACCATTTTCCTCCCCCTTTTTATTTATTTATTTTTTTCTTTCCTATTCATTTATTTTGTTTGTCCTTTTTTATTTTATTTTGGTTTTTATGTGTGTGCTTCTATCTTTCCTTTATGTTTTATATTTTTTTATTCTTTTACTTTATTTATTTATTTAAAAAAAATGTCTTTTGCTGTCCTGTATGTTGTTAATAAAAAAAATTGTGTTTTTATGCTATCTTTGTTTTATGTTCTTTTGTTTGTTCTGTTTTCTTTTGTTTTTCCTTTTTTTTGTGTGTGTGTGTGTGTTTGTGTGCTTTTTAAAATTGTTATTATTATTTATTTATGTATTTTTGTTTGTCCTTATTTTCTTTTCTTTTTATCCCTTCCCCCTTTTTTCGAATCTCCTTGGTTTGTTCGCCTTTCCTTGTGGCAACATGCTTGTTTGTTTATCTTTTACAGTTCCCTTTGCTCAGTAAGACGGTAAAGCTTGTCTGATGAAGAGCGAAAGAATTTTTTGGTCGAAACGATCGCTATGCCTTATAAGTAACTGTTTTGTGTGTGTTTTTTTCAAAAAGCTTTTATTTATTTAGATATCAACTGCATTCAAAACCTAAGCTGTTTATTCATTAGCATATTAATTCAAACTATAGTGAAACTTCTACAAGTGACCACCTCTATTAAGTGACTCCCTCTTCCACTGACCAATTTTTAAAGACACTGACTTTTTACTCTATCTACTTAATGTTAAAAACATCCTCTAGAAGAGAGAAAATTTTGTAGCATTTTTCAGGAAGTAAAGTAACCAAAAACCACATTCCAAACCAGTCACTCTACTGTAAATCGACAGCAGGTGCAAGTACACATACAAATAAATCTTGTAAGTTGAGAAAAGATATATCTAAGAAACGAGTTATTTTACTGATGGAGCAGCATATTGATATGATCGAATGACACAAAAAAGGAAATTGGGAGAGGAAGTTGTAAGTTACATCTGGTTGTGGGAAAACCCAAAATGCAAATACAGTTTACTATGGCAAATTCAGAATACATAAAGAATATTAGGATAAATGCTTGTTTTTCAGATGTAAAAAAAGACAGAAGTACTTTTAGAGACAGAAAAAAGTATGAAACAATCCGAAATTTCTAAATATTTTATTAACATTTAAAAATATATTTGTATAATTACCTATGTATTAATGTGCAAGTCATAAATAACAAAACAAACAATATTTTTTTTTTTTTTTCAATTATCAAATGATAATATTTCTTTGAGAGACCACCTTTCTTAATGACCGATTTTTCAGAGAATGGAGGGTGTCGCCCACAAGAAGTTTTAGTGTATATAAGAAGCATATTACATTTCTTATTGAATTATTCATTCATGATGATATTTTCTGACTTTGTAATTTTTCATGATTTGAAAATTTTATAAGTTCCATGATTGTTCTGTTAAAATTGTCTTACATCTGATTTAAAAACAGCAAGTCCTTTAACCCCTTCACTGTCACCCCTGTGATATTTCCAGGCTGGAAAGTTCAAACGTTATACAGCAGAAAAATTAGAACATTTCAATTTTATGCATGGAAATTTTTTTATATTAAAATATACAAAACCTTAAAATTAGCGCATATATTGTACATACACTTATTTTTATACAATAATTTTTAATTAAAAAAATAGGTACTTTTATGACCGTTTTCTTAAAAATAATGCGATCATGATTGATAACCTGGAGCCTACTAGATTATAGAGCTAAGTGCATAAATTTTTAAAGTCAGATCAGAACTACAGTAAATTTGTAGAATGTACAGGGAGTTTAGGATTGAGGAGGGGGGAGGGGTGTAAGTGGCATGCACAAACGCTGGAAAATAACATATACCAACTTGTTTATCAGCTGTTATTGAATCTGCTTAAGTGCCATTGTCATAACAAAACATTCTACAATAAATAATACTTAAAAAAAAAAAAAAAAAAGAAACAGCTGTATTTAGTCTTTGTTTACACAGCTTACATACAGGGTTTCTACAGATTTCACAGCTTCTGCTTCCCTGACTTTATCTAGTGTGCTTTCTCGAATTTTGCATTTCCATTTTTAACATTATATTCTTTAATTAATAACTTTATATATTTTGCCCCTTCTTTTATTACAAATAATAATAATAATAATAATAATAAAATTAATATATACAAGAATCTTATTTGACGTCACTGGCTTCTAACTAAAACCATGTTTGATAATAATTTAGGATAAAATTAAGCATATTTCTACACAAGATATGCTCATAAAGAACACATTTTAAAATAATTTATAAGGTTAAATGAGAAAATAAAATATACCAAAGACAATTTCTATACTTAGGTTCAAACAGCAAAAATTTACTTGATTTTACTGCAAAATTCAATTTTTCTTGCATTTCCCTGGCCTTTCTTCAATTTCTGCTAATTTGCCTGACCAAAACTCATTTCCCTGACTTTTTTCCCACATCCCTGACTTTCCAGGTCTGTAGAAACCCTAACATAGCTTTTCAAACAGATAACAAGAATTTAAACACATAAAAAATAAATAAAAGCAAAATAAAACATAGTAAAAATGTTTTCTTACTTCATTGTTTTTTTAAGTTCTTCTCTGTGAAATTCAACCATTTCATCCCATTTTTTAGATTCTGTTTCATATCTGAAACCATTCACAGCAATATTAATACATTTTTCAGAAAAAGTAATGACTGAAAATTTGGTTCATTTAAAAATTGTCATATGGCTATGATAAATTTTAATTTAGCCAAATTTGAAAGTTTAAAGGAAGTCTGAAGTTTTTAGTGTTTGTTACAGTTTATAAAAACTGCAAGGGAAAAAAATCTACAGCAACTAATATATTAGATTACAATGCTATTATTTTTTTATTTAAAAAATTGCCTATTCTTGGAAAGAAATTAAATATTCAGCGGCTTAAGAAATATATGATACAGGAAATGTCAAATTTTGTGAAATATCAAATTTTTTGTAACAAGTATATTGCTAATAATATAACTACCAACAAAAACAACAAAATAATAATAATAAATAAATAAATAAAAGAAAAATACAACACAAAATTTGGTTTTATAAGGCTTTTCTTTATTTGGAAGTTTGGTTTAGTTCTGAAAATCGCCAAGACATTAAATATTCACAAAGAAATTTAAATTCATAAACTTATATTATGTTGCTGAAGTAATCTTTCTAAAAAAGCCACCAATAAAATTAGGACAAACAAACTGATTAAAAAAAAAAATGCTCTAAACTTTTATGTGTTAAGATATTTAAATAATATACTTCAAAATATGCTAAATACAGGGAAGCGGGAGAATGTAATCAGGAGTCAATCGAGGAATTTTTACCAGGGTCCCATTTTTGTGAAAACTCATTATTTTTGTGAACTTCAGTACTCAATTTTGTGAATTTTAACACTTATTTTTGTGAATTTTCACACCAATTTTTAATAAAAGTAACTTTTTTTTGGTTAAAATAATTGATAAAACAGATTAAGAAGTAGGGTAAAGTGCCAATGAAGGGCTGTTTTAACAATCTGTATTTTTGTGAAGAGGCTGTTTTAATCGATTGTAATTTTGTGAAGAGACCACAAAATGGATCCAATTTTCATCTGCGTCAACTCCTGGTAATGGTTAAAACAATAGCATAAAATTTTTAGCTATTCATAGTCCTTTTATCTTTTCCAATAGCATGAAAGAAGTACTATTGCTCTACATTCTAGCATTATGGATGGTAGATGATATATCAATATGATAAAATACATAGTGAGGTCAACTTACTTATTCATAGCTGTTTTATAATCTGAAAAAGTCTCAGGACTGTATGAGTCATTCAGATTTCTGAGAATAAAAAGTAATAATTTGGTTATTAAAATAAGCGAAAAAAAATGAAGAGAAATAGAATTATCATATATGAATAGAATCAAAGAAATATCATTATCAAATATCAAGCTATTTTTTAAAATATCCAACTTCTAGTATCACTTTGTCTTAACAAAAAACACTAAAAAAACTGGTGTTAAAAGACGATATAAATAAAACTTTGTAAATTAACACACATAACAAGGTACTTATCTTAATTGATTAAGATAAGTACCTTGTTATATGTGTTAATTTACAAAGTGTTATTTATATCATCACTGTCTGCATTTCAGAATGCAGACACTCTTAAAACTACTCGGATTAGACAGTGGTAGAGCAGCGAGGACACACAATTTATGGGAATCCCATATTTATGGGATTTGTGCTTCTGAAATATAAGACAATCTTTCATGCATCATATTTTAAAGTACATATTAAATGTACACACACACTTTAAGTTACAGAAAGATTAAACAAAATAAAGTATGCAAATTTTTCTACTTTTGTAAAACATTTACTGTAAATGGAAAACCAAAAAAAGTTGGCTGGTATTCTTTGGATTCATACTACACTATATAGAAAAGTGACTGCCACACAGGTTTAAAAGAAAATAGTTGATGCAATTTTTAGTACTTTGTAGATCGATTATGAGCGTTTCTGATAAAAAACAAAACAAAACAGAAAACAATTTGCAATACATAGATTTTTTTTTACATAGAGAATGTATTTAACAATTACTCTTAATAATTTACTACAGCTTGCCGTTTTCTATTTTTTTTTTTTAAGTACTTTTTTAAAAACTAACAACACACTAATAGTACACATGGAGATATGAAAGTAAAAAGGAGGTTTAAAAGAAAATAGTTGATGCAATTTTTAGTACTTTGTAGACCAATTAGAACGTTTCTGATAAAAAACAAAATGAAACAGAAAACAATTTGCAATGCATAGATATATTTTTTTCATTGAGAATATATTTCACAATTACTCTTAATATTCTACTACAGCCTGCCACTTTCTATTAATTTTTTTCTAGAATACATTTTTTAAAACCAACAACACACTAATAGAATGCATGGAGGTATAAAAGTAAAAAGAACATGTTCGGGGAACAGATCTTAAATTTGCTTATGGAGCAGCATGGGCCTAAATGTGGCCTAACCACTTTTACGTACGCACACAACTGGAATTGATTGTGCTTTCATGTAACTATCTTGAACAAAATAGACTGATTAATAATTAAAATTATTAAGATGCAGTTCTAATTAATTATCAGTTTTAATCAAAATATTCAGAAAAACTACAGCAAAACTGTTAAAAACTATTAGGCTATTTTCTTCCTCAAGAAACTCCTGTGCTGCACCTACTTTTTCTTTTAAATTATCAGGGTTTTCATTACAATGGGTCAGAAAAAAAAAAAAAAAAATGGATCAGAATTTCTCACTCTTTCCCCAAGACTGAGTGAGACTTTAAAAAAATGGGTGAGAATTTTTCACTGTAGATTTGGTTTGTGTAAATACCCAATGGGTAAGGTATTTATCATTTAATTATTTTTATTACATGTAACTGGACCTCTAAGTCAGGCCCAGATACATGTGCAATAAAAGTAACCCAGTTGAGGAACAACCATGTCCCCCTGACAACCCCCCCCCTTTTTTTTCTTTCATAGACTTTAGGAGTCCTTAAAAATCCACTTTTACACTCTGTGTTAAACTTAAATCTGTTTTTATTATTTCCTCCCCCCCCCCTTTTCTAAACTGGTTTTTAGGGTGCGCAAATTTCTCAAAGTAATAAATTTTTAAATGCGAGAAAAAGAAAAAAATGCAAAATTCTTGCACTCTAGTAAAAACACTGATTATCTAACTTTTTTTGCAGGTGTACATTTTGTAATTTTACTAATTGCTGATTCTTCTACCACTTTCTTCCATGTTTGGAAGGTTTTTGGATCTTCTTTGCTATTTAAATATGTATCCTTATCAAAAATAAAATGCACACCAGTTTAAAATTCTACCGCTTTAATGATCAGATCACACTGCTTGGAACTAAGTTAACTAGAATTGATAATAAAAACCTGCAAAAATCAAAGCAAAACATCCACTGCATAAACCTTAGTTCCCTGCTTAAATTCCTTTTCTTGTCTCTGCTCGGAACTGAAACCAAAACTTATCAAGCCCACTTTGCAAGAGAGTAGTGGTCTTTAGTGCATGCAGCATATTTCCTACTTTATTTTTATTTATTTATTTATTTTTTTTGCCACATGTGAAGCTGCTTAATGATGCTACCGCTACCGATTTCCATTTTTAAGTTAGTTTTAGATTTCACTTGCTCAAATTAGAAATTTGTTTACAAAAATAGGAAAAATAATTTTTTTTTTTAAAATATAGAACATTTTAAGGCATAAAAAACGGAAATACAGGACTACTGCGAGGCTTGATTGTAGCATACAGTGCCACTTCTTGGCAACACTTGTAACTAGTTTTGAAATTACTAAAACAAACTTTTACAGATTTTAAAATTAAATACTCTTTTGTGCCACTTTTCTGTTGGTTTTTGTTCTCAAGTAATTTTATTTGATAGGAGGAGGTTCTTTTCTGAATAAGTCATACAGTAAAGCTCAACTAACCTGAAAGCATGGGAAATGCCGATTGCAGAGAAACATAAAATTTCAGAAATTTGAGCTGGGAAAAAAAAAAAAAAAAAAAAAATCTGGCAAAGGTGTGGTGGGAAGGGAAGGGGGTGCTGCTGTTAGGGTGATATGACTTAAAAAGTTTTGTACATAGTCAGATAAAAAAAATAAACTATTTGCAAATTCATTATAGCCTGTGATAACAGAATTCATAGTAAGACATGTGTATATGTATACACATATATGCAATGTGCTTGCACTATAGTGATTGAAAAATGTTTTTTGTATGCAACTATCTATCTTTAAAAAGAAATCTCTACAAAACCTCAGAATTAGAGCAAAACTACTAGCAAGACCTTTGAATATATCTGTGCAAGGTGTGCATCTATATATATGGCTTTGGAATGCTAACAGATGATTATGTAACTGTGTTTAATTATCTTACAGAAGAAATAATACCTCCTTTGTATCATTGAAAAAAAATTGATAATACCTGATTTCTAATTTTTTTTTTTTTTTTTTATTTGCCTTTCCACTATGTAAAACAGCAGATGAAACTTATATATGTGGTTAGAGCAAAAACAATAATAGTAAAGTAACATACCCATCCTCAGCCACAGCTAATTTATCAAGTTTCCTTTCTTCAATAACATTTTTCATTTTCTCCCAGCATTTTGCTCCTTTAAAGAGTGTTTTTGATTCATCCATTATGAAATAATTTAAAGTCATTGAATTTTTTAATAATATATAAAAACAAATAAAAATCTTTAAAAAATGTATTTTGAATATGTCATGCACCATATAATTCTATAAGTCAATACATAATATGAAACAAAAGCAAATTTCCCCCCAAAAATGTTGAACCTGTAGCTGAAATACATAGATGACACTCAACACTGCCCCCCCCCTCCAAAAAAAAACTTATTTTGATTTTCCATTTTTATATCTATGTGCTTATTATTTACAACATTCTATTATAATTTCCAGTGAGTGGCAGATCCAAAAAAACATTCTGGAAAGATTTAAAAAAAAAAAACAAAAAGAAAATCTGGAAGTGAGGTGAGGGGCAAGTGCCCCTGTGCCTCTCCTCTGGATCCTCCAATGTTCTCAGTGTATATTTTAGTACTTTTCATAAGCTGAGCAAATTTTAGTGCTTTCCAATATTTCATTTTATGGAAACACAATAAATCAGCAATATTAGCAATTTAGGAAAATAAACAAATCATTTTCATAAAACGAATAATAAATTTCATTAAAAATTAATGTTATAAACTGAAGAAATTTAAAAAAGCTATGTTTCACAGTTTATTGATTCAGCCTGGTTTATGGGAAAAGGGCCTAAATTTTTTTTGCAAGATTAGCAGATCCATGTATATATGCCAATCCAGCAATTTAGATTTAGAAAACTTTAAAAATTCTCAGATTAAACGTGGAATTTTTATTTTGAATTACATAAGTTTCCATAGAAATTATATCTCCCCTTCTGCATTTCAATTTTCATGTTTTAAGACTGTATTTGTTGCTTTATCAGTTGTTAATTTATTCAGTTGTTAATTAATATTGCTTAATCAGTTGTTAATCATTATCAGTTGTTAATTACAATGAATGTCATGTTTTATGGAGCTTTATAGCTAGGTCCTTATAGAATATGCAAAAATGTTGAATTTTGCATAATTTACAATTCTTCACACAAACTACAATTTTCCACATAACATCGGATTTTTCGACAAACTTTTTACTTCTTAATTTTCTTCAAAAACCTTGTATCCCAATTCAGGACCATACATGGGAAAAATGCCATAAAACACTAGCGAAATTGAATGTTTATTATTGTGCAGAATTGGACGTCTCCAAAAAGCGAGGACCTAAGTTTTTTCAACCTGGTTAGAAATTCATGAAAGTGGTTCAAGTGTTTGACCCAGACTAACTGTCCAATATGAATGTTGACAAAGTCTGCAACAATATTCCAAGATTTGATATTTCACTAGTCAGACTTGAGAATGCTGCTTACAAGGGGTATGTTCAAGGAATGTTCCGCTGAAAACTTAGTAAGAATTTGGAATTCAGAGGCTATTTCATAGAGGTTTCCAGAACTAACCCTCAAAGCAAATTCTGTAGATTGTGAAATAACAATTTCATGTTATGGCCAAATATTTACAAAACAAAGGCAGAGCTTGAAGGAATCATGGGCTGCCAGACTAACGTCACTTTGTTTAATAAACTTTGGTGCAAAAGTAAGACACACGTATTTGTTTTAATTGCAAATTAAAATGTTGCTTTTCTTTTTAGCATAGTTATTTTCCTACTCATCCACATTATTTCAATAGATTTTTATAAACACCGCATAATCTCAATAAACTACCTCATCGATGTAGCATAATTCCAAAAATATTTCCACATATTTTGTAGGGACCTATTTATAACATAAATTAGATCTTTATCAATCAAAAATCCCCAGGACCTTCATTGAGGTTAATGAATTTCTTAAAAACATGTATTCATGTATTATTATATTAAAAAAAAAAACTTACCATTTTCATGTAAAACACCAATATCAATGTCTTCTTTCCATATTTCGCTTTTCTTTAAGCTTGACAATGTATACTAATAAATAAATAATTATGAATTTAGTAACAAAAAATTTTAAACTGACATGAAATATATTTGCAAAAAGAAGTCATGATAATCTATATATATATATATATATACGCTAAGAAAATCCTTCGCGTCCCTTTTGAAGAACATTGCGGGAACGGATGAGCATGAAATTCGGCACAGTTAAAGTTCGTATGGAGGTGGTTGTGCGAATGTTAAAATTTTTGTGTAATATGCTAATGCACCATAATAAAATTAGAGAAGTAATTTGGCATGCAGTATTCGTGCCAAGTCGAGCGATGGTTCCATTGTTGTGTCAATTTTGAAATAACAGCACTAAGTTTCAGCAGTACTATAAAGTTATAGTATTACAACAAAATTTGCAAAAAGTGAAATTATTCTTCAGTTTGGTGAAACGCCAATGACTAAAATGTGATTTAGCCCAGTGCTTGGAGGCTTTTTTGGACACTTGATAAGTGCGCAGTGTTGTAAATTCCAAGTGTTAAAGCTGTGGGAAAACCAACTGAACAGAGCAGGTTACAATGCAAGAGACACTCCACAGAAATGCACCAATTCCACAATTTCTTTACCATCTCCCGCCACACAGTATGCTAAAGCAAATTTTCTCCAAAAATATTACTGAAGAAACACCTCAGCAATTAATAAGGAATGAAAATACTATTACTAATGAAGTGTATGGAAATATTTCTGAAAACATACTCTCAGATAACATATTGAAGTCAGTTATAATAGAACCAAACACTGATGATTGTACTTTTATTAATGCTGACTTAATTGAATATCTGATGAATAGAGAACATATAGCCATAGCTACGATAAAGTAATTTACTATGATGACAATGAAATCAATAACTATCCGGTAGAGTTGTTGAATTCTTTGATTATGAGTGGTTTGGTTTTTTTTTTTTTTTTTTTTTTCAGTTAGCCAGGAGCAAGTGAAAAATTGCCAAATAATTGTGATCAGCACCAAATGCTTACAAACCTAAAGCGATTTCCAGTACATAGTTGTTTATCCCTTTCCATATTTTGGAAGTTTAATTTAATTTCGTATTTTAATTTAATTCCACATTTTCCCCAATTCCACATTATGTAACCAATAAGTATACAAATTTCTTTTTAGAATATTGATTATGTTTGTATATATTGAAATCTGTATATAAATACTATTTTGTATACAGATTAAAATTTCTGGCTTTGTCTTGGGGAACGACAGTGTTTCAGAAATAGTCTTTAAACGGTTGCCAGAAAAAACAATTGGCGGGATTCGTGCCCAGCTAACTGAAAAATAGCATAGTTTTTGCCACCACTTAAGTTAGTACAGAAAGTTAATTGCATTGTTATACTAATCAGAAACTTAAATACAAAGGAAGCATTAGTCAATGGAACAAGCATTTGTTTATATATTGTAATGCTATTGATTGCGAAGTTTAAACTGGCGATAAAATAATTTTAATTCCACTATAAAATATTCTGGTTATCATATCCTTTCAAAAAGCTCAATTTCCAAATATACCTGCATTTGCGATGATAGTAAATAAATCTTGAGGACATTCATTTGAAAAAAGTGCAAATTTATTGAGACAGCAAGTTTTTATACATGGTCAGTGGTACGCCTGAGAAAGTAGAGTTCAATCATTTGACAGTTTAAGATTTTATAACTCCGAACACAATGGGCCTTTAGGGCGAGGACAGCTCCAGGCTCAATTTTTGGAGATGGTCACCAGACTTTTTAGATTAACCTAAATTGTTCAAAACGCAAACTGAATGAGTGAAATCGTATGGGAACATGTGAAATCCAAGGAGATGACTGCTATGACCCACCCGCTGGAGCTGCCTTTGCATTTAGCAAAATATGATAGAGTTTTTACAAAAACACTGCCTTCACAGAAAAGTGTGGTGGTTGTAAAGAAAAATTCAAATTGTACAAAAGTGGTCATCCTCTCCTGCGTTGATTTTCAGCTTTTTTTAAAATATGGCTTCTAATAGTGTTATCCAAACACTATTAAAAAGTGTTTTTCGTCACTTAGTTATGTTGAGAAAAAGAAAATAATTGAGAATGGTCGACCATGCCCTAATCTCACAATTTCGACGAATGTGAAAGGCAAAAGTGGTGTTGGATTTCAGAGACATTTTCGAATGAATTTATATGAATTATCAGACTAGCTTTGTGGATGCAGTGAAGAAAATAAGTTTTTCTGTTGGACATGCTTACTATTCTCAAACAAGAAAAACGTTTGGAATAATCAAGGCTATGATGATCTAAACCATCTTAATACCGCTGTGAAGAAGCATGGCGAATCTGAAATGCATCTTTCCAGTTTCATGAAATTTAATACTTTTGTATCAACTCCAGCGAGAATAGATGTTCTTTTAGATTCCCAACGAAGAAAGGAAATTGAGTTTCATAATGAGAAAGTAAAAAAAAAATCGAGAAATATTGAAGAGGCTTATTAATGCCGTCTGCTATTTAGCAAAGCAGGAGCTACCCTTCTGATCACATGATGAGCATGCAGAATCTTTAAATAAGGGAAACTATATGGAATTTTTAATAGCAAGTGCTGAATTTGATTCCACGTTAAAAGAACATTTACAGACTTCCACAGTTTTCCGCGGCACTTCAGCAACCATTCAAAACGATTTAATTAATTCAGTTGCCGACGTTCTAAGGGATCAAATTTATGAAGAAATCCAGAACACGGATTTTGTTGCTATTATGTTTGATGAAACATCTGACATAAGCAACAAATCTCAGCTGTCAACTGTTTTGCGGTATTTTTCCAAAAACGAGAAAAAAATTGTTGAAAGGTTTCTTGGATTTCGCGACATGAGCGCTGATAAAGCTGCAACAGCTCTTTCCAACCGTGTCTGTGAAATCATCAATATATATAAGTGTGAAAATAAATTAATTGCACAAACATATGATGGATCTTCGGTGATGAGCGGCCATCTCAATGGACTCCAAACCAAAGTGCTGGAAAAATACCCAAAAGCTTCGTTTACGCACTGCTATGCACATGTAATGAACTTAGTTTAGCAGCAATCATTAGAATGCAATAGAGAACGGAAAACATTTTTTTCCGGATTAAAATCGCTAACCGCATTTTTTTCACACTCTCCAAAGAGGCTACACGAACTTTCCGCTTTCATGTCAAGAAAACTGCCGTCATTAGCCAGTACTAGATGGAATTTTACCTCGAGGCTTGTCCACATGGTATGTGAAAATAGAGAAGCTTTAATTGTGTTTTTTGATCACGTTAGTGAAAGTGGAGATTTTGATAATTTAGCTGCAATGACAGCTAGAGGATTCTGCAGTTTCCTTAAAAATCTACAAAATATATTTTTAATAAAGGTTTTATCTAACCTACTTGCTTTCTCAGATGTCTTATTCGACATACTGCAGTGCAAAAATGTCGATATTTTGTACTGCAGTAATAAAATTACGGAATTTCAAAATCAACTCCAAAAGGAAAGAGATCATTTTGAAACAGTGTGGTCTTCTGTTAATGAAGACGAAGAGTTAATTCAAATAAAAAAAAGAAGATTAAATAGTGAAACACGAAAGGATTATTGTCGGAGACTTTACTTCGAAATTATCGACAACATTAAAAACCAAATGTTAATTAGATTTGCAAGTTTTGAAAAATTGCAGTATTTTGAACTTCTAAATCCATGGAAACTGGTGTACTTCAGCAAAAGAGAAAATTTCCCTCATGATATATTGAAAAAGCTGCAACAAGTCTATGGGGATATTTTTAATTTTTCTAAACTGCAGAATGAGCTGCACGTTTGGTACGCTTCCAATGAAGGACGGAATAAAACACCTATTGAAGTGATTAATCATTTGATAGAAATGAATTTAGTGAGTAGATTCACAGAAATCTATAAATTAGCCACATTGATTTCCACAATACCAGCTACAACATCGTCTGTAGAAAGATCATTCTCATCGTTGAAGAGGATCCACACATTCTGCCGCGCTACTCAGACTGAACACCGAATGACTAATCTAAGTCTTATTTCTATTGAAAAAGAACTGCTTTCTCAATTACGACGTGAAAATAAATCCAAATTTTATGAAGCAGTTATTCAGAAGTTTCTCCAGAAAGAAAGGCGGCTTGAACTAGAATTCAAATGAATAGAAGTAAATATGCATTTGATTTATATGTATTGTCTTATAATAATTTTAATGAAATTATCGTTTCTTACATAATAATAACATCCCTTCTTTCATTTTTATAAATTTATTCTTAAAATGGCAAATGAGAACTTTTTTGCATTTAGATGTGCGAATTAGCCTGCTGAACAGCTGAGACATAAAACTACCCACACCGATCTATAGTTTTCACAACAAAACACCTAGATATATTGGTAAATAAATTACATGCATCTTAAATTAACTTTCAACTTTAAAATTTTGAAACGAGCATATCGAACTGATTTTGTTAAATATATGGTCACTATAGACAGATGGTCCTTAGTCAAGGTGGTCACTTTAGTAGGTTCCACTGTATATGGAATCTTGAGACAATCTTTGACAGAAGAACTTAAATTCATGCTCAAATTACAAAAATTTAATGTATATGGTCGACTTTCAACTACTGACAGACAACTAGTACATAAAAAGAACTCAATATCAGTTGATTGTTTTCTGTCCTTTCAATTTTTTGTTACTGTTTGTCAGTCACTAGTATATATTCAATAGAACAACCTTTCACATTTTAATCTAATGCATGTGTGTTATGTACAAGCACACTCCTATTGCTCCTCTAATTCTGAAGCAAGAGCATCTTATAAATATTTTTCGTCACTAAATACATATTCTCCACAAATTAGAACAGTAATTTGCAACTGTAGATATCAAATTAAATGCTTTTAAAGATTTGTATTACATTCTTGACAGCATCAAACTAATGTTAATCAAGTTGGCAGTCAAGACACTTATAGAAGGTGACATTAAAAATAATGATGTGTTAAATAAGTAAATGGCTATCTACAGGGGTCAAAATTTGCAGTTGTCTGCTAGTGTGGGCAATCAGACTTTTAAATGGGCGAGTAAAACAAAAAAACATTCGTTAAAACTTTTTATTTGGGACAGCATTGAGACGACTGAAGATGGTTATGTGTGTAACCGAAATATATATCGTGTACGGGGGAATAAGGTATTCCCAAATAAAAAGTTTTAACTAATTAATCCGCCGTATTAAATAATGTTTTATGTGTCTTTATTAAAAAAACATTCATTCCAGTTTTTATTTCTTAGACTGAAAATGCAGTTTCTTATTCGTATTTTCTTTTTTTAAATTTCTATTTTTATTTTCATTTCCTAATACAGTACAGGACCAATTAACCGGAATCCAGAAAACCGGAAAAAATAAAAATAGGCCGGGAATAGTTTTTCTTATATCCGATAGAAGGCGCCACCAAATTTTCAACCAGAAAAACTTAAGAATAGTCTCTGAATAGTTTCTCTCTAGGATTGTATTGTAAGTAGAACCTCTCAAATCCGGACTTCCAAAATCCGGCCTTCCAAATAATAATAAATTGGTATTAACAACAACAACAAAAAAAAAAAAAATGGTTTTTTGTATCTTCTCAAAATGCAAATAGATGGCAGCACCAAACATAATGAAGACTTCAAGACATTTTATGATTGTTTTTTTTTTTTCACAGTTTTTATTTATTTAACTCATAGAAGGTTTTATATTCACTGCATCAAATCCCAAAGATGTATGTGCACTTTTGAGGCAGATGGATACGATATTTTCGTCCGCCACCGCTTTGTACTGGCAGTTCCTTTTGCATTGTGTAATCTGTTTCGGAGTGGGTTTGCTTGCCAATTCAATTCTGGTGAATTAAAGTTTGCAATTTCATTATAATACTAAAACCAGAAACATTATTCTTGTTAATAGAACAGTGTCAGACAGGTTCTAACATTTAAAAAAAAGCATAATTATAAAAAAAACAGTCTTTTAGTGGTGGCATTCCGGATAATTGGTCCTGTACTGTAAAGGCAATTTTATGAACAAACGTTTCTCAACATATTTTCGTTATGGCTGAAAATTCTTAAAACATTTTGTGTGGGGAAAATTTTATGGGCAAGGAATTTTCGGACAGCCAAAAAAATTCCAGCGATTGCACGAGGGGCAAACAAAAACTACCTTCTACCTTTGGCAATATAATATAATGAAATAAAGTTAGCAATACAACAATGTAACAAAGAATTGCAGGGGGAAATTCAGTTACCGGGTGTCCTCGCCAAGCGCCGATGTGTCGCCAAGCTTGGAGTTTGGTCGAAAGTTTGTTTACTTTAGCCTTAGAGTCAGATGTCTGTTGTAACCTGTGTAGATTGAGTTGAGGTGTTGGATAATGCTGTAGTTTGATGAAAAAACGCTCGGTGGGTTCATTAAACGATACCAGGATGTTTGGTAAAAGGATTTTGTGATTGGTTAAGGCAATTTAACTGTAATCGGTAAACCGAGGTTTTAAAACGAGGAAATTTGAAATCGGTGAGTCAGTTCTTGTTTTGTGTTATTGGTGTTTGGTGTGTGGTTAGTATATGTTGGTTTTGTGGTTAGTTAGTAAAAGAAAGCGTTTTGGTGTTATGTTATTAGCTGTTGTGCGTTTTGGATATTTTTCAGGATTTTCTTTAGATAAAGGTAAGTGTTTTTTTTAAAGAATTTTTGCAATTGCTTAAGGTTTTCAATGTGAATTGTAAATGTGTATAAGTAGGTTATTTAATCCACCGATGTTGTTTTGAGTTGAAAACGGGCCTCTGTTTGCCCAGTTTACATTAGCTGTATGAGTAGGTTGCTTAATTCACTGTTGTTCTTTTAGTTAAAAACAGTTTACTGGTTGCCTAGTTTACATAGCTGTACAACTAGGTTGGTGAATCCACTGAGGTTTTTTTAGTTAAAAACGGACCACTGGGTTCCAAGTTTACATAGCTGTACAACTAGGTTGCTGAATCCACTGGGGTTTTTTTAGTTAAAAACGGTCCACTGGTTGCATAGTTTACATAGCTGTACAACTAAGTTGCTGAGTCCACTGAGGTTTTTTTTAGTTAAAAACGGTCCACTGGTTGCATAGTTTACATAGCTGTAGAACTAATTGCTTAATATTCTGAAATTTTTTTAGTTAAAAGTGGTTTACTGTTTGCTCATTTTTAATTGCCTGTTACCGAATTTGCTGACAATTTTTAGTGTTAAGTATGGATGGTGTATTTTGTTTTATTGTTTTTTTTTAAGTGGAATATCTGTGGAATTTTAATGTATTAAAGTAATTTGTATTTCCTGACAGTGCTCAACATGGTGTATTATTTTATCGTATTCTAAAATGGTGTTTCACACGTGAAAAATTTGGCGACAAAAAAAAAGCGCCAAGTAGCGGGTGTTGGCGAGAAAAAAAGTCGCCAAAAATAGGCGACACCCGGTAACTGAATTACTCCCGAATTGCATATAACTGCTTAAAATTATTTGTGGTTAAACAGACAGAAAAAAGTAATGGTGAAAATCGCGAACTGCATAGTACTTAAAGTATTCTTCAAAGTTTCAACAATTTAGAGCACATGGTGTTGATTCTATTGGTGGTGAGTTGGGTATATTTATGTTTTTTCAGTAATTAATCAAAAGTGCTTTTTAAAACTTTACAAGTCACTGTATGTTTATTATATGCATATTTTTTAAAAGCAGAAAGTAACAAAAAAAAAAAAAAAGAATAATATACACACTTACTTGAAAAGATGATTCTAGCAACATCATTAGTCTCTCAGATGGGGCAAGAGAATCAGGAATCGTTTCACACAAATCTAAAAGTACAATAATTTAAATATTAGGGTCAGTTGGGGTAACTGGAAATAGATTTTTCATTTTCACTTTAAATGGATATTTTCTATGAGAAAAATAAAACTATCTGGAAAAACAAAAGTACTGTGTTATAGCTTAGTAAACTGATATCACAAAACTTTTTTTTTCAATAACCCTTTGTTGTCATGAGTCCAGAATAAAAGATATTTTGAATCCCCCTAAAAATTCTTTAACCCTGCATTTGGGGTGAATGCGAATGCTCATTTTACAGACAAGGGTTTGGCTTGAGAATAGAATAAGCAGTTGGAAAAGAAAGGTAATTGAAAAAAAAAAAAAAAATCTGATGTGGACAACACGTGACTTCCTTGCACGTCTATTAAATCAAAAATATTTTCGGCACACTTCATCTAAACTTATTTTGTTTGAAGAGATAAAATATCAATAATAGTAAGGTTTAGCGATTTCTAGCCAAATTTTTCAATATCGCCAAGCTGAGTTCAGTTTGAAAGATTTCCTTCTGACACTTTATTTGGCGATATTTCACCAAAAGCCAACAAGCTTGAGATAGTTTGCAAGATTTTGGGAATAGCTAAAGTAGTCATTGATCACAGACCTTTCAATGAACTGAATGCAACCATATACCTTAATGTATTTAAAGTCATATGGCTGACCCTGTAAATAAATTCCCAGTCGACTGCAGTAAAAAAATATATTGAAAACAGTTAGATATTACAATATA
Organism: Cheiracanthium punctorium; assembly: GCA_038373885.1. Taxonomy (NCBI): domain Eukaryota; kingdom Metazoa; phylum Arthropoda; class Arachnida; order Araneae; family Cheiracanthiidae; genus Cheiracanthium; species Cheiracanthium punctorium. The sequence goes on from JAWZYV010015215.1 coordinate 1,931,259, forward strand.
GTTCTAAATACAAAAGTTCAAAATTCTAAGGATTAAAGTTTTGGAGTTTTACAAAATTTGAAATAATTTTTGGCGATATTTCGGCAAAACTCACTAAGGTCGATGACAAATGGCGAGATTTTAAGCATAGACTAAACAATGACTGACTATCGCCAAATTTTGTGATATTTCGCCAAAACTCACGAAGGAGATGAAAAATGGCAATATTTTGGTAAAATCTACCAAGGTCCACAACAGACGCCGAGATTTTGGGCATGGACCAAGCAATGACTGTCTACAGTTGTGTTATATTGAACATATCCATAGACATTTAAAGTATTGAAATTCTTCTCCGTGGTCCTGTAAATAAACTCTGCAGTAGATTGGAACCAAAAATCGAGATGCACAACTAGAAGTTACAACATTCTTAAATATGAAATTTCAACATTCTATGACCAATAGTCTTTGAGATTTGTGAGTTAAATATATACACACGTACACCAAAAGTTGCCAAGCTTGAAATGAATGAATGCCCCTAAAATTGTCATTGACCGTAATGTATTGGAAATCTTTTGAGTGTTCCTGTAGCAGAACTATAAATCATAAAGACACTTTTTTAATGGAGAAATTTCTTTTGTAACTCTTAACTACAAATATCACTTAGCTGAGTCATTTGAAATAGCCCAATACCTCTAAAATACTCTTTAATGAATTTCGGCCTATAGAGCATTATGTATTTCGAATCTTTTAGGCGGTCCTGTAGATAAACGCTATCCAGTCGAATGGAACCGAAAGGGGAGGTGCACAACTAGATGTTACAACAATCTAAAACATAAAGTTTAAACTTTCTACACAATAGTTTTTGAGATATGTGAGTTTAATGAATTTCGGTACATAATCGGCAGTCCTGTACATAAACTATTCATTTGATTGAGACCAAAAGGGGAGGTGCACAACTAGATATTAGAACAATCCTTCAACATTCTACAACCAATAGTTTTTGAGATATGGGAGTTACATACATACGTACCTACATAAGTACTTACAGATGGCATGGAAAAACTGGTCAAAATAGACTCTCCATTGGTCAAAATGAGTTGGAGACACATTTATATGATGGTGCATGCTAGCTTAGGATGAGATGCATGGAAAAAATTCTTAAAATTATATTTAGAGGTAGTCAAAATCGCTTTTTTTGGTCGAAATGTGGCCCCCGAAATTTTTCGGGATCACATTACTTCCTTATACTCCATACAAGGAAGTAAAAAAAAAAAATTCCAGAATAAAAGTATTATGGCACTCTAAACCAAATCAACAGGGGGTTTGGACCTTGAAATCTCAGATTTCAATGATTTTTGGTTTAAAATCTGCACCTATGGAGTAGATGAAAAACTAGTAAGTACTAGTTTTTCATCTACTCCATAGGTTTAAGTGCTTTAATATTTATCCTGGCGGTTTACCAAGACAGGTGATTTTTCATCAAGATAATGCCAGATACTACCTGAAATTATTGATGGTTCCGAATACCATTAGCAACAGTTTCCTGGCACATTTTCCAAAAAAAAAAATAATTTGGCAGGAATGACTGCTGTGATAGTATGTAAATAACAAAAAACCTAATTATTTCTTTTTTTTTTTGGCTAACAGTTTTTGTTTTATGAATTAAAAAAAAAGAAAAACTGCCAAAATTGACACCGTTGCCAGTCACAAAATCATTCATAGTTCTGTAATGAACAGTGCAAGGGTGCTTATTAATACGTCATTTTAAAGCTCTTTCTAGTGGCCTTTAAAAAGAGCATTACTTTATTATTTATTCAATTTTTTGGATTACCAATTAATGTAGTTTTAATAATTGTCTTTAAATTCCTTAACTGGTGCGCTTAAAGCTAATTTGTTCTTTTTCGTTTTCATCTAATTCTTTTGGGAGCGCTGAAACTTGTGCATAACTTCGAGACCAATGACTGCGAAGTTCGCCAAACTGCGGCGATTTTTTAGTTGGCGAGACTGGGGCGTTAAAGTGGGAATCAACCAAATTTCCTTCTTTCAAAATTATATTTTTCCTTGCAACTTAATTTTAGTTTTTTAATTTTATGACATGATTTAGATAGTACATATTAAGTATGATTATATTTTTCATTCAAAATTATACTTTTCCTTGTAACTTTATTTCTAAATTTTAATCTTATGATTTAGATCAATAGTAAATATACATATCAGCATTTATTTGTCTTCGCAAAACTGTTAGTACCGCCTTTTATAAACCATAACACAACAACATTTTTGCGAAAATTATACAGAAAAGGACTCAGTATACACATCATGCTTAAGACTATAAAATATTTTTCAGCAATTAATTTATATGAAATAAATATGGATACCAGAAGATGTTGATGTACTAACCTTTTGATACAAATCCTACTAAGCTTTGGCTGCGACGTCTATTATGACTTCTTCTTTGTTTACTCATTTTATAATACGAAAAATTATAATAAAATTAATGCCAGCTGATGATAATCATCATCAGATAATATCGAAAACAAAGCACTTTTATATACATAATACTGATATAAACAATATCCAATAACGACCAAAATATTTTTTCATAATACAAAATTGAAGTTATTGTTTCGACAGACCGGTAAAAGTGATTGTTATGCCGGTCAGTTTGCTCCTAGAGTTCATTACAGAATCCGTTCTCATTGGTGGTTAGATTCTGTGTCTGTAAATTAGACCAGGAGTTCTAGATTAGACCAATGAAGAATGAACTTGATTTTTGTGTGTAATGTCATAAAGATAACAGAACACATTCCACTAGGATCCACTGACATTCCACTGTTTGCATTTTAACTTATTTTAGCATAATCTCTGGCTATTGCGAACAATAGCATTTTTTAATCAAAATAAAATAAAGCTATTGATATTTATTAGTTTTGTCCTCATCATATACCATAGAGGTTTAATCAGTAGTTAATAATATATCCATAAAATTAATTTAAATCAACATTTATTTTATTAATTATAATAAGTAGGATTCACTATTTTAATATTTATGTTTTTATTATTATTATTTTTTGACAAGAGCTCTTTTTGAAAATTTCTTATGCCTATTTGGCAGCGAATTTTTTTTATGTTTTGATATGCCGTGAATATAGGGTTTCGGGCATGTAGTATTTGCATTTTTTATGTTGCATTTAAGTTTTAATCCGATAACAGTTTTATTTTCATTGATTTATTTTATTAAACTGAAGTAGGTTGATTTATTTTGTAATTATTTTTGTTATTGTTAATTTTTACTTGATTTTGACTTTAGCCCTAATGACCATACATTACATTGCATAGCACAGCTCAAGACGCAAACGCGCCGGAAAAAAAAAGCTATTTGCATGACAAAAAAACAACCTTTTGATTTTAAATATATGTTCTTTATAATGATTTCTAAAATAACTGTTAGTAAATTACACGGTTGTTTGAGTGATGTTTTAAATGTAGAGATACTTTTAATTCTTTGTGATGTTTTGTCGATTGGCTTATTTTACTACTTTCTTATTTTTATACTTTTTTCAAACAAAAACTTTCACTGCTCTAGTCTTATGGATTAATTTCTTATGAGCCATTCACTTTAACTGATGATGCTGAAGAAATATTTCTTAGGTATACATTTTGATATTAAAAATTATAAAGATGTGGCTTGAGTATTTAATATACTAATTTTAAACAGATTTGTGTATTCTTAAGCGTTTATTCGGAGATTTTAATGAAATGTATGTGCTGAATTTGTGTTTTATTTAAGAATGATGTTATTTGCATTTATGTTTTATATCATAACATCAGTGTTATTATGGTGTAGTACTGACAATATTTAACATGAAGGGGCTGCACTTTTCAAAATCAAAGGTAATATAAATAATTTAAAGAAAACTTTTATTTAATAATATATATCCATAGTTTCTTTAGTTCTCTTTATTGGTGTTTCTTGCTCAGATTTTAAACCTTGCTCAAACATTAGATGCCCATGATTTGAAACTGTCAATGTTCATGAATTGTGTGCAGTTAAAATTAGCACCTGTGCATAATTTCTTTCCTTAGCAACATACTAGACCACTGTTTAGCTGCAAAAAGTAATGTTTGAGTCTTTCCAAGCTTTTTTTTTTTTTTTTTAATGGATGAATAAAATTTCTAGACTACACAAGTCAAATCTATAGCAAGTTTGACAACTTTTATAACTGTTTATCATAAGAAAGATTTAGCAAGCATTAATTGTGATTATATGATTTTAAATGAAATCATTGTAGTTCTAACCAAAATATTTCCCCTTATATAACCCTTACTTAAAAAGTTCTAAAAATCTGCAAGCTATGCTATATTAGCCACCATAACTAACATACAGGGGCGAGGGTAGAATCTTCTAATTTTTTTTTTCGGTTGCTTTAGCTTTGGGCAATCACTGAAATTATTTTGGTTGCCTGCTAATGAAGTTTTTTGCCCATAGTTTTCACTATGCCATTTTTTAAAAGAACTTGTGGCCATTATATGAAAATAAATTGACAATCGTTTATTATAAAAATTGCCATTATTCCGATATAAAAATAGAAGTTTCAGAATGAAAATAGGAATAGGAAACTGCATTTTAAGGATAAGGAATAAAAACAGGAGTAGATGTTTTTTTTTTCTTTGTTGCCCAAAAGACAACTGAATTTTTTGTTTTACTCTCCCATTTAAAAATCTTAATTTCCCCTAGCAAGCGGGAAACCTCAAATTTTGACCCCTGCATATAGGCAGGGGCCAAATTGAGCAACCATTTAAATCCCCTCCCCCTGTAGTCAAAATTTAAGTGATAGTAGTAAATTTATGAGAGCAATATTTACTTCACTAAATTTTACTACTAGGTATTTCTCCTTGCAATGCATATAATGCATACAATTATAGAACAAGCAAGAGCTTACTCAAGGTTTTAAAACTAGGAGACCTACATTTTCCCATCAAATAAAGAACATTACATTTAAAAAAAGTTTTAGTTTGTTAAGTAAATGTTTGAGAAAGAGGCATGGGTTATTTTTTCTTTCTGTCATTGTAAGATAAAAATATAAACTATCTGTTTGTTTTCCAAAGCTATGTAGAAGCTCATAATGGCCTGTTGTAACTGAATATGTAATGCGAATTTAAACATGTGTATACTTATACACCTTGCTTGCGTTATAGTGACTTAAAAAAAATATTTCTTCTAGATAAATAACCATCTTTAAAAGAACATTAAAAAAAAATCTCCACAAAACTATCTGTAAGACCTTAGAATTCAAAAAATCTGCACATGGCATGCATGCGTGTGTCTATATGCATCGGCAACCGCCAGCACCAAAGACAAAAAGTGCTGCATCACCTTTTGAAAAATGCAAAACATGAACCCAGCTGTGATCCCTGTTGCATACTGTCATGTCAGTCATGTGTGTAAAAAAAAATTTCCTTACATCATGCTGTGTGACACCTATTTAAATAAAATTTGATGTTGAAAATCAATGTAGTCTCCATTATTTTACATCTCTTTTGAGAGAGATTATCATAAATAAAATTGAACTACACTTCATAAATACGTTTTAACTGTCAGGTTGTGTCCTCATAAAAAGAATTAACACACAGAAACTTGTCAAAATCAAATCAAGAGTGGTTGTAATCTCGTCTTTTACTTCATACAAGAAAATTAGTAAAGACTGACAAGTAAAAAAAAAAATATTTGCCATTTGCTACCTGATTGCCACTTTTTCAGTTTCTAAAAATAGAGACTTTTTGTTAAATATATTGCTTTTATAGTTTAATTTCAATAGCTGTAAGTATTTTAAAGTAATTGTTAGTTTTACATTGTTTATAGTAACCAAAACTTATATAAAGTATTGTTTATCACTTTCACTCGCTCAAAGTATCCATTTAAGGTAAAAAAAAATGTTGACTAATTAAACTTCCACCATGGCTAAATAAGTTTTCCAGTTTTCCCTCACTCGTGCTATATAGTGGGACATGTTGGCATGCATATTTTTTTAGAAAACAAAGATCTGTTTTTCTTCATTTGATTCATTCTCCCTTCTGAATTTTGCTTTTTTTTTTTTTTCAGTTATGAATCGCAGTCAGTCAGCACACTGTGAACTCGTCTCCAAATATGGGCTACATCATAACGCGTCAGATGCGAGTCTACCACCAAAACTGGAAGATATCAAACGGCAGCTTAAGGAAGAGATCCGAAAGGAGTTGAAAATAAAAGAAGGGGCTGAGAACCTGCGAAAAGCTACAACTGACAAAAAGAGCCTTTCGAATGTTAACTTAATTGTTAAGAAGGCTAACAATAAGTTACAAGAGTTGCAGCAGGAATTAAGAGATCTCAATGAATACATGCTAGTAATTCAAGGCCAGAGTTCTGATTTGAATTTCACCGGTGAGTTAGTTTATGAGTTAGTCTGTTCTGAGAATTATTTACATTTATTAGCAAATTTCTTTTTGTAAACTCTCACATCTTAATTTATTAGTAGTTGTTAGTGATTGAAATTAGTATTTAATGCCTTTAATAATTTTTGCACTGCACCTACAACTTCCAAAGCTTTAGTAAGTGTAGAGAGTTAAAACAATATTAATCATCCTGTTGATTACAGCCTGTTTGCATTTAATTTAGAAAAGTTAGAATCTCTTCTGCAAATACATTATTTGTACAGGGGAAAAAATCAGTGGCGTAGCCAAGGAGGGGGGGTTAGGGGGTCATAACCCCCCCCATGAGGAATTTTTTGCCATACAAAATGTATATTCTTCTCTCCCTTATCACAGACATGTATACATATGTGAGTTGCAGTAGTTGTAAACCCCCCCCCCCCCCCCCATGAAAAATTTCTGGCTAATGGTTAACATCTGCTTCAAGTAAGTGAAAAATGCTAATGAATTATGTTTGATTTAAGGGAACAGCTTTAGTATTAGAGATGTGATGAATATTCCACCACTATTCGGTATTCGGCTGTTTTGCCGAATATTCGGTAGGCCGAATAGTGAACAGATATTCGGCCGAATAGTTGTGGACAAATATTGCTACATATTCAGCTGAATAATTTCAGAACAAAGTGAAAAAAAAAATAACATGTATTTTTAAATGCATTTACAAATTATAATGCTTAGTTATACTTCAATATATTAATTTCATATTATAAAATATCCTGTCATTGAATTTTAGGCTGAATGAAACATAACCTAATGTATTTAATAATATTACAGAAATGCAGACTTTTCTAATTGGTGACACTTCTTAACTTGGTTTTCTACCTTTTTTAAGGGGTGGGGGTTGGAGGAATTCTGAAAAGCTGCTAAATGTGTTTTGACCAGAGACTGTAAAACCCAAAGCATGATGTGATTATGCATAATTACCAGATTAATCACATTTACCATAGCATATTTATCAAATTATGAGTATCCTAAAATATAATTATGTTGATATTAGTGTTTAACTTTGTAAAAGATATTTTTTCACGGCCAAGATTTTTTAGTTTTACAGCTAATATACTGTTGTGTGTTTTAAGCGCCTACAAATAATATAAAATGAATTTTAAGGTGTTAAGTTAAGAATTTTAGTCTTTATTTAGTGTTTGATTACAAATTTTAAAAGCGACATTTTATTTACAATTTAAAGTAAATTTTTAAAAATTTAACATTCGGCCGCCAAATATTCAGTATTCAGCCTAAACTATGTGCCGAATATTCGACTATTAGGCAAAATCACTATTCGTTACATCTCAATTTAGTATCGCCCACCTGCCATTTTTGGTGCCTTTTTTTCAGAGTTTTGGACCCGCCCACAAACCTCCCCCAAAAAACCAGGTGGGTTTAAAAAAAAAAACTCTTAAAAAATCCCAATAAAACCGACACGTATATGGGTGTTTTGGGTTTTATTAAACATTATCAAAATTTTTCCTTTCTTTCAATTAAATCATTTATTATTTGACATTAAATATATATAATATTACCTACATAACTTAGTGCATTATATTAGATTATATATATATAGATTGATACCAATTTAATTTTATATAATTACTAGCTGAAGTACCCGTTCTTCGCACAGGATTGAATGGACTTTTTGATATCACGATTTGTGGTGATTACTATTAATTGTAATAAACAGATATAGCAAAATGGATATCGCGTTATATTGTGTCCAATAATCATGCATACCGAATTGCAAGGCAATCGTTTGTATGGTGCAGAAGGCCATGCGGCGTAGCACAATCTAGTGGCGAGTTTTAGCAAAACGGATACGGCGAAAATATTCTTCGCATTCAGATATCAATGTATATGAATTTTCATGACTATCGGATGGACAGTCCTGAAGTTCATGTGTTGACGCGACATCTAGTGGTAAGTTATAGGAAAATGGATAGCGCCAAACTCTTCCCCGTGTTCAAATATCTATGTATATCTATTTTCATAGCGATCATTTGCACAGTCAAGAAGTGATACACTGCAGGGCCATCTAGTGGTTAATTAAAGTAATGATTTGCTACAGCGCCGTCAAGTGGCGAGTTATAGCAAAATGGATAACGCCAAAATATTCTCATTCTTCAAATAGCTATGTATACTGATTTTCATAGCGACCGTTTGAATGGTCAAGAATTTGGCCTGCTGCAGCGTCATCTAGTGGCGAGTTAAAATAATAATGCATTGCAGTGTCATCTAGTGGTGAGTAACATCAAAAGGAACGCAGTTAGAATATATTCTTCGTGCTGGTAATGGGTAAAGCCAAAATGTTCTCATTGTTCAAATAGCTATGTATACTGATTTTCACACGCTTAAATCTATTGAGTAAAATAATAATCAAAAGGAGTATATTTTTACTAAATTTTTCACTTCAAACAGCCATTCTCCCGATTGAGTAAAATTTGCTCCATTAATCGACAAAAACCAATGGAGCGAAAAATTCTCAATTTTTGAGCATTATACAACAGCTCCATTTAGGCTAAATAATAATAAAAAATGAGGAGTGTCTGTCCGTTTTTGATTAATATAACTGTACTCAATTATGATTATTATTTAAGCTATAGAATGAGCGTTTTTGCAAAATCAGCCCATTTTTAATTAACATATCTGTACTCAATTAAGATTATTATTTTAAGCTAGAAAAAGGGTGTTTTATTAAAATTTGCTGTTTTTGATTAATATATTGAATTGTTCGTTGTCTTCATTTTTTATTATCAGAGCTGTAAACTATGATTATAAGCCCGAGAAAATAAATTTTAAATCAAGGCAAATGCATTACATATATCTTAATACACTATAAAAAAGTATTTTTTTAATAAATAGAATATAATTTCACTATTGTCTCTAGCTATAAAACAAATTCACAGTACAGTCAGAATACAGAAATGCAATCATGGTTAAACCAGCTGTGAGATTTAATTAAAGCAGCAATCCAATTTATTGACATGAAAAAGGTAAAATACTACTTACTCACTTTGGAGGGAGATATCATAACTTCATTTGTTTTACAACAGCTTTTTATAATCCAATCGTAAGAAACTATGTCATTAAAGCGTTACTTAAAGCATTTCCTCCATATCTAGGCTGAATTTATTTCACAACTCTGAATATGAAAAAGATGCATTTGGTATTCGGATATAACATAAAATTATCAACAGCGAATACACACCCGACTGTGAACCGTTAGCCGTTGAACAGCATGGGTCACATGATAGTAATAGGATATGGGTCGTGGGGGAGAAAGACAGAATACTCAAATAGACAATATTTTTGTGAAAATTGACCTAAGTAGGATCTAGCGAATCGGGAGGTTTGAGGCTTTTTTAGTGTAAAAGGATTTAAATCAGCCGATAAGAAATTTAATCAATGAAGGAGTGTTAGTTTTAATCAATAGATTTAAGCGTGCATAGCGACCGTGTTCAAATATGTATGTATACCAATTTTCATAACGATCATTTGCACAGTCAAGAAGTGATACATTGCAGGGCCATCTAGTGGTTAATTAAAGTAATGATTTGCTACAGCGCCGTCAAGTGGCGAGTTATAGCAAAATGGATAACGCCAAAATATTCTCATTGTTCAAATAGCTATGTATACTGATTTTCATAGCGACCGTTTGAATGGTCAAGAATTTGGCCTGCTGCAGCGTCATCTAGTGGCGAGTTAAAATAATAATGCATTGCAGTGTCATCTAGTGGTGAGTAACATCAAAAGGAACACAGTTAGACTATATTCTTCGTGCTATATGTGTAAGTATAAAAAATTTTATGCCGATCGGTCGAACGGTATAGAAGTTGATGCGTTGCAGCGCCATTTAGCGGTAAGTTACAGCAAAATGGATAGTGAAAAATATTCTCCGTGTTCTAATATTCGCGTGTACCAAATTTCATCGAAATCGGTTGGACGATATTCGCATAGCAAACGGCTAAACGGAATAGAATTCGACGTTGTGCTGCGGCACCAAGTGGCAAGTTAAGGAAAACGGATAGCATAAAAACTTTCTCCATCATAAAAGACTTAGGTTAATCAAATTTCATGGTGCAACGGGGCTCAACGGTGCTGGAGATTTTCAACCTCAAAAACACATACCAACATTCATTTTTATCTATAACCAGTGTTATATATACCAGTCTCAAATAAAATCCAGTTTCAAATCTAAGCCTCGCCAAAGTGCCAACATACGCCATTTTGCAAGAGTTTTTTCAGGGAATCATTCGAAGCATTGACTTAGCAGCAATCAATATGGGAAATGGTTCCACCGCCAAAGAGTAAAGCACACATTTATTTGAAAAGTGGAATCCCTTAATACAGCCGAATTTTTTAAAATTATCAACTATAATGTGTTTTATTCATCGTTACTCCAATGTACTAAATGAGAAGATTTCAATTTTCTGAAATTTGGCAGAATTCCCCCAACTTAAATCAATGTACTCAATTGGCGAGAATTCTGAAGTTAGATCGCTTGAAATCCCTTAATAACTGCATCATTTCTTCACAGATCATTAAAATTTAACGCTGTATTCTAATAAAACCTTTGCACTTGTTTTCAAAAATCTATTTCCTTAAGCTCTCAATAAATTGCGCCAAGCCGAAAACTGTGCAAACCGCTAGAACTCACTTACTCAAAATCGATATTTCAGCCACTTTATTTTTTCGCCAAACTAAAAAATTTTACACATTAGCCTCGGAAATCTTCATTTCTTATTATTTTGCGTATAAAACATTTCATTCCTGCTCTGATTTCCCATGCACACGATATTATAATTAAAAAAAAAATAACCTTACGAATATAAACTAACAGCAAAAAAAAATCATTATTATTCTTTTATTTTTACTTTGAGAATTCAAAACATTTTATTTGGCAAAATCGCCACACATGGCAACCACGATCCTTATTTCACACTTTTTTCACTACAGGGGTTACAATTACGGAAAGCTTTTTGTGTGGAGAGCATAAAAAATCTCTTAAATTCCGGGAACGGGTGGACTTTAAAAGTTTTAAAGTAGACTACGATTTATTCTATATTATTTTACATATCTGTGCTAAATTTCAGGCCGATAGGTCCATTTTTGTGGATTTCTATATGAATCAAATCCACAAACAAACAGAATTTCATTTTTATTTATAAGATTTTTCCAACTTCAACAATAAACTTCTTAAAAATAATACCTTGAGCTAATTCTATCTGCAATGCTTATTTTGAAATGTACAGATGTTGAGTGCAGATTGGAATAACTTAGTAATTTATCTCTTTAATAAGTAAGTTTTCAAATACAAATAAACTATGTAATTATCAGTATAATGACAAAATGAATCCTTTCTCAGATAAGAGAAGAATGGGATATGTCTCTTACAACTTACAAGCATGCATCTCAAGAATGAATTCAGGTTCAGAAAACCATCCTGTATTGTATTAGTTGCTGCATTATTTTTTGTATTGAGAAATATAAAACCATTATACATTGCTTATGTGGGATTTAATTTCAGATATATTAATTCTAGATTTTTAAAGTAAAAAGAAATGTATATTAAAGCAAAAATGAATAAGTAATAGAAAATTATTAAATAAATAGCAGTTCTGTAGTAAGTTGACCTGCAAAGAATTTACTGACTTTTATTCTAATTAGAAAATATAACTGACTAAAAAAGTAAAAAAAAAAAAAAAATCATAAAAAGTAATAGAAAACAACCAATCAAAAACAACATTTTTCTAAGTGAACAATGATATACTTTTATCTATAGTCATAAAACAAATTAGGAGCCTTTTATGAATATGAGCAGAAAAAAAGTAGTATTACATTAAAGTTGAAGTTAGTTTTATATTTTAATTAATTATTATTTTGTAATGAAAGTTTTCTTTTAGACTAAAATTGTTCATTTTTGAAATAAAACATGATGAATTTTAAATCAAAAAAGTGTTATACTATGAAAAATCTTAATAAAACCTAAAAAATACCCAATAAAACCCACCTGGGTTGCTTTTTTTAAAAAAAAAGCCGTGTTTTTTAAAAATCCTGCTTTTTTTGGGGGAGGGGGGCAAACCTGCCCCAAGTACAGTGCTTTGAAAATGGTTTACCTTTTAAATTCTCCACACAGCTTCGAGTTTCAAAACAGTCGCCATCTTCTATCCAGACACAAAAATGTCTACCATGATTAATAAGATTTTATTATCAAAGTGCACATAAATGTAAATGTGATTTTCTACGGCTTCTTAATTTAAAATATTTTTTTGTTCAATTTTAAAATTATTTTTCTCCTACATCAACCTTTTTAAAACAACGATATGAACAAAAAATGTCAACAATCCCTATTCAACGCAAGCCCCCCTAATGCTTATAATTGAAATTCTCCCAATTCATATCCCTTATCTCTAGAAAGCCATTGCACTAATCAATTTTCCTATTGTAAAAGGCTTATTCAAAAAAGCTTACCTCTTAAATTCACGACGGAACTCCAGGTTTCAAAATGGCAGCCATCTTGTTTCCAGACACAAAATCGTCAATTATACTATCCTGCATTGTTTACACCTTCAAATACTGCCGTTAAATGATTTCCTTTGACTAATTAAACTGCATTGAATCGCACACTTATTCAATTACCCTGTCTTTTAACAACCTACACTCAAACAAAAACCCTCTAAAAATGTCATAATTTCTCATAAATCCATACATGAAATATCTATTTGCAACTCCTGACTATCCCCAAACTTTTCCACTTATTTGGCAACTCAAAACTCTCACTTTAAATTTTCTTTTAAATACCCCCGATACTTCTCCACCAGAACACTAACATCTAGTACAAAAAGCCATAGCAAAGCATGTGAACTTACCTTTACATATGGTCCGCACTCGAGATGCTACCTACACGGTGTTTCGAAGAGCAAATTATTACCTTCAGAAACTTCTATCAAACAGTGGCACTGTAATCGGCACTCGCATCGGCCAATACATCTCTTAATGAGACCTAGCGGCGTAAAAGTAAACTCATAAAACTGTTTGGGTTACTACATTTGACAGTTTATTGTCAGCCTTAGTGGTGTTTTTTGCCGAGAAATTTGAATGGGTGATATTAAAGGCTTGCCAATTTAAATTGTTAGGTTTAACTTTAAAATATGTATAACTTTAATAATGTTTGAAAATTCCACTGTAACAATTTTTTTTTTTGGTTATCATAAAAACATGCAATATCATTATAACAAATTTTTGTTATAGCAAAATAATTTCACATATTAAAATGGGATTCGACTGTATTTGGAAAACTAATATATTTGTGCCACATTTCATGATTTACTTAAACACAAAAATACTTTCTTTTGTTTATTTTTTATTGCCTTTTTGTGTTGCTGTCAATTATGCTTTTTACTAATGTGTTTAACTATTATTTTAAAATAAATTATTGCTTTATGCTTTTGTTAATAGTGTTTTTATTGATAAATAAATATATACTTTTATAGAGAGCTGTGTGATCTCGCCGGACAAATATGAAAGAGAACAGATTGAAATTCCTTTGTCTACTTCTGGGCAGAGGCTTAAATCACTGGAAAAACAATTGAACATTGAGCAAAAGGTGCGATAATTGGGTACTTACATATTATACTGTCAGCCATTTCCAAGAAAATTTATCTTTTGCCAAATACTGCAATTTTTGTGCTGTCATTGAAACCTTAAATATTGTAAAATTGTATCTTGTGGCAAAATTTTTTTTTTTGAAAATGGTCAATGGTATACCAATGATTGCTTTTATGTTTATATTACCACATTTAAATGCTTGTAAAAGTAATTTATTTCCATTTTACATCTAGTATAATTTATATCTGAATACCTTACTAAGTTTAACACGAAAATCCTAGATTTTGATGATTTTCCTTGTCTAATATCTTAACTGTTTAATCCCCTTCTCAGCTGCTGCAATCTTGTATAATTAGTAAAGTATCAAAGCAGTTTCTGCTGAACTATTTGTGAGGGGACTATGGGAATCTCAAATTCTAGTTCTGAATACAGGGGTCGATAGAAAATGAAAATTGGGTCTGTTTTGCAGCTCCTTCACAAACTTAAAATCTATTAAAACAGTACCTTCACAAAAATACAATCAATTAAAACGACCCTTCATTAGCATTATACCATACATTTTAATCAGTTTTATTGATTATTTTAAATAAAAAGTGAATAAAAAAAATCATATAAAATTCACAAAACTAAGCAATTTTCACAAAAATGGGATTTTGAAAAACGTCTGGATTGATCCCTGGAATACTTTTATTAGAGGAATTTTCACCTTTTATAAGTTTAAAAATTCGAAACATAAAATTTGTGAAGCTTGATTGATCACAGTGTTAGCTTAAGCAAGTTAGAGAAGAGTTCTTGAATTTCCCACTCCCCAAGAAACGAGTTTGAAAATTCTTTATTGGTAATTTCAGCTTTATTTTATATACATGTTTAACATTTTAAAAATTAGTTTTCCATTTTTACTAGTATATTGATGGTGAAAAATTTCGGTATGCAGACTTTGATGAAAAAATCCATTTTGACTATCTTGAAGAGTTTTTGAGAGATAGCTAGCTCAATGTACACATGTATGCATGTTCATATGTAGTAAAACCTTTCTATAATGATATTCGATACAACAATAAATCCCTCTGTAATAATAAAATTTTGCAGTCCCACAGAATTTCCATATAATATAATTTCTCCTCGATATAACAATACATCCCTCTAGAATGATAATTTTATTTGGTCCCTTAAGCATAGTTGTATCAAGCTTTTACTGTATATTCATACACAATCCGTTCAGATTAGTATTTCCCTGATGTCTGTATGTACGTAACTCTCATATCTAAAAAACTATTAGTTTTAGAATGCTGAAGTTTTATATTTCTTTAGGATTGTTGTAACATCTAGTTGTGCACCTCCCTTTTTTGTTCCAATCTACTGCATAGTTTATTTACAAGGGCCCCCAATGAATTTCAATACATCAAGGTTTATGAACATTTTCAGTATATTAATATCCATAGTCAGTCGTCGTTTGGCCATGTTCAAAATCTTTCGAACTGTCATTGACCTTGGTATGTTTTGCCTGCAAAATGCCAAATTTGGTGCCAAAAAAATTTATGTATTTGGCATAGCTCTAAAGCTTTTAACTGTAGAATGTTGAGATTTTGTATTTAGAACTATTGTAATATTTAATTGTGTATCTCTTTTAACACTTTCCAAGACACTTCGTTTTCCCTTTGCACTGTACCACATATCCTATCAAAAATGGTGCATGTAGCATTTGTAGTTTTTTACAGGCCACCCAAAAAAATTCCGATACATTAATTATGCTCTCTGGGCAGTCATTCTTTAAAGCAGAGTTGCCAACTCTCCTGATTTAGGCAGAAAACTCCTGATTTTTCATTGATCTCCTGCCAACCTGATTTAGAATAAATTTCTCCTGATTTTTGATGATTTGCTTATTTTCTCCTGATTTTTATCATTCTTCACATGAAAAATGCAATTTATGAATTTGAAATCGTTTTTTTAAAAAGTCTGTTGTGGCAAGGAACCCTTCCCAGCATTTTCCCCTTTTCTGCAATCAAACTAGTTCCAGGAACCATGCATATGTGGCATCAAAAAGTTTGTCTTCACTGACAAATGTATAATGGGGAAAGAAGTGCAATTTGATGTTCTAAAGCATTCCAATTTCTATCTTTTCCTATCACTTAAGAATGATTATTTTTCAGTTTAACATTGTTTTGTTTAATAATCCAATTCAATACCTTAAGAGTAAAAATTGACCCCAAATTTTTAACTTTCTAACTTAGTATTTTTTATGTTGCCAATTTTTTTACAAGCTACTGACTATCACATAGGAGACATGACCCACAATTAATTTTTTTGCTCCCTCCAAAAATATCTATCTCTGGAAAACAGATTGCTATTAAAAAAATGCTTTTTTTCTCTCTCCAAAATGTAGTTTCGGCTAATGCATCCTTGGTCTTTTAAAATTTAGTTTTTTGATCGAAAACAAGTCTCCTGATTTTTAGAATAAAATCTCCTGATTTTTGCCATTGCCAGGTTGGCAACTCTGTTTAAAGCAGTGGATCCCGACTGGTAGTCTGTGAACAAGTTCTAAGTGGTCCCCGAAGCAAATGAGTGTTTAAAAAAAAATGTTTTATCACTATTTCTTGAGGTAAAGGTGAAAAGTGTAATTGTTTATGGTCATTTTAAGAGAATCGTTGTTTAAAAAAAGTGCTCAATTCTTGCAAAGCAGGGAAAATACAGGCAGGCACATTATTAAATATAATTCGATAAAATATAGTAGCCTCTCAGCCAAGCTCGCTGTGCTTTTTTGAATTTTTCATTTTAACATTACATTTTGTGCGAAAAGTTTTTATTATTATTATTTTATCCCCCCCCCCCCTGAAGTGGTCCACAAGTTAAGTCGAGTTGGGAACGACTGCTTTAAAGTATAGTTTAGAGATATTCAGCTATTTCAATTGAAACAAAATTTATTCATGTTATTAAAGATTACAAAATTAAACTTTCCTTTGAAAATAGTGCATCTATATTTTATAGTTCTTCTACAGGAGTACTCAAAATAATTCTAATACATTATGGTTAATAGCAGTTTTAGAGACAATCATCCTATTCAAGCACAATTCCACCCAACTATATCATTATCAAATAGTGTGACGACGGTCATATGTGTCGGCCTGAATGACCAAAACAAAGTTAAAGGATGATGAACCTGCATGAAGTGCAGTTAAAACAATCCTTATCAAATATTTGCTTACCCTAAAAACTTTCAATAAATAATTTAAGTTCATAAATCCTGAACAAAGTAAAGCTTCCATATTGAAATTGATTTAAGACAAAGTTTAATAAAAATAAAAGAAATTTTATTACATTTCAAGAATAAAAGGGGGTTTCACAAATTTATGCTAAGTTCCCATATTTAAAGGGAAAAAGTTTTTAAAAGTATCGTATTCAAAACCAGGTCTCAAGACCGAAAACCATTATGTCAATTAATCCAACTTAGTGGTTTCCTAAAAAAGGTGGATGGCTGAATTAGATTAATTAAAAAAAAACTCCAACATTGATTCTTCATTTACTTTAAATAAATACTCATAATTACTTTTGCGCTTAAGATTATTATTTTAGAATACAACGTTATGAAAATAATTTACATTTCTACTAACAGTTGGTCAACTATACCCTTAACCCTTTAATGCGGTGTTCCCGCTCTGGGAACACCAAACTCTGACGTTTTGACTGTTGCCAGTCACGAAGAATAGATTTGATTTCTATCAAAATAGTTGCGGGTGACATAGCTCCACGAGAATCCTTTCCTTTTTAGCACGTCATTTCGCGTAAAAAGATTGTCACGATTATTTTTAAACAGCACTGACATCTGCTGAAAAATGGAAGAATGCGAGAACAGCTGGATAGATTGTCCAATGCTGAAAAAAGGGCAGCTGTTGCCATCGCTCAACTTAACTACCAGCAAGATGGCGGATGATCGAAACGTTCATTACGTCCCACAGATCTAGAGACCCCTTTTTTGATGCAGCTGGCTGTGTGTGGGCACAGTTCGATCATGCGCCATCTTGCTGCTAGTTAAGTCGAGTGATGGCAACGACTGTCCTTTTTTCAGTATTGGGAAAGAGTTGTGCCTCAAAGGGTTAAAAAGTAAACTATTTCAACTTGAGGACATAATAACCAAAATAATTAAAATATCTGACCATCTCCTTCGCTGAACAGCATAGACAAGAAATTGCGAAGTCTACCACTAAATTACAGCTTTAATACTATCCAAGAATGCATTTGCATTTGGAATGAAACATATGCAAATCCCCTAGGACAGTGAACCTGTTCCATTTAGATTACAAAAACATGTCTTCACATTTACATTTTTCGATTTAAAAAAATCTTTGTCACAACACTTCAGCTATTCAGCTTTTTATTTAGGAAGCCAGCTTGTATAACCCCCGACTTGTATAGGCACTAGAGTGGGTTGAATCCGATTTTGCCTGTGTCAAGGAAAAGAATTACTTAAATTCATTCTTTTTAGAATGTTCACATTTTTGTCAATGTACAGTGTGTTGAAAAGGATGGAAGGAAAGAAATAATAGAGTACGACTTGGTTTTATTTATTTTGTATTACGATTTTAATGATAAATTGTAGGGATGCACCAAATATACGGTTGGTAATTGGTATACTGCCTATTTGGCAGACAAACTGAATATTCGGTTCAGCCGAATACTTAAATATTCGGCGACCGAATAGTAAACAAATTTAAATATTCACCAATTGGTAAACAAATACATATTTTTTATATCATGAATGAAAGATATAGTATAGTATAGTTGTTACTTACTAATATCACATGTGAATACACGTTAGAAACCCTTAAAAAGTCCACCTACCAAGGCACCACCCCATCCTTGGCCGATCGCCCTAGCGTAATGTTGCCACAATCACACAAAAGCTGATATCACAATGAAATTAGTTTTAATGTAAGAGAAAGCACTCAGATGCTAGATTTAAATTTTGTTGCTTTTCAATTTTTCTTAAATTTTATGACACATTACATTAACCTTGCTATTACTAACTCATTTAAATTTGAAACAGTAACCAGGGAAAAAAAAAAAAAAACCCTCATAAAAGAAAGTTGAAAGTTTGTATTTCACGTTCTAATTAACCTATTTACATGCAATGAAACTGCAATTTATTTACAGGGTCACCCAAAATGCTTTCAAAACATTAATGTCTATGGATACCTTCAATTCATTAAACCTGTGGGTAGTCACTATTTGGGTTATGCCTAAAATCTCACAAACTATCAATTACAAGCTTGGCAGCTTTTAGCAAAATATTGCCAAATTAAGTGCCAAAAATTAAAACTGAACCTAGCTTGGTGATATCTCAAACGCTTGGCTAGAGATCGCTAAACCTTAGTGTTATTGTATCTTTTATAAGTGAAATAAGTTTAGATGAAGTGCATTGAAAAAATATTTATAACTAGGGGGACCTCAAAACTGCATTGCATCTTATTTAATATATATATTATATTATTCCAATGTAAAAATTCATGCTCACCAAAAAAAAAAAAAAAAAAAAAAAAACCGTCTAGCTATTGTACTTTCTATTATACATATAACCATGTTTACAAGTATAATGCATTTTCGATTAAAAAATGACTAGGAATATGTCAAAAATTAACTTTAGATTTGAGAACAGGTCTTAAGTAAAATGTAGTAAAATGCATAATTCTTTCTGATTTTCACTACTTTGTTAAGTAACATATGTTGGAACTGTTGATATTAGTTTAAGGTGAGCCTACTGTATTTTTTAACATGTCTTGAGAATTTAATAAATAATGGTGGGTGGGTGGGATGGCTCAAAATGATAGTGGGCCTATTAGTACCAGAGAGTGCTAATCAAGCTCTAGATTTATCTTGTTGAAATCTGAATGTACCATTCTATATAAGTTTATTTAAGAGGCCTCATGCTTTCATTACCCATGTTATTCGGATTCACGGTGAGCTAAACAGTCTGGCACGAAAATATTTGTGGAAAACAAATATTCTTCATGTGTCTGCGTGCATACTTTGATTATTTAAGCATGTTTCATATTGGATGTTTATTACAACTATTTGTTGCTTTTGCCTTGATCACATATTTTACTTGTAGGTGAAATTGGGTGCTGAAAATATGATTCAGATGTACAGTTCTGGGTCCTCTAAAGATAAAAAGCTTTTAGCTGAAGCACAGCAAATGTTAGCAGATTCTAAGGCAAAGATTGAATACATAAGAATGATGATAAATAAAGTAAGGCATGACAAAGAAAATCATCTTGATGGAAACAGTATTGGATCTGAAGGTGCAGGTACATCTTGTTTATTCATATTTAGTTTGAATATCACCTTAACAATATTTTAAAAGCATTGTTTTATTTTTATCTTAAAAAAAAAAAAAAAAGCTTTTGTTTGATACAACTCAAGTACAGTAGCCTCTCGTTATATCACGCTTGTCGGGAGACAAGAAAAATGTGCGATATATCTAGGGGTGCGATTTAACAGGCGGAGATGAGGGAGGACGATATGATAAAATCTTACTTTTATGAACATTTGCTCTTAAAATATAATAAAATTAAGAGTATTTCTACAATAAATCTCTTAAACTATAAAAATAGAAGTTTAATTATTATTTTAAAAAAATTTATGCTACAATACACATTTCATTTTCTACTGAAAAAATTATCCAGAATCATTCGATTTGATTTTTCGCTAATTTTCTTTCATCTGCCCTTTAGCAAATTCTCTGTAATTTAATTGTATTATTTATTGTATTTATATTGATATTTAATAGTGTTTTTAATATTCAGCAGCATATGCATTTTCTTTCATAATTTCTCTGTTTGTTTACAGTGAATTAACTGTAATTTAAAGGGAAATTCTAAATATAAAAATGTAATTAAAAAAAAAATGACCTATAATCCGCATAACCCTTGGTCCCAGCTAGTGTGAATTAGAGGGTGTTAAATTATTTGTTCGGGCATGTATTATGTTAGGTTACATGCCTGACCAGGCATTAAAAATTTTGGATATTTTTCTTCCTCTAGCTCTATATTTTTTAAGTCACCAACAACCATGAAAATACTTGGTTGTTGAAATAATTCTTTCAAATTGTTATCTGCATTGTGCTCTTACATAGTAGCTGAAATTAGAAAACTAATAAACTTCTATTAAAATACTTACAAGGAGAGGCTCAGACGTTGGGATCACAGATTTTGATGAAATGTGGATGAGTTATAGGCGACCCATAATATAGTAAAATGCCAAAGAACTGGCCGCCAACTCTCCCTTATTTTCAAGAAAATTCCACTTAAACATTTGATGCACCCTTATATACCAATTATTTGGAAATTCGTTTGTGTTATCCGTGGCGCCGTGGTTTTGCATTCGGCTAGAGATCAAGAGGTCTCTGGTTCGTATCCGATGGGATCCGCTCTGTTCTTTCATTTTTTTCCTCCCTTAAAAATTCATAAAACAGTTTAAAATGACAAACGCTTTAGAAAATTGACATGATTTATTGAATAAATACTATTCTATGAAATAAAATTGAATAACTGCAAATGAAAGCGATGGAAATGAGAAATATTATTTATCAATCACAATTCGAAAAGTTATTCGGTACTCTTACAGATGTGTAATTGAGTTAGGGTGACATTTGTCCTAAAACCTTGCGAAGCAAATTGTTTGGACATCTGCTACAACATATGAAAGAAACATTTTGCATCCACATCGTCTTTTCATTTCTATTTGTGGGAAAAAAATTTAATTTACATTTAGAAATATCTGCCTTTCTTCAGAAAATTTTGTTGCAAGCCATGCATGTTTTAAGATTTCAGAAAAGAATGCGTGAATGCGGCGATAGCGGAAAATACATGACTTAATGAATATTATTGCATCTTCTCAGGCTATTAATTCCTGTTTATTTTACATAAAGTATGGAGAATTTTTTAATTTTTTTTTTTTTTTGTGTGTGTGTGTGTGTGTGTGGGGGGGGTGTAAAACTGATCATCACATGGTTGAAACAGTGATTTAGATTTAAGTGGGATTACTTTTAGGGTACAAGATGAATTACTTTCATCATCATAAATTTCTGAATTAGTTTGACCTTTCCTAAAACTTCTCGTTCCCTACATATGGTTTCAAAATTCGGTCAAGGAATGAAGCATAGTGGTTACTTGTTGAAAGTGTCCCGGACTTTGAACAATTTACATTCACATTGGAATATTCTTTTATTAAATTCTCTATAGTTTTTTCAACTCGGAAGCCAAAAGCTCTGGTATTTTATTATTATAATTTTTTCGTTATCTACTACTCGCGAAGTTTGACGAATGTAAAACTACATTCATTCTGCATCAAATCATAAATATTTTAAACATATAAAAAATTTAACTTATCGTTTATACCGAATATTGAATTTCTAATTGTAATTAAATGTGTGTAACACGGTTTAGCTGAATGGGAAACATTAATCAATAATTGGATCATTCAAAATGAAGAAAGAAGCAAATCCATTTTTATCATTCTTCCCTGGTCCTAAAAGCATTAGTAAATTATCAAATATATACACAGCAAAGAACTTTATAACTCCAGTTTTACAAAGTAAGTCACAACATATTTTTTACATAACCATTTTAAACTGTTTTATGAATTTTTAAGGGAGGAAAAAAAATGAAAAGCAGAGCGGATTCCGACGGATATGAACCAGAGACCTCTTGATCTCTGGCCGAATGTGAAACCACAGCACGACGGCTTACACAAACGATTTTCCTAATAATTGGTATATAAGAGTGCATCAAATGTTTAAATGGAATTTTCTCGAAAATAAGGGAGAGTTGGCGGCCAGTTCTTCGGCATTTTACTATACTATGGGTCCCCTATAACTCATCCACATTTCATCAAAATCGGTGATCCCAACGTCTGAGCCTCTCCTTGTTAGTATAGTTTAAATGACCTATTGTTTACTTTTAGATATTTATTTACTTTTTTTAACTTTCAAAATTGTAAAAAAAGGAAAAAAAAGAACGTGTTAAATATATGTATCTATGGTGAAATGTTACTAAGAACAATATTGTGAGCAATTGTAAACCATTGTAAACTAACTGCCTTTATATTGTATAACACTGATGTATTTTACCAATTGTAATCCAAAAATTGTGCTGTAAAAAAATAAAATAAAAATGAGGGAAACCGCTGCTTGCTGGACCTGAGCCTAGAGCTAGGGTTCAGCAGGACAGTAGGACACTTCAGGAACTAAAACAGGCTTTAAACCAAATAGGTAGGCCGTTCCTGAAGGTAGTATCCTATAGTTTAAATGATGCTCAATATCTGCCCCCTCCCTCAGTATATGAGCTTGATATGAAAAAACTGTTCTAATGTCCAAACTTATTTGAAAGATATTCTCCCTTCGTGTTCAAGATTAGAGAATAATTTTCTTTTAAAAATTTGAAATCTTTCATTTTTTTCTTAGAAGTGTATGGCTAGATGGTATATTTGTATGTATGTGCATGATGGATGCACATAAGCTAAAAAAAAATAATATAAAATGTAATAATGAAAAAAAAAAATATATATATATAACCAATAAGTAAAACACAAAACATTATATATGTGTATATATTTGATCATGAAAATTTCTTACTAAAATTATATATTTTAATTCATTTTGTTCTTTGAAAAAGTATCAAAGCACATTACACCATTTTAATTTTCTATCATAGCAGAGCATATATATTGTTGCTGAAGCCAATATATGTTCTACTTTGAAACTGGTTTCCTCTTGAATTGCTACAGTCTATAATATACCTCTTGAATATGTGCATTTAAAAAATTATGTATATTACTAATATTTTTCTATATTTCATGTTTCATTTTCTCAACTTAGCAAAGCTTCCAGAAATCATGTCACCACTAGAATTACGAATTGAAGAATTACGACATAGATTGAAAGTTGAATGTGCTGTTGTAGAAGGTGCAAAAAATGTTATTCGTTTATTGCAGAGTTCAAAAATGACTGACAGAAAAGCTTTGCAAGAGGTAATTTCTTAAGTAGTTCAAATCTTTTCAGGAACATAATGTTTATTTGATTGTATAACATTCTAAATAATTTTGTCAGATATTATAGTGTTTCTACCACCCCTCTCCCTCCATTTTATCAAACCATTTTGATTTTCATGAAAATTTTTTGTTTGGTAAATGCTAAAAAATGTAAATAATTTTTAAATTTTTTTCTTAGGCCCAGATGAATTTATCAGAATCTAGCCAAAAATTGGATCTCATACGACGTTCAATGGAAATACGTAAACTTGAATTGCCACCAGAATCTCCAAAATTAGAAATTTTAAAAAGTGAATTAGAAAGTAGTCAGGCTACTAGTCCTGTATTGTACCCGTCCACTATCCATCCTCATGGAACTAGAGAAACTCCGATTCCACCTTACAGTACTTCTCTTTCTAAACCTGCCACAGTCACTGGGAAATTAGAAGTGAGGTATGCAGTTTGTTTTTTACATTAATTAATTTTCATGTTTTGTATTTTTATATCAAAAGCAGCTTTAAAAAATATTTTCATTATTGTTATTCATTATTTTTCAAAAGTCATAAAGTATTACAAAAATTGGTTTGATAGTAAAAAGTAACTTCATATTTTTATGAATTTGTTTGCGTGAAGCTCTGCTTTTACAGGCTATAATTTTCAAAAGTCAACTTCCCTGAATTATGCATTAAACAGGCAATTGGGTAATATATGTATACATAAGTAATTTTAATTTAGTTTAATTTGATAATTTATATGAGGCATTAGTTTGACATGAAGCATTAGTATGAGGAACAGATGCCATTATTACTCTACACCATGTTTTCTCCCCTTTTGATCATGGAAAGACAGGGAGAATACAGGGAATTACATTCTGGGATTTGAGTAGCAACCTTGTTAAATATTGAATGTTAATTATTATATATGTGATTTTTCTCATGAACTGTAATTCATGTGTTTGCACAGAAATCTATAATTATAGCTTTTATAAGAGTTAATTCTTGCTAAGAGTGATGCTCAAGTTTAGGAGGTATTTTCATCAGTATGAAAAATTTAGACCATTAGATCAACAGCCAGAACCTTGAGCTTTTGCACTTTAACTATCTACCATGTTTACTGTCTTATCCACTCAGCTGTTGATCGGCCTTAAAATGTATGGTTGTCGGATAATTAACTCTTTTCTAAGTATTAGATTGCTACAACTGGTTTCAAAGAAACTGTGATGTGAAAGATGTGTATGAATGTAAAAATAAAAATACACACACACATATTTATATACACACACATATATATTTTCTTAATGGCTGAGGGGTGCTTCCCAGTAGCAGACAGCGATAGTTGTTCTGGGAAGAGCACTGCTGTGGAGAATGTGGTGGCCATTCATAACAAATTGGCCTCATCAGATGGGACAATATGGATCAGAACAGAGACTGATCCAGAAATTACTCAAGGAGGGGGCGATTTTGTACCTGAAACAGGGGGGTAGAATATGCAAAATCATTTGATAATTAATTAATATAATCAGTTATATCAATTTAATGTAATTAAAAATATTGATAAAATCTATATATGAGCAATGATTAAAAAGGGCGGGGAGTAGTACCCGCCATACACCCCGCCGTAGAAAAAGGCTACTTAATTTACATTATACTTTCATAATATATTTTAACAGATTATAACAGATTTTTGGACTTTGCCCAGGAGAGGGCAATCACCCTCACCGCCCTCCTCTTGGATCCGTGCCTGGATCAGAAGCCAGCCTGAATCTGTGCAAATGGGTGGCAAGACAGTAATGTTTTGTGAAAAGTTGAAACGGGGCCACGGCCTCGTGATGTAGCCAGTCAGGAATACATTCGGGATAGAGATCCTTCCGCTTTTTTTATTACCACTTCTTTTTATTAGATGCATGCAGAAATTAGTGAAGGCTTTTCTTTTAAAGTACGTTTGAAGGTTGAAAAAGGGACAGGCTTATTATTGATTTGTTGTATGGAGGTTCCTTTTTTGGCCAATTCATCAGCCAATTCATTTCCCATCATTCCCACAGTGAGAAGGGATCCACTGGGTTGTGATAGATTTGCCCAACTGTTCTGGTTTCTCAATAGAAATTTGGCATAAAAAATGTGATTTATTCCATTATGTAGTATCTCTTTTTGAATTTATAGATTAAGTTTAATGTTCAAAAACAGTCTTTTACTTAGTAATTTATTACCAAATCTTTAAATAGTTTATTTTGAATGAAATTTATTAACAAAATTGATCTCATCTTAGGAATACATCTACTTATATAATACGCTAACGTATGCGATAAAGAAACTGGCGTTATTTCCAAGCTGCGAGCGGCAACAGCTAGATGTAAACATTAGCAATAACAATAACGCATGTTCAAAAATCCAAACTAACAGTTCAATGATGTCAAATAGAGCAAGCATATGTCATGCCGTAGCTAGATTACAAAACAACAATAATGGATACACAAAAATGCAAGATCTTTCGGAATTTCAAATTTGCAATACTTGACAAATTAATCGCCCATCTAAAAAATGTTACCATGCATTGGGCTAAAGCACGTTTTAGCCATTTGCTGTTTCAACGTAGGCTTTTATGATGACACCTAAAATTTGTAGCAACCCTAACCTAAATAAATTTAATGATAAATACTGTTAAAACCAATGAGATATAATAGAATAAGAAGTCGTTGGTTGAAACAAAGAAACATTATTTTCATTGAAATGAGTCCCGAAATTTAGTCAACACTGCACTGAGTATAAACAACAGTAAGATATGGGGCAGCTAGTTTATTTGAATCCTATTAAAATTTTGTCTAGTTCTCTGGATGTTTTACAGGAAAGTAGACAAAATTCTGCCCATGTTTGTGAGCTGAACAATCTTAGCATTTTGTTTATTGAACATTTGGAACTTTATTGTGTGACATTATTTAAAAAATGTGAACATTTCTTTTACTTTTAGATTTTGTTCCAAAAATTAAAATGCACCTTTACTTTGTTTCTATATTAAAAATTTTAAGATAAAGCACTTTTGCCATAACCAAATAATAATAAACTTTTTCAGATCTTCTAATTTTAATAAATTGATATTTTCTAGTGTAAGTTCAGTGCCAAAATTGCCACATGTGCAACATTGTTCTCAAATTTTCAAGATCTAATAGATTCAAACTTCTAAGTTAAAAAAAAAAAAGTTTATACATGTTTAAATTGGAGAATAAATAAATACTTACAATTCACAATTATTTCTAACATTGATGTCTCACTTATGTTGAATAAAAAGTGCAGTTTATTCTAAACAGCCTAATTTGATTAAGGGTTGCTAAAAATTGTTAGGTTTCCCACATTCTAAAAATGTGTTATAAATCTTTTGTGTAGGCTCATGGGTTGTCAGGATTTACTAGAAGATGTTCCAGGACGACTACCAAGGCGAGATCAAGGACCTCATATATCCAGTCCTGGTGACTTACGTAGTTTTGTGCGAGCAACTGGAAAAGGATTAACTGGCAGAGGTTCTTCAAAATCATACAGTATTAAAGAAGAGACATCTAGTAAGATTATGTTTATTGTGTATGTGTGCATGTGAGAAAGGGGGAGAGAATCGAATTCCAATCTTTTTATACCAATGTTTATAAGGTTCATCATATAAAGTAATCAGGCAAAAAATATAAAGGTTAAAAAAAAAATGACTTGTAGAATTCTGGTAAAAAATTCACTTCAAGTAGTTTTCATTGTATAAGCTTATTAAATGTGACTTTGTGGGATTAATTCTAAAATAATTAGCAGTTGCAGATTATGGCATGTATGAATTATTAATTTTTAAAAATGGATAAATTTAAGCAAATTGTATGCTAAATAATTACTATGGTAGAATCTTATGAACAAGCTAGTATAATTGTAATATGTATTACTTTTTTGAGTTATCGTATTTTTGTATTTTAAAATTTCTTTTCACTACATCCATAACTATTTTTTTCTTATTAAATCTCCATACTCAGTGTATGTTTTATAGATACTGCATTTTATGGGCATTCATAGCTGCCAACTTGTAGGATTTTTTCATACAATGTACAAATTTTATATTGTTTGTACAGTTGTATTAATCATAAGGGAAATCATATAAATTTTTTGTGAAACCTCTAAAATATGCATTTCTGCAAACATTGAACAACCGTGAAATGTGTACTTCCTACATAGCCCAGCTGCTGTTTTTTTAATTCTTTTAGGCACAGTGTGAATTTTTTAATACATACACTTGAAATATTCTGTAAGTTTTGAGTAATTTTCAAGCTAACAGTTAGTTGAGTAGGAAACATTTTGGTCACTCTCCCTAATAGCACAGTTGATCACAAAAGAGTTGCTGTGATGTCACACGACTGTCATGAACTAGTCACATTGTGACTTTTGAGTGATGCGACTTTACTGTGTAGTCACTGTGATGCTTTATTTGTGACCACTGACATGGTGACGTCACTGTGAAGCCATCTTGTGATTTCTGTGGGACCGGTCACTAAGTGACTCCATTGTGATTTCACTGCTCGAGTGTTTTGTGCTTGTTGTGACTTTTTAAATTAACATTTTTTTTTTTCAGTTATTCCAATTGTTAAACATTTATTAAATCCATTGTGATTTCACTGCTCAAGTGTTTTGTAACTACTGGTTGTTGTGACTTTTTAAATTAACATTTTTTTCAGTTATTCCAAATTGTTAAACATTTTATAAATTGTTAAACATTTATTGAATCCAAAAAGACTTTATAAAGCAATCATAGAGAGATGGGCGTGGCATAGAACATAGAATGTTTGTCTAGGAACTAGTAGATTGAGTTTTTGGGTCTTGAGCAGGTTCTGATTTTTATCTGGAAAATGTTGGAGCTCCCATCTTCCGTTATTGTCCGAAAATTATTTTTTGTGCATTTGACTCGCATGATTGTCACATCGCGACGCCACTGTGGGCAGATGGACTGTATCGTTACCCTACAATGGCGATTGTTTGTTACTCTAATGTCTCTGTGTTGTGTGAATGCATTTTGGTCACTGGGAATAGTTGTGCTAATAGGACTATAGTAAAGTCATAATTATTTCGAATTATTTTCAATCAAAATTTTGACATTTTGTATGATTTTATTTTGCTGCATAATCCCAGAAAGCAGTGGGGGAGCCCCCCCCCCCCAAAAAAAAAAAAAAAAAAAAAAAAACCAACAATAATGCCATATAGTTAAATTGTACTAATTTGAAAATTGAAAAGTTAGCAACTATAGATATTTTGTTAGTTAGATTATATTTTAATGTAACTTTTGTTTGAGTTCTATTCAAGTCAAATAATTTTGTTATAAATAGCAAAGGTTTGTTGTTAGTTTTATGTGTCACGGAAACAACTATTTGAACATTAATTTGAATCTGGCAATATTGACAGCAATGCTATGACATCATATTTATGTTTATTTATTTATATGATTATTTTCCCTCCCTTTCTAACAGATGAAATCATGGCGGTACTGAAGCTGGATAATGTTCAAGTTGCTCAAACAATGTGGAAACAGTGTAGCCAGCAAGCTTGGGATCAACGTTTCAGTATTGAACTTGATAGGGTAATGCTATAATTTGTGTTAACTTGTAAATTTCAAATTTGTAAAATTATTTTTAAGTGTTTTTTTTTTTTTTAGTTTTCTCTGCACCTTTGCTGTTTAATTAGTGTCTGACAATCATTATTTTAGAGCATTCTTTATTTTCCTTCTTATAGTCTACTCCTTGTGTTAACTCCTTGACTTGACTGTAACGAAGCATGTGACCCAAAATGTAACGTAATAAATAGACTTTCTCATGTATCTGTGTTGACATCCGTTCAGTTTTAGCATATTTTGTATTGATAAATGGTTCAGGGGGAAAAAGTATTCAGTCCATACCTCATAAACAGTTTAGCTATTCTTAAAAACCTGAAATAAAGAATCTTACACGACATACACGTAGTAGTTTGCATTACATCTCAAGATTTAAACTAGTTGTCATGTACTTTAAACATTCACTTTTTAAAAAGAAATTCTTCTTTTTATTTCAATGTCAACTGGTCCCTGAGCCATATTTACTAAAAATTTTTGAGTACTGATATTTACATTTTTCTTTTTTTTTTTATCTTAATCATTAACCTAAGTTATATTTTAAGGTTTAATACTAGTTGAAATTTATAATTCTGTGTAGCAAAAGTATTAGTTTCTTTCTAGTGCAATTGCATTTTACTTTAAGTTTTACTTATTTACTAATTCTGAATCGTTTCTTTTTGTTAATATTATCGTGTATCTCCCTACCCCTTAAATTATAGTAAAAGAAATGAAATTTGAACACAAACCTCTGGGTCTATGAGACCTGTAAATTTAAGAAGGCCTGAATTATTTTTGAAAGAATCAGTGTTTTTAAAATTATTGAATCATTTTTTTTAAAGCATCAAGTGAAACATACACAAAAGCTGGTGGTTAAAGACAAAAAGAAGCAAACTTTTTATGAAACACAATGCTTCTGTGCTGATGAAGAAGGGATTTTTGCATCTCTTGAAATACATATACAGTTTTTTTTAACTAATCAGGGTGTCTGCCAGTCAGGAAAATCAGGAAAGTCTCGAAAAAGCCAAGAAAATTAGAAATAGGTCAGGAAAGTCTAGAAGAAGACTGGAAAATGTAAAATGGGTCAGGAAAAGTCACAAAAAAAAAAAAATTTTTCTTTGTATATCCCCCCCCCCCTTTTTTTTTGTTAAGTTCCAAAAAATGAAAAAGCCCAATAAAATTGGTTTATATTTAGGGAGAAAGAATTAGTCAGAATATTTGTGGAATTTGCAATGGAATTCATATCTGTTCTGCATTCTGCAGTGAGGAGTTGCTTGTGATAGTAGGGTCAAAAGCTATTCAGTTATAATCAGCAATAGAATTTCTTTCTGGATTGAAAGTTTATTAGACCAAAAGATAAATATTTATGTTTGAAATTAAAAATATAAGATTAGACACAGATGTCAACAAGATGTCAGAAATTATAGCAGAATATTTAACTACAAAAACTGAGGGATTCTATTGAAGGATTTCTCACAGTAAAATGTGTAGAGAGTATGGATTTTTTTTAAGAGTTCCCAAAAGTCTCTTAAAAAATCAGGAAAATGACTTTCAGAAATTTAGTAGACCCCGTAAGTGTTTTGTGCAAAATTTTGCTTACATATTTTATTATTCTTTTCCGACCTATTTATTCTTTCTGTTTATTAATAACTCTTGAACTTTAGTCTAGAGAACTAGAAATACAAGTATACTGGCGAGACTGGCGTTCAATGTGTGCTGTGAAATTTTTACGGCTGGAAGAATTCATTGATGACAACAGGCATGGCATAGCTCTGCATATGGAGCCACAAGGTTTACTGTTTGCAGAGGTAAAGTTTCTTCTCTGTTTTTTGATACTTTAATGTGAAATTTATAGCTGATTGTGTTCCTTTTTTTGTTGTATAAATTTATGTATATGTTCAAATAAATTAGCTATTGCAGAGATGCCAACTACTATGGGTTCTCCCCAGTTTCTATGGAGTTTTTTTTTTGAAAATTTGATTTACTACAGACTATGGAGAAAGTGTATATTTTTACAGAAATTTAAATGTAATTGATTTATTCTAGAGTTATTTTAAGCTATGTTCTTTTAGTAAGCTTAAGGAAAAGAAACAAAAAAATGAGTTATTGCACATCACAAGTCGAAAAACAAACAATTATAGGTTGCAATTGACGCCGAATTTGTAATCAGTGTCGGCTGAGGAGAAAAAGTGTTGAGCCTGGACTTCTCTGGAGCCTCTTTTCTTTCCCCACCCCTCTCTCATGTTTTAAGCTTTTCTCTCTTCTGATTTCGTTTTCAGGCCACGCTAAACTGGGAAGGCTTGGTGGATAGATTCCATTCTAATGGAACAACGAAGTGTGTTTGTCGGAGCGTATTTTTATGTTCTCGACAGGGCCGTATTTAAGGGGGCCAGGTTGTCCCGGCCCCCTCTAAAGATGTAAACTTGCTATTAAAAAACAGCTATTTTAAAATATTTGTATTAGCTTTAGTTACAAAAAGATTTAAAATACCTCATCTCCCCCTTCCCCAAAATGGAAACACATATACGCTCCTGGTTTTCAATAGATTGTTACTATCACGCTTTCCTGAAAAATTTGTATGTGAGTGAATTTTCATCGCTGTAGTGTTGTGTAGTTAGTTATTATTTTTATGTATATATATGATTATTTTAGTATGTTTATATAAAATTTGATGCATTATCCTCCCCATGATGAGTTGTGTTTTCCCAAAAGTATAATTAAGGCATTTTTTATTTATATTTATTAAGATCATTTTTAATAGGGTATAGTTAAACTCCCCCCCCCCCCCCAAGATTTATATATATATATATAAACCCCTAAATTTTTGCCTATGTGACTACTGCCAACAAACATCAAAAACTACTGAGGGTTGGCATCTCTACTATTACAATTTGATTAAAAGTGATATGAATAGATATTTTAGTTCGTACATTCCAATAGGTAGTACTTCTTCATATTTTTACTTGTAGATTTCTGTGCATTTTTCATTTGTCATGTTATGCATTTAAATAAAGAAAACCACACAGCTTAAAACATGTCTTTAAATGTTATTTCTTTTTATAATGAAGATAAGCATGTTTTCCATCTAAAATATTTGTTATATTAGTAGAGATATAACCTTTAGCTCTGGAATAAGTAATGTGTTTGAATAGTGTTAATATTTTAAGATATTTAGTTTAATTTCCATGTGAGATATTGAAACTTGGTTACTTAAAAATATTCATTCACTTTTATTACAGTTCTATAAACTCTATTTTTCTTTGATTTCTTACTTTTTTATTATTGTACAGTAATCATCCATCTTTGCAGGTCAAATTCTTAAATCCAATGATTTCAAGAAAGCCAAAATTACAGCGTCAACGAAAACTATTTAAGCATAAAGGTAAAATTTCAATTTACTTGTAAAACGACAAGTTATATTACTCAGATAAATTATCATTGATGGTAATTTGGAAGTATAGAAATTAAGATGCACTACAGAAAGAAACATTTTATACATACTTCTGTCCATTGTTATTATTTTTCTTGAATGAATTTTATTTAAATAAAAAATTTAATAGATTTTTTTACCTATAATTTTTGTGTACTGAAATTATTTCTACTAAATTTCTTAAAGGTAGTTAATTAGCTTTGGCTCTTTATCTATAGGTAAAAATTTCTTGCGTCCTGGGCAAATGAACATCAATGTCGCTACCTGGGGAAGATTAATGAAAAGGGCTATGCCACAAGCATGTTCTGATCAGTCCACTACGTTAAGCCCTCCTACCTGCTTAATAGCTCCTGGTAAGTTCAATTCTGACTTTTAATTGATTAGAAAACGTTTTTAAGGCATTATATTATGACAGTACTTGTCTTTTATACTATTCACCATTTTCACCAATATATTTTTTTGGCTATTTTCTGATGAGGACACCATATTTTATCCAGTGAAAATAAAAATATCAAACTTTTTTTACAAATTAATTTTTCCCAATTATTTTATATTTTAGTTTGATGATCTTATCTTTTTATTCTAACATCACAGTCTGATATAGCTTACATGCTTTGTTTAATTTTGAAAGCAGTTGCCTTTTTTAAATCAATAAATGCAACTTACATACACTCAATAATAATTCTAATAAAATTTTGTTAATAAATTGGTGCAATTATGTTTTTCATTTCCTGTCTAAGTACTGCAGATGTTATTTCAAAACATTCCTTTTAGTCATTAATAAAAAGTTTTTGTCAGATTCATTTGAAAAAGTTTAATTATGTGTATGTGACAATTATTAATGTTTTCACCATTAATTCATTTATCATTTTTTCTTTTATCTTTTTCTATAGTTATTTTATGTTTTATATTATGAAATCTTATAAATGTGTCTCCTGATAGCTCTAATTATAGCTTTTCTTTTGAACTTTTAGCTTCAAACAAGAATCGACCATTAGACAGCATTGTGACAAAACTTGATTTTGATGCAACCCTAAGGGAAGAACAGGATAAAAATTCAGATCGTAGATTGTCAACTGATCAGGGATCTGCTCTCTTGGAACTGGACGTAAAAGTAATATTTGTTCTTACTGAATTTTTATTCTGTTTATTAACTATTGAAATAGTTTAAGCTTTTAACTATTAAAATTATTCAAGTTCTTGATTAATTGTTCTTCATTGTATGATTTTATAAAACAGTTTAACAAGTATATGTTTTTCTAGGTAATGTCTAGCAAAGAATTTTCTTGAATATAGGGGTTAAAAAATGCTGCTCCACTCCTTTATTAAGGTCCTATATTAAGCTTATTTAAATTAAACAAAAGATAAACCTTTAAGTGTATTTAAGTTAAATTTAATGTAGCAAAAACCTACATTTACTTATTTCAATCCATAAATGAACAGTCTTAACAGTATTTTTTTCATGCTAATTAATAGTACTGTTAATTTAGAGGAATTGTAAATTACTGAAATTATTTTCAGATATTTTTAATAGTCATACAAACATTGTTAATACTGTTAATTAATTAATTATAATGTAAATATAAGTTTGGTGTCTTTTAATATATTTGTTGTTTTTAATTCATCACTGAAAAGGAAGTGAAGTTATTTAACCTTATAATGCATATTTCTTTTCTTTTCTTTTCTTTTTTTTTTTTTTTTAAACTTACTTTCTCTTAAAAGCACACATTCATTTTCCTTTATGAAGAAGACAAAAGAAAAAAAATTAAACCATCATTTAAAAAAGTTAAGCTTTAATTTTCACACCTTTTTAATAAAATTTTATTTTGCTGCAAAATACTTATTTTTTGATGCATATTACCATGTAGCTACAATTTTTTTAAAAATGTTAAGGAAGAGAATTTGTTTCTGTAGCTGTTTTGACATAATGATGCATTGTAGGGTTAAAAGGTTAAAATTTTGTAGGAAAAAGGAGGTAGATGTACAGATTAGTATTTCTCACCTCTTTATGTCTGCAGACCAGCAGAAATAGAAAAAGTGTTTTATGGACCAGCTTCAGCCAAAAGTGATAAATATTTTATAAACGTATATTTTATTAATTAAATCAATTGCTGTACAGAAAAAAATATTAGTTAGTATGACATTTGTTGCTGATTATTTTTAATAAATCTGATATTGTGGACCAGCAGTGAAGTCTCACAGACCAGTGGTTGGGTAACACTGTCCTAAATCATTGATTAACTAATGAAAATAAAACTTAGTAAGTGAAAAAAGATTTTATGTGTGATATATGTACATTTACTTATAGTATATTTTTTCCCTTTCTAGTCTGCCCTGGGTGAGTTTGACTTCTTAGGATCTGAAATATATCCTCCCAATTCTCATATTAAAGAATTCTCTGAAAATGACTTTCCAAGTCCTGAAAGGTATAGTCATAATTCTCACATTAAGGAATGTCTGACTGAGAGTGACTTAATAGTGAACAACCGAATTCGTCACTCTCCTACTCCTGAACCTTTAGTTGAAATGCCTGAAGATGAACAAGGAAGGCTTGTGACACGGCTTCCTCCCCAACTCCAAGAAGCTGAGAGGTAAATCATTAAAAATAAAGATTATTGTCAGGTTGCAGTTCTTGACTAGAAACCATCTTGCTAATGAACATTTTAAAAATAGTAATATTTTAATAATTGGATTGTTTGTATTGTTTATAATTTTTTACTTATTTCTTTGTAAGCATAAGAAAAATACACTTCCAAATGTATTATTTTCTTGTATTTTGCAAAGCCCTTAAAAGTCTTGATGTTATTAAATTTTGTTTTAGTGTTAAAACTGGCCTTTGTATAGAAAACTTCCAGTTTATCAGTCTTCTGGGCAGAGGTCATTTTGGAAAAGTAAGTTCTTTTGTGTGTGTGTGCACAAATGTGTGTGTGTTTATCAAGAATAGTGAATTGAAAGCTTTATTTTTACTTGTAGTTATTTAGAAAGGCTAAATTGACTTAATTTGGCATATTTTTGTAAAAGAAATGCAGTATAATTTAATTGCAAAAGGCAAAGTTAAAATTTTTTTAGGGAAATGTTATGTATTACATTCTATTATATGATTAGCATATATTTGAAAGACTTTCCAGCCCAACCAATGATAGCAAACTTTTGCTTTGTGTGCCAACTAATATCTTACGTTAAATTGTATCACTTTGGCATAAAGGAAATTTGCCTACTGCTTTATTCTTCTGAAAGCCAGGTAGTCTTTCTGTTTTGCCTAACCTTTTTAATGCTCTGAAAAAATAACATAGAAAAATCGTTACATCAATATAGTATGTAAAAGTGGAAATAATGTGATGGTATAGTGAAGAAAAGAGTGGAAAACAGTATTGAGTAATTCCATTGTGATTAACGTAACATTTGTTACTGAAAATGTAAATGTTTGTAGGCTGATTACTTAAAAATAAATAAGATAACGTTTTCAGCTTTACAATTATGTATTCTAAGATCATAAATAAAGACATAATAGTTTAATTTCGAATTTTATTAAAACACTGGTCATTTTTAGTATGACTAACATAGCAGTTTTGATGTGACTAATTTAACATATTAACACCCAATGTTACAAAAGTCACAATTCTTAAATTACCAGAATGACCAGTATGTAATTTAAGTATCAAAATATAAATAATTATTATTTAATTATCCTATCCCGCATGCTGTAAAACTTAGATTAATGAAAAAAAAATCTCAACATCATTTACTTTTCTTTAGAAGATCACACCTGTTAGATAAATAATTCAAACAAAGTGAATGATTTACAGCTAACTTCATGTAAACTGAGAATTTTGGAATTTTACTATGCCATTTAAGTCTACAAGCTGAAAAACACAATTCTTCTCTCATTTTAATGATAATGATTAATTTGTGTTTTTAAATTTTGATTACTTTTTATGAGAATTTATGCTTTAGATTTTGTGTTTACATAACTGAAAAAATATATATTCTCAAAGTACCCATACCCTTTCTAAAGGTTCTTATACAGTGCAGCTAGAAATTCAAGTTTAATTCATTCCTTGACCAAATTAATTGGTTAAAATACTTATATCTCATTCGATTTTCCCCATAGAAATTACTGATATTCGATTAATTTTCATCAGATACACAATAAATTCTCCAATATATATAATGATGTATCTATGTCAAATGTATATTTGTATTTAACAGTAAAAAAACACAGTTGAAAGTGTTGTGTGAGTCATTTAACTGGTAGCAGGGGTCGCGCTGTTGATCGCCAACGTCGCAAATTGTAATAATAAAATTAGTTTAGCGAAAGAAAATACGATTTGGCGAAAATAATAGCAATTGCATTTCTTAATGATGCCTGGTAAAATCTAATTTGGCGAATGGATTGGCGAATCTTTAAAAAAAAAAAGCCAGCGCGACCTCTGACTTGTAGCATTAATATTTCTTTTCTTTTCACTTCACTTTTGTTTGATTCAACTTCACGCTTTCACTTATAAATAGTTCCGATCACGAATTCCAATTTCTATTTCATGTTAAATAATCAACACAATAATGACTCATATCTGAAATTGTATGTTTAGGGCACCCATGTCTGCATATGTAAATTACGTACACATTGCTAATATGTGCACTGTATCTTTGTCTATGTCTGTGATTAACATAATTCTTTTTCTTTTCAGGTTATTTTAAGCAAGTTTAAAAACACGAATGAGTACTTTGCTATCAAAGCTTTAAAGAAAGGTGACATTCTTGCAAGGGACGAAGTGGAAAGTGTTATGTCTGAAAGAAGAATTTTCAAAATAGCAAATTCTGTTCGTCATCCATTTTTAGTGAATCTCTTTGCTTGCTTTCAAACACCGGTAAGTGCATCCATCTATTAGTGTTTTTGTACACTTGACAAAAGTGGGAAATGTATTTGCTTAAGAATCGTAAGTTATTTCTGAGGAGAGCTGTTTCATACATACATGTTCCCATACATACTTTATTTGCAAAGTACACTAGATATATCAAGTTGACTTTTAGCACTTTGAGGCTTGAGCATCATTCAGGTTGTTTTCGATGAAACAAACAGCCCAACAGTCTCTTGGGGTCAATTTTTAACTGTCTGAGCTATAAAAGTACTGACTATATGTATTTGCTGTCTTTTCAAATATTATCTTCGAACGTTTTAGTTACTAAATATATACAAGACTAGGGGCCAAGGCCCCCAGACTCGCTACGCTCGCTTTTCGTATGAGGCATTCGGCCCCTAATAAGGCTTATTTGTAAAAAAAACATAATTTCAACAGACAAAACCCGGAGATTGGATCAGATAGAATGTTACTGAGCTACACATTGCTTGGTTCTTGCATGTTCAATGGTACATAAAAATTTAAACTTAACACTACAGTAGACCCCCTCCCCCTCATAACACGGAAGATATTTTGTTATGGGAATCCGTGTTGTACGGGTCCTGAGCTAAACTACACCTGGAGTGCGGACTACGCTTATAATCGCTGGAAAAATTATTTGCACTCCTCAGAAACACAATGATATTTAATGTTGCCATTCAAAAGTTATATTAATTAGGAGCTAAAGCATAATAAAATCAGAACATCTGTTTCAGCTGTATTTTTAATAATGTAAAACCTATTGGACACCTTGCGAATTTGCCACCCATGGCGATTTTTCATTATTTGGCGACTTGCGTACATGTAAAGTTAATAAAAGCTATGGAATAGGTAGGATAGCTAGCCACCAATGGCGACTTTTCATTATTTGGCGATTTACACATGCTCACGACCTATAATTACTGTTCATTTAAGGTTACCGGAAAACCGTTATCCATATTTTCATTTACATAATCATTTGCAGATTGGCGTACTTAGCACCACGAATTATACCATCTCGTCGCGCTAGCAAATATCCAAAGGGTACTGTAACTGCTATAATGGCATAGTTAACGCCGCCAAATATTTCTACTGGTAGCAAATAATCCAGCTGGACGAGAACTGGCTTTAAAATAATCTGCATTTTAATTATTTTTCATTTTCAAGATATTAGTTATTCTGTTTTGGAAAAATGAATAATCGCTAATTCTAAACTCCTGTTGTCTAAGCGAACTTACTATTTGAAAATTGTCAACTTTGCGTAACACATTTTGAGTTACTTATTTCATATAGTTTTTATTTTGGCGTAAAATGGGCGTAATTCTAACTCATGTTTGTAAATTTCACGCGATTCTAGATACTTTGAAACGCTTTGTTGCAAAGGAATGAATGATTTTATGCCAAATCTGGCAACCATTATGTTTATTTTTTCAGTTTTTTATTAATATCTTCTAAAATAATTCGATTTTTGAAATTTAAGTCAGCTTTGCAGGTTCCTCGGAATTTTTCGAATCTGTGGGCACCTTAGTCGAAACTCAAATCCCTACGGTTTAGGAGGAGATACGCTGACAAGCTTTTGACAGGGCCCTTACTTTTTTTTAGTCTAGAGAGATAGCAGAACTAAACAGAATTAAGTGTATGAAGCTATCTTGAATTGAGTTATTTTTAAACACTCAGCAGGCAGAGCAAATTTTACTAAATAATGTTTGTTTACAAATAAACCCTATTTTCAAGTATTTGTACAACATTTAGGTAAATTTTTATTAAGTCTAAAATTTTAAGCTAAAATGTTTTTTTTATGTAGAACACTAAAAAAAAAAAACTTCAAATGTGCTTTTTTCAGCAATTTCTTTGTAAATGTTGATTCTTAGATTCTTACTGCTTTTAAATAGTTCCCTTTGCCCTATATCAAAATATACATCTTTTAAGAATTTAAAAAAAAAAAAATCACTAAAAGCTCCAAAACCCCTCAGCCTACAGGTAGATATGCAGTTGTAAAGCTCAGACCTCAAAGTGCTAGGAAGACTATCTTTGAATCTTGTGTCAACTCCAGGGGTGTAGCCAGAAATTTCTAATGGGGGGCGGGGCTGGTTACGACTACTACAACTCACATATATGCATACATGTGTGTGATAAGGGAGTGAAGGATATACATTTTGTATGGCAAAAAATTCCTCATGGGGGGAGGGTTATGACCCCCCTAACCTTTCCTTGGCTATGCCCCTGGTCAACTCAATAAACTTTTAGCTTTATATATTGCATGGAATAATAAAAATCTTCATTTAGTTAATTGTGAGTAATCACTACTTTGTATTTTATTAACCATTTAATCTCCATTTTACTAAAAGGAGATTTAAACGCTGACATTTTTCGTATTGCTCTTGGAAAAATGCTAGTATTTTGAATGCATTCAAACCAACTCAGTAGTGGGAGCTAAATAACTGCCTATTGTGCAGCCACATTTCATATTATTTTAAATTTTTGTTGATTTTATGTAATGCACACAAAAGAGTAGATAAGAGAGAGTAAGACTTTTTTTTTTTCTGAAGGTTGTTATGGCTTTTTTAATGCTTAATATGAATAAAATAAAATACTACAAAAGTTTTAATTTCAAGCATGCACAGATTTGTAAAAGTGAAATTTTACATTGAAATTCATGGTACATATATGCCGATTTTCATTCTATGTTTTTTCCCTTTTAGAGTCATGTTTGCTTTGTAATGGAATATGCTTGTGGTGGTGATTTAATGATGCACATTCATACAGATACTTTCCAGGAACCAAGGGCTGTATTCTATGCAGCTTGTATAGTTTTAGGTCTGCAGTTTCTACATGAGAATAAAATAATCTATAGGTAATTTCTGTAGACTTTGTTAACTTACTGGAATTTTCCAGCAGTATTTAGCATTTTTTAAAAAACATTTCATACTACTATATAAAGTTACTATAAAACTTATAGATCCATTTTGTGACCGTATGCCAAGACATGGATCTCTCTTATTGTATTAATTAGAACAGTTTTTCATTGTATTTGGAATAAATTTTTTACTTTAGAATTAGTAACACTTTTAGTGATTTATCTTATCAATTCAAAGACTTAAGTATTTTTTAAAGTTGTTTTTAAAAGAACTTTTAAGCATAATTAAAATAAATTAATCCATTCAGTACATAGTACGGATAGATAACACACACACTACTTAAGTTGAGTAAAGCATATTTCTAGTTTTAAATATACACAGTTTCAAGTGTGTAACAGTTAAATTAATTGAAAAATATTCCAACTTTTTTTTTTACTTGATTGTACAATGCTTGCCAAAGAATATTCAGCAATACTGCTCATTACATTGAACAACAGTCACTCAACATTGAGTGACTGTCTCAATCACTTTTATATGGTAATTGATAATTTTTACATGTATCTGTTTAGTGCCAGTTTGCAGCTATGCATTTAACTGAGGATTTATAATTCAGTGTAAAGAAACAATTAAAAGTGGGCTTTGAGTAAATGCTGATTTTTCGCAGTACTGGCTTTAAAGATGTGAGAAATTTATTGTTTGCATACTTCTGTATGTTTGAGATTTTTAAAAATAGGGATAAATCTTATAACTGAAAGTCATTCCAAAAATCACTCAAATCAGAAAATGAGAATTTTTCAAAAATTATTAAAAACTTAAAAACATACAAATTCACAGATTTTCAAGAACTTTCTTGAGTTTATTAGAGTTGTTAGACTTTAAATTATGTTAACTGTTCTATTTTATCTACATTCAATTTAAGTAGTACATTACACCAGAAAATAATGTATATATATATATGAATAAAGTTGCTTTAGCAAGAAACAAAGTTTAGTTCTCTTAAATGTACTATGTTTGTAATATATTAATTGAAGATTAAATAATCCTAAAATATAGTTACATTTATAACTTGCTCAACAATTCTGGTTGTACCACTCAATAATAAAACTTTCGATGTCATTACTCCAACAAGGCTTAAAAGTTATGCTTGAAAACCAGTAAAATCCATGCTGTTGGTACAATAATCGGCATGAATTTTTTTATAATTGTGTAAAAAATATTGAAAACAATCTGCACTACTTTAAAAAATCTGCAGATTCACACATTCCCTGATCAATTATCAATATTTATTAATATTTTGCCATTTTTAACTGCAGGAAATTGCTCAATTGATGTAGATAAGTTAAAATCTATTGCTGGTTCATCATTGAGAAAGTGATTTACGATTTTTGCAGTTCATGAAAGTCTACTCAGAAAATGCAATTAAATTAACATCTTTGGGCTGTTTTGGTTGTAAATTTACAGAAATGCATTAAAAAATATAAGGGGGAAAAAGTACTACTTTAAAAGTCTGAAAAATCCATCCTTTTCTCAATTTTTAACTTCAGAAAGTTGCTCTGATTCAATAAAACAGTTATTTGAAAAAGCTTCTCGAAATTTTCCAGATTATCATTTGCATGAAGTCTTAAAAAAAATTAATTTAACAACTTAAGTGGCAACAATATAACTTTGGTAGTTGTAATAGTAAAATTAATATGGAGTTATATATTTTAAGTGGACACAGATTAAATGCATTGAGTGTAGACATATTTTTGGAAAATATTTTTTCTATTACTTATTGTAATTGCCTCCATAACAGGTATTATCTTCTAGTTGAACATAATGAACATCAACATTTCCATATACTTTTAATATGAAGAGACATAATCTTGCTCACCATTCTGTTGCTATTCATTGGCTGTTTTTTTTGGTAACAGTGACTTCACTATTTCATTTGAATGGAAAAAGGTATATCTATAAGGGTACATTCAAACACAGGAAAAGAAAAAGAAAATTATGCAGTTTTTGTACTGGCAGATTAAATTTTCCCGAATGAATGATTGTTGCTTGTACACTTTTGATTTTTAAAAGCTAACTCAAGTTGAAATGTTTCCTTTTCAGAGATCTCAAACTTGACAATCTTCTGTTAGATTCAGAAGGATATGTAAAAATAGCTGATTTTGGCTTGTGTAAAGAAGGTATGGGCTATGGTGATCGCACAGGAACCTTCTGCGGAACTCCTGAGTTTCTAGCACCTGAAGTTTTGACTGAAACGTCCTACACAAGAGCTGTTGACTGGTGGGGATTAGGTGTTTTAATTTATGAAATGCTGGTTGGAGAGGTGAGTTTAAACAGAAGCAGTAAATAAATTTATTAAATATTAAAGGGTTACATTTGGTTTCACTACCTATTTTAGTTAACTTAAAAAAAATATTCTTTGTTAAACATAGCTGTATTATATGGCAGTAAATGCAGGTTTTGTGTTGAGTTGATAAAACTTTGAAATCATTTTTATTTTTTAAAGGGGGGGGGGGAGCAGCTGTATGTTGTTGCTTTACTTTCGTAAGTGTACTTAACAACAAAATATTTTGCTATCATGACTCGACTGAAATTACATTTGGCAAATTATCTGTTATTAAAATTCTTAGTATTGTACTGCTATTTTCTCAGCTATACTTTTTCTGAAACAATACACCAAGTATTATAAAAAAAATGTGTGAATGAAATGAAAATATATGTGATTAGGTACAACTTTGTTGATTTTGTCCAAGTAATTATATACTTTTTAAATAAAGCACATTTAATAATTACCCACTGCTCACTGAAATCATTTCTAATTTATTATTAGTTAATTGTTCATTCAAAATTTATAATTAAAGTTATAAACACACACTACCTATAAAATGAATTTACTTACAAATTACTTAATAGGCATTCCAAAAAATTATTGCAATTTTTGGACGGAGCAATTGAACATTCAATTTTCTTGCCAGGGAGTAATATCGGGAGTGCATTTTTGGTCAAATTCTTCCACTAATACATGTTATTCATAAGTGCTTTCAAACAGAACTACAAAGTCTTTAAAAAAGTACAGAGGTAAATCATTCGTGGTCACTGGCCATTCTCATATGATTGACAATAGTATACATGCTCAGCCCAGTTTTTTTTCGTCAGGCTGAAAAAATGTTTCTATCCTATTGAGATTGATAACATTAATTAGCAGATGAACAATAGAGTTCAGAATGCTTATTTTTAGTTTTGGGAATAGAGTCGCTAGTGATTATCAGTTGATTGTTGCTACAACAAATGATGGGTAAGCATGTGTTTGTCTCAACCGTGGTTGCAATATTCCAGATGTGAAAGTTTCAGCAGAGCGAGATAATTTGCTGCTTTGTGTATTTTCTATGCCCCCGCTCCTCCCCCTCCATCTTTTTTAGAATTTTTTATTTTCACATGTTTACAGGTTACAATTTTTAATTTTATTAACCTGCAGTTTTAATACACATTTATGTTAATTTCTGTTCTTGGTAGATTTTATCGTCAGCTGATTTTGATAAACCAGTGATTTTATTTATTAAGCAGTGGGTACTGTACTTACTTTCAAAATTAGAACCTATAGTGATTTACTGGTTAATATATTGCCTTTCACAGATATTTTAAATAAATTTCTGTATAAAAAAGGAATCTAGCATACTGTATTAATCTGCATTTAGTTTGAAAACACATTCATTGCTGTTGTAATGCCTTGTTTAGTACACATTACTTTAGGAATG
This sequence comes from Cheiracanthium punctorium, assembly GCA_038373885.1. Lineage (NCBI taxonomy): Eukaryota > Metazoa > Arthropoda > Arachnida > Araneae > Cheiracanthiidae > Cheiracanthium > Cheiracanthium punctorium. The sequence continues at coordinate 1,975,834 of JAWZYV010015215.1, forward strand.
CTATTCTGTTTAATGTGGTGTATGAAAATTAAATCATGTGACAATTTAAAATAAAAATTTTCAACTTTACCTTTATTGTCTCTATAATTTCAGTCACCTTTCCCTGGAGATGATGAAGAAGAAGTATTTGACAGCATTGTTAATGATGAAGTCAGATATCCACCATTTTTATCCCTTGAATCAGTTGCAATTATGAGAAGGGTAAGGCTTTTTCTGTTTTCTTTATTAGAATTTGACACTTGCTTAATATTTTGAAGATATTTTTCATTAAACCAGAACATTTTTCTTTTTCTTTTTTTTGGATATGTAATGTTTTTTGTATGTATTAAATCTTTCGTGTCATTTTAGCTGTTGCGTAAGAATCCAGAAAGACGTTTAGGTGCTAGTGAAAGAGATGCTGAAGATGTCAAGAAACAGGCTTTCTTCAGGGTAAATAAATTTTGTGTGATTGAAACTATAAAAATGGCATGTCTGCTTGTATGTGTATGTGTTCCATAAAATTGGTAGAGATCATTCTAAAAATAGTCTTAAAAAAAATAAAATAAATGATCAAGTTTTAATCTAAAATTATTTATATGTGTGCAACAATAGTAGGATTAAAATTATTAATTTCCCTTGAAGCTATAGAATTATGCTTTATAATTTATGCTACTCTTATCATTTCAGTAAAACATTTTTCCTCTTGAATAATTGAATAGTATTCTTTAATGCCACTGGACAACAGTTTTTCACAAAGTTCATGTACTGAAAGTAAAAATATTTAGTTCATAATGAATTTGACATGATAAACATGAATATCACTATGAGCAAAATGGTTTGGTGGTTGTTTCGGAGTTACATGGGTGCCATGATATAATGAATTGAACTTACTGAAGCTACTAATTTATCAATACTATTTTGATAAATTACTAGCTGCTTACCTTTTCTTTGCATGTTAGGAAACGAATGTTTCCTTACACATATAATTCGAATTAATTCCAGTGATGTGGAATCGAAAATAAAAGCAAAATTATTTGAATCGTGACTAAAAGTAGATGTCATGAGTGCAAATCTGAAATGATTGCGAAATGCTGACACAAAATCTACCTCCATGTCACTGGCAACCTAAAAAGGAAGATCTTTAGGTATGCAGATGAAACTTTTTTCTTTCAAAATGCCTAATTTTTACATCATATAATTCTGTTTTTTAGGTTCAATTTACAGCATAAATATATATAACATAAGTAACATTGCATGATGTTGTCAACTATTGTATGTTATCTTGCATTCGCAAAGCGTGGACAATGCATTAGCACCGTTATGTTGCAGATGACTTTATTGAATTTCACCTAAATTAACAAAACCTACATGAAACAATTGATGCACCATGTACGTTAAAAGCCAAAAATGCACACTGTTTCCGTGAAAATCATGTCGCTTTTACAACTGAAAACGTTCTTGGTGTAACTTCAGTGATAAAGTTTATTATCCTTACTGAACTCGTAATGCAATATCACACTTTTTACATAAAACTGACGTCGTTGACTCACAGTCAATTTGTGTTAAATAAATAACTAATTTCATATTTTATTTTTAACGGATTACAGTAAACCCCTTTATAACACGTGTCTACAGCACGAATTCGTAAAACACTGTGGAAAAATTGCGATCGTTTTCCTGTAACACATTAAAAGAGACTCATACAGCATGGTAAAATGAGGCAGATATTCTGATATTATGACGTTTTAGCTCCTGTAATTAGCATAACTTTTGAATGGCAACACTAAACATAATTGCATTTGCGGAGCGCTAATAAGTTTTGCTGCGATTATACCGCGCAGTCCTCACTCCAGGTGGAGTATAGCGCAGGACCTGTATAACACGGATTCCTCTAACACAGAACATACTTGTATCTATCGTGTTACAGGGAATCTACTGTAGTTCCATAGTGTCAAATTCAATATTTAAAAAAATTCTGGGTTGCCATATTTAGTAATATTTCATCTCACCGTGGTGGCAAATATCCAAACTGTACCAAAATTAAACTTTACAAAATTTTTTAGTATGTATAACCCTCGTAACAACTTTGGTGTTGCCATCTAGAATAGTTTTTTATGACGTGACAACTTATGCTTGCGTATAATTGAACATTTTTTTCATGGATCAATAATCAATACTTCAGGATGAGAATCTCCATGGTAAAAAATAGTCTAAAAAATCTGACACCTGACTGATTAACACAGTGGGGTGACACAAATACGCACCGGACACACGCTCTTACTTATATCCGGAGCAGCACATACGTTAGCATTTATATACTGTTCCGGATAATCTGCCAGCAAACCAGCAAACAATGACGTGAAAATGACGTCTAGATGCAAAAGAAATAAAATGAAAAATATCTAGAATTGCATGAAAACTTCAATTATTTTAAAAGTGGAAATATGTTAAAGTTCTATTTTTCATATTTAATGCGTTTTCACTTTTTCGAGTCTTAAGAGCAGTAGAAATGAGTGGTTTCACTTAATTGTTAAATTTAACAACTTAAGTAGCAACAGTAGATTCCGTTGCTACGGAAACTATAGCAATATTAAAAATAGAACATGAAATGAGTTATTTATGTTTACTTTGTAAGAACTGGTATATTGGCGTAATTAACGCCTCCAGTCGATGGCAAATAGCTAAAACCACAAATTAAACTTGACACTAAAGGGAATACGCAATACCCTGTTTGGCGGAATTTAAAAAACAGTTATCTAGGCTCATGCTAGTGACATCGCTGCATCTCAATTGTGGAATGGAATTAGTAATACATACAGAGTTGCACTGCATTTGAATATTTTTCGCGAGCTTTGCTGAGAAATGTATTGAAGTAGGAATCAACATACATTTTAATTCGTAAAACAAAAATTTTTTAGACAGTATTAATTATGCCTTTCTAACAGCTTCCAGTAAAGGAAAATTCCTAAGCGTTGCTTTATTAAATCAGAATTAATTGTTTATAACAATGCCAACATGCACCATTTTGCTAGAATTTTTAAATTTTTATTTTAGGGAATCATTCGAAGCACTGATTTAACAGCAATCAAATTGGGAAATGGTTATCTGTCACTTACATAATTCGACCGTGAAAAATTAATGTAGGAATCTAATTGAAAAGTAGCAGTATTTTAAATCATCAACTATAACGTGTTTTATTTGTTCTGATGTACAAAATGCGTGAATTTAATTTCTTTTGAAATTTGGCTGGATTCTTTCAAATTAAATTAATTTACTTAATTTAGTGAAAATTCCGAAGATAGATTGCTTAAAATCGCCTTAATAGCTGCTAATAGAAAATTAAAGTTTAACGTCGTATTCTAATAAAACCTACACTTGTTTTTAAAAATACTATTTTGATTCACTCTCAGTAAATTGCGCCAAGCCTAAAACTGTGCAAATCAGTAGAACCTACTACTTTCTTAAAATTGCCATATGAGCCATTTCATTTTTTGCCAAATTAAAAAAATTATAGATATTAGTCTCAGAAATCTCAAAGTCCTTATTTTTTTACATATAAAAAATTTTGCATTCCTGCTCTGATTTCTCATGCACACGATATTTTAATAAAAAAATAACGTAGCAAATATTCTAAACAGATTAAAAAATCATTATTATTTAATATTTACTTTGAGTCGAAATCATTTAATAAAATCGTCAAACATGGTAACCATGATGCTTATTTCTCATTTTTTCACTACAGGTGTTACAATTGTGGTATAATGGAGAGCAAAAATCAGCCTTTTGGGACATGTTTAATCAATATCTCCTAAACTAATCCGAATTTTGAATATTTTAATAGTTATTCTGCTATTCGGGGCGGAGAGGAATCCAAGAAATCTGAGATCATTAAAATCGATCCAGCCATTCTTGAGTTATAAATGGAGTAACTAACCTAACTTTGTTTTATTTATATATAAGAGGCTTGTCAGATTGGCGTATTTAGTACTGCAAAATATTTCTTGCGATTTGAAAACGTGTCCCGTTTAAAAATTCAATTGAAAATAATGCTGGATAATTCATTGCTGAAAAAGCAGCATTGAATTCTTTTTCTGGCAACGTTATATAAAATATGGAATTATTTTGTGCGTGGCTTATGTTTTGCTTGTTAGTCCGTTATTCTGATTGAGTTTTAAAAGGGGTTTTAAACTCGATACATCAAAATGACGTAGATTTCACATGCAAAAACTCAGTTATTTTAAAGTAATTTTATTTATCTTTGTCAGCTGGCAATTTTATCATGCCAAAATTTTTAAGCAGCTGCTATTGAATTGAAAATCCTTCTTTACTTAAAAATTCGTAAAAAAATCTCCTAATTTATATTTCCTCCTCGTTTTTCTTTTAAAAGAGGGCGAAATGTGTGCTCCGTCATTTAACAAAATATCAAAAACTTATGATGGACAGAATTCAAGATGCAACTGTTTTAAAATTACTTTACAAAAATCATCATAAAAATAATTTAAAGAAAAAGATTCCAAAATTCTACAAAATATATTACACAGAACAAACTGTTTTTAAAAGGAAATTTTCTTCTCTATCCAATTATGCAAATATCGTTTTATTGTGAGAGTAATTACTGGCGTCATTGCTTATTTTGCGAGAAAAAATTGCTCCGAGGTGTGTTAGGACATGTCCTAGTGAAGCCATATACAAAATTTGGTGAATCTGCGACCACCCATCTCAACGCTATGTGATCGAAAGACACATGCATAAAAAGATCAGAGGTCACAAACCTACCCACATACATAGCTAGCCAGCCAGCTACATACTTTGTTTACTCTTGGATTTTATTATATAAGATAACGTGTAGCATAATAAACTTTTTTAAATTGAGAAATTCAATAAATAAAAAAGAAATTAATATTATATGGGAAAAGTAAGAATTTGTTTTCCATATTCTTTAGTCACACCATACAGAAAGTTATTGCACAATTCTGTGCAATTCTTTAAAGTAACATATGGTATATTGTGTAGTAGCCTAAAACTTTTCTTATTAAGAAAGTCTTACTTGCTTGCTCGCCAGTTTTTTATTTGACTTTAATAAGTGGACCCGCTGCTTCCTTTGTGAATGAAACAGCGTGCTACAGATTCACTTTCATTAAAGATGTAATTTCATTGCAGTCAAGTTAACTTCATATTTTTATTATTTAAATGTCTGTTAATAAACTAATTTATTAACAATATTATATTCATTTTTTTCTCTCTCCCTTTGCAGAATATTAGGTGGGATGATTTACTGATGCGAAAAGTGAAGCCTCCTTTTGTTCCCATCGTGGTTAGTATATTATTGTAATTTCAGTAATAAATAAATACATATATATGTATATTAAGTCATATAAAAGACAGTGACATTAAATTGAAACTCTTCATCAATAAATAAATTTTAAGATTTTGCTTCACAGAGTGTTAGAAATATTAGTACTATTTCAGTTATGAAACTTATGGGGTGGGGGGAACCCTTCAAATATGCTGTATTTTGCTCAATGGGTCATACTTCAGGAAATTTCACAATGCAATTCTACCTTTTATGAAAGCATCATAACTTGCATTAATTTATCTTTTATTATAGTCTATAGTACAATGTTTAAAAAAGATATACTAAAATTTTTCGATTTCCTGACCTAAGTAATTTATTTTAAATGTAACCCTTTAATGCTACACTTTTGATTTTTGCTTATCAGAATTTTAACGCACAAACCTCTCTCTACCTCTAGTAATAGTAATTTCACTTCTGGAAATTCAGGTTGGGCACCACTGTAACTCTAGGCCTTCTTTCAGTTGATGACAGATAAACACTAGAGTTTACAGAAAACAGTTTATTAAACATCACAAATCACTTCACATACAGTTAAAAGATTCTTTGTATACCAAACTCTCAAGAAAAATAAAACATCATTGCGACAGCAGATTAAACTATAGAACAACAGAAAAGAAAATGATAATGCCATACATCGAAATGCAATTTGTTGCATGAGATCACAGCTTATAATCCCGGGAGCTCAGAAGCAGCATGCAAACACACACAGCGCCACATGGATGCAAATTAAGGTGGTACAAGTATAATTTAAATTGTGCCATGTACTTGTGTATTATTTACATCTGTTGGTGTGTTCATATGAATACATCCAGTGTTTAAGTTATTAAGGTCAAAAACCTTAAAACAGGATTTGAATTTCCAAACTAGATGTCAGTCTATTTTATTCAAACCATTTTTCAATTAAAAATAAAATTCTTTAATTTGTATTTACAGAAAGGTGCTGAAGATGTTAGCAACTTTGATGAAGAGTTCACTTCCGAACGGCCCATACTTACTCCTCCAAAAGATCCACGGCCACTTACAAAAGAAGATCAGGCCCTGTTCAGTGACTTTGCATACATGGCTGATTGGTGCTGACTCAGTGCCTCTGTACATAAATTATACTGACTGTGTATAGTAAATTTTTTGCTTTTCAAGCGAGCCGACTCCGTCCTCCAACTTCTGAGGCCATTTGGACGCCCCGGTGCTGCGGATATGCCTGTGTGTTCATGCAGCTAATCCTCTTGTTGAAGTTGTGCATTTGATGGTGATTCTAATTATTCATGAAACATCTAGACTGTGCTTGTTTCTCAATGCCTTACTCAAGAATGAATTAATGGACATATAGATATGTCTTTTGTGATATCTCAGCACCTAAAATTTCATAGCTACCAAAAGACGGTGCCAAAAGCCATAAGAGCAATGTCCTGCTTTGTTCTTTGTCACTTGTGTCACTAACCATTTGGCCACTCATCACTTGTATAGTTTTGTGTTCTAATTATTAAGAAAACAATAACAAACAAGCAAACAAAAATCCCCTGTATGGTCCAACTTAAAAGGTTTGGTGTAGAGATCAAGTCCACCTAAAATATTTGACATACTTATTAAATGAATACAAATCTTTAGTTTGTGTGTAATTTTCTTTTTCACGTATGTGTTGTTAGTAGCAATATATTTTAGTATTTAAGTTTACAAATTTTATTTTCATCTTTAATTAAACATTTATTCTTCAAACAGTTCTTAGAAACAAATTAGAATTTTTAAGTGTGTGAATGGGATTGGCTACAAGCATAAATTACAGGAAAAAGAAATGTTTTATAGTTTTTAAGGTTTAAGTTTTGTTAAATATAATTTTATCTTGTTGTTACAAATTTTAGCATAATAAATAAATAAATTATGTAGATGTATAAATAATGCATGAATTTTTACATGAAACATAGATTATATTATATTTGCAGATTATTTTACTGCTGTTCATGTATCTATTTTTAAAAATATTTTATTTTGACTAAGAATTTTATGAATATTTATCATGTAAATTTTCTTCCTATATTGAATAATAGCTGTGTATATTAAATGTAAAAATATTCTATAAGTTATATTATGTATTACTTTTTCGGTGTATATACTTGTATCTCAAAATGGGGGGAGGGGGAAGAGAGAGAGAGAGAAAGAGAATTATGCATATAAAAATGAAAGAATACTATTTTTTATTATCTTCATTTTTAAATCATTAAACTGTAAATAGAAAAATATGCATTAATTAACAAATTAAACCTAGTCTGAATTTGAATTACAAAATTTTTGCTGTTTTCTCTTTCAAAATTTCGTTTTACTTAATCCTTTAAGATTGCTACTATCATTGTATTAAACATAGTGTGTCCTTGAAATGATTTCTTAATTAAGCCTTACCAATTATGTGAATCTCATGTTAATCTGCAGAAAGACATCATGTTTTCTTTCTTTCTCTCTATTTTTTAAAAATTATTATTTTAAATAATGCATGCCTTAAAAATATTTAAATGTATACTTAGAATCTACATATGTGAGTGGTTTGAAAATCTATTTTGAATGAAACATCTTTTCACGGTAGATTTAGGAAATGTAAGGATAAAATGACTACAAAGTAAACTAATCTAGTTATTTGCATAAACTCCTACAATTTTTTAAATATGTAATGTAAATTACTATAATTCTATGTGTATATCTCTTATGCTTATTTTATAAGTTCTACTGGCCATATTTGTATTCAAATTTAGGCAAAAAAGTTGTAAATTCTTAAGAACCACTAACCACAGGAAAAGCATATTCATATTTGTAAAATATACCTACATCATATGATACTGTAACAGTTATATGTCTAGTTCTGAGATTTTTTAAATATATATATTTTTTAAACCTTTATTTTGTTTTAAATATCAATTAGCTGTTTAAAATACCTTTTAGTTGCTTGGGTTTTAAGTCCTAACACGCTTTTTAAGAAAGAAAAAGTGGGTGACTTAGTTAATGCTGGTCAGTTGAAGCTTTGATATATAACTTATGATTTTTCATATTTGAAAAAAAAAAAGTTAACATTTTAAAAATCTTTACACAGTACAAAATTTGATTGTGGTGGATTGTTACTTATTTGCCGAAAGGTGCAGACTTTTCTGTGTTATACACTCACACCTTTCGCCCCTTCTGCATACATACATTGTAAAATAAGTTTGATGCATTGACCTTCTGGTTACATTTATGCCAGAGTTACATAAGGATATTTCAGTAAGCAGCTATGAAGGAAAGGGAAATAATTTTACAAATATCTTAAATGCAATTTTCAGTGTTTCTTTTAAATTCATATAAGTGGATTTGTTTCTAAGATATCCAGTGTGTCATTGCTATTTTATTTAACAAAACTTAATGGTGAATTAAAAAAAAAAAAAAAAAAAAAAAAAAAAGCTAAATAGTGGTGTGTTTATTTTCTGCTTTTTGCAATTATGTTTTCTGGGGGGGGGGAATATTTTCAAAGATGTTCTATTACTTTTAAAAGTATGTTCTGAATTTTTCATGTTTGAGTTGTACTCTGCTTAAATTTAATCAGTTACATGCATAATTATTATCTGCATCTTTAACTAGCTAGTTGTAATAGAAACATTAATGTTTTGCTTTATGGTTTTTTAAAACTTTTTTTAGTTGAATTTATGCTTGTTTAGATCTGAATTTAGGTTTTAACACTAGTTTATGTAATTTCTTTATAAGGTACTAATTAGATGTACTAAGGTACAAATTTACGTAGTTCTCCTATATGTTTGTATAGAAAGATACATAATATTCAAAACAGATCATAACGTTTGCTTTCATTTTGGTCAAACATTTTAGTTGCACTGAAAAATGAATATGAAGTTAAGTTGGACCATCCACATTAAGGTGAAGGTGTCCTGAAATATTGAGCTCTCTAATTTTGTGAACAAAATATGCTCAAGCAACTTAATCCCAAAAGGGACTGTAATATAACTTTTATTTTTAGAAATTGTATAATATTTAAAGTCCGTCCTGTTACGTAGTGATAAATTGGTTTTTTGTTTGTGTAATAAATGGATCTCTATTTTAACTTAAAAAAAGTATATATATATTTATATCACCATTGTTAATAAATATATATTTTGTTTGTCAAGTTGTAAAATCCCAGTTATAAGAGCTATTGTGAACTAACAAAATTTTGATATTGCAAAAATGTTTGACAGGTACACACTAGAAGTTAAATTCAGAAAGACAAAGTGTATATATTAATAAACTAGTGAAATATTATTTATCTTTTAAAATCTATAAGAGGGTTCAGATTAGAAAAATATTTGTGTTTTGCAAAGATAATTGTACCATATCTTTGATTAATGTAGTGGTTATCGGAGAATGCAAACTCTAGAACTGCATCTATTGTAAACTGTGTCTTTTGTATAGTAGTCTAATTTTAAAGCTAGATCTCATAAAGTATAAACAGCATGTTAAAAATCTCAACATGATAAAAAGGAAAAAACTGCATATTAGTTTTAGTAGTATATAAATATGTGGTTAGTCATTTAAAAGCGTAAATATGGATCTCATGTGTAACTTAATTATGTAGTGCATTTTGTTACCTTTAAGAAAACAGTTTCACTAATTTGCTTTTCACTGTTTTGGCACTTAAGTTTCTCAAGAGTATCACATTCTTTGGCGTTCATCTGAAAGCATATTTGAGATTTAGCATAGAGTAAAAAAATAATTAATTAGGTTTCTTGTGGAAAAAAAATATCATTTTACAGTTTTTAAGATTTATTTTCATATCAAATATGCTTGAACTTGACAATTTTTGAAACGGAAGGATGTTTTGTGAAGAAGTCAACATATAGTTAAACTCTGTTGTAAATTAGAATTAAAACAATTCAAATAATTTTGTACAAAGCACTTAAAAATTATATAAAAGTAGTATTTCAAAAGATGTGGACTACTTCTTTTGAAATAAAATGTTGACACAACTCATGAGAATGTGTAGACCAAGTAACATTAACATTTACTTAATATTTAATACTGTTTTCCTATTCTGAACCTTCTTGTGGAATTAATTTTAAAGTGGATTCTAGTGGCTCATTTACCTACATTTTTGTTTAACCAATATTGTTTTTGAATGTCTTTTATCATAAGTATCTCAATGGTATTTTGTTTTCCTAATGTTTATTGTTTAATGGCTTACGGTTTCTTTGAAGTCTCACCCCCACCCTTTTAATATACTCCAATTCATTACGTTAGATTAGATTTTGGAATGATTGGAAACCTTTTACTGTCAGAAGTTGGATTTTCAAGACAGTTGTTTGCAACATTTATTAAAAATATTTGTAATAATTGTAGCCCATTATTATATTTCTAAATTATTTCTTCATGATGAATTTTAGTTGTTTTGTTGTTTATTCAGTAAAAACTCATTTTACATTTTTTTAAATGTTGTTTTATGTCAGTTGCATTTGTAGTAATTAACATGTATATAAATAGGATTTTATAATTTAGTTGTTTTAGCTCATCAGGCTGTTATTTAAAATAGTATGTTATGTAGCTTTAGTTAATGTTTTTATTATTTATATTTGATTTGTTGCAGTTCACTTGAATGCAACTGTATTTTTAAAATTATAGAACTGTTAATTTTTCTAGCTTGTTAATATAATGCAAAAGTTCCCTAACTTTTATAAGCTGATACTCCTTTCTAAAATTTTTAGTTTTCACACCCAACCTCTATTAAAGATTAAGAGGGAGAAGGGGAAAAATAAAATTTAATTGTCAGCATTTATATCTCTTCTTTCTAGTAAAAGTAGGATGTATAAATGGCACTCAATAAAAGTGTGTTACAAAGGTAAAGTGATTACACACATTGTAAACAACCACATGAAGATTTTTCTTATTCACAAGATGATCATTATAAAGGCTGAAAAGTCCTTATTGAGTTGTAACACAGTGGCACATCTTCACAAGGGAATGATCGCTTTACTAGGGGATCATAGAACCCTCCCCCTACTGAAGAAAATGCCTTTTGCCATACAAATATCATATTGCTGAGTACCATTTCTGTATTATTCACGAAAATCTACGCATTCTAGATTTATAAATGATTTTGTAGTAATTGATCGTAAGCCTCCCCACCGCCCATGAATATCATTGAATTTTGGCTACGGACCTTTTTCAACTTCTTAGATGTACGCTATCTAGCAAGTGGTACATATTTCTAGTGTTTTGTAGACTTACTTTTTATGAATTTTTTCAAGTACTTTTTAAAGTCTTATTTTGAGTTATTTACACATATCAGTTGTACAACAAACCTTTTCTTTTATTCGTTGGAGCAATATAAATGCCATGCAAGTATGTTGCTTGTTTGAAACTCACATTTTTAAAAACTCAGCTCTAGATATACTTTATGCTAACCCTAGTGCCTACTAGAGATGAATTTGGGCTCGTGTTTTAAAGCCTGAACCTAAGGACTTGTAATTTAAGTTTCAATGAACCAGAGAGATTCAAGTCCGAGCCTGAGTCTCAAATTTAAGATAATTAATTCATAAAAGATAATTACTTTATTGCTTGAATGTCATAAGTTTAGCTAAAGTGAATGATGTTATGATTGAAATTCAATCAAAATATCCCTCATTTCTTCTGTTTACTCATAGAAGGGAATGATATAACCTTCATTAATAAAAATAGAAATTCAGTCTCATGAATAACTAAGCAATAAAAATGCTCTGAAATATTGAATGAATTTCACTCATCTGCTAGCTGCTCTTGTTACTTTTTAAAAAATTAACGTTTATTTTTTTGTAAAATACTGAGTCAATAAAAAAATATGTTTATGCGGAGTATGTTCAACAGATGAAAAACTTCTTATTAATGATAAATTACTGAGCCTGAGCTTGGGCTACGTCCGTCTCATCTCTAGTGCCTACCTGCCATATAATAACAATACCTATGGCCTACTTATTACAGCTTCACCCATATCTGGTGCTAATTACAGAATTTAAGGTTTATTTTTATAACTTTTTGTTTTCACTGATTATAAAAGTATTAAATACAATGACTACCAATATTTCATAAAAGCTCAAAAATAAATGATTTTACTGATTTAAAAAAAAAGACAGTTACAATTTGTGTTAATGCAATTTAAATTTATTTAATCTTAAATTTATTTAAAATTAGCAAGAAGATTTATCATAATTTTCAAAATCTGTGTTAAAAAGATACAGAATTAGCTAAAAGAAGTTATGAGAAAAAAACATGCAAGTCACTTACAAAGAATGTATTACTCATTCTATTCAGGGCCCTGCCATATTAAAAAATTAAATATTTGTGATCCTCTTAACTAAAAGTATACCTATTCTGTCTGCTGCACAATCTTTTATATTACATGTAACGTACTTTTTTTAATCATATGAAAGTGTTGTAATCATATAGTTTTGTTTTTGTTAGATATGAAAATAGGTGTTTTCTATTAATAATTTTGTATGTTTCCCTTTTGTATATAAAATCCATGGCAATTTCGTAAAGATCTTTAAAACTGTATTAAAGTGAATAATTTTGCAGTTAACTTAATTTGCACTGAAGCATCGCACAAACCTCTAAGTACTTAGCTTTATGAATGTTACTACATGAAGTGTAAAAATTCAATGTTCCTTTTCTGTCATAAATTTTTAATTATAAAAATTTGTATAAATTCTGTGCAGCAGTCAATATAAGTGATTAAATATTTACTTCAACTATTTTTTTTTTTTTTTTTTTTTTTTTTTTTTTTTTGCACTTTTATTAATACATCAAGAATGAAGCTCTTTTAATGTATAGTGATTTAGTAGTTTTTCTGTTTTGCAGTTGTGCTGAATGTACAAAATACAACTTTTTTCTTATTATTATTATCATCATTGTTGTCAAATTATTTGAGGGAGATTAGTGTTCACTTCATCAGAAAATTTCTCCGAACAGTTTTATCAGGATCAAGGTTATATATTAGACAGTTAAAAGAATTTTGTACTGCATGAAAATCTGAAAATTGTATTTAATTTAGTAAAGAGATTTTAAGGAAAGGAATATAAAGGCATTAATGCTTTAAATCTTTTTATGCCAAATTTTAAAGTGGCAATATTTTGTGATTTGTCAGTCTGCTTAAAGAATTGAAAGGAAGTTAATGTAAATAATAGTGTTACTTATCTATCTAAATTCACAGTTTTATAAATCATCATCATCATCAGATAAATAATTGACTTATTTTCTACTTCCAATAGTAAATTATTGTTAGCTATGCATTTATTGCTAGAAAATAAAGCTCCATTATCTTAAAAAGAGAAGGTGCCCCCCCCCCCAAAGTTCAGTTTTATGAATTTGCTGATATTTCACCTAAAGGGAGTCTACTTTTATTAAAAAATATCAGCTTAAGCCTTTCAGAAAACTACTGTTTAAGATAATAATATAAGAAATATCTTATAGCTTTAAGAAAGTGTATTTAGAAAAACTCATTTTTGTACTTGGTGCTTCTAAAACTGTTTGGTTTTGTAGTCAGCTTTTGCTAGACTTTAGTTTATTAAGGAGGAATGGGGAAAATGTCCTGCATAGCTGTTATATTAGTAAATATCTGTCTACAGATATTTTAGTGGACAGTATATTAGTTTATTAAAAGCATGAACTTGTTCCTGAAATGAAGTTGTAGTTTAAAATTTAAATGGCAGCTAAATCTTATTATTATGTTATCTGTTTGTACTATCTGTTTTCATCATCTCAGTCTAGTGCCAGCTAGATAAGATTTTGTAGCTTTTACTGTTAGGCTGAATGCAACTTGTTAGTTCAATGAATGCATTCTGATATAGACATCATGCCCCTAAAATTTTGAACCTAGGTAATAATTACCTTAGGAACTATATATATAAAAAAAATCAAATCTCAAATTTATAAAATTATTGATGGTAGTTGTAATTGTATGTGTCTATGTATCTGTTCTGTATCAGAATTAAGCATGATCTTTTCTTTCACTGTAAGGTTGAAGCCCCATCCAATTTTTCTTCTGTTTATTTTAGATTTCTACTCTTTTTTCACATTTCCAGTGTGTAGTTTAGAAATAATGACTAAGCTTGTGAGCCTTGCTTGTCTTTTTTCAATATTAACATTGCTGCTGACTTTTTTAAAGAAAGATAGTGTGATATGAATTTAATAGAAATTGTAAAATTTTCCAATCATTTCTTAACAGATACAGGTTCAATTATTCAATCTTTAAAGATACATAATTTTATGATATTTGTATCTTTAAACATTAGAGTTCTAAAACAAGAAATGCCCCAAACTCCATGAAATAGAACATTGCAATTATTACCATGCTGAGTATATTTTTTTCAATTTATTTCAATATTTAAAAGGCATACATGGAATAGACTTAGTGAATACTTTTTTAATTGTTTGTTTTTCGCATCTTTTACAAAAAATTCAGTTAATTAACATATTTAGCTATTTGAAATGAATGTATATAATTATGAGTTCACGGCATTTTGGTGTGATTGTGTTGGCTATTTAAAATGGTAAAAAATCCTAGGTTATTTCCACCCTTTTTTTGGCATAGTATCTGCCCACCTTGCATGATATTTTAGAATATGAAATAAAATAAAATGACTTTTAAAATCTTTTCAGTTAGAGTAATTTCAACAGAATGCTATATTTCTATAACAATTTGAGATTTGTTATTGTAAAAGTGATGTTTTTTCTTGCTAATTACTTGAAATATGTTGAAAGTACATTTATAAAATTAAGTTTAAGTTTTAAATTGGGCTTAAAAATTTTAACATATATGTAAAAAATATTTTTTTTTAGATCATTAATAGTAGCTCTGCAAAATATTTTAATTAATCAAAATAATTTTTGATTATTGAATGATGGAGCTTTTTATATATTTTAATTGTACTTTACTATTAACTTAAATTACATTTGCTGTTACAACAATTGTATATTAACTGTTCATGTGTGTTATTAAAAGTATATTTTATTGAGAAAATGTTTTTGGGATTTAGCATTTGTTAATTCTAACTAGATTTATGAATGAAAATTAACAGAGATATGGCAGCTAACTATTATGCAATTCTTTGCATATACATGACAAACTGCTTCAGTGTTAGAAAAAGCTTTATACTTATATTCTAAACTATAGTTATATTGACATAGATTTATTGCTGCTTTGATAATTTAAAATGATCTCTATGGGCAATGCTGATTTATGTAGAATATTTTAAATAGATTTGTGCAACAATACACATAACATTTTGTGAAAGGGGGGGAGTGCAAACTTTGGTAACCAGTGTTGGATTTATCTTAAATAACTCTTGAGTTATTTAAAATAGCCTTATAAGAAAATGATATGTGTTAGCTCAAGAGTTAACACATATCATTTTCTTATAAGGCTCTTCCCTACTCCTAACATAATCAGTTTTTTGTGATGAATATAGTTTATGTTTATGGAATCAGTACCTTTTATTGTTGCATTTAGGCTGACTATATTAGCGTTTTACGCTTTCAAATAGCTTCTTATCAAAATTGAATGGGTGAGGGGAAAGCCTTAAACATTAATTCTAAGTGAGTTTTTATAAATATTATGCTTACAAATGTTGTTAAAAGGTGCTTTTAAAATGAATTAGCTTTTTATGAGCGTATGATTGTTAATTATAAATTATCTTTTTCATTTGTTCTTTCCAATTTGCAGCAATGCATTGTAAATATAGTTATTTGAGGAAATGGGGTATATACAAACTATTCACATCTATGCAGATGCATGTACACACACACACACATATATTTATGTATAGGTGTGTGCGTGCACACTAAATTTAACTCAAGGTTCTAGTGAATTAAAAAAGAAAAAAAGAGAGAGAGAGAGAAAGTCTCCCCAGATTTCATAAATATATATCTATACAACAACAAAATCATATCCATGGTTTTACTGATTAAAATTCCATAATTTTGGGAGAACAAAATACTGGTTTATACTTCACATTTACAAGTTTAAGGAACATGCATGTTTTAAACCATCCTATAAATTTACATGCATTAACAAATAATTAACTGGATATGTATAGATTTATCAATGTTACTTCCACATCTCCCCCCTTGTCCTTTGCATATTATGTCAGTGAAATAATACTTAAACTGTAAGTGTTAGTCATGATGTCTACTATTTAATTCAGAAATATTTTTGTGCGAGTATTATGCATAGCCATTGATATTTAAGAATTTTGTTTATTTAAGGTTCAGTATATTTCATGTTCTGCCCATTTAGATATACCTA
This sequence comes from Cheiracanthium punctorium, assembly GCA_038373885.1. Classification (NCBI taxonomy): domain Eukaryota; kingdom Metazoa; phylum Arthropoda; class Arachnida; order Araneae; family Cheiracanthiidae; genus Cheiracanthium; species Cheiracanthium punctorium. The sequence continues at coordinate 1,992,444 of JAWZYV010015215.1, forward strand.
AATTAATATTATACATTGTATATGTAAGAAAATATTTTCATCAAATTCTGGAATGCTGTTATTTTGTATCATTATCCTGGCAGGGTATTGCCTTTGATTTTATTGTATACAAAATTTGCATATTAATAATGAATGCTACATATAGTTACGTTATTATTTAAAATACTGTTTTAAAACTTAATTTTTTAAATTTATAATACCATTCAACTGTTGAGAATGTATTTTTGCAAATCTTATTATTTTAGTAGGTGATAACTGTTTATCCTTTTCATAACAATATGATCATTACATTTTCATCAGCTGCTGGCAGTGCATCCTAATGACTTATAATAGATGTAGATAAATGTTTTCTCACTTACAATCTTTTATCAGAACTTAAATACAGAGACTTATACCTCTCAGGCATTGTTTCATTCCCCATGGGTTATGTATTAAATATAATTTTATCCATTAATTAATTTTATTAGTAAGCACTTTTTATTTGTTGTGTATAAAGCATAGTGTTATGTTTTTGTATAGTTGTAAACGAATGTTTTAAAATAAGTTACTTTTTTATCTGTATTCTCATTTTAGGTTTCATTTTCTTTAAACAGTTTTTTTTTTTTTTTTTTTAAACATGGGTAGAATATTCTGACTTGCATACTTTTTATGAAGTATGTTTAATTTGTGGAAGGATTGTGTGTCTGAATTGTTGGATGAGGATTTGGATTTTAAAAGTGTATAATGATTTACGGTGGTTTTCTAAACATTTTTTTTCTTTTTTTTTTGTACAGTTTCATATTGCTTTATGTTATATTTGTCGATATTATGTCAGTGTGATACTAGTATTATTTAATAAAGTGACATCATTAGCTAAGCTTTTAGTTTTACTGTGATCAGACTAATTTGCTTGTGTGTACATCGTTAAGTTATACATATTTGGATATGTTGTGTATAATAAAGGTAAGTGTTAACTTAACATGAAACATTTACAAAATTTTAAATAAACTTCATTTTTAAATATTCTGACTTTGCATTTTAATATTACAAATTAATCTTTGAGTTAAAAATATCAGCTCATCAATGTATTTTAATCTTTGATTTATTGAATAAAAATTTAATGAAAAATGTTTTATTAAGGAAAGACAATGTTTCTTCTGATAAAGTTTTACTAAGTTACCAAAAATTTGAAAATATTGAGCTATTTCATTATGTAAACATAATTTTAATGATCAACAATAACTACTTATCAATTTAACATTTATATCATCAATCAATAAAAATTTTCAAATCAAGACACACACAATGTGTTTGATAAATAATAAACTCTCCAAATAAACAGTTATGTTATGTTTGAAAATTAGTATCTTCTTCCAAAAATTCAAAAAATGCATGAAACACCACCCTGTAACAAACTTAAACCTTCTGTTCACTAAAAAAATGAATAAATAAATCTGATATCATTTGAAAAATTTGTCTCTCTTTGATTTAATTAATTTTAATTACATAATTTGTAAAGAATGTAGAGTTGCTACAATTTGCAATGCTACTTAGAAATTTCAAGTTTAGTTTAAGAAGTGTCTTTAAGACAAATTCTGTTAAAAATTTTGAAATGAGAGTCCATGCCCTCTCAATTTCTGGGTTCCTTTTCTCTTAACATTTTAGTAAAAGCTGTTTACTTGAAAATAATGGCTATGTTACAAAACATTGGAAAGGTATTGTAACAGCTGGATGTTACGAATGATTATGGATAATGTAATTTAAATTCATTAAATCATACAGAGAGGGATGGATTATTCGAATGACAGGTAATTTTCTGGCCACTCTCTCAAATTGTTTATTTATTTGGTAGATTGTGTGTTTAATGCTTTTAATTTTTTTGGGAGGATATCAGTATCTTTTTTTTCAACCCACACATTAGTTTGCTAACCTGTTAAAAACTGATAATAATAATTATTTTTTTTTTATATTAGCACACTGAACTGAAAATCCAAATGTTAATTTGAGCACGTGCACAAAAAGATATATAGTAAATATATACTTTAAAATTTTAGTAGGTTTTCATTAGTGACACAGATATAAACTACATATCGAATTCCCCAAATTTGGTTGTGTCATTATCTATGTTAGCATGCTACTCTGAAAATTCCATTTTGAATTTGAACACTTGTGCAAAAATATGTATAAAATTAAAAAAAATTATTTTTGGAGGTTTTCATTACCAAGACAAAAAGTACCTACATACATACCTGCCAACCTAAGAAAATTAACATCAGTAAAATTATGTCCTCATTTCAGTAAATTTTTACCTCCCATAAGTAAAACTGTGTTCATTTTTTTTTTTTTTTTTTTTTTTTTTTTTTTGTACTAATAATTTCTGCTCTTGTTAAGCTAAGTTTATTTCTGGTCAAAATATTTTTTATTTTTATTAAATCATTTTCATTCATAACTGAGCCTGCTCTACTTAGTGTTAGTTTTCTTACCTGGTTTAATTAGGGAGGGGGGGGAAATTTAATTTAAAATAGGAATCGGTTTTCATCCTTACGGCATTAACGCTTTAAATGAAAGAGTTCTAAAAGAAAAATATTTACTCACAAATGCGATGGAAAGAGATTGAATTCAAAATCTGAACATGCCCCATTCAATAAAGTGTTTTTTTCTGTATTGGTTTCCTTGAGAGAGGAAGGAGAGGGGGGGGGGGGGTTAAAAATTATTTTAAATTCAAAATGGGAGTCAATTTTTACTCTTATGGCATAGGATATTTAAATAAAGGAGTGCTGAAGGGAAAATATATATTCTCTAGACGGATGGAAGAAGATTGAATTGTATGAAATTGCGTACTTCGAAAATAGCCGAGCAATCCGTAAAATTACTCCTCATCTCCGTACATCAGTAAATTAATGGCAAAATCCGTATATTTTACGGATAATCCGTAAAAGTTGGCAGGTATGCCTACATACCAAATTTCATCAAAATAGGTTGTGCTTTTTTTTATACTAGTGCACTGTTCACAATATCCAATTTTAAATTTCAATACTTACACAAGAAATGTAATTTTTTTTTCTACGTGAAACCTCTTTAAAATCACACATGAGTACCAGGGCAGAAAAGTAGACCTTAACAAAAAGGTCAGTATTGTCTTACCTTCATAAACTATTAGGAACATTAATCTAGTGTCATTTAGTTTTTATAGTCAGCTCGCTGTTATGATTTTGAGTTTGCATCGGGGGGCCGGCAGGGGAGGGCACTGCACAGAATGACCAAACGGTCACTTTTGCTCCTTTCTATTCAGTGTAACTCAAGACCTGATGTAATTCTTTCTTGTGTTTATTTAGAGTGATCGAGTCAAATAAAAATAAGTGTCATTTGGACAGTATTTATAGGAATATCGAGAAAGTGTATAAAAAAAAATTCTGAAAGTTCAGTATGTTGACCTTGGTTTGTGCTAGAGCCAGCCTGAAATATAAACCGTGGCTATTGTTGGAAAGAGGGGAGGGGCCTTATTGGCCACACACAGGTACCCCAATGTCCTTCGGTGAGTGAGTGAGCATGTCAAAGCCGACAAGGTACGCTTAGTGAACAATGCCAATACCAGGAGCACCTGTATCGTTACTGTATCTGTACCATATACTTTATGGGGAAAGTACCGCCCTTTCCCGCCTAGCCTTAAAAGAAAATATAGATGTAGATTTCATAAATGTCAAGAAAATAGCTAATTACAATAACCACAGTTATGGCTTAAAACGGGAAGCGTTGGAAATAATGACACAAGAGGGAGCTGTCAACGACATGGCGCATGCGCAAACAGAGCAATCGTGGCAAGCATTGATGAAGAAGCGGAGAGCAAGCCAGACGGGCTCAGTTCTGAGGATGGCAGTGGACTGAACTGCTGAAAGCGCTCAAATGGTGCGTGCTTTTTAGATTTTACGGAGATTTTAAGGCTTTTAATGTTTTTAATTATTTAAAATTTTTAATTATTTATTACTGCAATTATAAAAAATGGACATGGGACTTCCTACTGCAAAGAAAAAAAAAATTGAACACGGCATCTGATAGTGTACAGAGGTTACTGGGAATCGGACGTGACTAGGCTGGGATGTGTTAAACGGACATGGGACTTCCCACTGCACCGGAAAAAAAAACATGGCACCTGATAGCGTACAGAGGTTACTGGGAATTGAACGTGGCTAGGTTTCTCTCCTACCTGTTGTGTTCTAATAGTCATTTATCATTAATACCTATGCACCTCATAAACTAATTATTTTTTATTTCAACTGCAGTAAGAACCACTGGGCTCAAATCATTGGGCATATATACAGTAAACAAAAACTTTAAGTAATTTTAGATGAATTGAAAATTCAGGTTTTTATAATTATTTTATTAAAAATCTAGGTTTGTTTACATGTAATGTTTACAGGGGTTTAATTAATTCATTTAGAAATATTTTATGAGGTTCTAATTATTTAGTAACTATCTTCTCGAGGAATCGATAATTCGTGTAAGATACTATCATCAAATTTTTCGGAGCTCATACATCCTAATGCAGCGATATAAAATAAATCCCCCATGTTGGTTTATTTCTGAAGGATGGACACCGTCAGTTGTCTTGGTAACGCTTCAGCCACGCCCATTTCTCCCCTCTCGTTTCTTCCTTACCAGAGGCGAAAACTGGACAAAACATAAAATAACCAAAAAACTGTTAATCCGATTAATTTCATTTTTCCGACATTAGCTTTCTCTTGTCCTATTTAGACAATGTGCCAAATTTGGTCCAGATCCGACGAGCGGTCTGAACGCCTATTGCAAAGAAGCAGACAAAATTCCTCTTTTATATGAATAGATTTTTAAATTATTGTAGTAGGTTTTCATTAATGACACCAAAGTACCTATATACACGCTTAAACCAAAAGAGCGAAATTCGATCAGTCGGAGTCGAAAGTGAGCCAGTTTTCAAAAGTGAGCTTCTCCTTTAGGAGCGTTTTTCGATCACAAGAGCGGAGCGGAATATAACAATAAGCGAGGGGAGAATTTCTCGGAAAAAACAGGGAGGGAGAAAAGGCGTTCTCAGAAAAAAGACTACTTGAAGAGCACTTTCGCGGAAAAAACGGTAAGTTACCATGGAGACGGGTCGCTCCGCAATGTATCGTTTTTTTCGCTCTTTGGGTTTAAGCGTGTACGAAACTTCATCAAAATAGATCATGTCAAAATCCAATTTTTAGTTTTTCAATAAAAATCAGAGTCATATAAACTTCGAGTTTTCATCTTAAAGTTGTTCAGATCTCATTTTGAAGAGCATAAAAAATCCACAATTTTGATACAACGTGTACTTTTTGTGAAAATCGCGTTGGCGGCTTTTGCAACGTTTGGACTGAACCAGCAAATATCTCTCTATTCTAAAAAAAAATCGAGTGATTCCACTCGACTTTTCGAACACTTACGATTAAGATCATTGCCAAGCATTTAAATAATTTTTAATCGATGAATAATTCAAACATATATACCAAATTGAAGTTCTATCGAATGCACCGTTTAAACGCTAGCGCACTTTCAAGAATTTCTCCACATATGCCATAATGCAAAAGAAATCTTTGTCGTAGCCCTGTAGAAAGACTATAAGTCCTATACCTATCAAAATCTGTCTTAAGTTGGTGGTTTATAACATATATACCCAATTTGAGCTCAATCGAATGTACCATGTAAACGACAGCGCATTTTCAAGAATTTCCCCCCATAGGCCATCATATAAAAGAAATCTGTGTCGTAGCCCTGTAGAAAAACTATAAGTTCTATACACACCAAAATCAATACTGGTCTTGCGACGGTGGTTTATAACATATATATCCAATTTGGGCTCAATCGAATGTACCGTTTAGGAGCTATCGGGTTCACTCACTCACACACACACACACACACATGGTACATACATACATCTCGTAAAAATAGCATAAATGAATTCAGGAAACCTCAAAAAGTGTAAATACACTAAAATCTCGAAGTCGAATTTTTTCATGATTACGCGTTCCTTACATGGTACATGTTCGGAAAGTAAAAAGTAACGGCTGCTGCTACCGCCGTCGTCGTTGTCAAAAGCTTGTTCTGCTATGTCCTCCGAAACTGTGGGGATTTTAATTTCGAGGAAGGTGTTCACGGATCCGGGAAAGCCGGTAAGCTGACTTAAATTTCGAAATTCAAATTATTTTAGAAAATATTAATAAAAAACTGAAAAAATAAGCATAATGGTTGCCAGGCTTGACAATTTTCGCCTGTATAAAATCATTCATGCCTTTGCAAGAAAGCAATTCCAAGTATGTACAAGCTTTTGAAATTGACAAACATAAAGTAGAATAACACCAATTTTATGCCAAATAAAAAGTATAAGTGAAATAAATCACACAAAGTAGATGTTTTCCAAATAGTAAGTTCTCTTAGATAACGGGAGTTTAAAACTACCGATTATTCGTTTTTCTAATACAGAATAACTAATTGTAACTGATTTAAAAAGCGCCATTCTGGCATCAGGTACGATCTGGAAAAAGGCTATATCTCCAAGCAGGGTAATCTAAATGCTGCGTGTGTTCCAAGTATGTAGAACCGCGTGATATTGACAAACATGAAGTAGAATGACATCCATTTTACGCCATATTAAAAAGTATATGAAATAAATAACTCAAAGTGCGTTACACAAAGTTGACAATTTTCAACTAGTAAGTTCGCTTAGACATCAGGAGTTTAGAATGAGCGATTATTCGTTTTTCCAAAACAGAATAACTAATTGTAACTGATTTTAAATGCGCCATCTTGGCATTGGGTACGATCTAGCAAAATGGTATCTCTCCAAGCAGGGTGAATCTAAATCGCGAGTTCCAAAATGTTGGAACCCAGTATCTTGAAAATGAAAAATTATTAAAATGTAGATTATTTTAAAGATGGTTCGGTCCAGCTGGAGTATTTGCTGCCAGTAGAAATATTTGGCGGCGTTAACTATGCCATTATAGCAGTAACGGCACACTTTGAATATTTGGCAGTACGGCGAGATGATATAATTCATGGTGCTAAATACGCCAATCTGCAAAGGATTATGTATATGAAAATATGGATAACAGTTTTCTAATTAACCTTACATGAGCAGCAATTATAGGTTTTGAGCATCTGTCTATCGCCAAATAACGGAAGTCGCCATGGGCGGCAAGTTATTCTAGCTGTTTCGTAGTTTTTATCAAAGAAAACACATGCAGTACTGTTTTCTTAGAGCTCATTATTAACTATACATACACGCAAGTCGCCAAATAATGAAATATCGCCATAATTGGCTAATACGCAAGGTGTTACATGGGTTTCACATAATTCAAAATAGTGAAACGTTCAAATTTTTATGTTCCAAGGAACGTGCAAGAACCAAGCAATGTGCAGCTCGGTAACATTCTATCTGAACCAACCTTTGGGTTTTGTCTGTTGAAATTATGCCTTTTTTACGAATAAACCTTATTAGGGGCCAAATGCCTCATACGAAAAGCGAGTGTAGGGGCCAAAATAAAAAATAATTCAAATGCAGATTATAGTAATGCCGGCTTGGTTCAGCTTGGGTATTTGCCACCAGTAGAAATATTTGGCGGCGTTAACTATGCCATTATAGCAGTTTTAGTACAGCTTAGATATTTGACAGCGCGGTGAAATGATATATTTCGCGGTCCTAAATAAGCCAATCGGCAAAGGATTATGTGTATGAATGCATGGATAACTTTTTTCAGGGCAACCTTACATGAGCAATGAACAATGATTATCGGTTATGAGCATGTGTAAATCACCAAATAATGAAAAGTCGCCTTTAATAGCAAGATATTCTAGCTGTTCCGTAGTTTTTATGAAGGTAAACATATGAAGCACTGTTTTCTTGGAAATAATTACTATTAACTATACGTATACGTAAGTCACCAAATTAAAAAAAATCGACATGGATTGCAACACGCAAGGTGTTCCATAGGTTTTAATCAATTAAAAATAGTGTGAAGTTAAAATTTTTATGTTCCGAGGAACATGCAAGAACCAAGGAATCTGTAGCTCGGTAACTGATGCGATCGTGATGGGTTTTATCAGTGGAAATTATGCCTTTTTTACTAATAAGCTTTATTAGGGGGCGAATTCCTTATACGAAAAGCGAGCGTAGCGAGTCTAGGGGCCTTTGCCTCCAGTATATGTCAAATTAAACTGTGCAGACTGTTTCGTTTGGTAGAAAGGTACAACCTTCTTCAGCAGTCAAAAGTTCCTCCTTTTACACAGGCTGTAAATGAGTGGGAAGTTTTCGGAAGTTATTTCATTCAAAACGGAATGTATGGAGTTATGCCGATTTTGCGAATATGTGAAGAACAAACGCACTGTGATGCAATGCAAAATGGAGTGTGAAATGACTCCTGTCATGGTGTTTGCGGAAACTTATTGGAATCCGGATTCTGATGTGCTGAAAGTACCCACCCAACATTTAAGGGGACTGCCGAACAGCTTGTATGGTGGATGTAGCACCGTACTACGGTTACGGGTTCAACTCCCGGCGGTCGAGGTTCGATTCCCGACTGGGCGTGGATGTCATTGTGCCCGTCCCTTCATAAGGGGCAACGTTGGTCCACCTACTAGGTGCCCCCATAATAAAGCGATCAACAACTCCGGCCTTAGCGGTGGCCAATGCCTCCAAGTCATTGTTAAGGCCCGCCATTTGAAAAAAAAAAATTAAGAGGACTTATTCTTAACGAATCGAAGTATGAAAAATTGCCGAATTATTTCGCTGTTGGATTAATTTTTTGTTTCAAAGACTTCGTTTCTAATATAATTTTAGACTCGTGACTGTCAAAAGAGAGAGATATGAATATATTCATATCTCTCTCTTTTGACAGTCACGAGTCTATGCGTCAAAACGATATGGATTTTACAGACAATGTGCTCCAAATACCCATTTTCTCCAAATGCTGAATTTTGTGTCCTCACGGCGAGCACTGCTTGTTTGGGGATATAAAATTATTGGTTGACTAGCGGCTACCCGCGACTTCGTCTGCGTCGGCTTTAGAATTAGGTCCCGAGAGGAACGAAGCATGTGTGAATAACAAATATGTTTGCGACTAAAGAAACTGCATTTAAATATTATTTGCTTTTTACTTATTTTAAATGAAGTATAATGCATGGTAGTATACTTCATTTAAAATAAGAGAGTATGCAGAATTACTAAATTTAGATTTTTTTCAGGCATTTGGCGAATAGAGACAGTTACGACAGTACTTGCGAATTGTTTTGAGTGTTCTTGTAAAAGAAATATTTATGCTATATGCATGAATTTTAGTCTATGTTAATCAGGAATAGTGCAGCTTTCTATTAGCGAAAAAGTTTTAGAATCGGTTCTGTAGTTAAATGCCATGACTTCACGAAGCCTAAGTTAAAATTTGCAAACACACCTAAATTAAAGTTAAATAAAAAAATCAAATAAACCAATTTCTTTTCCTAAAACAAATGGCATAGAGGCCGAAATAATCGTATAGTTTAAAAGTTTTAAGCCGCCAAAGACCCAGGTTCAATCTGTGCATTTCGCTGAAAAAGAAAAATGGCGCAACGACGCCATTGTAGACCCAGTAACGAGACAAAGAAATAATGAAGAAAACACTCTGTTAAACTTTAAAATCTTACATTTATTTTAAATTAACTCAAAAAACAAATTCATGGAAACACATTTTCTTTTACAATATTCAAACTTAAAATACCCATTATTACAAACATTTTAAGGTTCCCTTGTTTAAGTGCACTTAAAGTTATATTTTTAAAAAGCCGACAAAAAAACAAAAAAAATTAAATAGAGAAAGGGAAAGAAAAGAAAAGGGAATGACTTATCGTCTGGTGAAAGAATCTGGGGGCCCCCATCGTGTTTTTCTCTTCAAGTCGTAATTCGTAGTTCGTCCATCATCTTTCCGCGCTTCATGGCGCCGACGGGATGACACCACTCAGGAAATCTCAATTACCAAAAAACCACCGACCGCAGGTAGCACCAGCTCGAGGAAGCGAGAGACCTCGCTCCCTGACGCTCGCTTTTCCCTTCTCTGCCTTCTCACTTCTGTATTCATCCGACCATCAAGTTCATTCATGAACTTTAATTTTTTCATATCTTAGTGCATAAAATTTTAAGTGAAATTTATTTATTTGGTGAAGTTACGTTGCATTAAAAGGAAATTTAATTATTTCGTTGGTTAATTGATGTATTTTGAGGCATTTACATTTTTTCTTGCACGTGGTTGTGTTCCTCCGCCGATTTCGATGTCTGTATCGAAACTTCATCCAATCTATCGAATTATGTGAAATGATGCAGGGAAAAAAAGGTAAAAAGAAAAAAAAGACAGAAAAGGCAGAATAAAAGTTAAAGACGGAGAGAAAATTTTAGCATAAAAACTTTTTAAACCAAAACTTAAAATTTAGCAAACACTTTACAAAGCCAAAATATGATGTTTGTATCAAAAAATTTATTTAAGAAAAAAAAATGTCGGCATAAAGAAAAGGAAAAGTCGGCTCGATTTTAAAAAACACATATAAACATTTCTAACATTAATTATTTATCAAAAGTTACAATCATACCAATACCACGTATCAAAAGGAAAAAGTTTTGTTCATCCGATCTGGCAACCTGTTTTGACGTTAGCGCGCAAAACGAATCAAAACAAACTGCGAAATCGGAAAGTTTGTGCCGTGAAAGAAATAATAAACAAACCCAAAAGATAAGTAGTACCACTTAAACATTACACAAAATATTACTCTATAATTTGTTTTTACTACTCATAGATCGCTAGAACAAACATTATTTTCAAAACATTTTTCAGATCATAACAACTACCTTCCCCTCACCTTAAAAAAAAAAAGGAACTTTTTTTTTTTTTCTTTACACCAAAACCAACAGCTCTTTAACCACACCATATGATCCTCACAAAAGGAAAAAAAAAGATTCTCAAAATAACAAATGAGAAAACATAAATGCTCTAAATTGAGCTTTACACGCCACAAAACATTTGAATGAAATATAAAAAAAAACTAAAATATCACAGCTTTACCCAAATTGCAAAACTACCCGACTACATTGATTACTCAAAACATTAAGGTATATATATATAAAAAATATTTATATCACATCATGAAAGAAAAATTTTGATGAGAACTGTAGGACTCCCAGCAAGAAAAAAAAATTAGTTTCACATTATTCAACTCAAAAAGATGGCATTAACCACAAAAATAAAGAAAAATTTACACCATACTTGACATTAACGAAAAGGTAAAAAAAAATTTCTCTTCCTAAATGAAAGAAAACAATTACAATTACACTGTTAATATCAGTTCGCAGTCTACATAAAAGAACCTCCCTACTATCAATTCATTTAGGTTAGCTACTCCTATAATTAATAGCAAAAAAAAACCTTTACATATCTTGCAACAGATATTAGGGCCCTAAATAACAGTGTTGTAATACAGTTACTACCAAAGACATACAAAGAAAATACATAAAATAATACTCAATACCAAAATACATATATAAAAAAAAACTTGTCAATCAAAATGTAAAAGTCCATCATTTTAATAACATTAACTTTTCACAAAACCTCTAGAGTCCCTTGGGCGAAGTGAGTATGAATGTTGCCTTGTTGCTGGTCTGGACACAGGTTGCTGTATGCTCCTACTACTGGACTGGACTGGCATCTGTTGTTGAGTCTGCCCTGAAGTCGACCTCTGTGTAGTAGTAGTCTTTTTCCTGTTGCTATTTGTGACAATTCTATAACGACGCCTAACTGGTGTGGGGAAAGGATTGTCGGGGAGATCTGGTTCATTTGACGGATCAGTTACATTTTCTACATCGCTATTGTCATCCTCAATGAGCTCTTCAGGTAAAGATGGAAAAATTATTCCTTTCAGGAATTTTAGTTAGTCTGTCCACGTGTACATGTTGTATGTCATTTGGGTTGTTAATATGTACTATTTCAAAATTTACATTACTAGTCTGTTTTTTAACTCTGTAAGGCCCCTCATTAAACTTCGAAAATTTCTTCCCCTTCCCCGCTTTAATAGATGGAGTGTAAAGCATGACCAGATCTCCTACAACAATGCCCTTCTCCTTACAAACTTTACTCCTGTAACTCTCTTGTTTTTCAGCAGCTTTGATAAGATTTTCATGGACAAGTTTAAAAGCTCTCTGAAGGCGAAGTTCAATATCCTCACTTAATTCCCTTTGATCCGCATAACTTCTTAAAGGTGGATTGTTAATTAAATGAATGGGTAAAATTAAATCCCTACCAAAGATTAAATGAGCAGGAGTGTCTTTAATGGTGGAATGTATTGCAGTTCTATAGGCCAAAAGAGCAAAATGTAAGTATTTGTCCCATTCATTTGCAGTCTCATTAACTAAGTGCTTTAAAGAGTTGACTATTGTGGCATTGACGCGTTCAACCACGCCATCTGCCGAGGGATGATAACTGGTGGTGTACTGTTTTTTAATGTTTAATTTCGAATAAACCTTTTTTATGCTGTCCGAAAGAAATGAGCTGTATCTATCTGTAATTAGGTGTTCTGGAATTCCGTGAGTGCAAATAAAACGCTCTAAAATTAAAGCAACAGTCTCAGTCTGCAGGTCCTTAACTGGATAAGCTTCTACCCAACGCGTGAAATAATCACTGATTACAATGATGTGTTGATGTCCTGACTCAGTAATGGGCAAAGGGCCTACAGCGTCCATACCAATCCGTTCAAAAGGTCTACTAGTCACTGGAACTCTCTGTAAAGGAGCCTTGTGTTTGGCTACATATCCACGTCTTTCTATACAAGATTGACATGACTTTACATGGTTCTTAATGTGGTGATTCATGTTCCACCAAAAGTAATTTTGTCTAATTCGGGTAATTGTTCTCCTAATACCTGGGTGTGCCACTGTCATTGAATCATGTCCTAACGTCAAAACTTCTTTAATTAAAGTTTTTGGAACGACTAACCTATCTGTGATGACCGCACCTTCTTTGGGTTTGTCATTCACACAAAATAAAATACCATCTTTAGTAAAAAATTTAATTCCCTTATGTTCTACCTCCTCAGATTGACTCAATTCATCAAGAATACTTCTACACTTACTATCTTCGTCCTGAAGGCTCTTAATACGGGAAGAAGGAAAATTTTGAACCATTGTGTCGATGAGATTTACTGTTCTGGACAAAGTGTCAGCTGGCACATTTTGTTTCCCAGGAGTGTGAAAAATTTCAAAGTCATAATTTTGTAAAGCTAAAATCCAACGGGTAATTCTGCCACCATCTTTCAGTGTGAGAGCATAGGAGAGGGACTTTTGATCACAAAAAAGTTTGAACTTTTGTCCATAAAGATAATGTTTGAAATTATTAATTCCCCAAACTACCGCAAGAGTTTCTCTTTCAAAAACACTATAACGCGTCTCTGCATCTTTCAATCTCCTACTAGCATAGCCCACAGGATGTATTTGTCCATCAGGCCCTTCCTGACTAAGTACAGCTCCAATAGCAAAACCCGAAGCATCAGTATGTAAAATAAATTCTTTCTTTGTATCAGGCAAAAGTAAACAGGGGTATGAAATTAAGGCGGATTTTAATTGGTTGAAAGCTTGATCTGCTGAAGTATCCCACTTAAAATCCACAGATTTTTTTGTTAGGTTGGTTAAAGGTATAGCAATATTTGCAAAATCTTTAATGAATTTTCGATAAAAATTACACAATCCCAAAAATGACCTGACCTGCTTTTTGTTACCCGGAACGGGAAAGTTCTGAACTGCCTCAACATTCCTGGTATCAGGTGAAAGTTTACCCTCTTCGACTTGAAACCCCAGGTAAGTGATCTTATCTTTGACAAGTTGACATTTTGCAGGATTTATTTTTAAATTATGGTCCCCGAGTCTTTTAAAAACCATATCTAATTTCTCTAGATGTTCATCAAAAGTTTTAGATGCAATAATTAAATCGTCTAAATAGGTGTTAATGTTCCATTCTTTCAAACCAGCCAAAACAATTTCTAACAATCGCTGAAAGGACGAAGCGGCATTCTTTAATCCTTGAGGGAGTCTATTCCACTGAAATAATCCGAAATCTGTGGCAAAAGCTGTTTTGTGTCTATCACCAGGGTGGAGATTCATCTGCCAATACCCTGAACATAAATCTAACGAAGAAAAAAATTTAGCTCCCTCCAAAGTATCTAAAAGGTCTGAAATTAATGGTAAAGGAAAAGGAAGAGGTTGAGTTTTTAAATTAAGTTTACGATAATCACAAACAAGTCTATAAGTGTTGTTCTTCTTTTTAACAAGTATAACTGGTGAAGAGTAAGGAGAGTCGCTGACTGAAATGATCCCTGTGTCGAGCAGTTGATTAATCTGTGTGCGTAATTCGTCTCGTAAGGCGTGGGGAGTTCTATATGGCTTATGCCTAACAGGTATGTCATCTGACAAATAAATCCTGTGTGCTACAGTGTTGCAACCCGATAGCTCCTTAACTGACTCAGCAAAAATATGTTTATGATTGTTCAACAATTGCATTAATTTCTCTTTTTGAGCCCCCGATAAATGAGATAAATCAAATTTACCCCCAAACAATTCACAATCATCATCAAAAAATTCATTAACTACGTTAACCTCTGCCTCAGCATCATTAACAACATCTAGTACAGGCTCAATGTTAACTAATTTACAATTTTTGTTTATGTGAACAGGAGTGTCGAAAAAATTAGCAACTTTAACAAAATATGTACCATTATCACTACCAGTATTTATTGAGCATGATATAACATAATTTTGAGAAAGAGAATGTTTATGTGATTGTATTAATACATTTTCAGCAAGTTTGAGATTGTTTTTGGTGGTGACAGAGATAATTAATTCAGATCTTGGAGGAATTATATGTTTACTAATAGTATAACCTGTTTCATGAACATCTCTTAGACAATTAACATTGTAACCTGTACGAGTGTCAAACCAATTAATTTTAAAATTTTCATTAGAAATTGTGTGTTGCTCAAAATCTATCTTAATTTTGTTATTAGAAAAAAAATTTGCACCCAAAATAGCATCATATGACATAAAATTATCCTTACAACAAAAAAAATTCAACAATAACTTTACATTTAGCAATAGAAACTTCTAATTTAACTTTCTTCTCTAAAACCATCATATTATTAGAAATCCCAATTATTTTCACATTGCACTGTTCTACACTTTTTATTTTATTACTTATTAAGGCATCGTTTACGAATTTATCTTTAATAATGGAGACAGAGGCTCCCGTATCACATAAAGCAAAAATCTTTTCTTCCTGTAGGTTTATGGGAATTAAAGGCAAAACTGACGTATGACCAAAATTCCCAAGTCCTATGCGCTCTGGGGACGTGTCTGAAAGTAGCGGCGCTTCGCTATTTCGCCCCTCAATTAGTTTCTCCGGTCTCTCCCTGTAATTATTTCTAGGTGGATAATTCTGAGAAACCCTACGCGTGCAACGACGGCTGATATGCCCTTTCTCTCCACAGGAATAACAAACTATTTCACTATTTTTTCTTTGTCCCAACATTAGTTTTAAATCATTAATTTGTTCCTGGAGGTCGGCTACGCGCTTGTCCGTTTCTAATAAGGAGTTCTGCATCAGGGCTTTTATCTCCTTGAGTTCAGATTCAACTACCGATGGCTTGATTTCAGCTTGAGCTAAATGGACTGATGAAGTAGCCCTGTCCAAAGCGGTACATTGTTCTTCTTGAAGAACTAAGTCCCACATTTCTTCGAAAGTGTCATGTTTCTGTGACATGACAAAACGTCTAACTGCTGGACTGAGGCCTTGAATGATCTGAGCTGTCAACATTTTATTTCTTACTTCTTCATTGTTACTAAAACATTTATGCGATAAGCCTTGTACGCGCGTCAAAAAGGCTCTCGCCGACTCGTTAATTCCCTGAGTAGCTGTGGTAAACAAAAGTAAAGAGTTGTCCTGTGTTTTGTTCCCAAATCGATTGATCAGCGCTGTCTTAAAATCTTTATAGTTTGCTTGTTTAAGTTGTGGCTGCGAACGTAAGAATTCGCGTGCCTCGCTGATACATTTAGTCTTAGCGACAAATAGTGTTTGTACGGCGGTCCATCCTGCATGGAGCTTAACCTCTTCTAAATTATCAAAGAAATCATAAATTGTTACATTACTATTATTTCCCGAAAAGGGGGTAATAAGCGGAATGAATTCCGTAAAGGCTGGGCAAACCACAACATTTTCATTTACAGTGGGCCCCTCTTCATCGCTGTCCTGAGCCGACATTATTCAAACCTCAAACAAAATCAAGTTCAATTAAAATTATTGAAAAAAAAATTATTTCCCCTCACGGCACAAAACAAAACCATAAAAAATATCAGAGTATTATCTTCATTATTCCTTATTAAAGCTAAACACAGACTCCGAAAATTTAAAAAATGTCACGGCACCATTTTCGTATGCCATGACTTCACGAAGCCTAAGTTAAAATTTGCAAACACACCTAAATTAAAGTTAAATAAAAATATCAAATAAACCAATTTCTTTTCCTAAAACAAATGGCATAGAGGCCGAAATAATCGTATAGTTTAAAAGTTTTAAGCCGCCAAAGACCCAGGTTCAATCTGTGCATTTCGCTGAAAAAGAAAAATGGCGCAACGACGCCATTGTAGACCCAGTAACGAGACAAAGAAATAGTGAAGAAAACACTCTGTTAAACTTTAAAATCTTACATTTATTTTAAATTAACTCAAAAAAACAAATTCATGGAAACACATTTTCTTTTACAATATTCAAACTTAAAATACCCATTATTACAAACATTTTAAGGTTCCCTTGTTTAAGTGCACTTAAAGTTATATTTTTAAAAAGCCGACAAAAAAAACAAAAAAAATTAAATAGAGAAAGGGAAAGAAAAGAAAAGAGAATGACTTATCGTCTGGTGAAAGAATCTGGGGGCCCCCATCGTGTTTTTCTCTTCAAGTCGTAACTAGTTGTTCGTCCCTCATCTCTCCGCACTTCATGCCGCCGATGGGATGACACCACTCAGGAAATCTCAATTCCAAAAAGACCACCGTCCGCAGGTAGCACCAGCTCGAGGAAGAGACTCTTCGCTCCCTGACGCTCGCTTTTCCCTTCTCTGCCTTCTCACTTCTGTATTCATCCGACCATCAAGTTCATTCATGAACTTTAATTTTTTCATATCTTAGTGCATAAAATTTTAAGTGAAATTTATTTATTTGGTGAAGTTACGTTGCATTAAAAGGAAATTTAATTATTTCGTTGGTTAATTGATGTATTTTGAGGCATTTACATTTTTTCTTGCACGTGGTTGTGTTCCTCCGCCGATTTCGATGTCTGTATCGAAACTTCATCCAATCTATCGAATTATGTGAAATGATGCAGGGAAAAAAAGGTAAAAAGAAAAAAAAGTCAAAAAGGCAGAATAAAAGTTAAAGACGGAGAGAAAATTTTAGCATAAAAACTTTTTAAACCAAAACTTAAAATTTAGCAAACACTTTACAAAGCCAAAATATGATGTTTGTATCAAAAAATTTATTTAAGAAAAAAAAATGTCGGCATAAAGAAAAGGAAAAGTCGGCTCGATTTTAAAAAACACATATAAACATTTCTAACATTAATTATTTATCAAAAGTTACAATCATACCAATACCACGTATCAAAAGGAAAAAGTTTTGTTCATCCGATCTGGCAACCTGTTTTGACGTTAGCGCGCAAAACGAATCAAAACAAACTGCGAAATCGGAAAGTTTGTGCCGTGAAAGAAATAATAAACAAACCCAAAAGATAAGTAGTACCACTTAAACATTACACAAAATATTACTCTATAATTTGTTTTTACTACTCATAGATCGCTAGAACAAACATTATTTTCAAAACATTTTTCAGATCATAACATAAAGAGATGCCCATAGAGCGTAATGTATTAGAATTATTTTGAGTGTTCCTGTAAAGGAACTATTTGCGCTACATGCATAATTTTAGCCTATAATACTCAAGAATAGTGTAGCTTACTATCAGTGAAAAAAGTTTTAGAATCGGTTCAGTAGTTACAGAGATACACATAGAGCGTAATGTAATTGTTATGAGTATCCCTGTAAAAGAACTATTTGTGATATATGCATAAAAGGTAGCCTATAACACTCAGGGTCCTCCCAGTGTCTAAGAGGTTCTGCTCTCAAAACTGGAAGGCGGGAGTTGACAGGTTCAAACTCCAGTCGCGCCTGTCGACCTAACCGCTCGCAGTTTTCCGTGTTTTTTTCCAAAACCTCGCGAAAATACGGGCTAGGATCCCTTAGAATATTCCATACAGAGGAATTCCCCATATAAGCCTAGGACCCTATAGGCCTAGGACCATATAGGCCTAGGACCATATAGGCCTAGGACTTTCAATCAGTGAAAAAAGTTTTAAAATCGGTTTAGTAGCTACAAAATTTCCATAGAGCGCAATGCATTAGCATTATTTTGAGTATCTTTGTAAAAGAATTATTTATGCTATATGCTTGAAAATTGCCTGTATGTTAATCCAGGGCATGAGCTATCTTCATTACAAATTTTTCGAACCATTTTTGTGTGATTTAGTCAAAAAAATCCAAACACATAAACGTACACATTTATATTATTGGAAGGTTTTGGAAATTTACGAACTTTAAGAAACACATCTGGACTTTTCTTGATACTTAGACATTATCGCGGCGGTCATTCCCGCCAAACTGCAAATGAGTTGCCAAGCTGTTGCCAATCGTATTCAAAACCATTAATAATTTCATGAGCCCGGCATTTATCTCGGCAAAAAATCGCTATTCTTGGCGGGCCGCCGGGATAATACCTAAGTACACTTTTCTTTATTTATGCTTTTTAATTTGGCGTAAAATCAACATAATTTCCATACTTATTTATGTTTTCCAAATGCATGTGATTTTGCAAATAGAATTTCTGCTTTATCAAAAGCATAAATCATTTTGTGCGGGCGATAAAACGGTTTTTAATTAATAGTTAGAAAAGTAGTTAAAATTTCTGAGCCTCAGGTACACTTTACCGAAGTCATGGGCCCAGTCATGCTCAATTTCAAAGCTCTGCTTTCTGTAAATTTGTCTGGAGAACATTCATTTTTATTATTAGAGATAGCTAGATTTGGCATAAAACTGGCATAATTTCGTATTATTTAATGTTTTTCAGATGCACGTGCTTCTTCATTGAAGTAATAGCATTCTTGTTAGCTCAAAACATGAATCACTTGATATGGGCGAAACTCGCCAAGCATGGCAACGTAAAAACGGTTTTTAATTAATAATTAAAAAAGTAATTAAAAATTCTAAGTTTCTAAAATTCTAAGTAGCCTATAACCTTCTCCAGGGTCCCATCTATATCTAAAACCAAAATTCACCATAATTTATTCAGCGGTTTAGGCGTGAAAGCGTCATAAACAAACAAACAAACTCACTTTCGCATTTATAATATTAGTTAGGATTCCCCCCCCCCCCCACACACACACACTTTCGCTAAGGTGGGATGATAACTATACATAATGCAGTTACCATGACGATTTTTGGGTATTTATGTGGCAACCCTTAATTTAAACATGTAGGATTGGAACAAATATAAGTGCAGCTTATTTGTTTATTTATTTATTTGGATTGCCAGTTAATCTAGTTTTAATAATTAAGAGTATTCAAATTCCTTAACTGCTACGTTTATCGCTAATATATTCACTTTTTCGCTTTCACCTTGCTACATGCATAACTCTTAGAGACACACGATTGCGAAGACCGACAAATTGCGACGAATTTTTAGGTTGGCGAGAGTAGGTGGGGGGGGGGGGTTAAAGTAGGAATCATCCAAGTTATAAATTGAGATTATGCCATCTGAGGGCAATTCGAAAGGGTGACGCTAAAATTACGCTAGTCTTCGTGCCTATTTTAAGACGAGGAACACTCAGTTTAGGACTACAGCTTTGCTTTTTTTTTTTTTTAATCCCGCAAACAGTCTCTCGTGTAATTTGACACGCGATTTTAAGTATGACACTGCATTCTAAAAGTTAATCATTTAGTCATAGAAATTTAAACGAGTGTGTTCATTTGACGATTTTTATTGTATGCTCAAAATGTTTCTACACTTTTTAATGCTCGCAGCTTTCCATAAGCCAGATATAAGTTTTGATAATCTCGATAATAACACTAATATTACTCTGCCGAATGACTTCCGAAATGCATCTTTCAACTTTCACAATTTAACCGACGATTTTCCTGGAATGAGAGGAATATTTAACGATCTGCGTAAGTATTGCAGTGGTCTTTTCTCTGGACTTTTTAGTTTTTTTTAGAGGAAATTCGTTACTATAATGACATATTCTACACGTTGCTTCAAATATGTCAAATATTTTCGTACCGTTCTGATTTTTTATACTCATTGTAAGTGAAATCGACCCTAAGAAGTGTGTAGCTTTATTAGAAACAAAAAGGCATCGAAAATGTCGAATTCTGTCTTGAAAGTCACTGTTTTAGTTATTCACCTTTTTCTGGTAATAATCTTGAGAGCAGCTGTAGTATTTGCCACCTCTTGGCGACTTTAAACAATGTAATTTTCCTTTCGCCAATATGGCTGCCAGAAGAAGACATTGTAGAATGAACATTACTGCAAGAATTGGAACAGGTTCGATATCACCCCATTTTGGCGCTGTTCTGGCTTGGCGACGAATTAATGTCGCCATTTATTTTAATGTACTATATTTCTTGGAGGGGGGGAACAGAAAGAAGTTTTGTCAGATAATGTAATATAGATTTTAATTCATAAGTCTTTAAAGGGTTAATCCTAGTTTACACCGTTTCCCTGCCATGAAGGCGATAAATTGGTGGAACAGCTGGGCCGTATAATGCCTTTTCGGGGGTGTTTTGGCTTGGCGACAAATTAATGTCGCCATTTACTTTAATATACTTCTTTTCTTCAAGCGGGTTGCATAATTTTGTGTTATTATTTACAAATTTCGGTACAGTAGACTTTCACTTAATGCTTACTTCATGAGGGGAAGGGGCTCATACCCCTCAACCTCCAGTTTGTTTTCTTCAAAGTAAATACAATTATGCTAATAACGTATTCTCAAAGGAATTATTAAACTAAAAATAAACCTAAAGTATACAGCACTGGATATAATTGTACTAAGAAAACATAAAAAGAATGAAATGTGTAGTCTAAACAGCAAATAAACAACGGCTTGTAATTGCGATATCGTGGCGAAAAAAGTCTTTAAAGGAAAAAAGGATAATGTATAAAAACGTTTTTCTTCAGTATCTGTGTTCTTTATAGCTGCTCATTCATAATTTTTTAATGATCTCCTTATTTTAAAATAAAAATAAACACATACATTTACTCATCGCATTTCGTAAATCAAGCAAGAAAGCGGAAAAAAACCAAAACCCTGAGGTACTTACGCATTATCCCGGCGGTCCGCCAAGACGAGTGATTTTGGTTGATTCCTAGTCTGCGGTGCTTCTTAGCCAACGAGGCGATAAAAAGTTTAATGTGGTAAACTTGGTGACTTTTATTTGTTTTTTGAGACAAGACGGGAAAACGCGCCAAGAAACAACCGTAAAGTAGGAATTAAGCTCGATTTTTCGCTAAGATAAATACCGGACACATGAAATGGCTGATGGTTTGGAATACGATTGGCAACAGTTTGCCAGCACATTTGACGAAAAAATAGTTTGGCGGGAATGACCGCCGGGATAATACGTAAGTACCAAAATCGACTGCACTGCTATGAAAATAAGGTACTTACGTATTAACGCCACCGCAGCAGAAGTTGCGCTTATACGGCGATGACTTTGATTTTAAATAAAGTGTTTTGAATTTTGAAACCGTTTTGATTTTAAATAAAGTGTTTTAGTTTATGATTTGTCGCAAAAATTTTAAGTGTAGATTGGCGGCACTTAAAAACCGCCAAATCTGTATGTTAAACTCCATATCGGCCCATTTTCCTCCGAAATCCGATTGACCACTTTGATTTTAAATAAAGTGTTTTGAATTTTCAGACTGTTTTGATTTTAAATAAAGTGTTTTATTTTATGATTTGTCGCAAAAATTTTAGGTGTAGTATGGCGGCACTTAAAAACTGCCAAATCTGTAGCTGCGGTGGCGTTAATACATAAGTACCGAAAATAAGATAGCACAAATAAAATATGATTTCCTACAGAGCGGAAAATTTCCTCAATAACTGCAGATTGCCGAAATTTCTTCTGTCAGTCGTAAAAAAAACCAAATGTCAGGGCCGGAAAATCTGTGCCCCGAAGACAGCGCCAAATAATTCCCTTTGACGCCAAGTTATCGTATCAATACAGCTTTTGTACTAAATGCCAAGTATATGAAACCGGTAAACGGAGAAAGACGCCAAGTGGCAAACAAGCCCCCTGCGTTCTTTAGATAGGGAAAAATCGTAAATACCGTTTTTTTTTTTTTTTTTTTTTTTTGCGGGTAGTATTAAAATAAAATAAAATGCGTGCATTTTTTCAGTAAAGGTAAACTATTAAAAGAACTGCGCTACATAATAGGAAGAGATTTTAATTGATGGTGGTTGGGTGGTGGGGCTAGGCCCCTTTAGCCCCTAATGACGAGCCGCCTCTGCACTTTAGTTTTCTTAACAGAAATTAGAATCAATTAATCTAATTAACTGATTTACGTGCAACAAAATTACTCTTTAAAGCTTGGAAAAACAAATAATGCACCAAATTCCTCTACAATTGATAAATAATTTGGCTATCCTGTATTGATATTTGATGCTGAGTTTTCTTCTTTATCCTGCGTCCTATAGTATCCGAAAATACCGTGTATTTGTATTTTTTCAACAGAATTTAGATAGCCAGAGTTTAGGCAAAGTAGCCCTGATTTGGTAACTGCTTTGGTATTTGCTACCTCTTTGTGAGACGAAATATTTATCGGCGCTAACTGAACCATTTGGCGGCAACTTTAATTTAAAATGATTATCGATTACACGCGTACATAAATCGCCAAACGGTGGGAAATAACTAAGGTGCTCCACTGATTCATCTCATGTGTGGCATGTTTTCAGGCATATGCAAGATTTATCGCAGCAATCTAACGCAAGTTGCTTTGGCACTTTTCCGTTAACAGGGAACCTTTTATCGGCTAGCTAAAATATTTGCACGAGTTACCGTCAAACCGATATATTGATGCTAGGTGCACCGAAACTAAAATATTTTATACTATTCTAGTAGCCATTCATACGAATTAAACAATATAAACTTAAGAAACAGACATAGGTTTCTGACTTTAATACGTTAACACTGATGATTTATTAACGGTAAAGCACTAAATAATCTAGTAAGTGGTTTTTGCTTGTATCCCGCTACGCCTTGGATATAATACTTTTTTTTCCCCCCTCTCTTACATAAAATAGCCTTCTTTCTTAAAAGATCCGCTACAGATGATAAAGATTTTGCAACACCCGAAGACGGAGGGAAGCACGATGTGGAGCCGACAAGTGCTGGTACCGTGACCCACAACCAGATGATCGAATTTGCCAATAAAACTGCTAGCGATGAAGCGAAGAACTTCTTCATGGATATCTTGATGATGCCCAAGAATCAGGGAACGACTGATGGGAAGGGGAACGCGACCAATTCTTCGGCAGTGGCTCTTCCATAAGCCATTTTGCAGCAACGAAAAGATCTCCCAATTTTGGCGATCGAATAAGCGCGAACACACGAATTGTTTCGAAGTAGAATAAATTCTAAGAAAGTCATTATGAATTAAAGACATTGAAATCTGGATATTTAAATCAAATTGAAAATGTATTGAATGAAATTGAAATAAAATTCTTTCAGTGATTGTATAAAAAATACTCTAGCTTCTTTACTTTTTTTCCTTTTCGGTACTTACGTTTTATTCCGGCTGTCATTCCTGCCAAAATATTTTTTCGTCAAATTGTTGTCAATTGTATTCCAAACCATCAATAATTTCATGTGTTCGACATTTACCTTGGCGATAAGTAGCCCGTCTTGGCGGACATCCGGGATAAAACGTAAGTACCGCCTTTTCATAGTTAAATTTATCAGGAAGAGAGTAAATATAGCACTAATTACACAGATTTCGGGTCAATGATTATTGCCGGTTTTTTTTCTAAATAACTTTCTTTACTAAAATACGGATATTCGATTTTTAAAATTTTTTATTTTTCGTGTATCCAATGAAGTTGTCTACTATGCATCTTATGGGTAATTCTTAAAGATTAATATGCCACCATTTTAGTAGCATTCATAGCTCTTGAAGTACACAAACGAATTATGCTGATTGGACAATCATGGAATTGCTTTAGAGCTGTTTTATTAGCACTGGGGTGCTATTTCGCTCACTCCCAGAATTTTGTCTACGTGATCTTGTGAACAGGCTTTGTAGGTATGAACTGTCACGGTGAAGATCTTTTCAAATGTGTTTGCCAGATAACGTGTGTGTGTGTGTGGGGGGGGGGGGGTTAGTAAAATGTTAGTCGCACAAGGTTTGCAATTTTTGAGACTTGATCGCTAAGTTTTGTGCCATAACGCGACAATTTACTATAAATATATTACGAGTATAGTTAGAAAATTCCTGGCGAAGATTGTAAAATAATTTTAGTAGGAGATTTTAATATATATTTCAATTCGAGGAGAGATTACATTGTCTGGAAAAGATTTCAATTCGAGGAGAGATTACATTGTTTGGAAATTCCACGGGATCGCAAAATTTCATCGTTATAGAGAGATTTATCGTTGTATGGAATATCGCTACAGCGAGGTTTTACTATACTTTTTAAATATTACTGTTTTAATTAAACTAAATATTAAGTTTATGTCAAAGTGTAAATTTGCAATTTCTTAATGTATATAAATTGTATATGTAACATTGAATACTTAATCCATAAAAGGTTGGCTGGCACGTCACCTTTCTACATCCGCAATGTATAAGACAATTATTTTCTATAAGATGGCAATGTATTTTACTTAATATAGGCATTTGGGCGTAATTTATCGTTTCTATTTTCAAGTATGTTTTTCGGAAATAAAACTTCCTTGCTTTTCTGGTGGATTCGTCCCGAATTTCCTTATTGACTTCAATCGGAAATTCATCGGTTGAAAATATCCTCTAACGCTGCATTTTTAGGAAATCAATTTGAATAATTAGGGATGAGCACGCACTCTTGCACTGTCCAACACATCTAATAATGCTTATCTCTTCACCCACTTACTCAAAGTGCTTAGTAACATTTTCGATGAAATATCACTCACCAGCAAGTCAATAAATTACAGGTTTCGTTCATTTTCAAACCAGTCGATTTTAATGGACAAGTCTATGAAATAAGCCATTTATCGCTCCAGTCGTCTGTAGAACTTTTGTAAAGAGCAACCCTTTAAAATTTATTAGCTGCACTACAGAAATTGGACTGAAATTGCTAATTATTGTTAAAAAAAAAAAAAAAGACAAACTTGGAATATCCTCTTAACGGCTATAACCGTCAAAATTTTTTCATTGATCGTCGCATTGATCCAGTTTTACTTATAGATTCTTTTCGATAACATTCGATTGTCTTTGGCTCCGATTTAGCACTGTGAAATATTTCATTTCGCCGTGTGGAAAATATCTAAGCTATATTATTCTTATTGTAAAATATTAGTTTGGGTAATTTCTCGGCAACAATAGAAAGTATCGCCAAGCTGAATTAAATTTTGGAAACTTATTTTTCGATACCAAACTTGATGACGCCAAAGTTGGCCAACCTTTGCGAATTTTGGCATATTCTCCAGTAGCACAATTATCATCGGTTCCTGAAATACCGATCATCAATCTGAGAGGAAGCGCAGTGGATGTTGTTGTTATTGTTGTAGGATTTAGGCCAATTATCTACACGTGAGATCTAGGCCGAAGGGGGTACCCTCCGTAGGGGTCTTTCTAAGGGGTCCTATCCCGCATTTACGCTACGTTTCGGAGAAAACCAAGGAAAATTCCGAACGGTTAGGTCGGCGGACGTGATCTGGGTTTGAACTAGGTACTTTCCGTCTGCCAGTTCAGAACGCTATGCGCTCGGCCAATATTGGGGCAGAAGCACAGCGGAGGCCGTGCAAAGTTATTTACCACATTGAGGACTTATCTTGGCTCTTGCTTCACTATATTCGCTTGGTAAAAATGGAAATTGATAGATCATCAGCACGGGCGAAAATTGGGCGCGGAGCCGAGGTGATTAAGATGTGGAACCTACAGTGATTGGAAAAAATACTTTTTTTTGTAGTGATTTACAAAAACTTTTCGAAAAATATAGTTAACTACAAATACAACTTCTTTTGAAGTGTAGTCACTACTTTTAGGAGACACATTTTACTAAAAGATTCAATTTACATTCAGATTTTTAGGATATTTACATACTAGTTAGAGAAAACTACTGATATACTAATTAGAGAAAACTATTTACTTGAAAAAACAACTACTGCTAAATATTAAAGTATTGATGAAACTAATTAAGCTTTATAACTCTATGAAATCAAAATAAGTAAATTTTTTTGGTCTAAACTTGATTCATCGGAAAGGGAGGGGGGGGGCGGCACGCGTCTGCTCTGGATCCGGCAATGGGCCCTCCCTTAATATGAATCTATATGTTGCTACTTTTTCTTTTACACTGCAGTGGTACTCAGTGGCATCCACAAAAGTTTCAGGAGAATATCCAGGAACGGCCCAATTGTACGTGGCGCCTCCTCCAAACATAAAAAAGGCGCCCCTTTTTATGCTATTGATCAAGTTTTTCTTAATTTTTGAGTTCGAAATGGTACCCCTTCGAAGATGGCACACCGATGCGATGCTTACCTTGCTTATCGTGTCGGGCAGCCCCTTACAATATCAGTATTAAGATATTTCAACCACGTGTCGGGGCGTCAGAGGAAAATTTGTTTGAGAATCAGACTACTCAGACTAGCCATCAATGCAAATGCAAGTTAAAGCTGCTCTACTTCTGGTCTGTCTCTGTTGTATCGTACCGCCTTTTCACGCTTTTCTTCCTCCCCCCCCCCTGTCTTCTCTGTTTTTTTTTTTTTTCAGTTTCTTTCTCTCTTTATCCTTTTCTTTGTGTATTTGCTTTGTATGTCCCCCATGCTTTCCTAATTTTAAATGCTATGTGTTATTGCAGAGTGGTGGTACTACATTTAATACCTGGAACAATAACAAAAAAGGGAAGGCTAAAACGGTAGAGGCTTCAAACAAAGCATACCCTCATTTCTCTTCTCCCTCATTTGTGCGTATGTGTGTGCATGTGGGTGGGGGAAGAGCCTTCCAGTATCAACTCTAGTTCTATGCTCGGAAGAAAGAGCAATCTCACCACATGATCAATCGCCCGCGATGACGCGGTAAATGTGACGTTCAAAGCAAGGGCGTCTTGGAAATTTTGTTTCACAACTTTAGATTCGCATACTGCAGGATTTCGCATGTTCAATTTGCGGTTTCAACAATTTATAGACCTATATAAAATGTTCAATGGCCCCCTCCGAGAATTCCGTCTGGAGCCACACTTGTTTCAAAGTAGTTGTCCAAAGTCGCTACAAACTAGACATACAGCTTTACTCCTAGTATTTGTCTATAGTGTATTGGGTGAAGAAGCCTTATTAATTTTTTCGAGAGTTTAACATTTGCTTTGTTTTTGAAACTGTTCAAAAATCCTGAGACGATGATCGTTTTTCAAAAGGAGCCTCTTTAACCCTTTGAGGCGCAACCCTTTCCCAATGCTGAAAAAAGGGCAGCCGTTGCCATCGCTAGACTTAACTACCAGGAAGATGGCGGACGATCGAAACGTCCATCGCGTGCCACAGATCTAGAGACACTTGTCGTCAAAAAAGGGTCTCTAGATCTGTGGCACGCGATGAACGTTTCGATCGTCCGCCATCTTCCTGGTAGTTAAGTCGAGCGATGGCAACGGCTGCCCTTTTTTCAGCATTGGACAATCTATCCAGCTGTTCTCGCATTCTTCCATTTTTCAGCAGATGTCAGTGCTGTTATAAATAATCGTGCCCATTTGTTTACGGGAAAGGACGTGCTAAAAGTAAAGGATTCTGGTGGAGCTATGTCACCCGCAACTATTTTCTAGAAATCCAATCTATTCTTCGTGACTGGCAACAGTCAAAACGCCAGTGTTTGGTGTTTACAGAGCGGGAACACTGCGCGTTACATTTGTTTACGGGAAAGGACGTGCTAAAAAGTAAAGGATTCTGGTGGAGCTATGTCACCCGCAACTATTTTTCTAGAAATCCAATCTATTCTTCGTGACTGGCAACAGTCAAAACGTCAGTGTTTGGTGTTTACAGAGCGGGAACACTGCGTGTTACATTTGTTTACGGGAAAGGACGTGCTAAAAAGTAAAGGATTCTGGTGGAGCTATGTCACCCGCAACTATTTTTCTAGAAATCCAATCTATTCTTCGTGACTGGCAACAGTCAAAACGTCAGTGTTTGGTGTTTACAGAGCGGGAACACTGCGCGTTAAAGGGTTAAAACAAGGGAAAATATAAATTAACCGGTACACCTGGTATATGGCTAATGCTCCTCGAAGAGAAAATTTTGTGTACGCGTCCGATAGCGACGTCATCTACGGCCCTTACAAGTGACTCCCATGACATTGCCATACCTTGGATACGCCACTGACTGTGTCAGAGCGCTTAATCCAACACTGCTACTTAGTTACCTACATAGATACATTTTTTCCCCACAAAACTTTCCATTCCCCCCCACCTCCGACAAAGATCTCGTCACACTCGAATCGGCTGGAGACCGAGTTTAAGAACGCATTCTGATACCTGGTCTTTCCGTTCAGGTCGCTCATTTGCTGACTTTGGGAAAGTCTGATGGAAAGATATTTATTTGTAACTACCGACCACTTTTTATCTTTTTCCTTCCTTGAGCGAGAAAGAGAGAGAGAGTGAGAGAGGCTAAAGGTGCCGAGTATGGAGGCGGATGAGAATTTTCTCAATGTCGGAGAACTGGTGTTTTGCATATTGGTGTTTCTCTTCGTCTTCGTGTATTGTGATATTTTGAAGTACATGAAAATGACGCCAGAGGAATTCTGGGGAGATCCTCCGGATCAGCAGAAACTTGCAGGTAGGTAGTAAATTCACAAAATTAACAAATATTTTAAATAAATTATGTGTAAAATAAAATAAAATTGCATTAAATCTTTTGTATACCAGCCCGTAAAATTAAATTGAAATTCGAAAATCCGCCGATTCATCAGAAAACCTATATCCTCGCATACTATACAGTGTGATCTAACGGCACACAGAACGTGAGTGGAACAGATGCAGAAGTTGGCGTACAATGAAACAAAATTTACTAATTTTTTTTTCCCGTTCGCAAATTTGCATGTACAAAAATAAAATTAATGGAAACTTTTAACCTACTCTATTCCCCCATCTAAATGAATTTTTATGAATTTGTAAATAGCCTTTTCATATTTAAAAAATTACAAAAGGTAAATGTCTGTTAGTGTTTCATTGTACCCCAAACATCGGGGTACAATTAAACACATAATAAATAACACTTCACAAACACTCAAATAATATGAGTCAAAATCTGAATTTCAGCGTACATGTTTTATGCACATTTATAATAACATTACTGAGACATAAATATGAAATTTAAATGGAAAAACAAATTTAATTAAACCCTTATAGCTTAAGATGAAGCACAATACCTTTATTAGAGATAAACCTTTATTAGAGATATATATTATTAGACATAGTTTTTCATTTTATATTAAACTAGCTGCGTGCCCGTTCTTCACACGGTAGTAAACGAAAATTTTCCTAACATGTGTAATTCCAATTAATTCCAGTGATGTGAAATGTAAAATAAAATCAAAATTATTTGACTCTTGATGTAAAGTTTGCGTCATGAGTACTAACCTGGCATCATTGCAATGTAATGACTCAAAAAACTACGCTAGTGTCATTCGCGATCAGAAAAGTGAAAAGTTTAGCGGTTTGCAGACAACTCCTGACTTTCAAAATGTGTTATTTCTAATCATACTGTTTTTTAGGTTCAAGTTGTAGCATTAAATACCTCAACCACTACATTAAATGGACAACCGTTTATTTAATAGCTGCGCACCCGCTCTTCATACGGGAAGCGAACATTTTACTAAAATCATATCTGCATGTGACAAAACAGAATTTAATTTTTAAAAAAGTTCAAGTTATCTCCTCTGTTGAAAGTACTGCGGGATATATCAACGCAAATTAGAATTACTTATCGTTCAGTTGATTGTAAAACAACCCTTGAAAAAGGATAAACAGAACATTTTTAATTTCATGAAATATTTATTAACGTGGTATATCGTGATTTATTCATATTACCCTTACAAATCTACTACCTATTACTCATATTAATACTATCTATCTTCGCTTCTCCCTCTTTAATGCTCAATTTAAAGAAACAGTTTACATTATTTGGCACAAATGGGACCTTTTTATTCTATGGCGATTCTTTGCAATTTACGCATTACCATAAACATAATTCATTTCACACAAAGGTTGCTATTAAGGAAGCTCTCCATACATATTTAATTTATGCATAGTTCTGAAACATTGGGTTATTTAGCATCGTAAAACATTTCATCTCACCCTGGTGGAAAATATTCAAGGGGTGCCAATTTAAATATCCATGTATCCAATATAGTGATATTTTATAAATCCTCCTTAGTTCTGTCTACTGAAAACAAACTTTGTAATCTCGAGGAGCTATTTAGAATCGCTATAACTGTGACAGGACGTTAGAGTTGCAGAGATTACAAATTTCACGCATTTTTTCAAATTTATGACGCCACTGTTTAACTACCGTAAAAGATACCCCAGTTGGTTGAGGGAGTTAATTTGGATATTTCGCTCATTAGCTTTCAAACGGTATCATATTAAAATTTACAACGACGCTGAATTTTTTTTTTTTCTTTCTATAGGAATAGGACACTGTGGAGGAACGAAATCCAACATTAAAATAAAACTGTACTCGCAACATGCATATGTTAGGAAACATATACGGCGAACCTACATGGGGACTATCTGCTGAGAAAGGGATGCATTGGGCAAAGGACTTTTTAAGGGATTCTAAGGCGTACTCATGTTACATCTGAAGGAAACCGCTCTTATCTCTAGACCGACAGCCGCAGGAGAGGCCAGAACCTTGGGCCTTCACACTTCGGCCATCTACCAATGTTCAGTGTCTTATACACTCGGCCATTGATCCGCACATGTGTTCAAGATAAAAAATGAAGGGAAAAAACAGAGATAAATCATGCTAAGCACAGTAATTGCAAAACATTTCTGACAAAACAGCCCTTTTTTGGGCCAAATTTAGCGATATATCGTCGTCAAGTTTGGCGACATTTTGAGGATAACCTCAAAAAAGCTGTATATCTTTATTACAGTAATTTTGCGAGATCATATAAAAGACCTTTAAATATTATTTCCATCTTTTAAGTTAAGAGTAAGCTGCTATAAACGTTTGTATACTTATTTATTAGCTTGAAATCATGAACGTTTCTAAACGGCCATAGCCCGAAATGTATTGAAGTTCTTTTGAGGCTGCAGTAGAAGTTACGTACCCTTTATTTGAAACAGACTAATATCTTTAAAATACGCTTTAAACAATCATTGCTTAGAGAGTGTAATGTATTGGAATTCATTTGGGTGTTCCCGTGAAAGAACTATAAATGGTATTTAATAGTGCGCATAGGAATTACATATACAAATTTCGCAGTAATCGAAATATATACATGGTGGGGACATCAAACCCCCCATGCAAACCCCATATGCAACCCCCCATGGGCAATCTCCAGCCCTCGGGCTGGATATGGCCCGCCGTGGCTTTATGGACCAAGGCCCGCGGAATATATCGAAACCCCGTTTAAACCCATATGAACCATTCAAAATCCCATGTAAATTCCAATTATAAGGTCCGCAATTTCATTAACATCCTGAAGTTTGGCCCGCGACTTCACTAACATCCCAAAGTTTGGCCCACAACTTTTCAAAGGTTTCCCATACCTATTATAAACACCTTATAAATATATATAAAACTTTTTTTAACACACATAAAAAGGTACTTATCAATCAGTACGATCGTTTTGGTCGAAACAATCTCCAGCCTTCTTCAGCAGTCAGCACACTGTCTCACAGAATAGTGTTGCTGCCACAAACAGTTTGAAAGTACACTGGCCTCCAAAAGTTAAGGAACAACCGATTTTTTGCGAATAAATTGCAAATGAATGAATGTAGAAACACCAAATTTGGATGACATGTGCACAAAACGCAGTTATATGTATTGACTGCGCAGCATAGAAGTTTATATAAGAAATCACAAAAATATTTTACAACAACAACGACAAAAAAGCAATCTTGTTGGAAAAGTCCATTTTTCGAAAAGATAATACATCAGAGTTTTATGTGGTAAAATGTCATAGAAACATAAAAAATATGAATTTTAATAAGGGATATGTCCACCTCTGGCTTGAAGGCTTTGGAGGCATCGACTTTCCATGCTGTCAATTAAGTTGTCGGTTACCGAAATGGGAAGTGAAAACCAGACACGGAGTAAGCTTTATCTCAGCTTTACTAACGACCTTGGAGGTGGACTTAAAACAGCAACCTGTCTACCAAGATAGTCCCAAAGATGCTCTGTGGGATTCAGGTCTGGAAATTGGGCTGGCCATTCCATTCAATCTAAACCAAGACCCTCAAGATATTCCACAACCTCGGTAACTGTGTCTTTCAAAAGTGTTGGATTGATGGTATCTGGCGCTTTGTTTCCACCAGATCAGCAGATATCCTTAATCACTCTCCAGTGTGAATCTGAACTCGTCTGTAAAGAGTGCAGAAGCCCAACGCTGTGTGGTCCAGGAAATGTGTTCTCTTGCCCAAGATAAGCGGGCCCTTCTCTGTCCTCCGTTGAGGAGGACACACACAACTGGTCGCCTTGCATAGAGACCTGCATTGTGCGGCTTTTGCACCATACTAGCTGTTATTCTACTGCCTGCTGCTACAGAGTGGTCTGCAGCAAGTTGCGGCACAGAAATGCTTCTTCTCTTTCTGGCTGACGAAGTATAAAACGGTCTTAAGGCTGTTGTTCGAGGAAAGAAAATTCTATTTTTAGTCTGCGTACACAAATTAAAATAAACTAATAGCACCATGGTCTCAAAAAAAATTCCAGGTGGTTCTTCATAAGCTGCTTCACACACTGTAATAAGTGAAAATGCTGAGCCTTTTGTGAAATTTTCAGAAAAATTCTTAAACATGGATCTGAGCTGCAAGATTTTTTGAAGAGTGACACATTTTGCGAAAATTTCCGATTTTTAAAAAGTTTTACTAAAAGTTTTGAAATTGATGCAGGTTTATCGTTATTTCAGTACGTAGTACAGCTTATAAAGAGACAGTTTCAAAATTTTGAAGTGCCTGACATAATTAGTTTATTTGTACACATGTACCAAAATCACATGATTTTTTCGAACTACACCGTTAAGCAGGTGTTGTAGCTCGTGGTCGGCCTGGAACATGTCTTGAAGCTTCGGTTTGATATTGATTCCAGAGACGGTGGACCACACTGCGAGACACATTAAGACGCCCATCAGCATCAGCCTATGATAACCCTATTTCCATTCATCCGACCGACCGCCACCTTAACGAATCGGGCAAACGTCTTCTCTCTGACATTGCAGTACGCTACTGCCCATTGTCAACGAATCTGCTGACAAAAGTTGTAAATCAACAAAAGTTACACGAGTAATTACGAAAGGACGATATTTGCATATTTTTCTCACACTTTCTATAAAAAAATGTGGTAGCTATCGTTTTTACATAAATTTCCATAAAGTTCATTTTTATCATTTATATAAACTATAAATTTTATTTGTTAGTGTCATTTTTTTATAGTAAGCTTCGAAAAACATTTTATTCCTTAACTTTTGAAGGCCAGTGTATTAAAAAAAGATAATGCTTCGTTATACAGTCAAACCTCATTAGTACACGACTCTCGGGGGCCATTTAAAAATGACTTACTAAGCGGAGTTTATATTAAATTCCAAACGAAATTCTAAATGTTTATATAATAAGTGTGCCTATAATTAACTAACATTATAATTTATATAAATTGGTAGAATAAGAATTTAAATTAATAAAATGGATGACAAATAAAGGAAATTATAAGCAAAGAAGGTACTACATAGTACTTATAATTTAACTGTACAATCTGTCCTATTTAATCTGCTATTGTACAGAAATCAAAATGAAGAATAGTTCTAGATGAATCCCTAAAATTTGTTGATAGGGCAACAATCTCAGTAAGGAAAAATGTCGAGACTCGTGCTCAACAAAAATTAATTGACTTCGGTAGATAACCTTGACAAAGAAATGGAACCGAGTTTGTATATTCGACTCGTAAACCTTTAACGCGCAGTCTTCCCGCTCTGGGAATACTAAACTCTGACGTTTTGACTGATGCCAGTCACGAAGAATAGATTTGATTTTTATAAAAATAGTTGCGGGTGACATAGCTCCACGAGAATCCTTTAATTTTGAGCACGTCATTTCACGTAAAAAAATGGTCACTATTATTTTTAACAGCACTGACATCTGGTGAAAAATGGAAGAATGCGAGAACAGCTGGATAGATTGCCCAATGCTGTACGGCACAGCCAGCTGCGTCAAAAAAGGGTATCTAGATCTGTGGCACGCGATGAACGTTTCGATCGTCCGCCATCTTGCTGGTAGTTAAGTCGAGCGATGGCAACGGCTGCCCTTTTTTCAACATTGGGAAAGGGTTGCGCCTCAAAGGGTTAAAAGTGACGTCTTAAGCTGAGTGGTTGAAAAAATAGAGACGCAGTAAGCGGAGTACAATATGTGAAAAGGCGTGCTAAAAAGGCCGGGACTTCTGAAATATGATGTAGTATGCGGAGTGGTGTCTTATCTTATTCACTGACTTTCTAACGAGGTTTGACTGTATCTATTGTCCTTTCCTTGAAACTTTTCTGGATCGCCACTGCACTCACCCTTACTTCCTTACCTTACCTTACCCTATCTTGATGTGTTGTGAAAACAACTTCACATTTTTGCAGTTTTAATGTAGGATTACGTTCCACCTTTGAGAGAAAACATGTTTTGCTTTAGATCAGGATTCCTCAAACTTTTTCTACACGATAAAGCAATTTTAAGGTCTGAATTTCGGCAGAGATAAGAGCACCTCCCCTAAGCTGGGAGCACCTTGTACAGCTTCACGGAGCATTTACTGTAAATGTCTAGTCTATAAGCTGAAACAAAAAATATGATATTAGCTGTTTTGTGAACGTGTGAACTTGTATCGGATATTCCAAAAATGACCGGTATATTTGAAAAATCGATAAAAACTAAACGGGCAGCGATAGAAATAAACCGTTTGTTGCAATATGGTTGGAACAACAGTAAATTTTCAGGCAGTCAAACTCAAAATTAGTTACAATTTTCAACAACAGATGGCGCTGCAGGCGATTTGAAAGATATAGAAGAAAACGCAGTCTGTGAGTTCGCCATTCTGTAAGTCATCTTTCTGCTGTAAGCG
This sequence comes from Cheiracanthium punctorium, assembly GCA_038373885.1. Lineage (NCBI taxonomy): Eukaryota > Metazoa > Arthropoda > Arachnida > Araneae > Cheiracanthiidae > Cheiracanthium > Cheiracanthium punctorium. Next base: position 2,028,058 of record JAWZYV010015215.1, read on the forward strand.
TGTGCTGTTCGCAGATTGGAAGCTTGCTGTGAAATGGCGGAACTCACAGAATGGCGAACTCACAGACTACGTTTTCTTCTACATCTTTCAAATCGCCTGCAGCGCCATCTGTTGTTGAAAATTGTATCTAATTTTGTGTATGTCTGCCTGAAAATTTACTGTTGTTCCAACCATCTTGCAACAAACCGTTTATTTCTATCGCTGCCCGTTTAGTTTTTATCGATTTTTCAAATATACCGGTCATTTTTGGAACACCCGGTACCTTGTGTTTGACTTTTGGAAGGCTATTTCCAGCAAATCGGAATCCAGTAAGATTCAGCAAACTCCATGGCAGGGGACAGGGACGTAACCAGGGGGAGGGGGAGTTGATATGGGGGCCTAGACACCCGCTAAGTTTTGGATTTTTGCTAATTGGATGTCCATAAATCCAGAATTTGTGCGAAATTCCACCTTTTGGGAACCTCAAATTTTTTCTCGCTTTGTCCCTGACAGGGGGAATTCCTCTCACACTGTACTTTGCAATCTTTGCGAGTGCATTCATTTTTCACTTTGTCCTAATGATATCGGCAGAGTTCCGCAAATTCCCGGATTCTGATTTGATGGGAATAACCCTTTTCCCTTTTATCAAACTGTTAGAAAAGAAAGCGAGCGTTTTCCTTGAATGATGAAAGTCTTTAAAAACCAGAAGAAAAGGAAATCACCTAAAACAATGGCCGAAATGTAATGGGTCACAGTTATTAGAATTCTCTCATCATCTTTGAAAATTCGTAAAGGGTGATCCGTCCTTGAGATTAAAACTTTCCTCCTTGTGTGGATGTTTCATTTTATTCGCCGCGGGTCGTCTTAACCTATCAGTGTCACCTGCCTTGCAGTTTTTAGTTTGTCAAATAAAATTGAAATGTCGTCCAGTAACGGAGATGGGAACCTGGGCGATGTGGTTCTGTGCATTTTGGCTTTCATGTTCGTGTTCGTTTACTTCGACTTGATCGGGAAAATGAATCAGCTGCCCAAGAAACGGGACAGTGAAGATAAAGCTACAGGTTGGTCTTTTTATCGTTCATCCAACAATATTGTTAATTTTTTCCATTCGAAAGTTGGACGAGTGTTTATGATTTCAGCTCTTGTATATGTATCTGTCTGCGACTGTCACTGTGCTCTGTCTGTTGTTAGTGGACATCGATTTATACCAAATTTATACCGGGTGATTCAAAAGAGATGTTAACCCTTTCCTTGCCGCACATACTTCTGATGAAAGCTTTTGCAAGATACTATTTTTCTACGTTATATGCTTGCTAAATAACACATAAATGCAAACAAATTTTTTTTTGTTATTTCTGTGGTAGCAACAAAATGGTTCAAAAACGCACCATCAGCAGGAACCATTATAAAAAAATACATACAAGAAAATATGAAAAATCTTACATAAAATCATTAAATAAATGAATGGCTTCTGGAAGAGTCAAAAAACGACTATTTCGACAGAAAAAACTAGCTAAAAAAGGAATGAAAATATCCAAGTTCAAACTTCTCTTATTCTATTTTTATACTGCTTCATGCTGATGGTGCGAAAACGCACCAATAATTTTAAGCTTTAAAAATACAAGGAAAAATTAAACAACGATCTTACCTGCAGATTCCATTTTGTTCTTAAAGAATAAAATTATTGAATGTTTTTAGCGAAGACGTGTTCATCATATGGCGCTATCTATTTTGAGATAGATGATCTTATTAAAAATTGAAACGTTAAATTGCCTTACATTGAAATTTTTTTAAAAATTAAAAATAGGTACCAGTTAGTATTAAAAAATATTTTGTAAAATTATAACTCTTCATTTACATGAAACAATTAAACAAAAACTGTTTGTCCCAATTTAAAGCCTTGAAAAAAAATATTTTTTTAATGGTGCGAAAACGAGCCACCAGCAGGGAATGGGTTAAAGCTGGTATTTTTTTTAAACCGTAAGTGATCGAAACATACTCCACTTAGAAAAGTTCGTCAAATAAAGAGTAGCTTTCAGAATGGCTTTTTTTTTTTTTTACTAGGATCTGTATACAAATAAAAAATACGAAATTTAATTTTTATGCGGCCCCTTCTTTCTAATTCTTTGACAAAATTTTACTCTGTGTCTAAGAAGGTAAATAAAAAAAAATACCATATTTCTGAGTGGAATAGTTCCCAAGATATCGCATGCTAAAAGTTTTAGCGTTTGTCACTAAACTTTAGGAGGAATGTCTCAAGAGTGAGAAAAACTAAATTACTTTTCAACTGACATTAATTAATGTAGTCATTCAACAGTTACATTTGAAATCTTATTTTAGGACCTGGAAATCTTATTTTAGCTAGAATTTTCCTATAATGCATATTTGGCAGTTTCCAGTGAAAGTTAACACACACCATTACTTTGGCATTCTTTATTACAGTTTGAAATTCTTTCTCCAGAAGCGTGACGTAATGAATGAATAACCCCCTAAACCTTAAACTGAAGAACAACATTTTTCTAAGTGATGGGAAATTAGGCACCGTATAAAAATTAAATTTTGTATTTTAATATGTACCATACATATTAAAATACATTGCCATATCTGAAAGCTACTCTTTATTTGACGAACTTTCTAATTGAAAGTATGTTTCGGTCAATTACAATTAAAAAGATAATAGCTTTAACATCCATTTTGAATCGCCCGGTTGTTGATATGAATTAGTCTCAACTATAAAATGAATCACGATTATAAAGACTGAAAACTAACAATTAATATTTAATCACAATTACCGATTCACGATTGAAATTTTTAGTTAGTCATTGCGATTGACGATATCGTTAGATCGACATAGTATCTTTCTAAGAGCATGATTAACGATATCGTTGTTCGTGATTACTGATTTAAAATTCTCAGTCGTCAATCTTCAATAGTGAATAATTATTTTCTCAACACTGATACGTCAAAATAATATTATGTTTGAACGTGTTGTTGATGCATTCGGTACGACCCATCTTTCTAGTGTTTAATCGATCAGCAATATTCTTTAACGACTTTGCATTGGCGAATACTACGCTGCAAGTGCCAACTCTAGAAAAGAAAAAAAACAAGTTGATTGTGAAAAGCTGCTCGTAAACAGTCTAAAAACAATGACTCGAAAATAAATCAAATTTCTTTCTCTTCGGACTGTATCAGAAAATGTTCCCTTTCCTTATTGTTTTTTTTTCTTCTTTTTATAGCGTCTAGCTATAAAAGAAAACTGTAGAAAAAGCTATAAAAAGAAAACTGTAAAAAAGAAAGCGCTAAAGCCGAATTTTTACTATATGAAAGTTCATCGTATCCGGAGTTGACTGCAGAACTATAAACACCAAAGATACTTTAAGGAATTTTAAGTTTTGTAATTTCTTGAATAATTAATTTGATTGTATGAAAGAGGTCTTACATAAATATTTGACTTCATAACATTTTTGTCAGTGGAAGTGAACATGGGCGCCGGCAGAATATTTCCCAGGGGGGGGGCAAAGACTACTTCAACGTATGGTTACCATATTGGAAAGAGCAAAAAAGCAAGGAAAAACATTGAATACAAAAATCCAGGGTGGGGCATTGCCCCCCTTGCCCTATGCTGCCGGCGCCTATGGAAGTGAATGTCTTTATTTAACGTCTTTATAATAAATATAACAAGAACTAATGAAAACCAACTTACACTAACATATTTTCGTTTTTCTAAGATCACATTTAAAAATAAAAATAAAAATAGTAATTATGTAATTGATACGTATTACCCAACATGCGAACTTTTCTGAAAAGATAAACGTCATTCTCGAGTAAGATTCCTTTATGAGTTTTATTTTCCTACTCAAATCCTTTGTTCTGCTAAACAAAGTATTGTCCTGTAATTGTTACTTTCAAGGACAAACAACCCTATTTTGTAACAAGGAAAAATTTGTGTAATGAAAACCATCAACATGGTCGCTTTAGAAATATTTATATTTATAAAATGGATCCTCCTGATAAAATGAACTACAGATTTAAATTTTTGTTGCTGAGATGTAAATAACTTTCTAACGAATTGCTAAGCAAATTTCTTTACTTGTTGCAATGTTTGATGATATATCCTTGATTTTAATCAGATGATTAACATCATGATGTAATCATCATTTAAAACAGGTCTAAACAGCTTGTTATCAGAAAAAATCACGAATGTCAAACTATCACTTAAATGATGTGATTAACACAATATATTTAAATCGTTATTTTAATCAGGTGATTTAAAAAAGAAAGTCTTAGATTAAAATAGGATACACTTTGAAACACACTATCTTTTTTAAAATCTTTAATTATCAAGTATCTTTTCTTCTTCTTTTTTTGGAGTTAATACCTAATTGTTTAATTCATTTTAAGAAAGCTTTTAGTTGCGGGTCATCTTTTACAGTGATTTTAGCTCGTCTTTCTGTCCGTGCATTTTTTGTATGTCCTTGACTGCTGTAAATATGCATCGATTCCTATATTCATCTTTATTATTACTATGTATACTATATCACGTATTATTATGGCAGGGTTGTTGGACTTAGGTTTCCGATAAAAGTTGTATTCAGACACCTCACTGTTACAGGGTAAGGTAGGGTAAAATGAGCAGGCTTTTCTTTTTTTGACCAAAAAATAAATAATTTGTCTTTAAATTATTTTTTTACCCTATATTTTCAGACATTAGTAAGCGACATTTATGGTCATTAAATAGCTTATCAGGAGCATTTGGAAACATAATATTAACTAAGCCTAACTATATACCCATTTTACCCCACCACACTTAAACATATATAGAAAGGAAAATATTTTTCAAAATTCTTAATTTTTTTCTGATAATAAGCTGTTTAGACCTTTTTAAATTGAAAGTATTAACATAACTTTTCAAATTTTCAGGTTATGTATTGATTTCTTGAAATAATTTTGGAGACACAAGAATAAAACATGGATTCAGTAAGACGATAAAAGCAAATGCTATGTTTCCAAATGCAATTAATAAACTTTTTAATGAGTATAAATCTTGCAGACTAATGCCTAAAAATGCAAGCTATGAAAGAAATATTTTAAACAATTTATTTATATTTTTGTTTAAATAAACATACCTAATTCATTCACCCCCCAGTACCCATTTTACCTCACCATGTCAAAAAATTACATGAAAAGCCATACCACTTTTGGAGACTACATTCATCTTTGACCGTCACATTTGGTAGCTATTAACAATTTAATTCCGAATTTGGCTCCAGAAAGTTTATAAAATTCTGATTTAGATGCGTCAAGATGGAAAATTCCGCTGCTTTTCACTTAGACTATTCATTTTAGCCTAAATTAAAGCTCCGAATAGCAGATAAAACGGAAAATGAGTCCACAACAGATGGCTCTAAAATGATAGCGTTAGAAAGAAATATCTTAGTGAAACTGTTTTTGAATTTCTGTTATGCAGTTGTACATGTACCACAAAGATAACTGTGTTTTGAATGTGTCTTAAGTTCGATGCGTTTGACGTTATTCGTGTTTCTTGTGCTATGTTTAATCTGGAGATCAAGTTTAAGAAAACCCAGAAGGCGAAGGAGTCTAAGACGGAATTTAACTTTGCGCAATCGCTACGTTAGACCCTCCAGTGAACATTTTAAGACCGATACTGAGATGCAACGCTGAAAAATAAAGGAAACGTGCTATCACAGCTTCCTTGCAACGATGTGTAACGAACATGTATTTTTACCCTGTAACAGTTAAACCTGATTTCAGTGAGATGAATCCCGATAGCTACCATAGCATCCCATCTAACGAACTTGGATACTTGGAGCTGTAGTGGATACTTGGAGCTGTAGTAACAACTTTACAGTTTTTGCCCATTACCAAGACATTTGGAAGGTCAATATCAGGAATATAACCGCTCGCACCTAAGCTTAGAGAACTTTGAATTATAGGTCGGTGCAAACTTCTCTTTTTGAGTGCACAGAAATTTCGATAAAATGCAACTCTGGCGTATTTAGTGCTCAGTATCGACTCTTCAAAAGAAAGTATTTCGATGATGTTTTCAAGGAGAAAATTGACTTGTTTATCCTAGAAAGTTCCCCGTTTGTTTTTATACTAATTAGAGAACAATAATTTTTTTAAAAATCTGATGCGAATACCACGACTTCCTTGTACGTCTGTTAAATTACACAAATTTTTAATGCACTTCAATCAAATTTATTTAATGTGAAATTAAGATGCGATAATTCAATAATATTCAGATTTTGTGAATTCTCTCGAAATAAAACATATTACCATGCTGGGTTCACTTTCAGAAACTAATTTTCGGCACCAAATCTTCGAACTTGGCTACAGTTGGCGAGATTTAGGGCACAACCTAGCATATGACTGTCCATAGACGTTGAATGGATTAAAGCTGGCTTTAGACCTTAATGTATTGAAAGTCTTTTGGGTGACCCTGTAAAAAATTGTTTGATGCACTTAATTTAAACATTTTATTTGAAACTGAGATATAAAACTCTTCAATAGTATTAAAGTTTGGAGATTTCTTGTCAAATATAAGAGCTATCGCCAAGCTAGATTCAGTTTTAAAAGTTTGTTTTGTCTCTAAATTTGAGGACATTTCGCCCAAACTTGCCAGTATTGGCAAAAGTGGCGGTTTTTGGCATGAATAATGACTGTTTACAGGCTGAAATAATGACTGTTTACAGACTTATGTGGCCCTGTCAATAAACTATCTAGTCGATTGAAACCAAAAAAGGTCGTGCACAAGTTGTGTTAGATGTTACAACAGTCTTAAATATAAAATTTGAACACTGTACGCCTAATACTTTTTGAGTTATGCGAGCTACATACATACAAACGTACATAGAGACAGCAAGAAAAACTAGTAAAAATGGACTCGCGGTTGTTCAAAATGGATCGTGCACGCATACATAGATATATACCGGGCGTTCCAAAAATGACCGGTATATTTGAAAAATCGATAAAAACTAAACGGGCAGCGATAGAAATAAACGGTTTGTTGCAATATGGTTGGAACAACAGTAAATTTTCAGGCAGACATACACAAAATTAGTTACAATTTTCAACAACAGATGGCGCTGCAAGCGATTTGAAAGATGTAGAAGAAAACGTAGTATGTGAGTTCGCCATTCTGTGAGTTCCGCCATTTCACAGCAAGCTTCCAATCTGCGAACAGCACACGCTTACAGCAGAAAGACGACTTACAGAATGGCGAACTCACAGACTGCGTTTTCTTCTATATCTTTCAAATCGCCTGCAGCGCCATCTGTTGTTGAAAATTGTAACTAATTTTGAGTTTGTCTGCCTGAAAATTTACTGTTGTTCCAACCATATTGCAACAAACGGTTTATTTCTATCGCTGCCCGTTTAGTTTTTATCGATTTTTCAAATATACCGGTCATTTTTGGAACACCCGGTACATGTATGCGTACGTTGAGAAGCCACGCAAAAACTCATCAAAGTAAAATTAGAAATTGTCAAAATCGATGTTCCCATCAAAATCCGAATACCGAAAATTTTCGCTATCACTGCACTTTCTTTTACTTCGTACAACGAAGTAACAAAAAAGTTATGCTACTTAAAACTCAAATGTACGAGATCTATCCTGAAACAAGGTGATTTGCGATTAAGGCAAAGCTACACGAGGGCTATTTAACTAGGCGGGGTACCTTGGGAGGAGGACTTTTTAAGGAGTTCTAACGAGTATTCACTTTATGTCTGGAGAAAACCGTCCAAAACTTCAGACCGTTAGATCGACAACCGTGCATCAAGTCCAAAACCGGGACCTTGCCATCTACCATGTTCAGTGTCTTATCCACTCGCCATCACTCCTTGATGAGTTTATAAAAAAAGCCGCCATAGTTCACGGCCCGTCGAATTTTAAGCAGTATCTGCAGGAAATTTTCAAAATATTTTGTGACTTTTCGGGAATAGATAAAGCAACTTGACACTGAAGAACCACCTACTATTAAAGGAGAAGAAAATGATATATTGATGGTAAAGTTACACAGTGGGCATACACACCATCACCTATGCTAAATCAGGGGAGAGCTGGGCACAACTAGCAACCCTTGGGCATCAGAAAGGCAACTTGCTCGTAGTATATCTAGTAGTCTTACTTAAACTTAATTAAGTCCGCAACCTTTGCTGAACAAGTGGCACAGTTTCCGTTGCAGTTAAGAAACATTTGCCGTTTTCCGCTTTTCTTACGGATCGTTAGGCGTAAGAGTGAACGTCGGGAATATTAATATACCCGAAAAACACTGAAAATTTGCTACTACTTAAGACGATTCAGGTCGACATTGTGACTTATTCCTTTAGTTTTCTTTCTTTTTTAAGAGACGCTTGACCAATCAAGCGGGTAATGCTCAATGGAGGAGGTTGAAATATAAACTTAGGTAATGTTGAATTCGCTAATTACGTTTGTAAACGTGTTTTTTAGAACAACCTTAGTAGTGGAAACATCATAATACCGAGAGCTAGTGTTATCAAAAATAAAAGATCTTGTAACGGATAATGAATAATTTGCCGTAATTGTCCGATCACTGCTTATTTGAGACTTAAATTGTAATCTAATCTATCTATCTAATATATAAAATTCTCCTGTCACAGTGTTAGTCACAATCCTCCGAAACCACTCCACTAATTTTAATGAAATTTTCTATGTATATTCGTTAGGTCTGAGAATAAGTTTTTAACTATGTCTCATACCCCTAAGTCATAAGGGCGGTCCACCCCAAAATGTTTAGCCCCCGAGTGCTATTAATTTCAATTAGGATTTCTGTGTAGACATTAGCGTGTCGAATCACTTTTCAAATGTGTTTGCCAGATAATGTGGAGGGGGGGGGACGTTAATAAAATGTTGAAAGTCGCACAAGGTTTGCAATTTTTGATAATGGATCGCTAAATGTGGTGCCAAAACGCGACAATTTATTATAAATATATTTCGCGTATAGTTAGAAAACGCCTGGCGTATATTGTAAAAGAGTTTTATTAGGCGATTTTAATATAGGTTTCTATTCCGAAGAAGTGCTCTGTGGAACAAGAAAGGAAAACACGGTACACTCATGGATTATGATGCCCATTCCAAACAGCATTTAAAATGTCTTTGCGGTATAGTTGGAATATGCCTACAGGAAGAATATGCCTGGCGAAGATTGTAAAACAGTTTCAATAGGCGATTTTAAGATAGATTTCGATTCCAAAGATGTGTTTTATGGTACGAGAAAGAGTTGATTCCTATTTTAACGCCCCCACTCTCGCCAACCTAAAAAATCCCCGTACTTTGGCGAACTTTGCAGTCATGGGTCTCTGGGAGTTATGCACAAGTTTCTATGGTACTTACGTATTATCCCGGCGGTCCGCCAAGACAAACAATTTTTCACTAAGATAAATGCCGGGCACATCGCACATGAAATTGTTGATGGTTTGGAATACGATTGGCAACGTATTTAAAATCTACGAAAAAGTAGTTCGGCGGAAGTGACCGCCGGGATAATACGAAAGTACCGTTTCAACGCGCCAAAAGAACTAGATGAAAACTAAAGTAAACAAACTAGCGATAAACGCACCAGTTAAGGAATCTGAAGACAATTATTAAAACTACATTAATTGGCAATCCAAAATAAATAAAAATGTGACGGCATGCTTTACTTACAGGTTGTTCAAATCGCCATTTTAATTCTAAATGACGATTGCCACATAAATGCGAAAAACCGTCATGGTAACTGCATATGTTTAATGATCACCACCTTGGCGAGAGTCGAGGCGTTAAAGTAGGAAAACCCAAGAAAAACAAACCGGTACACTCATGGATTATTCTGGTACACTCATGGATTACATTCGAAACAATATATAAAACAATGTAATATATTTGTAATATACTTGGCGAAGATTGTAAAATAGTTTTAGTAGGCGATTTTAAGATAGATTTCGATTCCAAAGACGTGTTTTATGGTACAAGAAAGATTTGATTCCTATTTTAATGCCCCCACTCTCGCCAACCTAAAAAATCCCCATACTTTGGCGAGATTGGCAGTCATGGGTCTCTTGGAGTTATGCACAAGTTTCAACTGTACTTACGTATTATCCCGGCGGTCCGCCAAGAGAAGCAATTTTTCACCAAGATAAATGCCGGGCGCATGAAATTTTTGATGGTTTGGAATACGATTGGCAACAGTTTGCCAGCAAATTTGACGAAAAAGTAGTTTGGCGGAAGTGACCGCCGGGCTAATACGTAAGTACCGTTTTAGCGCTCCCAAAAGAACTAGATGAAAACTAAAGTAAACAAATTAGCGATAAACACACCCGTTAAGGAATTTGAAGACAATTATTAAACCTACATTAATTGGCAGTCCAAAATAAATAAAAATGTAACGGCATGCTGTACTTACATGTTGTTCCAAATCGCCATTTTAATTCTAAATTACGATTGCCACATAAATGCAAAAAATTGTCATGGTAACTGCATTTGTTTAATGATCGTCACCTTGGCGAGAGTCGAGGCGTTAAAGTAGGAATCAACCCAAGAAAGACAAACATGGTACACGCATGGATTATGATGCGCATTCGAAACAATATATAGAGCGATGAAGTGTAGTTGTAATATACTTGGCGAATATTGTAAAATAGTTTTAGTAGGCGATTTTAAAATAGATTTCGATTCCAAAGATGGGTTTTACGAAACAAGAAAGAAAAATACAGCACAGTCATGAATAATGATACACTTTCCAACTTAATGGAATATGGAAGAAAAATAGGGACGACGCATAAATTATGATACGATTTTAATATATAGCACAATAGTGCGTATTTAAAATCTGAAAATATTTCAGATTTTCATCTTTTTATTATTATTTATTTTTTTTGGACAAAATTTTTTATGGAATGACTATCAATAAGTCTCGAGGCCAAACTATGTTTGTTTGTGGCTTAGATTTGAGCACACCATGTTTTTCACACGGACAATTATACGTGGCATGCTTTCGAGTGGGCAAACCATGCAGTTTGTTTGTGTTAGCTAAAGATGGGATAACAAAAAATATTGTTCACTCTATTCCGTTTATGGATTGATATTATTTTTTAGTAAAATTATTGTAATTAGCGATATATTTATAAAGAATAAATTACAATGAATTAAAAGTATAAATGTTTGGTATTGTGTTATTTTTACATTCCAGCATCGTTCACAGCGTTACATGCCGCTTCCACTCATATACCACATCTTCACACACTTACAATAAGTTAGTCATTTCTTTCTACTAAAATAATCCTAGGAATAATTTATATGGCAAAACAACGTTTGCCGGGACAGCTAGTTTTACTATATGTTTTTAAATGACTATTCTACAAGTAAAGTAGTTCACATCACATATAAAGTGAGACACAAACGTGTCAGTAAAAGAAAAGTCTACTATTAAATTTACTCGGTTTGCATTCTGATTAAAGAAAAAGAAATTTCGCAAAATTTTGTCGCAAACTCCTTATTATTTATACCGATGTATTAAGTATCATTACTCTCGGACGATTTTCTCATTATTTTGAAATGAGTCGTCGTTTTTATTAGTTTTTTTGTATAACTATGTGACACGCACACAATCAGTGTGACACTAATAGTAGAGCGCCAATCAATTAAGTCAAAGTGACTAGTATAAGAAAGTCTCTTCAGTATGTAGCAATTCCCCCTTGTTGTATAGTATTACGTAAGAAAATCGTATAAAATCAATATTAAAATGTGGTTATATTTATAGATTTCGCAATACCTAGATGGGGCATCTTAATCCTGTACTTTTTCGAGGCCAACAAACGCAAATGGTTGTCGTGAATGTAAAATGGATCATTTATCACATTATTTAACACTTTCCGGACGGCCGCCAAGTTAGGAAGTTACAAAGGGTACGAAAAGCGTTGCTTACGCAAATTACCCTGGAGGACGCGGGATTTTCACCTCTAATCCTAATCTGCATAATAGTCTTAAAAATCACATTGCATTCTATATTAATTTATTTCTGCATGATAAAAGACATAAAAAAACATTATATGTTATATTCTGCTTATTCTCATGAGTAATTTCAGCATTAGAAGTGAATTGTATTGCATTGTATTAAGGAAAAGCTACACGAAGGCTATCTGCTCAAGAAGGGACGCCTTCAGCGAAGAACCTTTTAACGGGATCTAACGTGTATTCACGTTACATATAGAAAAAAGCGTTCACAATTCTAGACTTTTAAGACTGATGGCTTCGCGATAGGCCTGAACCTTGGAAACTTCACACTTCATTCATCTACAATGCTCAATGCCTTTATCCTTTCGGTCATGATAGGGACATTAAATGTGAAAGAGAGACTGTATGAAGATTAGTATCCAGCTTGGAAAAAAAAAAAAAGAATTATTCCCTTTGTAGAGTTTAAAATAACTTTTATTTAAAAATGTAATGAGAATTTATATTTCAAAAGAATATTTAGGAATATTTATGTACTGTGGCGTCCTAAATAAAGAGATGGAGCCCTTTTGCTCGCACAAAACACTTTAGTAGACGCACATAAAAACCCATAAAAGATTTGAGTTGGAACTTAAACAGTCAGATGGCGTGTTCGGGCAAAATTTTAGGCCGTACCGGCCTGAAATCACAGGAAAGTACCTCTGTACTGGTCACTGTCTGAAACCGATCTCCTCTCTGTCTTGAACTGCCGATGTTGCTCTGCGCTGGGATCTCAAGTGGATTTCGATCACGTGGCATGCTTGAAGTAAGTGTTCGTAAGTTATGAGATTCTCAAGTCGCCATACTGTCCAATTCTGAAGAGACCTTGAAACACTCAGGGATTTATGCGTTCTATAACGTCAAAACAGCACATTATCGAAAATCTATAGCTTCTTGTCGAAATCTTTATGATACCGCGCTGCAGGGGCGTAGCCAGAAATTTTTCATGGGGGGGGGTTACGACTACTACAACTCATATACATGTATACGTGTGTGTGATAATGTAGTAAAGTATATACATTTTGTAAGGCAAAAAATTCCTCATGGGGGGGTTATGACCCCCATAACCCCCCCCCTTGGCTACGCCCCTGCCGCGCAGATAAAAGGTTATCGGAGAGATTCAAGTAGTGAGGGGTAAAAAAAAGGGAGCGTCACAGATATATCTCTATAAGTTCTAATTATTCGTAATTATTCGGACAACGTCGCAGTACAGTTAAAGAGTGAAACATTTAAAAATTATTTTTAACAGCACTTTTGTGTGTGACACCGGTCATTGAAGTACGAGTACGCTTTAAAAACCGGTATCATTATCATCATCATTCGATTAATCTCCAGATGAATGAGATAAAATCCAAGAGTTTATACTATGCGCTTAGTTTCATTAATACATCTGATTACTCCCATAGAGACAAAATGCTTTCCTGCACCAGTCCTTTTCTTTAAGTTATAGTTTCACCTTACTTACTCTTTCTGTTACCAGGCACTGAAAATACTATTATAGAACAGATATCTCCCATCCCCCTGAAAAATAAAAAGTAAAAACAGAAGCTTCCTACTGCAAAAGAGTCTACTATGGACAGTGCGAATAACAGCATGTTCGCGTAATACGTCACCGAAATACTACGGCAATGTAAGCACAGACTTCTTTCTTAGGAAAAATAAATAAATAATACAATAAAATAAATTGTTTCTGAAGGCTAGTGGTATCCGAAAAACAGATAGAAACCTTTAAAGAGCAATATACTTACACCTTTTATTTAAATTACAAAATATTCCTTTTAAAAACACGTATACGCGCAGCCGTCCTTTGGGTCATATTGATTTTCGTCACGTATACGCGTTCGCCGTAATTTACGATAATTTCTGCTGAATGCGTATATGCGGCGCTCTTTCGGAAAGGGTTAAAAAAAATTAAATAAATTCAAGGGAAAATATTTAGATATGAGCACTTTTTAAGTAAAGATTTTCCCTAAACAATTAAAAAATACATTACCTTTTAAGAAACTACCGTTCTGCGCATGCGCGCTCCACGATAATGGATGCCGTTTGGAAACGTCTAGTTTTCTTCTGTTATGCTCAGTTTTGTGATTTCCTTGACGTCTGTATGTACCTATGTACAGCTGCGGAAAAAAAAAAAAAAAAATGTCCCACTTGCTCTTTATTTCACCGTCGTTCGTCATACAGGAAAGTTATATATACCATTCGTTTGCAAATAATGCATACTTTAATTTGCTATTAATTTAATTTGCATAAGGGGCCGTCTTCATATTTAATTCTGCATCAACTTCGTTTTTCTCAATGGTAACACTGAATTTTGACTTTATTAAACGAAAGAAAACCTTCAAATTACCCTGGATATAAATTTCACCAATTTTCTACGATAATTTCCGGAGATATTGCGAATTATTTCTTGCGCGTTTTTAAGGGACTTTCTGCAAATTGAAAAACGTTATTTGTAGGTTCCGAACTTTTCGCCTTTCATTCATTTCGCTCAAGAGAGTTAAAAGAAATAAACATTATTTTCAAGGAAAATATTTTTTCCATCTCTCTTAAAGTTTTTTGTAGTAAGAATATCAAGCGTAGAAATTAGAATATTTAGTCAGTGGTCCAAATGACCCGTGAGTCCATAACTTCCTTGGTTCGTACACATGATTTAAAGGAAAAATGCAAAACGACTGCTCACGATTTTGAAAATCTTTCTAATTTTGAAATTGTTACTGAGTATTTCCCTTGATGGTTCTCTTAGACAGGTGAAATGTTGGCAGGAGTGAGAGGCTGCTCTCTGCTCTTCTGACTACAAGCATGAATGTTACTCAGCTACGGTCAAACTTGAAGAATGGTTTCATGATTGAAAATTTATTTTTTTGAATTCCATATAAAAAACGCAATTACTTTTTTGCCGGCCCAATATTATCACTATGTTCGTTATTTCACTTTCTTCATTTAATATTATCGCCTGCAAAGTGCAGTATTCTTATAAGACTTTTAGCGGAATTTTAATTTATATTCAGATGAAAATTTAGACAGAAAAACGTGATTTTTAATGTTTTTTTTGAATGTTTGATAAAGTATGGGGAAGTCCAAAGACCAATGTTTCCAATATTAAAAAAGGTCAAATTCATGCCTCGAATATTGAGGATGTTAGTTTTTCAGAAATAGGACGTTGTATTAGAAGACATACATCTACTGCATCTAATTCTATACCTGGAAAATATATATATTTGGGGGAATATGGTAGCGGACGCAACAATAGACGCTTTATATAATCACCATCAAACTGTAAAAACCTCTAATTTATTTGCTTCAAAATTTGATATTTTTTAATACCGTTATCTTTTACTGTGTTTTTGCACAAAAGAAATCTAATTTACTTTAATTTTAAGCAAATTTCAAAAAATTGCCACTTAATAAATTTATATATGGTCCCTCAACTCATGAAAATAGCATATTTTATTTAATATAAATTAAACTACCGAACGTAAAAATTTGAAATTTTGCACAGCCATGTAATATTACTTTCTGCATCTATTTCCATCGAAATTTGGCTATGTTTCTATTCATAATTTAATTGAATTTATTTAATTGAATTAATTTAATAATTCATAATTGATATTAATATTTTATTTAAAATCATAATAACATTAAATTATGTTTGGGTCGTTTAGTTCTAATAGTACGAATAAAATTCAGCTAGATATGATTTAAAGTATGAAGAAATATTTTAACATATGGGGAGGGGGATTTTGGGTGCTCAAAACTCATCCATTTTTAGTTCAAATTTATTGAAAATGGGTATCGTGGTTAAAATGAGCTAAACTTTTGAAATATGAAGTGAAATCTAGGGGTTGCTATTGGGAAAAAAAAGTTGGTGCGAATTTCAATATGTAGATGGCCCTTTATGCAAATTTTATGCATAGCAAATTAAAGTGTACGTCAATAGAAAACGATTGGTATCTGTAACTTTGCTGTACGACGATCGACGGCCGAAAAACTACAAGTGGGACTTTTTTTTCCGCAGCTGTACGTATGTAACTCGCATATCTCAAAAACTATAGGTCGTACAATGCTGAAATTTTATATTTAGGATTGTTTTAACATCTAGTTGTGCACCTCCCGTTTTGGTCTTAATTGACTGGATAGTTTATGTGCAGGGCTGCCCAAAAGATTTTAAGCACATTACGCTTTATGGGCAGAAATTCACTAAAGCGCATTTTAGAGGTATTAAGCTATTTCAAACGATTCAGAAGTGATGTATGTTGTTAAAGGTTACAAAATGAATCTCTTCATTGAAAATAGTGTCTGTATCATTTATAGTTCTGCTACGGGAACACTCAAAAGAATTTCAACACATTACGGTCAATGGCAGTTTTAGAGACATTCATACATTTCAAGCACAAAACTCGTTCTCCCATATATAGTTAGGTAATGGTCCGACACACGGTCACGTGCCTTCTTAAAAAATTACGCCAAAAGTCGCCAAGCTTGGCGACTTTTGATCTACGTGTGTACATATTTAACTCTCAAATCTTAAAAACTATAAGTCGTAGAATGTTGAAATTTCATTAAGATTGTTGTAACATCTTGTTGTGCATCTCGATTTTTGGTTCCAATCTACTGGAGAATTTATTTACAGGACCACCTAAAATAATTTCAATACATTAATGTCTATAGATATCTTCAATATATTACGTAGTCAGTCATTTTTTGTACTATGTCCCAAATTTCGCCATTTGTCATCTACCGTGGCGAGTTTTTCCGAAATATCGCCAAATTTGGCGTCAAAAATAATTTCGTATTTCGCATCACTCTTAAAACTTTTAACCGTAGAATATTGAAATTTTGTAGTTAGAACTATTGTAACATCTAACTGTGCATCTGTTTTTTGATTGCAATCGACTGGGGAATTTATTTACAAGGTCACCCAAGTGACTTTAAATACATTAAGGTGCGTGGATACATTCAATTCATTGAAAGTCTGATCAATTACTACTTTGGCTATCCCCAAGTTCTCGCAAACTACCTTAAGCTTGTCGGCTTTTGGCGAAATATCGCCAAATTAAGTGTCAAAAACAAAGCTTTTAAATTGAACCCATCTTGGCGATATCGGAAATAGTTTACTAGAAATCGCTAAACCTTAGTATTACAGCAGTTTTTTTCGGATGTTATTTTGAATGAAAATGAAAACACAAATACAGCTAGTGCCATGTAAGAAAGAAGCGAACTTACGAAAAATAAATCATGCCCAGCGCATAGATTATAAAACACTTTCCTACACAACCGTCATTCTTGCGCCACATACTCGAATAATTTTTTGAGTGAGTACTAATGTTGGGTATACACTATGAGAGGAGAGGCATCTAATGATTACACAACAATAATCCCTCTGTTGAGTTTTCTTAGACCACGATCCATTTATTGGCGGTTTTTCCTGCGAGATCAAAGGAGTTCCTAATTGTTTTTCCCTTGCTTTGAAAATATACTAAAACCTATCTTTGGCGGAACTACCCAAGACCAAAAGTTTCTTTCACTGAAAGGCATGTTGAAATCTCGTATCCCTTTCACATGTCTTACGCTCTGCCGCATCAGTGTAAACGGCAGTTCGAACAATTCACAGTCGCTGCCTTTCCTTGCATAGCATACAGGCAAAAGTTCACATAAAAGATGTACAGGCGAAAGTTTTATGCAAGGCCGAAAGTTGTGTCACTGGTCATTGACAGTTTTCGAGAAACGTGACTCTTCAGACGTTTTTTCCCACTCCCTCTAACCTTTATCTCGCTAATTATGGAGTTGACCGCAAGCAAAATATATAGTACAAAATAACATTTGCCCTTTCATTTTTATAACTTTCTCTTAAGAGAGACGCGCTTGTTAATTATTTTTTATTCGGTACTTTCCCTATTTTCAGGGTTAAGTAAGTCGCGTGTTACTTGAAGAGTCCAAGGATAAAGAGAGTCCCCACTAAGCAAATTGGTAGTAACATCTATAAAACGCCCCGAGCCTGATATGAAGAAGAAGAATAATAAGATAAAAACAACAACCTGAAATTGAAACAAGAAGGATAAATCAGGTCGAACACTTCGATAATAAAATACTTTCCAACACAATCCTATTCAGGCATAAAATGAACGATTATTTAACCTGCTCATTCCCTTCACCACATAAGTACGGTGGCGGAGATCATGGGTGTAGCGTCGGAGGGAGGTGGAAAGCGGGGGGGCACGTGCCCCCCACTTGGTGCAAAATTATATTTATTTAAAACCTTTTTTTCGTATATAAGAAAAATTTCCTTTTCAATTCTTGATTCCAATATGTGAGCCCCCAAAATTTCCCTCTATGCTACGCCTATGGCAGAGATGCCCTTAATGTGCCTATCGTTTTTCCCGAGAATGAATGGAGTCTTTAGAGTTACCCCCTCTGAAGAGACGGACAAGTTCACACCTAAGCCCCAGCCGGGAATTGAACCCTCACCCAAGGGATGATGGAATGGTTCCTTGACCAATACTTCACCTGGGCGGTGACATCACAGCTTTGTTCAAAACACTTGAAGAAGACGTAATAGTGTGCCTCACCATGGCACAGTGGTCATGTAATTGAAAATGGTAGACGGCTGAAGTGTGATGGTCCCGTATTCGGGGCGACCTAACCGTTCGGAGTTTTACGTGGTTTTCTCCGAAACTAGCATAAATATGGGAACAGGACCCCTTAGAAAGACCCCCACGGAGGGAACCCCCCCTTGTGTTGTCCTTCTGACTTGGATTTCTAAGGGGACTTCCGGACAAGCACACAAATCCGAAATACATGTTCACAAACAAACAAAACAAAGGCTGCGTCCGTAAACGCCAAACGAGTTACACTCGTACAACGAGTTTCTATCTAAGTTGTTCGTAAAGGAAATTGAGTGCATCCAGTTTAAAAACAAGAGCGTTCGTATACAAAACTGAGTGCGTTTAATTTCAAACTAAATAAACTTAGGAAGGAGCAGGTTCATTCAGTTGCTGAGAAGATACTCTTGCTGCACCTTATTTTTGTTTTCAAATGGCGTCCTTTGTTATGGAAAAGTATGTTGTTATGAAAAGTATTTTACGTTTGCTGAAGTTTCAAATATTTTTTTCGAGGAGGAAATTCATGCATGCGTTAGAAACTGCAACGAAGGTACATAATTTTTCAAAGGTAATCATTTTCTTGTATATTTCATTTTAGTAAATTCAAAAATGCATATTTTATTACTGAGATTGAAGTTGATTTAAACCGTTAATAGCAAAATTTGAACTTCGCTTGCTAAATAGAAAATAGCTTTTGAAAAAGTACAAGTTTAAGTTGAAATTTCTAAATTTTGATCAGTGCACTGCAATGATGACTATTCTTTCTTTTTAAATCCTGTTGATTTTATATTGAGTATGTACTAAAAACTTCTCAATAAAAATTACAACATACGCATATTGTAAACAAACACATCTCCTAGGCGACGAAACTGAATAAACTGAAGTTGTTCGTAAAGGCAAAAGAAACTGATAGCACTGAACTACACTGAACAAACGCATTCCAGTTTTCTTACGAAAACTTGTGCAACGAGTTTGTCGTTTACGAATGCGTCCAGAGGCGCAATATTGTTATTGTTGTTGCATTTATTTTCATATGTTGTTGTATTTATGTTGAACATTTATTTTCTGACTTGCTTGCTTGACTCCAAGAATCCGCTTATAAATCCACGTCGAATAAAGTGGGCAACACAGCGAAAGTTTTTAAATAGCACAGAGAAAGGAAATTAACAGTTCATAGGTCAAATGCAAACAGCCTGGGAATGAGTGGGAATCGAAACCATGGCCGTACGCTTAAGGTATGGGATAAAGTAATAAACATTACACTTGACTTTTTTTCTTAATTTTAGATGGACTGTTCATGCTTAGAGTACATATTTTTTTTAAAATAGAGTATATTTTTTTAATTAATTCACCAGATGCGCTTGTACAAAAAGTTTTATCCTTATTTATTTTTAAAAATCCTCAGTACCAGTCACTGGACTACAAAAGATAGAAATCTTTACTTGTACACGTTTCTGACGTTAGTCTACAACAAGACAGGAATTTTGACCATCTTTCAGTACTAGTTCGGGCTCTGACGTTGGTCTGCAACAAGATAGGAATTTTAACGAGCACACTTAAAAACCCTTTAGCACTAGTTATGTTTCTAACGCTTTTCCGCAACAAGATCGGAATTTTGATTTGCACCTTCTTCAGCACCAGGCATGTTTCTGACGCTGGTCTTCTACAAGGTACGAATTTTCACTCGCACCATCTTTCAGTCTACATTTCAGAAAGTTCATTTCACTATGGAGGTACCTAGTGGGCGGCTAACATTACCCCCCCCCCCCTCCATGAAGAGACGGACGAACACCCAAGCCCAAGCTAGAAATCGAACCCAGTCCCAAGGTGTGATAGACCACTTCACGCTGTATTTTTTTTATTTCAGTGATAGAATCTTTTTTTCAATGACGGGCATTTGCAAGAAGGCATCGGCAACTAAACGGGGAAATGCTGTCCTCTTTATTTTTGGGGCACACAACAGGTGCCCCAAAACTTTCCCCCTTTGGATCACTTAATTTTTAACCAAATCCAGATGAGAAACATCCATCTAGATTGTCAGCTCCACCAGAGGTATCGTTTAAAGACGGAGTACATTGAACCCAAGATTTTATGAGCATCAGCTCCTTTTACCGTACACGGTTCCACATCAGTCCAGTTGAGAGAGGTTCCCATCCTCCCAAGCACTGACTAGGGTCCTCACTGCTTGACTTCCAGTGTTATGAGGGAACTGAGCTTCAACACTGGGCCATTGCAGGCTATCATTACTACAAACAATCAAATCAAAATCTGTAAAATGACTATCAAAAAACGTTCGTTACTGTCCGTCCAGCCTTCTGCAGTCGTACGCACTTTTAATAAGAAACGGCTCGAACTTTTGCTTCAGTCGAAACTGTTCAGTGGTTCTTCGAAGAGAGCTTTTTTGCTTCCCAAACCAAGATGGAAAATTTGACATACATTCGAAAAATTCCCCTTCCCAGCCTTCTTGAGTGCATGCAGATTTCTGTTCTAATGACTTTCTGTTCTAATGGATACATGAAACGTCCGTGCTGAAGTAAAGAAAAAAAATGAAAACGAAATGAATTTAACATAGTACACGACAGAAAAAATCGGTAGCTCATGAAAAAAGTCATGTATATTTTACCAGAGTATAAAAGAGAAAAAAAAATCTTCAATTTCATTTCCTGGATGTCTCTCTTTTTTTTTTAATCCACTATATACATTTTTCCTATTACGCCGTCGCAGCTAAATAAACAACTATAGCTATGGCAAGGTTGGCCACTAAACAATGAATGCAAATAGAAACAAGCACGTGGTCTGTACAAACCGAAGCTTATAAGTAGATCAAATGCACGTCTGTTTAGTGATCATCATTTTAACCGCGATTTTAAATGTTTTTAACGCCATAGAAATTGACATCAAGTGTCTCCGGTCTTTAAATTTGTGTTTTTTATCGATGGACCTCAATGTTATAGGACTTGTTGTAGTCAGCGCCATGACGTTCGATGGCATTGTTCGGGTATGTGCTTTCTTGCTGCGACCTAGACCGGATGACCTGAACTTGAAACATTATTTTTTACAACGTAGTCGTAAGTTTTTTTGTTTGTACACAACTTTTATGTTTCAGTGTTGTAGAAAAAAAAGAAAATGGGGTTGGGTTATACTTTTTTAAAAACAAAACAATAGACGATGATCTTGGTCTGATATATGAATCTTCCAAAAGAAGGAAAAAAAATTGTTTTTAAACTGTCTAAACTTAAGAAAATTACAGTTATGAATACGAAAATTTTTGTCTTTTGGAAATCATTTTTTCAATATTGAGTAAAGTATAACTTAAAAGAACCTTCTATCAAGCAGAAATTTTTCTTGAACTCATGTTTCCCGTCTCGTAAATTCTGGGTTCCTTGAATAAACCTTTATTCAACACGACTTTCTGCAAAATGAATTTTCGTGCCTTTGCAGTTCCGCTTTTAAGAAAAGTTTACTATATTTTTAAACTAAGTAAAACAGCAAGAGAAACTGTAATGAAATAATTAAAAATAACTTCTATTTCGAAACATCAACAGAAACATTAACAGAAAAACTATCAAAACTGCAGTCTACTTATTGGATCAAAAGAATCTGAATATGTTCTGTTGTTGAGGAACACGGTACAGCTTGAGTAGCCGGTGTAGTATCAAAGGATGTTAACAACGTGCCATAGGTGACAATATTTGCTAAAATCGCCATCCAAAGGAAACAGTTTAAGAAAGTTACTCGTTTCTTTGGCTGTCTAAAATATTTCAAAACCATGCACTCCATTTCATAAATTTTTCAGGTACATTTCCCCCCATATAGCTATTCTTAACGTCTGACATCTTCTGTATAGTGCAGGGAATTTAACATGCTTCTCAGGGCTAAATTTTCGAGATCAGCTAATATTTAAGGTGGAATGATTTCAGTTTAACAAAGGTTCCGTTAAAAAACTGTTGGAGTTTAATCATGAGATACTTTTCTTAGGAAATCTGCAAATCGAATCTAAACATTCTCGGTCCAATTTGGAGTGCCAAAGCATGTAAACTTGACTGTACGTTAACAGCGTAAACAGTTTTGCTTAAAGTCCATTGATTTTTATAAATTTGTCGTTAAAAAGTAGATTTTAAAGTAGTGTTCCTCACTTAACCCTTTAAAGCGTGGTGTCCTGACCTTGAGGACACAACTGATATTTTGATTCACGGAGAATAAGTTTGACTTCAATAAAAAATAATTAAGGAGGACATAGTTACACGAGAATACTTTTCTGTTTAGCACATAATTTCCCATAAAAATTGTCGATTATTTGTAAAATTGTCAGGATTATTTTTAACAACACTGGCATCTGTTGAAAAATCGAGAATCCGATGGAAATACATTGATATGGATAGAACAACTGAGTAGACTGCCCAAATGCTGAAAAAAGGACAGCCGTTGCCATCGCTCGATGCGCACACAATCAGCTTTGTCAAAATTGGTCTCTAGATCTGTGGCACACCCTTATTTCAGCATTGGGAAGTGGTTGCGCTTCAAAGGGTTAACACTAGAACAGCCGGAGGGGAGGGTCAAAATTGTTTTAGGTATTTCTATAATTATTTTATTTTACTAATTGAAATAGAAATGTAAAAATTTGTCACAACACGCTTGGAAGAATTTTAGGAAAAGTAGAAAAATGAGCTGCGGTGTTTAACTGTGTATTGTAATAAACCATGAGATATTGGGGAAAGGGTCAAAATGACCACAATGGCGCTTCTAGTGTTTAAGTGACCAACAGCTCTGTATTGTACGGGACAGTCTCATTTTGAGGTTTTACTGTCCCATATTTTGAAGTCCCGTATTTTCATCCCTGCGATCTCTGCCAGAAAATAGCCGCTGTTTGTTAAAAATCACTTTTGTTGGATTCCACCCAAAATCAATTTTTTAATTTGAAAAGAACAGCGAAATATTAAATCTGCAAGTAAATATGCTTCGGCGTGATTGCCAATGCTATAATCTACCGAGTATAGATTTGAATTAAAAAATAATTCGTATTTAAACACTTTTCATAAATTTTAGTCCCCCCCCCTCACCCGGCTTGCGTGAGTGTTCCTTATTTGAACGTAAGATAAATGCGCACTTTACCTCTCGTAATATTAAAAGCGCATTTATTCATTGCATTATTTTGGGAGCTCTTTGATAGTTGTACTTTTGGATTACACTATCGGCATTAGCGTAAATTAGTAAGTAACATTTGGGGGTGGGGGTAAAATATTTCCTATTGTAGAAAATATTTTCAAATAAGGGATATCTGAATTAAAAAAAAAGTCTTATATGAAAAAAGTTCGACAATTTTAATGTTTAGAAAACAGTCTTATTCTAAACGGTAAAATAGCCGCCGTTCTAAATTCAGTTATTTGGCTCAGACTCGAGGGCGTAAAGCAAAACATTCAGGACTGAAAACATGAGTGTTTCTTTACAAGCTGCATTAAACACTGCAAGAAGAAAAAATTGTGCCTTTAGTAAAACTTCAGAAGGGAAAAAAGGGGGGGGGAGGGGAGAACGTAGAATGGGGTAGCAAAATTATTCATTGTAACACATTTTGCCTCGTATTAGACAAAAAAAAATATTTTCTATTGAACAACCCGGGCTGACTGCTTTGCAGGCTAGAGATTTAAAAAAAGGGACCCTTACGTAAGGGAAAGGAATATATGTAAAATTTGAAAATTAGGCATATGTGCCTAAAAATCCCATTTGACTATTTTGAAGCTTTTGGGGTCCCCTGACTTTTTTTTTTTTGAGGGGGGGGGGGGGGGGTTCTCCGATACGCTCGGCAATCGCTGACCATCCAACCTGGTCAGTCCGGTTTGCTACTGCAAGTCTCAACTGATAGGTTTACCGTTTATCCCTTTGATGCGAAGTGGTTGCACCGTGAATCCACCTTATTTCAGCGCTTTCACTGCTAGTTGCAGTGGCGCACCCAGGATTTTAGTTTAGGGGGGGCTGGACAACAAATTCTGCTGACCTCGATTATATTTATAACTCTCTTATAACGTCAAAATATTATGTGCCACTTGACTTGCCCATAGAACAACATGCCTGCAGGCAATGTAACTAGTTATACTCAAATAATTGTCTGATCTTTTCAGCATCCTTGAAACCGAGTTTAACTGTGCTTCGTACACTAACTGTACGTATTTATTTAAAAAACTTTTTTTTTTGCAAAAAGTACTTCAGAAATAATTTAAAGAGAATTTTTAAAAAGGAAAATTTAATTAATTGGGGGCAATTTTCAATTTTTAATGCTTTTCACTTCTAGCTTTCCACCTTTAGAGGAGCTTGAGCCCCCATAGCCCCCTCCGTGGGTGCGCCTATGGCTAGTTGCATACTCATTGGTTAAATAGTTCCAAAGCTGAAAAAGTGCAGCCTTTGCCATCGATTCATTTAAATGCCAACAACATGGCGGTCGATCGAATAGCCTATCTGGCGCCAAAAAGCTAAAGAAACTAGAACATGCAGCCAGCTGTGTCAGAAAACTTCTTTAGCCTTTTGGCGCCACATAAGCTATTCGATCGACCACCATCGTAGTTAAATGGATCGATGGCAATGGCTGCACTTTTTCACCGTTGGGCAGTCCATCCGGTTGGTCTTCTATATTGATGTGAAAATGCTTGCGTTTCAAAGGGTTATTGCAGGACATAGTACAGCTTGTAAAAATTGTTCCTGGCATAATTAGTTCATTTGCAAAAAACATTCAGAAAACTGGTGTTAAATGATAAAATAAATTTGTGAAAAAACACGCATAAAATGTTACTTATAAGACGTTACGATCGTTTCGACCAAAAAATTCTTTCGGTCATCATCGGACAAAGCCCTTCGTTTCACAAAGTAGAGGGAACAGGACAATAAGAGAGGGCGAGAACAGAACAAGATATGTTCCCTCTCCTTTGTAAAACGAAGGGCTTTGTCTGATAAAGACGGAAAGAAGTTTTTAGTCGAAACGATCGTAACGTCTTAAAAGTAACATTTTATGTGTTTTTTCACAAAGTTTTTATTTTATAGTTTGTGTTTTTTAAAGATTTTGTATGTTCACTAAACATCTTCCTTTTTTAATCCCCTTTTCAGGGAAAAGGTGTCGGGCTTAGCTATGCCGGAGTACGAAGCTATTTAAAATGGATTTTGTGGAATGTTTTAATGTAAGTATTGCAATCGTGTCGGGGTAATTAATTTCCCGTTGAATTTTATAAGATCAAAAAGATGCATGAAGTTTGTGGGTGTCGTCACCTGTAGGGGATTCAGGTATTCAGACACAACGTTAATTCTACTATATAGTTACGCTAATCCCCGATTCACTCTGTAACCATTCCGGGCAATCACATCAATAGAAATATTTTACCGACATTTCTCCAAGGAGATTAAAAAGTTCAAAAAGCTTACAAAGCAGAAAAGAGTCATAACAGCTATACCGTTTATACGATCCACTTGAAAATTTTCATAATTATGTATAAAAAAAAAATAAAAAACAATCTGTGCTACTTTAAAAATATGAAAATCACCCGGTTCCCTCATTTTTAAGCGATTTTTTGCAATTTTCAGCTCTCATTTCAGAGAGTAAAAAGTGAATTATTTGCGTGACAAAATGAGCTGTTGCAATCGATAGGACGTCCTATTCATCACGATCATCAAGCTTTGATGGGAAATGCTATTCCAGTTCGTTAAAATAGTTTTTCCAGATTACATAGTTTAATTTTTTTCCACAAATAAATCGTTTGCATGGATATAAAGGCTGTGTACACAAAACGAAATCTTTCGAATGCTAAGTTTCTGCGCGTTTCCAGAAGAACGTGAAATTAGATTTGAGTGATTTCGATTAATAAAGTGTGAATCGGAAGTTATTTATTTTGGGTGGACTAAGATTAACTATATTGATTGTAGACATATTTTCGTCAAATGTTTTTCTAGCCTCCGTTGTAATTGCCTACACAACGGGCTTTGACTTCTAGTTGAAAATAATAAATTATGTTTGAACACTAATCAAATTACACCTCAATGGCCGCTGAATGATATAAATTCTATTCGCTTCTGGGGGGGGGGATAATCTGAAGTATATACTTATCAGTCTGCAGCATGTCTAAGCGATTTCGTTTTTAAGGAGTAGCATGTAATGTTTAACCAACGATCGAACCCAGATTTAACCTGCTAGCTACCATCATTAAAAACTTGGAAGTCTATTCCCTTTTTGCAACTCAAGGTTTGTCTCAACTTCTTGAGTCTTTTCAATAATGAAAGAGAAGAGGTTAAACCTGGGTTAAAATGGAAATGAGGCTTTATCGCCTAGAAAACTTTTTGGTACAAACTAGAATTTATGCTTTTTTAACAGCGTGAAAGGGGGAAAAAAATGAGAACAAGTAACTAAAATAAAGCCTAATCTTAATGCTATGAATATTATTTGTTTCGTAGTAAAAGAAAACGTTTGCTTAGAGTCCCAGAAGTACGCTTAACGTAAAATTCTACTCATGTCAGTACTTTAGTAATGAGGAAAATCAACCTTCTCAACTAAGGAAAATAGTGCGCTATTGATTTTGGTAAAATGAATTTTGCAAGTCTAATTTGAATGCCAACGAATAGAAAGAATAAATACGATAAATTTAATTGGAAAATTGACTTATTATTTAAATAATAAGCAGATGCTTGTATTCATACTTCCTTGTCAGAGTAATTGGTCGAAATAGTTTTGACGTAAATTTCGTTTTAACGGAAAACCTATACAGTGAAATCCACTCTTTCAGGCAGACTGAATTTTTTTATAGGCAGCCAACTTTAATTTTATCTTCGGAACTAAATAAAAATTTAACAGATTGAAACAAATTCAAAATTTTCAAAAAATTGGTTTCAGATGCTATATACATTATATGATAAAAATTATTTTTATATTAAAAAAATATTGCGTTAATTTTTGCTTTGATCAATGTCGGATTATGCGAAGAAGTTTGAGTGATATCTTTGTTTGTAATCGTTTCATTTCTTAATTAAAATAACTAGGCGAGTTTGGAGCTAAAGTTGGCCGTTTTTGGCGATTTACCTCTAAATTTGGAGCACAAAAATAAGTATCAAGACTGAATCCAGCTTGGTGAGATTTTCTATATTAACTCTACTTTTATTCAATGGGATACGTTAGTTTATAAAAGTATATTAGTGTAAATGAAGGTGAAGCATAGTGAGAATATGCCTGAAATGGTTTTATTAAGCAATTTAATACCAATTTCAAAGAAGTGTTTTACTGAATAAGAAAGACAACCCACGGATTATACTTTCCAACGTACTTGAACAAAAAAAGACAAGACCGACGCATGGATTACGATACGCTTTTAATGAATAATACTTTAGTGGGTATATATATGAAAGTGCTTAAGATTTTTAACTGTTTATTGTAATTCTGTTTTTCTTTTTTCTTCCAGATTGTGATGTGACGAATTTTAGAATAGACAACAGCACGAAGCTGTAAAAGAAATGTGGTGTAAATTGACTATTGCTTATATCTGTACATAGAATATTTTTAATAAAAAGCTTTTAAATGTTGTAATTTTGTATGAATCTTCAAAATGCTGCAAGTTGAACAAATAAGCCTTTTCTTGCACCATGAAGTATAGTGGTTTCCTTCATCAACAGTAGTTGATCGAGAGATGTTATTGAAGAATGTTATATTGTCCCGGTAACTAACAATTGTGTCATCTTCAAAGAACAAAGTGATCTTAAAGAACTAAGTGATTAGTGCAATGCAAGTTTAAAGAGGAATAACTTGTTTATATTAAAAATAACATTGTGTGAAATTTGGTTTGGTGTAATTCCTTTCAAAAATTAAAAATTTTTAGTTTTCAGAAAGTAAGTTATGAACATCGGCATTTCCGGGGAGTCTTGAGTGGAGGGGAAGTTAGAGAAAAATGAGAACTTCAGTAGATAACCAGGCACGTTCAGATTTTATTTTTTTAAACAAGTATCAAATATTCGTAAAATTGTTGCAAGAATGTATTATTAGTAGCATATGCTATTGGTTATCATATACTAATAATCGTAATGATGCATCATAATCGGTGTCATATGTTAAATACTGGAATATAATATCGCTAATCCAGAAGAAACCCTCATTTAAAAAAAGAAAACTGCCATTTATCAGCAAAGTATCAAAAATCGTTTTGTGCCTACTGTTTTTACTGTCGCTGTTAATCTCTTGTGGCTGTTGCAGAACTTCAGCTCATTACCACGAGTTTAAACATTCAACAGTTTTAGAAATGCAGAAACACATTCAAAATACGGATGTTAAAAGATAAAATAAAAATTTTGTGTAAAAAACGCATAAAATGATACTTATGAGAAAGGATTATCGTTTAGACGGAATTTTTTTTTTTCCAGTCTTCATCAGCCGTCACACTTCGTCTCACCCGGTGAGACGAAGTGTGACAGCTGATGAAGACTTGAAGAAAAAATTTGATATAACCATTCATATATTACAACTGGATAGACTGCCAAACTCTGAAAAAGTGCAGCCGTTGTCATCACTCGACTTAACCCATTTATGCCTAGTGTCCCTTTTTTGGGACGGCATTTTCGCTATTAGTCGAAAACCTTATTTATTTTTCCTAGCCTTTATTCATGAGTATTGAGCCTCAACTCTACAAAATATTTTAACATGACCAAGTAGGATGTTGATATTTCGATTTTTATGCATAACGATTTTAAAAGAAATCATCTCTTCTTCAAGAATTTGACATCAGAAATTTATCTATTATTTCTGTTATCAGTAAAAATCGAAGAAAGTCGCAAAAATATCCAGGCACAAATGGGTTAATTACCAGCAAAATGGCGGGCGATCGAATTACCAATCGGGTGCAGCACAGCCAGCTGTGTCAAAAAAAGTTCTTTGGCTCTATGCACGCGTTTGGCGATTCGGCCGTCCGCTATGCTGATGGTAGTTAAATCGACCTTTTTCAGCGATGGGCAGTTTATCTGTATCAATGAATGGCTCTAGCAGCTAGTAGCACTACTTTCTTTTCGCTCAATACGAGAATTTTGCCTGCGTGATCTTTTCGATAAGTTTGGTAGATATGAATTGTCATGGTGGAGTTCTTTTCAAATGTGTTTGGAAGATAGCGTGGGGGGGGGAGGCGTTAATAAAATGTTGAAAGTCTTAAAAGATTTGCAATTTTTGATAATGGATCCTTAAATTTGGTGCCAAAATGTGACAATTTATTACAAATATATTACGAGAGTAGTTAGAAAATGCCTGGCGAATATTGTAAAATAGTTCTAGTAGGCGATTTTAATATAGATTTCGATTCCGAAGAAGTGTTTTATAGAAAAGAGAAGACAAATACGGTACACTCATAGATGATACACTTTCCAAGTGGTATTTATAAAGTATAGTTTGACTACGCCTGGCGAAAATTGTTACAGTTTTGGTAGGCGATTTTAATTTAGATTTCTATTCCGAAGAAGTGTTTTATGGAACAAGGAAGGAAAACACGGTACACTCATGGATTATGATGCCCATTCCAAACAGTATTTAAAATATGTCTACTCGATATAGTTGGAATATGCCTACAGTTCGAATATGCCTGGCGAAGTTTGTAAAACAGTTTCAGTAAGCGATTTTACGATAGATTTAGATTCCAAAGATGTGTTTTATGGTTCAAGAAAGAGTTGATTCCTATTTTAACACCCTACTCTCGCCAACCTAAAAATTCCCCGCACTTTGGCGAGCTTTGCAGTCATGGGTCTCTCGGAGTTATGCACAAGTTTCAACGCTCCCAAAAGAACTATATTAAAACTAAAGTGAACAAATATTATCGATAGATGCACCAGTTAAGGAATTTGAAGACACTTAATAATTGAAACTACATTAATTGTCAGCCCAAAATAAATAAAAATATAACGGAATGCTGTACTTACATGTTGTTCCAAATCGCCATTTTAATTTTATATTTGCCACATAAATACAAAAAAAATCATCGTAACTGCATATATTTAATTATCGCCACCTAGGGTCGGGACATTAAAGTAGGAATAAACTCAAGAAAGACAAACACGGCACACTCATGGATTATGATGCACATTTGGAATAATATTTAAAACTGTATAGTTGGAATATACTTGGCGATGATTGTAAAATTGTTTTAGTATAGGCGATTTTAAGATAGATTTCGTTTCCAAAGATGGGTAGAAAAATACGGCACACTCATGAATAATGTCACACTTTCCAACTTAATGGAATAAGAAAGAAAAGTAGAGACGACGCATAAATTATGATACGCTTTTAATATATAGCACTTTCGTATTTAAAATCTGAAAGTATTCCAGATTTTCTTCCTTTTTTCTTGTCTATTTTATTTTTATTGATTGTCATTATTATCATAATAATAACCATGGTAATAAATAAATATGTGTAAACAAATTGACTAAATCCTTCAAAATGACTTTTTAAAAACTTTATCATATTTTCCTTAAACAAAAAAAATAATGGGCGGGCATTTGCCAATTAGGCATTGGCCACTACAACGGCCCGAAGTATTGGCCATTCTACCATGGGGGCACTTAATGGACAGCAGCCAGCGTTACCTTCTGTGTAGGAAAGCACAAGTTAACACCTAAACCTAAGCCTGGAATCGAACCGGACCCAAGGCGAGATAAAATGGTTCTTCAACCACAGCACGACCTGGACTTCTTTATATTTTAATAGCAATCGCCATCCAATAACGATCGTTATAAAGAGCTTGCAATGGGGTGGTGTGGTGGTGGTGGTGGTGGGGGGTATGTTCCGAAAAACCTTTTTCCAATTTCCTTTAAAAAATCAAGAATCTTTCAAGTCACGTAGTTTTCAGTTTTTATCAGTTTTTGCGTATTTCCCCACCCCCCTTTTTTTTGTTACCATGACAGCATATCAAACCATCTCATCTGATTCATCCGATAAATGTTTTGTATTAATTTCGGTATCCCAACAGTCGGGAAACTTGTCCTTCTAGTTACGCACGACTGTTCTTAGGATACTTATGGTCGAGATTTAGGTATAAATAAATACAGTTTTGTATGCATGGCTTGTTGCGACTACCTAAGTACTTTCCATTTTATATAACGGGTGGCTTGTTTCGGAAGCAATCTGTACATAAAACTTTAAACTGTGGGTTCTAACTCAATGGCGGGTTTAACCAAGGGACGCCTTTTGAAATGAAGAATTTACTAAGGTATTTTAAACTTATAATTAACTAGCTACGTACTCGTTCTCCGTACGGTAGGAAACGAATATTTTCCCTTACACATTTAATTCGAATTAAATATACGGTGATGCAGAATCTCAAAAAGTGAAAAATTATTTGAATCGTGACGAAAAATAGACGTCATCAGTGCAAATCTGAAATGACTGCAAAATGCTGGCACAAAAACTACCTTAGTGTCACTGGCGACCTTAAAAGAAAGATCTTTAGGCATGCAGGTTAGGGTTGTCATATCAAAAGTAAGGTTCGAAACACTTATTTGATAAACATAAAATCACATAGACATCCGATGCTTTTAAAACTATTGAAAACTATTGAAGAAACAAATTAAAATAAACATTTAAATATTACGGTCCAGGTGATTTCCAACGTAAACGATATGTCTTAATTGACAACCAAACAGTGGTACAGTGAGTGAGAAACATCAGATGCCAACGGACTTAGGAGAGAGCAAATACTTGACAGAGATAACCAGCGCTAAATACGGAGTTCCCATGAGTTTAGACCACTGAAATTAAAGAAATCAAGCAGAGATTGGATAATTTTGAAAGCTTGTGCAAGCCATTAAAAATAATTGAAATAAAGTATACCAAAATAATAGCTAACAAATGGGGGGGTGGGGCAGAAGTGAATAAGAAATTTATTAAGATTGCAAACCGACATAGGGAAAAACTGTTTTCAGCCCAGAAGATGCCACCCAGTCTGAAATAAATACTCAGCAAAAGTCTATTGCATGCGGGAAAGAAGAAATACAAATTTTGAAAGCCGAAGTAAGGAGAAAGAAAACCGAAACAAAAATTAAAGTGTTTGACTTAAAACAGATATATAAAAATAAAAAAAACTGAAAACAAACGATAGTGAATATTAAATGTGTGATCTACATCACACCATACACAATACTTTTAGGGAAAGTGCAATAAAAGGATATGTGAAATAGTTTAATAATACAAAGCATTTAAAAAACTTCCGCTGTACTGAAGTTTAAACCACATCCAAAATATGGCTGTCTCTCTAGATTCTCATTCTAGGTCTCCCTCTAGGTTTTACCCACTAGGCACATATCGAAATGAAGAAAAGGAAGCTTGTATTGTATTAAGAAGCAAAAGCAATAGATATTAAGACCACGTTGAAAAGGGGAGGGGGAGAAGGATCTTCCTTTTATTATGCTTTAGCAGAAATGTTACTGAAACAAAAAAAGAATGAAAATTATCAATATGTAACAAAAGCGCTTTGTGAAAAGTTATGTATTAATAGGCACTAAATTTTTTAAAAATTTCAATGTGCGTTAAAATCACTGGATTCTCAAAAGTATATAGTGCTGCCATCTGTACGTTTTTGTGTATACTAAATGTAGTTATAAAATTATTCGTTAGATGGCAGCACTACAAAAATCCTGTTCGACACTGTAATGAAGAAACATTTTTAAAAACTGTTTGGCTAATCACTGGTATTTAAATAATTATGCATAGTACAGAAAAGTGGATGACACTAACGAAGTTCTAACGCTCCTCTTAGAAGGCTCTAGATAATTTCGATTCACTATTTATTGCAAGGAGATAAAAACCTCAAGGGGTGATAGCAGGCTAGAAGTTTTCAAAAACTGTTTCAATAGACTATCCCTATCAACTTCTGTTCTTTAATTGTTTTAAATATGAATGAGTTTCTGACACAATTTATGTACGTTTTCTGAAACACACTCTATTGAAACGGTGTTTATAGCATGATTAGTCCTTTTTACATGTGTACACAAACGAATTCCACAATATCGCCTCGAAAAACTTCTAAAAGGCATTAAAAGCAACCCTCTACCGAGGAAAAATAATTGAATTAAAAGCTGACTAAACTAATTATTTCATTGGTAGAATCTGCTCCTCTGTGATTTAATGAATATAAATTACATATTTTTAAAAGAATCTATATAGTGTTGCTACAATTTATTTGTTTTCCCCGAATACGCGTAAATACGCATTAGAACCCCTAAAAAGTTCTCCTATCAAGGCACTTCTCTATTCAAATACCCCTCTTTCAGGTTTACAGAACACCTGAAAGAGGGAGGAATGCGGTTGTGATGTAAAATCCAGTTCACTTCGCTCCAATTTTCACTGCAATGTATCTGTAATTTAAATTATTTATAACACTCGGATGTCATAAAATACGTTTTGGTATTAAAGCTTGTAAATAATTTGGGAGCTCCATTTTGTTAATGATTACAAATTTTCCTATCCAAATTTTATTGCATTTTTAAATAATTTTGAAGCTGCATGAAAATTTTACCATGAAAATAACCTCACATTATTTGCCTATTTCCAAGACGCTCAGAGGTTAAAATCACTGCACGTTACAATTAATTTCCAACATTCCATAACAACAGCCGTTATTTTCATGTAAATGGCATGCAGTTTTTACCAAAATGTAAAAAAGAAGTTCTTAGCAATTGAGGGGGCACAGTCTCTGCTTTAATAATTTACACTTGTCTTAAGATCTCCTCTTCATCTGTGCATTACTCCGTTACTTCACACATCTACAGATGCATTGCAATACACAGAATTCATAAACTACGCCCTCCCAATTTTTGCGGCTTTTCCCTAACATTTTAGTTTAAATTTTATTCCATTTACTTGAAAATAATGGCTGTTGTATGCTGAGAAATATTGGAAATTAACTGTAGCGATACTACGTTCTTTAAGAACTACCCTACAATATAGTTACGCTGATACCTGACTCACTGACTTACTCTCTAACAATTCCGGGCAACCACTTCAAGATAACACTTTTACCGCCATTACTCCAAAAAGATTAAAAAATTAAGCACAAAAAAGCCAAATAACATCTACAATGTTTGTACGATCCGCTTGCAATTTTTCATAATTATGTATAGAAATATAGAAAAAAAATCTGTGTTACTTTAAAAATCTGAAAATCCACCCGTTCCCTCATTTTTAAGCAATTTTTTGCTAATTTCAGCTGCATTTTATTTCCGAGAGCGAAAAAAAAGTCAATCATTTGCGGGACAAAATTAGGCTCTGCTAGAGACAATGACCTCATATTTGAAGTCATGGTCATCAGGCTTTGAAGGGAGAATTGCGAATTCAGTTCGTTTTAAACAGTTTTTCCCAGACAACATAGTTTTTTTTTTTAATTCCGCATGCCGTCTGCATGAAGCATTGATAAAAGAGGTCTGTTTACACAAAACGAAATTGCTCGAATGCGAAAAGTTTCCGCGCGTTCCAAGAAGAGCATTCAATTCGATTTGGGTACATATAATAAAAATTGACTTTGAAGCTATTTATTTTAGGTGGACGAAGATGAAATATATTGAGTGTACACATATTTTCGTCAAATGTTTCTATCACTAGTTGTAATTGCCCCGACAACGGGCTTCTAGTGCAATGTATATTCATTAAATAAGAGAGGCATAAGCGTAAAGTTTTCAAAATTATTGGGGGGGCCGGGCCCCACAACCACATATATTCACGTCAGTGGCGTATATATATATATATATATATGTGAGTTGCAAAAGTCGTAACCCCCCCCCCCTCCATGAAAAATGTCTGGCTACGCCACTGATTCACGTACATATAACTTACTCATAGTTGCCAACTACTACGGAATATAATTAACCATTTTTTTCTACATGATTTTTCGGCTTAAAATATAGCAATATTTTTGTGATGCTCGAGCGAGCTGGTTACTATTTTGAAAAAAATAATTAAAAAATATACTGTTTACAAAAAGTCGTTAGTTATATTCCGTAGTAGTTGGCAGCTATGACTTACTATATATAAGTGTAAATTATTGGAGGCGCTCGATCTCTATGGGTCCATAGAATTCTACACCAATGTAAGGTAAGTATCCATGTTAGTATCTTCCTACCATGTTTTAAGTTAAAAATAGAAGCAAAGTAAAAAATCCAAAGGAGAAAAAAAAAACATTTTCGATGAGATAGTGCATTTTAGACACATCTGAACTTTTCTTCATTTCATACTTTACATTGCATAATCTGATTTTAATTAACCAGAGCCTGGCGAGGGCAGCTTATAGTAACATTTTGTGTTACAGGGCGTCACAATGAATACTAAATCATGATTGAAATCAAAAGAAGAAAATTTTTAAAAGTACAAGTAAAGGTTTTTTTTTAAACATTTGTAAATGGCGTGAATACTTTTTTTTATGTTAGTATAAATTAGTTTTCTGTATTGAGTGATAAATTATTGGGTGGGCTCAGCCCCTATTCACAATTTATTGGGGGGGCTCGAGCCCCACGGGCCCATATAACTCTACGCCTATGAAGAGAGGGGCAGATTCTACGAATGATTTCAGTCAATTTTTGGGTCATACATTAAGGTGCCAGACATTAAAAAAAAACAGAACAAAACAAAACACCCGAATATAATGTTTTATGGGCAATCATGTTTAACGAGCGTTCTAGAGGAACACCCATCTTTTGTAAACAAAATAAAAATCAGAATTTTGTTGTGTAAGTTAATTAAAAAATGCACCGTTTAAAATATTTTATAATACGGCATTATTAGAACACTAAACATATACTGGTGTTTAAGATTTTTTTAACTCTCTCTCTCTTGAAATTTTCTTTATAAAATTGTAGCAGAACACTTGCGAGGAATAAAATTTCCTTGTGTATTTTTTTTTAATGCATTGCAACTTTATTTTGAAAAAAATGAAATACAGTAGACCCCCTACGGCACGGCGAAAAAATTGCGATCGAGTGACTCGTACAGCCCGGTAAAATGAGACACGCGATTTTATTACGCGTTAGATCCAGTAATTTATATAACTTTTGAATGGTAACACTAAACATCATTGAGTTTCTATTCTAAGGTGTGCAAATAAGTTTTGCAGCGATTATGCAGAGCAAGCAGTTCGCACTCCAGGTGCAGCATAGCTCAAGACCCGTACAACACTGATCCCTGTAACACGGATTCCTATAATACGGAAAAGTATCTACTGCGTGTTATAGAGGGGGGGGGGGGTCTACTGTAAAATTAAGCTGTTCAAACTGTAACAAAGGCGTTCCTACAAACATTGATTAAGTGCCTCTAGCAGAAATCTTGCGCTTTATCTTAGACGTGATAAATCACTTGATACCGAGTCTCTTCTCGTGGTATGTTTTAGCTTTTTATCGTGAGATCGCTTTCGGAAGGATATTCTGAAGCAAAGGTGCACGGAAGAACTTCTCAGGTACAGGCGTATGTGTGTCGTGTAGACTTACATGCTAATTCTCCGACTGCTGAAGAGTACAATTTCTGTTGACTGATAGTGCTGTTTTCACAGCAATACGCCGAAACTTTTGCCATATAAAATAATTTTATAATCTGAAAAAAAAAATCTGATAGTAATTTGAAACATTTCATATTTTAAATATACATTAAAGTTCATATTTTGAAGTGTGTCATAATTAACGTGACCATTCATTTTTCCTTCAAAACAGGACATCTACTACTTTTTTGGCAATATTGTATTTATTTTTTTCCTCAAAACGGGACATCTATCGTTTTTAAGGTAATAGTGTCGGGAGACTGAATTTACAGGTCTGGGTATCTTTTAGTTGTTAAGAAAATGCACAAAAAAGCTTGTGTTAATGTTAATATCAAAATAGAATGAAAAAAATCTTTGCTGAAGCACGCATATACTATGAAAAAATAGTGCGAGACGAGGTTTCGGGTGGTACAAGGGGTAGGCCCTTCTTCGACTTCAAAAAAACCATCCGGCACCAGACAGGAAGGTAAGGAAAGTGAGAAATGTAAACAAAAGGGCATACTGAAAATAGGAAGTTGCCATTCGGAAGGAAAGAAATTCTTAGAAAACCAGAGTGAAAAGGGAAAATAAAGGGGAGATCGGGGGAGGGGGCGGAATAAGCAAATGAGGAACGTGACTTTAAAAAAAAAAAGAGATAAAAATTAAATAAATTGTGATAGTCGAATAGAAAGAACATTAAAGGAACAAACACAAAAACAATACATCCCCTCGACGTTTTCTTTGCGTCTCGAGAGAGGAGGGAGGGAAGGTGGGTTTTTTTTTTTTTTTCCCTTACAGACATTGCCGTTGGATGATTTTAGATTTTTAGCGGCCTTTATTGAAATCGTTACCGTGGGTTGCTCT
This sequence comes from Cheiracanthium punctorium, assembly GCA_038373885.1. NCBI lineage: Eukaryota > Metazoa > Arthropoda > Arachnida > Araneae > Cheiracanthiidae > Cheiracanthium > Cheiracanthium punctorium. The sequence goes on from JAWZYV010015215.1 coordinate 2,066,001, forward strand.
CTTTTTAAAAACGGGACATTGCAGGGGACATTTTCTGAAAACGGGACATTACGGTGTCCCAAAGCTGTGCTTGGGGACAACGGGACAAGCCACCTAAAAACGGGACTGTCCCGTTCAAAACGGGACGTATGGTCACCTTAATCATAATCCATGCGTCGGCCCAATTTGTCTTCTTTGTTCGATAAAACGTTTTTTTAGAAATGAAATCTAGATTAAAATCGTCCACTAAAATTTTTACACTCTTCACCACTACATTCTAATTATACGTTACCTTTATCTGCACTAATATAAATACTTTTTATAGACGCTAATTAATTTTCCCAACAAATAAACAGTAGCATTCGACAGGTACTCGCCAAACACAGTGGATATCGCCAAGCTGGCTTCAGTTTTGGGGGACTTATTTTTGGCGCCAAACTATGAGATAAATCTCCAAAAATGGTAAATTTTGGAGACTTTTGACATTTTATTATCCCGCCACTGTCTGGCAAACTCTTGAATAGTGATTGGCCGCTTCACTGCGGTGACAAAAATCCTTGTCTGAAAATTAATAGCACTAGAAAGGCTAAAATAGCATTTAGAAAAGTTGTTGTCATCTAATTTTGCTTTTTGCATTATTAAAACTGCCCGAACTCAGGAGCGCATGCAGAATTTTTCTCAAGTGGGGCAGACCATTCTTTTTTACTTTTCTTTCCTCTTCTAATAAATCTTGAAGTCAGATTTTATCTGTAGCTTCGAACTTTGAGGGAACACGTAATGCAACGGGAAAGTTTTTCCTCAGTATTCTGTTTTATTTTCGTAAGTTCGAGTATTTTAATGCTCCATCTTCGGGACCAAACGGAGGTCGAAAATTGTTAAAAAGTAAGAACAAAAATCTGATATGGACACCACATGACTTCCTCGTATGTCTATTAAATCATACATATTTTTGATGCGCTTAATTAAATTTATTTCTCCCAGAGATTTCACTAAGCTGAGTTCAGTTTTGAGAAATTAGTTTTGGTCTCAAATTCGGCGGTTTTTCACCAAAATATCGCTGAATCGGTTTATTCGCCAATCTTGGTAACAGTTGGCGAGAGTTTGGGCTTGGCTCAAAACAATGATTGACATAGACTTTCAATGCACTGAAGATGTGAATAGGCCTTATTGTATTGAAAGACTTTTGGGTAACCCTGTAAAACTACTCAGTTGATTCTAATCAGAAAGGGAGGTGCACGCTACTAGAAGTTCCAACAAGTCTAAGTATAAAATTCCAACAGTCAACGATCAATCATTTTTTTTTGTGTGTGTTATGCGAGTTACAAACTTATGTTCGTACGTACGTACCGGCACTAAAACCAAACTCCGTCAAAATGAATTTAGTTTAGTTAGTAGAGTTTATTTAGTATAAGAATTTAGTTTAGTTAGTAGAGTTTATTAGTTATTATGAATTTAGTTAGTAGAGTTTGGTCCAAATAGATCGCATACGCATAAGATGCATGTTGAGATGTCACGCAGAAACTTGTCAAAATGAATTTGGGAATGGTCAAAATCTTATACTAAAATTTTTCCCGATTACAATACTGCCTATACTTTGTACATGGAAATAAAAATTCAGGTTTTGAGACGGTTTTTGGACGTTAGTGTGCTCTTGCCCATCGCAGGTACCCCTCTGTCATCCTATCTTTGCGAATCTCTACAATGAAGAGCTCGGGGACTTGATGTCTGCGCGGGTCTACACACCAGTAAGTACCGGCCGCTTTGGTCTCGGATTCAAATCCCGTTAACCCACGGATGTATGTGTTTATCCAAATACTACGATGTAAAATTATACTACGAAATGAAGATCTTGCACTAAGAAACAACAGAGATGGAAGCCTAAAAAGATCTGTATAGATCTCGATAGACTCTCTCTCCGAAATTACATGTCCAAAACGCACACAGCTCGGAGCAGTTTCGGGCTGTCACAATAGACATTCCTTCTTACTACGTATGTATAACTAGTTATGCCTTTGGACCTTTCCTTCGGCTATTTCTCGACATTCATATGGTGAACACGAGCGGAATGTCCCAACCAACTCGACAAGCTCCTGCACGAAACTCCATCACGCAAGTAGTAGCATCGTTCCCTTATACCATCCACTCTTTGTTGTAGCACAACGAGCGCTTCTTTCCCTCTCGTCTCCGCTGCTATTTATTTCCAATTATCTCATCAGTGCAAGTGATTACCATCGATATCGAGCGTAGTCCTTCAGACATGATGATTGCTGCATCGCGATGACGGCTTGTTGTTTTGGGTCAAAGTTTTGCCGTGCCCTTCCTACCCGAAGACGCGGGGACGTTAAACCGTCGTTGTCGGTCGTAATCGCAGAGTCGTTTTTCGTCGTAACTGCACTTATTACGAGCTTCGGATTATATAAGTTGTTCGGAGTTCTGATCACTGGCGTGACGAGATAATGTATGCAGAGTATTGGAAGGGCTCGATTTTCGATTCTTATGTTGGATGTTCCGCTACTACAGATTGTCTAAATGTGGTCGTTTTAAAGCAGTAGAAATGAAGAAAAAATGCCTTTTTTAACTTTTTAAAAATTTGGTCAAGAGACAAGCTAATTTCATTAACCCTTTGAGGCACAACCCTTTCCCAATGCTGAAAAAAAGGGCAGCCGTTGCCATCGCTCGACTTAACTACCAGCAAGATGGCGGACGATCGAAACGTTCATCGCGTGCCACAGATTAGAGCCCTTTTTTGACGACAGCTGGCTGTGCGGCACAGCTGCCCTTTTTTCAGCATTGGTCAATCTATCCAGCTGTTCTCGCATTCTTCCATTCTTCAGCAGATATCAGTGGTGTTAAAAATAATAGGGACAATTTTTTGACGGGAAATGACGTGCTAAAAAGAAAAGGATTCTCGTGGAGCTATGTCACCCGCAACTATTTTTATAGAAATCAAATCTATTCTTCGTGACTGGCAACAGTCAAAATGTCAGAGTTTGGTGTTCGGACGCGGAACACTGCGCGTTAAAGGGTTAAATTATGTAAGCGAGTAATGCTGAATGCCCCCTCCCGACTTCTGGCGATTACGGATTGGATAAACCCCTTGGTTGGTCTGGCCTACCGCGCGGCGTGGCTCTCGATCTAACGGTCTGGACTTTTGGTAGGTTTTCTCCAGATGTAACGTGAATACGCGTTAGAAGGTCTTAAAAAAACGCTCCGATTAAGGAATCTCCTCGTAGGCAGATGCATTTAGGCTTGCTATAACACAAAACAAACAAGCAAATCCCTTAAATGGCTAAAAACTAGATGCAATTCGAAAATCAATTGAAGTCACATAAATATAATGAAATGAAATGTTACATTGTGTTAAATACAGATTGCTTGGTAAAAAGCGCATTTCCCTGGCATCCTCTTTTCTAATTAATATTCATTATTATTATCTTTCTCGGTAACATTAAATGGCCTCTTGATGTTTAAAAGCTTATTGCACTTATAAAAATAAATGCGTTTTCCTATTGATTAGTTGACTCAACTAATTCTTTCACATGCAGTCTATTTTATTGATATTACGTTACCTTCGATTGCTTTGCCAGCATGACAGTTTTTTTATAATCCTTAAATGCAAATGAAAATTCATACTTTTTTCGAAGTTCTGCGAGATATATTAATTCGTCGATAACGGATATTTCAATTAATAGTACATGCATCTTTAACATACTATACAGGATGCCCAATCAAGACCACATAAACTCTGCACAACCGGATTCCGCACTTGCTGGAGTACGTAAAATGTATCCAAAGTACTATATCTCTACGACCCACAGCTTTCGAGAAAAATGCAAGAAAAAGTACAAATGTTCTACCAGTGCACGTAAAAAAATCTTTGGTGGAGCATGAACACAAGTTTTACAAACATGTATGTTTAGACGAAATTGTGTCCAAAATGTCCATCATGGACATCGAGGCATTCATGAGCCGTGTAATGGATGACTGCTCACGTTGCATCAACCTGGTGACCACAAATTATACGCAGCATGATGGGAAGGGACTAAGTCAAATTTTGTAGTAACTAGGTCTCGATAGACCCATTCCTTCAGACATCCTTATAGGAAGACATCGAAAGGTGTCAGATTTAGTTCTCGTGGCAGCCTTAACCCTTTGAGGCGCAACCCTTTCCCAATGCTGAAAAAAGGGTAGCCGTTGCCATCGCTCGACTTAACTACCAGCAAGATGGCGGACGATCGAAACGTTCATCGCGTGCCACAGATCTAGAGACCCTCTTTTGACGGCAGCTGGCTGTGCCCTGCGTCAGAAAAAGGTCTCTAGATCTGTGGCACGCGATGAACGTTTCGATCGTCCGCCATCTTGCTGGCCGTTAAGTCGAGCGATGGCTGCCCTTTTTTCAGCATTGGGCAATCTGTCCAGCTGTTTTCGCATTCTTCCATTTTTCAGCAGATATCAGTGCTGTTAAAAGTAATCGTGACTGTTTTTTGACGGGAAATGACGCGCTAAAAAGTAAGGGATTCTCGTGGAGCTATGTCACCTGCAACTATTTTTATAGAAATCAAATCTATTCTTCGTGAGTGGCAACAGTCAAAACGTCAGAGTTGGGTGTTCCCAGAGCGGGAACACTGCGCGTTAAAGGCCTCCTCCCAGCAACCAATATTTCCAATATTTTTATTTTTTTTCACCGAATGTGACGTCACTACTTTTCTCTGGCATTTTTCTGGAAAACATGGGTCATAAAGGCATAGCTCTTTTGTCTTTATTTATGTATACCCCCTCAAAAAAGCATTCGAGTGGGAGAGAACTTCCCTACTTTTGTATCATAGATAAAATGCTGCTCTTCATAAAAGTTCAACATTCAGAATTTATTAATACCTTTTCAGACTTCGCTTAAGTTGAGCGATTTAAGAAAAAGCAATTTTTTATTCACATTATCGTGAAAGGAAATTTAGCTTGTCCTCGAATACTTTTTTGAGGGATGTACTCCTAACGGAAAGTCTAGTTGTGAAGAGTTTGAGGGTCCTGCCGACCAGCTTGTATGGTGGATAAAGCACCGCACTACGGTTTCGGGTTCAACTTCGGCGGTCGAGGTTCGATTCCCTATTAGGCGTGGATGTCATTTGTGTCCATCCCTTCATAGGGGGCAACGTTGGTCCATCTACTAGGAGCCCCCATAATAAAGTGACCAACAACTCCCACTTTAGTAGTGGCCAATAGGCATTGTTAGGGCTCGTCATTTGAAAAAAAAAAAAAAAAAAAATCTGGAGTGACTCCACTCGACTTTCCGAACACTTACGATTAAGATCATTACCAAGCACTTAAATAAATTTTAATCGATGAATAATTCAAACATATATACCAAATTGAAACTCAATCGAATGCACCGTTTAAACGCTTGCACACTTTCAAGAATTTCTCCCCACACACCATAATGTAAAAGAAATCTTTGTCGTAGCCCTACAGAAAAACTATAAGACCTATACACATAAAAATCAATACCGGTCTTACTATGGTGGTTTATGGCATATAAGCCAATTTGAGCTCAATTAATATACCGTTTAAACGCTAGCGCACTTTCAAGAAATTCCCCCCATAGGCCATAATGTAAAAGAAATCTTTGTCGTAGCCCTGTAGAAAAACTATAAGTCCTATAAACACCAAAATCAATACCGGTCTTGCAACGGTGGTTTATAACATGTATACCCAATTTGAGCTCAATCGAATGTACCGTTTAAACGCTAGCGCACTTTCAAGAAATTCCCCCCATAGGCCATAATGTAAAAGAAATCTTTGTCGTAGCCCTGTAGAAAAACTATAAGTCCTATACACACCAAAATCAATACCGGTCTTGCGACGGTGGTTTATGACCTATATATCCAATTTGAGCTCAATCGAATGCTCCGTTCAGGAGCTATCGTGTTCACTCACATACACACAAACACACACACATACACACACACACACACACACACACACATACACACATACATACATACATCTCGTAAAAATAGTATAAATGGATTCAGAAGCCCTCTAAACGTGTCAATACACCAAAATCTCGAATTCGAATTTTTTCATGATTACAATACTTTCCTTACATGGTACATGTTCGGAAAGTAAAAAAAGTTGTGCGGTCTCGTTGGATCAACCTGTATAAATTTCTTCGCAATCAGTGCGCATCTGTTGCTGTAAGAGCCAGCAGGAAGAAAGAAACCGAAATGATTAATACTTTTCAACTTTGTTACAAAGTGTTACAACTGTTAAATTACAAGCACACCTTCTGAATTGATTCACTCTCTGCGAAACCATTCGTGAAAGTGTGCGAAAAGGGGACTTATACATAAATCTATTTTAAAAAACTAAAAGATGAGAAATAGGCTGTTTTTTTTTATAACAACACGGTCTAATAAGCAATGGCATTGTAAAACTTTTTATCCAACCCATAAAATTATAGAACAGTAGAACTTTGTAAACTACTTTCAAGCGATAAATTAAGGACATACACAAACACAACGCTCTTTAAAAAAGTGAAGGAAAGGCTACTTTGTTTGTTTAAAAGCCAGTGAGTGCAAAAAGGGGAAAATTTTGTTTCCTGTTGTTACGATAGAACAAACATTGAAAAGTGTAACGTAAAAAAAAATATTAGGAATTTGGGTAAATAAAATAAAAATGTTCACCTTATTCACTGGCAACTCACAAGCAAGTAAGTAGGCAAGTGCGTAAGGCCCTGGCGTCCTTAATCATTTCTTAAATGTCCCGGTTTTGAATGACACCCTTAAACTATCGCGGCTACCGCAAATCAACATACAAAATGACTAAATCGTTAATTATAAAACTCTCCTGCACATCCGCTTAATTTGTATTAATAATATTGCACTAGAAGTCAGGATAAAATTTAGTTTTTATATTAATTTCTTATGTATGTACTTAGAGTGTGTTATAGTTATTAACAGAAACATGAACTATTGTAAATTAATTTTTTTTTGTTTCCTGTAACTTGGTATAAAACTAAAAATAAAAAAGTTATTTCAAATGCTGTGTTTAAGAAAGAGAAGAAAAACTGGATATCTCGACACAATCATGCACGTTTAGAAACGGTTAAGCTATATCAGAATTATCCAGAAAGCTATGCTCCCTTAGGGCATGTGCGCCCATACATATGGTCAGGGAGGGGCCACGCCACCCCTACCTCCCAGGGAAACTATGTATTACCGTAAATTTACGTACTGGTATAACGTAGAAGTGGTTCAATACTAAAATATAGGATTTTTCTGTGGCAAGACCCTGCCCTTAACTTTTCTCCCTACAAGAAATCATATGGGCGCCCATGCCGTACGGAACATTTTGCAAGGCGATAAAAATGTGAGTAAGGATTTTTTCTTGAAACATGAATAAAACATAGACTTGCTATCAATATACAGGGTATCACGAAAAGATGGTAACACGCTTTAATTCTTTATCCATTAAAGATAAGTGGGCAATGTAAATTGAAAAAATGCACAAAATAAGGTCGGAAAAAAAGATCACATTAAGAAAAAATTCCTCCAGTTAATTTTCAATAAAGTTACACTTTTTTAATTTGTGTACGACTCCCGTACAAAAAAGAATTCCCAGCCAGTAAAATGTGCCCCATACATGTATGAGGTGATGTACAGAATTCGAGAATTACATCCTAAAAAGTGACTGGAGAAAGTATACACTTGAACCAAACCAATCAGACTGGGAGGGTCGAGGATCAACATATTCTATTTTTACAATTGATTGTTTGAAGGTCACATGTTGACCTTCAAACAATAAAAAAATGACGTCGCATTGATATTGGCTATTACGGAGCACTGTTTCAGATATTGAACTGCTTTGCATACTACGTTTTTAACACAGGAAAGAGATTTTGGCTGTAGGCTTTATGGAAAATGTATTGTGCAATGTGGACTACCAGCTATAGGTTGCGATTCTTGGGCTGAATACCAAAATGAGTTCTCGAGCTTTCCCTATAATTTTAAAGATACTTAAAACTCCCCCAAAAGTGATTGAAAAACTGCAGTAAAAATTATAGCTTATGTTTTTAAATGCAGGGTGGTTATCAGTGGCGTAACAAGAAATTTTTCACGTGGGGGGGTAGGTTACTACTACTACAACTCATATATATGTATATACATATGTTGTGCATGTGTGAAGAAAATACAATTTGTATGACAAAAAAAAAAAAAAAAAAAAAAATTCCTCATGGGGTGGTTATAACCTTCTAACTCCTCTCCGTAGCTACGCCACTGGTGGTTAGCCTGGTGTTACTTTGTTAACCCTACAGCCACTGGTGGTTAATTAAACTTCCCCCCTATGAACAATATAGTTAAAACGGGCAAACGGACTGTAACCAAAATTGGTATATTGGCTATACATGATATGCATTCAAGGAATTTCGAAAAAAAAAAAAAGTTCAAGAATGTCCACTAGGTGGCGTTTTACATGAAAAACGGTAAATTTAAAGATGGAAATGGCTAATTCGAAATATACAAACAATTTTAACATTTATTCAATAGTTTTTGGGCATTTATTCACTCATTTGGGTAATATTTGAGTTTATTTAAACATTCAAAGTGCCATCTAGTGGACATATTTTAACTAAACGTACTGAGAAATTCCCTTGTTATTTACCCAAATTTGGTAGCAATCTGCTCACCGGTTACAGCTTCAGAATGGTATTTGTAGGGGAAGTTTAATTATAACCACCCGGTACATTCTTAAAGTTTTTCGTTAAGTTTTTCTCCACAAAAATGATCAGTACTGCTGAAGATTATTAAGCATTTATTTTAATGCTTATTTTCAATTATTAATTTAATATACATGTTTCAGTTCTTATTGAAAACAATTTTGTTAAAACAAATCTTTGCCAGATTATGAATTTAAAAAAATAAGTAAGTGAAATATTCCTTGCGAATATTTAGCCCAACTTGGTTACCATGAACGTTTTTGACGTTTAATGACTCTTTGAAGATCATGTGTTTCCTAGCTTGAGTCACTGAATGCTCCGCTGGAACCAAGCGAGCGCAATCGCTGTATTCAAACACCCAAGCTTACTTAGAAGCAACACTGGTCATAGAAGTAGTCTTCGCCGCTGCATCTTTCCAGTGCTTATAGCTAACCGGCTAAATAGAAGCTCAGCAGTACGTTTAATTGTGATCAGGGGGAAAGGAGTGACGCCCCCCTTCCGCCCCTTGGATGTTCTACTAATATGAACATGCTCTAGATAATTACAGTGACTCCACACTTGGCTGAGCTTCCCATAACATAAAAAAAAAAAAAAATTAAGAACTTTGCGTACATCCTACCAATAAAAGTGGAAACTTAAGACCTCTATTATCCCTTAAAACCTAGTCATTACTCTGGCATTTACATCAAGAATTAATTGGCAGTAATAGTGCAATGAGATAAAGCATACAGGTACACATGCATATATTTTATTTCCCATTACTGCTTACTCTCGGACGAATTAGGATTCCAGGACATCACGCTCGTTTCGCTGTTTGCTGTCCATTGAGTGTGTTCTAAACCGCAGATCCCTAATTACCGAGCGGTGTCAATCAAAGCAAGGGAATGGAAAACCCGCACGCGTACCCATTCGACCAAAGAGAAAAATAATGTACTGATACCGAGAGAAGAAAAAAAAATCGTAGGAGAACAATGAGAGAGTTTTTTTTTTTTGTTGTTGTTCCATTACGCTCACGAAAGCTCGTGAGCGTGGGAGATAACAAGGAAGTGGTGTTCGAAATACGGCGCGAGTGGGCTCAGAAATTATCGCATATTAACCCTTTAACGCGCAGTGTTCCAGCTCTGGGAACACCAAACTCTGACGTTTTGAGTGTTGCCAGTCACGAAGAATAGATTTGACTTCTGTAAAAATAGGTGCGGGTGACATACCTCCACACGAGAATCTTTTACTTTTTAGCATGTCATTTCTCGTAAAAAAATGGTCACGATTATTTTTAACATCACTGACATCTGCTGAAAAAATGGAAGAATGCGAGAACAGCTGGATAGATTGCCCAATGCTGAAAAAAGGGCAGCCGTTGCCATCACGCCTATAAATCACATTTGACTATTTTAGAGATTTGGGGGGCCCCCTAGAGTCGCGGGGTTTCTGTAGGGTCTGTAGTCGCGGGGTTTCTGGGATCCTCCGCTGCGTCACTGCGTAAGAGATTGCTGGAAAATAAATAATCAAATTACTCTTATTATAAAGTTGTATATCCACTTTTGAATGCCTCACCGGGGCCCCCTTGGGCCGGGGGCCCTCGGCGATCGCCGACCAGCCGACCTGGCCAGTCCGGGCCTGATTTATACATACACTTTACGACATTTATGGGCAACATTAAAATGGTTATTCGCCCTTCAGGAACAGAACTTTGTTAGATATCCACGAACTAAATTTTATGAGTATTGTTTTATGAGTACTATGTTATTACTGTATATACAAGGTATCCCAAAAAGGTGGTTATGGGCTTAATTCTTTATCTATTAGAGATAAGCGGGTAGTGTAAATTGAAAAAAAAATGTTCAAAATAAGATCGGAAATAAGAATCCGCTAAGAAAAATTTCCTCTTCCCAATTTCCAATAAGTTATACTTTTTAAATTTTTACACGACCCCCATACAAAAGATCTTCAATTAGAAAGTTTTTATTTTCCATCCAACAAGACCGATATAAAAAGCCGCATAGCCGTTCTTCTAAAACTAATTGAATTATGATGCAGAAAAAAGTGGACTTACACCATTTTTCCGGACATTTTTTATCACATAAAAGGCTATTTTCTAGGTGAAAATATGGGGCATATACAAATTGATAACGGGAATTTTTAGATCAAAAATATGATATTGCAACTTGGAATCTGTTTCGAATTAAGCATCTTGAGTAAGAAATGTTAAAATTTTTTTTAGTAAACAAATAAATTTGAAATTGATTAAAAACCTTATAAATTAAATAGATTTCACAAGATAAGCGGAAAGCTAAAGAATATGCAAATTTTGTGAGCCTTGTTACGTAAAATTTTTTTTTGTTGTTATTTATGCTTTATCGTGTACTAATACTTATATTTATACAACGTTTCACTGCAAATAAATACATTAAATGTACAATCAATAACATTTATGTGAATGCATGTAATTTTAAAATTAAAACGTTTTTCGAAAATGAATAAGTACCTATTACGATAGCTAAATGTTCAGTTTTATAAACTATTTAGAGGGTACCACCCATATATAAAAAAGTAAATTTCACAAAAAATGCAAATAAAGAAAATGCAATTTACAAAGCATTCTCGAAATGTTTTCCATCAACTCCAATACATAACTGAGCTTTTCTAATAATATCTTTTGTAAATATTTTGGAGTTCTTCTCCAGTAATAATGTTACATCCATCGATTATTTTTTGTTTTAGATCAGTTGCATTTAGGGGACGTGTATTATACACTGGTATTCGAAGCAGACCCAAAAAATAAAAATCGATCAGCGTTAGATCAGAGGGTCTGGGAGGCCATTCTGTGACTCCTTTCGAACCAATCCACTGTTTATCAAAGTTAACATTGAGTCAGTTTGTTACACTTAGCCTAGTGTGCAGGTGTTCCATCTTGTTGAAAATAAAACATATTACATACGATAATGCTGTATTCTCCAAAATATCTGTTACTATGCCATCTAAAATAAGCTGTAGATATTTTGGGGCTGTTAGTGTCCCTTCATAAAACACAGGTCCAACATGTTCTCCATTCCAAATTCCGCACCACACGGAGACAGAAAAATTTCTTTGTTGGTGTATTTCTTGCACAAAATATGGCTTTGCATTATTCCAGTAATGATCGTTATGAGTATTTATTGACCCATCTTCCGTAAATAAAAATTCATCCGTCCACATAATATTTTTAACAAAATTCACATTTTTATCTTATTGAATTGACAACCAATTGCAGAATGCTAGACGTCGACCAAAATCAGATGGATGGAGTGTTTGCAGTCCATGTATACAAAATGGATGCCAATTATGTTTTTCAAGAATTCTATCAATTGATGTTCTAGGTAGTCCCAAAGCCGCGCTTGTTTTTCGAATACTTGGACGTGGGTTGGCAGAAAAATACGCTATATCCGTTTCTTCGTTTTCACCGTACAAGCGATTTCTCCCAGGGCCAGGTTTTGGATGCAAAGCACCGGTCGTTCTCAATCGCGTCATCGTCCGGTAAACCAGCTAATTAAATATGCGAGAAATTTCAGGTGAATTCCGATATCGTCGTCCGAATTCTCGAGATGTTTCTGCATTATTTCTATTGCACTTAGGATAAATCATTGCTAATTCAAACAGCAAGTCATTTGTTAAAAAAACCATCATGCAGTATTAGTTATATGTTTTTATTTCGAAAATATGAAACTAAATATCGCTATATAATTTTTAATATACAAAAAAAGTTTGGTTGAGTTGTTCTGATAAGAGTTACTACTGTAAACAAATGAGTAAACTCAAAAGAAATTGCCTGCATTTCATTATCCAGTTGTTAAAAATTGTTTTACCATAAACATTTGAAATGGTTAAATACCACTTTTAGGAAATAAAAAATCGTCTGAGTACATCTGTTAGAACGTTGTTTTGAAAAATATGATAATTTTCAACGAAACCATGAATATACCCTAAAAACGCTAAAATGGCTCTAATGTAAATATTTTCATACATTCTATCTTTTCAAGCTTATCACAAATTTACATTTCTATTTCTGTGTATGGTCCCTTTGCACAGCCTTCCATTTTCAAGTAGCGTAATTCACTCAGTTTTAAATTTACAGTTCTGCGGTCTTTTTCTATTAGTCTTGTTGGATGGAAAATATAAACTTTCTAATTGGGAATTGTTTCGTACGGGGTCGTATAAAAATTTAAAAAATGTAACTTTTTGTAAAGGAACGAGATAACTTTTCTTAACGGATTCTTATTTCCGACCTTATTGTGAGCATTTTTTCAATCTACACCACCCACCCATCTCTAAAGAATTGAAGCTCGTAACCACCTTGGCAGCAAGAAGGTTAAATAATTTCAGTATTACAACACAGGTTTATTCCAGAAAATCCTTAATTCAAGAATTATATAAACTTGATGACTATAATATATTTAGAATTTACGAAAATATTAAATTTTCACGTAGCTTCACTCCTTTATTTCTACTCTTGTTTTCAATGTGAGCGAATTTTACAAACGCCTGTGCCAAAATTCACTTCAAAAGGTAACTATCTGAAACAAACAAACAAACAAACAAACAAAAACTCTTAAATCTTTATAAAAAGAACACCACCAAAAAGCTGTTTCTAAATAGTCTTAGATAGTTTGAATAAAAATGAAACATTTATATGGTCAAAAACTACTCTTAATATTTAGGATATTTTGTGTAGTAGGTCTTTTTAATTAGTCATGAGTCGTCACTTGAAAAATTAACTATCAAGCTGCTTCTCTACCATTCCGAAAAATAATTTTTATCTCAATCAAATATAATACTGTACCATCCGTAAAAAGCTTTAAAGAACCTTTTGAGACACCCTGTAGATACATCTCCAAATGTACGAAATTAACTTCCTCAAGGTTGTTCTTTTAAGAAATCATGCAACTTTTGAACAGTTTTTAAAAGAAGCCGATTGCGATAGAGACTCAAAAAGATTTAGATTGTTTTTTTACAAGCTGTAGTATATTCACTATTGTAAATGATCTATATTCACTTATTCAGGAAAAAATATTAAACAAACGGTATTTCGCAATAGTCCCCTAAACCAATAACTTTTCGGTTCATTTTTAAAGGCAATTTTAAAGCTTAAGAATTTCTTTTTGTCAAGTTTTCAGCTTGATAAGTAACTTTTATGAGCTTTTTTTTTAACAAAGTTTTAATTATTTTATCTTTTAAATACCAGTTCTTTTGAGTGCTTTTTATTAAACAGGTGTCCCACAATTCCCTCCCGGGTTTGGAAGGCTTATAAAAAAAAACCTATTACTAATACAGCAACAAAGTTGACTGTACTGGAGAAAGAAACATTGCAAGTTTTGTTTCACAAATAACGAGCTTCCTCGTCGTTGGATTGAACGAGGTTCTGACGGCGACAATCTGTTTCTTTCGTAGACACCTCGCTTCCCGGACCTAACTCCATGCGATTTTTATTTATTTATTTATTTTAATGGGGTTACATATAAGATCGTGTGTTCGTGCCCCCTACGCCACGTGATTTACAAGATTTACGCCAAAGGTTGGTTGGTTGGTTGGTTGGTTTTTAATGGCACAAGGTCCAGAAAGGACATACTGCGCCAGACAAGGAGTTAAAATCGTGCCATGATGTATTCAGGTAATGGGTACACAAAACCTAGTAAAAGCTAAAATTCAAAAATGTACTAAAGTGTACTAAAATGTAAATGACTAAAAAGGTGAAATGTAGAATTCAAAAGGGTTAAAAGTAGATAAAAAGGTGAGGACATCTGGATGGGGCTCCCATCCAGATACCAGTCAGACAGAAGTGAACACTTTACACTGAATAAAAAGTATTGATTCGTTTAAGAAAAGCGAATAGATTTCGATGTGGGGTTTCACCCAAAATATCGTCAAGTTTAGGATGAGAACAGTTAAAAAGTATTTGGTAAAAACTATTAAAAGCAGTGCACGACGATAAGAGATGACGAATGGTGAGTTGAGTATGACAGTGAGGGCACTCCGGAGGAGGTTCGCCCAGAAGTAAGTGCATATGTGTAATGCGCGTATGTCCAATGCGAAGACGAGTCAGAAGGACATCGTGCTTGCGGTATGGACGAGTGGACCAGTAGGTAAGGGCTGGCGGGATAGAACGAAGTTTGTTTTGGGTTTCACAGTCCCATATGTGGATCCAGGTGCCTTTTATTAAGGAAGAGATGCCAGATTTTATATCACAATAGGGTGGGTGGAGATTATATGGGACAGTAGAATGCCTGGCCAAAGAATCAGCCCTTTCATTGCCGAGAATCCCGATATGGCTAGGTACCCAGCAGTAGAGGATGTTGTATCCACAGTTCATGAGGCATTTGTGCATGTGTAGGACTTTAAGAATATAGCTATGAGTTAGGGAACCAGATCCCAGATTTTCCAAAACGCTTAATGAGTCAGAGTAGATGATGAATTGTTTGGTAGTTGCTCTAGAGATGTAAATAAGACTTTCATAAATAGCTATTAATTCGGCTGTAAATACGGAGCAAAACGAAGGTAGGGTGTAGTTGCAAGAATGATTACGATGTACATAAGCAAAGCCTACATGATTATGAGATTTTGAGCCGTCAGTATATAGTTCTTCAAAGTTTCGATATTTGCTTTTATGGTCTAGAAATAACTGTTGATATATTCTGGGATCAGTGTTTGGTTTTGTGAAGCCTTCGAATGGTTGTAGGTAGGAAATCTGCAATTTAGTCCATGGTGGGACTTCATGAAGTGAACAAGTAGACACATTTACATCCTCCAATTGGGTACCGACTACACTCCTACGGATCCGAAGTCCGAAGGGGGGAGTGCAGGAAGGGCGATTTGCATAAAACTGGTCCAGTTGGGTGTCTATAAAAGAATGCTTTAAGGGATGTAGAGGATGGGAAAGGATGCGAAAATAGGTATTTAATGATAATTTCTGACGTATGAGAGTGAGAGATGGTTCATGACAGGTGATGTAAAGGCTATGGACAGGCGATGTCCTAAAAGCACCGGAACATATGCGTAGTGCAGTATGATGCACTGTGTCAAGTTTTTTTAGCATTGATTTAGAAGCTGATCCATAGATGCAGCTTGCATAGTCCATTTTAGAACGGATGACAGCACGGTAGATCCGCATCAGAGCATCACGGTCTGCCCCCCAAGAGGTATTGGTTAAAACCTTTAAAATGTTAAGTTTTTTCTCGCATTTATTGCGGATGTCTGAGATATGTTTAGCAAATGTAAGTTTCTTGTCAAAATGTAAACCTAAAAATTTAACAGAATCTTTTACAGCAATATTAATATGGCCCAGATAAAGTTCCGGATCCGGGTGAATCCCACGCTTCCGGCAAAAATGGGTACAAATTGTTTTCTCTGCTGATATCTTAAAACCGTTTCTGTCACACCACTTTAAGATGCGGTTGATGGCATTCTGAAGCTGGCGTTCTATCAGGCGCATGTCCTTTCCCTGACAGGAGATGTGCAGGTCATCTACATATAGACTACCGTAGACAGTCGAAGGCAGTTGGTTCAGGATGTTATTAATTTTTATTGAGAAGAGGGTGACACTGAGTACGGAGCCCTGTGGAACACCCTCCTCTTGAACAAAGTTATTGGATAGCATGCCATCAATCCGGACCCGGAAATTTCGGAGTGACAGAAAGTTTTTTATAAAAATGGGTAGGTTGCCTCGAAATCCTATATTATGAAGGTCTAGGAGGATCCCGTACCTCCACGTTCGGTCATATGCCTTTTCAATGTCAAAGAAAACTGACACTAAGTGGTTTTTTCTAAGGAAGGCATTACGAATTTGGGACTCTAAATTAATGATGTTATCTATGGTGGATCTGCCCTTCCGGAAGCCACTCTGGAAGGGATGTATATGGTCCCCTGTTTCTAAAATGTAAACAAGCCGGCTATTGATAATTTTCTCCATTAATTTACATAAGCAACTAGTAAGGGCTATGGGACGGTAGTTATTAGGGTTACACATAGCTTTTCCTGGTTTGGGGAAGGGAATAACTATTGCATTTCTCCAGGAGGTGGGAAAGGTCTGTTCATTCCAGATTCTATTGTAGAATTTCAAAAGATTGAGTAAGGAGTCATGGGATAAGTGTTTCAGCATGTCATATGTAATACCATCGGGACCCGGAGATGTGTTTGAGGACTGTCTTAAGTGTTGGGTAAGTTCATCAATGGTAAGATCACTATTGTAGGTAAAGTGTGAGGAGGTTTTGAAATTTATTTTTTGTCGTTCTGATTGTTGTTTATACGGGAGGAAAGAATTTGAGTAGGAGGTACTGCACGAGATGGAAGCAAGGGTTTCACCAATGCTATTTGCTATTTCTTTTGTATCGGATATAATGCTGTTATTTATGGTTAGACAGGAAATTGGCTGATTAGTATAAATGCCCATGGCTCTTTTTGTTTTCGTCCATAGCTCCTTACTAGAAGTAGAGGCTGTTATGCTGGAGATATATTTGACCCAGGATTCCTTTTGGCACTGACGCCTGATCCTACGTGCATATGCTCTAGCTTTCTTAAAGAGGGTGAGATTTTCGGTGGTGGGGTACCGCCGAAAAGTGCTCCAGGCTTTCTGCTGCTTCTTTTTAGCGAGGTTGCATTTTTCGTTCCACCACGGTTTTTTATTACGTCGATGTTTGATGCCCGATTTTGGAATGCCAGCATCAGCAGCTTGGATGATAATTGAGGTAATGTTTTGTACGACCTCGTCTATGGGGCCTTCAACAGCATCAGAGGTGATGGCAGACAGGGAAGTGAAGGTGAACCAATCTGCCTTATCATGAATGTATCTAGGTACTGAAATAGGTTGGGGATTCTGGTACAGAGGTGACAAAAGAATCGGAAAATGATCACTGTTGTGGAGATCACTGGATACAGAAAAATTATATGTGGGAAGGAGTGATGGAGAACAGATGGCAAGGTCTATTGCATGGAAAGTTTTAGTTGGATAGTGGAAGTAAGTATTGTCACCATTATTCATGCAGCAAAGGGAGAAATCAGTGAGAAGTTTTTCGATTTGAAGGCCTCTATTGTTGGTGTCCTTGCTTCCCCACAAGGGACTATGAGCGTTCATGTCACCGAGGAGGATGAAAGGAGGAGGAAGCTGCTGAATGAGACTATTGAGGGATGTTTGGCAGATTGCTTCACTTGGAGGGAGGTATATGCTGCAGACAGTTGTGAGTTGTTTTAATTGGATACGAGTGGCGACTGCTTGGAGATTTGTGTTAAGATTGACTATAGTGTGAGGATAGCTATTGTTGATTAATAGGGCAACTCCACCAGTGGCCCTATCATTGAACTCATTGTCCTTGCGAAGGACAGTGTAATTGCGGATTTTAGTAGGTCTATTGGTTTTGAGGAAAGTTTCCTGAAGGGCGAGGCAAGCGGGGTTATGATCATAAATCAGTATTTTGAGGTCGTCGTTTTTATTAAGGAAACCGTGGCAGTTCCAGGATAGCAGCAGAGCCATTATCATGTTGTGTTGGGGATGATGCTCATCTTGTTCGGAGTCCCCGTAGGCTTGAGAGGAGTGCTAGGGATGTCGTCATCATCCATGGGGAGGTCTGACATTTCAGAGTCGGAAGGGTCCAAATGTAGGATACTGTCATCTATAGGGCGTTGTGGAGGAACATGTTTGATTTTGGGTTTGTTATATTTCGTTCTGTAGACAGAAGACTTTTTTATTTGTGGTCGGGTTGAGTTAACACTTTGAGAATTTTTCTTCAATGTATTTTTTTGTGAAGCTGTGGAGGATTTATTTTGATTAGAAGTTGATTGTTTAGATATTTGTGCTGTTGCAGAATGAAAGGAGACAGGTACAGATTTTGGTGGTTCGGTTTGGGTTGCTATTGTTTTGGTTGATTTTGTTGCAGCTGCATAAGATAAACCAGGTTTTGGTGTCCGGCTTTCTATTAACTTACGGGCTTCGGGATATGAGATTCTTTGAGAGGCACGTAGGGACTGGATTTCTTTTTCAAACGCCCATTTCGGGCAAGATCTGGAGTACGAGGGATGTTCCTCTTTACAATTGACACACTTAGGAGCTGCAGAGCAGGACTCACTGTCGTGGCCAGCAGCACCACAACGCGCACAGGCAGGTGACCCACGACAGGAGGTTTTAGTATGGCCGAACTTTTGGCACTGGAAGCAACGGATGGGATTTGGTATATATGGTCTGACAGGACATAATAGGTAGCCGGCTTTAATATGAGATGGAATAGTGGGAGACTGAAAAGTTAGGATAATATGTTTAGTATTGATTATTTGATTATTGCGCCGAATAGTGATTCGACGCACAGCGCATACTTTTTCATCTTTTAGGTTTTCAAGTATTTCAGCTTCAGAGCAGTGCAAAAGGTCGGGTTCTGATACGACTCCTCGGGAGATGTTTAGGGAGGTATGAGGTGTCACTGTAACTGTTTTTAGGCCAAGGTTTTTTATTTTCATTATTTTGCAAGCTTGTCTATTGTTGGATACTTCTACTAATAGGTCTCCAGATCTTAATTTTTTAACTTTTTTGACTTCTCCTACATTGTCAGTGATACATTTGTGAATTAAAAATGGCGATGTTTCATTAAGTTTACCTTCAGCAGAGTGGATAAGGAAGAATCGGGCATTCATGTGTGCAAATTGTGTATCGGTGTGTTCATTAGCGGTTGACAGCGGAACGTTGACGATTGATGAAGAATTTTTCATATCCATGTTGGGGAAAATTGAGATTCGGACCCGACCGCACCACCCACCACGGAGTCCAACAAGGGGATGTGCAATTGCACACCAGTGCTAGTCGGGTCTATACGCTCACAGTACATCCCTTAGGCAGCATCCACCCTTAACGACGTGCCCAGTAGATGTCCGATTGCTTGATCCCTAGCAGTTGATCGAAATCAGTACCACCAGCCGATTGATACACAGGGGAACGCTGTGTACCTCCCGTTTACCCGAAGCCGAGGCCAAAGCAATGTGTTGGAGAAAATCCCCTCAATTACCAGGATCCCCATTTCCGGGGACACGGGTCTCCACGCACGGCAAACACGTGGGTAGTTTTCCGCCAATAGAAGCTGACGGCACAGGGCGGCCGCAGCTTCTAAAGGGGGGCCCTCACCTACACAGAGGAAACTACACTGAGGGGGAAAAGGAAGGATACAGCTAAGAGGAGAGGAGGGTAGAACAAAGAAAAGCGAAAGATCGCTGGGGCCCCGGGATTGCGACACCCGTAAAGACCTAAAGTAGGTCTTCCCCCTGAGGGGTTACTCCAAAGGATCAAAACCGCATTCGTTACCACTGATCGCGACATGTTAAAGCGAGTGTGGGAAGAATTTGACTTCAGACTTGGTATCTGCCGCATCACGAAAAATTCACATGGACATTTTTGAAACAAAACTTGTGACATTTTTTTCACCAGCAAGTCAACTTTGTTGCTGTATTGGTAATATATTTTTAATAAGTCTTCCGAACCCGGGGAATCCTAACACACCCTGTATAAGTGTTTATTGTTAATATAAGCGCATAGTGTATTTGGTAATGAAGCTTTATAGTGTTTAACATCATAGATTTGCTTTTAAAACTGTTCGAAAATCCTGTAACGCCTATGGCCTTATAAAAGAAACAGCCTTAAAGTTTCAGGAAATGTTGACATATAGATAAGAAACGTGAATCCATCCACTTCCGCAAAAAAAATTTTTTTGCCGCACTTCCCATACTGAAACAGAAACTCGTGCAAATGACATTTTATTTCTGATCTCATAAAATAAATGCTGGTCAGTTCTCTGGCATTTCTTTACTGACAGAATAAACTTTATCAATCTGTGTTGCCAGTTGAGGTTAAGAAAATAAAATGAAAAAGAAAACTACTGTAGGAAATGCCGCAAGTGTGATTCCGATCCAGTTTTCTCAGGAAGGAATCTCATAGCTCCTTCCTCAGCTGTGTGGGAAAAATGTAGACCAGTGCATCATTTTTTCTTTTCTTTTTGTTGTTGTTGTTGTTGTAGATCGATTGTTGTTTACCTTATTAACCGAGGTGTGGTACAGTTCTAGTTTCAACGTAGCGATTAATTCTGGAATGTTTTGGTTAACCAAAATTTGCTGTTTTTAGTACGCAGGGGTGTTATGTCAGACTCAACACTCAATTCGTCGTGATTTGAGATTTATTAACTCGGTCAATCCAGCCAACTTGTCAGCAATTGAGAGTAATTTTTCATTATGTGTTTGAGTGTTTAATAGCATACGCTGTGATTACCTGTTACTTTCATGCAGGTCTCAACTTATTTAAAAAGTAAACATATTCTGGGCGAAACTTCCGCAATCTAGCCATTTTGCATTCGTTGTTGTTGTTATTTGTACTGCTGGTGTCCGAAATAATGGCTACAAACACAAAATCTGTAGTAATCGAAGAGTTACTTGATTTATTGTAACAAATATGACGCAAAAATATGCGTATTTTTCTGAGAGGAAGCATATAGATCATAATAATAAAACAAGATAAATTATGCCAAACGCATTGATTATAAAACACTTTCCAACACACTAGCACGCGCACACACACACAATCCCCTGAGCAGATAGCTTTTGCGTATTGTATTAACACCACACAACGCACTAAATCGGTTAATTACAGAGCCACTAATGAATTTTCAAGATTCACATTGAAATTATCATCCCTTGTTACCACATTAGGTATTTTTTGATTTTCCGCCAAATAATGAAAATATTGTCAAACTGGGTTCAATTTTCTGATAGATTTTTTTTCTCACCGTACTTGGCGATTTATCGCAAAAGTCGCCAATGCTGGCGACCTTTGAGGGAGGTATTACATAGTAAGATAGTATTGTGCGTTATATGGATGTCTGTCTCTGAACTGCCATTGAACGTAATCTATCGGAATTATTTTGAGTGTTCTTGCAGAAGAACTATTAACGATGCAGACATTAGTTTCAATGCAGAACTTTATCTTGTAATGATCAATAACATTTGTTAGTTTTGTTTCATTTCAAATAGCTAAATACCTCTAAAATACTCTTTAAAGAACGACTGCCCGTAGAGCGTAATGTATTTGATATCTTTTGAGCTGCCCTGTAGAATAACTATAAATGCTACATGTACCATTTTCAATAGGGTACATGGTACAGTACACAGAAATAACATAAATAGATTTCATAGTAATCGATGCATATTTACGGGAGCACGGACAAACAGACAACCGAAATCATAAACACTTTTCAACAAGGTTGAAAAGTGTTAAAAAGGTGAATTCTTAGTTAATGTACAAGTTACATCGAAAGCGGACTAATGAAGATGACGCCCTCTGTATAATATACACCGTCTTTAGCAGCACGACGGCTAGTTCTGAGGATAGTGCAAGGTAGCCACATACTATATTAGGTGGGCCTTTCACGAAATACTTCATGATTAGACCGTTTCTGATATAACCTCTGTATTAACTAACAATTCACACTTTTTTTCATTGTTATGTTGCTATATATGCTTTCTCCCATACTAATAAATTTCTGTTCCAAATTTTGTTACAGTAAACCGAGTATTTCGTCACTTATCACCGATTTTGTGTGTAACCTTAATTGTGTGGTATTTGATCATTTTTACAGTTATTCGTGGCATGATAAGGTGATATCTACCCATCGGAACGAAGCTTCGAAATCCCATGATACCTTCTAGGAAAAATTATCTCACTCATACCATACACAGCTATTGATATTTCGTCTCCATTTTTTTCCCTCGATCGTCCAGCTATTGACACAATGTGTCATGTGCCTTTTCAAACATGAGCATATTTTTCTAATCATATTTTTTCCCTTTACTTTTACTATTCAAAGAATGACTGCAATACAGTTTTTCGAATTTCAATTGAATGTTCAAAATATTGGAAGAAAAAATATCCAAATTTTAGAAAAGTATCCCCATGTATCGTGAACTATATACGTAATTGCAACATGCACACCTTTTTTAATAGGATACAGAATACAACACACAGCTAAACATATAAATTTCGTAGTAATCGATATCTATACAGATATCAGTTTGGTTGCAAAGTATTGAATTTGAAGTGAAAAACCCTAGCAATTAGCGCAACTTATTTATTCAAGTTGATTAACTAAGTAGACTGAACATCAGAAATACATAACTCATCGTGTCACTGAGAACTTCCGTATAAATAACAGCTGGTTCCAAAAGATACATTATGCAGTGATTCAGGTAAATTATTTGTGAATGTAGGCCATTTTTCTCTAGGGAATAATTGTTCTTTTCCACGTGCTACAGTAAAGCCTACCTTCTCAGTAGGGGAAAAACTAGTTTGATCTTTCAGTTTGATCTGATCAGAAAAATGGAAGAATGCGAGAACAGCTAAATTGCCAATGCTGAAAAAAGGGCAGCTCGACTTATCTACTATCGACTTAATTACCAGCAAGATGGCGGACGATCAAAACGTTCATCGCGTGCCACAGATCTAGAGACCCTTTTTTTGACGCAGCTGGCTGTGCCACACAGCAAATAAATACAAAAAATCGTCACCTTGGCGAGTGTTGGGGCGTTAAAGTAGGAATCAACCAAGAAAGACAAACACGACACACTCATGGATTATGATGCACATTCCAAACAGTATTTAAAACGGTGAACTACAGTTGAATATGCTTGGCGAAGATTGTCAAACAGTTTTAGTAGGCGATTTTAAGATAGATTTCGATTCCAAAGATGTGTTTTATGGAACAAAGGAGATAAATACGGCAAACTTGAATAATGGAACACTTTTCAACTTTATAGAATAAGGAAAAAAATAGAGAAGACTTATGGATTATGATACGCTTTTAATATATAGCACTTTAGTGCTTATTTCAAATCTGAAAGTGCTTCAGATTTTCTTACTTTCATGTTTATTTATTTCTTATCATGACTTACACATTTTTCAAATAATTTCCGATACCTCATTGTTGCAGGGTTAAGGTGCGGTAAAATGAGTAGGCAAATCTTTTTGATAAAAAACATAAGTATTAAAAAAAAAATCAGCGTATATTTTCAGACATTAGTGGACAGCATTTTTACTGATTAAAAAGTTAATTAAGAACGCTTGGAAACATAAGCTTAACTAACTGTATACCAGCTTAAACCCACCACACTGAAATATAAATTGAAAGAAAAGTATTTTTTTTTCTGATACTAAGCAGTTTAAACCTTTTCTAAATTGAAATTAACAAAAACTTCTCAGATTTCCAAGAATGCAATTAGTTTCTTGTAAGTTTCTTGGAGACACAAGAAAAGAACATGGATTCAGTAAGCAGATACAACTAATATTTTGTTTCCAGATACGAATAATAAACTTTTTAATGAGTATAAACCCTGCCTACTAGTGTCTGAAAATATAGGCTAAAAAACCATATCATTTAAAAACAATGTTTTCATATTTTTGGTCAAAGGGAAATACCTATCCATTTTAACTCACTACCCATTGTACCTCACCATAACCCTACTTATGAATATGATCGTTTTGGGTTGTACAAAAAGCCCACCCATCTTCAGTTGCAAAAATGTTCCACCATCCACTCAGGCAGAAAGGTAAAAACTCCTTTACCTAACCTAAGTTCTATCTTTTATTTATTATTATAGTTATTATTATTATTATTATTATAGTTTTAAATTAATTTTACCGTTAACACGAGTTTCTTTTGTTGAGATTCCTGTTAAAGGCGGAAAGTGTTAAGGATTTCGGCATGTTAGTCTGTCAGTCAAAATGGAGACATCGATTGCGGGCTTTGTTCTCTGTCTAATTAAGGCGCTAATTCGTACCAGGCAGTTACAAAATGCAACCGATTCCCCGTCCCAGAGAAACAAATTAAAATATAATTTTGCGTTTCCTTTATAAGCAGCCCGAAGTACCGAATGCTCGGGACTTATTCTATTTATTATATATTAATGACTCTGTCATTTTATCTCTCACCCCCTTTATTGAAAATTGTCCCAAATATGTGTCCCAAGAAAGCGACTTAAAAATGCGACATAATTTTACACATACTTAAATACTATTAGTTCACAACAGGTTTATTCTATTGTTTCGTAATCTGTAGAATAACCATCACATGTATTTTTCTATAGATAGGTTACAATCCTAAAAATTTCAACATAGGGTTAGCAGGCGAAATACACGAAAGATGAGAGATAAAATGACATAGTCAATTAATATTGTTTTAATATGGCAATAATGAAACTAAAAAATTAGGGGGTCTCCCCTTGACGAGGCTTGAACAGTCGAGTTATATATATATATATATATATATATATATATAATATAAAACAGCCAAACTGATACGTAATATGAATATCCCATTAATCTATCGAGCGATAGTATGTACAAAACAGAAAAGAGCATTAAAAAAATATATTCCGGAACCGAGAATAATAATGGAGACATAGTCCTTAAGCGTTGTACACAAACCTATGTAGCACTAGAAAAAAGAGCTATAAGAACTAAAAAAGTTGGAAATATTAAGGACATAATACATAATTTTTATTTGAAATTGATACTTATACAGGGTGTCTCAAAAGGTAGCAACGGGCTTTAATTCTTATCTATTAGAGATAAGTGGGCAATGTAATAATGGAATAATCGAAAAAAATATTCAAAATAAGGTCGGAAAAAAATTACGCTAGGAAAAATCTCCTCTCGTTATTTTTGAAAAAGTTACGCTTTTTAAATTTGTATACGACCCCCATACAAAAAAATTTCCAGTTCGTAAAATGTACCGCATATTCTAATGAGGTGAAGTACAAAATTTGGGAATTATATTCGAAAATGTGTCAGAGATATGTGAAGATAAATATACCGCTGACTTAAACCACTTTTCAATGGCTCTCGAAAGGAAAAAAATCACGTCGAATGATCGCAGTTCAGGGATCGCACCGAAATTACATAAGAAAATATTTTTTTCATTACTCTAGCAATAAACGTTTACATAAAAAAATATGTGTAGCCCCATATCTTTAAAGACATATCTGGGACGTTGTCTGATGAAAGACTTAAATTTGGTCCATCACTTAAATTGGTGTATGGGGCACATTTTATTCAATACGATTTTTTTTTTGTACGGGGATCATATACAAATCTGAAAAGTGTAACTTTTTCTAGGTGAACGAGAGGATTTTTTTTGTTAACGTATTCTCTTCTTCTGCCTTTTTTTGAACGTTATTTTCAATTTACTCTGACCACTTATCTCTAAAAAATAACGAATCAAAGCGTGTAAGCCATTCTGTCTAGGATTAACATTTTAAAATTCTGTAATTAGTGAGATCCATTTTAATTTTACTCGATTTTCTTTGTACTACGAAGATACCTTTATGTTGCAAACATATGGAAACTGACTCCCACATAACATTTATGTGTTGATAGCGAAACAGCACTACAAAGTGGTTATGTGTTGATAGATAATTACAAAGTGTGTGTAATAGAACACTACAAATCGTGTGCATTGAATTCCACCAGTTAACGAACTGGGCGGTAACGAAGGCGTTCTATAACTACTGAAGCGGTATATGCACTGGATTTAGTTTGAAAAAAATAAAAAATAAAATAAAATAACTCCCAGGTTCACGGTGGAATGAATCATTAATGGGAAGAAAATTTGCAGGCTGTGTTGGATAATTGGCTTAGAAAAGAACAAAGCTGCTTGACACAGACAGAAGAGTAAACCTGACGCGTTCTTAATATTTCACCTAATGGTCTACGAAATCAGTGAAGCTGAATTGCGAAAAGCGAATTTTTCTGAGCAAGATTGGTCAAATAGGAACTCAAAGTAGATTTATTTCTTTTTTCCGTTCTTCTTGAAAAACTAAATAAATAAACAGATAAATAAAATAATTAAATAAAAAATAAAATCGTCGAGTAAAAAAAATTATTTGGGCTAGTTTTTAAGGCAACCATTTTAGAGTTATCTCAACTAGAAACCGGAGTCAATAGTCAGGTAGAAGTAGTATGCTGCCAAAACAGTTCGATAAGTTATGTAAAAATCAAAATACACTCAAGTAACTCAATTATTTGTGAAACTTTATAAACAGTCTACTTCAAAAGCATGCAAGTGGGAATCCAGTTTCCTATTTCATTGTAAGAATAATATTTTTATCAAAAGAGTGCTGCAAGAATATAAATTATTATTCGCCTCCCTTTTCTTTTTTTTCTTTTTCTTTCTTTTGTTCTTTTTTTTTTTTTGATGAGGTTTGTAATGGAGCAGGAGTTATGGCTAAAGTCATTTTCATCAATAAAAGTAATAAATAGTAATAACAATTGGATGTAATACAGATTCCCAGAAACGATTCAAAAGGAAGTTAATTTTCCCGTCTCATTTATTTTTATTAATGTAGAGTTATCCGAAAAATCCACAACTTTAATGGTTTACAGAATCGTGTTTTATTTTACACGAGTTTTAACACAAACATCTATTATTTACGAAACAATAAAAATATGGAATTTAGAATATTTTTTGAAAAAGCATATTATAGATCTTCACTTGCATATTTTTAGAGTTGATTGTGCATAAAGGGATGTAATTATCAAATTGGAACAATTTGATGATTACATCCAAATAACTCCTATTCTGAAATTAATAACTAATAGTGAATTTCGCATGTGCTGTCTGATCATTCAGTTTGATTTCTAATACTACATATAATTAATGGTAGCTTCAATTACCTACACTCTCATATACGTTTGGAAAAAATACGCTAGGTTTTTACAATATGCTGACGAATTCTATTATATAATGAAAACTTAAAAATGATGAGTTGTTCAATTATAATTTATAAGTGAAGATTCAACCAATGTGCTTTACAAGAAATGTTTAATTCAATACCAATTAAAAGTTTGACTGCTGGTTCAAAATCACGTGCTCATTATAACATAATTATGGATGTAGTTAATTTTTAAGATACAGTTTTCGCCTTTATCAGGTATTGAAAACACGACAGGCCATCAAGTGACACATAATACAGTAAAAGTTGGATAATTCGAAAATTTGGATAATCCGAAATTTTATATCAATCCCTAGAAATCGTTTTTATTTGCCTCTTCTCTTTGAGAGAATACATATAATTAGAATTTTTGGATATTTTGAACTTTATCTCTGGTCCCTACAACTTCGAATTATCCAAGTTTGACTGTATTACATTTGTTCAGCATAATTTACAAATCTGCAGAGGATATACCTACACCACTCAATACAAACTAAGGATTGTTTAGGATAGTTAGCTGTGGGGACTTTTTAAAATTTGTATACGACATCCTTACAAAACAATTCCCAGTTAGTAAAATGTGCCCCATACACTCATGGGGTGACATACAAAATTTGAGAAGTATACCTTAAAAAGTGTCAAAGATGTGAAGATAACGCTGACTTAAACCACTTTTCATGGCACTCAAAGAAAAAAAAATCACGTCGACTGATTGCATTTCAGGGGTCCTACAGAAATTACGAAAGAAAATATTTTTTTCTACTCTAGCAGTAAACGTTTACATTCAAAATCAAGTATGGTCCCCGATCATCTTTCTTTAAAGATATCTCTGCGACGTTGTAAGATGAAAGACTCGAATTTTGTAGAACACCTCATGAGTGTATGGGAACATTTTACTAATTGACAATCTTTTTGTACGGGGGGTCTTATACAAATTTAAAAAGTGTAAATTTTTGTAAAGGAACGAGAGAAATTTTTTCTTAACGGATTCTTATTTCCGAGCTTATTTTGAACATATTTTAAAAGTTACACTGGCCACTTATCTCTAATAGACAAAGAATTAAAGCCCGTTACCACCTTTTTGGGACACCCTGTATAAGTATCAGTTTCGAATAAAAATTTTGCATTATGTCCTTAATATTCGCCCATTTTTTTTTTTTACGAAAATGCAGGGAAAAAATTGACATTTGCAGAGATGTCTGGATTTTTATGATACCAATGTGCGATTTCATACCATTAAGCTATTGTCCCAACCTAACCCATATTTAGCAATGCGGTACAAATGTGAAATTTCTTGGGACTTGCAAAGAAAATTGTTCTGAGACATACACAGACACACACATATATAAATGCTTAGTGTAAATCATTTTCAACTTCAACACTTGATTCGGATAGACTGAATATCATGTGCATCTCACGTGTAGGATTGTTTTCAATTATTCTTTTGATTTCACCACTTTCTAAATCAAATAAACAATGAACGCTAAAAATAAGTCATGCTAAGCGCATTGATTATAAAACATTCTCTCACACAACAGTCTTTTTTGCAACAAATTTGGGGATGCTGTTTTGTAATGTCTTCGAACATGGCGAGAATTGAGATAACCGCACTTTTATGTTTCTTGAAATAAAAAAAGCATTCGAAGCTATCCGAAAATTTTTGCTTCTTGTTGTTCATCTTAAACATCAAAATAAACATGTATCAATATCAAACGAGATTGTTAAAATTTACTTTGTTAGAACAAAACCTCTTTCGGCTGTGGCCAATATATATTTCTTTTCTTCTCTTTCTTTCTTCTTTTTTTTTTTAGCACCAGAGTGCTATTAATTTCAACCTTGCATTTTGTGTAGACACGATTTTGGTACAATTTTCGCGTCGAGTCACTTTTGAAATGTGTTTGCCAGATAATGCGGGGAGGGGGGGGGGGCGTTAATAAACTGTTGAAAGTAGCACAAGGTTTGCAATTTTTGATAATTGATGGTTAAATTTGGCGCCAAAACGCGACAATTTATTATAAATATATTTCGAGTATAGTTAGAAAACGCCTGGCGAATATTGTAAAATAGTTTTAGTAGGCGATTTCAATATAGATTTTAATTCCGAAGAAGTGTTTTATACAACAGAGAAGACAAATACGGTACACTCATAGATTATGATACACTTTCCAAATGGTATTTATAAAGGTGAACTATGGTTTGACTATGGCTGGCGAAAATTGTTAAACAGTTTTGGTAGGCGATTTCAATGTAGATTTCTATTCCGAAGAAGTGTTTTATGGAACAAGGAAGGAAAACACGGTACACTCATGGATTAGGATGCCCATTCCAAACAGAATTTAAAATGTCTACGGGATATAGTTGGAATATGCCTTCAAAAGATTGTAAAACAGTTTCAGTAGTTGGTTTTAAAACTTCGATTTCAAAGATGTGTTTTACGGTACAAGTAAGAGTTGATTCCTATTTTAACGCCCCCGCTCTCGGAAACCTAAAAAATCCCGCACTTTGGCGAGCTTTGCAGTCATGGGTCTCTAGGACATATGGACAAGTTTCAACGTTCCCAAAAGAACTATATGAAAACTAAAGTGAACAAATTAGCGATAAACGCACCTGTTAAGGAACTACATTAATTGGCAACCCAAAATAAATAAAAATGTAACGGAGTGCTTTACTTACTGTTGTGCTAAATCGCCATTTTAATTCTAAATTACGATTGCCACATAAATATAAAAAATCGTCGTAGTACCTCCATATGTTTAATGATCACCACCTTGGCGAGAGTCGGGGCGTTAAAGTAGGAATCAACCCAGAAAGAGAAACACGGCACACTCATGGATTCTGATGGACATTCGAAACAATATTTAAGACGGTGAAGTATAGTTGTAATATACTTGGCAACGATTGTAAAATAGTTTAAATAGGCGATTTTAAGATAGATTTCGATTCCAAAGATGGGTTTTATGAAACAAGGAAGAAAAATACGGCACAGTCATGAATTATGATACACTCTCTCCAAGTTAATGGAATAAGGAAGAAAAATAGGGACGACGCATAAACCATGATACGCTTTTAATATATAGCACGTTGGTGCGTATTTAAAATCTGAAAGTGTTTCAGATTATCTTCCTTTTTTTTTTTCAATTCGTAAAATGATCTGCTTGCTTTAATTTCCGTCTAACGATAAAAAAAAAGAGCATAGGCCAACCGAAAGGAATATAAATGATTAAACACTCTCTTCAGAAGTCACTCAGAAAAAACTCGTTTTCATACACTAATTTAGCCCTCATTTTCCAAAGAATAATTTCCATACTCAATGGAAACGTAATATTTCCGTGAATTCTTCTTCCTGAAATCTGAAGAAGAGGAAAGAAAAATCTTGAATCTGAAGTTTCTTCAATTGACATTAGAAAAAAAAAAAAAAAAAAAAAAAGAAAGAAAGAAAGAAAGAAACTTATATTCGTCAAATAACGAAAACATTCCGGGAGCACTGCTGACAGCAAAATTTCCGTGAATTGAAGAAATAAATTTCGAGAGTGCAAGTTTATTTATTTCTATTCTAGATTCAAAGATCCACGTGCCCGACTACTTAACCGAGGATTACTTCCTTTGAGATAGCTTGAACTTTGAAGACCTTGATACAAACCTGCCGAAGTCGGTCGTGCATCCGGGACTTGGTTTGTTACTTTCAGACGCTGGATAGGTATACGATAACCGAATCATGTCGAAAACGTCTCTACACGGACAAGATTTCATCTATGTCTTCTTAGTAGAAAATCGGTCGCTATAACAATTTCTCCAAAAATTAACGACAGTTAACAAGACCAGTTCCAGAAAATGGACATTCTTTTTTTACCCATATTCCGAAAATTCTTTTATCGCTTCCCCTAGGATCATTTTCTGAATCTAAGGAACATGGTTATTTGCTTTAACTTGTTTGCTTTCCTTTGGGTCTTTATCGGCGTTAGACTTGGGTAAAGATGGCCGTTGGGGAACTTTCAAAGACCCACGATGGGAAGTGAGCAGAGCCTGTTTATTGGCAGGGCAACTGGGGCACTTGCCCTGGGTTCACTCATTTTAAGGGCCACAAAATTTTGTATTTTTCAACAATTTTTACCTGTTAAAAAATTAAATCCGTATAAAAAACTTTCTATAAAAAATTTAATTACCATTTTCTCTGAATTACTCAATAGTTGGGGGTTAATCCCCCCCCCCCGGCATTTTACTTCTGTAAGGGCCCTCTAAAATTTATCAGCATTTGGCCAAAATTCGTGAGCCCAACGTCTGAGCCTCTCCTTGTAAGATTTATTATTAAAAAATATCTCATCGGTTTTAAGATACGTACGTTAAGTTTTGCAATTCTTTTCATTTATATTTTAAAAGAAGTCATTACTTCTTTTAAAGTATAAATGAAAATGTATTGATTATTATGTTGTATGGGATATTTATTATTTGTGAAAATAAATGTTATTCCTAAACACAAAATTTCTTTAATATTTTTTATTGTAATGAATGTATTTACACGCTTAGTAGTTAAAGTATTTAATACATATCTGTATAGCTATATGTGCCCCAAAAAAACTTAATGCACAATATGAAATTTCTCATAAATGCAAGGGCCCAAAAATTTACATTTGCCCTGAGCCCAAAACTGTGATGACCGGGCGCTGGAAGTAAGAACAATGGAAGCAGAAAAGGGATGGCCTCCAACGGTGGAAGAAAAGAGGTTAACTACTCGTTGAGTATGTACACAAAAATCATTGTTTTGTAAGTGTTTTTGGAAGGAGTTTTATAAATTAGTAAATTTTGCATCGTGTGTCTTCCTTGCTTCGATTTTAATATGAAATTTCATTGTTTTCAGGTTTGAGACGTTTTGCGGATGTTACTGTGCTTTCTGTAGTGAGTGCGATATCTATAATCCTTGCGCCCTTACTTGTAAAACTTTCAGTTAACCGGCCAGTCTGTGTAAAGCTTGCCAGTGCATGCAAATTTAGAATAGGTTAATGATTTAGTCGAATGAGATAAATGGGGAAGAAGGTAATAATATATGAGAAATTCCATAAAATTATGGAAAGATTTGATTTAAGGTAACTATGTCTGGTTTGCATCTAAAGCTCTTTAATCCTATTATGTTAATAACATCCCATAGCTGAAAAACTTAGTTACGTAATGGGAAACATAAAAACAAGCCGCGCAACATTCGTAAAACTTGACTGATTAAATCTTGCGCCATAGTGTACACGCACGTAGAAGGATCAATCATTTTGCAGAATGACAGACCATGACAAATCCCTTTCTTTTCAAAAATTTTTACCTGTTAAAAACCTCTTACCTCTTAGAAAGTCGTACTGTCGAACTGTTACCTCTTAGAAAGTCGTGGGGATTCCAGTTTTTTTATTATCTCATTAGTTGTATCTGAATAACACGCACATTTTCGTTTGGACTTTTGAAGTTGACTCTTGACGTATTGATCTCATATAGAAAAAAATTCATATCCATGCCCCATTCATGCTTAACCCTTTGAGCCGCAACCGTTAACCCAATACTGAAAAAAGGGCAGCCGTTGCCATCGCTCGACCTAACTACCAGCAAGATGGCGGACGATCGAAACGTTCATCGCGTGCCACAGATCTAGAGACCCTTTTTTTGACGCAGATGGCTGTGCACGCGCACAACCAGCTGTCTTTTCGATGAACCAGTTGTCTGTCGCAATGAACGTTTCGATCGTCCGCCATCTTGCTGGTAGTTAGGTCGAGCGATGGCAACGGCTGCCCTCTTTTCAGCATTGGGCAATCTATGCAGATGTTAGTGCTGTTAAAAATAATCGTGACAATTTTTTTTACGGGAAATGACGTGCTCAAAAGTAAAGGATTCTCGTGGAGCTATATCACTCGCAACTATTTTTATAGAAATCAAATCTATTCTTCGTGACTGGCAAAAGTCAAAACGCCAGAGTTTGGTGTTCCCAGAGCGAGAACACTGCGCGTTAAAGGGTTAACAGGCTAATTGACAAAGTTAAACACTTTATAGCAATTTTACAGTTAAATTTTTTAATTCAAATATATTCTAAATACAGTATTCTTCCTTCTATAACACGGGTTCGTATAACACGGCGGAAAGTTTATGAATCTCTTTCCTATAACACGTTAAAAAAAGGCTCTTACAATATGGTAAATGAGACTGATGTTCATGCATTGATTGTTAACACTGCTGCTGATGCTCTTGCGTTTGTATTATTGACTCCTACAACACGGATTCACACAATACGGAACGTACCTATTGTGTTACAGGGCGTCAACTGTAATGCCTGGGCATCATATGAAATGTTTAATCATTTCATACTTTGCAGGCCATTTTCTGGCAATGTACATAGTGCCCGGGTCAGAGGCGTAAGCTGAGGCAGGCGTGGGGGAGTGGGGTGTCAAGGAGGGGTAACTGTTTCCGGGGGGGCACCCACCTCCCAAGGGGCGCCAAATTGTATATATAAAACCCTTTTCCATTGCATTAGTGTACCCTTCCGATCTTCCCCTAGATGACCCTCCCTGGATGAAAGTTTACTGAAATCCTAATTAAAGAAAATGATTTTTAATTTCCTGATTGTTAACAAGCAGCATCGTTTTAGAGTTTTGAAGACTTGAAAAAGTAAAACGATTTTTTTTTTGTGAGCCTATTGTTAAACAATCTCTTGGGGAGAATAAAAGCTTTAAAAAATAAAAATAAAAATATATAGTTTAAAAAATCTAAAAAACACGCTTTAGTGATAAATTGAACTAACTAAAAAGTGAAAAAGAATTTTTAATATAGAAATAAATGAACGAACAAAAAATATCAGGTTGTAACGAAAGTTTTCCGCCAGATTTGCTTGAGTCAGCTCACGCAGTACCCAGCTATTGACCTTATATGTCAAGTTTATGCGATGCTTAGCGCGACTAATGGACATGACACTAAAGTCTAACTCTTTTAGCTAGCTCTCGTGGATGAATATTTTATCTTCTTTCACAAATTCTCGTAGGCGGGCCTCATCAGCATCAGTAGTCCGGTCAGAGCGCTCTGCTTCTTTAATATCCTAGTCCTCGTTTTTGAACTTTCGGGGCCAAATCTTCACAGTGTCATATGATACAACAGTAGTACCTTAAGCTGTACACATGATTCAGTGTCATTCTGTAGCTGACTTTTTGCGACAGAACTGAGAGTAAATGATGGATCAATCTGGTAGCGTGGTAGTTCCCTTTCAGACACCTTATACTTAATCATAACGATATTGTTTTACGGATTTCACAACACAGTGCTCTAAAACAAGTCTTTTCTTTCAAATAACAAAAATCGTTTTACAAAATATTGGCAAAGACACCAACGCGAACTGCTTGTGCAGGCAATACTTGGAGTGGCGGAAAACTTTCGTTACAACCTAATAGTATTATTGTGAAAAAGGTGTGGAGTGCTTTGCTCTATATATCAGTTCTTGAGAATATTCGATGGGTACGATTAGTACAAAAATGATACAAAAAATATAGCACAAAGCGCCCCACACTTTTTTCACAATAATACTATTTTTCGTTCATTCATTTATTTCTATATTACGAATTATGAAAAGAATGTGAAAAAAGTGTGGGGCGCTTTGTGCGGGGCCTTCGCAATTAGTAACGGGCCTGCGCGTGTATTTTGATGAGCCATCCAAAGAGGCCTACGGATGCTCGAGTCTTCATGTATACATCAGGCCAGGCGCGTAGCCAGGAAAATTTTTCGGGGGGGGGGATATGCGCCTGGAAATATGAACTTATATGTGTATAAATAGACGGAATTTTATCACTAATCCAAATATTTCGGGGGGGGGGATATATCCCGATATCCCCCCCCCCTGGCTACGCCCCTGCATCAGGCATTTCTTAAGCTTCCCAGTGCTTTCAAACGTTATTTAATGTAGTTTTAAGTTGTAATTGTGTTACTAATTCAAGTACGAACTCATCATTAATTTGTTTGCTATGATACATATTGACATTAAGAAAATAGATGCATATAATTTGAAGGAAAAACAAAGTAGCGCTTACTCTCATGATTCACGATTGCTTATTTTAGTTTCACAAGTGGATATTTAATATACTTTAAAATAACTAAATACACAAATGAGAAAGACATTTTTATAATGAATATTTCATGAACGTAGTCGTATTTCCTACGTTATTTTAAACAATTCAACATTAATCTTTAACAAATGATGCATCAAAGCGCATTTCAGTGTTTTCGGGATATCCTGTATATTGCAGAAAATTGATAAAATACGCTCTATAGCGCGATCCCTGAATTAATTATTTTTTAATAAAGACATTTCATGTAGTATATATTATTCTTTTGTCGCTTTCTCAATCGAACTTTGGAATTGAGCAAGCATAATGAACGCTTGAACAAAATATTAATTACATTTGAAGTTTCTGTATAAACGGCGAAAAATCAATAATTTATAATTTACTGTATTTCTGCACTGTACCAGATGTAAGTCTGAATCACATAATCAAGGCATATATCTTCTTATAAATAAAAATGAAATTCTGTTTGTTTGTTTGTTTGTGGATTTGAGTTGTATACAAATCCACAAAAATGGACCTATCAGCCTGAAATTTTGCACAGATATGTAAAATAATATAGAATAAATCATAGTCCACTTTAAAACTTTGAAAGTCCACCCGTTCCCGGAATTTAAGAGATTTTTTATGTTCTCCACGCAAAAAGCTTTCCGTAATTGTAACCCCTGTAGTGAAAAAAGTGTGAAATAAGGATCGTGGTTGCCATGTGTGGCGATTTTGCCGAATAAGATGTTTTAAATCCTCAAAGTAAAAATAAAAGAATAATAATGATTTTTTTGTTAGTTTATATTTGTAAGATTATTAATTTTTTATTATAATATCGTGTGCATGGGAAATCGGAGCAGGAATGAAATGTTTTATACGCAAAACAATAAGAATTGAAGATTTCCGAGGCTAATATGTAATTTTTTTTTTAGTTTGGCGAAAAAATAAAATGTCTCAAATGCCGATTTTGAGAAAGTGAGTTCTAGCGGTTTGCACAGTTTTCGGCTTGGCGCAATTTATTGAGAGCTTAAGGAAATAGATTTTTGAAAACAAGTGCAAAGGTTTTATTAGAATACAGCGTTAAATTTTAATGATCCGTGAAGAAATAATGCAGTTATTAAGGGATTTCAAGCGATCTATCTTCAGAATTCTCGCCAATTGAGTACATTGATTTAAGTTGGGGAAATTCCGCCAAATTTCAGAAAATTGAAATCTTCTCATTTAGTACATCGGAGTAACGATGAATAAAACACGTTATAGTTGATAATTTAAAAAAATTCGGCTGTATTAAGGGATTCCCCTTTTCAAATAAATGCTTGCTTTATTTTTTGGCGGCCGAACCATTTCCCATATTGATTGCTGCTAAGTCAATGCTTCGAATGATTTCCTGAAAAAACTCTTGCAAAATGGCGTATGTTGGCACTTTGGCGAGGCTTAGATTTGAAACTGGATTTTATTTGAGACTGGGATATATAATAACACTGGTTATAGATAAAAATGAATGTTGGTATGTGTGTATGATTTTGAAAAACTCCAGCACCGTTGCACCATGAAATTTGGTTCACCTAAGTCTTTGAGAAGCTTTTTATGCTATCCGTTTTCCTCTAACTTGCCACTAGGTGGCGCAGCAGAACGTCGAATTCTATTCCGTTTAGCCGTTTACTATGCGAATATCGTCCAACCGATTTCGATGAAATTTGGTACACGCGGATATTAGAACGCAGAGAATATTTTTCAGTATCCATTTTGCTGTAACTTGCCGCTAAATGGCGCTGCAACGCATCAACTTCTATACCGTTCGACTGATCGGCATAAAATTTCTTATACTTACACATTTCAGCACGAAGAATATATTCTAACTGTGTTCCTTTTGATGTTACTCACCACTAGATGGCACTGCAATGCATTATTATTTTAACTCGCCACTAGATGACGCTGCAGCAGGCCAAATTCTTGACCATTCAAACAGTCGCTATGAAAATCAGTATACATAGCTACTTGAACAATGAGAATATTTTTGTGTTATCCATTTTGCTATAACTCGCCACTTGACGCCACTGTAGCAAATCATTACTTTAATTAACCCCTAGATCGCGCTGCAGTGTATCACTTCTTGACTGTGCAACTGATCGCTATGAAAATAGGTATACATAGATATTTGAACACGGGGAAGAGTTTGGCGCTACTAAATTTCCTATATAATTTGCCACTAGATGTCGCGTCAACACATGAACTTCAGGGCTGTCCAGTGTCCAGCCGATCGTCCTGAAATTTTGTATTCATCGATATCTGAATGCGAAGAATATTTACGCCGTATCCGTTTTGCTAAAACTCTCCAGTAGATTGCGCTACGCCGCATGGTCTTCTGCACCGTACAAACGATTGCCTTGAAATTCGGTATGCATGGTTATTGAACACAATATAAAGCGATATCCATTTTGCTATATCTCTTTATTACAATAAATAGTAATCACCACAAATCGTAATATCAAAAAGTCCATTCATTCCCGTGCGAAGAACGGGTACTTCAGCTAGTAACTGATAAATAACATTTTCAACTGGCAAAATTAAATTGTCTAAATAGTATCACAACGTCATGCTTATTTACAAGAATAAAAACTATTCAAGTAATACGATTTCTGATTAAAATAATTTATTTATAAGTAACACATGAGTAAATATTCACTAAACTTGATTTACATACATATTTTTAGAATTTCTAAATACATTATAACAGTATTCACTTACCTTTACATTCAGAGCAAAATGTTCGAATTTTATGATAAATTTTCATGAAAGAAAATGGCGCAAGATTCACAAAACGATTAAATACATCTAAAGTTCTTTAGTACGACAAAAGTATAAATAAATGGTTTTAAAATAATAAAATAATATAACATTTATAATACTTAGAATAATAAAATAGAACACTGTGACTGGGGGAAAACAGGCCTCAATGATAAACTCATTTTTAGCGATGGCAACTCATACGCAGGCCCGTTGGATAGCGACGGCCCCGCTTTGTGCTATATTTTTGTATCATTTTTGTACTTATCGTACCGATCGAATATTCTCAAGAACTGATATATGGAGCACATCACGCCTTTTTCACAATAATACTATTTGTCGTTCATTAATTTATTTCTATATTAAAATTTGTTTTTCACTTTTTAGTTAGTTCATTTTATCACTAAAGCGTGTTTTTTAGTTTTTTAAAACTGTATTTTTATTTTTCACTTTTTAGTTGGATTTGCTATAAAAGCATGTTTTTTAGTTTTTCTAAACTGTATTTATATAAAATTTATTTTTACTTTTCTACATCTCTCATAAGACACTAAGGAACGCTAAGTTGGAAAGTACAAACTGTGAGATAATTTATTTTTACTGTGCACCAGTGGCGTAGCCAGGATTTTATTTCGGGGTGGGTCGGGTATCAAATTTAAAGCTAAAGTTTAATTGTAAGATAATTATCAAATTGTAAGTTAGGTAAAGGGTCCCATTTTGGAGGGGGGGCAGCAGCCCCCTCTCTGGCTACGCCCTTGTTGTGCACCAAAGTATTTATTAACCTGCAGTTAAATGCTACCTTCCTCACTTAAAAGGAAAAATAGGTCTCTAATCAACAACCAAGTTTCATAACGACTACAACAAATACGAACATCCATGTAACAATATTGTGGTAAAATTTTTAGAT
The DNA here is from genome assembly GCA_038373885.1 of Cheiracanthium punctorium. Lineage (NCBI taxonomy): Eukaryota > Metazoa > Arthropoda > Arachnida > Araneae > Cheiracanthiidae > Cheiracanthium > Cheiracanthium punctorium. The sequence goes on from JAWZYV010015215.1 coordinate 2,105,194, forward strand.
TTGCCACCTGGATCTCAAAAACGTAACTACCCAAACATACCATTGAATACAGTTACCAATAGCGAGAGAGGTTCTTCTCCATTGTGCTGAGCCAAGTGACGAAATGGTACGCATGCGTAGACCGCGAGCTTGCTCCATCTCCCTCGCTCTCATCCCTAAGAAAATTACTAATCCTGACGATCCTAATCAGGATAATGGGATTAACTTATCATATTATTGTATTGCCATCGGTCCTTGATAAGTTTACAAAGTTTAAATTAAATTTGACCGTTTAAAGTGGGTCAAAATCGAGTTCAAAGGAGTCGGTTACAAACAAACAAACAAACAAACATACATACAGGTGAAACTAATAAAAGCGTCTTAAAAAGATTGGCAGTTTGCATTCTGATACTCATTTTTTACTAGCATAAAAAAATCAGATCATCTCTTAACACCTGAATAAGATCAACAACTGTAGCGATGCGAAATGCCTTTTTTTTTTTTTTTTTTTTTTTTTTTTTTTTCCCGAACGTGCGTAGTACAAATTTTTCCGGACCAAGGCGAGCGAAGCGCAGAATTGTCACAGAAAAAGGTGTCTCATTTGCGGTTAAATGGTCGCCACGAGGTATTTTGATTCCTTGCGGACATGCTCCAGCTAAAAAGGCTCGGCACGAATTGGTTGTTCATGCGTGTAGTTCAGGCGTTTCATTCATGAAATGAAATTCGCAGCCGTTTGTATCAGTTCCTCCCAATTATAGATTCTATATCGAGATAAACCGGTCAATATTTTCCACGAGTTGTGCTCTCAGATGTACACATTTTGATTCAGAAGAAGGAAAAAAAACCCCGCAAAATTGCAATTAACGGAATGAACAACTGAAAAATATTAAAGCAGCGAGACCGGTTGGTTCACTGCAAAGAAGATGCAGACGTTTTTGAAGGCACCTTCAAATGTTCGAAAGGCTGTCAATGAAAAAAATAATGACGTGATGAAGAAAAGTTGTCGCGGTTTGTATTTGTCTGCTAAACCTGTCGTAAGTGATTTTAAACAAACTTAGGGTAAGTCCGGCAAACAAACACGAGAGGCTATATAAGAACATGAGTTCTTCACAGTGGCCGAGTTGATACGACACTGAAAATGGTAGATGGCTGAAGTGTGAAGGTCCAGGGTTTTAACCAACGGCTCAGCTGTAGATCTAAATGTTTGGAGTTTTGGGGCTATTTTCTCCAGATGTCACGTGAATACGTGTCAGAACCCATTTAAAAGCCTTCTGCCCAAGGGACCCTTGTCTGAGACAGATAGCCCTCGTGTGGGTTTGCCTGAACAATATACCATATATGACTATGCTGTAGCAATCGGAGTGAATGACCACAAGAGACCGGACAGTGAACCAATCAAAATTTAAAGGACAACGAATATTCAACGTAATATAGGTTTAGAATAGCGCAATAACACCGATACACTATCAGATCCAAGCACGAGTAACAAAACTTGCGATTTGTGTATCTGACTCTGAATTACTCTTAAAATTTATCTGTCTCGTAGCTTATTTACGTTACTTTAAGAGGGATTAATCACTGTTTTCGTTTTAGTTGGTTTAAAAAAAATCTGATGTAGACGCCACGACTTCGGTTGTACTGCTATTAAACTGCATAAATTTTTTGATACATTCCATTCAAACTTATTTAATTTGGAACTGAGATACGATAGTTCCGTAATATTAAAGTTTGGCGATTTCTCGCCCAATATAAGAAATACCACCATGATGGGTTCGGTTTTAGACGCTTATTTTCGGTACTAAATTTGGCGATATTTTACCAACAGTCACCAAGCTTGTCAAACATTGACGAGATCTTGAGCTTGGCTCAAACAATTGTTGACCAAAGATATATAATGTATTAAAGATGTTCATACACACTAATGCAGCCGTTCTCAACCTTTTTAACCTCGTGCCCCCCAACAAAGGCTAACTTACGGTAACGCCCCTCCCCCCTCACATTTTTCAGCATACATTTAGTTTTTTAATCTTTAACAATGACTATTTAGTCGAATTTTCTACAAAATAATGTTATCAGTAAAATTTGAATGAAAATTTTAAGCGAAAATGGATATATTTTTGAGTAAAAATGAGAATAAATAAGATGATTTTTTAAAAAACATGCATCACTACTTGCTCTTTGGTTTTTCTCGCACCCCCCTGCAAACGCTATGCGCCCCCTTTGGGGGTCGCGCCCCACATGTTGAGAAACGCTGCTCTAATGTATTGTAAGTTTATGGGTGATCCTGTAAATAAATTACTCATTCCATTGCAATCGAAAGAGAGGTGCAGAACTAGGTGTTATAACAGTCTTAACAACAAAATTTCAACCGTCTATGCGGGAAGCCGTTTTTGAATTTCGACTCACATACGTAGATAAACACACAAAACTAGTCAAGATGAAACAAGATCCTCAATAGAAACTGATATTAGAAGATAAAATGAATTAAAAAAACACGCATGAAAAGGTACCAAGCATAGTGATCATATACAAACTGTTAAGTACCTTTTTACGTGTCCTATCCATAGGCGTAGAGTTACATGGGCCCGTGGGGCTCGAGCCCCCCATTAAATTGTGAATAGGGGCTGAGCCCACCCAATAATTTATCACTAAATACAGAAAACTAATTTATACTAACATAAAAAAAATGTATTCACGCAATTTACAAACGTTTAAGAAAAACCTTTATTTGTACTTTTAAAATTTTTCTTCTTTTGATTTCAATCATGATTTAGTATTCATTGTGACGCCACGTAACACACAATGTTACTATAAGCTGCCCTCACCAGGCTCTGGTTAATTAAAATCAGATTATGCAATGTAAAGTATGACATGAAGAAAAGTTCAGATGTGTCTAAATATGATAAGGGAGTGAAGAATATACATTTTGTATGGCAAGAAATTCCTCCTGGTGGGTGGTTATGATCCCCCCTAACCCCCCTCCCTTGGCTACGCCACTGACGTTAACATATGGGGTTGTAGGGCCCGGCCCCCCCAATAATTTTGAAAACTTTACGCTTATGGACCTATCTTACAAAGTTCTTAATTAATTTTAGTGAAAATGAGTTCAGGGTCGTTCAGAAAACATCGCGCATGCATAAGAACGTACTTCTATTTGTAACGTCACGAAGAAACTTAACAAAGTAAATTCAGCAATTATCAAAACATGAATGGAGAAAATTTTCTCGCCTAGAATACATATCCTTCATTTCTTACCTATACATATCCTTCTGTCTCACAAGTGAAAATCGAGACACTATTTGAACAGACAAGGGGTTTTAAATGCACTTTATTAAACAGATAAAGGAAAGGAGACAGCTGACAAAATTTCAGGTGATACTACATCTCATTTCTTCCTACATCACGCGAATTCGCTATTAAAGGTGTACTTGGAAAAAAAATCATGTAATTTTGGTGCATAAAAAAAATTCATGTTTAATTTTTTGAAAGTTTTTGAAAGTTTAATGAAAGTTTCATGAAAGGCGCCGTTTTTTTAAAAAAATTATTTTAGTTTTGTGTGTTGTGTGTGTGGGGGGGCAGCTTATAAAAATTCATCCTGATTTTTCAGAGTTCCTGTTGCAGTTAGTTCACTTAATTTGTGTACCAACACCACGAGGCAGATTTTGTTTTTTCGACTTCATCAGTATTACTTTGTTAACAAAATTTTAAATTTCGGTGGGGGGGGGGAGACCGGACCCCCTGGTCCACCTCCCTGGGTATGGCCTTGCCCTGAATGCTCTCAAAGGTAGACACTTACATATAAGGTAACATCAATGACATAATTGTTGTCCTCTACTTTCAAATATTATGCTTAGCACAACTCAATTAACTGCATTTTTAGAATTAGGTGTACGCAAGGTGCGGCCTTAAATTCACCTAAAACGAGGAAGATAAATCATTTCGAACGCATCGATTCTGAAGCACTTTCCAAGAAGATCTCATTTGGGTTTATTTAACGCAGCAGCTCAACGTAAAAGTTAACCGCTCGTTCCCACTGTTTTGCTAAGACGAGACAACAGTTATTCCACATTACTGCGACCACCGTTGCTTCCCGACATGGGTCTTTGAATGCTCCTTCTTTGCCCTATCTTGTTGATCTAGCTTGCAAAATGTTGTTACCCGTCTTGAAAAAAATAATAATGCAACAGCATATGTAAATTTTGTGACACTCAATGCATGTTTAAGGGACGTTTGATTACGGACAGACAGAAAGACAAACAGATCAAAATCATTAACAGTTTTCAACTTTATTCGAAATTGTTGAAAAACAATTTATGCATATATTCATCAGCACATTGTCGAACCAGTATTTAGGTTTTATTTTCTGAATTATAGATTTACTCGACATGAAAAATCAAACTATGCCCGAAATTTTCAAATGAATTAGATTACATTGATTCGGTTTCTAGTGGTTTTAAACAACTAAATTAGTGAGAATTATTTTCTAGTATAAACTTGAGTGTGGCATTTATAATTTCCATAATGCGATAATGTTCTTCCAGAAGCTAAAAGTTGAAGCCATGTTGTTGTGAGGCATGGTAGGCCCTCCGTCAGTAAATTTGTGAGTCATATACAGGGTGTCCATACGTAACATAAACCTGTCTGAGCAGCCAAAACCAATCGCTAGAAAATTGTGTGCTTTTTTAAATCACTTAATAAAAACATAAAAATTTTTGTTTCATTAAAGAAAAAAAAAACTGTTCCAAACATCCCCAATAGATGGCGTATTAATTTTAAAATCTGTAGTAAAAATTCAAATTTATTTTGGTGTCAAGTTGAAGCTGTTATAAGAACTCGAAAATTTCCCGGAGATTTCATTTTCATTGAGCTTTGTTTCTATATCTTGCTTAAAAATGTAATTTATTAATAATACCCCGTGTTGACGATATTTCGAACTTTTTTTCAGTTGAAATAAATTGCCCTGTCTTAAGTGATTAAAAAAATTTCATTATTTTCGGATGATTTTGTTCCAGTTGCAGAAAACTTTAAAAGGAGGTCAATTTGAATTATAAAACCCTTAAAATTGTAGATAGATATATATGTGTATAGTATAAATGTCCTGCGGTGAGTGGTTTGGCCGCTAAACACCGTACCATTAGAACACGGCAAGTGAAGCAGCACCCAGCTTGGCCAGCGCTTGGAAGGGTCAACTTCCTCTCGGCTCGACTACTGTGGGACCGTGTACGCTAATGGGAGCTGGTGCACGTAAAATCTGTCGTGGCTACAATGTCCTCCAAATTGTTAAACGATACCTCTGGGGTACCGATTTCAGGAGGTTGGTCCCTCCTGTGGCATTGGGTCAAAATTAGGGGGACCACGGGCTAAACCGTACTTCCTCCCACTGGGACCCTAAAAATGGAAGGCGCACCCCTTCTGCCCATCGCCTCCCCTCGGGGGAATTTGGCATCGCCGTTTGCAGTTGTCAGGGGGCATCAGAAACAACAACGACATTACATACATTGTATACATATATGTTATGACCGAGGCATTATACAGGGCCAAGATCATTCTAGATTTAACTCTCTATCTACTGACAGCACTTAGAAGTATGTTAAAATAAAATTGAAAAAAAAAATCAAAAATCTATTCATTGCAATAAAAAATCACTACCAATATTTCATTTAATCAGCTTACATCACGATTGCATGTTCTAAGTAGATTGTTTTGAATAGACAGTTTTACTTTCTATTCATGTCTTTCCCCTTCCTCCCCAAATAAGAGCATTAGTGAATTTTCAGACGTCTGTTTTATGATTAAAGGATTATATTTTCTAAAAGTATGTCAATCAAAATATTTCTTGTCTCCTTCAGATTGGTTAGTCCTTGAAAAAGACTCGTTAACTGTTTATAAAACCAGTCATCAAGCGTACAGTTTATGCTTAGTAATATTTTCGTAATTTTATTTTTTATTACATTAATCAGTATTTATCATTCATTGCCTATATCTATAACAAAAGAAAACAAATAGATTTAAGGTGATATTCTCGGCAATTCTTAATTTAGTAGATAAAAGGATTAACTTATTGCTCAATTAGAAGGTTATTTAAAAATCATGTTCAGGTATGATTTATGTCTTAACCCTTTGAGGCGGAACCCTTTCCCAATGCTGAAAAAGGGCAGCCGTTGCCATCGCTCGACTTAACTACTAGCAAGATGGCGGACGATCGAAACGTTCATCGCGTGCCACAGATCTACAGACCCCTTTTTGACGACAGCTGGCTGTGCGGCACAGCCGCACATTTTTACAGCATTAACTTCAGCATTAGCACCACATACTTTTTTCAGCATTGGACAATCTATCCAGCTGTTCTAACATTCTTCCATTTTTCAGCAGATGTCAGTGCTGTTAAAAATAATAGTGACCATTTTTTTACGGGAAGTGAAGTGCTAAAAAGTAAAGGATTCTCTCGTGGAGCTCTGTCACCCGCAACTATTTTTATAGAAATCAAATCTATTCTTCGTGACTGGCAACAGTCAAAACGTCAGAGTTTGGTGTTCCCAGAGTGGGAACACTGCGCGTTAAAGGGTTAATTGCATTGCATGATGGTGCTAATGGAAAGTGCGACAAAGACTACTCCGCACACCCAAGTTTCAGAGACCGCTATGGTTAATTTGACGATTCTCTACTAGGGGGTGGCTGTGCCTCCATTATCTTTAGTTGATTTAGAATTAAATGGCAAGATCCTGATTTGTTAAGGTAGTACAACATGGACATGTACATGTACATGTTTCCCGATAACATGGTACATGTTATGGGGAGACATTGCCGAAACTGAGAGGACACCCCTAAGCAGTAGCGGCTCCTCCCTTTAAGCACATGAGCATGTGAACTCCCAGAGGAAAAACTAAAAAATAAATACATTAACAAATTAAGTTACAAATATATATATATATATTAAGTGCACATCTAGATTTTTGTGAATTTGAAACGTGAGTTTTACTCTCTCCCCCCACTGTTGTTATATACGCTTATTATAGCTAACGCACTGCATCGTAGGTTACTATACAGCACAATATTTCGTCGCGCGCACGTGCGATCGGCCGAATGGCCTTCTGAACCGCTCTCTGAGAAAAGACACGGAGAGAGTTGAGGGAGAAGTAAGGCGCTGCTGATATCACTCCGTTCGCACATTTTTAGTGTGCTCGCGGACCATTTTTTGCCGTTCTCTCTTCGAGATTATCCCTTGGTTTGTTATGTTCGGTTACTTAATCCATTTTTTTCATTCTCTTATTATTTTCTTTATTTGTATCATTTTTCACTACAGTATTTTTTTACGAATTAGTGTAAATAGTTAAGATGGGAGTCAAATAAGTGTTTCGGAGCTAAAACAATTGTATTTTTCAATACTATCCTTTGAAAAAAAAAATGAAATAAAAAATCAAAACAACATTTTTGCTAAAACTTATCTTGGTAACGAAATGCAAGACCCAAGATTACTTGTTTTCTTTCAGTTCTATGCATCGTTTTCCTTTATCTGCTGGAAATGCAAATATATTGTAACTTGTAAGGTGCGTCGTATCTGCATACTTATTTTTTGAACCTTTCCATTTAAATAACCCACGAGCCGCCACTGCCTCTAAACCGGTACTGCTGACGGCTTATTTAAATTTTGTAGCACTCCATGCATGTTTACGCATTGAGAATTTAGATAACAGGCAGACAAACCAAAATCATAAACACTTTTTAAATTTATTCGAAAGTGCTAAAAAACAATTCAAACACATACTCATTGCATAATGGTGTAATGGAAAGTGCTACCGAGAATGATCCGCACACTAAGTTTTAGATATCGTTATGGTTATTTTGGCGATTCTCCACTAGGGAGGATACTGCATTCTTAATCTTAAGTTAACTTCGAATTAATTAACAAAAATCTTATTTGATAATGTAGTAAAAAGCAAGGTTGGAAAAATCTGAAATTTTCAACGTGACCGGTCTGGCGTGTTTCCTAATTAAAAAAAAAATAAGTGCCCGGACAAAAATATTACATGCCCCCCAAAAAATCAAATTTGATAAAACAAAATCAAAGCAAATCGAGCTGTCTCTCCCACCTTCCCGAGGTTAAATATCTCGTCAGACCCTTTGACCCACAGAAAATATTTTTAGTGCAGTAACTTTTACCAGTTTTCAGTCTTAATTAAATGAGCGTGCATATCAACAAATTGTTTTTTTAACCCTGTTTTTTTTTATTTTAACTATTTTTTTCAATTTCCAGCCCTGGTAGAAAATAAAACATGTTAGGAGGGCTATGGAGAGATTGTTTAGGTCACTCTTAAAGCAAGGCATTGCTGCTGGCGTGAGTTTCCCTTGGGAAGCAGCTACTGCATATTGTGTCGCAATCATCAAGCTATACGGATGCTTTAGAAATGGAAATAGAATTTAACGAAGTAAAAAAGAAGCATTCCAAGCGGTCGCTGTCATATACAGTTATTTTTCGGACATAAGCGTAAAGTTTTCATAATTATTGGGGGGGCCGGGCCCCACAACTATATAAATTCAAGTCAGTGTCGTAGCCAAGGGGGAGGGGGGGGTTAGGAGGGTCATAACACCCCATGAGGAATTTTTTGCCATACAAAATGTATATTCTTCACTACCTTATCATACACATGTATACATATATGTGAGTTGCAGAAGTCGAACCCCCCCCCCCCCATGAAAAATTTCTGGCTACGCCACTGATTCACGTACATATAACTTACTCATAGCTGCCAACTACTACGAAATAGAATGAACCACTTTTTTCACATGATTTCTCGGCTTAAAATATAGCAAAATGTTTGTGCTGCTCGTGCGAACTGGATACTATTTTGAAAAAAATACTTTAAAAATGTACAAAATGTTTACAAAAAGTGGTTAATTATGTTCTGTAGTAGTTGGAAGCCATGACTTACTGTATATAAATGTAAATTATTGGAAGCGTTCGAGCTCTATGGGTCCATAGAATTCTACACCTATGTAAGGTAAGTATCCATGTTAGTATCTTCCTACCATGTTATAAGTTAAAAATAGAAGCAAAGTAAAAAATCCAAAGGAGAAAAAAAAAAAACATTCTCGATGACATAGTGCATTTTAGACACATCTGAACTACTTTACATTGCATAATCTGATTTTTATTAACCGGAGCTTGGCGAGGGCAGCTTATAGTAACATTGTGTGTTACGTGTCGTCACAATGAATACTAAATCATGATTCAAATCAAAAGAAGAAAATTTTTATAAGTAAAGGTTTTTTTAAACGTTTGTAAATGGAGTGAAATACTTTTTTTGTTGTTAGTATAAATTAGTTTTCTGTATTTAGTGGTAAATTATTGGGTGGGCTCACCCCCTACTCACAAGTTATTGGGGGGACTCGAGCCCCACGGGCCTATATAACTCTACGCCTATGTTTTCGGATGAAGATGCTGGTTTAAGAACTCTTGAAGCACCAGCAAGAAAACAGGTACATTGTGAATGATCATTAACGTGCCAGCCAACATCTAATATCCGCACGTGCCGATGCTGTCATTTAAAGACCCTTATTTTTATAGAATAATAAATAGATGAACAGCAATAACAAAAAAAATGACCTTGATCGAGCAAAAGTTTCTTGTTTTGATGCAGAAAAAGAAATAATAACCTGGAACCGGTTCTACCAGGATTCTCACAGAGAGATGCTTTTCTAATGAATAACTTGGTTGTACCTTACTAACCTGCGTAAAGGAATGCTGTATTTAGCTGTCAATTTCGAGAAGAATGTTATGAAACAACCAAACTTTCGCTGGCCCCTCGTAGAAAGGAGAATGCTTATTATGCCGTATTATGAAACGGTCTTTTTAAATCATTCTCTCTTTGAACTTCAATTTTCAGCTGACAGTTTCACCATTAGCGGTTATTGTTACATAACTATGTCAGGGTTGTATTGCGGAATCATCGCCCACTTTTAATAGAACTAGTGGTCGCCCAGTGGTCGAAATTCGACTGTAATATTTTAAACCTCTGTATCATCATTGCTTAGACCCCTATAATCATTGCTTATAACGTTTTTTTATTTTGTTCTATTACGTCAGCTGCTAGTGTGTACAAATACGTCATTATGCATTAATTTTTCAGATATTTGAAAAGCGTGAACGATAGGAGAAATGAGGTATAGTAATTTAGCTAAGCCATATTTAAAAAGCGGCAAATCGTATTTTGATACATTTCCCTATTTATTTTACTGCTTTACTGGCCAGGTTTCTCCAAGGCTGCACAGTTATTTCGTCTGTCTTTTTCAACGTATATAAAATTTAAATATAAAATGCCAAACCATGGAATGATCGAACACTACTTTTCTGCGACGCACAATTGAAAAACTGTCTGCCTACATAATATTCAATTTTTTCGAATGTTTGTCCTTGGGACTTACTTATTGTCATCGCAAATGCAGATATAATTGGTAATTGGTTTCTTTTGAGAGGTAAGTGAAAGATAAAATACCTCCGCGATATGTTGTACGTGAGACATATTCCGAATTATCCGTTTATTTGGAATTCAAATTTTCCTACTGCATGCGATTCCAGTTAAAACTTCACTGTAATTAGCATTACTGTGCATAAACTTGATGCGCATTCTTGTTCCATTGATTAATGCTACCTTTGTACGGGAATGGGTTAGTTGCACCGGACGAAAGGAGAAAAGGGCGAGTTCACCTCTGATGAATTTAATCCACGGCCGCGAAATGGAAGGGAGGGGACAATTATAGAGGAACCCCGTGGTCTTGCAAAGGGGCAGCGGTAGTATATTTTTGAAGAGGCCCTACAGCGATAGCCGGACCCAGTGATATTTTTTGGGTGTCGCAAAGACCAGCGGTAGCATATTTTCGAGGGGAGCAAGATATGGATTCCCGTATTATTATATCTTGCTAATATATTAATAATTAGCTGAATAAATGTAACATTTTATATGCATGTTGACCACTTGACCATTTTACTATTTACAATTCAACGGTTTCGCCTTTATAGATGTATATTTAATTATTTTAATTAATAGAATACTAAAGCAACAGGGTAATATCTTGGATATATATGTACAAAATGCGAATACCTTTTATGTGTTGATTAGACATGTAGTTTTTAGTATCCAATCTGTGTTTGCCATATCAGCAACTGTGTTGTTTCAAACCATGCTAGAAGGAGGAATACCCCCCCCCCCTTTTTAATACGAAAAAGCTATACAATTTGAGATTTCTGAAATGCCCGTTTTTTACAGCTCACGCAAGATATCTATCTAAAGTATTACTGTTACATATCGTTTTTAAGTGCACGGCCTGACGAAAAAAGGAAAATGTACAAAAATACATAAGGGCACTGCTGGACATTGAAAAGAGGAACACTTTGGGGCACAATTTGAGATGATCAAAATATATTAGAACTTAATATTACAGATTTTTAAAAACTTGCATTCTGAAAACGTGTCAAAAAGAGGGAATGAAAGAATAAACCACCCTGTAAATTGCTTTAAATTATACAGTACTCTAGTTTAAAGAGCAGTATTTCTCTATGTGTAGAGGTTTCCAATCTTTTTTTAAACCCGTTTAAAATCTGGAAGAAATTGTCGAACAGCTTTTCGCCAGTAACTGGTAAGAAAAGAATAAAATTTGGTAGGACATTTATTTTTATCATGGTGTACAAAAGTTCATAACAAGAAACAAAAGATATAATTGTAAAAACTCTAAGTGCAAAATTTTAGGTTCTTGAGTGGTCTTAGAGGGGGGGGGGGGGCTCTCAACTTGAATACGGTTCCTAATGGAACAACGTAAGATTTTAAAGGAGAATTCTTTTAACAAAATTTGTTCAAGTGCAAAATTTTCTGAGTAACTTAATATATCTTTAAAAAAGTTATGACAAAACGAAATATCACTTTCAAAACATGGATAGAAAATTTTAATGTAAAAAAAGAAAGGATTAAGAATAAGAATTTAAGAAAAGAAGCCAAACTACCCCCCAAAACATCGAAAGTTGACGAATTTTATCTTAAAACATCCAAACTGTGTGCACACAGGATTTTATTTTCTAATTAATTATTATTTTTTTTTCCCCTAAGGGAAAAAAGTTTTAGAAATACACGGAGGTGAATTTCGTAATATACCAAACCCACTACTCCATAGAATCGCCTCCTCACAAATATAGTATTTGCTTAATATTTGAGTACTTATTTAGCTGAAACTTTTTTTTGGAAACAATTTGAAGACGATTTAAAAATTTTTTTAAATTTATATTAAATTCAGCGGTCATTTTCTATTTTTAAGAAATTTTCACCTTTGGGTGGGGCTTTTTAAGCCCATTTTGGGCTTTTTTAGCCCAAAATAACCAAAAAGCACCTAAATTCAACGCATTCATTCGGAAGATTGCATTGAAAACATGTTCATCGTCTTCCATCACCTTTCGTGACGAGATTTTTCCTTCAATTTTCCTTTTCTCCTCTCTTTCCAAGTGTGGAAAAAAAAATGAAAAAGAAAAAAAACAATCTTCACACAATCGAAAACAATCTGACTCGCGCGCGAAATTTTTCCACACGACATGGGCCTCGATGAGTCGGCAAATGAAAAGATTTCCAGCTGTGCTCACAGCGTGAAAGCTCTTGAATAACAAAGTATCCATTTTCTGTTGGGCATCTCCGTAATACTAATAAGCAGAAGGAAAAATTTCCAGCAGGTTTGCTTCGTGTCGTCGCCACGCTCCAATGACTTTCTTGAGGTCGAGATTAGCTTGTTCGAAAAGATACTTACTTGCTGTGAGATAAATCCTCCACGGTAATCTTCGTCCCGCAAGACTTGAACAGATAAGGGGCACGTAACAACATTTGACATTTGTTTAAAACGATGTTCAGCATTAGCGTAAATTGGCATGTAACATTAGGGGAGGAGAGGGCAAAATGTTTCCTATTTTAGAAAATGTCATTTTCAAATAGGTTATACCTGAATTTTCTTGAATTTTAGGGGGGCAATGGCCCCCCCCCTCTTGCCCTTAGTCAGTTACGCCTTTGATGTTCAGGGTACATCAGAGCTCTTACTCCAACTCTATAGATCGAGCACTTGTATGAAGATAGTGTTTGAGACTCCATATAACTACGCCATTCCGTCCGCTCTGATGCATTCTGTATTTGAAATGGCATATCTGTGAAGATGTCATTTCTCCTTAGATTGTATATTGGTTCTCCTTTTTTCTTTTGGCAAATTTGAGTGTAACATCTAATTTTAATTATAGAGAAAGATTTAACATTTACTGCTCTTTTACGGGGTTAGAACAAAAAAATTTCATAAGACACTATAAGGTCAATCTCTGAAAGGAAAAATATTTTAGTGTCTTTTTGGCTTTGACCCAAATCTCCCATCGCTGCCAAGACTCGACGGCAGCGATACTCTCTAACGTGCCTATCGTTGCTTCCTGACTAAAGTTTTTGCAAGCACCCAAATGCATGCGCTGGGCTTCAAAAGGATATTCAAAGACCCATGCCGTGAAGCAACAGTGAGCACAGAAGGAGAAATCGGCGCTGTCGGGTCTTTATTACGATGGGAGAGAACAGGTTAACTATGCGGTAAGCGGTATTGTAAGAACCAATATCTAATCCGCCATATGTTTGTTTAGACGAACGGTCGAATTTGTGACACAACATTGGCGTCATTTTTACCTTCCAAAAAAATCTGTAGTTTTCCAAATGCTATTGTGATATTAATGACGGGCTTTGTTTGGAGGTTGGGTGCAGATGAGTTTTGGATGACGTCACAAATCCGAAAGCTTTGTTTAAACGAACATGTCAGGTTACATCGCTAAGCGTGGGAAAATGTTTTGTAATCGATGAGTTTGGCATGATTTTTCTTTCTTATTGTTTAGACACATATTGAGTTGTATAGAGCAGCAGTTCCTAACCTTTTAACATTCTGCCCCACATCCCGTATGTATGCATCCTCAGCATACATACAGTTTTTTTATTCTTCAACGATCAACGTTTAGTCGCCTTTTTTACAAAATTGTGTTATCGGTAAAGTTTGAATAAACATTTTAATCGAAAATAGATATGTTTGGGAGTAAAAATGATATTAAATAAGATGTTATTCAAAACATGCATTATCACTTGCCCTTTGCCTGCTTTTCTTGAGACCCCCTTCAAACGCTCTGCAACCCCCCCCCCTCCAAGGGCGGGGCGCGCCCCCATCGGTTGGGAATCGCTGATATAGAGTTTAGCTCTTATATTCCACAATCTTCCTGAGTAAAATTCTGCCAGCGATTAGAATGTCAGTTAATCAATAAGTACGTAGGAGTTAGCATGCAATTCCTTATTATCTAATAAAAAAACAATCAATACTAATTTACTCATTTTTCAAATTCGACCCCCTTTCACTATGCGGAGTGTCTATCTTCTCTGACAGCTTCCTTTTCAGTTTCCTATCGCGTTTATGATTTTGAAATGTTAATTGACTCCAGTGGCTGCCATTTCCTCGTTCAAGAAAGCGGTGGTTCGCCTAATTTGACCAGTTTTCTTTAAGATAATGACCATATGTTAAAAAAAAAAAAGCTGCGGCAAACACAGAATGGTTGTTTTATAATCTAAATTAATTTTAATTCTGAGTCCGAAAAAAATCGAGCAACCCCCCCCCCCCCGGCTGTTAGTGTTTAGATAAATATCTATACCTGGTGTAACAATTAAGAATGATTATTAGGGAAGTAGAGTCATAGAGCTTCAGTCATCTTTGCTTTTATAATCTAAATTAATTGTGATTCAAAGTTTGAAAAGCATCAAGCTTTTTTTCTTCTTATTATTGGTGTTTTGATAAATACGTAACAGCTGTAACAATTTACAATAATTATTCAGGAAATAGAGTCATGGAGATAAGTCAATTATTCGTCATCGCCAGTTCTTATGCTGGTAGACTTTTGAACTTTGATCTAATGCTCTAATTTGTTTTTTAATGCCACGCAATTTTAGTTTGATTCATTTTATTTACTTAAAAATGAGATTTTTGTGTTAACTTTTTTTTTTTTTTTTTTCATTTTTAGTACCTTACAACAAAGTGGAAGAGTAACAAAAAACACTCAAAAAAAGCTAGTGTTAAAAGATGATATAAATAAAACTTTGTAAATTTACGCACATAACAAGGCACTTATTTATTTATTAAGATAAGTACCTTGTTATGCGTGTTAATTTACTAAGATTTATTTATATCAAAGGGGAAGAGCGCTTCTGATTTCTTTTTATGTATCTGACCGTCCATGGTTTCACTGCTGTAAATATGCATCGGCAACTACGAATTTGCATGTTATTACCATTAAAATTAGTAAATATTAGTTGCACATACATTTCTTTTAGTAGCATATATATGTCTTTTACAGGAGGATCCAATACATTACACTCTCTCTATGGGCAGTAGGGTGCCCCAGGTGCCATGCAATAAATAAATAAATAAATAGTTTGAAAATGCCAAGTCTCACATTTAAAAAAAAAAAACTGTCATAATATGATATTACAATAAATTTAATTCATTTCACAAAGGTTTAAGGGTCCGCCAAGCTAATAGAAAATAGGGAACTTATGGAAAATTTGAATTTCTAAAGGAACCTGGTGAGTTTGTTTAGTGAAGCATCGCAAGAGGATTAATGCAAAGGACCAAAAAAAAAAAAAAAAAAAAAAAATCAGAGAATATATGGTGATAATTTAAATAAACTTTTTGACGCCAGCCATGCTAACTCATAACTAAGATCTTCAGTTTCTTCAATTACGGAGAAACTCCAGATCAGGATGTATTGGATCCCAAGCAAGCTAAACGCGAGAGAAGGAAAGAGAGAGAGAAAAAAAGAAGGATTTACTAAGCGATTGTAAGCTACTTTAAAAATTGATTCCACACCAACCACATCTTATACCACAGCTGAGAGTGAGAATGCTATGGTTGTGGATATCCAATAAATCTCCTGAAAAGCCAATAAATCTACTGAAGAAAGTTCTGATGAAGAATTTGCAGTAAAAATACATTCAGATGGTAATACAAAATCGTAATAAATCTAAGCTACAAACTCGCAGATCCATTATTACTCCAAGAATTGCTACTGTTTTAGATCGAAGTAACACCAGCATTAGAAACTCCACAAGGATAATAACATCTGTAATAAACGAAGAAGGCTGCTTTTCATCTACCATGACGTCTGACACGCCTGTAAATTCCATAGTGCTGTCAAAAAGGGTTCATCGTTCACTGTTCATCGGGAACGACAGCGTCTTCGCCAAGAAACCCCTGAACAATTAAAAACACATTTTGAAGCATCAAAGCCAGTTGTTCATTTGGATGGAAAACTGTTACTGGATTTGTCACCAAAAAACACAAGGGCGATTGACCGTTTAGCAGTACAAGTTTCTTCTTTGGAAGATAAAAGTGCGAAACTTCTTGGAGTTCCTAAGTTATTGTCTGGAACTGGCAAAGCAGCAGCTGATGCTGTTTTCGAGCTCTTAAAACCGTAGAAATGTGATTCTGAGGTAATTGGCATGTGCTTCGATACAACCCATTCACATAGTTTAAATAAAGCATGCACTCTTCTTGAGAAAAAAGACAGAAACCTTTTGTGGATTGCATGTCTGCAACACATGTTTGAGGTTCTACTTTCTGATGCATTCAGGGTGTGTTTTGGACGATCTACTAGGCCTGAAATCCTTTTATGTAAGAGATTCCGAGAAAATTGGTCTAAGCTCAACCACCATGAACCAAAAAAGTATCAGTACATATAATAACGGCATCAGACAGTTTAAAAACTTTTATTTCTGATCAGCTAAAAATTGCTACAAAACCACCTAGGCACGATTACAGAGAGCTTTTAAATCTTGCATCATTAATGATTGGATTACATTAAATTTACCATTCGGAAACTAGATGCTCTTCACCGAGCTCGCTTGATGGCAAAGGACCGTTATTTCTTGAAAATGAAGTTATTGTTTAATGGGAATGAAACCATACTGGTATTAACTGTTCGAGAGTTTCAAGGTATACGACGATTTAATCGTTTGTTGTTCGTGTATATTTGCAGTCACGGTTAACTTGCCGATCCGCTGTTGATGCTCCTTCTAATGATGTTTCACTGATTCAAAGGTTGGATTAAAAATGATACGTCATTCATGGTATTTGAGTGGAGAACTTGGAGCACTTACCTTGTTTTCAGATCCTGTTTCTGACGAGCAAAAATCAGAGCTAGTGTTGAACATGAAAAAAGAAAAGAGTTCTAATTCACATCTATTAGAAATACTTCCTCTCAAACTGGATGATTTGTGTATTTCTAATAGTTTCTTTGAAACGGCTAAAATTGAAGATAGTTTCCTCAGTGTACCAGTTAAAGATTGGTCCGAAACGCCATCCTATAAAAAAGCTGCAATATTTACTCAAAATTTACCTTTCGTAAATGATGTGCCTTCGCAAAGAATGCCAAATATCAAACTTTGCCGGTAACATTAATACTATCAAACTAATTTACTGACTTAAATGCAACAAGTTGCGTCTTTTGGTTATTTCTTACACGAACTATTCGTTTTAGAATAAATCAAGGCTCAGAATAACAAGTCAACTGGCAAGTACGTAACAGCAGATATCGCTGTAATGTTAGTACTTTAAAGAATTGCCTTAAGGAAATCGTTTTTGAATTTTTGTAATGCAATATGTCGCTCAAAAAGGTAATCATGCTGGAAAGTCTCTTGCAGTCAATGAATTTGGCATGATTTATGTTTATAGTTCTTTTTAAATAGAATTTTATTTAAAAAATAATTAATTTTTATTCTCTAAAAAAAAGAAAAAAAACATCTACAGGTAAAATTTTACGTTTGTAAAGTTGTGCATAGCAGCTGCATTTTCTCTTCTTTCTTTTTTTTTTAAAATTACATCCGCCATATTTTTAATCAGCCTTGTAATTAGCTAAGTAAACTTGCAAAAGTGGAAGTTATAGTAAAACAATTTTTAAAAAAATTGCAGTAAAATGAAAACAGCCCCCCTCCTTGACAAATAATTCTAAGAATTATTGAAAATTAAAAGTACGAGCAATTTTCGATAAATTTTAAATATATGTGACAATTTAAATCTAGAGCAATCAAGGGAATAAATTTTGAATCAGTTGTCTTTTTTACCGTCTCTTGAAATCCTTAAATCAAAGCTCTACTAGCCAACTTTTGTATGGCTACTATGTCCTTCTATTCTAATTTATAAATGCTGATTTAGTCAACGAGGAAGTCAGGACGAGAGGTTATTTTGCATGTTATTGAACTTTGAGAGTGTATTTTACTAAGATTTTAATCTTCACAGTATATAAAAAAAATGTTATTATTGAACAGAAGGTCGTTTCACGATAAATTTAACATAGCTCATAATGCTGATATCATATCACATATACATCTTGAGTTATGGCTAAACGCAGATAAGGAATGATTTGGAAATAAACATTTGTTCTCAAAAAAAGAAGCGAGGCTATAAAAAATGGTACACATCTTGTTGTAAAGTGCTGTTTATGTATTTAAAAAAATACTATTTGCTGTTATTTTTGACTCATTTTGAAATCCAGAATTGGCGAAATAATCGTGCAGTTTTTGAGATTCGATACTGATGATGCTAAACACCATTACTCGCATTCCAACTCAGTCGAATCTTATCTATAAAGCTATGTTAAAAAGTATACTGGTATACTTGTGGATGGTAGAATACAGGATGTGCATAAAGTAATACCCATATTTTGAAGAGTTGATGTACAATTTTATAAATTTAAAATGCTATTTTTATTTAATTTGTTCAAAAATGTTGTAACTTCATTTCATTATAGCTGAAAACCAACTCAAAGTTGAGATATTCTTAGATGTACACCTTGCATTTTGCGTTCGGTCACCCATGCCTCGCGCCTCGGCAAAAGTTGACGAGCAAAATGTTTTTTTAACTCTTCAAAGGTGTAAATATTAGTGTAGTTTTGTATGTTGTTGCTATTGATGAATTTAAAGGATTTTAAATTGATTTTTGAGTCTTCGGACTTTCTATTGTCACCTGCAATTTCATTTTAAAATCATTCGAAACAGTGCTTACCTCTTGCAGGTATTTGCTTGGAAGCCTTCGTTCCCTGAAGACGTAATGGTTGGCGATTTGCTCTTTCCCATTGAGAAATGGTACTTATTTCGAGAGCACAAACTTTAATAACATGCATATCATAACGTTTTTGAAGTTAGAAATTGGAACATTTATCTTCGGAAAGCGCAAAAGCACACTGTTCAATCTCCATCTTGTTTACTTTCACGTTTTGAAAGAGAATAAATTTAAAATCACAGCAGACGATATTTCTCATTCACCTCTATTGCCAGAAATTTTTGTCGAAAAATATTTATGATTTTAGAAATTCTTTATTGAAGTCGTTCTAAAATTGTGTGGTCAGTGCATAGATTTAGGAATACCTAGACTGCTCATCCAATGTCCCTAATCGTGTGCTTTTTGTTGCCAAAAACGCACCCCATTTCTGCCACTATCATGGCTGCCGTCGATGTAAAATAGAACATTCGTTGCAATACTTCAGAAAGATAAATAAGTTCGAGGGAAAATATTTCGATACGAGTACTTTTTAAAATACAGATCGTTCTAAAATGATTGAAAATACCATCATAATTTAAGTTATTGCTATTCTGCGCATGCGCATGTCACTATCATGGCTACCATTTGGAGGCATCAAGTTTTCTCTGGTTATGATCAATCTAGAGATTCCTGTATCTATGCTATGGGCTACGGAAACTCAGAGCTCAGGATGCCAAAGAAAAGGGAAAACCTGACAGTTTGATAATTAAAAGCAATATAATTAGAGTTAAACCTTATTGTGCTGTATCTCAAATTTTATGCCTGTTTAAGGCTCTTATTTCAATGTGAAGTTATACTTTATTTCATATGGTGTCATTCTCACTTGCGATATATAACATGAATTAGTGAAAGAAGGAAAAAAAAACCCCTCTCGTTATTTTACTTTTCTACAGCATCTGAGAATCCGGAAGTTTATTATTTCTCTCGTGGCGCAATTTTTTTTGTCAAAGTTTCTTAACCTAATTAAGATTTCTAATGCATTTTTAAACTCATGACTTTCTAAAGGTGAAAATTATCGGAAAAATCGTAAAAAAAAACTATGAACGATTAAGTTTTTAGAGTTTTAAAGTTGATTACGGACTATTCTATGTTCTTTGACATATCTCCACAAAATTTCAAGCCGATTGGTCGAACGGTGTGGGAGGAGTACCCGGATAAACAAACGAACTTTCACATTAATATATTAGATAACTGGGCTTGAACGTTTATCGTGAAAGCAAGGGAAGGGGATCAGAATTCGTTCTAAATTTCTTAAAATTTTCGTACTCCGCTTTTATTTATCCTGAGAGAAAAAAATGATGATATCTTAAAATTATTTTTAAATTAATAATATTTTTGATGGAGATTTTAACAGATTTCATTTGAATTTTTCTTTTTCCAAGATGCACAAGAATCGGAAACTTCTTTACAATACTAAAAGCAGTGTCTTTTTTCCCAAAAGCATCAGTTTTAGGGTAAATTGTTGCCTTATTATATAAACTAAAAAAAAAAACTTGGGGTGTCAATTCCAAATTTAAGGCTGATGGACGACCGTCATCTTGGATTCACTACATTCCATACATTGTTCAAGAATAAAATAACTTTTGAGAATGTTTTTCTCTTCTGTAATTTTATAGTGAAATTTTAAAAGTGGAAAGTAAAAGAGTTTTGGGCCCCTAAAATCTGTGACGACCCTGGGCAATTGCCCCGTTTGCCTTCCTAGTAATATGGAAATGCTGCCTTTACAAATTCAAAGTTTTAGAACGAACTATTAAATATTTTTCAGACATCCTTTCTCTTTATTCTGAAAACATTTATCTAATGTTACATGATACAGACTTTTTCTCTAACACAGGAGTAGAAATTAAAATATTTTGTCAGAGGTCCAAAGGACAAATGACTCAACGATTTATCTGGTCCGTAACATTTATCACTGGTCCTTATACACGATTTAAATAAAAAATGCAAAACAAAAGAAATCAAATGAGCAATATATATTAATTTCCCTTAAGAGCTGAATTAAAAAAGTGTAAATACCTTTAAAATATTGAATAGATCAAACTTTATGACATCAATTGGTAAAATTAGATGATATATATCGTGGAACTAAACGAGGGACGTTTGCAAGAGAAAAATGTTTATAAAAGGTTACTGGTCGGACCGATCAACATATATTGTTTTTTTTTGGTCCGTTATATATTTTTGTGGTCTTGGACCAGCGGGCAACCGTTAATTTCGAACCCTGCTCTAATGCAGTTAGGAGATTCATTTCATTACGATACAAAGTTTCTATGATGTAGTCAAAAGAATACTAATTCCATTACAAAATATATTAGAACAATAAAAGAAAATGGTTGTAAAATATTCAAGTTCGATCTAAAACTGAATTTGTAAAGGCAAAAACATTGTAGTGATCGTTAACTCGGACAGATGGAAGAAGCCCTTTAAATTTATGAAAATAGTTAATTTCCTCAATGAGGTTTCAAACGACAAAGTAAAGTTGCAGGATAAAAATATTTTTATTTAAATTTGAGTTTTGATGTTTTGCAAAAGTGCCATTTCATAGCGGTTATTTTGCATGTTTTATAACCTATCAAATCAAAATATTTAAAAATATACATATTTCCATTTATTCTAAACATGTCAATGTTTAGAATAACATGTTATTCTCAGGGTTCAATTATATTATACATATATTACAGGGTGTCCCAAAAAAGTGATAATGGGCTTTAATCATTTATCAGGGTGTCTACCGCTCCGGAAAATCCGGAAAGTCTGGAAAAAGCCGCGAAATTGGAAAATGGGTCCTGAAAGTCTGAGAAAAACCGGGAAATTGGGTAATGGGTGCGGAAAATTCACCAAAAGAATCAATTTTTTTTCGTGTTCTTTTTTTTACCCTTCCTCTTTAATTGTCAGACTGGAACCGAAAGTAACTGCAATGCATTTTTCGGACTGCGAAAGCATCAAGCGATGTGTTTGTATAAGGAGGGAAAAATGGGGGCTCATTAATCGTGATGGGAGGGTAAAAAACAAATTATCTTACTTGGTAACTTATGGGTTAGGACCGTCTTTCCAAGAACAGTTAATTCTATCATAAATTGCGACTACTTCTGTTTCTTTTAATTGATGAAAGCTTAATCCTGTATTTCAAGAAGTTGTACAAAATATGCAAATATAAATATAAGGGAGAGGGCATTATGCAATTCCCCAAAGTAAAATCCATTGGTCAGGAATTTTTTTCCCGGGACCTCCCAAAAGTCAGGAAATTGACTTTCAGAAATTTGGTAGACACCCTGTTTATTTATGAGAGACAAGTGGGCAGTGTAAATTTAAAAAATGTTCAAAATAAGATCGGAAATAAGACCCATTAAGAAAAAATTCCTCTCGTTATTTTTCAAAAAGTTACGCTTTTTAAATTTGTATACGACCCAGTTACAAAACATTCCCAGTAAGTAAAATGTGCCCCATACGCTAATGGGGTGATGTACCAAATTCGAGCTTTTTACCATACAACGTCGCAGAGGTATCTTTAAAGAAACATGATCGGAGGATTATACAATATGCATGATTTTGTATATAAACGTTCATTGCTGGAGTTTAAAAAAAAAAAAAAATTCTTTCGTAATTTCTGTATGACCCTTGAACCATTCGACGTGATTTTTTTCCTTTCGAGATCCACTGAAAAGTGGTTTTAGTCAGCGTTGTATTTATCTTCATATCTCTGTCACATTTTAAGGTACAATGCTCAAATTTTGTATGTCACTTCATTAGTGTATGGGACACATTTTACTAACTGTCAATTTTTTTTTTGCACGGGGGTCGTATACAAATTTAAAAATTGTAACTTTTTGAAATTTAATGAGAGGAATTTTTTCTTAACACTTATTTCCTACCTTATTTTGAACATTTTTTCAATTTACACTGCTCACTTATCGCTACTAGATAAAGAATTAGAGCCTGTTACCACCTTTTTGAGACACCCTGTATAAATAAATTGTTGCAGAAACTCAGATTAGTTATCGAGTTCGTAAACTTGGAAGTCCAATGTATATGGAAAATTCTAGTAATCAGTCCAGTTGACAGGAAGAAACACAAGTTTTATTAGCTCTAGAAATTCGACGAACAATCTAATATTATACACAATTCACGGAAATTAACAAGCAGTAACTTGATTTTCAACAGTCAGCTGATCCAAAGACTTCCTCGAATGCTAATATTTCACATAGAATAAAATCCTTCCACTGGCTAAGAAGAATTCTCGAGCAGATCTCATAAATGTTCCACAGAATACCAAAATACAGAATGTTTACAACTAGCTTTCAAAATAAACTTCGAAAAACAAACGAAAGAAATGTCGTCGAATTTCGCGTTAAAAATAAGTCCACAAAACCGATGGCAGTTAAGCGATATCGCCATTATTTGGCAAAAAACGCCAAACCCTATGTCATCCAATGAGGAAACGCAAAGATCGCTACATCGCGTTCTAGTTACAAATTTACATGCAACAAAATGTAAAATTTAGTTATTTGACTAGCAGATTACGAATTTTAGCATGATTGAAACTCCTGAAAAACTGATCGCCCCAAGAATTTGTAACAGTAAGGGAAAAAAAAAAAAACCCTCTGAGGGTAGGTATAGGCACTTTAAAATTATTAATAATAAACATTTAGTTTGTGTAAAATTATTTTGCTAATAAAGGAAAGATAACATTACAACAAGCACATTTGCGAAGTAACTGACTTGGTAATATTACATACACAGTCACAAGTAAAATTAGATTAGGCAACAAAATTGCTTCATATAGCTATAACAATATTCAATTCTGACTGTAGCAAAGGCAAATGGAATGGATTTCTAAGCCTGTGAATTCCATACAGAAGTATTAGGGATTATCTGAAGTTGATAAATCTGTCCTTGAAGTACACATGTATAATCCTATAAGTATAAGGAAAAGAACATAAATTAAAAATAACCAGTAATTTGTCTGAGATAGAGGAAAAGGGAAATTGCTTATTCTTTAAAGAACAATGTTCATCTTTAACACGACTGTGTTCTGAAGAGGAAGCATAATTTCTTATATTGTTTTAAATTCAGTGTTAAGCAGGGGGCGAAATCATTTAGCGTAAGTGAATCTCGTGTAATTGCTCATATTGTTCAGCTTACCTATTTAACCCTTTAAGGGCATATTAATGACAATAAACAGAAAAAAAAAATCACGGAAATCCCTTCTTTTTATTGTAAAAATTAGACATTCATTTTCTAATTGCAATAATCGATTTGTAGAAAATTTTTAACCTAAAATAGGCTGTTTATGAAACATCACCTTTGGATTTCATAAATCTAAATTCATCAGTTTTCCTGTGAATAAACTCAAAATATTGCTTACTCCTTTAGAAGTAATAGATTTTTAACATATACAAATACATTTTTCATTAATAAGTTTTAATTTAATTAATTAATTTGCGTGTTGCAAACTTCAAAACATGGAATGCCAACATTACATGACAGTGTATAAAAATATCCTTCACGACACATCCTGTTCGAGCTAATGCTACCGTTTACCCTAGGAATCTGCACACTCTCAGAAAATTAGAGTAAAAGTCAAACTTCCTGCGTTGATTTCGTTAATTAAAAATTATTTATTATAAAATATGAATTTGATTATGCATAGTTACAGTTTTTCATATTTCTGTAGCGTTGTGTGTATTTTTCAAAAACTAATTAAATAGTTGCAAAGCCAAAATAGGAAAATTCACTTAGATACGAATACTTTTTTGAGAGGGCGTACCAAAATATCATAAGCATATTGCTTAAAGCAATAATTGTTTCACACAAACACTTAATTTTTTCGTTTGATAAGTGTTTTATTAGATTAGTTATTAGAGTATATTGATTCTGATGCTTTAATAATCAAAAACATTTTGACCAATAACAGATTTCTTTGTCCAAATTTAAGTGATTAAATATTATTTAATCATTTAAAAAATGATGAAGTAGCGTACATTATAGCTATAGATACACATAAATATACGTCTATTTGTTATTTTTTTAAAATTTATTGAAAAATATTTTCGATTATATGTAAAGTGAAGACCTGTCATGAAAAAGTATCATATGACAGTGGGTTCTTAAATCGCTAGATTTCAAGTTAAGAAATTTATGCAATAAAAATAAATTAGTGAATAAAAGGAAATTGCAAGGATGACGCGAGACGAAAAATTGGTCTATTTCGTCTCGCAAAATCCCTACATAATAACGATAACATGTCTGTCCCGTCTCACATGAAAACTGTTATACTCTATCTCGTCTGTCATCCATGCCAATTCAGGGCTTAATTTGCCAGGGAGCTTACCAGAACTTACCTCTTGTGCTAGATTTTTTTAGATGATTTTTTACATATTAGACAAAATTCAGCTGAGCTGATGAACATTGTTCTCTGGAGCCCACCAGTATGTTACTTCGTCAAAACTTAATGGCTTCCATTATTCTTCCATTGATATTAGTTTTATTATACTGGTTATATTAACGGTAGGTAGCAAAAGTGTATTTAGTTCTGCAATAAATTTGATTTATTTTGTAAATAATGTTTATATATATACTTATTTATATACTTATTTATATACAGGGTGTCCCAAAAGGTGGTAACGGGCTTTAATTCTTTATCTGTTAGAGAAAAGTCGCCATGTGTGAATTTAAAAAATGTTCAAAATAAGGGCGGAAATGAGAATCCGTTAAGAAAAAATTCCCCTCGTTCATCGACAAAATGTTGCACTTTTTAAATTTGTATACGACCCCCGTACAAAAACATTCCCAATTAGTAATATGTGTCTCATGCACTTATGAGGAGATGTACCAAATTCGAGCCTTTCATCATACAACGTCGCAAAGATATCTTTAAATAAAGATGATCGGGGGGACTATGCAGGATTTTGAATGTAAACGTTTATTTGCTAAAGAGGAAAGGAATACTTACTTTCGTAATTTCTGTACGCCCCCTGAAATGCGATCAATCGACGTGATTTCTTTTTTTTCCCTTCGAGAGCCATGGAAAAGTGGTTTAAGTCAGAGTTATATTTACCTTCATATCTCTGACACTTTTTGAGGTATAATTGTCAATTTTTGTAAGTCACCTCATTAATTTTGTAAGTCACCTCACCAATTAAAGCCCGTTACCACCTTTTTGGGACACCCCGTATATACAGGGTGTCCAGTGTTAACGGTGCCCAAGGGCTATTTCCTAAACTGTTAGTCAGAGAAACATAGTTCCATTTGCAAAAATGCTTTACATTATATAATCTATTATACCAGAAAATAAAATGCATTCAGTAAATCAATTCCTATAAAAATAACGAAATTTAAATTTTTTTACGGTCCTTAAAAAGAAGCCGAAATTTCTCAAGGGCGGAGGGATATAAATTTCGGGATAGTCTTTGGGACTCTGGGGTTTAGTTAAAAAAAAAAAAATGTACCTTGGGAATGAAAAGTTTAAACACACACACACACACACACACACACACACACCCTTCTTGTTACAACCTTCTTTCATCGAAATTCTTTTATCCCTTTATTTTTCAACATCCCTGAGTTTACAGTATTTCAATGAGGAAACTTTCTTTAACTAGCTTTTGCCCTTTCGGTGCGGAGAAGCTAGCCGCGGTTGTATATTCGTGGTACCGGGAAACTTTCCACAAGAGTGGTTGCTTTGTACGGAAGCATAAGCCACGAAAACGTATTACGGTCATCCATCGAGCAATCAAACATTTTGCTATATTCTAACACAAAAATTACTGCTTGCAGAAACTGGTTGTATATTCCAGACTGTTGGTAGCTCATTCAATTTAGTAGTCAATTTTTGTGAATGCAGATTTTAGTGGCTCGGCGATAGTACTCGGAGAGCATTTCTTGCATGCCGCCATTGGACAGCGGTAGTACCAAAGCCACCTCTAGGAGGCTTTGGTAGTACCCAGTGAACATTTCGTGGCCGCCGTCATTTTGTGTCAATAGTGACGAAAGGCTTAACGAGGGTCCAAGATGGGAGTGGGGAATGATCATTATTTCCTATTGCAATCTCTCCTCCAGTCGAGGTGAAATTCTTTGATCTTATGAATTATATTTATAGAGAATTCTGTAGCAGAAAAGGTAGGTGGTGAATTAACCACCTACCTCGTCTGCTACAGAATGCTATTATACATTTTTTCTGTTTGGCTGGAAGCTAGACATCAGAATTAGGCAAAATGCTAAACATTTTTCGTCGGAAAAGGAGTAGGGAAAAGGAAGGAATAGCCGCATTTTACCAGGAATGGATGAGATTATATGTTTGAGTTCCGGGCTGCCCAAGGGGGAGGGGGGATCGCCTCCATCGTCCCCCTTTGGATCCCCCTTGAGCACAATATAACCGTGTTGCAGGGCCGCACCCAGAAAAAAAAATTTCGAAAGGGGGCCAAACGGTAAAAAGACCAAATATTTCACAAAAAGACTTCATCAATTCTATTTTGTTAACAAAATTTTAAATTCCAGGGGGGGGGACCCCCCTGGCCCAACCTCCGGATATGGCCTTGCTGTGTTAATAAGTATGTCGTAAATAAAAGTGTTTGCCTGTATTCATAATTTTTCAGCGGGCGCCTAAACAACTTTCTAAACGTTGACGTATGCTAATATATGCAGCGATAGTTTCAACAGAGGACAAGAAGGAAACAGTAGAAGAGACTACCTGAATGGTTTTATATCTAAAGCAGAGACATGGTCACTTCAGCTATCAGTTCTTTCGTGCTTATGATATTAATTTTGATGCGTCTGAATCTTTATACAGCTAGAAAATTCAAATGCAGATGATCATGTACCTGTAGGAACTTATTAATAGAGCTATCAATTTGATGTGCTTCAGAAAAGCGCATTTCCTACCAGTGTGTTTTCCATGAAACTGGGCGTATCACAATGTTTTAAGCGCACATTGGAGCATTAGTGAATGAAATAGGGAGGGGGAAAAGAAAGAAGAAAAAATCCAGTTAAGTTCCTTTCAGGCTGAAAATTCGTTGTGCTTTGATAGAAATGAAAGTATACCTAATGTGAAATATTATGCCAGGAAAGGTAAGCCATGTTTATGTTATATGCATGTGATGAGATTATATAAAACAAAAAATGCCTTTCGAAAAAAAAAAAAATTGCTAAAATTATTTTACTTTAATTTCACTACTAGACGATGTATCGTTACATATATTATTCGGATTATTGATAATAATGTTAGTAGTATAGACTTATAAGTTTATAGTCACGCACTGGAGGCTATCACTCACATTCGTGCAAGATATAAGGCCTATATCCCTCAATTATATTGATGATCAAAGTAACAACAACAATAATCGATATAAATAAAATAATAGTTTGAGATTAGATAATATCTTCCATTTTATTTCTATTGGTCTTCAAACTGGTCGTGAATACAAGATATTTTCATCAGCGAAAATAAAGAAACGGGATCATCCTTAAAACTTAACTTTCCTTGCCTTTTTACTTGTTCATTCATTTATTACTTTAAAAATCAGTTAAATCTAAAGTTTCATACAACTCCCTAGACCAGATTCAAGATAAACGCACCCCCCCCCCACACACACACACTTCTTAGAGTAAAAATTTATATTTTTGCTCTTCTATGGTTCCTATAAAATAACGATTTTTGGTCTCCTGCTTACATGCACGTCCTGCGAACATGCCTAGTTGATATGGCTCTTTATTTTTCCTTTGTAAATCGAGAATTTTATTGTGAATGGAAACATTTCATCTGTTTACCTATTTATTTATTTGTGTATATAAATATCATTTTTTAAGTTTTCAATTGTGAATCCTCTGTAAAAGGAATAAAAATCATGAAGGCAAAGTCTAAGAAACTGGAAAATGTTAATTTATAAATTTATACATAAGAAACATTAAAATGCTGATATATTATTTTAGATAGTAATCTTTGCTAACATTTTTATAATTTTTCTATAAATCAAAATTTATTAGTTTGAATAATCAATTAAAAATCTCTCAATCAGGGGAGGGATGAAAAGATCTGAAGCCTGTTGCTAAGCGGTTTTCGCCTCGGTTGTTTCGTCGATTTGTTTAATTTAGCAATTAGAATTCTAAACATCTTTAATCGTAATAAACATCTGTAAGAGTCAGTAATAAATTCGTCAGCGCCACTTCAAAACAAGACATTTATCTTTGATTATTTATTTTAAATTTCAAATCACAGGTTATGGTATGGGGAAAAATAGTAATGTATAATAAACTAAATCAGATTTGGTTTTAATCGGATTATTTTACTAAGTTATTAATATTTTATTTAAATTAAATTCATATTCGAAATTATTTTCGGAATTAAAATTGCAGAGGGAATAAAGTTCGAACAAAACTTTCTAAATTATTAATGTAAAACAAAAGTTTATCTGTTTTAGTTAATAGTCAGTGTAATGCAGCAACAATGTTCTCAGCACACCAGAACTGGAAAGATTCCGCAAACGTATTCTACTCGCAGGTGTATGGGGGAATATTACAAAGATTATAATTGTAATGATTTCAGAACAAGTACGGCTCTTGAATAAATGGGAAAGCGCAAGTGTCTTTTAAATATATTACATCACTGTGTTTCCAAACATTATAGCATGGATGCGACATTTTGTTCTAGAATTCTAAAATATAAGCGCGTCTAAAATAATTCAACTTGATGAGCATTAAATTACTGAAAATTTTTAAGAGCCATATTTTATAGGCTTGAGAGCCGGAGTCCGTTCAAGACAACTGTGGGTCCTGAGCAAAAGAAAAAAAAATGAGCCCCCACAATTACGCCCCCCACCCACCCAACCACACACACACTCACACACCGATTCGTAAAAGAATCATGATTCGTATGTGTCCGAACATTTTAAATCTTATTTTTTACCCCCCTTTTATTCTAAGAAGTTTTACACCAAGTTCTATATCCATATTTATCTAAGTTTTATTCTAAGTACTCTACATTAAGCGAATGTATATGTCAGCGTATTAAAACGTATTTATTTATTTGCCAGGAGAGGACAGCTCGCGTCACTGAATGTGTCGCTTAGAGCTACATATGTCCTTTCACGGCCCCTATTAAAACGTATTAAACGTATCAAGCGTATTAAAATGCTCTGATTTTAGAGCATTTTAATGAATTAAAAAAATGCTATTGATTAAAATTAGCTTATGCGCCGACCGGATTGTATGGTGGGTAAAGCACCATACTACGGTTTCGGGTTCAACTCCCGGCGGTCTGGGTTCTATCCCCGACTGGGCAAGGTTGTCATTTGTCCATCCCTTCATATGGGGGCGACGTTGGTCCACCTACTAGGTGCCACTATAATAAAGTGGCCAACAATTCTGGCCCGTTGTGGCCAAAGCCTTCTAAGGCAGCGGCCGGCCGCCATTGGAAAAAGAAAAATTAGTTTATGCAAGCGTACATTTGAATTATTTTCATTTCCATCCTTCACAACTCAAAAACAATATAACTCTAGAGATTTTTTTCTTTTTTATTTCATTGTAAAATTTTAAAAGTTGTAAATGTAAGATTTGGGTGGCAGTTAAAATCTATGGGGCTGGTCAATTGCCCTGTTCGTTCTGCGGGTAACAGGGCACTCTTGAAAACCGCAGTTAACTTAGTCCTGATCCTGTACGATCAAACTAAACAGAAACTCAAAACAATCAAAAATGACCAACGAAACGCTTAATAATTATCTATTCTTGTATCATCGTTATCAACTGAACCATCAAGTTTCTATTTCCCTTCTAGTGGCGCTCGAGTCGCTCGCTTTATTTATCTGATTTATCTGGGTTTTCTTCTCGTTCCGAAATTTCGCTTTGCCACAGAGGAAGGAACTGATGCGAAGTGAGGGAAGCAAGAATCAGCTGCTGGGCCAGAAAGTGTCAACAAAACATTTGTTACGCAAGAAAGCGATATAGAGAAGCACTTATTTGCATTCATACTTGTGATAAATATTGGATATTATATATTAGTGATAATTTTTTAATACATTTTTCATTTATGGAATGGTTTGATCTTGACGAAATTATTTCTTAAAGTATAACACACAGAATGTCGGCTAGACCCCAGGTATTTCATAGTATCTTTCCTGTTCTTTTAGTCATGCTTTTGTTCCTCCATAAATATTTTATCTTGAGTTGTTGGAGTTTAACTTTCAATGAATTAAGTCCGTGCCTAAAGTATTATTCATTAGAATTTTATTATGTCAATGATAATTAGTTTCTAATATTTTTGTTTCTGCTTATTTTTAAGTGTTTCAATCGCTTTTATTTTTTCTATTATTTTTCCTTTTGAATTAAACAATAAAAGTTTAAACTTTCTTAAAATAGACCGCCCCCCCCCGCCCCCGCCTTGCTACGCCACTGCTTGTTACAGTCTTTATGTCGGGGTTCTAAAATCTGAAATAAGTTCAAGAATTTGCCAGTCATATAATATTGTGTACTGACATTATCAAAAATTTATCCTGAATGTTCTATAAGTGAAGTGTTCCTGAAAAACCTTACTTTAACCCTGTAAAGTTCTTACATAGCTCCTGATTTTTTATTAGTCGAATTGAATGTGGAAGCAAAATTTGATATTAATGTAATGCAATGCAGTGTTTATGCTACAAAGGGGAAAAAAAGAAAGTATAATTTTGATTACTATTGTGCTATAGTGATTCAGATTAGAGTAGGGTACGTATATAATATTTTAATAGTGTATTTATCTTATTTTTGCAGTAACCTGGGAATTCTTAAAAAATCATCCGCAACGCTCAAAGAATTTCATTAAAAAAATGACTATAAACCAGGCCTGGACTGGCTCCTTTAGGGGCCCTCAGCTAGAGATTGAAAAGGGGCCTCTTACTGATCAATTTAGAGGGAAATGAATATAGAATATGTGATATTTGGAATTTAGACTTACATGCTTAAAATCACATTTAATTGTTTTATAATTTTTGGGTCCCCTACTCTTCAGGGGGCTTGAGGGCTGGGGTCACGTGGATAAGATGCTGAGCATAGTAGATGGCTGAAGTGTGAAGGTCCTGCATCCTGGCCTATCTTGTGGCTATTGATCCAATGGTCTGGAGTTTTGATCAGTTTTCTCTAAATATAATGTGAATGAATATGCATTAAACCCTTTAATAAGTCCTCGACCAAGGTATTCCCCCCATAGAAAGTGCCCCTTGTGTACGCTTGACATAACACAAAACACTAATACACATACTGAAGGCTCCCATATATCAGAAGTCATGTTAGGGCCGATTGAGCTTTTCAAGTAAAGAATTTCTTGAAAGCCACAGTGATCAAATGTTGAGAAGAATGAGCTTAGAAACAAGAAGAAATTCTTTACTTGAGTTTTACTAGCATATGTTTAACTCATTAAAATGCATTTGCAAATGGCAATTGGCAGTTATTGTATTTTCTTGTTCAGTTTTCCATTGCCCTTCATATTTATCTCAGTAAAAGGAATTTACAAAATTTTCTAGCTAAAAAATTAACATAAGAACATAAAAGATTTTTGGGTACTCAAGTTTCACACCGCCGTTTGCATGAAATGGACCGTAATCATTTTGACAGTCTAAACACATTTAGCATGATTAAAAATGATAATGTTTTATGTAAATAAATGTATAACATTGTGACATGGAAGTATCAATGCTAGTAACTGAGACGTGTTTAATTATTTAACATTAATGATGCTTAATCACATAGATTGGGGGGGGGGAAATATTGATAAAAGTGGTCGATGGTAAAATATGTAAGTAGTAATTGAATCGGGGAATAACAAGCAAAACTGGTGCCTGGGTCACGATACCTCTTTGGCACCCGTCCTCCTATATTTGTCAAATTTTCTTTGTCTTGGGGGTAATTTGACGCCCCTCTGTGCCCGGGCATGAAAGACCCCCATGCACCTCTCTCTACACCACTGAATTGAATACCAACTTTTGCGAACCTGCAGCAGTCATGTTTATTTCAAAAGTAATGCCCCAGTTTTAGTCTTTGTTTAATTTATCTGCTTGTAATGATCATTGTTTTGCAACGAATAAGCCTTTTATTTGAAGTAAATGTCAACTTTTATTTCAGTGCCAAGATAAGGAATTGAATCCTAAAAGAAGTCATACATCTTTAAGAGATACATTGTATATATCAAGCACAGAAAAGACATTTGCTAAAGATGAGCTTCTGCCTAGCTTGCCTGTTCCATCTTTGGATCAAACTATTGAAAAATACTTAGATTCAGGTAAAATTATATGTGGTATCACTTAAAAAAAAAAAAAAAAATCACTACTTTCTTATATTGATTATAGATACAAACCAGTCGCTGGCAGTGAGCTACCTGCTTAAAACTATTTTAATTATTAAGAAAATGATGAACTAAACCAAGAAACATGATTTGGGAGAAAAACAAACAACAACAACAAAATAAATAAATAGAACAGAGGGGGAACCCCATTATCATTTATTGTATAATTGTCTGTCTTTAATTATGGCACTGCAATTATGCTCATTCTGTACTTCAGAAATTGAAATGTGATGCATTACTTTAATTCAATTAATTTAATGCTTTTTTATGGATTTCTCTATGAGGTTATTGAAGTTTGCATGGGCTTCTTAAACTTGTGGGCTCCCTGAGATTGCTGCAAATAGAGGGTGAGCAAAGACAAAGAGCACATGCTTCAGGCACCATGATGAGGAAAATGCCAAAATCATTTAAGGTTCCAAAAAAGGGTGTGCCAGAAGTTAAGTTTGCCCCAGGTGGTGTAAATCTAGTTGTCAGCACTACCCAGAGAATCATAACTATTAAGAGTGTCTTGCTGAGTTTTCTAGATCTTTTTTTAATAACATTAGAAAATAACGAAAACACTTGTAAGCTTATCACAAGAACATAAAAGTATGTGTAAGCTGTTAAAAAGTGGGTGCCTGGGACCCAGGGATTTGAAAAAGAAATCAAAAATCTTCTATTAAAAAAAAAAAAAAAAATGGGCGTGCTCTATATTGTACACTTGTCTGATCCCTAGTTATTTTGCAAAATTTTTAGACAGAGCCTATTTTGTCAAATTTTTATCTAACTATTTCACACCATTTTAAATTGTTTTCCTGTGCTTGTAATTTTCATTTTTTAAGACTAAAAAATCAAGTGAAGACCTTTAGATGAAAATAAAAATGGAATGAAATTTTAAGTTAAACATAGCAGCTTTTTCTTTTAAAGCGCAGTTTAGTTTTGACAGGTTTGTTATTAAAGGGATTCGAGTAATTTCAATTTTTCAACTTATCCCTTTTCCTGCAGGATTGATGGAGTAATGGTTAAATTTCCAACATCAATTTAATGAAATGTCGATAACTTTTCTGTGAAGTATCTGTCACATTGGTGAAAAATATGTGTAACACTTTGTCAGCTTTTATCGTTTTGTGTAAATCTTATTATCATCTGTTGAATAGACAGGAAAATTGACTGTGCTTCTGAGTTTTTTGCATGAACAGCATGAAGCTACAATTACGTGGCTAGAATGTCTAGCCACTGCATGTGAAAGCCTTAAATCATACTGCATTAGTGTTTTTTCATATGCTCACTGAAAAGTAGTCCTTTCCATGCATTTCTTAATGTTGGGTTTTACATTCATTATACTTTTTACTATAGCTATTCTATTAATTAATTTACTTTTTTCACAACAGTTCTTAACCTGGTGAATAATCTAGTCCTCTTTTTTTTTTGACAGTACTTTCTACTAACTGTTTAAGTTATAGTCTACCAAAAGTTTAAGAAAATCAGAATTGTAAAATGGAACAAATGCGTTGGTTCTGTTGTTGTTTATTGATTTCAACAATTTGTAATGAGCAGATGCATCCTATACCTATTGGTGCCATGAGTTTTGATACAATTATAAATTAGTTAAAATATAAAACTTTATTAGCAAATTCAAAACTAAATCTTCTTAATGTTTTATTTTGCCTTTAAATTTAACATATTGCATCTCTTATTCAAAATGAACGCCTTTTGGCTTCACACAGGCTTTAAATCTCTATATTCAATTATCTATCGAGGCACACGCTACTTCCATGGGAACTTCCGTCACTGGTGTCCTTGATGTAAGTTTTAGACTTTTCAATCTGGGAAGCTGTTTTTGGAATGTTTTTGCTTCCAACACTCTTCACAATTTATAGCTTAGTGGATTTAAATTTGGACAGCACATTTCTCTTTCAAGCAGCGCCAGGTCATCTTTGCCTTAAGATCTGGAGCAGATCACATAACCTTCTACATGCTGGTCTTCATTTCTTTTGTGAAAACTTTTGCCGCACTTTGCCTATTTGCACTTGTGCAATGTCATTTACAGCCTTGTCGTCAGTTAAAATTTCAATTACCTCTCTCTTTCATGACCATAATGTCTATTTTTGTAATTAAAGACTGGCTATTACAAAAATAGACATTATGATTAAAAGAGAGGCAGTTAAAATTTTAATTGATGAAAAAGCTGTAAATACACCACACATGCATGAATAGATGAAAGATGGCAAAATTTTTTATCAAAGAAATGAAGAACAGGCAGTACCAATACGAAGGCAGCTAAGTGATATGTGTGCCGAAAGTGCTCAAGAATATGGTACAAAAGGTGTTTTTATATTTAACTATAAACACGTACATTTATAATTTGTTTTTCTGTATTTAAATATTATCAATCTTTATTAGAGATTTAAAAAAAATACTTTTTGTTATGACAGTGAAGGATTGAAATTTTTACATTGATTGATAATTAATTATATGTGTAATTTTGTAAAAGTTAATTTTATTATCTGTCTGATATGTAGCATTCTAAGTTTTGATAAATGAGCTGCTGTTTGAGTATTTGTTTTGAGATTTTGTTCTGTTCAAATTTATTATTTCCTTATTTTAGTTAAAGCTATTGTAACAGAAGAAGAATATTTGAACACCAAGAACATTGCCAAAGAGTTTGTCAATGGCATTGGAAGAAAACTTCATGAAAAGCTTGTTGAGAGATCCAAAGAACACCGGAATTGGGTAATTTTTCTGAACTGAATTACATTAATAGATTTTTGGGCATTATAAGTTTGAAATAAATAGTTTTTACCCCAAAATTTCTGTAATTGCATTGTTGTTGAAAAATTATTTTTTAAATAGCATTAACCACTCCAGAAAGGAAGATTAGAGGCATTCTCTCTTCTACGGGAGTATTTCCAGCCAACCAGAACCTGATATTGGAATGTGGAATCCAAAAAACATTTATTATTTTGATGTCTGAGTTTTAAATTGCATTAAGATTCTAATGCAGTCTTAAAGTTATTACACAAAAGTGATGTTTATTCCACTTGTTGATTTCAAAGTATGTACTTGGAATAACTCCCCAAGTCTCTAGATATCATGCAACAATTTTGAGGTGTAATTAATTTTGCTGGTATAAAATTATTTATATTTAAACAAACATATCTAATCTCTTAATGGTTTTTAAAAAAAGTTTTTTCACTATCTTATTTTACAGTTGTAAAGTTCATGCTTTTGGAAAAATCTTTTGCTGTTGCCTATGATGTAAAAAAAAAAAAAAAATTACTAGCTAAACTAATGATAATTCATCCATTGATAAGAGATTTTATATAGATTTTTTAGAAAAAAGAAATTTGATTTTGTTCTACATAATTATTCTCAAATGTAAATTATCATAAATTGTATGGTATATTTTTCAAAATATTAATTTATGTTTCAAATATTAATAGCTAGCACTATCCTTCTTTTTATATATTAATACTATCATTTGATAGTTTGTGTATTAAATATTTTATGTATATTATAGTATTATAATTAGATGAAATTGAGAGTCACACAACTTGATTTAATATGTTAATGATAACTTCTCTCATTAATGATTTATATATATTTTTCAAAATCTCTCTTTATTAAT
This sequence comes from Cheiracanthium punctorium, assembly GCA_038373885.1. Classification (NCBI taxonomy): domain Eukaryota; kingdom Metazoa; phylum Arthropoda; class Arachnida; order Araneae; family Cheiracanthiidae; genus Cheiracanthium; species Cheiracanthium punctorium. Next base: position 2,142,210 of record JAWZYV010015215.1, read on the forward strand.
GTAATTCACTTTCTCTTACGTCATTTGTATCCAGTTTTATTTTTCTGTAAATGGTATTTAGGTTCCATCTTAAGTCAATTCTAACTCTGTCTCCAGCACCAGTTATTACTAATTAAATTAATAATGATTGGTGCATTACTGTTAATTTTTTGGAAGGGCATTTCCAAACATTTTGACAAGAATTTCAAGTTCAGTGTAATACATTGCTTCTTATGCAATTAGTATAGGAATATTTTGTTCTTTTTCTCAGTGGTACATATCTTTATCCACACTTGTAGAAAGTGTTATCTTAGCTTTACATGTGTCAAGTTTGAAAGAAAACAGATCCTGAATATATATGAAATCAGCATCCACTTTTTACTACATTTTAGAATGTTTTTATTTTTTTAATATGCTTTTCAGTTTTTTTTTTCAACTGATTTTGTTCCTTTTTTGTGTAGCTTGAGAAATGGTGGGAAGAACTTGCTTATTTGTCACAGCGAACTCCTCTTTTGCCTCTGTGTAGCATGGCAGGTTTCACAAACATGACTGATGTTTGGCCTCCATTGCTTGACTCTCAGATTCCTAGATCAGCCCTTTATATTTATTTTCAAATGCAATTTTGGAAACTTTTGCGAGAGTAAGTATTTATAGTATGTCTTTTGCTTTTTGTATGTTAATTTAACCCTTTGAGGCTTAACTGCCTGTGCGTGCACAGCTAGCTGCGTCAAAAAAGGGTCTCTAGATCTGTGGCATGCGATGAACGTGTCGATCGTCTGCCATCTTGCTGGTAGTTAAGTCGAGTGATGGCAACGGATGCCCTTTTTTTCAGCATTGGGCAATCTATCCAGCTGTTCTTGCATTCTTCCATTTTTCAGCAGATGTCAGTGCTGTTAAAAATAATCGTGACAATTTTTTTTATGGGAAAGGACGTGCTAAAAAGTAAAGGATTCTCCTGGAGCTAGGTCACCCGCAACTATTTTTATAGAAATCAAATCTATTCTTCAGTGACTGGCAACAGTCAAAATGTCAGAGTTTGGTGTGCTCAGAGCGGGAAAACTGCACGTTAAAGGGTTAAGGTGCTTTGTTTTGTATTAAACTAATGTTTATGTACTGGCATGATTTTAACCAACTTGTTATGCATTCAAAAGTTAGCACTAACTGTTTAAATGATGGTTTGCTTTCTAAACACTAAAGAAAAATGAAACCTAAAAGAAATTTTAAGATAGTCAAAGCAATACATAGATATCTGTGCCTATAATTCAAGATGGCAGATAACCGGACACGTCAGAAATTTACCAATAAATTTGATACCTACTGATTTCAATATGATTGATTTGTCTATGTGGAATTGCAATACATTTATGTACAAGTACACCATATTTAATCGAAATATGGTGTACTTTCACAATCTTCTTCGGTCTCAATCTTCTTCAGTCTTCTTCGAAATATGGTGTACTTTTCACAATCATATTTCATCGAAATATGATTGTGAATGTTTTAGTCTTGCTGATCTGAAATGGAATAACCCTAGTTTATTATTATTTAATATTTAGGAAGAATAACTGAGGTAATTAATCTAAGATAAAGGACTGCACATATGAAATTCATTTTCTTTAAAGTGTAAAGCAGAAAAAGAAGCAAACCTAGAACCTTTAATAACTTATAGACAGAAGAATGTTTATTGTAGCATTCAGTAAAAAAAAGCCCTTTCTGATTTTTATTAAATTCAGAACAAAAACTGTTAAACTTAATGTATAACTCATCATTATTATAAAAATTCAGCATTTTAGGGAACTGAGAAAGATAAATGTTAGTTTGATTCTGCTTTTTTAAGCAGTTGTTTTTTTACTATTTACTTTTCAGATATTCTTCATTTGTCAAAGTCATCTGTTTTTCAGTAATCATTGTGTTGATTTAGTTTTTAATCATTATTTTATTTTGTAGAGAGCGTTTGAAGCCTCACAGTTCCCAGGATGTTCCATGGTCTATGAACCAGTTTCGAAGGTATTATAATACAGTCAGAATTCCTGGAGAAGTGATGGATAGACTTGAATGTCATTTCCACACAGGTAACTAAAATCATAATTTGTAAATTTAAAAACTTATGATTAAAAAAAAAATGAAGTAAGAATTTTATGTTTATACATAAATGTAATATTTTTATGGCATTAAATTAGCAAAGCTTAAATAAAAAAAATTGTTTCTGTTTAAGAGATTAATGAACATCAGTACAAGTTTTAAAACACCGCAACTCTCATGTAAGAAAAAGGGCTCTTAATCCATTCATAATTAAAAATTCAGTTTATAAAAATAGCTGGATGGTGCAACATTAATGTGTACAAATGTGATACACAAAAATGTGTTCTTATTCTCATTGAATTACCTTTATAGAAATAGTCATATAAGCTCCAATTTAATCAATTAAAATGATTATTTCTTATTTTCAGTAAACTGCATTTCTTTATTTTGGGCTCTGATTAACATATGTTTGATTATGACTCGTGCAATTGCAACTCTGAAGAAATTAATTCTGATACCAATTCCGTCGGTTTGTAGTATTTTGACCATACCTCATTGTAATCCCCTCTGTATGTCTACTATTTTAACAAATAAGAATATTGCTATTATTTTTAAAACCAATTAGAGTAATGTGTTAAAGAAGATGTGGTGAAGAATCCACTTTTCCAAAACTTGTATGAGATTTTTGAAGTACATATTGATGCTAGAGTTTAGACAATGTTATATTAAATTTATTTCTTATATGTAAAGAGTGTTGCAAGCTATTCTAACATCCAAGTTGTCTTCTTCGAAGAAGTTTTATTTTCAAGATTCAAATCATGTTTTTAATCTTGAAAATGGAGAAAAAAAAAATAAAATGGATTTTATTAAGATAGTAATAATTTAGAGCAATGTCTTTTTAGTTTATACATTTGATAAGAGTATTTCTTTAAACACATTTGCATTTTCTCTGGTGAATATTTCATTCAATCTCTTTTTTTTAAAGCCTATTTTTCTAATTATTGTGTCCGCATTTAATTCTGTTTGCTAATACTTATTTCTTTAAAATTTCAGAATCTGAAGAACCTACATCACCCACTCATTTAATTGTCATGCACAAGGGTCACATATTTTCTTTTGATGCTATTGACGAGTATGGAGATATCTTATCCCCTCCCGAAATAGAACTTCAGCTGCAGCGAATAAAAAACTGGTGCTCTGAAAATGGCCCAGGCTCTTCTGTTGGCTCCTTAACAGTTGATGACAGGACTACTTGGGCAAAGGTGTAATGTACTGTAAAAATCATTCACAGAGTATATTCCCCTAAACTAATGCGGTATAAAATTGAAATTTTATTTCAGAAAAAAAAAAAAAATGCTGGAAGCAGGGGTATTCCCAGCTAATCAGAATTTAAGATTTTCCGTTATTATTTTGCCCATGTTGTAGTTTTAATGTAAAGGCTTTTTGATCTAATTTGGTTTCTAATGCACTTTTAAACTTGTAACTCAAAAATGATATTAATATCATTTGCAATATCTAACTGGAATTATTGAAAGGGAGAAGAGAGAGAGAAAAAAAGTCCAATTTTTTACTCTATGAGACATTAGGAAAGCATTCTGAAGGTGAAAATTGTGAATAATCAGGGAAGGGATAGATTTTCGGAATTTTGAAGACATCTATGACCTTTTCTATATTGTTTTGCATATCTGCAAAATTTCACAATTTTTAAACCAAAATGTTTTCACAGAAAGGTTTGCTACTTGTAATCAGTTAAATTTATTTGTCACTTTTAATTCACCTTGCAGTCATGACCTCTAGATTGATACCTTTGCTCTAGACTGTAATGATTTTGAGAAACATGCTCACTGTTTATACTGACTTTGCACCCATTAAATTTATTCTGAATTTGCATTTATTTGTGTGTAAACAGCAGTTACTTGTATTTAAGTGCTGATTTTTTGTCCTTTCAATATTGCTTGATTACTGAGTGAATTGTTTTCTTTTAGAACCGGGAGTGGCTTCTACAGATCCACCCTGAAAATGAACTGCACATGGAAACTATTGATACTGCATTGTTTGTTTTTATATTGGATGATGCAGCACCTGTAAATTTAACTGAGGTAAAATCTAATAGATTTTTAAAAATTTTATTAGAGGGCGACTGCTCTTCAAAATTTCAAGTAGTTAAAAATTATATTAAGTAGTAGTACCAATTTTTATGATGCATCAAAATTAAAAAAAAATTCCTACATTACTGCATCTTAAAATAATATTTACTATTAGTTGAAAAATATTTTTACCACTTTCATATGTGTACTTAAAAACATATTATGTTTATCTGTGTACTCATGTTACAATGAATTCCCCCCACCCTTCACAACAACTTGTGTAATTGGCTCATATTCAGTATTTATTAAAGTAGCTTCTTTTCAAGTGTCAATTATTAAATAATAATTAAATTAGTTTTCTTTTGTACAATTATCAATTTTTTGTTAACTTTTTAAAATCGCTGAACATTTTCATAATGTAGTGACATTACTAGCTTGCATGCTTTTAATTAAACCTTGTAAATTTTTTTAGTTTTATTCTGTTTATTTTTCTCTGTATTTCTCTGTAGTTCTCTGTATTTCTGTTAAGTTTTCTTTCATTGATCCAACTAATCTTATGTTGAGATCTTCTGTTTACCACTTTAGTCTCACAGGCAGATTGATACCTACTCCCAATTGCTTTTCCTTGTGATTTTTGCCTTGTTAGTTATTATTAAATATATTAGATTAGGGAAAGTTAACATGGCAAGTTAATATAAACTCTATTCAAAATCTAGCATACTTTTATTATTGTATACCTTTGAATTTCTCTGGAGATTTTACTTTACTTTTTTCTATAATGTATGCTTATTTCTGGTAATTTGAAATCTAAAGCTGTAATAATAACATATTATTAATAGTTATCGACCAATTTTCTAAAATTTTACAAAGTGCTTCACTGTTGTTTTATTTCTTATTTATGTAGTGTTTGCGCAACACTTTATGCGGTGATTCTGCTAATCGCTGGGCTGATAAATCCCTTACATGTATTACAAATGCAAATGGAACAGTTGGAGTTATTTCAGATGTAAGTTGCTTTATTAAAATTAATAAAGAATTAATTGGCAGTTGAGATGCTTAACATGCATTTAACATTATACTTTAGACACATATGAATCATGCAGAATGACAGCATCATCTGTTTTCAATGCTAAAACACCATTTTCGTTTTTCTTTCAGTATTTACAAGAAAAAAAAAAAAAGAGAGTGTATTTTGTAAGAACGAATCACAGTTCAGAACCTCTAGGCAAATAACATTAGAACTGTTGAATTGTTTCTAAAAACATAATAAAACCAATAGCCTATGATATACAAATAAACAATGTTAAACATATTTTGTGTAAAATTTAAATTTAATTCATCTTGATATTTATTTGTAAAACAACAAAACAAAACATAGATATGAATGTTGGGACTTGAAACTTTGTCTTATAAAATACATTTATATTTTTTAATTTGTAGCATTCTCCTTTTGATGGGTTAGTTGCTGTTGTGGCAGGTCATTTTGTATATCTCTCCATAAGTGAAATTGGTGGCTCATGGAAGGTATGTTTATGTTTTAAAAATACTAATTAAATCTTAAAATGCTTTAAAATAATTATTATAAGAATGCTCTGCTTGTTGCAGCTTCACTCTGTGATGATCTACTGCATTACAGTTAATAATTTGAGAAATAAATTGCAATTAAGTTAGTACTGATTGATTCATTATTGTGCAGTTGAAAATATTTTGTGCCAGAATATTCTCACTAAAATAATACTGCTAAAACATATGATGCTGATTAGTCCAGTGGAATAATTACTACATGCGAATGTTCAATTCAAATTCAGTTCCTGGGAGAATGGACTTGTGACAAAGGGATATTTTTCCTTCTGGCTTCATGACAGCCTCATTGTATGCACATTGAGTGTTCTAGCCACCCACTTCAAATCATATGATTCACCCTCTTTTTTATACATAATTATAATTCCTTGTCCCATTTATAATGAATTAGAAATGAAAATACAGTGAAAAATGTTTAACACGAAACCGAAGGGACAAAAATATTTTTTCGTGTTAAAAGAATTTCATGCTAAAAGATTCGTAAAAAAAAAAAAGAGCAAAACTTACCATATTTTCGATGTTCTTATATTTTATATCGATTTCCTGTTAAACAACAAGTAGGTTGTTTAACAGGAGCATTCATTGGGACAACATTCATTGGGATGAAAAGCAATTACAAAAAAATATTATTTTGGGGAGAAAAAATCAGTTATCTTTTTTTGAAATGTATTTTTCAGAGCCATATTGTCCATAAATTTTCAAGATTGTCCATAGTTTTATTAATTTCTCCATTAGAATGCACATCTAAATAACTGAGTAGATTGTTTATTACATTTTGCATTTCTGAGTTGAGGGGACGTGAATTGCATCGTTGAATCCGCTGTCAGATTCTTCGTCGGAATCAACAGAATCTTTTGGATTTTGAACAATATCCTTTGATACACATACGAATTTTATTCATTAGGGGGAGGGGGAAAGACCTGATGGATGATGCTATTAATACTTCTAGGATGACAAAAGGTAGAAAAACCATTTCCCAGAATTTAAATAAAATTTATTTTCCACAAAAAACGTTCTAGTGATTTGTTGCAAACATGCCACTGAAGATTAAAGATGAACTTATTTTCATGTTAAACAATTTTTGTTTCGTGTTAAAAGAACAAAAATGCATTAAATTGCATATTTTGCATTCCGGACCATTGTCTCATTTCGTGTTAACCAATTTTTCATGTTAAGCATTTTCGTGTTAACTGTATTTCACTGTATGCTGTTTGTTGTAATTAACCAGGCATAAAATTTTAGCTTTACAAGTTGGAAATTATTAAAGTTTAAGAGCATTGCATGTTATTTGATCAAGATATCTAGAGTTAATTTTAAGTAAATTTGCAAATATTTTTGTTTTAACAAAATTTGATTGGAATGAATTGTTTGTTTCCTGAAGTAATATTTCACTCAGTATGGATTCCTTTATAGTAGTACTTAGTAACCAGTAATAGTATAGTAGGAATAACCAATTACAGTGAAACCTGTGTATTATGGTACTGTCTATAATGATAAACCTTATAATGATAATTTCTTTGGTCTCAAAAAATTCCTATTTTACTTAATGTATTTTGAACCTGTCTATAATGATATTCACTTTGTAGAAGCACCTGTCTATAACGATAATTTTTAACTCTCACAAAAAGTTTTATAAGCATGTATAACTCAATCTTTTATTTTGGAAAACACCAACAATGGTCCAGAATATATGGTAATAAAAGATTGCAGAATAAGAGTGGAAAAAGTTTGCCTTTTCAGTCATAAAGTTTCTTTTTCCTTTTAAATTTTGATGTGTCTGCTAAAGCCTTTAATCTGTGGTGTGGCATAAAACATTGGGGTTTGTAGAAAAGTTACTTTTTTTTGTAATGCTATAAAGAAATAAACTGATGCATATTTTGATGTATATTGTTAGTAAAATTGTATTTAAAATTTTCACACCTTATTGAATTAAATTCAAAATCAAAAGAAGGTAATTAATATGTTGCATATATGAGTTGCGCTTCACTTCTATACAATCGATTCATTACCCGAACTTCTTAAAAGTAATTTTGAAAGTTGCACACGTGTTATTTCTGCTCTGGAAATATATTCTATCTTTATTTTCTTAAGTTCAAAACACCTTTAATGCTTAATTAAAGTGCAAACGCTCAACCTGTCTACAATGCTAAACTGTCTCTAACCAATATTTTATTTAGGTCCCTACAATATTGTTATACGAAAGTTTCTCTGTAACATTTTTAAGTAAGGTGTTCTTGGACTTCATTAACTGTTGCACACTATAGTAAAAATTCTTAAGTAATATTAGAATATGACTGAAATTAATCAAAACTGTTTAGATTTATTGTATGTCATGTAATTGTTAAAGGAACTCAAGTTTTTTATTTATTTATTCATTTTTATTGTTACTTAAAAAAAAGTTCACATAGATTCTTCTGAAATCCTGTTTATCTTATTCATGTCTGTTTTGTTCATACTTTAATGCAATTTTCATATTTTTTTCAGGGACCTCAAACAGTTGAAAGAGATTTATTACCTCCTAGGCGACTAGAGTTTCATTTAGATGATCATATTAAACGTGCCATTGAAGAATCCAAAAAAGTCTATCAAATAATGGTACACTTAATTCTTTCTTGGTATTACATGTTTGCATTATAAAAGAAATAACATTGGTGGTAGACTTTTTGAAGATTCATTTTTGCATTTTTATACAAAAACATGCATACTAAGCAATAGTTTAGTCAGCTCTTTGAAATCCCACATCTGTAATTTAAAGTTTTTAATCTATCAAATATTTTGAAATTAAACAATCTTGAAAGATTTTCTATTCACTGTTTATTATTGATGAGTGAAAATTTAATGTAAGTCTAAGACGCTTAATCTTCATTTTTACATGACTGAATATTTGTAAAATCAATTGTTTAGAGGGATCAAATATATATAAATTCTACAGTTTACAAATGATTGCAAAAATTTGTTTATAAAACTTTTCTATAAATTAAATTTTCTAGCAATGTAATCTTGAATTTGTAATGTTTCATGTCAGTTAGTTAACTACTGAATGAATTAATTTTTTTTCCCTCTAACAAATTAAATTTTGTTGAAAGATTAAATTGAGTAATAAATTTAGCTTCTATCTCGATTTGTTAAAAATTTTATTTGAATAAATTATAATTAGGAGTTTCATCTCTTTTGTTTTTATCATAGTTTGTAACAACATTAGAACAACATTACAACAGCTGTGGCCGGTAGGAAACTGGAATGCTAAAATTATTATTGTATTTTTGTTTAAGCATTTACTCATTTCATGTGTCTGTTGAAAGTTTTATTTACTTTCTATGCCATATAAATGTGAAGAACTATTGCTTATCTGAAAGCTTATCCTTTAAGAATTGACATTCTGAAAATCATTTCAAAGTTTTAGGAAATCTCAAGGAATTTTATTTCTAAAAATTAGCTGCAAACTTGAACTGTTATTAAGTGTCAAATGTATTATTGCTGCATTGTATGTATTTGCTCATTTGTTTGTAGATAATATTTGAATTTTATTTATTTGTTTATTTTTAAAAGATTGATGATGCTGATGTTTTCTGCGATTCTTTCACCCAATATGGAAAATCATTCCTGAAATCCTACAATATTCACCCTGAAACATATGCTCAATTTGCTCTACAGCTGGCCTACTATACCATGCATGGAAAGTAAGTGGAAACATTGATGTAATGACGGATAAATAAAATGTTATGAATGATTAGATTCTTTAAATTTAACTACTATACTAATTTTTTGTTGTTTTCTATTTTACTTATAAAGGCTTGTACAGTAAAAAATTTCCCTATATTTATCTGCAGAAATCTACCTATACAGTTGGAGACTGAGGGCACGGATACTGTACTGCTGTCCCCCCTGCACAAAAATTTACTGTAGAATATAATTTAAATTAAAATTAATTTACTTAGTTCAAATCACTCTTGCATGAACATTTATTTTACATTAAAATTTCGAATGCCATTGCTGAAGAATTCCTTAGGTTAAATACATAATAAAATATTTCAAATGTATTATATTCTTTTCTCCCTTGAAAATACTCGAGAATAAAAAATGAAATAGGAGATCACTGTTTCAGACAAAAAAAGTGTTTTTTCTTCTCCTCTTTCTTAACTTACAAATTTGCAAAAGAAAATTGACAAAAATTTCTCTTAAATTTTTTTGACAAACTTATTATTAGTCATTTTATTGTGTTCTATTAAACTTATATATTTTCACATAAACTGCAGCTATCTTTATAAAAAAGGAAATAAAAATTAAAGTTATGCAAAATTTTCAGTAATTCTCATGGATTTAATTCAATAATCAGACATTTTACTTGGATTATCAAGTAGAAATCAGTACTTTATAGTGTTTGAAACATAATTTTAGTAGATATTTTGATAGTTAGTGGAGAGTTTTGGGGGTCCGGGGCATGTGCCTCAAATTTCCTGGTGTAAATCAGTTCCTGTTTACTTGTAGTCAAGTGTGAATAGTTCTAAAAATCATGTGACACTTTAAATGTAACCTGCTCAACTTGAGCTAAGTATGTTTTTGAAATGCTTTAAAGAAATATATATTCAGTGCCTAATCAAGAGGACTTTAAATGAACCACATAGCGACAATTGCAGAAAATTTAAAGATTTTAAAATGTGGGTATATTAGAGGTCTTCATCCTTCTTTACCATTTATCACCTCTTCCATTATAAAAAGGAAAAATTTGTTAATTCCATCAGATCGAGAGATTTTTTATTTATCCCAAAAGAATCCCTTGAATTAAGAAGGATCATCTGATCTGTTAACACTCTGTCTCAAAAATCTGGTTTTTGTATAGTTTGTAAATTTATATCTCAAATGCGCCTAACTCTTGAATTAAAAAATACTATATAAAAGTGAAATAAATAATTCAAGTTTTTTTCATTCATTTCAAGATTGAAATCTGCTTCATATCCTTAATTTCTTCTTGATAGTAAGTCCCAGAAGTTAAAATGTAAATATCTTATTCATTGAATATTCATAAGCTAATCTGTGAGTTAATTATTTAGGCATATTTTCAAACTAAAAAAGTTGTAAACGAAAAAAGTTGTAATTTTAAATTGCAGAGACCTTTTATTTTCATTTGAAATAAATGTCATTTTTTAAATTTTGGCATGCTAAAATGTTTCATTTCATATTTTTTTAAAATTTCAAGTTGCTTTGTTTTCCTTAGACCTGCTCCAGCTTATGTAACTGCAGCTACTCGTCAGTTTTACCATGGGAGAACTGAAACAATGAGGTCTTGTTTTCCAGAAGTTTTAGATTGGGTTCATTCTATGATAGAAGACCAAATATCTGTAAGTTTTTTTTTTTTCTCCAGTAAAATGCTGTTACACAAGCCCAATTTTGTTTGGGGGATTTATTTTTTAGGCATGAAGGCCTTATAAAGCAAAACCTATTTATGTAGTATTAAACTACCATGTCTTTAAAAAGTTAAAGGCTATCATAATTGCAAAGGCTGTTTCTTATGACTGTTCCCTTTTAGAAGTATTAATTCTCAATTTAGAATGGAACTGTATTGCCTGATGGCTTTCTACTCACTATTTTTTAAACATATCCACATAACATTTATTAGTTTATAAATTTTATACCTTATTGTTAATTTTAAAAGCTCTGAACTTTTTTGCTATGTCAATTTCTGTCTCTCTCTCTTTTTTTAATGTTCATACATTGATTTTTTACCCACTTACACTACAGCATTTTAATTTTGTACAGTGTTCATTAAAATTAATAATGCAATTGAATCTAATAAAATTATATTAAAATTTAGGCCCTATATAATATCCCCACAAGCTGCTATTTTAAATGAGGTGGGTAAGTTTTGATAGGAGATTCTGATGACTAGTTTACTGTGCCAATGTATTTGCTTACTGCAGTATGACAGTAGTAAGATGTCCATTGTTGCTGAGTTCACATGATTTAGATTGACCAATCATCAGAGGCTTTCTACTTCAATCAAAATGGCTCCTGTGTGAGCAATTTTATTCAGCTTCACTGCTTTGTTGCTGTCTCTGTCAATTCATGTCTCAATTTTTTAAATGTTCTGGAGCTCCATATTTTATTCTTGCAATAGAAAATCTAATTTTTCTAGATTTTTGTATACTCAAAGTTATAAACTAAATACTATATATTTCAAAGTTAAAAATCCCAAAACAAAGATCAATAGATGGGTGCAGTAAACCGTGTGTTTACTATGTAAGCTGCAAACATTTTATACAGAAGTTTCAAAATAGTAGTTTCAAAAACTGCTAATGGATGTCTCTGTAATTGCAGACTTCTTGTGAATACTTTTTGAGGAGAGCATTGAATGAAATTGCCTACTGAAATTATTCCAATGTGCTGAACGAGCTTGAATTGGAAATTTGTGTGGCATGTGAATTTACCTCTGTTGAGACATTGTCCCCGGTTGAGATGACAAATTTCATTATCTGTTTACACCACCTCTGTATGTCATAAGGGTGGATATTTTGAAAAGATTGTGCTGTGACTGTTTGCAGAGAATGAATTTATACTTATGCATGGTGATCGTTACTTGATTTTGATATGCTGAGCCAAATCTGTTAGCAGTAGCATACTCAAGCTGGGGTTTGGGGGTTCTAATTCCCCTTGTTAAAGATTCTTTTTAATATGAAGTCCATAAACTTTTACTTTCATCATAAAAATGACACCTTTAAAGATTACGTCCATAATCCCCCTCCTCATGAAGGAAGTCCGTGTACGCCACTGTATATTAGTAGCTATTGTACCTACCATTTTGAAACTTTTGAATAACATTTTTACAAGTTACATAATAACCATAGTGTTTGCTGCATTCTTTTATTATCTTTGTTTTTGAGATTTTAAATTGTGAAATCAGTGTGTTATTTGCTGGACAACGTGTAGTATACTTCAGTATACTGGTGTAGTATACTACTAATACTTTCAGATATTTTAGTATACTGGTGGGCAAATGATAATACAATATTGTATTGCATAATGTTGTATGAAAAACTGCTTTAACTTTATAAAATTATATTTAAAAAGTGTAGTCCTATACAATATATACTCCATAAATAAAAATCTCATCTTGCGCATTTGTCAGAAAGACTGAGTAGTCTAAGGCAGGATTTAATTCTGGTAATCATAGTGAATGTGGGTTTGAATCCCACTTCAGACAATTTTACCATAATCCTTTATTTATGAGTTTTTTAATTTAATTCTTATATTTTAGGCAAGAGAAAAATTCCATTTAATGCAAATAGCAGCTGAAAAGTTCAAGTCTTTGATGAAAGATTGTACTCTAGCTCAAGGTAAGCTTTCTAAAGTTTGTAAAGATAAGTTATATTGTAAGGAATTACATTTTTCAAAATTGTATGCTTCTCATACATGTATATTTTGACATGATTTTGTGTAAATATCTGCAAAAAATATGTTTATTTTAAAGTGCTCAAATATTTGTTTCATGGTAGGTTGTGATCGACACTTATTAGGTTTATATATGATATCTGTTGAAGATGAAATAATGGTGCCACCTATTTTCACAGATGAGTCATGGAGAAAAAGGTATAAATCTTACAAGTTTATTATGAATTTTAGATAAGTTTCTGTTAGCAATTATTATAAAACTACCAATTTATTTCATTATAAGTATTTATATAAGCCTACTTTCCCTTATTTAAAACAGACAAAATTTGAATTTCTTCATCCTTGTATTGAAGACAGTAACTTAAATGCTGCTGAACTCTGTTGGCAGTTTTTCATAACATTATTGGTGCATTTATTATTTTGATTAACTTACTAATATGAGAAACATTCCTTATACTCTAAAGAAAAGAAAAGTCATGCTAGATATAATTGTAAAATTACTGTTAAAAACCTCTACCAGTGAGAGATGTGACATGAGCCATATGCTACTGAGGATGAGGGTGACTCTGCCTTGACAATGCTTTAGCTTTTACAGTTTTTGATAATTATATCTACTATGAAATATTTCCATAATGTTCTTTAACTTACAGGAAAGACATGCTTTTTCAAAAATTTTGCTGCGGATCATTTTTGAGATGTCAGTTGATATATCAGGACTCAAAATAAGAAATTGAAGCTGGCATCAAATATGCAAAAATATAAATGAGTTTTTTATAAGTTGACAGCAAAAATTATTCAGTTCTCGGCAGAATCTTAAATTTTCGTAATAACAATAAGTCACAGTTTTAGCTTTTTAGTTTAACTTTAAAAACATTAAATGAGTATTGCAATGAGAATAACAGCAACAACAAGAAAAAAAATGCTTCTTTATTTCTTGTAAGCATTTTACTATTTCATATGTAACCTTAAAATAAATCTTAGATTTGCAGAAACACTGAAGTAATAAAGTTTTAAATATGCTCATCTAAACTCATGTTGATAATTGTGGTTCTTTGGGCTAATCTCACAGCATTTGCCGTCATTACTGTGACTTCAAATTCTATCTTTTAAATTAATAGCATAATTCAATAGCCCTCTTTATCCAGATTCTAAGTGAGAAATTTTACTGTGTGACTCATTGATATGCAGTACAGATTTGGTTCCCTTTATTTATTTTTTATTAGTATATCTTAGTATGTCTTCAAATTAAAAAAAAATGAGGATATGATAAACTTGGTTATTTACAGTTTAAAAAAAATAAACCTAAAATAAGTTACTTGTGAAGAAATGTTTAACAGTTTTATTTGAAATTTCATGAAGATTAACTGTCAGAATCATGTATTAGCACTGACCATCCTCATTGAAGATGGTGAGTTGTGTAATTACTATTTCTAGGTAAAAGAAGATTTAAAAATGGTACATAGAATCCAATTTTTTGCATAATGTTGCATTGTTAAAATATATTACTATGAAAAATTTCAACTCCATTGAAATTAGGAAGTTAGCAAAAATTTGATTTTATATGGGTCATTGTAGCAGTCTCCAAGTGGTACCAATATTCAAGAGATATTTCTTTTCTGTGTAGGGTTTGAATTGAGATTAATAGATGAGAGTCTTTCAAATTACATATTTATAGACTATAGCAGAGATTCCCAAACTTTTTTTGCCGTGACACCCTTGTCAGGCTAAAAACATCTCGCGGCACCCTTCTGAGGCTGTAAACTTTCGCAGCACATAACCTAATGAGTTTGGATGCATTTTTCATTACTTATTTTATGTTGTTTATAGGGTTAACTACCAAGAAAGTACTACTCTCTTAGGAAAGGGATAGAGAATTTTGACACCTCTCATTTCAAGGAGTATCTGTAAAAGAAAGGCTACTGGACACTGAACTCTCTCGAAGTTGACTGAAATATTTTTATTTCGGCTCACTTGGTCACTGGCTTGGCTAACTTTTTTGTGGGATACTGGTTAGGAGGAAATTATTTGATTATACTTCACCGACACAATTTTCTTGATTATTTCCACGGCACCCCTGACATATGTTTGGGCACACAGTTTGGGAACCTCTGGACTATAGTGTATTGAAATTCTCTTTTCTGCTCCTGAAAGAAGCTTTTTCATTCTATATACACTATTTTCATTATTGTTTCACTGTCATCAATTCTTCATACATATGCAAGTTTTTAAGTTAACCAAAGATTAGGAAGTTAGCAAAAAATTTATTATAAAATTTGATCTTGAAAACAAATAACAATATACAGTTATCTATTGTTATATAAGTGGAAAAATATGTTTGTGTTTTTTTTTTCCCTTTAGTGGCGGTAGTGGAAATTTTGTTTTGTCTACCAGTTGTAGTGGCTACACTTTAGTTGGTGGAGGAGTAATGCCCATGAAAGAAGATGGGTATGGTACATTTTACAATATTGAAAACCATAGGTATGTTATATTTTTTTCTATATTTATGTAGCATCTAATGAATAATAATGATAAAAATAGAATCCAACCTATTAAATATTATATAGACTTAGCTTATCATTAATAATAGACACATTAATTTAGTCCTGATTTAAAATTTTTGTTTTGGGTAGCAGGTAATTACACATATCTTCTTCTGCCATAATTTATAGCCCCCTTTAATTGGAGTTTTTGAAGCACTTTCTCTTTTAATTGCAAAATCTTTCTTACCAAGATCATCAGACATCAGTTCGCCTGGCAGTTCATTTTATTTTAAATGATTGAATGTCATCAACTATTGTCCTTAATTGATTGTATTGTATTGTTCAAAGCAAAGCAAGCTACTTGAGTTCTATCTGCCTGGTGAGAGGTGCCTTGGGCGGAGGACTTTTTAAGGAGTTCTAATGCCTGTCCTTAATTGAATAACTACAGAAGAACTAAAATAAACCTGCGTCTTTTAACTTACTAGTTGTTATAGCTAACAGGGACCTTCGTATATATTTTGTACATAGCAGACTGTTTATAGCAATTAAGAATAAAATGTGATGCTGAATATCTGTTCTTGTCTTTATGACAAACAATCAATAAAAATCTGGTGTTATTTTATAAAATTAATTTTATGAAATAACACTTATAATCAAAACAGTAGTTTTGGGTGATACAAAAAGGTCTACCCTTCTTCAGTAACAAAAAAATTCCATCATTGACACAAGCAAAAAGATTAGAACTGTTCTAACCTGGTTAGTGTGGACTGTTTAGCAGGACAGAATCATTTAAATAACAACAGCAGTTTTTTAATGTTTATATATTTCACTGAGAGTTGTGATGGTTATCAGATAATATCAGACCAATATTTTGAACTACATTATCTGTACTATAAAACACTGTTAGATTTTTTAAAAAATTTAAAATCTTTTTCAGGTTTACTTTTACCATTACTGCTTTTAATCGGTGTCCTGAAACCAGTGCAGCAAAGTTCTTCCATCACATTGAACGTGCCTTGGTTAGCATGCAACATTTGCTGGTGTCTGCAAAACTGTAAAGAATTCAATTTTACCATTGTTGGCTTCAACTGTGTATTTTTGCTATTATATATATACAGTTTTATATTTTAAAACATATGTGTCATCTGTATGATAAAGTTTAAAGAACTGAACTTTTTCCAGTTAACTTCTGATATAAATCAATATATACTGTTTTTATCTTTAGAGTTAGCAGTAATGTAGTTTTCCCCCCCTTTCATACATGAGTGTCTTCCATTTCTTTTTCATTTAATGAATGTAGTACAGAACAAAGAATTTGACTTGCCATATGTCTATTATATGTCTTCTATTATATAATGCAATTTGTATGTAGTTTTCTCTCATAAATTATTCATACTTTCAAAGGAACTTATTTGCTAATATCAATATAAATATTCTTCCATAATTTATATGAAACTATTTAATATATTCTTCAGTAAATCTAGCTAAGCCTAGCTTATGAATACATACAATAAAAAGATATTTTTTGCTCACTCTCACACACATATTGAGTGTTGTTATGTATTATTTTTTTTTCAACAGTTAATTTAATAAATGATTAAATATTTTCCTTATTATTATTAATTGCAATTTTTTTCATGCTTTTCTTATGTGCAAAACATATTTTTATCTTAGTATAAAGTTGTATAATGTTGGTAACTTAATCATATATTTGATTTTAATTACTTAGTTATTTTAAACATTAAGTATTAAATTGAAAAAAAGTATAAAATTAAACATTTTTAAAGAGTAGTTCTGTGTGTGTTCACAGATATTTAGAAGCTGCTGACTGGAAGATTTGAAGATATTTTTTATGTACACAGAAACTAAATGTGTGAAAAGGAAATTACCAGAAAGTTAGTATAACATAGAAAACTATAAAAATGCATTAGTCTGTATAAGTCCTTATCTAAGAATACTTGATTAATAGTAAGCTTTTACATAGTGCACTATAACTGTAGCTTATTTATACGTTTTAATACATTTATACTTTTACATACTGTTAGAAATTGAAATCAAAATAACAAATTATGGGTTTTTGATCAGAGTTTTACTCTTACTGGGCTGTTTATAGCTGTAAATTTACAATTGATTATTCCAATTATACACACCCTTGTCAATAAATAGCTTTTCCTGTAAGTTAATTACTCTCACAGTTTCTAAAATTCAATTCAATGTAAACTGAAAAATATGAGTAAGTAATAAAATAAAAGTGATAGATTTTCAATATCTCTCTCAAATAGTAGTGCTTTTTTTTTTTTTTAAATTTTAAAATATTTTCTTTTTCAAAATGGAAAAAAAATAAGTTTGTTAGCCAAGTTTGTGTACCTGTACCCAAAATCAATACGTCCCTTCACTGTTTTAGTTATGTTTCTTGCTTACCACAATAAGCAACTTACAGAGCAGACAAGATTGCTTTTTGAGTTATACGAATACTTAGTTCGTTCCTGGAAAATTTGCAACTGCAAAACATATAATTTCATATAAATAAATGATGCAAATAAGTAATAATACAATCAAATCATGTATTACCTAACTGGTAATAAAACTTCTGTCACCAAGTTTTTTAATTCAGTAAATATGTTTATGACAGATAGTTGGTAATACATAAAACTATTTAAATTTATTATACATTTCATAATTCCAAATTTAAGCAGGAAAGATTTTGTTCCCTCACTAATTAAGCTTCTTCTTCCAAGTATAAAGCTCTGATTACATATATCTTGCATGCAAATATTAGATTAAAAGTAAACTTGAAATTTTTTAGTTTTCCTCTTTTAAAATTATATGCAAAACACAATAGTTAGTTTGAAATTTGAAAATGTATACTTATTTTTTCTTTATATATATATATACATACATATATTTGTTAATAATTTATTTTGCTATAAGTCTGTATTGTATTCTTGTTTTGTATTGTTTAGTTTGGCTTTGTATGTGCAATGTTTTTTTCATTATGTTGACCATGTAAAAGTTTATAATGTTGAACTATTGAACTGACATAAAATTTGTTCGGGGCAAAGCAAGTTTTTTAAAAAAAGTTTTGTTGTTGTTGTGAAGAAAATTTTATTAATGCCATTTTCCTTTTACTTTAGGAGACCATTCAGTCATTATGATAGTTGGTGTATGCTTATTCTTTTAAATTAAAATTCATTTATTACATAGCAATGAAGACAAAATTATGTTATGTAATTGTATAAGTCCTTGTCCTTTATTAATTTTTATTTTAATGACTGTTAAATCACACTTCTTTCATATTGTGGTTGGAAAAGAAATATAGTGAGAATTATTGTTTAAAGGAATTTTATTCTCTTTGTTATTAACATATTTAATTTTTATTTTAATGACTGTTAAATCACACTTCTGTTGTATTGTGGTTGGAAAAGAAGTATAGTGAAAATTATTGTTTAAAGGAATTTTATTCGCTTTGTTAACATATTTAATTATTTTACAAATTTTCTTTTAAACTCATGTTTTGTGGAATTAGAATAATTGAAAGAAAATTTTATCAGAGTGTCAGTCATTGGTCAGTCATAATGGTATTTTTACCATTACCATAAAGATTGAAACATGATTTACCATTTTATTAAGATAAATGATCAATGTTCATTGCAAATATGTAAAACAATGTAGAAATTTGCTAATGAAACAGGCCCCCCATTAATTTTCAAAGTATACTTTTTAAAACCTTCTAAAACAAATTTGATGGGGGAAAAATAGTTTTAATGCATAGCCCCCCTCAAAAAAAAAAAAAAAGATATAATTATATATATATATAATATATATGCAGATCTGTATCTCTAAAATCATCTTATTTGTGATGAATGGGAAAAATCTGACATATACCTCTTTTTTTTTTTTACTGTGTGAAAGGCTTATTTCATTAATTAAAATAGGGATTATAATAAATTGATAATGGAAACTGCTTTGATCAAAAACACATGTCTCAAAATTCTACACAAAAACTAAATAAGCAGTGCACAGACAAGGCAATAGTATAAATTGTGTTTTATAGGTCACATGTCATCATAATTTTTGCAGCATCATTTAACATTGTAATAATTTTACAAATAATTATAAATAAAAATACATTGATGATTCTAAATTTTATTTAAATTTACAAATTTTGTGCTACAAAAGTAGGTGCATATATGTAAGTTTTTTTAGTTTTATTATACATTCAAATTATAGAATAAGGAAACAAATTAGAGAATTTATTAGAGATACCTTCTCAGTTTTTGAGAAGAAATCTCTAAATTGATGTATGGGAGTTAATTTTAGCAAAATGTGAAAGAAAATTGAGTTCAAAATTAAAGTGATTTGCCATTAGCAGAAAATGAGGTGTTGTTATTAAAATATAAGTTTTAATAAATTGTAAGTAGATATGTTAAGTTTGCAAAAATTAATTTTTTATTCTGTAAATAGTTTTGAAAATATAAATAATTTCTTTACTGTTTGTTCACATGCACTTCGAACCAGAAGATATTATACATTTTATTTTATAAAGAATACATGTTAATATTTTTTGTTGATTTTTAACATCTTCTTTTTTTAGGGTTGTGCTTTTTGTTTTAGTTTTGATCTATGTGTATTTTTTATTCATAGAAATATGCATGGAAATAATATGATGAGCAAAGAACATGAAATTTTTTATTATACTTGTTATTTAAACTATTAAATAAAATTCAGAATTTTTATACCTTTGTTTTGTATTTATTATATTTGGAGCTTTTGTTACACATATGATGTCTTTGTGTAACAAAAGCTCCAATACCCTCTAATAAATTAGTATATACATCAAGACTATCACAGAAAAATAAAGAGATCCAATCGCCTTTTATTGGGTCGATATTTGCCATACAGCTAAGTTGTATATACTGATTGTTTATTAACAACATACACTTTAATATTGATATGCATGCAGCAGCATAGCTAGGTGATGGCCCCTGGCAGAACAGTCCAAATTGTGCTCGCCCCCCCCCCCCCACATCTTGAGTAACGACTTAATAATTCTTCACCCCCTGTATGTAATCATTGTACTTAATAAAATCTTACCTATCTTTCCCTATAAATGTGCTATTTTGATGAAATTAGTAAAACTGTATTTATAAACCACTTGTGATCCAGCTGATCTCTTACATCCCATCTTCTCTGCTTGTCCTGCTGGTGCAGGCCACCCCCTACCTACAGCACTGTCTGATGAAAGATGGCCAAATAAAGAGCAAGTGAGCATCTTCCCCCCCCCGCCCTTGTAACTCAACAGTCAATTGTTAAGCAGAATGATTTTTTATACAGCTACATTAAAGCTTTTATACATTGTTGAATAATGACAGGTAAAGTTGCTAGCCTTTTACTAAAAAATGTTAGTTTGCAACTAGATGTCCGTGTAGATACTGGGAATATATTAGACATAACGAAGAATGGTTTGAGACAGTCTGCAGTTACATAATAATTTTATTAGACGATTTCTAACACTAAGATTTCTTGATTAGCAAAAGTTGCATAATTTTAAATTATAATATTAAGTAAAATACTAATAAAAACAAAATATTAAATTCATTTTTAATATGTCATACATATAGTGAAACAAGTTATTTAATGAAATAAATACAACTGCAATATAAATAAAACTTTAATATAAAAACTGATTCCTATAATAAATAGTATAAACATATATAAGTTGTAATATATATAAATATTATGCAGTATGTCATATTTCATAAGTATAATGGATCCCTGATTTTCCAAGAACTTCTTCAATCTTTTCATCTAGCCTTGATATTTGTTCATTGCTAAAATAATTTTTCCAATCACCAACTTTACCTACAAGCAAACACAAACAATATATTAATAATAGCATTTGCTAATATAAATACAGGGTGATCATAAAAAAACTTCCCCAATGTATAAACTTCTAGCTGCCATTCTGTTCAACTAATCAAGATGAGATTTCAGATATTATTTAGAGGTATGTACTCGAAATTGGGATCGTTTAAAATAATAGAGCTCTCACGATTAAGGTTACAGTGAAAAATTTTCAAAGATTTCTAATGGCAGCATCCACTTTTTCCTATGAAAGTAGATCAGCACATTGAAAAACCATAAATGGCATTAAAACAATACACATAATGAAAACCACCAGCATAAAACATTTGCAAAGAAGAGCATTGTAAAGAACCAAAGTCCACACACAGCAAAAGTGCATTGACACAATTCGTAATCTTTATGGTCAAAAACATATGATCATAAAGAAGACAGTATAGAAATGTTAAACTAACACTAGGGCACTTGAAAACTTTTAATCCCAATAAAAACAATTTCCCTCTTCTCTCTCGAGCTGCCAAAGATTTGTCAATTCTTTTCTTTGGAAATGCTTTACACTGCCAATTTTCATCATACGTGCACTGTTCTAAAGGCATTTATGGTTTTCCAATGGGCTTATCTACTTTCACAGGGAAAAAGTACAGGTTGCCATTGGAAAATTTCAAAAAATGTTCAGTGTAATTGTAACCGTGGGAGCTCTGTTTTAAACAATCCCAAACCTCTCAATAAAATCCCATCTTGATTGGCGGAATGGAACGGTGCCTAGAGGTCCATTTATCAGGGAAGTTCATGACCGCCCTGTATTTGACCTTTTAAAACTAACTGGCTTAACAGCTGTTACTGGAGAACAAGAAAATCATTGTGCTGAAAAGATTAAATATATTGAAAATCTGAATAACTTTAGAATTGTTATTATTGTCTTAAGACTGATCAAAGTTGAACAAAATTTTATAATGAAACATGACAATAATATGCGCAGAATTAAAAATATATATATATGGACAACTATGAAAATGTAATGAGTAGACAAGTTATATGAACTTGTATACTAAAGAAAAAGAAGAGAGAAAAAGTCTGATTTGGAATTAAGTTTTTGCATTTTGCTCAGTGACACTAAGCCCATAGAAAATTCCTTTAGGAGCCTGGTAAAAAAGAACCTATGTATGAGCATCAGATGGTTAACCATTCAAAGGTTTTGAGTACATATAAAGTTTTTTGCACTATTTTAATTTAAATTTTGACCATGAGCAGGTTTCATTTTCATTTTGCCAACATTTCATGACAACTGATGGTGACCCCACACATGATGGTTAAAATAAACCGTTGTGGAACAAGATGTTGATTGAAAAATAAAAGCAAACAAACAACTAATCAATTGTTTTGTTAATGTAAATAATAAAAATCACTGGTTAGAAAATTCATTTTTGTATTCAATGACTACCTTGCATAAAAGTAATGTTTAAACCAAAGATTCTATGAACTATTTTGCCCTCGGGAATACTGTAACCCATATTACCTTTACGAAAAAATCCAGTTCCTTTTCCATCAACTGTTGCATCGTCTGACAAACCAACAGTTTTACTTTGTGACATTTTCTTGAAACTACAGTGATCTATAATTGAGTTTATTTCACTGCCTGTCAAAGATTTTCCCAAAAATTCAGCAATTTTATTTATGTTCTGCACAATATCCTATAAGGCAAAAAATGAACACATATTATAAATATACCAAAAATATATGACAATAAAGAATACATTAACTAATAAATTTGAAAAGTAGGATCTCTTATGAATGCATATTCAAAGTTTGAATACAAAATAAGTAAGGAAAGAAAGAATGGAGGTTTTTTACTTTTAAAAGTGAGTTGAGTATATTTAAGATCCCTATAACAATAACTAAATTATTTGTCATTAAATAATTTAGAGATAAATCTGAATTTTAAATAAATGTTTTAGTTATTTATATTTATCACATATTAAGTGTGCTTTAGGCTAAAGAGATTCCAAAAAAAAAAAAAAAAAAAAAAGGGAGAACAAATTATTCATTTTTATAACATTTCATTTAAATGCTATTAGAATGAATAATCAACAAAAGA
This sequence comes from Cheiracanthium punctorium, assembly GCA_038373885.1. NCBI lineage: Eukaryota > Metazoa > Arthropoda > Arachnida > Araneae > Cheiracanthiidae > Cheiracanthium > Cheiracanthium punctorium. The sequence continues at coordinate 2,165,702 of JAWZYV010015215.1, forward strand.
GGCACCTGTTGAGAAACAAGCTACAGTAAAACCCATTTCACATTGCCTGTATTTAAAGCCTTGGGTACATTTGACGACTATGTTGCATCTTGCACTTGCTTTGCCTAAGTAATAAATTGTGACAAGGGGGGTGGTGCGGGAGTTCAGACCTCCTCTTCCCTGGATACTTCAGTTTTTGTTAACAAAATAATAACGATGAAGTCTTTTTGTGAAAAATTCTGCCTTTTTCACTGTTTGGACTCCCTGTGAAATTTTTTTTCTGGTACAGCACTGAATGGCGAGTATGTTTCATCATTCAAACTTGGAAAAATTAAACATGCACATTCTTGTTCATGGCAAGAGACTTGTAAAAGTTGTGGGGGATGTTTCTTCCAGTCAGGTTCGCGAATTCAGCCACTTTGTGGCTAGATCTGGTTATTACATAGCTGCAAAATTGAAAGGTTTTTCTGGAAGATTACCCCACCACTATTTTCTAAATGTTCCCTCATAGATTAAAATTTTGGATTTACTTTATGAATAAATAATTGAAACAATATAGTGGTAGACAAAGGCAGAAAAATCTTCAAAAATTTGCATGCCAGGTCTGGCATGTAACCTAAAATAATACATGCCCAAACCAAAAATTTATATGGCCAAAAAATATTACTACATTTTATTACTCTGTAAAATTTACATTATTCAGACTGTTTGCATTGAAATGCAATGTTGCAACCACAAACCGAATCAGTAGATACCTACGATATATGAACAGCATGGCCATTAATAAGTCTGAAACCTTTTCCTAAAACTTTGAAGACTGCCTGAAAATTAATTTATGAATCTCTTATGGTTAATTTTTTTACATGCCTGATTGGGCATGTGGCAGAAAAAAAAAAAATACATACCCGACTGAAAATTTTACATGCCCCGGGCAAGCTGAGCAATAGATTTTTCCGGCCCTGGTGGTGGATAATCTTCCAGAAAAACAGTACAAATAGCAGGTACACCATTATATCTGCTCGAAAATCAAGAATTTCTTTGTACCCAAGGGGTTAATGTGTTACTGCCTACAGGCCCTACGAGAGGGGCAGATGGGATGCTGCCCCTCGGCCCGTGTTCAGCTAAAGTGCGTCTGAGAATTTTTCAGAATGTGTTATGAATTTCATTTATAGATCTGTAATTAAAATCTTTTTTTAATAGACTAAATTTTGAATACATAATTCTAGAAATGATTTAGATGGCAGAAATGTTAATTCTACCATTTAAATATTGGTATTTTTTTCAACCTTCGAACATGAATTAAAAGTACCATTACATATCAGAAAAACTTCCCTCCCACTCTCTTTCCTTTTAGCATTTTATATGAAAATCATAAAAAAGAGCAGTTTTACCAAAAAAATAAAAAATATTCCTTCCGTCTCTCCTGTTTTTTCGAAACTTTTGGCTTTACGAAAGGGGCCCGAGAAGATTTTCGCCCCGCCTTATAAAATTTCTCTTGGAGGCCCTGACTGCCTATAATGGTATTTTCGATTGGTCACAAATAATTTTCTATGCTTTTCCACTTTCATAGATGACTTTTAAGATTATGCAAATGCTGGGACATCTGACATTACGACAGTCAATGGCTTAGTTGATCTGGAATTGCATAGCTTGGAAGATGAGTGATATGACATAATTCCCTCAGGAACTGTAGCGATCCAAATAGTGCAAGTGCTCCTTTCAAGTATTGTAGGTCAAGAGAAAAATTTACAAAAACTCGTATTTATTAAAAAAGAAACCCGTGATGTGAAAGGCAAAAACCAAAGTAAAAATAACCAATTAAAAAAATAATAATTTTGAAACCAACAACTAAATTGTTGTAAAAAAATTTAGAAAGATGTAACATTAATGTAAGTAAAAGATGTAAAACTCTTTATTTCACTGTTACCACTTCGTTTTTCTCATACCTTGACTCAGTGCTTTCCCATATAGGTTGTTCCTGGAATGATCTTAATCAGGTTTCACTGCATTTGTTTCTTTAGTTCTATAACAAGATAACATTACCAGCCAACTTAAACTAAGATTAAAACAGTAAAAAAAGACCTTTTTCAAAAATAACATCACTTTCACATGCATTAACTTATTCAGGCAATTACCTTCTGCATATCTTCATAGCATAAGAAAAGGATATTTTCATCTTCTCTGTGATTCCAAAATTCTAAGTTGTGATTCAGAAATGGGCTGTAAGTAGCTGCCAAAAATAAAAGTATAATACAATGCATTAATGAAATAAAATAAAAATTACATTTTGAACTATTTAGTGTTTTTTTCAATAGATCACAATTATTGTGTCAAAGAAAATTCACGATAATGATTAACTCTAAAATCTGTATTCCCTATATATTAGCTTGTCAACTGTGCTGAATAGGCATTGATTCTTTTGATGCCCCAAACCCTTTTTTAAATAGCAAAATTAAAAAACAGTGATTGTGAAATGCATAAATGACAGCCTAACTTTTACACCTAGAAATAGGGTAAGCAAAACTAGAGACAAAGAATTATGTAACCTCCTGAAAAACTTTTTTAGAAAAGCCTTACAATTCTCCCACCAAGAAAAAAAAAAATCAGAAAATTATTGGATATCATTTAATAAGAATTTGCAGCTCTAACAAATATCAATCACAGAAAGAAGCGTTTCTAAAAGTCTATTTTGCAGATAGGGCTAAAAAAAGACATTTGTGTGCCTCGAATTGTGCCTCACTAAATGGTGAGTCAGATTAAGATGACGAACCACTGGGTGTCTAGTTTTCTAATAATTAACAATGCAGAAAACATGTATGTAAATTTATCAATTTGTTACTTTTTATGTCAGTGACTTGAAATTACCTTTCATTATGATTCTTACACAACTCCCTTTATACACACCACAAACCTCTAATGGTTCATGAAATACCAGTGGTAGCCAATGATCTAAATCAATCCAACTGGCTGGTAAATGCTGAATTTACAATATACATACATAATTTAGAGCAAAAATTTGTAAAACATGAAGAAAAAACTACTAGTTTACCTCGGTTATTAATAAATCTTTCAAAAAACTGATCAAAGGTTCCTTTATATCCAGTCTCGACCAGCATGCATGCGAAATGATAGTAAGATACAGCAACATCTCTAGGATTCCTTGTGACATATACTATCTGAAAATACCCACCATAAATTTCTCTAGAATTTGTAAATGTTATTCAGTTTGAATATTTAAACACCAAACAAAATACTTTTTTGCAAACCACTATTTTTATAAAGCATAGTTTTAATCTTACAGTATTTTCTATATATGCAATAAAATAAAAATAAAAGAGAAGCATCTCTATTTCAAGTTTTGACAATATTATTTTAATATAAATAATTCACACAATGAATCAACTTTTAAAGTAATTTTTTTCCCCATATTTACAAGTGTAGGTACTAAACCACTAATTATTTTCAAGAATAATCCTTTCCCTCCCAAATGCTGCAATTTAGTACCAAAGAGAGAAAAGTTTGACATGATACCAGGTAAGAAAGGGACTTGGCTATCAAAATAATAATAATTACCAGCTTGGCACATCAATTATGCTCAGCAGGTTAATACATAAAGACTAAAGTGAGCAATTTCTGCATGAGAAATCAATTGAGGGAGGAAAAGCTGATTTAGACTGACTGCAGTGTTTAGTAATGAATAATCAGGTGCACACTCAGCTGAAGTGCAAAACTAGGAAATTTTTTTAGTAGCCAAACTTTTTCTGGTCAATGTCCACTTTATTTCAGAGAAAATGGTAAACACAAGTTTATTGTAAATTTCAGGTTATTTGTGACAATTGAAACACTGGAACATAAATTATACATGAACAGCAATTAATTCAATAAAAAATGTCTCAGATTTTCGAACAGAAAGACATAATTAAAAAAAAATCCTTCATTCTGTTTGAAACACACTGTAAATATTTAGTATTTTGTAGTTAATATTGAGATTTCAATCTCTTTTGGTTGGTTCGAACATCTAAGATTTTTTAAACAATCGCATTCTTAACTAATGGATTGGTCATTTTGGGACAAGCGTGTGACTGTTTCTTGCGAAGGTTTAGAAAAGATGTGTTTAAAGAAGATTGTGGGTCAAATAATTTGACAACTGTGTGTGGACATGCATCTAAAGGTGGACAGACATAATGAGCATCTTTAATTTAATGTTTAACTATAGACTAAAGAAAAAGTATATATATATTATTATCCATGTAATATAAAATTAGTCTGAAGTGTATGTTAAACAATTTTCATAATATGCACAGTTAAAATTGGGCCATTCTTTTTTAAACAAAGTGTATTTAGGAAGGGTTGGTTGGTTAGGTAAAGACAAAGCTACATGAGGGCTATCTCTACTGGAGGGGGGATGACCTGGCAGAGGACTTTTTAAGGGGATTCTAATACACATTCATATTACATCTGGAGAAAACTGCTAAAAACTCCAGGCCATTAGATTGACAGCCATATGGTAGGCCAGAACTTTGGATTTTCACACTTCAGCCATCTACCAACATTCAATGTTTTGTCTACTCCGCCATTGGTTGGCATATATTGGAAAAAATGGCATTTATGTGATGATGTAATAATAAGCAAAAAATTTTTTAATCAGCACTTTTTTCAGTTAGTTGCCTTGTGGAAAGCAGCAATAATTAATAATTTTGCTTTTTACACACAGCATAAAAAATAAAATGTCAATAAAACTATAAGACATACTTTTATAAAAATAGAATTTTAAATCACTACTATTGCCAGATGCAATAGCAAAAGTCTTAATGTAGAAAAAATTAAAACTAAATGATAATAAGGTCATGCATTTACATAATATGGTTACAATATGGTGAGACATTCTATTGATAAATAATAATTACTTTCTTTGAAGTTTCATAATTATACAAAAGCTGGACCCAAGTACCTCAGTAGGTAGATGAATTTTATGTATGAACATTTGATTTAACCATTTTCACTAGATACAAATAAAACATTTATATTCATTATTTAAAAGTAAAAATAAATAATTTCTGGAGGGCTGATTTATACATTAAAAATTTAAAAAATAACTTCAAAAAGTTTTAAGTTACCTTGCACTGCTTTTTATGGATGTCAGGGGGTAAAAGCGAATAAGGCAAATGACTTTTTAAAAGTCGTGGAGATGGCATACTTTTCACATAATTAAAGTCTGTTTTTGCATGTTCAACATATGGAAATCGCTCATCAAGACCTTTTGACTTTGCCAACTCAAAATTTAAATTGCTGTGTATGAGATAAATAATTTCTTGAGTCCATGTTGTGCCTATTGAAAACAGTAAGACATATAAATATGAAGATTAGTACAATAAATATTTTTTTAATAGTTCAATGTCATTCTGTAGAGCAGATCAAGGAAGCATATATAAGGGAGTTTTAACCTAATATAAAAGAGTTCTTCATTACTACCTGAGAGCAAAATTTAACAGTTTTGTTTGTTTGTTTTAACTGTTTGTAAAAAGTTGCCATTTTTTTTAAACATCCAGAGGTAAAAATTTAATTAAACAATAATAAGTGAATGGCTTTTAGTTTGAAACTATAACTTTTTATGATTGAGTCTGTGAAAAGGTTTTGAAAACCTTTTATACCTCATCCATAAATTTTAAACCATGATTTGCTGAGATTGGCAGATTTGCTTGAGGATGAAAAGATATTTCCAGTGAAATACATTAAAAAGAATAGAAATCAAACAATACAAAAAATAATGACTAGGGTTCCCAGACGACAGAATTTTCAAACAATGGAAAGATCCCCCAAAATATTCTTGGTACAGCTTGGATATTTGCCATCAATGGCAAAATCAAATATTTCACAGTTGCTAAATATCCCAAGGATTATGCTAATACATGGAAAACTCTTTAATGGAAATCTTAACAGAAAATGATTATGAATCATGTGCATAATACAAAAGAGTGAAAGAGTTGCTATGGGTGGCAAATATTTAAGCTGTTCCATATTTTCTTCTTGAATTAAAAAAGTATCTGAGTTTATTACATTACATTGGAGTCATCATGATTAAAAACAAAGTTGTAGAAAATGAGTTGGTATTCGAATTTTCTGTCCCAATTGTGGTCCTAAATTATGCCTTTCACTGCAACTGTATGAGTGAAAGTATCTCTTGAACAGACTTTGTGTAATCATAATGGATTACACTTTTTTTTGTGTAGTTCTAATCTGAAAACTTGAATCCCCATGTAATCGCAATCTAGAGAATTAAATTCCTAGATTATGATTAAGTAATCATAGTACAGCCGTAATCTAAGCATTCTGTAATCGCAATCGCTTAAGACAATTACAGGATTACATTCACTCAGTTTTAATTTTTACGTCAAGTGCAAATAACAGAAAAAACTCATTAAACTGTATGTAGTCTTCGTTAAATTTCTCATGGCTCCTGCTTTTGATAGTCTATTCAAAGATGTTGAAAAAAATCTTGAACCCTGGTTTAGCATGTTCATTCACATTGTTACAAAAACGTAAAGCCAAAAGTCATCGTTTCTGTGACCTGTTTCCATTCATTTGTCTTTTCTGGGCCACTGCAAAGCATTCCAAGATCTGTGGGAAGGGAAGCTGTAGAAAGAAAAGAGAACATCTCAGCTGATCTATTATAGTAGAGCATTGCTTAAACAGGTTAAATCTGTATTCAAGGATCCTTTTACTTGGTGTTATTTTCAAGGTTGTTTTCTTGGTGTTATTTTGGTACTTTTTTCAAGGTGTTATTTTACAAAGTTTTATTTATTTTATCTTTTAAACATGTTTCTTTTGAGTGTTTTCAGTTAATTAGTTTTGTCCTCTGCATAAAAACTGTACAGTTCAAGAGCCTATGTGAACATTCACAAAAATAATTTGATCATAAACTCACTATGCATAATCAATCAGAATTGAAAGTTTTTAGTAGCTTGATTATTGTAATCTAATCGTCATTAACAGTATTAATATTTGGGATTACCGTAATCAAGTCGTATAGTTAACAAAAATTAATTTGGAATTACCATAATGTAATTGTAGTCTCCATGTGAAAAAAAAAAAAAAAAAGGTAATCATAATTGATTATGCACCTGCATAATCATTTTCAAGTCAGCTCTTGACAACAAGTATCAAGAAGCAGCTTTCAAAAGAAAATAATTGCTTTTTTCTTAACAGGAACAAGCATTAAAGAACTACGAGTATAGTTAGTATCTTCGAGTCTGTTTCTTATGTTTACGTGATTTTATTTGTACCCATGAAGAGATATAAAGTAATATTTTAATTTCTTCAGAACTGACACAAATATTTTAGCTTAGCAAAGGGTGGTGAACTGTTAATGGAAAACTACCACAAATCCACTGCCTGTTCTGCACAGCATTTATATAAAACAATCGAATAAATTTCAAAATAATAATATTTTTGGTTGACAATAATTATAATACATAAAAATATGGAAGAAACAACCTTAAGGGGAAAGAATAAACACCAATTGCATTGCTAAAATAAATTTAAAATTATGGGAAACCTGTTTTGTGCATTTTAGATTTTTCTGTTCTATTTCGAAAAATTTAAAGTTTCAGCGAAAGTTACCATGGGAACAAACAGAACACAATGACTTTATCTTTCAAGGGAGTTACTACATCTTCAAGTAATTCGTTCTGAATAGACAAAATTTTACCTGTTTTCGGATATGATACGATGTAGACATCATCTTCTCGAGCTTCATACGACAATGCTTCATTTTTTAAAAATCTAATTGCAAAAGAAGGTAAAGAATAGCCGTTACACATGAAGACATCAAAATTTTCTGATAGACTGGGATCTTTAGGAAGAGTTTCAAAATTTAAACTGTAACTCATGATTATGAAAGTGCACTCTTAACGCTCTATTACAATCAAAGTAAAGGAAATGAAACTGGGTCAGGAAAGCAATTAATGACGATTCGATTTCAGAGCACATAAAAAAGCTCAATCAAGTAATCAAATAAAATTTAGTTTATTTTCAGAACAACTAAATTGTTTTTGATTAGGTCAATTTGCTCCGTAGATGTAAGATGTAATAACAGCAACTTTTTATTACTCTACAAACTCCGTAATTCGTTAATCTTATCTCCTTGTTGTCAAGGTAAATAAATGTAAACATAAACACACATGGTTACATTAATTTTTTCGGATCTGTTTCCCCGGAGTGACACGGGGAGATCTCGGTATCTCTCCGAGGAACTCAGTAAATACCCGAGTTTTCCTGAAGTAAGGTTTTAAAACGAATGAAAATGATGAAACCGTTTCATGAACCGTTTTTCCTTACCCCAAACCATGGAGTTGAAACAAGGAGTGAGAGATGTACTCCCTATAAGTCTGATGCTGCTATCTAGTGGCAATAATCGCAAGTAATTCCACAGCGGATAATATTTTTTTCAAATTTTATTTGAAGTAGTTTTCTTATACATAAGGTGACCCTACGTCCCGTTTTGAAACGGACAGTCCCGTTTTTAGGTGGCTTGTCCCGTTGTCCCCAAGCACAGCTTTGGGACACCGTAATGTCCCGTTTTTAGAAAATGTCCCCTGCAGTGTCCCGTTTTTAGAAAGAGAGCAACCTACTGTAACGATTTTAGAGATGAGTTCGGGCTCATTTTTTGAAGCCCGAGCCCGAAGACTTTTAATCCGAGCCCGTCCGAGCCCGAAATGTCAGCTAAAGACAAATAAAATGAACTACTTCATTAATAGGATACAATAAATTTTGGAGCTTCACACACCTTCTAGTCCCCCGTGCCGCTATTTTTTGAAATAAGTGCGTCTATTTATCCCATAAATCACTTTTTAAAATTCGTTTCAAGGACTACGTTCAACAAAGGAGAAATTTTTCACGAGCCCGAGCCCGAACGCAATCGTGAATTACAGAGCCCGAGCCCGAGTCGGGCCCGGGCTCGGGCTCGGGCTTTCGGGCTCGGGCTGAGCCCGTCTCATCTCTAAACGATTTCAATAAAGGCCGCTCAAAATCTAAAATCATTCAACGGCAGTGTCTGTAAAAAAAAAACCTGACCTCTCTCCCCTCTCGAGACGCGAAGAAAACGCCGGGGGAATGTATTGTTTTTGTTCTTTTAATGTTCTTTTTTTGTTAACTATTTCAATTTATTTAATTTTTATTTCCTTTTTGAGTCATGTTCCTCTTTTGCTTATTCCCCCCCCCCTCCCCCGAATTTTCCCATTTCACTCTGATTTTCACAAAGAATTTTTTTTCCTTCCGAATGACAATTTCCTTTTTTCTGTGTGTCCTTTTGTTGACATTTCTCACTTTTCTACCTTCCTGCCTCGTGTCGGGGGGGGGGGGTGTTTTTGGAGTCGAAGAAAGGCCTACACCTTGTACCACCCGAAGCGTTCGTCTTGCACTATTTTTTATAGTATTTTAGCAAGGATTTTTTAATTTTTTTTTATTTCAACATTAACACAAGCTTTTTTGTGCGTTTAATTAACAACTAAAAGATACCCAGACCTGTAAATTCAGTCTCCCTACACTATTACCTTTAAAACAGTAGATGTCCCGTTTTGAGGAAAAAAATAAATACACTATTGCCAAAAAAAAGAGTAGTAGATGTTCCATTTTGAAGGAAAAAATAAATGGTCACGTTACTTATGCACTGAAAAAACGGCACTGTGTGGATAAACGTAACGGCAACACGTTGCGATGTAGACTGTGCCAAATTTGCTATACAATATTCTTCGTGTTTGGCTTATCAACGTCATTACGTCATTTTTGTGAGAGGATTTACAGCACACAGTGCTGTATTATTTTACAGTACAACGTGTGGGTAAACATAATACCAACACGTTGTGACGTAGACTGTGCCAATTGCCATACAACGTTCTTCGTAATTGGCTTATCAATGTCATTACGTCATTTTTTAGTGGATTTACAACACACAGTGCTGTATTATTTTACGGCAATATGTGTGGTAAAATTACTCATATTTCTTACAGTTGAGAATACATAACTTTTAATAATTTCATTGTTGGTAGCAAAAACATATAAGCCTTACATTTTGCTTTCCTACATTACGTTCCAAAATAAAAAACTTGATTTTTACTTTCCGAACATGTGCCATGAAAGGAAAGTATTGTGATCATGAAAAAATTTAGCTTTGAAATTTCGATATATTTACACGTTTTGAAATCTTCTGAATTCATTTATGCTATTTTTACAAGATGTATGTGTGTGTGTGGGAGGGAACACGATATCTCCTAAATGGTGCATTCGATTGAACTCAAATTTAGTATATAAACCATAGACCACCGTTGCCCGACTGGCATTGATTTTAGTGTGTATAGGACTTATAGGTTTTTGATAGGGCAACAAATGAGTGTTCTTTTACATTATGGTCTATGGACGGAAATTCCTGAAAGTGCGGTAGTGTCTATAGGCTGCATTCGATTGAACTCAAATTGGGTATGTATATTGCCGCGGTCTCATGACCTGCATAGATTTTTGTATGTGTAGAGCTGATAGTTCGTTCACAGACTTGCAAGAAGTAATTCTTAAGCCGTAATGGCTTAAGAATTACTTCTTGCAAGTGAGCTAGTGTCCTGATTTCAGCTAGTGTCTAAATGGTGCATTCGATTGACATCAAATTAGGCACGCATATTATAGGTCACTGTCTTATATACAGCATAAATTTTAGCGAATACGGGCTACAGTTTTTTACAGGGTTACGAAAAAGTATTCTCAGATATATACTTTCAAATCATTTTAAGTGCACTAGTGCCTGAATACTAGATCCAATTGAGTTAAATGAAATTTATTTATACTCTTGGTAAAGATCAAGAGTTCGGAAAGTCGAGTGGAGTCACTCCAATTTTTTTCAAAATTCTTAAGTCATACATTTTATTTTACTTTTGATTTTTGTTACTAAAATGATAATGATATAGTGTCCTTTTGAGAAAAATACTGCCTTTTTTACCGTTTGGACCCCCTCCAAAATGTTCTTCATGCGGGTAGGGGGGTACCCCTGAACCCCCCCCACCTTAAACACGCCCTTGCCCCTTTTGTTGAATTTTTGAGCTTTTTTTTTTTCTCGCGGATAATAACTCCCCTGATCACCTTTACACAATTACCAAGTTTGATAACATTTGGTCCAGTAGTTTACCTTTTCTGATCGTTTTAAAGTGGGACTTTAATTATAATCACCCTGTAGGTATGCAGGGCATTTATTCATCATACCAGTTATTAGCAATAAAGTTAAATACATTAGTAATGGCTTGGCACTAAGGCGCTGGCTTGATGAATATAAATTTTTACATTACTTAAATGCTCATAACATGCTCAAGGTATGAACAATTTCTGAAGCTGTACGCACGTTTTAGACGTCTCTATGATATACAAGTAAAATCCCTAAAATGAGAATGTATTCAAATAAGTATGTATTGAAGGATGACCAAAGACATTTCAGTCACAAAAATGAATTAAACCACTAGAAAATAAAAGTGCAAATTTTTTCATAGTATTATTAATTTAAAAGACCGTAAAATGGTTCCACAGCGCCATGTGTCGATCTAATCTGCGTTAGTTTTGTTTTTGCAAAAAGAATGCCATTGTCGAGAGGTCTCCTTTTCCTTGTACCTCTAGGCCGGATCGACCCTATGGGCAAACTGGGGGCAAATCTATGGCAAAACTTTATTTCATAAGCAAGGAAGACTGTAAAGAAAACTAACTTACCAAGGGGGGAGGGTAGCAAAAAAAAAAAAAAAAAAAAAAAAAATCTGAGAAAAAGGCATTAAAAAATATCCTAATTTTAGGGGGTTTTCTCCAAATGAACGAACTCCTTAATTTAACTATGATTACAATAAAGAGAAATACTATTGCTTTATTTGTGGGTAAAATTCGCATCCCGCTAGGGACTGTGATAAGCCTGTGTTTCAAACAGGCAATGAAAAATATGAAGTAAAACTACTAACTTCTTCCCTTCGTTTATTGTGGGGTTGAAATAATATGGTAAATACCTACTTATATAATACGCTAACGCATGCTGTACCAAAATCGACGATATTTCCACGCTGCGAATGGCAAGAGCTAGACGTAAACATTAGTGCAAAAGCAATAACGCATGTGTAAAAAATTGCAAATTAACAGTTCAGTGACGTCAAATGGAGAAAGCATATCAAAGGCGACTCCAGCGAGGGGATAATGGCCCCTCCGAACTTATATTTTAGAACTTTTGATTCGTATACTTCACGATTTCACACGTTCAATTTGCATTTTGAACAATTTATACACAACAAAACAGTCCAATGGCCCCCTCCAAAAATTCAGCCTGAAGCCGCCAATGAAGCATATGTTACGCAGAAGCTAGATTGCAAAATAACAAAAATCTGGAGTGACTCCACTCGACTTTCCGAACACTTACGATTAAGATTATTACCAAGCATTTAAATAAATTTTAATCGATGAATAATTCAAACATATATACCAAACTGAAGCTCAATCGAATGCGCCCTTTAAACGATAGCGCACTTTCAATAATTTCTCCCCATAGGCCATAATGTAAAAGAAATCTTTGTTGTAGCCCTGTAGAAAAACTATAAGTCCTATACACACCAAAATCAATACCGGTCTTGCGACGATGGTTTATAACATATATACCCAATTTGAGCTCAATAGAATGCCCCGTTTAGGTGCTATCGTGTTCACTTACATACACAAAAACACACATACAACACACGCACATACATACATACATCTCGTAAAAACAGCATAAATGAATTCAGAAGACCTCAAAATGTGTCAATACACCAAAATCTCGAAGTCGAATTTTTTCATGATTACAAAACTTTCCTTACATGGTAAATGTTCGGAAAGTAAAAAAGCGCTTTCTGTAGCTGCTTGACACCTGTGGCTATGTGCGGTCGTGCACCATCTTGCATGAAGACTATCGCTGAAAGATAATTACGATGTGACAGTTGGCGGAATTCTTCAGCAACGATGCATAACGCTGGATGGTAACAGAACATGCCACACAGCAACGAACATGCAACGATGCATAACGCTGGATGGCAACAGAACATGCCACTGCGCGTGCAACCTCTTCTGAAATAAAAAAAGAAGTGCCCAGAACAAATCACGCAGACACCTTCTCAAACTGTCACTTTGGGAGAATGTAGTTGCAACAAGCGTGGATTTGCAGCAGCTCGTATGCGTGTTGACTGCACTATCTAGATGAACATGCGCCTCATCCTTCTAGAAAATGTTCCATGGCCATTCAGTATCAACTTCAGCTCTTTTTAGCACGCAAAATTTCACGTGCAATCACATGCGTAGGCAGCGGGTTTTGAACGTGCGATAATTTGTAAGGATAACCACGCAGAATACTTCTTAAAATCTTGTTGATTGCGGAAACAGGCAGGTCCAACGCTCTTAAAATGACGCAAACGCTGCAGCTGCCCGGGGGATTTGGCGTCCTCTCTTCTTCCACTTTTGTCGGAACATCTTCCACTACCTGTTCATCAACATTCTTCGTTTTTACGGAGCCTGAATAAGACAAAGACAGGCGGGGCAACTTCTGCGGGCACCAGTGAAATGAGCTCCCAAATCAAGAAATGTTTCTACTGTATTTTGAAGAAATGTGCTGTTTCAAAAAAAATTTTTTCTTTCTCTCTTTTCTTTAACAGTTTCCTAAAAAAAGTTATTAAACCATATTGAAAAAAAGGCTTTAAGAAAACACTTTGTGAAAAATGATAAATGTATATCATGCTAGGCGGTATGAAGGGGTCTCCGTTTTCAGGCTGTAAAAATTTTCCAAGCATTAACAAAAGTAGAAAGCCTTTAACTTAATTAAGTCTGTAGTGACAAGTTTTCTAATTTTTGTAAACTGAATGGGTAAGGGCCCCCATGATAAATGTCTGTCCTGGGCCCCATGCTGGTTTGGTCGGGCACTGGTTTCATCGGAAAGAGTAACAAACACACAAACTTTCTCCTTTATAGCATTTGTAGAATTCTAGAAGGAAAATGTGGTATTCGTTAAAACTTATTCATAATATTCGCAAAACATTATTTTTTATCCATTTCACTACCTTATTTTTACCAATGTTACATTAACAAGGAGCAGAAAACAATGCAATAATAATACTGTGCGTTTCAAAATCAGACATTGTTCACAGCAGTATAAAATAATGAAATTTCAACAAATGATTTCAGTCTATATTAGACCTTGTTCGAAGCATGGCGTTCCTGCTATTCTTTAGTGTTTTTTGTATCATGTATTTCATTATAATGAAGTTTTTCAGGAGTTTTACGTTTGCTCGGCTCCCCAAGTGCCATCTCAGGTGGGCCAGTGATGAAAGAGGAGGAGCCAAGAGCAAGTACAGCATCTATCGACAATAACTGACACAGCATCCATATCATCTTACACAACAGCTAATAGCACCGATAGCACATTAGCAGACGAAACAATAGAGCAGGCTTCACTAGTCGCATTTCCCCCCGTATTTTCCGAATACATAACAGTCACACCCCGCTATCATCAGTTATATCCTCAACAGTTTCACCTGCACTTTCATCCACACCATCCACTTCCACACCACTTTTACCGTCATTACCGTCTTCTCCACTCATGTTATCAAGAGCCACCACAACCAACACATACTCTCCCTGCCTAACACCACTACCATCACCCCAGTCATTCCGGGGCCATCTTGATTGTACCGGGCCTGCTTGTGCACCCTGATCTGTCATCCAAAAAGACCTACGGATGCTCACTTATCGGTTCCAGCACTTAGATACGTCATCTAACGACCGAATCTAACCAATGTGGAAACATCCGTAGGCCTCTTTCGTCCGGTCTTTCCCAATATTGAAATCCGAAAAAAAGAAATTTAGACAAATACGTACATTTTTCTCTCGCCTCCTTGCATCCTACCCGTCCCAGAATTACCCACATTACATAGACCCCTCCAAGTTAAGCATTTAAAATACTTAACAGGTAAATTTTAATGCTCAATAGTCACAGTTCCCGCACTGCACCACATAACAAAATCCTTCACATCAAATCTAAATCGTTACTCGGTAGACTTTTTCCTAACTAGTCACAGTAATTCATGATCAAACTATAATAACAGCTGTATGTAATATGTCATTTTCCACCAGAAATGGAAAACTTTAAGAACCATCGAAATACAACAAGCACCAGATTTTAAGAACCATCGAAATCCAGTTGAACTTCGATAGTCCTTGGATAGTAGATACCATCGTCAAACTTCATTGGTTTCATTCAACAATTTTTACGACGATCTCTATATTATAAATTAGTTAAAAGTAACTGAACTTGAGTTTTACCTGCAAATATTTCTTTGATTACCCTGTTTCAATGTGGGAACGTTTTTACAAATATTTAGGAGAAGGCTAGGCAAAATGGGCTGGTAGCAGAAAACGGTTTTTTGATTTTCCCGGTTACTGACTGCTGACAATGTCATTGCTTATTGGTTGTGCATAATGTATTTACTTTCCATTTCCACGTAGGGTACTGCTTGCAGGACCACAGACAGATACGCCGCTCTTAAGATTTATTACTCTTTTTCATTAAGGAAAGTGCAATTTTTCGACATTTTTTTTGTTAAGTTCGCATGCAGATACCAACGTAACAGTTTGCACTTGCAGAAAGTGATGTTTTTTGTTTAAGTAAATTGCACGAGAAAGTAGAACTACGTTCAGAGCCATTTGTTAGTTAGGCCTAGTTGTTTTGAATGACTGCTTGTAAGGCAAAACGGGGTATCTCGAGGTGAGGCAAAATGGCTTACTAAAAAACTGGTGCGAAGCCCATGTCTGGGTCTGTGACGAAGAAATAAGTGCAAAAGCGTCGGATGTCACCGTTAATAAGCTAAAAAACGTCGCGTTGCTGCTCTACCATCGGGCGACACATCCTCAGACGTGATCCAGATGATGTAGATGTTACATGCTTGTACTGCAGTGATGTATGTGCAATATCAGCACAAAGAAAAGGGTGGATCAAATGCAGTGCATTTAACAAATAGGCTCATGACTTGTGCGCTGGTGCTGACGACGATAATGACGTTTACACGTGAACTGTGTACTATGCGGACTGTGTTTGCACTCCGTTTTGCCCTATACTATTGGGCAAAATGGGGTAGTTTGCAGCTTTGGGTATATAGAGTACCCAAAATATAAAAAAATATGCAGCGCGTTTCAAATTTCAGTACTGCAGAATAACTGCTAAGATTGTAAAACTGATATTACTGTTTAATTTATTTCTGTTTGTCACTTAGAGCTATTGGGCAGAATAATCTTAA
Source organism: Cheiracanthium punctorium (assembly GCA_038373885.1). Lineage (NCBI taxonomy): Eukaryota > Metazoa > Arthropoda > Arachnida > Araneae > Cheiracanthiidae > Cheiracanthium > Cheiracanthium punctorium. The sequence goes on from JAWZYV010015215.1 coordinate 2,182,003, forward strand.
GTATGCCATTTTGTCCACTCTTCCCTTACATCTTCATTGATGCCGAACTCTTAAGATCGTGGAGATCATCACTTTTCGAAGAAGAGAGACAAAATTTAATTTTAAACAGCAACTAATTCATTCGCTAAATTTTTTTTCACGAACCATTCATAAGGATCTGAAAAAGTAGACACTATCTTCCATCACACCGTTTTTTAAAAACTAAGAGAAAAAAATCTTCAAATTTCATCCTATCTATTGAGCAGTCTTTCAGAAAGATTTCTACTTTATGAATTGTTGATGAGTAACTGAACTTTATGTGAACATACGTGTTGATTGTCCCTTTTTGATGCGAGAACGTTTTTCGAAAAATCTACGTATAGAATGATGTCAAGATCCTTTGGGAATTATCGCCTGGAATAAATGAGACTAACTTCAACAAGTAGGGGTGGACGCGAGACGAAAGATATGCGTCTCGCAAAATAGCCTAAAAGCTTGTCTCGTCTCGCAAAAATCCCTATATTGTAATGTTAAAAATGTCTGTCTCGTCTCGCAAAAAAGCTGTAAATCTCTGTCTCGTCTCGCAAAAAAGTCGTCTCGCGTCCATCCCTATCAACAAGGAATTTTCCGTTGAACTATCCGATTACAGAAATCAAATGTTCATTCGTAGCACTGTACAACAGCAGTTTACTGAAAACAGTGAACAATAAACCTCAGTATTTATATCAATTATCATGCTCGAGTTTGTTTCTTTTTATAAGCTTTACTTATACTGGCAATGGGGGGTCGTGGTTAAGTTTGGGACAAGCTCTCAGGAGTGGGCCTAGGGTACGTTACGGCTCCCTGCAAAGGTAAAAAAGGAGCATACTTTTCAAGTTTTTGAGTTAAAAATGGCTCCCTGATGCTATGATTACCGTGCCAGGCCGCCCCTTCAAGCTCTTCAGGTTTGCAAACCTGACTTGTTGTCTGGTACTAATTTTAAAATGCAGCTCATTATTTAATTTTGAGTTTTTATGGTTAAAAAAATTATGTCGTAAATTTTAATATTTTGAAACAAATATTAAGAATTCGTTTTTGGATAATTGCGCAGAAGTTTCAGAGACAAAAAAATGAAACGACAGATATATGTACAGAAAATTGAAAAAAAAAATCGCAAACAATGCCACATTTAATTTTTTTCTTTAAGTTTTCAACGTAAGCTATTTCGATCTTTTACTTGTCATATAAGGTTCAAGTAGAAAAATTATCATTCAATTTCATAAACATTTGACAAAGCCTAAGCATTTCACTGATGATAGAATTAAAAAAAATCATTTGGTTATAAGTTATTGAGGACAGGTGTTCATGCGAACAAATGTAGGTGGCGTGGTAATCAAAATATGGTTTAGAAATTTTTGTAACATGTAATTTAAAGTATATGGACTATTTTAGGGCGAGATTCAAGTGAAATGCGTGATCGAGTTCGAATCGAACGTTTTTCAGTCCCCAGTTCGAACGTTTTGGCAGAATGCTTTCAATGAACAAACCTATCACACTGTCACGTGATCAAAACACGATTGGCTTGTTTCAGTTGAATAAGAAACATTGAAACATTGATACATAACATTCAAGTATCCCCTGTTCGAAGCGGAAAACGTTCGAATTGTGTTTCACTTGAATCTTGCCCTTAGTGTATGCATCTCAAAATCGATATGTTCTTCAACTTTTATTATTGTGGAAGTGCTGAGTCCCCTTAAGAATAAAAAGTAAATGCATAGTTAAAAAAAGCCCTTTTATTGAATTATGAACGAAAACTACAAAACAAATTTTATAAATAAAGTTTACATTTATTACCTATAAAATGCCCCACTACATGCAGGGCCTGACTGTAACATTTTTGTGCCCAGGGCACTTTTCAAATTGTATGCTCCTGTGTATAGCTGTTTCAATTTTTGCGCCCCTGTGAATAGCCTTCAACTCAATTTTTTGGCTTATTTGTGTATGGGAGCTAACGGCACGTGCCCCAAATGCCCGCACGATAATCAGGGCCTGAGAACATGACATAACCTATAAACAATAGACTTACAATAAGAATAAACTATGAATATCAATATGTGTAAATATAATTTACCTTAATGGAAAAAGAAAAGTTTGAGGTGATAACTACTTATTTTTCCATAATTACTTTCTTTGCGAATACTCAGCGATAAAAAATTTACAATTGATGTTGACGCCATGCTTTTTATCCTGTTTTTGTTTTTTTATCGACTTCAAAAATTGAGAAGGTACTATGTTCAGCGAGTATATCTATTTTTTTTATGATGTATGTAAAGTGATAATTTTTTACCAAGTAAATCAATTTCCAAAATACTTTTTTACTCTCAATTTTATAATGTAAGTTTCTGTTAATGATTAGGTTATATCGTGCAATAAACATTTCATAGGTATTCAACATATACGTTATTTAACTTTTTTCATGTTTTAGATCTTAATTTAATAAAAGTGTGTGTGTTTTTAAAATAAATTTTACTTTTAATCTGATAAAATTCAACTGCTTAAACGCTGTTGTTTTGATAATTATAGAAATGCGTATTAAGATAATAATAATAATTATTTTTGTAAGTAATCCAAAAATGTGCAATTGATAATGAAAGTTTATAAATAGAACTCAAAACCTAAAATGAAATTTTAAAACAGTCTTGCAAAACAAGTGTTCAAATAACAAGCAAACATAAAAAACGAAACGTTTTATTATTAATGAAATTATGTACAGTGCTGAACCACTTGGGAAGGTATTCATGACTTTTAACACAAATGCTTAAAGTAACAATTAGAAAAAAATACATAATACAATATACTCCTTAAATATTTTTTTTACAAGACATTTCTTCTTGAAACAATTAATGCCATTTTAATAATGGATATCAAACGCATATTTTTTTACAATTATTTTGCATTTTTGAAGCATATACTTTATTACATTTCGTTTTCGGTGTATTTATGTATTCAATTCTAATACTATAATTTTTAATTTTCTTCTATATTAAAAGTTTTATCCTTTTTTGGGGTTCTTACCAATTTATTTTTAACTTTTATTGCAAACAATCAAGCTTTGGGGTGGGGGAGGGTGTTAGGGTTTTTCCAATAAGTCAAAATCTGGTAATCTGCAGATTTCTGTCGATACTGGGACTTGGTTAAGAAGAAACGTACTCACAAAGATTGCAAAATACAATGCGAAAAGAATTTCCTCTGTTATGGCGTTTGCAGAATCAGATTTGCTGGGAATATTCCTCCAGGCCGGTATCTCTAGCTTATCGTATACAAAAATCCATGACATTTGCGTATCTCAACCCCCAACCACATTTAAGAGTCGCAAAATTTTCACGGATATAACTCTTCTTTCTTTTTTCAACCCCCCCCCCCCACTCTCTTTAATTGACCACACTTTTATTTAATAAGTGAGTGAAAACACGTTGATAAATTAATCATTAAAAGTTACTAAATTAGGGAATGATATTGGCTTGCAGAATCTTATAGGAAATTTTTATACTGAAATTAATGAAATTAAGTGGCCAAAAAAGTACATTGATTTTCTGAAATGCATGTGAACTATGGGAACAAAATTACGAAGGTTTGACTTAATGAACACTTAATGAACTATGTCGACCGAATATGTGTGTGTTTATCCAAAATATTGTAAAAAGTGGAAAATGTAATAAAACATGAGCTTTTATGCAAGAAACAAGAAACATCAAGGCTAAAAAATGTTGCCAGAGGCTGTAAAACAACATGAAGCTTGTTCCCAATATACTTTATCAATGATCAACATTTTGTTGACTTACAGTTAGTCGCAGCGAATGAAAATTCAGGGTGTTCCTTTCAAATAGGGTTGAATTAACAAAAAAAGGTAATTAAAATTACGATTATTTCATTCCCGCAAAACAGCAATCTTAATATTTTATGATGAAACATAAGGTAACGGTTTTTGGTCATGCGCACACCGTTACTGTGACTGTCCTAAACAAGTTGATTGGATGTAATAAGCCCAATACCATTGCAACCCTAGTGCAGTAGACATTACTCCGTTTGACAATTTTTCAAAAGGGGGGATATGTAAAAGATGAAGGTTCTGCTTAAAAAAGTTTATAAACGCATTGTGAAAATCAAAATCATGGCATTAATTTCATCAAACCTCCTAAAATTTTATTTAACGTTGACCATCGAAAGGTAAATTGTCCGTGTCATCAAAACATGAAATGTAGAAGTATATATTTTTTCTATTATTGAATTTGGTAAGAACGATTTCACATTATGTTTCTTTCTTTTTTTTTTCTTTCTTATTTACATGAATATAATTTAGTTCCCTGACACATTCAAATAAGGTACATTTGAGCAGGAAACTGTATACCATGAAAACAACTTTTGAGTAAAAATCATTGATATAGTTATAAACGTTGTGGTTCCACAGTATCTTTTAAGAAAATCAGAGGAACAGTTTGCACAGTAAAATGACACTGTACAATGCCTTTATCAATTAGAGAGAAATGGTACTTAGAATATCTCAGCACTCAAAAAATTTCTTAAGATTGCGTAACAAGCACTTTGTCATATAGGATATCTTTTCAATTTCCATAAAAATTCGCTTAAAAAAGTTCCACTGTGCTACACGTTATTTTAATACTTCATACAAATGTATGATTAAAATTAATCTTGTGAATTTGAAGAATTTTGGTTTTGCTTAAATTGTTTAAATTCATCAGACAAGCGTCACTGAACTGAGTTTTCTGAGAACTCAAATAAATAAATTTAAACATTTTTTAAAAAACTTAAGACAGAACTCATATGTTACGTTACATGAAATGGCCATTCAAGCCAGCAGGTGGTAACCGTATTTTGTTCTGCTACGCTGTACTTTGTAGTGAACCTCTGTTTTACTCTACCATTTCTTTGTCCAGACTGTTGAGGTGACTTTGAACTTTCACTTGGTAGGGCTTAGCATTCGATCGGAACAAAAGGGGCACGTGGAAAACACGCGACTCGATGTAACGCTTACTCCTGTTTTTCTTCACTCTCGGCTGAATCAGTCCATCTGCAATCAAGTCACCGTCCATGAAGTTCTCAGCTTTCTTGTCTTCATCCGGATCATATTCTCCAACGCCTTCCCAATCTGGAAATGAGTCTTTACGATCAGGCTTCGGAAAAGTGGCTTCGTTCTCGTAAGGTTCGGGTTTTGAATGGTCATTTTTGTCCTCTTCGTACAATTCAGGCTTCGAACTGTCCTTGTCTTCTTTGCTCCAGTTGGGTCGAGGAGGATAGTAGGGACTCTTCTCTTCTTTTTCCTCTTCCCAAGATACGTCAGGTTTCTCTGGTTTTACCTTCGGAACTTCAGGCTTGACGTGATCCACTCCAGTCGGATAAGGTTTCTCATTATGATAGTCAGGTCTGACTTCTGGTACATTAGGATTAACATTAGGATGTCCTGGTACGTAAGGATTGCCGTTAGGGTATCCCGGTATGTAAGGATTACCCCCACTAGGAAATCCAGGTATGTAAGGATTACCATTAGGATATCTTGGTATGTAAGGATTGTTATTAGGATTCCAATACCCGGGTTTTACTGCTGGTATGTAAGGATTTACCACGGGATTTGAGGGAATATTTGGAAAACCAGGTTTGACGTCCGGAACGTAAGCATCCCCATCGGGTATTTCAGGCTTCACTCCTGGAACTTGAGGCTCCTTTGGTGGCAAAACAACACCAGTTCCTGGAGGAGTGTACTGTTTGTTGAAACCAAAATTCAAACCGAATGATCCGACTCCGAATGATAATCCACCTCCTAGGTGGGCTCCTGGCAGTTTAGGTTTTGTGAGCGTGTCGATGATTCCACCAGGTCTAGGCTCTGTTAGATGCTTGAGGAGCCTTCCATCGAAAGCATTGGCTGCATTCACGGACAACAGGCATAAGAAGAACCTAAAAAAAATGGAAGTTTAATTAATATGAGTCAAGATTTTACTCTTATAAGAATAATATGAAATCAAACTAGCATTATTTTATAGATTTTGCAGTTTTTATAAATTAATTGGGAAATTACTATCTTTCGTTAACATCTGTTGCAGGTTTTAAAACAATGAGAAAAATTCGTCATCCCTTCTTTCATTTTAAATATACCGGTGGGCATGGAAGGAGGTGAAAGATTCTCAGTTCATGAAACGTAATTTTATTTCTTTGCCGTTCCATATCACTCTTTGACAGCAGGTCGCAATTTGACCTTGACCAAAGTAATAAAAACAGAAGACTTGCAAAGAAAAAAAATAATATTCCGAAAATTTATACAGATATATACGTATAATAATTGTAAGAATTTAAATGTAATTTCTTCTGGAAGAAAAAGAATATAGAAATGGAAAAAGAACATAAGGAAAAAGTCGTTAGATTTCTCATCTTTGTGTAACAGTTGTGTGAAGCGTGTGATGAACCTAGTTATTAAGGAGGTGCAAGCTTTAAGCTTACGTAGTAGGGGGTAGGAGAATCACAGATTACCCAATTTTAGTGGGCGAGAACTGATGATGCCCGTTGGGTTGCGGGTGTATGGCGCAACTGACAACAGCAGAAAAAAAAAGGCGACCTTCGAGATGTCTTTTTGATGGACTTTCACGTGTGATTTCCACTAACGTCAAGGATTTCTTCATATTTTCTCGAGAACTGGTACAGCACGGTAGGTTGTTATGAAAACCATGCAGTTAAGGAGTTATTATTTTTTTCTCTTTTAGTTTGAAAGCAAGAACGTCATTGTTCTACACAGTTGCGTTTTGTTGAGCATTAATCGGCCATAAATTGACGTTGATCGTCCATTGATGGTAAATTTGATTTTCACGCAGTTGAATTTCTTGGAGTTTTCACTGACGGGCTCGCTGGAATATTTACAAATTGTACTTAGCATTTATGACGCTTTGTAGTGTGTTTTAAAAGATAATATTTGCTTTTATGTGTGCTTTTTTAGGCTCATTTTTCCCCTTATTTGTCGCTGCAGGTGAACTGGTGTCGAAAATTAAGGTTACAAGCACAAAATCTATATAATTGAAGAAATACTCGGTTTATTGTAACAAATTGGGCACAAAAATGTACGCATTATTATAGGAGAAAGCTTATGGAACATAACAATAAAAATAAGTTGATTTAATAGTTAATATACAGGTTATATCAAAAGCGGTCTAATCAGTATGACACCCTCTAAATTATGTATACCCTTTCCAACAGAATGATGACTTGTTAAGAGGTTTGTATAGCAGTGCACGGAACCACACACTGTAAACTAGGTGGACCTTTCACGGGATATAAAAAAAATCATGATTAGACAGTTTTTGATATAACCTGTATATACAACTTTCCCCTTCTTTTCATTGTTGTGTTCAAAATGCTTTCACCCATCATATGTAAATTTCTGTATAGCCTTAATTTTGGACATGAGTGTACTAAAAAACGATTTTTAACTGAAAATTATATCTCCCCAGGATTTTTACGTTGCTAAAGGTTTTGTTCTGGAGTAATTTTTATGTTCATTATAATTAATAATAAAGGCAGATAAAAATGAAAGAAAACCCATGCCTATAGCGGATTTATTGCGAATTACTTTCTAGTATTGATCATTATGATAATTACGTTAAAAAATTGTTTTTGATAATTTTATGTTAATCTTCGAATAACCAATTTGAGTAATTTTACGTTAAAAAATCGTTTTCAGTATTTTTATATTAATCTCTGATAAGCCAATTTATTTGCTTCTACTTCAAATCCAGTTAGACTAAACTGAAACAATTTAAATATTTTATACAACGCTATTACCTTGAAATAGCTTTCTTGCACAAATTGAGGGATTGAATAAAATATTTTCAAAATTATCTGCCATGAATTTGACTGTTGTTTATTTTTTTAATCGAAAAAAAATTAGATTAAAAATGGGGATTTTAACCTCACACATCAAGAATGGTACCTATATTTTCATTCACAAAACTGATTTAAAAAAAAAAATAAAAACAACCAGCGATGAATGTATTTTTCTTAATGCTGAGGGCGGAAGGTGTAAAAAATCACTACAAACCTAATTCAACTTTAGTTTTTGGTTTTGCAAATATTTATATTAAAAATAAAGCAAAATTGGTTTTATTATTAACAATTTTTTTACTCAAAGGAAGTATCAATAAACCAGATATATTTTACCAGGAAAGACAGGAATGTTAATATGAAAAATGAAGATTATATACTTGCGAATTAAAGGATGTTACTAAAAGCAAGCAGCATTAAAATTACCAACCTTTGATAAGAAGAAAATTAATTTTCTTTTTAATTTCCAAAACAACTCCATTTTACAGGTTTCTTCAGGAGCGTAATGCACTAAGCGTTAGTAATCACAAAATGTTATAATAAGCGTAAAATTGCGTACGCAAAGGTCGAAGATTTTGTTTTTCCTTTCCAGCCTGCAAGATCACTTGAGCCTCAATCAGAATAATTAAAAAAAAAAAAAGAAAAGATTACATACATTACTTCATCTTACGATAGCATGGTAAGTCGGATATCTCAATATTCTAAGAACTTCGAACTGAACGGAAGAGTTTCATTATTTTGTCAATGATCCTATCACAGCTTGAGCAGATTAATATGGGACCACCCCTAAGGTACACTTTTTTTTTTAAAAATAGAGAAAAGAAAAGAGAAAGTCATCGAAATCGGTACTCATGATTTAAAAAAAAAAAAAAAAAAAAAAAAAAAAGAATTATCTCTGAACAAGATTCTAACGAATTAAAGCGAATTTGCGCGGATATTCCAATGTAAACAAGAATTATTGTGGGAAATCAGGGTACTTGGCAGCTATACTCGTAGATGTGAATATATATATATATATATATATATATTTCAATAGCGAGCACTTGCCGCTTATGGGCATTGGTGATTACGAAAGTCTGAAGTGTTGACCTCTTTATCATATATGGGGACACCAGTAGGTGGGTCTACGCTATTACAGGATCTCCCAATTTTGGACTAATTCCAGGTAAGAGACCTGCACCTGGATCGGCACTTCCCAGGTACGGTTTCAAGGTACGGTTTCAAGGTGACATTGGAGCCACGACGGATTTTACGTGCATCAGCTTCCTTAACCCTTTAACGCGCAGTATTCCCATTCTTCGAACACCAAACTCGTGACTCGTGACTGGCAACAGTAAGCGACGTTTTGACTGTTGCCAGTTACGAAGAATAGATTTGATTTCTATAAAAATAGTTGCCTGTGACATAGCACCACGAGAATCCTTTACTTTTTAGCACGTCATTTCCCGTCAAAAAATTGTCACAATTATTTTTAACAGCACTGACATCTGCTGAAAAATGGAAGAATGCGAGAACGGCTGCCCTTTTTTCAGCATTGGGAAAGGGTTGCGCCTCAAAGGGTTACGGGTACACAGTCCACAGCTTTGGAGAATTTTAAGAGTGTTTTGCGCTATGGCAAGCCTACACGATGGACATCTGCCTAGGGGGAGGGGGTGCCTTGAGCGGAGGTAAATGGATAATTTTAAGAGCAGCGACTATTCGTTAGGTTGAGCAATGGAATTAAAAAGTAAAACGCTATTATTTTTAGTCACACACGCCACCAAGCAATATATTGCACACAAAATCATCAACGGATAATTACACTTGATAGGAAGTGAACGCTCTTGGAATCTCTAGAAGAGGATGCTATGAAAGCACCTGTTTCCTAACTTCGTTTCGTCATGCGGAAAGGATTTCGAACTGCAAGTATCCATCCTGGGTTATCGAAACGCGATCATTTCAATCGATCTACAGCCTAAACGGAAGCGTTTCATTTTTCACTCATTGAAATATTAAACGCTTCACCTTTTTTCTGAAAATGCAGATTCAGCTGTTTTACGGCAGTGAGTAACGAACTTAGCTGCTTTGAAAGAGCGGCCGTTATAGGCACTCGATTGTACTGTACTGCTGCTTACTTTTATATACTTAACACGCTGTCGTTGATCGGTTGTTCCAGCGTGGAAAACCCCGTTAGTTTTTGTTTAATGCGGCAAACTTTGTTATTTCCGAGTTTTATTTACTTATTACTTTCCGAACATGTACCCTGTAAGGAAAGTATTTAATCATGAAAAAAATCGATTTCGAGATTTTGGTGTATTTACACATTTTGAAGTCTTCTGAATTCATTTATGCTATTTTTACGAGATGTATGTATGTATGTATGTATGTATGTATGTACGTATGTGTGTGTGTGTGTATGTGAGTGAACACAGTAACTCCTAAACGGGGCATTCGATTGAGTTCAAATTGGGTATATATCTTATAAACCACCGTCGCAAGACCGGTATTGATTTTGGTGTTTATATAGGACTTATAGTTTTTCTACAGGGCTACGACAAAGATTTCTTTTACATTATGGCCTATGGGAGGAAATTCTTGAAAGTGTGCTAGCATTTAAACGGTACATTCGATTGAGCTCAAATTGGGTATAGATGTTATAAACCATCGTCGCAAGAGCGGTATTGATTTTTATGAATATAGGACGTATAGTTTTTCTACAGGGCTACGACAAATATTTCCTTTACATTATGGCCTATGGGAGGAAATTCCTGAAAGTACGCTAGCGTTTAAACGGCGCATTCGATTGAGCTTACATTTGGTAAATATGTTTGAATGATTCATCGATTAAAATTGATTGAAATGCTTGGTCATGATCTTAATCGTAAATGTTCAGAATGTCGAGTGGAGTCACTCCAGATTTTTTTTGTCTTAACTTTCCATCGTATAAGCAATCCTACTATATAATTAGCTATATGATCCGATGACTGTCGTCGATCGTATGCCTCCCTCAAAATTCCGGCAAAAGTCGCCAAGCTTGGCGACTACATCTACTGTGGATAAAATTCTATATCTGAGGTAAACGGATGAAATGTCTACATCTTGGGGCAGACCTAGATTACTTGGCGTCCCCTAGCAAACTTAAAAAACTCTACCCCTTTTACTTTCTACCAAAGAAAAACCTTACGGTAATAGATTACAAGCAATTACTTTACTTATCATTCTAAAACCAATTACTTAATTACTTAATTTGATGAGTATAACATTTGGCCTCCATTTTACTTTCTCTTACTCACATATACGCTACGACATTGTATTCTAATAAAATGTTCAAAAGCAAAAATTTTCCTTTACTACATTATTCGTTTTGGGGTTCCCTTAATTCGAAAAGCTCTTTTTTCGGAGTTGTTTTGCGTATATGGTATCACCATAACTAAAAAACCGCAAGAACCTTTTTTTTTTCCAATGGCCGGCCGCTGTCTTGAAGGCTTTGGCCACAACAGGTCGGAATTGTTGGCCTCTTTATTTTGGGGGCACCTAGTAGGTGGACCAGCGTCACCATCTATGAATGGACAGACAATGACAAGCACACCCAGTCGGGCATCGAACCCCGACCGCCGGGACTTGAATCCGAAACCGTAGTGCGGTGCTTTACCCACCATACAATCGGATCGGCAAAGTAGCAAGAAGTCAAAATTCGGTATTCTGAATTTCCATCACATAGTTTTGACTCTCGAATCTTTTTTACTAAAATAAATTCATTTAAGAGAGATTTGTGGCGTGGCTGAAAGAAGAAATCGGGCGTAAGTTCTCAACTCAAAAACCAATAATAACCAGTATTCTGAATTTTGATTGCTTGCTTGAGGGACTTCTGCATGAATAAGGTTGGTAATAAAAATTAATAAATAAATAAATAAAATGCTACTAGTAAATTTTTAAAATTCAAATGCAGGATAAGAGAAAGTCGTATGAGTGTAAGTGACACCAGATTATATTTCTTTATATCGGTAATCAAATTGCTTTTTGTGATTTACAATTTTTTAAAATAAAGTGTTTTGAAATTTGTATGCATTCATGCGATTTTTTGCTTGTTTCTTAGTGTATGAGGTCATTTCATTTTTTTAGATTTTTTTAAGCGTAGTCTTGGACGATTGCATTTCTCTTTCAATAACATTCAAACTCTTGCCACAATTTTTATAAGCATGTTAAAATTGGAAAAAAAAATTATTCAAAGAGATAAAGGGATAAACGTCTTTTCCTGTCTAAATAATTTTAACCAAATTATGCCTATTAAAATAGATATTTGTCAAAAATAAATCTGCTTATTGTTTTGCGTAGAAAATACCAAAAATACATCGCAATATTCTGCGATGATAGCTTTTATCCCCTCTCCAAATGATTCATAATGACAAATAAATATATTTTAATGATAAACATAGATGAAGTATGCACGGTAACATAGAAATTTTTTTCATGATAAATTTCAATTTTTCACAATTACAAAAGAAAACAAATTTCAAAGTATAGGCTTTAACAAATTCAAGCAATTTTGTTTTTGTTGCAGAAGGACCTATGATCTCTAGATTACATGTGAAAATATTTTAATGAGTCATATCATGTGAAGCCCTACCATGGCCGAGTGGATAAGACACTCAAAATGGTGGACGGCTTAAGTGGGAATTGTCAGCGTTCTTATCCTGGCTTATCGCGCGGATGTCGATCTAACGGTATGGAGTTTTGGCCGGTTTTCTCCAAATGTAACGTGAGCATGCGTTAGAACCCCTTAAAAAGGCTTCCGTCCAAGGCATCCCCCATCTTTGGCTCTTGTATAGTTTTGCTTGAACACAACAACAGCAACATAACTTATCCGTGAAAGTAATTTTACATCTCCTTTCTTCAAAATTACAAAGACATTAAAATGCACGAAAATTCGAGAACGCGTTGAAAGAACGCTAAGAAAATAATTCAGAAACTCATAACTTCTTTTTTTAATTTTAATTAAACTTAAATTTAATATAATTTATAGATGTCACGTTTTTTTTTATATGAATGCCTTTAAAACATATCATTTCCCCCCTCTAATTATACAACATTATCTTTTATCAGGTTGTAACGAAAGTTTTCCGCCGGATTTGCCTGAGTCAGCTCACGCGGTACCCAGCTATTGACCTTATATGCCAAGTTTATGCGATGCTTAACCCTTTAACGCGCAGTGATCCCGCTCTGGGAACACCCAACTCTGACGTTCTGACTGTTGCCAGTCACGAAGAATAGACTAGATTTCTATAAAAATAGTTGCGGGTGACACAGCTCCACGAGAACCCTTTACTTTTTAGTACGTCATTTCGCGTAAAAAATGATCACGATTATTTTTAACAGCACTGACATCTGCTGAAAAATGGAAGATTGCTAGACCAGCTCGATCGATTGCCCAATGCTGAAAAAAGGGCAGCCGTTGCCATCGCTCGACTTAACTACCAGCAAGAGGGCGGACGATCGAAACGTTCATCGCATGCCACAGATCTAGAGACCCTTTTTTGACGACAGCTGGCTGTGCGCGAGCACAGCCAGCTGTCGTCAAAAAAAGGCAAGTCCAAGGGCAAGGCCAGCTGTCGTCAAAAAAGGGTCTCTAGATCTGTGGCATGCGATGAACGTTTCGATCGTCCGCCCTCTTGCTGGTAGTTAAGTCGAGCAATGGCAACGGCTGCCCTTTTTTTAGCATTGGGAAAGGGTTGCGCCTCAAAGGGTTAACGCGACTAATGGACATGGCACTAAAGTCTAACTCTTTTAGCTAGCTCTCGTGGTTGAATATTTTATCTTCTTCCACACATTCTCGTAGGCAGGCCTCATCGGCATCAGTAGGCCGGCCAGAGCGCTCTGCTTCTTTAATATCCTAGTTATCGTTTTTGAACTTTCGATACCAAATTTTCTCAAGTGTTATATGATATACAACAGTAGTACCTTAAGCTGAACACATGATTCAGTGTCACTCTGTAGCTGACTTTTTGCGACAGAATTGAGAGTAAATGATGGATCAATCTGGTAGCGTGGTAGTTCTATTTCAGACACCTCAATCATAACGATATTGTTTTACAGATTTCGCAAAAACAGTGATCTAAAACAAGTCTTTTCTTTCAAATAACAAAAATCGTTTTACAAAATATTGGCAAAGACATACGCGAACTGCTTGTGCAGGCAATACTTGGAGTGGCGGAAAACTTTCGTTGCAATCTAATAGATTAGATAAGTAGAGTAGGCTCATTTTATCAAATTAAATTCATTTGGTGTAGAACTATACTCGACACTCGTCTGGGCTTCTCCCTTCTATAATACTTCGCTTTTCTGTGGTTCCAGTTCTGGTACTATTTACTGGTACTACTTACTCTACTTTTCTGTGGTTCCAGTTCTGGTCCGATTAAAATTTTCGAATTTGGGAGAAAATGTGTGCAAAGGGATGCTTCTCCCTGGAAGATTTCGTCTGGGTTTTCTTCTTTAAAATAACTTTCAAAGAGATATCGTTTCTTACTTTTGAGTGAAATTTATTTTAGGTAGATTGACTTGTCACAGAATTTTCTGAGATTTTGAGTTCGAAATGACGCCCCTTCGAAGACGGCGCCCCCGATGCGATACTTACCTGGCTTACCGTGCCGAGCCGGACCCCTGTCTACATCAATCTTCTTTCTCTGGGCTATAATGCCAGAATTTACCGCGTAATTTGTCACTCACAAATTCTTTAGGAGCTTTGAGTGCGCGTCAGCATAAATTACTAAGGAATCAATCAACGTGGTGGAAGACCAATCAATGTGGTCGTAGAGGGAATGTCGGAATCGCATATTTTATTGAAAGTAGATGCAGTTCAAGAAAGAAACAATCCAAATTTTGAATACCCGTTTTAAGTTTTGTGAAAAACTCATTTGACATCATTATATTTCCATTGTCGTTGAAATTTTAAGATCATGCACAACAGCTTAGAAAATAAAATTCTGCCTTTTTTCTTAATATTAAGTTTACCTGAAATGTCTTTTTTTTTGTCAAAGAAGTAAATTTTTAACTAGTGTTTGATCGAAAGAGAAGTCATGCCAAATAAAAGATTCATATTTGTAAATTTTAACGCATAAATTTCATAGATAACTTTTCTTTTCTTTCAAGAAAGACATACAAAAAAAAAAAAAAAAAAAAAAGAACAGGATGGCCTCCCATTCTACTTGTAGGCGAATTTCAAAATGTTCTGAAATTTATTTTAGGTATTTGACTGCCTTAAATATTACAGCAAGAAATTTATCGATATCTTTTCTTTTCTTTTTTTTTCTATTTTCTTTTTTCTTTGAGCTAGAGGAATGTATGAAAAAAATGTTACTGCAACTGAATCCCCCTCCCCTAAAGTTACTTATCGAGGAACATCTTTTATTATCGATCACACATCAAGGTTACAAACCTCACATACATGCGGAATTTCGTATTGTTAGCTTCAGTATTTCCGGATAACAGCGTTTCTCAACCTTTTCAGAGTTTCGACCTCCCTTGCAGTAATGAATACGGAAATTTAGTACCGGAAGCTTTGAAAACATTAACTCCGCAAGGTGTCATCTACGTAAATTTAGCACAGAAAAATCACCATTCACTACAGCTTGAAAATAATGCAGTTGAGCCATATTCAAAATTTGGTGGGATTTGGAAATTTAAGAAGCAAAAATAAAATTTCAATAAATTAATAGTTTTTTCCATAGTATAAAACCTACCTTATTTCTGCACATTATTTGAATATCAATCATGCATTTCTTTTTTTTTATTTAATTTTCATAGATTTTTTAATTATCAGATTTAATGAAAATTATTATGTCGGTCACCGGACATTTCTTTTGAAATTTCTAAACATGTTCAGCACAAAATAGTGCAAAGTGATAGATTACGTAAGTATAGAGTCTTTTTGCCCATTTATTAATTTTTTATTATAATATCGTGTACATGGGAAATCGGAGTAGGGATGAAATGTTTTATACGCAAAACAATAAGAATTGAAGATTTCCGAGGCTAATATGTAAATTTTTTTAGTTTGGCGAAAAAATAAAATGGCTCAAATGCCGATTTTGAGAAAGTGAGTTCTAGCGGTTTGCACAGTTTCGGCTTGGTGCAATTTATTGAAAGCTTAAGGAAATAGATTTTTGAAAACAAGTGCAAAGGTTTTATTAGAATACAGCGTTAAATTTTAATGATCCGTGAAGAAATAATGCAGTTATTAAGGGATTTCAAGTGATCTATCTTCAGAATTCTCGCCGATTGAGTACATTGATTTAAGTTGGGGGAATTCCGCCAAATTTCAGAAAATTGAAATCTTCTCATTTAGTACATCGGAGTAACGATGAATAAAACACGTTATAGTTGATAATTTAAAAAAATTCGGCTGTATTAAGGGATTCCATTTTTCAAATAAATGCTTGCTTTACTTTTTGGCGGCCGAACCATTTCCCATATTGATTGCTGCTAAGTCAATGCTTCGAATGATTTCCTGAAAAAACTCTTGCAAAATGGCGTATGTTGGGACTTTGGCGAGGCTTAGATTTGAAACTGGATTTTATTTGAGACTGGGATATATAATGAGACTGGTTATATAAAAATGAATGTTGGTATGTGTGTATGAGGTTGAAAAACTCTAGCACCGTTGCACCATGAAATTTGGTTCACCTAAGTCTTTTATCATTGAGAAGCTTTTTATGCTATCCGTTTTCCTCTAACTTGCCACTAGGTGGCGCAGCAGAACGTCGAATTCTATTCCGTTTAGCCGTTTACTATGCGAATATCGTCCAACTAATTTCGATGAAATTTGGTACACGCGGATATTAGAACACGGAGAATATTTTTCAGTATCCATTTTGCTGTAACTTGCCGCTAAATGGCGCTGCAACGCATCAACTTCTATACCCTTCGATCGACCGGCATAAAATTTCTTATACTTACACATTTCAGCACGAAGAATATATTCTAACTGTGTTTCTTTTGATGTTACTCACCACTAGATGGCACTGCAATGCATTATTATTTTAACTCGCCACTAGATGACGCTGCAGCAGGCCAAATTCTTGACCACTCAAACGGTCGCTATGAAAATCAGTATACATAGCTATTTGAACAATGAGAATATTTTGGCGTTATCCATTTTGCTATAACTCGCCACTTGACGGCATTGTAGCAAATCATTACTTTAATTAACCACTAGATCGCGCTGCAGTGCGTCACTTCTTGACTGTGCAACTGATCGCTATGAAAATAGGTATACATATATATTTGAACACGGGGAAGAGTTTGGCGCTATCCATTTTCCTATATAATTTGCCACTAGATGTCGCGTCAACACATGAACTTCAGGGCTGTCCAGCCGATCGTCCTGAAATTTCGTATTCATCGATATCTGAATGCGAAGAATATTTCCGCCGTATCCGTTTTGCTAAAACTCGCCACTAGATTGCGCTACGCCGCATGACCTTCTGCACCGTACAAAGGATTGCCTTGAAATTCGGTATGCATGGTTATTGAACACAATATAAAGCGATATCCATTTTGCTATATCTCTTTATTACAATAAATAGTAATCACCACAAATCGTAATATCAAAAAGTCCATTCATTCCCGTGCGAAGAACGGGTACTTCAGCTAGTATAATATAGTCTTTTTCATTTAAAAATATTTATTTTTTGTAAATTTTTGTTTGTTATGTCTGTTACCAAGTTTGTCAGATCTGTTATTTATTGTTGAAACAGACATGACATTTCAAATAACAACAATTCATGAGTCTAAATAATTCCAGAACATGAAAAGATATATTAATTTAGATTAAAAACCTAATGATCTAAATTAATAAATTGAATTAACAAATCAATGAACATATTTTGTACAAATAATTAAGGGGATAGACATGACATACAATAAAAATATTTATCACAAAACTCAAAATGTTTTTTTATATTTCTTTTTGCACCATGCTCTAGCGATAAACAGGTGTTGCTATTCTCAAATTTCAATTTGACTTTGTTTAAAAAAGTTGAAAATAATGTACGGTAACAGACATGACATAAATGTCTGGACAGCTATACTTAATTATCAAAAATCTTGTATTTTTCGTAAAACCTTTTCATAATGTAATTTAAATTCCCGATTTTAAAGTATGTCAGGACAGAAATTTCAGTTTTGGGACAGTAATTCTGCATAACATGTTTTATGTTTTATGATTCGGACAACTATATTTCAGTATCCTCCCTAATCATTCCTTAAAAAATTATTAAATTGTATGCTTTTTAATCTATTATTTCAGTACAGGAAACTGATAAAAACCATGATAAAAGAAAAAACATTTAAATTTTCTCATGCCTTCTAAAAAAATAAAAATAAAAATAAAAATTTGAATTAAAATATATTTTATACACGGACAGCATTTGGCACCAAATTTTGAAATTGACCCAGTTTTGTCCGTTTATAATGAGAATCCTCGCGTAGAAAAACAAAGTCAGTTGTCTCTTTAATAATTAAGATTTAATAATTTCAAAAAACAGAGTCAGTCGTCTCATTAATAATTTCGAACATAGTTATTTTATTTTATAAGGTTTTTATTACTTTGTAATATTGAATTTTGTGACTTTTGGTTATAATTAAAAATATTTTACTTAGTAAAAGAATGTTTTGTATGTCAATCTAATTTTTTTAAACAAATTGAGACCCCCTAATATCTGCACGCGACTCTCAGGTTGAGAAACGATGCGGGTTAGGGGGAATACAGACAAAAAAAAAAAAAAAAAAAAAAAAAAAAACTCTTTATAGTCCTCCCAAAATTTTAGCTTTTTCAAAGGCATAAACATAATGATAGTAATAGCAATAATAAATACAACGTGATGGGAAAAAGTTTTACATATAACAATATCGAAAACTGTTTTCAAGATGCAAAGTTGCAGTTAATTTGCACGCAAGGTCTGTTCATCCCCATTTGCACTTCATGCGGCAAATGAAGATGTTTTTCCCGAATCATTTGTTTATGTGGAGATGTCCAGTCATGTTTTTTTAGCACCAATCATTTACCCTTCCGACCTTCTAAAACATATTTTTTCTTTTTTTTTTTTGCTTGCTACCTTCACCCCTTTTTTGCTTGTTATTGTTTCTAAACGACTCACCGTTCCGTGAGAATCGCCGGAAACAGGAGGCTAGGAGAGAAAAGCGACTAAATTCGCGGTGGTAAAAAAACAACAAGAATGAAGCGAAAAGATCATCTTCAAATTACCATCTGAAGAAGATCTCCCCTTTCATTGAGTTCGTGCTCCGTTTACCAATGTTTTCCGTCAACAAATTCGATGAGGTGTCTTTCAGAAAGGTTTTTTTTTTTTTCTTTTTCAAAACTGAGAGAGCAGATTCGCCATCTTGTTTCCTGATTTAGTTCGTTTGCAAGGTGGACATCCAGCCAGTTCGTTGATCAGTCAAGAAAGTTCTGCTCCAAGTTTTAAGACTTTTTTGGACTGCCTTTAAATTTGGTGACTTTAAACAAAGAGAAACGGAGGCTATCTTTTTTCTAAAGGATTCTAGATTTCCTAACGATTAAGTTATTCTACGCTTTTCATTTCTATGACTTATTGTACACATAAATATAAGTGGCCGTTTTTTTTTTTTTGAGGGTGGGGGACATATTGAAATCAAGAATAAAAATGGGATCTTTTTTTTTTTTCAAATTTAGAAACGTGTTTTAAATAAAAATATTTTGAGACCAAGTTGAGGGTGGAAGGTCCCCCCCCCCTCTCAAGAATTGGCCTATAGTCAAACAAGATTGTACTGTGTCCCCCTTTTTAAGAAATACATTCTAATAGATCCAATCAGGAATTTGAAAGTGTTGCATGTCCTTAAGAAATTCTAATTACTCAGCCTTCAAAAGTATATCGTCGTATCAAGGGGATCCAGTGAGGGGGGCCATGGTAGCCATGGGTTATGGCCCCCTTCGAAATTTTGTTTACATCTTTAGTTTCGCATACTTCACGATTTCACATGTTCAATTTGCATTTGGAACAATTTATAGAACTAGGTAGAAAGTTCAATGGTGCTCTCCGAGAATTCAGACTGGAGCCGCTCTTGCTACTTATATACAGTGCTTAAAAAATATCTGGAACAGTTAGTCTACAGAGCCGCGGTTTGCTGATTCCTGTTCTAGACCAGCGATAAACAAATATATATAGTACACAGTATGCACAATCGATGATTTAACAGTTCCCACTCTCTGTATTTATCTGAGTTCGTTGAGAAATAGGGTTTGAATTTAGCTTTTAGCTGTTTTGGACTTTTTTTTTTAAATTAAAAATACTAAGATATTCAAC
Organism: Cheiracanthium punctorium; assembly: GCA_038373885.1. Taxonomy (NCBI): domain Eukaryota; kingdom Metazoa; phylum Arthropoda; class Arachnida; order Araneae; family Cheiracanthiidae; genus Cheiracanthium; species Cheiracanthium punctorium. The sequence goes on from JAWZYV010015215.1 coordinate 2,202,159, forward strand.
ACTTTAGGCTGAGATATTCCTAAAGTAGTTCGCATTCCATTTGAAAGTATGAACCTAGCATCAATATGGCGGATCTGTAGGTTTAGTTTATAGCCGATTCAAGGTTTAATCATGTTAGACATGACCTCTATTCAATAATTAGAATAATTAAGGCTGATTCTCCTTTCTGTGTGCTAATTTTTTTTCTTCTCACGTCCTATGAATGTCGGTAGTGTAATTCAATCTCATTGCTTTGCTGCAAAGTGACAATCTAAGTCCAAGAACTGTTGGTAACGATATTTAAAAAAATGTGTTTGGCGTTTGTACTTATGATAGCCCCAAGCACAACCATTATAAGTTACTTTCTTAGCCAAAATTATATATACTCAACACATAGATGGCCTTTGCTGAGATACTCATCAATTTTTTACAAAGTAGGGTTACGTTTTCAAAGGGCTCATTAACTTTTTTTAAACTAATGTTATGTTTGATTGCTTTGCTTCATTTTTTTTAGGAGTTGCTAGATAATGTTTTAGGATACCACTGAATTGGACAAGCTTATACTTAGAGTTTCGTCTTCTAGTTGTAGATTTTCATTATCTCAATTAAATTATCTATAGAGCATTCATAGGATGTACCAAAATTAAATACTGATAAAAAAAGAATAATAGTAATAACAATAATAATTATAAAGGCGATTAAAATGTACCATTTGCCGCATTGTATTTGGAATAGCAGAGAATTTTATCGAAACAATTTTCAAAATTAGTTCGGAAGATCACCAATAGATGACGCTGCTGTATGAGGAAGGTTTGTGGGGGGGCATGAACTTGCTACAGTAGTTGTTGCTTTTTTTTTCCTTAATTAAAATGCAGCAACAATATGATGCAGCTTGAAATGAAAATTTGCAGAGACCACTGAAAACATTGAGCGGACCACTTAAAACATTGAGCGGAGGCGCAACCCTTTCCCAATGCTGAAAAAAGGGCAGCCGTTGCCATCACTCGACTTAATTACCAGCAAGATGGCGGACGATCGAAACGTTCATCGCTAGTTAAGTCGAGCGATTGCAACGACTGCCCTTTTTTTCAGCATTGGGCAATCTATCCAGCTGTTCTCGCATTCTTCCATTTTTCAGCAGATGTCAGTGCTGTTAAAAAGAATCGTGACCATTTTTTACGGGAAAGGACGTGCTAAAAAGTAAAGGATTCTCGTGGAGCTATGTCACCCGCAACTATTTTTATAGAAATCAAATGTATTCTTTGTGACAGGCAATAGTCAAAACGTCAGAGTTTGGTGTTCCCAGAGCGGTAACACTGAGCGTTAAAGGGTTAAGAAAACCTTGATTTGGGTCAATGATGGAAAACCTTTTGCATTTTATGTTTCAACATTTCAGGAGACGAGTTTAGATACGCAATACAACTCAAACACCTTTTTTAATTTTTTTGCGTTCATGGTCAGAACTATTAGCTATTGGAAAATACTAACACGGAAAGGCTTAGTTTAGGGTAGGAAAAGTAGTAGAATGTACAAATGAGACTGAAATTGTTGTTCTGAGGAAGAGTATTCTAGAATTAATTTTTTCGGATATTTGGTAGGAGATAAGAGATGGTTCAAATTTGATGGCAACGTATTTTAGAATATACAAATGCTTCCTTTGAAGTGGCACCACAAAATTCAAAAAATAAAATATATTCGGGCACAAAATTATTTCGAAAGTCTTAAATCTGTCTTAAAACATTAAGCAGTCATAAGGATGCAATGCGCCACTAGAAATCATTCAATGCGCCACGTTTGAAGAATACGTCACGATTTGGCCACCATTGATCTAGGTGATCAGGTGACAGAACACTATAATAGCACCTAACAGCCAAGCTAAATGTTACTTAAAATTCTTTCAATTTATTATCTGTTGATTAATAGCAATAGATTAGAACTGCATGATTTGCCATAAACATGTGAAGAACATGTTCAATGTGCATATCGAGTATTCTGGAAGGGTTTTTTGAGCGAACAATTTAGGTAAATAAATAAAAAAATGCCTCTATATGATATCTAAGAGAATGAGCCAAAATTGACCAAAATATTACTTGTTAAAATGGTTATTCTTTTATTAGCCAATAGCTTTTGAAACCAGCCCAAATGGCTAAAATTATCCACATCTGGCAACCCTGCAGGTCTCCTTTTGGGTGGTCTATTTAAGTCAGGGCGGATGCGCTAAACTTGGTGCATTGGATGATTTCAAGTAGCATATCGCATCCATGAGCCAACTTATTGTTTTGGAGTCATGTCTATTTAAATCAGGAGTTGCCAAACGCGGCGCATGCGCTAAACTTGGCGCATTGGATGATTTCAAGTGGCGCATGGTGTCAATGTGCCTACTTATTGTTTTGAGACAGGTTGAAGACTTCGGGAAATATTTTATTTCTTTTAATTTATGATGGTACACCCTCCAAAAAAAGTATTCGAGCAATAGAGAAATTTCCTACGTTGGTTTCGTATATTAAAAATTATTTATCATAGAATATGAATTAGGCTATGTATAAATATGACTTTGCATATTTCTATCAAGTTGTGCGTTTTTCAAAAACTCAATTATTATTTGAAAATCTAAAATAGGAAATTTCTCTCTTGCTCGAATACTTTTTTTGGAGGGTGTACATCAAAAGGAAGCATTTGTACATTCGAAAATACGCTCTCATAAAAGAATTGAACAGCCTGTTCCCCATCTAAATATTCGAAAAATTAATTATTAGTATTGTTACGAATTTTCGGGGCAACCTGCTGTTCTGGGGCTTAAAATAGTTTAAAATTCGTATTCTACGCTTCAAATAGTTAAATTTTGCTTTTTCTTGCATCAAAATCGGTCAACTAGAACCGGAGTTACGGAGGTTTCGGTTTCCTTTTTGTTTTTCTATGGGACTTCTAGAAATCTTGAGAAATATTGGTCCTAGGACCTTTGTTAACTTCAGTTTTTGGAACTTATTTTTGGCGTCAAATTTGGCGACATTTCGCCAAAAGTCGCCAAGTTTGGCGACATTTTGGTCATTCGGCGCGATTTTTCCAATGGGGCTTGGAAGTTGGTTTTCCAGCATTAAAAACGCATAATAACCTAACGTTTCTCTTCTATGACGTAATCAAAATTCCCGATTTATGTGGAATCCTCGAGAAATAGACTTTTATCGAGGATTCTTGTTGCTTCTGCGTCGGGTGTAAATATAAGCGTGTTTCAGAAGCCCCAGTTCAGTGTGAGTAGAGCTCTCTGAATGAGTACGCTTGCTTTGTGAATTGCTAGTGCTATAGAAGCATTATTTTCGCTTGCTTTTCGAAGCTGTTTTTAAAGTGCTGTTTGTAAACTCTTCATTGTTGTGTCTTAAAAGATTGTGTACTATATCCCTTGAATATCTTCACTGAATTTTCGCCTGTGAAAGTGTCTTATTTTGTGTGAGAAATGCAGCATTTGTGAGAGCTTCTGATCTAAGCGGACTATCAAAAGCACATTACTGTTGGATTGTGCTTGTGAATTTTGTCAGCTGATTGTTCAACGAAGTTCTAGAAGCAATAAAGTTGTGTTCCGTCCTGACCAGTGGACTTTTTACTAGAACTTTCTATCCAACTGGACTTTAGAACAACGAACCCCGGGAACAAGCAGAGGTTTCTGCAACATTATTCTCTTCCTTAGAACAACAATTTCAATCTCATCCTTACACGTTTTATTTTTCATCTCCTAAACTAAGGCTTAACCATATACATAATTTCCAACTCTATCTGTGAATATAAGGAAGCAAAAAGGTGCTTAAATTGTAATTATCACATCTGAACTCGTCTATGGAAAAAATTGGCCCATGATACGCAAAAAGGTTGCCCATCCCTGATTTAAGTCATCCATTTGCTGAATCTATCTCTCTAAACTGATTTAAGCAAAGCACTCAAAGAGGCGATGTTCAGTAGTAAAGACATCATTAACTGCTTCATGGTAGTGAAAGACCATAAACTGCTTTGACGACTAGTTAGAAAATCGCAGAGCTAAGAACTAAATAATCTCCGAAGGAACTAAATCAGCCTCGAAAGATTTAAAGTCAGGACAAGTTTGTCCCGATTTCAAATCTTCGTAGTTAATTTAGTTCTTTCAGAGCGAATTTAGTTCTTTTTATAAGCGCGAAGACTGCAAAATTCTGCTCGCATTCACCGTAGTCTGCAAGTCTATCGCCCTTCGATTATCTCTTGTTATCACTTAGAAATATGTTTGAAGGGGAAAAAGTTTCATATCTAAAACAGATGTAAGCCAACCACTACACGAGTTCTTCGTCTCTGAAGAGGGGGCGTTTTACAAAAATATTGTACTGCTGCAGAAAACTCTGATTCCTGCTTTTGTCGTTCTAAAGTTCAGTATGTGCCAAAGTTCTAGTGAAAAGTCTACTTGACAGGATGGAACACAAATTTTATTGCTTCGTCGAACAATCAGCTGTATAAAATTCACAGGCAATAACGGCCAGTAACGTGCTTATAACAGTCCGGCCAGTACAGAAGCTTTCACAGATGCTGTATTTATCACACAAAATAAAACACTTCCACAGGCAAAAATTCAGTGGAAACTTACGAGGGAAATTGTAAACATGCCCTCAAGACTCAGCAATGAAGAATTTACGCACAGCATTCGACAACAAGTTTCTAGAATCAAGCAAAATATTGCTTACAATAGCACAATTCTCAGGCTAATTCAGTGAATAGAATATACGTATGTTTCGTTCGCAGTCTACAGCAAAACTGACTCACACCGGTGTAATGCGCTGTCCTATTTATAGGTATCGCAGAAGCTAGGTGAAATTTCTCCAAGGATCTCCTTAAAGCTCGAATTTTGATTACGTCATAGCAATACTGTTGAATCATTAGGATATTACGCAATATTACGGCAGGGAAACAAATATTACAGGGCTCTTTGGTAAAATCGCGCCAAATGTCCGAAGCACCGTCAAGCTTGGCGATATTTCGTTGCTGGGGATCTTTGGGGGTTACCCCGACAATTCGTAACAATATTTACAAATTGTCATCGAGCTGTCAGAAGGTTATAAGTATATTGAATTATACTCTATACTAAATATTATTATGCGTGCTAAAAAGTGTACGTATACATTTTTTGACTTCTCAAAAACAGACAGAACTTTCCAGCAACTACGCCAGACACGTTCAAAATGCAATACCTACGTTTTCACTTTATTGTTTCGGAAATGATTAATTGTTCTTGTTTCGAAAATGATTAATTTTATTCAAGCTTGCTTTATTAAATTTATTTTTTACTCTTCGCTTTATTCCATTATTTCATCGTCTTGCAAACTCGCTTTCATTGTGATACCCGCAGATAATTAATAACTATCAGCGGTATCTTGGCATGTAACGCCAGCAACCATCCCTCGCTTTCAGATTTCACAATAACCACCACGGTTACTGATTATATAGATAGCTACCTTATGGCTTTCGCCAACCAGCCTTTGTTCTGAGGAGCAGGCATTTTCAATAACCTTCGTTAATGCGACCATAGATAACCTTGAAAGTTAAAGGAGGTTTAAGGAACTGTTAACATTCCACTGCCTGATTTATCGCTTGCATCAAATTACATCAATTCCTTTATGCACGAGCGAAGCAGTTCTTTTAAAATAGTTTTTTTTTTTTACAACCTCCTGCCAATTAAAAATCTGATGGGTATCAACATATTATCTAGAAGGGTTTGGACGGCATTCCGCCCCCACCCCACCCATTCACTCAAGTTTTAATGGTATTTTTCCGTGAATTTTAATTACTTGAGTGTGTATTAATGTATGATACCGCTTATTCGAGAACAGTGAAAAAACATGTATGTCATATCTATATGATAACTCAGTTGAAGAGAATTTTCTATGTTAATGATCAATTTTGAGGAATTTATTCTACATTACGCTATGGATAACTTTTATTTTAATAATTGATACTTGAAAAATGGACCGCATGAGATAGGATAAGATCATAAATGGGGTAAGAGCATTTGCGGGCTCTGAGTCGCTTATTATTTGCACTACGGAGGTAGAATTAGCACCAAAATCTTCCTCTTTTATCATAAAATATGATAAAAGAGGATTTAATTTTATGAATATAGGAAGAAATTTTATGAATGTTATGAAATTATACTTCCATGGACTGATTTCGCTTTGGTGTATATATTTTTTTAAGATCGTGTCATTTATCGAGCTTGCAAGTTTTTTAAAAACATTTATTTTTAAAAAGTAAATTAATATATTTTTATTGGTTTATGTTTTACATTTTTACGGTACTTTCAACATATTTTTTTATTTCGTTTACATCTACAATTGTTTAAAATACAAGAGGCGTTGTGCACTTGCTTCCTGTTTTTGTAGTTCATTTCAAGAGTGTTTGACAAATCTCTTATGAGGCTTAACCAAAGATGCATTGGTTTGGGAGAAAATCAAATAACTTGAAATAATGCTGCTTTAGTTTAACTTAAGATACGTCTTTAAAAATGAAAGCCTAATTACTAAGTGTTTCAGGCAGTGCATCAATTTCTGTTAGGAATTTCAATACGTTAGCAAAATTTAAATTACAGGAGAGAATACTTTTTGTTATTTCTTTTCACCGTAAGTGGGTTTGTTAACGTTTTACTCTTTAAGCATTCGAAAATTCTCGCAAAATTCGGATTTATGGCCGTTAGTGAGGGCACGATATTTTCCCATCAAGCTGCTCTTTTCACACAGGCGCCGCCATCTTTGTTCCAGGTGCATATTTTACCAGTTGTAGTTAAAAAAAAATGTTCTTTCAGCCTCATTAACTATGCATCACCATACACAAGCGAAGTTTGATACGGATCCAGAAAAGTTCCTGCAGATTACAAGATAGGTTGAAAAACAAATCGCAGAACGTCTTATTTTGCAAAACGTTGATTATATCCCTGGAGTTCTTTTAAAAAAATGGCGTTAAAATTATTCAAGCTCAAATAAATCTTTCCTCGTCAAAAAGGCGTTCTTTGTACAAAATTTGCATAGAAGCGAAGATGACGCGTGAAATTATACAAATAATTCTCGAGCATTTTGATCCACCTTAAAGTAATCCCGAAATTTTTTTCTCCTCCCATCATTTATCAACGCTTTCTAAAAATGCTGGAAAAGTGTTTATACATTTTGTGTTTCCCTTCCGTTGTCCACACGATACAATTAGTAAAAAATAGAAAACTGACAAAAGATATTATAAATGTAAGTATGTAAGAAACATATGCTGCAGAGGTTGTGGGAACAAAGTCACGTTTCAAGCAGTATTGGTTTAAGACTTAGCTTTGGCAGAAAATACCACGGAAATTAAAAAAGAAATTATTTTTATATGCGATGTGTTCGTTATTCTATAGAATTAGAATTTTCACCAAAAATTATGACAGAATGAGAAAAGACAGTTATGCATTTTTGGCAAGAAACATTTAAAATGGTATTGGGAAATAAAATTTAAAAAGAGTTATCTTTTTAAATGACCTGACTGAAGAAAATGAAAAGTGCTCTGTACATTTAGTGCACATTTAGGGTCAATTGAGGGTAAATGAAAACAACAGAGATTACCAAACCACGTGATTACTCAAGGATTTACTTTTCTTGTAAATCTTAAGAAACTGAGAATGATAAAAGGTTGAAGGGGTTTTATATGTTTTCTGAACAGCTGATCGTTAAATGATCATCAATTCATATTGCGATTGTGAAAAATGTTGATTTTTCAAAGTTGACCTGTCATGGATTCCTTGATGTAACGCAGCTGCAAAAGCAAGTAAATGATTTCAACTGCTCTTATTATTCATTTAGGAAGTTAACTACATGAATTTAATAATAATAATAATGAAAACTATTGTTGCTGTTAATCAAAAGATTGTTTACATTTGCCCCTTCAAAGTTTTTTTTTTTTTTTTTTTTTGTTCTTTGGGTTAAATGGAAAGAGATAATTTTCATGCATTTATGATAAATCTCCCTAATTTCATCCAAGAAAAGGTAAACTTGTAAATGAAACATCAAAATTTTGTTTCCATTAATCCCAGTTAATTATTTTGTAACGCCTTCGCATACTGAATGCATCATGTACATATATGCACCAGCGGCCTATACTGGGTCTAGAAGCAAGGACGTACCCAGGGGGGTGGTCCAGGGGGTCCGGACCACCTCCGAAATTTCAGTTTTTGTAAACAAAATAATAATGATGAAGTTTTGTTGCATAAAATTTTGCCTTTTTGACCGTTTGGACCCCCTCCGAAATTTTTGGACCCACCCCGAAATTTTTTTCTGGGTACGCCCCTGTCTAGAAGGTGAGACATCTCGTTGCAGTAATCCCTTGAAAAGTTCTCAGACAAAGGTACGCCCCCTCCCCCTTCCGTAGGCACCTTGTATAGGATTGCCATAATAATAAACACTCATTGTAGTAACGAAACGGAAGGAAAATTTTATTTTTCATATTCCTTTTTCAGTTTTTGTTTTTCTCTTTTTGTAATAATTGCAATGAATCAAATCCAGAATGTTCCACTAATACTTTTATGAAAACTGATTTTAGTAGGGCTTCGTAGTTAACTTTATGTAGCCCAGAATTTACGAACGACACTGATCTGCTCATATTCTTCTTAGAAAGTGATAAATTTTCATTTCGAATCAGTGCATCACATGATGTAAAAAGAGAGAGAGAGAGAGAAACAAAAACGAAAAAAATCTTTCAAATTAATTAGTATGCAAGCGAAGATGATCCGTCACGTAATGTAATTCGTTCAAAAACTTTGATCTGGGGGCGGGTACCAATTCCTTTTTATTCCGTGGAAAATACCAACATCCAAGGAAGAAAAAACAAAAAAAAAACCTCAGTTATTTTTAACTCGCTTTTCAGCTGTTCTTCTAAGGCCTTGCCCTAATGGCAATTAGGTTCATAATTTTTCAAAAGGACTTTGGCGGCGGGATTTTTTTACAGTCGTGACTGTGCAAAGGTTTTTCTTTAATCAGTATTTAAATCGAATTAGAAGTCAAACGAATACAGTTAATTCAGCGAATGATTTCATTTCACTTTGCTGCAAGTAACGACGAGCAGATGTGCCATTTGCATTTATCCGTTTTTGGTCAAAATGGGAAGCAACAGTATTTCTGACGAGAATAAGCATTGCGTGATGAAGATTCAGCCACAGAAGGTGAAGGCGGGCAAAATCGCACGGAAGTACGAGTATAAATCTTTGCTAGAAGATTCCAAATTTCATTACACCATTCAGGATACCTCCTTTTAACGGGGATGATATGCAGATACTTGTGTTTAATTACTTGTGCATCGGCTTGTGCATTCGGTTGCTACAATGGTACAGACAAGGCTTCAGACTTAATTCTTCGAAGGTTTTGATCTTATACTAATTAAACATGTGAATACATTTTCATAAAAACTAAATAAGGAAAGTGCCCAAAACTAATTCAGATTTCTGTTAAAGAAGCAAGCAAACCCGAAATTGAAATCGGTTCATCCGTTAGGGAGATATAATGCCACAAAAAGACGTACAAACACACACTCTGATCGATAGATGCTTCAAACTTGTAACACCCTCTTTCTTAGTTTTGTGCTCTTTTAAAGCATACAAAACTATTCGCGTGCCATTCATTACCTGACAATAAAGTGCCTTAATATCTGTTATTATTCTTGCAAATTTTTTTTTTAAATACTGGGCCATGATCAAGAATAGAAACAAGAAAAGAGCAACAACGGAAACATTGAGAAGTTCATGATATCCGAAGGTTATAGCCCCATAAGTGCTCTTGCTTTCCTATATCTCCATGATTCCGTATCTCCAAAGAGAATTTCACAGGTTCGTAAGTGGCATTTGTCCATAGGCTTGTTTCTGTTGTCACACATGGGGAAACAGGAAGCATCGCAAAGAATACCAATGCTGTATAGATAGGCAGCAAGGCAATCATGAGCTCTAAATAAACCAAAAGTTGCCACTGCCTCCCGTCTTGGTTTGTCATAGCTATATTTTGACGAGTATTTCTTCCACATTTGGTTTCTACTCTTGCAAAACATGACATCTGCTGCTTTGATTGCGATCGAATGAAGAAAATTTCAGTCTCATTTCTTAGAACATCGCAAAGCTGAATTTCGACTTTTAACATCAGGATCATTCTCAGACACGTATTTGCTTTTCACTTTCATTTCCTTGCGCACTCAAAAATGAAACAGAAAATACAAGTTTCTTTTTTTTTTTTAAAGATTTGTGCAGCACATAAATGAATGCAACGATTTTCGGAGGATTTATAAGACTTCGACGGTAATCAATTTCCAGTGTTTCAAGTCACGTGCAACATAAAAATGTGCTTTTTGCAAGTTTAAATTAAAATATGGAGAAAACTTGATGGCAATCGAGAAACTGGATATCCTTTCTAATATAACATTGCCAATTTCCGATGTCGAAATTTTTATTTCAGTGTTTTTAAATACGAGAAAAATAAACGTCTTTAGCGTCATCACTTTCTTAAGGTTACTAAAATAAGAAGAAGAAGAAAAAAAGACTCAAAAGACTTGTTACATTATTTAAATATTTTAGAAACCTCATGGCAACACCGACTATCGTAAAAGGTTATTCACTGTGACATGAGCAACATCAAGATGAAATGCATTTCTACTTTATATTTCACACCAGAACGTGTTACTTTATGCAGATGAGGCATCACCTTGATGATTAATAAATCATTCTTTCCCATCTTTCCTGATTTTTTTACACGCTCTTCGTCCATTATTTAGTTATTTATTTATTTAAATTCAGTTCTTGCAAAAGAGTTGTCTATTTATCATGCTGGCTAAGTTTTCGGCAACAGAAAATTTCAATGGCGAACGTTCTTACCAAAAGAACGTTGCAATATCGCATTAAAATAAAAACTTTTTATTTACATAAATTTAATGTTTTTTTTCTAAAAAGATAATCTTTAAATACCAGTAGTTCATAATCATGATGTTAAACTGGTAACCTTGATATGCGAGTTTTATTGGTTATTTCACCGGACTTGTTAGTCATAATACTTGTTGTACTTCAGTTGATTTCTTCCATTGAAATGAGGTAAACGCGATTCTATTTACCAGTCCCCAATAAATTCTTCCAAATTTTATATGGTAATATTTTAAAAAATAAATACATGTTTTAAAGATACAAATTTCAAAAAATGAATTTGTTGCAGTGAAGGACTGAAAATTGGAGAACTTCGACTTTCACCGGTGAATGTCAACACATAGCAAATACGTCTGTAACAGATCGAATATTTGATTATATTTTAGTACACTCGGACTACCACCGGCGTATGTCGACAAGCACAGATATGTATGGCATCTGACGTAGGCCCTAAAGCAGCGTTTCTCAACCTGTGGGGCGCGGCCCCCCAAGGGGGCTCAGAGCATTTGTAGGGGGACGAGAAAAACCAAAGAGCAAGTAGCGATGCATGTTTTAAAAAAAATCATTTTATTTATTCTCATTTTTACTCAAAAATATATCCATTTTCGCTTAAAATTTTCATTCAAACTTTACTGATAACATTATTTTGTAGAAATTTTGACTAAATGTTCATTGTTAAAGATTAAAAAAAACTGAATGTATGCTGAAGAATGTGAGGGGGGGGGCGCCACCGTAAGTTAGCCTTGGTTGGGGGGGACGCGACGTTAAAAGGTTGAGAACCGCAGCCCTAAAGAGAAATCTAGGTCAACAAAAAGGCAAAAACGCGGCATACATATTCTTATTCTGTTGGGGAAAGTTATTTCCACATGAATCCTAATAGCGTGGCCATAGAAAAAAAAAGTCCACTACGGTAAAAATGCCAAGTTTTTTATTGGCTAAACATAAAACTAAAATCTTAATCCTTAACATTTATCCAAGCAGTACTTCTATCATTATTAAGAAAGCCAAGAATTTTGATCAGCCTTTCTTCTCAAGCTAGAATCTAAAGCTATGCCAAAAAAAAAAAAAAATAAATAAATAAATAAATAAAAATCCGAAGTTGTCCATTAAATCTATTACAGCATTAAATTTCTCCGAGGTTAGTCCTTCAGTGAAAAAGCCTTTAAAAGACTGACTAACCGCTTTTTCTCATCGGGATTGGTCACTCCTTTCAGCAAGAAAGGCGAAAACGTTACGTCACCCTTGTGGCGTTTTATCGATCCTGAAATACGGAGAGAAAACTGCAAATCTCTGACCTGTTCAACAGTCACCATCAATGCATGGTAAATATTGACATTTGCCGGTGTAAGTGAGAAATAAGGAAATTTAGCAAATATTTCGGGCATACACCAAGCGACGATGTGAATGTTGACCTCACCGATGAAAGTCAACATTCTCCAGATTTCACGGTAACTTATATACGAATTGTAAAAAACAAGATAATTCATATACATATGTTGTATTAAACTTACAACTTACGTTGTAAGTATACATATGTTGACAGAGGACATGAGGCAGTGAATTTTTTTTTTTTTTTTTTTCTCGTCACTTTTGTTGAATAATTTAACTTCACATTTTCACTTGTAGTTAGCTCGTATACCGAATTCAGATTCGTATCTTCATGCCAAGTTCGACATAATAGCGGCTCCTATCTCAAAAAGCTCGCTTGCTAGGACAATCGTATCTCAAGTAGTGATGTATCAGTCGAATGATTTCTACAACCGATTACTATACAATTCGATTACAATCAATAATCGATTGATCAAATAGTGAACATTCGCGATTTTTACTATTCGAATGGTATTTGCGATTAAACTATTCGAATAGTATTCATGATTTCACCATTGGAATTGAGATTTCTATTCGAAATTTCGAATGCCACGCGCTAATCGAATGCTATGTACTGAACCTTCGAATAGATTTTCCAAAATCGATTACGTCGAATACATGTAATGATCGATTAAATCGAGTTTCATTCATTCATTCCCATCATTGATCTCAAGGTACCACTGTATTTAAAAGGTTTTTTCGATCAAAAAATTTAAACTTTGATTATTTTTGATTTCCTATATCATGATTTAGTACAATATGGACTTGAGTATTCCAGCGCATAAACTTAGCCGGAAACAGTGTTTACCAAAATACAGTAGAGCGCCCATTATCCGGATCGGTCGGTAACGAGGCCGATCCGATCAACGAAAAATCAGGATAGTTGGACAATTTAAAATAACGGCAATGGCGATATTTTTTGATAACTTCCCTTCACCCTTTTTCCAGCCGTAAGGCCAGAAATGACAGTAGTGAATATTTTAACATGTTATAAATAGAGTGTTTAACCCTTTAACGCGCAGTGTTCCCGCTCTGGGAACACCAAACTCTGACGTTTTGACTGTTGCCAGCAACGAAGAATAGATTTGATTTCTATATAAATAGTTGCGGGTGACACAGCTCCACGAGAATCCTTTACTTTTTAGCACGTCATTTCCCGTAAAAAAATGGTCGCGATTATTTTTAACAGCACTGACATCTGCTGAAAAATGGAAGAATGCGAGAACAGCTGGCTGTCGTCAAAAAAGGGTCTCTAGATCTGTGGCACGCGATGAATATTTCGGTCGTCCGCCATCTTGCTGGTAGTTAAGTCGAGCGATGGTAACGCCTGCCCTTTTTTCAGCATTGGGAAAGGGTTGCGCCTCAAAGGATTAACATGTTACAAACAGAGTATTTAAAAGTTATTTATTAAACATTTTAAAATTTTCAACAAAATATGAACAAAGTTAACACATAGAAATTATTACATGCATCTACAGGGTTGTCACAAAAAACTGTGTCGATATATGGACCTCTAACGGCCGTTCCATTCAGCCGTTCGAGATTATACTACAAAGTTACGAACGCAAAATTCTGTGAACGGGAAGAAAGTGGCGGTTTCGACTGTCTTGGAAAGTGTTCTGAAATCGATGCGTTTGGCATTATCTCCGTTTCTTGTTCATTTTATTTTCCCTAGAGTAATTTTCTTTTAGGCCAAGGCTTCGTAGACTTTCTTCAGATCTCTCGTAAGGAGAACCCTTTTGAAAACACAGGAACAGGATATGGGTAGTGCTGCATAAAAAGAGGGTTGGACACCATTACAACTTTCCACTAATGAAGATGGGAGGCGAATTTCACCTGCCTAATCATTTCTTTGAATCAACGTTCATCTTCCTAATGGTCCTTACTTTTAACTGCTATTAACGTTCATTTAGGACCTAAACAAATGCTAAACGATTCGTTCTAACGGTACTTGAAAAGCAAAAATGGCGCATCCACTAGGAGAAAAATTAGAGAAATGAAGCTCCCCTCCAACTAAAGTGCTTCTTACGACATTTGTTTGTTATTCCTACATGCGTAATCACTGAAATTTTGCCGAGAAGGAATTGAGTTCAGTAATAAATAAGGCGCAGGTTTGCGACCCTGCAATTAAGTGTACGATGATCAATCAATCAATCCTCAATCGTTGGTCTATCAGAGAAGGGATCTGTTTCTTATGACAGCTTTATTTTGCAGTCGGAAATAGATGTAATAAAGGATAATTGAAATAATTGGCGTCTATGATGTGGTTTTTTATTTTTAAGATGGATTAGTGCGGTTAAAACTTTTGTGGTCTGGTTAGGGAGAGAGAGGGTAATATTATTTTTTAGCTTGGATGTGTTGGTCTGTCTTATTATTAGATTTTTGTGCATTAATAATGCAGTTTTTTGTTGTTATTGGAGATAATTTTATAATTCACTTCTGATGACTACCATATCTTCTTTCCTTTCCAAATTAGTTAAAATTGAATAGGAAATTTTTTGTGATCGATTAATGCTTGTACATTTCCTTTTGATCGGATTTTGCAGAGACAGCATTATCATCATCATCATCATTATTATTATTATCATATTTTTTCCGACGTTTGCCTATCACATCCTGCTAAAATACTGTTTATAGTAAGTATAATTTGAAAAGGGGGGGGGGGGGATGCAAAGTTGTTTTAACCTCCAAAGCAATTTCAGGCAGTTCCGTAAGTAAGCGGAGGGTTCAGAGAACAGTTGCAGGGAAGCAAAACCGAGCAGTAAAAAAGATCCCCAATATACTTTTACGTTTTAGTTAAACAAGAAAGGCAAAATTGAGGAACAAGAAAAATGAAAATTCATTTTTAGGCTTAAATAATTTCTCTGTGAGAAGAGTTTGAAAAAGCATAACAGTGATATTGAGTTTTTATTTTGAATGAAACGCTTACTAATAGCAAGGGGTCTCTAAATAAAATTATACTGCTATAGAAATTATTTGCCTTTAAAAATTTTTGTTTACTCCAAGATGTTTAAAGTATTACCCCGTCCCCCACAAATTAATTAATTAATTAATTAATATTTAACTACTTTATTTCATTTATTCATTTTTGTTTAAATTAAGGAGAACTGATATTCGGCCAAATCACCATTCGTTACATTTCCTTAATGTAATGAAATTCTTTTGGATACTCCTGTAAAAGAACTAGAAATACTGCATATGCCATTATCAATAGGGCACATAGTACAGTAGATAGGAATAATATGTAGAAAATTTGTAGCAATTGATAAGTATTTATGGGAATTAGAGAACTGACGGACAGAGACGGACGGAGAGACAAACAAACCGAAATCATAAACACATTTTTTGTTTGAGTGTTAAAAACAGTTTTTTAAGTACGTGGATGTTTTAGTAAACAAAAGAAAAATTGAGGGATTTTTCAACGAAAACTGGAGTTCAATGACCAGAATTTTGTTTCAGTCGCTCAGAGGGTTAAAACATGCAGTTTCGTTTTCTTTCTTAGCAAATGACGTTGTTTTCTAAAATTCATTTCTGGCGCCTATCATGTCTCGCGAGCCTCCACACAGACGGACAAAATAAATTAAAACTTTCTGGTTCGATTACGAAATGCCATTTTCTAAAAATCAGCAATAAAAAACAAATGCATCACATATAAAATATATCTGAACGTCGAAACTCGACCACCCACACTTTGACATGTCAAGAGGTTATTTACACACACGTAGGTAGTAAAGATTAGGATCGAGTTTTACTGCCTACTTGTTTAAAAAAAATAATAAATCGAAGAACTATTATTTTGCGAAGGAATTGCCGTAAAATTTTTTTGCGGCACCAATTTCCCTTTGCACACACAAGCGCTCGGATGAAATGCTGTTGCTGCAATAGGATCACTTATTTTCGGACTTACAACGAAATTTTTTACGGAATAACACGAGCTACGCTTAAGCAATGATGAACAAGAAATACAAATCATGTCACATGCATCCGTTATATGAAAAACTCTTACACTTTGATGCTCTTACACAACTACTTGGGGGTCGTCCCAAAAATGTTGTCACGTCGGAAATTGCGACAGTTCCTGACAAGAGGGAGGGAGGGGGGGGGGTAAACATGAAGTGCGACATTACACGTTTTGGTTAAAGTGAAAACATTTAAATTCAGCAGATTAAGTTTTGAAATTATTTTGAAATGACCACAATTTGAGGGTATCTTTTGAATGGGGTTACATGGTTTAATGGGGACAGAGGCGTAGCCAAGGGGGGGGTTAGGGGGGTCATAACCCCCCCATGAGAATTTTTTTGCCATACAAAATGTATATACCTCACTACATTATCACACATATGTATACATATATATGAGTTGCAGTAGTCGTAACCCCCCCCCCCCCCCATGAAAAAATTCTGGCTACGCCCCTGAATGGGGAACATGGTGCCGTGTACGCTAATGAGAGGTGGTGTACGTAAAATCTGTTCATGGCTCCAATGTCCTCTATATTCAAATGATGCATCTGTGGCTGCTGATTTCAGGTGCTAGGTTTCTATGGGTTCTAAATCAGGAGACCATTTCATACGGGCAACGTTGGTCTGCCTAATAATTCCCCATAATGAAATGACCAACATCTGCGGCCCTCGTAGCGGTCAAGCCTCCAATAGGCAGCTGACCCGGCATTAGAAAGAAAAAAAATGTCATTAAAACATAAAGTTTAAAAATAAAATATAATCTGCAGCATACTGCTTTGTTTCTGAGTTGCAAGTACATGTTTATGCAATATAACGTGACAAGGGAAGGGAGGAGGTAAGGTAAAGTCGGACATTTTGTGATAAAGGTGTGTGTGTGCGTGGGGGGGGGGCAGATGGTCAAAAATATTTTTTTTTAAATGTTGCATCATTTATAAATGGGCTCCAAATGGTTAATCCCAGAGATTGCACTACGGCCTGTATTTTACCCATTTTTTCCAATAAGGATCGGTATTCTTTTAAATCAATGGATTACCCAGATGCATAAGTTTAAGAAGCCCTGGCCAACATATCGCTGGAGAGACGCGGTGGGCTCACATCGTTGCTTCCGCGCTTGGGTGTTTGAATGCTCCCGCTGTGACCGCTTAAGCTCACGAGAAATCACTTAAAAAAATTTTCACTTATAATTACGAAACGCTAAATGGGTGATAAATTATGTGTTTTAACCGTGTGGTTTGGAATGTGATAAATAATGTTTAAAATATCATATAGAAAATTTAGAATGAAAAAAAGAAAAAAAAAAAAAGGTTAGGCTGTTTTTTTTTTCTAATGGGAAAAGGAGGAGAGGGATGAAGTGGGCCTTCTTTGGGCCTCTTTAGGCGAATACATTATAGTTTGCGTAAGGCAGCCAGGGGCCTCGCCTCTTTAAAGTTAATGTATTCTAGTTTGCGTAAGGCAATAGTGGGGGGCCTCTTAAAGAAGCTACCTGAATCTTGCATCATGTTTAATTGATGGTAGTTGGGCCTAAGTTAATAAATTCAGAGTTGCGAAAGTTTCTCAAGCAGTAAGTGACCCCATCACTTAAATACTTTCATTTATTATTTTTATTTAAGAACATCTCCAATTAATGTGCTTTAAAACATACGGGAAATGAAGTATTACTTAATGTTTTAACCGAGGTAGTATCAGGATGAAATTCCATAGTTCTGCTACATGATATATGGAATTTCAACTGGCTTTTCAGCTAAAAACACAGTGAAAACTGTTTGTCTGCTTTATGTAGCAATTTCTAGCATATCATCGATTGACTTCAACAAAATTGAAAAGAATGTTTTGTCAATTTCAACAAAAAATTGGTTGGAGCTATTTAATCGAATAAACTTGTTGAATGAACAAAATTTCTTTGATATTTTATTAAATCAATGCTTTTTTTTTAAAGTTCAACAAAAATAATTTAGTCGTTTCTACGAAATATATTCAGAAATTATCCGGTTAAAGCAACGCATTTTTTTTTTATATTTATTTAATCTGCAAAATATTTTTTAATTTACGTGAAGTAAATGCACAAACCAACGAATTTGATTTTTAGCAACCAAAATGTTAACTTTTGAAAGTAATTCGCATGAAGAAGAACGAGAACGCGACTCGCTAAAAATAACCGAAACTTTTCTTCAGCGTGAAACGTGAACGAAAGCACGTGAAGAGAAAACGACAAAGAGGGAAATGCCAATCAATTTTCAATAATTATTTAAAAAACAATAGAACCGTCTGCTTGATTTTAACTTTTCTGTTTCAACTGTTGCCAGCGATGTTGTTCGAAATATCGCGTCGCTTCAATCGCCTTAATTGAAATCGAACAATGTGGTGTAATTTTCTCTCTTAATGTACGATTCCAACTGGATGTCAAGGTTAAGTATCCAGCTGAGATTGAAGGGGAGGTTAAGGTGAAGCAATCTTAACAGGAGGAGGAAATATTTTTTTTATTTTTTTCCTTTGCTTCTCTTTGCATTTGTAATGGTTAGAGCTATTCGGGAATTTGAGACACGATTCCTTTATTCTTTTTCACTACAATAAAGTTTAATGGCCATAATGGATGGGTACCATCATGCGCTTTTGTTGAATAAATTAATAATATCGCATCTTGCATGCGTAATAAGATAACCCGAGCTTAATTTTAAATACCTGAATTTTTTTTCTTTTGTAATTTCAAAGAAAATGACGTATTATTAATGTGAATGCACTTAATCTTGTCTTCCCTTTCTTTTTAAGGTGTGCGTCTACCCTAAAGATGGTTCAAAGTTCCTAAAACAGCATACGTAGAATATCTGGTATGCAAATTAGCTTTAACAATCATAGCCTGACGAGTCGACCATGAGGCCCGAAACAAATATCTCTCATAGGGTCCTTTTCATACTGATGCATGTATGTATTCACATATTCATGAAATGTTTTTCCTTGTACATTGACATACGTGGATTTGATACACACGCGTTTCTAAGATCGACAATAGTGTCATTTCTTGAGTTTAGAGACCTATTTCAGTAGAAGTCAGGGTCAGCTGCCCCGTCTGCCCTTGCCTCGCTGAGGATCTGTTAACTCACAAAGTAGAATTTTTTTGTATTCTAAATAACCCATAGAAAACCAGTAGTTATATTTGTAAATTATGACTATTAATTTTCGATTTTCTATCGCTAAACGTACTTTAGCGATTGAGGGCTTTCATGAGACTACAACAACTTGCAATATTACCAGAAGACAATAACTCTTATTTCCGCTGAAATTATTTGTTTTTAGAAATGGAAACATTGTTCAAACAAACACAATAGAAATAATCGAATTTTTTTCCGCCAAGTGATAAGGAATCTTAAAAAATGGAGAAAATTTTCACGTCATTTTTGTCATCACAACTAAATTTATTAGTCTAGCATCTGATGCAGCTTCAAAATTACGATTTAGTTTAATTTTACGACTTGAGTTTAATTTTCTGTTAAATGATATACGAATACAGCTACAATTTTTTTTCTCTTTTCTTCTACCAAGTATTTTTTCTTTTTATCAGAAAGAAAAATTGTATTCGATTTTTCGAAAAATTCAGTTTTATTTTAATAAAATGTCAAAAAACCGCAAGTTATTATTTTATTTTTACTTTTCAAGTTTAATTTGCAAAATAAATAAATAGAGAGAGAGAACATAATAAATGTTGCATTACCGAAGAGTGATATTCACGATTCCCCCCCCCCCCCCCTCCCGCTTTCTACAGTTCTACAGTTTACTTACATTAAGTCACAAAAAATAAAAAAAAAAATCGATTCTAAGTGTTAACAATATTTTGCACACCCTTTTTTGCCTCCCTTCCACAGTTTGTATCAAAAGACTATATAAAAAAACAATAAATTCAAGAAGCCAAATCAAAATCTTCTGAAGATTTTATTCCGTAATGAACAAAAATAAAATATGAAAATAATTGAGTAAATTAAATACCGGTATAACTGTACTTTGTGAAACTTATATGACGAATAAATCACTTTATTGTATACGACCTACGCAATGATCATTATTTCTGATATAATATGGTGTCAAAATTTCAATTCGTCAGTTAGTGACTACTTGAATGTGTGAGCTGTTGCCACATCGTAAGAAAGCATAATAAGAATCATCGTAAACGGGGCCGCGCACAAACTCTAAGCAATTTTCAAACCTCTGACCTTTCTACCATTTCCAAAATTGCTAATACATTCAAAAATAAGCCATTTATTCACCAAGTAGAAAATAGAAAAGAAATATTTGGTGATTTGAAATGAGTGTATTAATAAAGAACTTTATTAACATCTTTTTTTTTTTCGCGTTCATGATCTTTTCTAAAGCATTTAAAGCTAAACAAAACACGTCTGAATAGAAAACATAAATTATTAGTAACTTTTATTTACTTGTTTATTATTATTTCCTTTGAGTTGAGAGAAAAAGGACATAACTTAACTCATGAAGGTATACAGACACATTATTATGCTGAAGAAATTTCACATAGTTCTTCATAGGTTTCTCTTTGATTTTCATGGAGATAACTCCCGCGGCTAATGTAAATACTTTAGCATTTGCATTAGTCAAAGGTTAGTACTTTAGCATTTGCAAGTCAAAGAGCTATCAACGTGGTGACTTGTAAATCTATCTTTCTACAATTCCATCTACCACTGTGACGACCATTGGTCGAGTGGAAGAGGTGCTGACCATTGGTAGATGGCTTACGTACGAAGGTCCAGGGTTCTGGCCTACCACGTCGGCTGTCGATATAACTGTCTAAAGTTTTTGACGGCTTTTCTCCAGATTTAATGTTCATACGCGTTAGAACCAATTAAAAAATTCATCCACCTAAGGCATTCCGCCTTAGACAGATAGGTCTCGTGTAGCTTTGTCCTTGACAACCAACCATCCATCTTCCTTTTTATAAATGGAGGGGGGGGGGGAACTCACTATATAGAAAATACAATGAGAGAAAAAATTTAGTTACTGAAGTATCTTATCTTCCGGTGTCTAGAAATTTCTCTTCGATAAAAATTTTCAAGCGATATTTTAAACATACTTTATTTCCGAATGAGAATTCTTTTAGCAAGATACTAATTATTTGAGCCGTTTGCATTTTTTATATTTTTTTTTCGAACGATGTTTTATTTAAGAAAGCGTACATTAAAATTTAACCTACACTCCAAAACGTTTTTGAATTTAAACTTTCACTTGCCTCTATTGTTGACAAAACGTCATTAATGCCGAACGAAATTATGACACTGAAGTTGTTTGAGGCAGGACCTTATTATCGCATGGGCAAATCGGGACTTTTCCCAGGGCCCCCGGCTCTAAAGGGGCCCCCAACTGTAAATGCTGTTCTGAAATATTCTTTGTTATATCAAAATTTTATGAAAAATAAAACAAATTTCATAGATGGGTCCCCCTAAATTCATTCTGGGGCCCGGGGCCCCTGTTGGTCATGATCGGGCCCTGTTTAGCTGGAAAAAAGTGACACGCATGAATTAACTTCATAAATACCCATATAAAATATAATTGACTTCGGATACAGCGAACATTCTGCTACGAATTGTAATGAACGCGAACATTAATTTCGATTAGCTTACATTGAAAATGTGTATAAAAACTGTTTTTTGTAGTAAACCTTAAGTTTCGGTTATAATAAACACAGAAACGAAATTTTTAATAAAATATTGGGGGGGGGGGGGAGAAGAGACATGAAACTTGAGCATTTTCTTTCCCCTTTTTTTAAAAATCCACATTCATCTGCTCACTAGTACAGTAGAACCTCGATTCATCGTTTTTCATGGGGTGCGTACGAAAAAACGATGAATGCGGGAAAACGACAAATGGGGTTCAAGTCAAAATAAGTAGTAAGCAATCTTTATGCATACACACAATGACTGTATAGCAACAAATAATAATTTCTTACAATTTTGTAAAACAAATAAATCGAAGATGAAAATTAAGTGATACTTATTTCAAAAATTCAGTAATTTTATGTGGGGTTATTCATCATTTTTTAAATTAAGCGGTAATTTTCAAGATTCACAATAATGGAGCTTTTCTGGACCTTTCATGGGATTTTATGTTTGTATAAAAAAGTTCATACAGTTTCAAATATCATTATTGCTTCAGACAAACTTCGTACTAGTGTACTCTCAGCCTCATCGGCATGAATATTATCCTCTCCTTCGCCATTATATTCAATTTTTGCATCATCACATGTTTCTTCCATGTTTAGGATACCGCAAGCCTCACCGTCTTGATTAATGGAATTATAATCATTAAATTTCACGCTATGCACATCCTCTTCAACACGCAACCACTGTTCATCTGATCATCAATGAACCAAGAAATAATACCAAGAAGCAATTACAGTTTGTATGCCATATGGATTCACTTACTGTTCAATTTCATTTTGGTCAGGAGAAATATTTTACAACGATGAATGCGGGAAAGTCACTTTTTGGCGAACGATACATGCGGGCTTCTTTAGCGTTATTCAAATACAATTTGTGCAGGGACCATAGAAATAAAACGATCAATACGGGAAAACGATGAATGCGGGAACGATAGATCGGGGTTCTACTGTATTTAAACTGAGGTGAGGAGGAAATTTTGATCATATAATTGGGCAAAAATTAGAAAAGAATACTAATTATTATACAAAAAATTTGGGACATTTTATAAATTCAATGTTATTGTCAAATAATTAATTACAACACAAAAATATTTCTCTCAATAAACCTATCTTTCTTCACATTTAGTAAATCTAACTCGCAAAATATAACATTTAACTAATATTTTCTGCAAAGTCCACGGTCCTGGTCTACCGCAAGGCTGTCGATCTAACGCTCATTAATTTTGGATGATTTTCTCTCAAATGTAACGTGAATACTGTACTAGAACCCTTTAAAAAGTCCTCCTCCCAAGGTATCTCACAGCCTAGGCAAATAGCCTTGGGATAGCTTTGCCATAATTCCAAACATTTTATTGGGGAAGGAAACAAGATGATAGAAATATTATTGATATTAAAGAGTCGGGGTAACTGAGAGGAAAAAATTAGGGTAAATATCGTCCCCAGCCGTATTTTCAACATTTGGGTACTAAAATAATTTTAAAAAACAATTAAAATTGGAACTGTCCCCGAAAATTAAATGCAAACTTTGAATGCACTGAATACATAAAGAACTACTCCTTGATTAAAGAGAAATTTATCAAAGAAAACAATTTGTATTACATCTTTACTGAACTCATACAAATGATAGCTACAAAAGAAAAATCACCACTCATTTTGTAAATTTCGGCAGTAGCCTTAGAGATGTTTTTCTTTAAATAAAACAAATCTGTGATTTTAAATTGACTTGTGCCCTTAAAGATTTTACAAACTAGTTCCTTTATTTTAAACAACGTAATTTTTGATAAAATAGACAGGTACTCATTGTCAAATGAAATTTATAAATAAAGTACTTTTTTAATTTTTTAATTTCTTTCTACTATTTAATTAATTGTATAATTTTATAGCTTTTGATTACCGTTAATATTAGCTTCTGAGCGGGATAAGCAAAATAATTTACTCGAAAAAGTGGATTTTTCCACCGTATATATATATATATACACATAGATATATCTATTGAGATTTTGCCATACATAACAAAATCAGAAAATTTACAGACATTGGACTGAAACTATGTATTTTGATAAATTCATCTTTATTTACACATCTGACGTTCTCATTTGGTTAAAGGTAATTTATCTAATATGGTTAAATAACTTATAACATTTCTCAAATTTCGATATAAGCTTTTATCATATATAATCTAAACGTGAATTTTCGAAGTTGAAAACCACACGATAACAAGAAATCTAATTAAATATTTTGAAAAACTCTCATTTTTTTCAAACTAATGCTTGTAATTGTTCGATGGGTGATTGTATTACTAGAGCTTTGCAGCACCTGTAGTACTTAAAAAAATTAAATAAAACACAATGTTGAAATTTAAGTACAATTGTCTTTTAAACCTTCATTACCTTTATTGTTTTATGCAAATCTAAACATACATGAAACACTAAATGGGAATTTATTTCCGCTTTAAAGAAAAGGTTTATTTACATTTTTTATAATATTTCAATCCAGAAATTTGTCTAAAAGTCTCCCCACTCTCTCTTTAAGCAGACAGACTTTGAGAAAATTTGCCGAAACCACAAAATCAGATCAAAGAGAAAATAGAAAAAGGCATTTTACCAATTGCTTATATAACAAAAAATACTGAAAAGAAGTGGTGTTTAAGGGTAAAAGGATTAAAACTTAAATAATTAAAGAGAGAGGGGGGAGATTTTTTAAAGAGTTCTAACGCTTATTCACCTTACATCTGGAGCAAACCGCCCAAGATGTCAAACCATTAGATTGATAGCCGCGCGGTAGGCCAGAACTTCCCTCTTCGGTCATTTGCCGTACACTTCAGATGTATTTGGCCGTGTAGACTTTATTTTATGTTTGATTTACTGACCTACCTTAAAATTTCGTCGATAAAAATTCAGTCAAATGATTTAAGGGGTCAAAGGAGGATTAGGATTCAAAATACCGATTTTTCTATTTTAATTTTATTTGAAATCTTAGTTATTTCTGAGCATTTCGACCCCGATTTCATGCAATTATTCCAACTAAAAGAGGGGATACACATAAAAACGTTTTACGAAAGTTACCTGTTTGAATACAATAAGGTAACTTTAAATTGAAAACGCATTTTTTGTGAACTTATCCACAAGGTAAAGTTTCCGATTCATATCTTCACGGAACTTTGTATAGTTATAACTGGTATCAGTATCTGTAGAATGAATTAATATTAAAAGTGAGAGAGAAAAACTTAAAAAAATTTTAGCAGAAATATAAGGGAAAAGGTGAGATTTCTTTTTCAAATTTCAATTTAAAATACAATTAAAAATATCTAAATAAAAAAAAATTTTCTTAAATATTAATTGATTGTATAATATATATATATATATATATATATATATGTATGTATGTATATATATATTTTGCAATAAAAATTTTGTTTATATGTGTATTGTGTATTTTAATTTCACTTATCTTACGGATAGTGATACGCACTATTGAAAAAAAAAAAACATATATAGTAAAAATTAAATTTTTTTTAAACATCTGTGAAAGGTAACGGAATTTTACCTGAAGTTTTATGATTTAATTAATATAATTTAACTTAGAATTAACTTAACTTAGAATTACTTTATTTTGCAATACAAATTTTGTTTATATGTGCATTTTAATTTGACTTATCTTACGGAGAGTGATACGCACTAATGAAAAAAAAAAAACATATATAGCAAAAATTAATTTTTTTTAAACATCTGTGAAAGGTAATGGAGTTTTACCTGAAGTTTTATGATTGTTTTATACTGTATTATTATGCAAAAAAAATTCATTATGCTGTGACTATTATTTTGATCATAAAATGTAAAACCGTAAGGGTCTAAAATATCTCTATATTTGCTTCTCAGTCCTCCGAATGAAACAAAATTAGTTGTTTGTAGTTTACACTGATAAAATTCAAACGATTTAACTGAAAGTCAATTAGTAGTTTGTAGTTTCCATTGATGAAAATTCAGTATAATAACACACATAAAATTCACTTATCATAAGTGATCATGGGTATTTACTTACTTATCATGATAAGTAAATTTTATGTTTGTTATTTTACAAAGTTTTAATTCTTTTATCAATTGTTTATATATTTATGCGGGCGACTGTACGGACACAATAATTAGATAATAAAAACCACTCACCCTGTTAAGAACTCCATCTTTTCTTTTTTGTTTTCTCTTCGCTTTGGAAGTTGCCGAGTCCCGTTTTCTTTCCGAAGATGATGATCAGCAATTATACCAATTTCTCGCGGTGCAATCCCGACACCGCACTGACCGAACGTTTTTTCGCACCAGCGCGCGCGGAAACCGGAGGACCCCGTCCGATGTGGTCACGTGCCCCGTTCCCCATTGGTCCAACTCGACCCGAAGGACGTTTCGCGGGACTGATGATGATGACACCGAAATATCAAGTCAGCCGAACCGAAATTATTTATTCTTTGGTGATCCCCGTACGTAGAGGAATGTTATTTATCGCCAGGTATCACGAACGTGCGCCGTAATGAGACAGATGGGTATCGGGGGGGAAAAATAATTTATTTATTTTTAGTTCAATTGTTCATACAGAGTGACAATTATTGAGCTACATGAAATAAAAATTGTTTTCAAAATTTACTGAATTAAAAAATTTAGTGCCATTTTTTGTTCAGTTGTTTATACAGGCTGACAGGTATCGATTTATATCAAACAATACCGACTTTTATTATTCTTATTATTTTCTTAGTGTGAGAATTATCGAGCTGTATAAAATAAAATTGTTCATACAGCGTGACAATTAATTGGCTATATGATTTTGTATTGTTTTTAGAAGCTACAAAAATCTTACATATGAAGATAAACCTAATCCATCTCAACCTAATAATGGAAGCAATATATTATTTCTTATAATAAGAATAATTATGTATAAAATAAATAATAATAATATTATTATAAATTTATATTGTACTTCGGAATTAACATAATAAGTTCTAAATAAAGTTCAATGTCCGTATTTTTTCGGTTTAGTTGTTCATACAAGGTGACAATTATTGACCTAGATGAAATAATAATAATAATAATAATAACAGGGATGTACCTGCTGCTCCAATTGCTCCAAATTGCACCAAATCAATGATGATGCTCCAATCTGCTACAAAAATATCGTTTTTGGACATTTTTGCTCCAAATTCACCGAAAGTGTAATTTAAAAATTTTCGATGTGCTGAAAACGTTTTTAATCTTCCAAATTTGTACAAAAAATTTCATTGCACATTCTAAGCATTCTAATTTCAATCTTTTTTTCCCCCCCACCAATCTTGAAAGTGGATATTTTTACTTTCATTTCCTTTGTTTAAAACCTTTAATACGAAGAATAAAATTTGACCCTTCTTTTAAATTTAATAATTTTATTTGAGTTGATGAAATTTTTTGTTACCATTTTTTTTATGCCACTGACAGTAGCTATAAGGTTTAGTAAATATTAGTTTTTTTAATTTAAAATAGATATTTAGTACAATGTATAAAATAACTGAACTTTTTAATAATTATTTTTTGAAACTTCTGACACACACACCCCTTGTAGAAATAAAATTTGAAATTATATAAAGTAATGTTAAATTGGATGAAAAATTTCTTGTTTGTGAGACTTTAGATTCACCACTTCTAACTAAAACTGTTCATATCGTGGAATTTTATTTTAAATTGGGGGGAGTGAAAAAAAAAAGTAGTGTAGAAAATGTGAATATGATGCATTTTTATGTAAGAATTGTCTGTGCGTGTGTAGTTTTTGTTGCTACAAAATGTTTTAAGAACCTCCTAATTTTCATTCTTCAGATTAGCATTCTTAAATGACTTCTCCCTTCCCATCAAAATTAAATTTTGTGTTTCAAAATTGAGATTTTTGTGCTCCATAAGTGACGTTTTTGTGTTCCAAATTGCTCCAGAAATCTGTTTTTCTTGCTCCGAACTGCTCCGAAAATGTGATTTTTGTTGCTCCACAAATTGCTATAAAATTTAATTTCAGCTGGCACATGCCTGATAATAAATTAAAAACATTAGAAACTGGTGAGCTCAAAAATGTAATGCAAATTTTAAAAGTAATTTCAGTTATCCGGATTTAGTTTATGATTTGTTCGACCTCTGCTTGTCGATTTTTGTTTGACGAAAAAAAAATAGGTATGATGCGACGCAGACGAATTTAAAATTGCTGCACAATTCCCTGAAGTGTCGAGAGTGCTCTTCATAGACATAGCGTCGGGAAGGGGGACAAAGAAAGGCACGTGCCCCCCCCCAATTTGTTCTCAAAGTCTTTTTATTAAAAGCATTCGTCTCTCAATCTTAGAAAACCTTCCCTTTTCTCCTTTTGATTTTGATATGTCTCCCCCCCCCCCCCCGCCCTCACACACACACGCATACAATTTTAGTCACTCTACGCCTTTCGTTCTTCAAGTTTACCATCGAAATTTTTCTTCGTTGTTACTCTTGGGTCCGTTGTCTTGTTCTCCCGTCGCAAATTTTTCTTTGAGCCGCAATCGATCTGTTATTGCTCGAATAGTAGGCCCGACGATCGCAATGAACAATAAGAACAATTATACCTTAACAAATAAGTCACTGTTTGGGTTAAGGACAGTGGCGGCCCGTGGTCAAAAGTGCAGCCGGAAGCATATGTGCCCCCCCCCCCTTTCCTCCGGACAGGATTGGAAAATCTTTTGTTACTGAATTCGAAAGCTGGCGGATTAAGCCCTCACCGAGGAAAAAAAAAAAAAAGAAATTACATAAAAAATGTAAGACTTCCTATTTTACTTCCATAAAATGGACATAAATTTCAACCAGCCGCTCTTATCCTCAAAATTGCATTAATCCGTGTCTGATTCGAAGTTTCCTTAGAATTTTCTTTTGTAACGATAACTTGAGAAGAAAAGAAAAAAAAAAGAAAACTTACTTATTTTTTATAAGTCAAATCAATCCTCCTTTCTTTTAAACATGCGAATCCGTCAGTGATGTCCCCATAAAAAGGCGTTGTTTTAATTCAGATATCCATAATTTTAAAAGCTCTTTAAAATTTCCCATGTTTAAAGAATTTTCTCGCTCGCCATGTCCTCTAAATGCCAGTTCTTGCTTACTTAAAAACAATACTACTTTGATGGGTAATTGTCCATTCATAAGCGTCTATTCAGGCTTACCTTCTTGATAAATTCAGCAGTATAAAGTCGAGAGTTTTCCAAACATATATTCTCCTTACCCCCTCCCTCCTTCTCGTCCGAGCCAATCAGTTAGTCGAGTTCTCAAGTTCAGCCGCCGTTAAAAAATCTTTCATCGGCTGTATCAGCTGCATACTCCCTATGCCGGAGAGGCTGCTTACGTAGTCGTTGTCATGGCAACGGTGCTGCCAATTTTCTTTTCAGCGCTCTGGGCTGAACCAAAGATTTTACCAATTGAATTGCGGGAAGATTAAAGTGCTTTTTTTCTGAATGAGCGATCCGGCCACAATACGTTTTTTTGTGTTTGGTTTTTTTCGGAGATTGTTTTAATTTACCGTAGGAATTCCACAATTCTAATCTGAATTTAGGAAAATTAGTAGAATAAATTATTTTAAAGTATGTGCTGATAATTTCAAGTGCAGCCCGGCTGTACTTGCTGTATCCCACGAGCCGCCACTGGTTAAGGAAATTTATAATTCGCCAACGTTTAGTTTAAATCCATTGAAATTTGGCATTAGTTGGCTTGAATTGTGAAATATGAATTGAAATGAGGTGTTGCTATTGGTGAAGAAAAAAGTAGTTGCAGCCTATTTAAATTTATCGAAATGCTTAGCAGAGCAAATTATATTATGGTATGCTTAGTGGCGTAGCCAGAAATTTTTCATGGGGGGGGGTTAGGACTACTGCAACTCGCATATATTTATATGCAAAGTGACCATTTTTTCTTAACCGAAAATCGGGACTTTCTAAACCACAGAGTTGGGAGGGGTAAAAATCAATCCAGAACCCCCCCCCCCCAAAAAGGATTTTTTTCCCTACACATAATCTAATTTTCCACTTTTATGAGAAAAATGAGTTGAAAAAATATAGAAATATACAAATAAAATAGGCGTATCATATAAACTTAGTTTTTAAATAATTTTATAGTTGATTTTTGGATAACTTTCCAAATAGTTTGCTTTCTAACATTAACTATAATCCCCATCCATTGATTAGAGGTAAGCATTAACATTTATTATAAAACTATCATTTTCATCAATAAAAAAAAAAACTGGTGTTAAATACAAGTAACAGAAAACTTAGTAAATAACAGAATTATTTTCATGTTAATTTATTCCCAATTTATTTTACATTTATTTATTTATTTTTTATAAAGCAGGACTTTGGCGGGACAGGAATGGAAAAGCGGGACATTTTAGGGTTCTGTGGGGACAACAGGACATACAGGTAAAAATCAGGACGTCTGGTCACTTTATGTATACGTGTGTGTGATAAGGGAGTGAAGAAAATACGTTTTGTATGGCAAAAAATTCCTCATTGGGGGGGGAGGAGTTTGTGTCCTCCCTTTCTCCCCCCTTGGGTACGCCACTGTGTATGCTATTCGAAAATGGTTAAAACTTTGTTCTACAATGAACGATAATCGAGACGGGATGGATATTGCTTTCCCACAACTTTACAGATAAGACATTGACCCTGTAAAGTGTTTCACTATAGATGCGCTTGACACGACTTGTTTTGCTTGTTTGTCCAACGTAATGGAATTATTTGTCATGCGAGATAAATCTGTGGCAACGGTGTGCTTACAAAAGCTCTTTGCAAACGCATACAGAAACAAAAAGCGATAAAATCTCAAAGATAGGAAACGATTCCTTTTGGATCGGAAGAAGGGAAATCCTGAAACACACGTGGACAACTAATGATTAAGACACATCAGACACTGCTCACTTTGCATAGAAGGAAATTGCTTCGATGATGTGTCTAATAGCGAACTTACGATGGCAGCCTGGGTGTTTTAGTGATTACTTGATTCTGAAAACGATTGGAGAGCGAAATAACACACTGTGCGACAAGTTCTCCTTTTCCATGCGTCCGTACCACAGACTTGGATATAGGACGATCATCGACGTGTTCTAAAAGAGCTGAACGAAATTTACCTGTAAGATGGCGCTGTGAGCTGTAATTGTTAAGTTTAGGTGGCCCGCATGCGTGTGATAGTAATAGATTGCACCATGAATCGTCACTACTGGACACTATGGTAGCTAATCATGAAAAGGGGGTCGAGTATTTTCCTTTGAGAGGCTGACTATATCTCCCGTCCGCCAAGGTGAACTAACTCAACTAAACAGGATTTCGTTTGCAACAGTCAAAACCGTGACGCCGTAAATTAAAAAGTGCGTGAAATTCATGAAGTCTGCGACTCTGCTACAGAGTTTACGTCATTTTCGCAATGTGTGAGATTCTCTGTAGCTCTTTGTGATTACGCAGTGTGATATTTTTCATGGGATCAAAACAAATAAACTATTTTTTTCTGCTGAAACATGGAGGGTTTAAATATTTAAATTGAGCATCTCAAGAGGAGAAAGGAAGCTAGATAGTATTTAGTATAACTTATATGTAATATTACCAGATTGATTACGATAGTAAGATCAAAGCATAATATGCTAAAGTATTTGTTATATTAATCATTTTTCAATGGGTGACTTACAACTAACTAAACGATAAGTAATCTTTTCTACTTTAATCTCAGGTACTCTCCCGTTGCGGTTTCAACAGGAGAGTACCTGAATGTACGCGAGGGGTATATGAGTGGGGATATTGTGCCATGGGCAGAGACTTTTTGAGGTGTTTTGAAGCGTATTCTCGTCGCATCTGGAAAAAACTGCCCAAAACTCCAGACCTTTAGATCGACAGCTGCGTGGTAGGCTAGAATTCTATAACTTCCCCTTAACACATGTGCAATTTCTATTTCAATGACTTTTTTCCGATACAGTTTTTCTCAGAAGTTCTTTGTCGAAGATTTCTTATCGAGATTCCCAATTTCTTAGCGTGTAAAAAATTCTTTCAGTAAAGAGTTTCCACATTCTTTTTCTGCCTTCAGACAGCGAATAACTCCCAATGGCAAAAGCATTCATTATGACCAGGATCATGGCTCACAGGGATAAGTACAGGCTGTCCAGAAAGCTCCGTTTTTCCGTACGAGTAAATTTTCGCCGCTTTGCCGATTTGTCGCTTTTACCCAACGAATCACTGTTGCCAACTCTGCCGGAGAAATTATGCCTAAAATCAAAGCTAAAAGTATCCAGGAATGGATAACAATGGCCGCATTCGTAAACGCCAAACGAGTTGCACTCGTGCAACGAGTTTATCGTTTACGAATGCAGCCAATGTTTTCAAGCCGAGAAAAAAAAAAGAAAAAAAAAAGCCGTGTTTTGGCGCCTTTTTTTTAGCACTTGAGTGCTATTTCGCTCGAGCACGGTTTTTGTGTAGACACGATTTTCCCACAGTTAGTGCGTTTTGTCACTTTTCAAGTATGTTACGAATCCTGGGTACGTTTACGAATGCGGCCATTGTTATCCATTCCTGGATACTTTTAGGATTTTAGGCATAATTTCTCCGGCAGAGTTGGCAACAGTGATTCGTTGGGTAAAAGCGAC
This sequence comes from Cheiracanthium punctorium, assembly GCA_038373885.1. Taxonomy (NCBI): domain Eukaryota; kingdom Metazoa; phylum Arthropoda; class Arachnida; order Araneae; family Cheiracanthiidae; genus Cheiracanthium; species Cheiracanthium punctorium. The sequence continues at coordinate 2,234,674 of JAWZYV010015215.1, forward strand.
AAATCGGCGAAGCGGCGAAAATTTACTCGTACGGAAAATCCCATAGGAGAAATTGGTTTCCGGACAGCCTGTACTTATCCCAGTGAGCCATGCCAGGATATATGGACAAATACATCCGCTTCAACTAACAGCAGAAACCCAATGTATCGAGACAAAAAATAGTACTCTATGTTTACCAATGGCCGAATATAGTTATTATACAGGGTGTCTCAAAAATGGTGGTGAGACGCTTTATTTCTTTATATGTATTAGAAATAAGTGGTCAATATAAATTGAAAAAAAAAAAAACGCCCAAAATACGATAGGAAGGAAGACTGCGTTAAGAAAAATGTTACACTTTTTAAATTTGTTATGGTTTCCGTACAAAAAAATTCTCAATTAGATAAATGTGCCCCACTCACAATTAAGGTGATTTACAGAATTTCATCTCTTCATGATAAAACTTCTTTTTAAATGAAGATATATTTAAATGAAGATGGTCATGGAGTATACATGAATTTGAATGCATAAATGCTTATGGATAGAGTCTAAAAAATTATTTTCCTTCGTAAATACTACGAAGTGTCCCGAAACGCGATCATTTGTTTTCTCCCTTCGAGCCATTAAAAAGTGGATTAAGTCAGCATATATTTATCTCCATATCTTTGACATTTTTTTAGAATACGATTATCAAATTTTGTTTATCACTTCTTAAGTGTATGGGGCACATCTTACTTGCAGGGATTTTTTAAAAATAATACATGTAGAATACGTATAGAAACTTTAAAAGTGTAACTTTTTAAAAATTAATTAGAGGAACTTTTTTTCTTAATATAGTCTTTTTTCCTGCCTTATTTCGAACATTTTTTTCCGATTAACACTGCCCACTTAACTCCGATGGATAAAGTATTAAAGCATGTCACGATCTTTTTGGAACACTCTGTAAAAAACAAATATTTTCAGAAGAGTTTGAGATTTTATTTTATCTAGACTCGACAGTCATTTTATTATCAAACAGTGAGCAATCAAATAATTTGACTTAAAAAATTAATAAAAAAGAAACCATTTATGCATGTTACATGCAACTGCAGACTAATTTACATTATAAAAATAAAAAAATTGCCGATTCTCAAACTGGTCGGTTGGGAAACCACGCGAAATTTTTTCTTGCTACACGTTGACCAATCTCGCATCTAAATTGGGCGATTATTTTGAATACTTACACGAACTATAAGCCTGTTTTTCTGAATCCGGGTAACTTACAAGATGACACAACTTTTGTAATTGAGGGAAAGAAAACAGACTTTTAGAAGAGGTCACAAAACAAAGGAGAATATAAGACAAAGTATGTATCCTTCCAGAGTATTTCGGTTTGAGGTGCAAGTCGGTGAGTGCCAAGAAATCTGCCAATCAATCAAGCAGTTTAAAGTTTATGACTCATGCATTCTTTTACATTCTTTGGTTACATGCTTAGCGTATAAAAATAGAGAATACGTGCATTACACGCAAGTACTTACTTTGGTGATCTGTGTTTTATTTTTCCGCAGCATATCACTAAGCAATCAACACTTTTTCTTAAAAAAATACTCTATTCCATTTAAAATTCAGTAAAAAATATTTCAAACTTTTATCACAGACTTCCAAAAATGTGCAATTCTCTGTGGATTATGATAAATCTTGCAATCTTCTTTGTTTTAGCCCTTTTCCCATTTAATTTAAGATTTCTTACATTTGAGTTTATATCTTCCTTCTGCCACTAATATATATATATATATTTTAGCATTATCTGTGATTTTGAGAATTGAAATGTTTGATTTTGAATATTGAAGAAGACAAATAAAACAACTATGTTTTTTATTTCAGTTGTTTGCTAAATGGGGTAATACAGCCAAAATGGCCTTTTAAGAGCATCATAAAGAGCAACAACTTTGTTATTTTGTAAAAAGAATGTAACATGCGTGGATTATAGAATGTTATACAAAGTTCGACATAATGCAGTTTTTCGACTTTTTAATTAAAATAACAGTGTTAATCCTGTTAAGAGACCATCAATGGTCCTACAGAAATCATTTTTTAATCCTACAAGGCTCCATTTTTATTCTGTGTCTGAAGCAAATGTGTGTGATAATGTTAGTGATTATTATTTGGGGAAAAACAGTTTAAAAAATAATAACCTAATGTTTTAGTAGAAAATCACTTTTCTATTTCAGTTTTGTATGCGGTGCACTGGGCCTTAACTATATTTTTTCGATATTTATTTTGAAATTCTAGTATTCACATCAGTTCTTGATAGAACGAACACAGAGTAATTTTTTCAAGGTCAAAACTCTTTGCTAACTATAATTTGTTAATTTTCTAAAATAAACAAAACCACATTCAAAAGATGACTGTTTAAATTTCAATCAGTTTTGGCAAAAATATGAACACCCTTAAAAACCGACAGATGTCTATACTAGTATTTTATAGACGCAGAGGGATAATTAAAGTGGTTCTTCCACATATGGTACCACGTGCCTTGTAGATTTCAAGGAGCAACACACTTAGCTTGAAAACAAATCTGTGAAACGCACGCACCAAACGAGCATTAGGCCTTTAATTTTGCATTAAAACCCTTTAACGCTCAGTGGTCCCGCTCTGGGAACACCCAACTCTGACGTTCTGACTGTTGCCAGTCACGAAGAATAGATTGGATTTCGTTGCGGGTGACATAGCTCCACGAGAATCCTTTACTTTTTAGCACGTCATTTCCCGTCAAAAAATGGTCACGATTATTTTTAAATAGCACTGACATCTGCTGAAAAATGGAAGAATGCGAGAATAGCTCGATAGATTGCCCAATGCTGAAAAAAGGGCAGCCGTTGCCATCGCTCGACTTAACTACCAGCAAGATGGTGGACGATCGAAACGTTCATCGCGTGCCACAGATCTAGAGACTCTTTTTTGATGACAGCTGGCTGTGCGCCAGCACAGCCAGCTGTCATCAAAAAAGAGTCTCTAGATCTGTGGCCCGCGATGAACGTTTCGATCGTCCACCATCTTGCTGGTAGTTAAGTCGAGCGATGGCAACGGCTGCCCTTTTTTCAGCATTGGGAAAGGGTTAACTATAACCCAAAAGTTTAATTTACGGCTGTTTGATGCTGTTACATTAAATGTTGGAACTATTATTAATGTTTTTATTTGATTACACTGTAAGGTATTTATAAAAATATGAAAGGCAAGTAAGAAACTTGCCTGTTGAGATGGCAACCTTAAAAAAAAAAAGTTTTCCTTCCACACTGAAATTCGATGAAAGTTTTGAGAAAATAAATAAAAAAATCTGGAATGACTCCACTCGACTTTCCGAACACTCATGATTAAGATCATTACCAAGCATTTAAATCAATTTTAATCGATGAATAATTCAAACATATATACCAAATTGAAGCTCAATCGAATGCGCCGTTTAAACGCTAGCGCACTTTCAAGAATTTCTCCCCTTATGCCATAATGTAAAAGAAATATTTGTTGTAGCCTTGTAGAAAAACTAAAAGTCCTATACAGTATACACATCAAAATCAATACCGGTCTCACGATGGTGGTTTATAACATATATACCCAATTTGAGCTCAATCGAATCTACCGTTTAAACGCTAACGCACTTTCAAGAATTTCCCCCCATAGGCTATAATGTAAAAGAAATCTTTTTGGTAGCCCAGTAGAAAAACTATAAGTCCTATACACACCAAAATCAATACCGGTCTTGCGACGGTGTAACATATATACCTAATTTGAGCTCAATCGAATGCTCCGTTTAGGAGCTATCGTGTTCACTCACATACACAAAAAAAAAACCCTCACTCACACATACATACATACATTTCGTAAAAATAGCATAAATGAATTCAGAAGACCCAAAAACGAGTAAATACACCAAAAACTCGAAGTCGAATTTTTTTATGATTACAATACTTTCCTTACATGGTACATGCTCGGAAAGTAATAAAAAGTAAATAAACAAAAATTAAAATTAAAACATGAGTAACAAAAGTAAGTGGTTAAAAAAAAAACCCTGGAATCTTATTCTAGAGTATTTATGCCGCTAACTACTCCTAACTAACAAACAGCTTCCCAGAAGGTGCCATGTCGTCATCATAATATATAGGCATTCTTACAGGAAACGCAGGCATGTGACGAGAAAATTATTCTAATAATTTTCTAAACGTGCTGAGAAATTCAAGTTTTCTGCATTTTTAAAGACGAATGGGTCATTAGCGGCTTCATCTCGACGATTAGTGTAGAATGCATAATGCACTCTCAGTTTTCCTGAAATTTACTGTTTTGAATATTCTTTGATGGTTTCCTAACTCTGGGGAAATTTTTACGTGAAGTTGTAAATAAATCTTCAACAAATACACGCTGATACTTGTCAGCATGAGTCTGGGAACGCCTTGTTTAACCCATTTGTGCCTGGATATTTTTGCGACTTTCTTCGATTTTTACTGATAACAGAAATAATAGATAAATTTCTGATGTCAACTTCTTGAACAAGGGATGATTCCTTTAAAAATCATTATACATAAAAATCGAAATATCAACATCCTACTTGGTCATGTTAAAACATTTTGTAGAGTTGAGGCTCAATACTCATGATTAAAGGCTAGGAAAAATAAATAACGTTTTCGACTAATAGCGAAAATGCCGTCCCAAAAAAGGGACACTAGGCATGGTGTTAAATGGGTTAAGCACAAATTTAAAGTAGTAGTGAAATATTTGCAATGCATATTGAGCACGCTTTGTTATCTCTGAATTAATTATTACTATTATTTCTTTTTTAAACCAGTCTTACTGAATATGATCGCTAATGAGCCACTTTGAATATATACAATCCAAACTATTTTAGCTTTGATAGCATAGTTTTCTTACATCTGTGGCTTGTTGGTTCCATAGTTATTCATATTCTTTTTATTTATTTCTTCTTCTTTTTACTTTCCGAACATGTACCATGTAAGGAAAGTATTGTAATCATGAAAAAATTCGACTTCGAGATTTTGGTGTATTGACACGTTTTGAGGTCTGAATTCATTTATGCTATTTTTACGAGATGTATGTGTGTGTGTGTGTGAGTGAACACGATAGTTCCTAAACGGGGCATTCGATTGAGCTCAAATTGGGTATACATGTTATAAACCATCATTGAAAGACCGGTATTGATTTTGATGTGTATACGACTTATAATTTTTCTACAGAGCTACGACAAAGATTTCTTTTACATTATGGCATATGGGGAGAAATTCTTGAAAGTGTGCTAGCGTTTAAACGGCGCATTCGATTGAGCTTCAATTTGGTATATATGTTTGAATGATTCATCGATTAAAATTTATTCAAATGCTTGGTAATGATCTTAATCGTAAGTGTTCGGAAAGTCGAGTGGAGTCGCTCCAGTTTTTTAAATTGTTCTTGTTATGTGCTATCACTTTCTCGAAGGATTAATAGGATATCTATGCTATGTAAGTTTTGTTGTTTTATATTATTAGTATAGTAAAATGGCTAAACTTACGAATCAAGGGATCATTCAACAGCAGTTATGGTAGTCCAATATATTCAATGAACATAAAATTGTATCCAAAAAAGGCATCAGTATATATATCCAATAAATAGAAAATCCAAACAGAGGTGAAATTGAAAAATGAAACGGAATTATAAGGAATAAAACAATGGGTAGTAAGCATCGGCTATATTCGTCAGGCCCCAAGAATCGAATACTTATATATATATATATATATAAACTCGGCTGTTCGATGCTCGTCAGGGGGAGACCCCCCTGAAGCCCCCTAATTTTTTAGTTTCATTATTGCCATATTAAAACGATATTTATTGACTATATCATTTTATCTCTCACCCCTTTTTCTTTTATTCTTCCTTTACATTTATTTCATCGACTGGAGGTAGGGGAGGGGGTTCCTGATCTTTCCTTGCAGTTGCAAACGTGGGTCGATGATAACTGAAGTAACTTATATGATTTTTAGTATCTATTTTAACACACCAAATATTTTCCTTTTCGTTATTTGATATTGTTGAGAGAGCTTTAGGCGAGTAGGGTTGAAATATTTCGCCTGGTAACCCTATTGGCAAGTCATCCAGAGGCGATAAGAATCCCAGGCTGTTAGGCTTATGTTTAAAATTATTTTTTTTCCTCTTTCACATTCGCTAGCCCACTGCCCGATGCGTTTACACCTTTTACAAGTTATTCTTGATGCATCCTTAATTTTATGAGTCCATGTTTTATGTTCAATGTTTCATAATGATCTTTATTCAGCGTTTCAATTCGCCCAGTCGCCATTTTGAGGATGAATGATGCACTCTTGAAACGAATGTTAAAAATCAGCAAATAAATAAATTAATCCATCTGGTGTCCATAGCCTTTTAGAAATGTTAGCAGAGTTATAGCACAAACATAGTAAGCGTGGTATTTTAACATAACATTTACTTTATTAAATTAGAACGGAAGAAACAGGCACATCACATAGCAAGGTAACATCAAGAAGGAAAAAAGTATAGAAGAAGTAAAAAGAATGCGTGCACGAGCACAGTTACAGTTAAGTAGATAAATGCTTATTGAGGGATACAGAATTCAGGAGGATAAGACATTGCACAATAAAAAAATAGACAATTCAATACTCAACAATTTTCTTAAGCTGTTGAAATTTTTATGATTGTAACCTATTTATAGAAAAATACATGTGATGCATATTCTCCAGCTTATGAAATATTGTAACAATAGATTAAAGCTGTTGTGAACTAATAGTATTTAAATATATGTAAAATACTCAATATATATATATATATATCGTATAATTTTATGTCGCATTTTTGGGACACATTTTTCGGACAATTTTCAATTAAGGGGGTGAGAGATAAAATGACATAATAAATGTATAAATAGTCATTAATACATCCATGGTGTCCCAAAAAGGTGGTAACTGGGTACAAGGTTAAACTGGAAAAGAGAGATGGGGAGGGAAGAGACAGAATATGACCAGAGCACGCTACTGCAAACAAGTTACAAGTTAAATATTACTCACAAATTTTAAAATTAATTAAGAGGGTCTTCCGGAATGTAAGTTTCCCACTGCCAATAAAACGGAACAAAACATTATTATCTGGATAAATTTATTGCAAAAGATACAGTAATATTTCAGCTACTTCTTCACACAAGAATGACCTGAACTGTAACACTTGTTGTATCGTGGAATAAGTTTTGACTGTCCAGTGTCATAGAAGTCTGCCACGTGAGAAAGGATCCAGAATGCCACAGTTGTTTGTAGTCCTTGTCAGCATGAAAGTGATGCCCGGGCAAGAATTTATTCAGATGCAAGTCACTGGGAAAAAGATCGGTACTACAGGGTGGTATCCGCCTTTTTTTTACTACCCTATGAAGAATTTCCTGTCCCGGCATCATTTTTCCGCTGCAAAAGGCTGTGAGCAACTGCGACACTCTGGCTTCCTTCTCAGTAGCAGACATCAATGATGCTGAAATACAAAAAAAACTTATCCAGCGGTATGACAAGTGTTCCATTTCAGATTATTCTTCTGTGCTGTATCTTTTGCAATAAATTTTTCCAGGTAGTAATGTTTTGTTCCTTTTTATTGCTGTGGGAAACTTACTTTCTGGACGACCCTTGTAATAGTCAATGATACCCGTTCATTTTTGGTACCACAGAAAGGAAGCTAATTGTGGAATTTCGCTTCACAACCACTCTGAGCGTTAAGAGCTGTTTTCCCACCCTGAACGTGGTAAAGAACGTGGCATGGTTAAACAGCGCAGTTCGTCGAAAAGCATTTCCTTCCCCTCTATTTTGCTTGATACAGTTGCACTAGAAGTCTGTTCACACGGCGATTTTGAAAAATAAAAGTTGCTCGGACTTCTGATGTGTATCTAAAATAAAACTAAACTCTCAAAAGAATATCGCTAATCGTATTCATTAACTGGCTCCTATTAATTAAACTCCAGTTAAGATGTTCTTGCATAATTAGTCATACCTCCCAGAAGAAACGACGAAAGACATAATTATTTGTGGGGCAGGTTTCTTCATCTTTTCTCTGGTGATTGGGCTTAGTGACGAAAGTAAGCCCTTCAGCTTAATGAGCCACCCTATATGTATCATTCCTCTTTTATCGCATCACCCTGGGGCGTACACAATCTTCTTAGAATAAAGAAAGAGCCTGTTCGTAAGGCTTGGGCATATTCTAATATGTGAGATGATGTCAAAAACCACCTCACCAAGGTTAAAGGACATTTTCTTTTTTTTTAAGTGAGGAATGTGTAATGTCTATATCTGATGCAGCACCATACTGCAGTATGAAACACTTACAAGTAAAAAAAAAAAAAACTGTATTGTTCACAACTTGCTCCTTTATCCTCCCATTTATGCATTTTTAAAAAATGAATTATTACACCGGTCAACAAAAAAAGTTTTTTTTTTTGGGGGGGGGCGGTTTCTGTTCTCAAGCTTAAATTCTGATTCTAGGCATTAAAAATACTTAAATTTTCATTTTTAGTTCTTAAAGTTTGCTTTTATCTGATTTACGTCGATAAGTATATTTTAATTTATTTCATAAACGAAAGATGACAGCACTTTGATTAACCCGAAAGTAAACTGTATTATTATTTGTATCTCTGTAGTATTGCTTGTAGTATTATTTGTAATATTATTATTTGTTTGTATTATTATTTGCTCATACGAACACAAAAGAAATACGAAAAATATTCACTTTTAGGCATTAATTTTTTATTATTTTACATTTATATGTTATTGTTTATCCCGAATCTTGAATAAAAAAGACTTTTATATCCAGCAAAAACTTTTCTGGTCATAATTTAGAGTGGAATTATAAAAAAAAAATATAAAAATCAGTGATTTTTGCCAAAAAATTGAAAAGTTGTTTTAATTTCTACAAAAGCAAACTTTCACACAAAAAAAATTATTTTCCTTAGTTTTGGCATAGGAGAAACTAAAATTTAACATGTAGAAGTCAGACCCAAAAATCGTGTTGACCGGTGTTATTGTTGTTTTGTGTTTCTATGTTTTTGTTCATGTTACTATTTATTTTTATTTTTAACTTGCTTTTCGATTTCTGCTAGCCCGACCCCCAAAACACACACACCTCCTCGTACATCTTTTATTCTCTATGATTTTCTACTTTTTCTTTCTCTCGGATGACAATTTGTCTCTGTCGTTTACTGATCAGTTCACTTTCCTAATATGTGAAATGTGAAACTTGATCTGTCATGTTGATCTGATGAAAGATACAGTATCTACTACTTTAATATTTTTCTACGTTAATTTAATTAAAAATCGACAATTTGTTTTAATTGAAGTAAAAATATTAATATTTTACTAGATGCACAATTTTTTATTCGAGATTGATCCGAAATCTTTAATTAGGAGAAAAGTAATCAAAATATTTAATTTATTAAAGCCGCGGGTACCAGTTATATTACTTCCAACATTCATATATAGATGGCGTTATGCATAAATGTAGCAAATGAAAATGGCTGTTTCATCTTCTTCTGACAAAGAGGGCATTCTTCTACAAAAATTTGCACCTACAAAAAACAACAATCTATTTTTAATGCATTTAGTAGCTCGAATTTCGTACAATAAGAAGGGCGCATTTACGAAAAGTTTGAGATTATTCAGTTTATTTTAAGGAAAACTGCAAAAATGAATTCTTCTAGAAGCATCATAACCGAACACACAACTTACAGAAAACGATTTTAACCTTGTAAAAGGATAATTTTGATGCAAAAATCATTTGTCCAAACGAAAAAAGTTTTGTTTAAAGATATCAAACGACGATCATTGTCGGATCAAGATTTGAATTAAACGCAAGTTCAGCTAAGATCCACACCAAGAAAATCATAAATCAATCGGCACACCTAGTGCACTGCAGCGAAAGGAATCCCACAGAACTGAATTGAATGCCTCAGTCGTACACTGTTATAAATATAAGTTCAATGCTTCACCAAACAACCGGTGAAATCAGAGAGTTACAAGCATTGTCATATACGTTGAACCGTATTAATGGTTCATTCGAAAATGTCTTATAAAAGCAAAGTACCGATTGAACCCAGATTTTGGTTCAGCTGTAAAAAACAGAATTTTACGGTGAACTGATATAGCTGCCGTTAGCTCGCGTTAGGAGGTTAGCGGAGATAACAAAAAACAAGGAAAAACTGCCTCATGAATTGCTTGGGTACTGCCTCGAAAAGAAAATCTTTCGAAAACGGAAGAAAGAATCTTTGTTAAAATATATAGGCTTTGTAAAGGAGCTACCATATTTGACATCGAATAAACACGTTTGACAGCAATGGCTATCTACATACATTTAAAAGAGAACAGAAACTGATTATAGGTCATATCAGCCTTTTTGAGTTATTATTACTTTTCTAGAATCACGTGTAAAATACCAGAGCTCAATATTCTATTTTTAGCAAGAAATTTTTTTTATTGCAAACTGAGATAAAACAATGCTATATATAATTTCTTTTTACTAAACGATTTTGTCAATCGTTGTGTAGTTGTCAACGCGCGATCGTTTTAACCGGTCATCATGGGTTCGAGTCCCGAGTAAATTTTTTTTCTTCTAGCAGGGTGTATTAATTTTGCTGTATGGTGGATCTCGAGGAAACACCGCTAAAATGGTGAATCTTAGCACAGCACCACATTTTTCAAAATACCGGTTGCAGGCACCGGATTTCGGTGAAACGCTGAACTATATTTTAAGAGTGTATAGAATGTATATACATGCGCACCGATTATAACGAACCTGGGATATAACGTACTATCGGTTATAACGTAACTAGGAGCTAGGCCCCGATTGAAGTCCTATATTTATAAGGTTATTTAACTTCGGTTAAAATGTACTTAACAAAAGTACGTACTTCGGCTATAACGTACTTTTTATACCCAAGCCAACAATAAAATTTTGCTTAAGAATTTGATTTCCTTGTTCTCGGAAATTTCAGTACCTTCAAAAACACTCGTTGTCAGTTTTCAAATTCTCTAGCGAGATGAACTGTGTGCGAATGAAGGGAGCGATCTTTTATCTTTTTCGCCTGCTAGGCAGGGCTAAGAACAAGACAATATTTTTTATTTGTCATTCATCAATGTAAATGCCTCCTGAAAAGCCCTATCTATAATAATTCTCTAGCGAGATGAACTGTGTGCGAATGAAGGGAGCGATTTTTTATCTTTTTCGCCTGCTAGGCAGGGCTAAGAACAAGACAATATTTTTTATTTGTCATTCATCAATGTAAATGCCTCCTGAAAAGCCCTATCTATAATAATTCTGATAATAGTGAAAGCATACCCGACGCATTAAATGCTACAAAAACATTATCACAATTTTTTGAATGCCGAAGTGATGATGCAGAGACTCTACCAAAGTCCATTATGGATATCCAAAACGGTATTTTTAAAGTAGTTTCAGCGCATTTGAAACTAAAGAAAATTACAGATTATTTATTTCAATAAAAACTGTAAGTAATAAAGAATTTTCTCTGTTTAATTTAAATTTTAAAAAATCAGACCTGTTTAAAACGCATATTACAATGAAATTATGAGCCCACTTTCTTTTCTTGTGTAATATTGAATCTTACCGGCGGTACTGCTTATAACGTACTTCGGCTATAACGTACTACTTTTTTAGGTCCCGTGAGAGTACGTTATAACCGGTGTCTACTGTATATGGTGTCCCGTAGGGGTCTGGGCGCTAAACACCGTTCCCATAAGAACACGGTAAGTGAAGCAGCATCCGGCTTGGCCAGTGATTGGGAGGGACTTCCCCCTCTCGGCTCGTCCGCTGTGGAACCGTGTGCGCTAATGGGAGCTGGTGCACGTAAAATCCGTCGTGGGTCCAAAGTCTTCCAAGTTGTTAAACGATACCTCTGGGGGTGCCGATTTCAGGTGGTGGTTGGTCCCTCATCTGGAATCGGTTCAAAATTAGGGACCAACAAGTAGAAGTCCAATACCCTCGGGGGCACTGGCACCCCTCTTTCATGGTCTATCCATGGACACGACAACAACAACAACTGTATATGCTAAAAATATATGCAAAGCGGAATCTCTTTCTTAAACCTAAGTTAAAGTTTTCAGCGTCTCGATCAGTGGAGGATATTGAATCTGCTATAACGTCATACAGAGTTTTTTACCCCTCTCCACCACCATTCATTTATTTCTCTCTTTTTTTTTTTTTTTTTTTTTTTTTTTGTTTTAAATCGAAAGTTTAACACACGCGGGATGTCACAAAGGTGAAGAATCAGAATTAATAATGTTCGGAGCAGGAAGTGGTCTCTCGTTCAGCGACCGGTCTCTGATATTGCGGGTGGTTGGTAGCAAGCGGGTCAAGATCAGAGGCGAGGATTCGACGTTCTAAGACGGTGATAGCATCGTCGAGAATATAACACATGCGGTGCGATGTTCTGTACCCTACTTGCACTTTTGATCCCTTGCGCCGCTGGCGGGCGTACACTTGGTTTTTTCGCGGAGGAAGGAAACCAAGTTCCGAGAAATACGTGAAGGAAAATGCCACAAAACTGTTGCACAAAACCCACAAGTTAATTGCAAAGAAAAAGAGGATAATCTTTTATTAGTGGAAGAACACGGCGAATTTAAAGCTTTATCAATATTATTAGGTGCACCGGAGAGTAATATCGTTTTTTTTTTTTACATCAAATTTAAAGAAATAAATTTTTAACAAGGTTATAATGACAAGAAGTTGTTCCAAAACACAATACTCATATTTGCTACATTTTAAAGCAAGAATTGCATCTTTATATATAAAGGGAGATGTCCTGACTGACTGACGATCATCGCCCAGCCAAATCTACTGGAGATACTGACATGGAATTTTAGGAGCTTACTGCTTTTGTGCCCCAGGCGTCAATTCATACCCAGAGGGGGTGGCGGCCCCAAACGTTCTTTACACGTTTTCCTTCATATCTCAGAGGAGAAAAGAGATAGCCGTAAAATTCCTACTTTAAACTAACACAAATACCTAAAAGTCATTTTCATGGATTTTTAGAATTTACACCCAAACAGAATTAAGGGTCCAAAACGTTCTTTAACGTTCTTTTCACATTTCCCTTCGTATCTCAGAGTAAAAAAGAGATAGCCGTATCATTCTTGCTGTAAAATATAACTAATATAAATACCTAAAAATCAATTTCAGGGTTTGATAGAAATGGCCTCCAAACGGGTGTAATGGGCCATAACGTTCTTTAACACTCTTTTCACATTTCCATTCACATCTCAGAGGAAAAAAGAGACAGTTGCAAAATTCCTGCTTTAAAATATAACACAAATACCTAAAAGTCATTTTCATGGTTTCTTTTTTTAGAATTTGCACTCAAACGGACGTAAAGGGCGAAAACGTTCGTTAACGTTCTTTTCATATTTCCCTTCGTATCTCAGAGGAAAAAAGAGATAGCCTTATAATTCTTGCTTTAAAATATAACTAACACAAATACCTAAAAATCTATTTCAGGGTTTTTTGGAATACGCACCCAAACGGGCGTAAGAAGGACGAAACGTTCTTTTCCCATTTCCCTTAATATCTCAAAGGAAAAAAAAGAGACAGTTATAAAATTCTTGCTTTAAAATACAACTAACTGCAATAACTAAAAGTCATATTCAGGGTATTTTAAAATTCGAACCCAAACGGTGGTAAGGGATACATTATTTTCAAGTTTTCCTTCATATCTAAGAGAAAAAAAGTTGTATCCTTAAAATTCTTGCTTTAGAATGTAACTAACAGATATACCTAGAATTATTTTCAGGTTTTTTAGAATTCGTGTCCAAACTGGTATGAGACACCGAAACGCTATTTTCATACTTGTTATGATATATCAAAGGACAATGAAGATAGCCATAAAAATCTTGCATTTCAAAGTTTGGAACACACATTCATAACAATCTTTTGAAAGGTTTTTAAAAATGGACCTCAATGCAGTGTGGTTTACAAAAACTGTTCACGTATTTTTTAGTTCTAGAGTGCTGTTAATTTCAGACAAATACTGTTGTCTACCTCGTGAAAGGGAGACTCACTTTTCAAGGGTTCTCAGATGAAATGTGAAAAGTTTCCAAGGTTCGCCGTCTTAACGTCACGTATGGCATAAAAAAATTAGTACAAAAATTTCACCCAGCTTGTCGATATCTTCCGTATTTGTAGAGAAATTCCATAACCCTACTATCTATTTAATTGGAAAACAGGTGTGTATATTCGTGTTAGTAAAGGTGAAGTATAGTTAATCGGGCGATGATTTTAAAACAGTTCTAGCAGACGATTTTAATATAGATTTATACTTTAAAGAAGTATTTTATGCAGCAAGAAAAAATACGGAACTCTCGCGGTTTATGATGCACATTCCAAACGGTATTTTAAAAAATCAAGTACAGTTAGACTATGCCTAACGAATTTTGTAAAACATTTTTTATAGGCGATTAAATCTATAACCAATAGGTTGAAATGTCCCGCATCTGGAAAGAGAACATGGAATGGCGCCCCATGAATAAGCAATTCATTTACAAAACAATGCATTATAAAAAAAAAAAGCTGAACCTTAGAGTGCGAATAGAGAAATGATTTTTTACCTCCGGTACAGCATGGGCCGCTCAGTGAATACAGGAAGGGGGCCAGGTCTTGTGCTCCCGTCGTCGTCTTCATCTGTAAGATAGTGTAAGATACCCACCGGAGGGGCCGACCCGAGGGTTTACGGCCAATATCCCTCCGGGGAAGAAGAGTCCACCCCGCTCGGCAAAGCGACACCAGCCCGTTGCAAAGGCCAAGACCTCCTCGGGACCGGCCGCCAAGTCCAAAGCCGCGAAAGGAGCCCGACCGCCCCCCTATCCGTTTATTTGAAACCAAAAAAGAACTACAAACTATACCGCTGGCAAAACACAAATAGCCAGCGGTAGAACTAGAAATACAAAATAATAAGATTAATAAATTAGTAATAACAATAACAATAGTACAAAAAGGACAGCAACCTCCAAAGATTCAGTCCAGAGTATTCATCTCAGTGGTCCATAAATGAAGTCTTTTAAGTTCATAATAGTTTATTATCTTCATAGTAGTCCACCAATAAGTTATATCAGTTTATTTAGTTCTTTATTTTACTTGGTTCCACACCACCGTCGATGTAACACCGCTGCGCCGTCATTCTTTGGGTTTTTGCCAGCATTGGATATATGAAACAGATGTGAGAAATTGGATTTATTGCCTTATCTATATCCATTTATATTACTTTATATGTTATACTGCTTCTGATGAATTACAAATATATATATATTTTTTATACATCCTAATAAGAAATTTACCATAATTATAACTATTTGTTATGTTAAATGAATTTTATTATTTTATCTATAGACTTATTTAAAAAGTTTCTGTATTTAGTCATTATTATTACTAAGAAGCCGTAGCATTTTTTTAAAAATATAATTATATGATTACATTTGAATGTTAATAATTATTATGTTAAATTTTTTACGGCCATTGGTTTCATGGGTTTCCGGGATATCTGATGGATATAACATGGATATATCTCACGTACCCATACACATTAATACACTTACATTTTACTATACACTATATTCATTATTTCATATGCACATTACACCTTATGTATATAGAGATACAGTATTCTATATTACATAATATCAATCTATATATACACATATACATTTTTTTTTTACATTAATTCAATAACACTCAACATTTATTTACATATTATATAAATAACTAACATTACTTTATCCAATCCGTTCCACACCATTAACAATATTTTTATACAACAAATAATCCATATACAATTTACTCATCAACAACCAGACGGGGGTACAACAACGGGGTGTACAACCAGATGTACAGCCCTTTTTTTTTTTTTTTTTTTTTTTTTTTTTGACACCGGGGATGATTACTGGTATCTAAATTTAATTTCACTGTAAAGTTCTATTAATTTATTATAGTTATCTTTGATTAGGTTCATTATGTTTTTAATTTGGATTATTTGCATAAAGTTTTGATATTCATCTATATTATTGTTTCTTCTTATTTTATGTGGCATAAGGGGACAGCCTCCAAATACATAGTGTAGACAGAGGATCACCGACTACACCGCAATTGCAGTTCTCTGTATTTCTTCTGCTTATTCTATATGGGTCATTCCACAAGAATCGGGTAACTTTAGAGGTGAATTTGAAACATACGACATTTATCTCAGATTAGAATTTTTTTGATAAAATCTATGAAAAATAAGTTAATTTTATTGTATTTGTACAGCAACACTCAATTATTTGAACATTTTTGAAAAAATCGATTTTTTTCAAAAAGTAGATTCCAGGGGACTGACATGCCTTCCAGGGGACTGACGGGAACAGGTGATTTCATTCTAGAATGAACTTTTTAATGAATAATGCTAACTTTTTATTAATAATTAATAATAATTATCCAAATAAGTAATAAAAACATGTTTCATACATAACCTCAATACATATATTTTCCTATTTAATCATCTTTAACTAATACATTTTTAATTATTTATTTTAATTATACTATTTAAAACTTTTTTAAAACTTTAAATAAAACTTTTTTAAACAAGTCATAAATTTAACATCAAAGCAAAAATAATAGTAATTATTTTTCGCAAACATCAATAAATTTATTAAATGTATAAGTGACTCTATTACGCTTGGTACTTGAAATAGGTATTGGTAATTTTTCCAATACATGCTCAAACGATATATCAGCTATATCATTTTCATCTAATCGAAATAAAGTATTTTTATCATTACATTTTTTGAGCAATGTGACAGTCAACTTCTCTTCGTTTTCTTTAACATACGAACAAATTGCAACACTCCGGTATTCTTTATTTCTGACTAAAAATTTGACTAGGATAAAATCACCAACAGTGAACTTGATCTGTTGCTTACTTGTAGATTTTTTACTTTGCTTCTCACATTTTTTTTTTTTTTTTTTTTTTTTTTTTTAAGCTGTGAGTGTCGAACGGCGTCCTGAAAGATTTTGATCTTGTTCAAATTTAATTGTTCCCAATTTGTAACTTTCACAAATTATAGGATCGCAGAAACAACTCAATGACTTCATAATAAGACGATTAGGGTGTTGTACATCACCACAAATTTGATGTACCTTGAGTGTTCCTTGAAAGGAAATTTGCTTATTCTGGTTTTCGTTTATCAGATCATCCATTGTTTTAATATCAACATCTTCAATAATAGAAATTTTTATTGCTGGGCATTTTTTATGTAATATGTCAGCAAATTCATGCAAATTCATTATATCACCTTTTTGAGCAATTACTTGGTCGGCAGTTCTTTTACAAGTTATCCAAGCAGTTACAAGCAGTATTCCAGATGGAAAACTGCCAGGGGACTGACGTTTTTACTATAAAACTCAAAAAATCTACTTATTGGAAGCAAATGCCATATTATTCTGTTCTAATATTAAATCTAGTAATAAAAAGACATTAAAATCAGCATACATCAATAATAATTATTTATAAATTATTAAATTATTACTTACCAGGGGACTGACAAATTGAGTGTTAGCATTCTGTTTGTTGACACAAGAATGGCGAAAAACATTGAATAAAAATGGCTGATGTATAAATAAACGTCGTCAATGGCATCTTTATATGATAAATAAATATGAAACAGGCAATAAAGTTATCAACAATGGATAATATCAGAAATTTTTGGAATTTAACATGAGCCAGGGGACTGACGCGCAAAGTAGGGGTACACAACTTAAAATTGAAAAAAAGTGATGAACATTTTCAAAAAATCACATTACACACATAACAAGTTATTAAATGAATATCTCAGAACACAACAACGATCATTTTTGTTGCCTAAATCGGTTAGTTTTATCGCGGTTTAGTTCTTGATTTTATGCCTATGGTGATCGCCTGCGTATTTTGAATCGAGATTTTAAATTTTAGTTTATTGCATATTTCATTTAATTTTGTTATTTTTTGATTTGTTTTATTTTGCAGTTTTTCTATGGTGTTGTCCGATTCTAGCAGTACAAAATCATCTGCGTATGCATAGAAATTATCTGTTTCTTCGTCCATTTGTTTTAATACTGTATTTGAGGCGATCAACCATAGGAGGGGACCCAAACATGAACCCTGTGGGCAACCCTTATATATGTTGTGGACTATATTTCCGGAACTATTTTTAATTACTATTTGTCTATTGTTCAAGTAGTCTTTGAGTATTGCTTTTAGATAGTCGGGAAGAGGTGATGCATCTATTTCTTTTTTAATTATTATCCATTCAATATTATCAAATGCGCCCTGGATGTCAAAAGACACCAGGACGACATATTTATATTTTGCTTTTAGATCTCTAAGGCGGCCAACGACATGATATAGCAGGTCCACTGTGCCCCTGCCCTCACGGAAACCGTATTGATTTCTATGCAAATATTTTTTATTTTCTAACGCTACAATAGTTCTTATCTTAATAATTCTTTCCAAAATTTTCCCTGCGGTGCTTAGAAGGCTGATAGGTCTATAAGAGTTTGGCTGACTAGGGTCTTTATTATTTTTCTTAAAGAAAATGACTGAAGCTATTTTCCAGGCATCCGGAAAGGAACCAAGACGAAGGCAGGTGTCATATATAGTTATGAGGTCTAATTTAAATTTATACTTCAGATTGTTTAAAATGTATGTGTCTATTTTGTCCAATCCGGGTGCCTTTTTAGGATTTTGTGATGCTATTGCTCTTAGTAACTCAATTTCGGTTAACGGTTCTTTTATATAGTCCTGGTATATAGATATTGAGTGGTCAGGATGGCTGTTGGTTTCATGGCTATTATCTGTGATTAAACTATTATTAGATATATCAGGACTATTAACGGATTGTGAGGTTTTAAAATGTGCATTTATTAATGTTTCTATTATGGTTACATAATCATCTGTTACGTTATTACTAGTAAATACGGTTTCCAGAAAACAGGAGCTATACAAGCCCTTGGTAATTTTAAAACAAGACCCACAGGTTCTACACTGATCTTGACAAAATGACCTCCAAGACTGCTCTTTTGCTTTTCTATATTCGACTCTGACCCTATTATAGTTTATTTTTATGTTATTATTGTCTGGGTTATTTATTTTCTTTTTATATAAGGCTTTTAATTTATTTCTCTGTATTGATAATTGTTTATTCCACCATTTTATTTTTTGTACGAAATTCTTTTTCTTTTTCTTAAATGATTTGCCATTAATAGTGATCCAGATTTGTTGTAATTTGTTGAATATTGATTGAAAGTCCGGTCTATTGTTATTATCTTTCAAATCTAGTATGATTGGTTGAATTCTATTTCGCCATAGTGTATTAAATTTTTAAAAATTGCTGTGTTTCGTTTTGTATTTAAAGTCATCTAATAATTGTAATTTAAAATCTAGTTGTGTATGAATATATCTATGGTCAGAGCCGTTTTCGTCCAAGAGTACATGCCATTGTTTTATTTTATTTGTTACTAGCTGAAGTACCCGTCCACGACGGGTTAGTGAATGCAAATTTCCAAAAAGCAAGAACTTTCGTCAGCATTGTAGGAGTACACAGAATGGATGTAGTATGTTGCCAAAGTAAAGAAAGCGAAGTTATAATTTTTATATATTGTTAAAATACTACAGGTTAGAGAGTAACT
Organism: Cheiracanthium punctorium; assembly: GCA_038373885.1. Lineage (NCBI taxonomy): Eukaryota > Metazoa > Arthropoda > Arachnida > Araneae > Cheiracanthiidae > Cheiracanthium > Cheiracanthium punctorium. Next base: position 2,254,372 of record JAWZYV010015215.1, read on the forward strand.
AAGTAATACCATTTGATTCGCTTTAGTCGTAATTATGGGATGCGCGAATGAATATTGACACATACTGAAATAATTTTCGCAAAATCTCAAAATTTAATCAACATTTTGAAAAATTGGAAGCCTAGAAATTAAGTTGAGTGTCAACCTATCATGTCACCCAAATTCGTTTCATTCCCTGCAGTCTTTATTTCGTGATGCTGGAACAATTTTCAGCATTTTAAAACGATTTTCGCAAAATCTCAAAATGTAATCAAAATATTTTTAAAATTCAACGCCTATAAATTAAGATTAGTAACTACCTATCATATCACTCAATTTCGTATCATTCGTATTAGTCGTTATTACGTGAAGTTTGAAGAAATCATCATTGAACGTATTTTGAGAGAATTTTCACCAAATCTCAAAATCTAATAAAAATGTTTAAAAAATTGGACTCCTATAGTTTATGTTGAGCAACCATCTATCGTGTGACCAAATTTCATATCATTCGCTTTAGTCATTATTACTTAATGCGGGAACAAAGATTCACTCAGTTTTAAACGATTTTCGCAAAATCTCGAAATCTGATCAATTTTTTTTAATTAGATGCTTATAGTTTAAGGCGAGTGACCACCTATCATTTCACCAAATATCATTTTTTCCCCTTTGCAGTTATTACGTAATGTGCGAACACAAATTTACGCAGTTTGAAATGATTTTCGCAAAATTTCAAAATCCAATCAAGATTTTTTTAAAATTCGACACGTATGTTTTAAGTTGAGTGACTACCTATCATGACACCCAATTTCATACCATTCGCTTCAGTCGATTTTACGTGATGCTTGAACACAAATTTACGCAGTTTGAAAGAATTTTCGCAAAATCTCAAAATCCAATCAAGATTTTTTTGAAAATTCGACGCCTATGTTCTAAGTTGAGTGACCACCTATCATGACACCCAATTTCATATCATTCGCTTTAGTCGTTTTTACGTGATGCTTGAACACAAATTTACGCAGTTTGAAAGGATTTTCGCAAAATCTCAAAATCCAATCAAGATTTTTTTTTAAATTCGACGCCTATGTTTTAAGTTGAGTGACCACCTATCATGACACCCAATTTCTTATCATTCGCTTCAGTCGTTTTTGCGTGATGCTTGAACACAAATTTACGTAGTTTGAAATGATTTTCGCAAAATCTGAAAATCTAATCAAGATTTTTTAAAAATTCGACACCTATGTTTTAAGTTGAGTGACCACCTATCATGTCACTCAATTTCATATCATTCGCTTCAGTCGTTTTTACGTGATGCTTGAACACAAATTTACGCCGTTTGAAAGGATTTTCGCAAAATCTCAAAATCCAATCAGGATTTTTTAAAAATTGGACGCCTATGTTTTAAGTTGAGTGACCACCTATCACGACACCCAATTTCATATCATTCGCTTCAGTCGTTTTTACGTGATGCTTGAACACAAATTTACGCAGTTTGAAAGGATTTTCGAAAAATCTCAAAATCCAATCAAGATTTTTTAAAAATTGGACGCCTATGTTTTAAGTTGAGTGACCACCTATCATGACACCCAATTTCATATCATTCGCTTCTGTCGTTTTTGCGTGATGCTTAAACAAAAAAAGCGTCACGGACAGAATGACAGACAGACAAACTTTTTTTTGAGAGTCGCATCGGATTCCCGGGTGCTTGAAACGGATAGAAATCGCAAAATTTTTGAATTCCAAGAAATGTACAGACAAAAGTCTAATTTTATTTATATAGATATTAAGTGAGGCTATAGTGAGATCGGGGTGTCCTTTATTTCCTATATGGGTGAAGGTAGCTGGGGCCATGGGGTCATTAACAACGATTAGGTCCAGTTCGGTAGTAAGCTCTTGCAAAAACCTTCCTCTTTCATTTCTGTCCCCATAGCCCCAGAGGGTATTGTGGGCATTGAAATCACCGCAAATTATAATGTTGTCTATTTTTTCTGTTATAATTTTCCAATTAGAGCAGTCCCGGACCAGGTCATCCCTTGGTGGACTATAATGTGAGGCTATAACCAAACTTTCAGTGCCGTTAAATATTTTTACAAAAATGTTGTTATCTCTTCTTTCTATTGCCAGGGCCTGTATAAGTTGGTCAAGAATTAAGATACCACAGGTGTTAGCTCTAGATCTGAAGTCTCTATAATTTAATGGGAATCCATATAACTTACTATTATTCAATGCAGGATCTTGGTATGCTATAATATGTATTTTTTCTATGCTACTATATAATTTATTGACTTCGCTAATAAACTTTATTAATTGTAAGTTAGCACTTCTGCAATGTTTAAGATTAATTTGTAATATGTTTATTTTATCTATAGAGGTTGCTTGTTTAAAGGTGTTAGTGGTAAAAATGACTGATAATATTAAAAATGGTGAGCAATGGTCAGTTAAGTAATACACTGAGCTATTTCATTATTTACAGAATATTGACCATTAGGCAATTATTAGTTTCCAAATTAGACTTTCCCCCGCCCTTTTTATTATTTTTTTCTTTTTGTTCTTTATGCATTGCCCTTGGCTTTGCGACTCTGCATAATTAAGTTATCCTTAAAAGCTCTATAGCAGGGACACTGTGGGGAGTCAACTCTGTGTTTGTAGTCGATTCCCCCGGTGTCATCTTGTATATCATAGCAATTTTTACAAACATATTCATCGACTCCACACTTTCTAGTATCGTGGTTTAGCGAACAGCGTGAAGCAGAATGACTTTCCCCTTTGCCAGAAGAGGGCGCTTTTGAACTCTAATCTTTTTTCTTACCTTTCAGATGCAGCGAAGGCTTCGATGAAAACTGACGTGAAAAGGGGTTTGCCCTCTCTGATAACAAAATCTAAATGTCCCTTGTAAAATGTTGTGTAGTGTAAGATGTGTTTATTTAATCCAGAAATAAATTGTATTCGTCCTTTAGACACTCACTTGATTCACTGAGACAGCAGCAGGAAACAGGAAATCAAAAGAAAAGCTACCAGGGCAGGTAGGCTAGATCTTTTTTTATGAACTGTATTACTTATTTATATCAGAACTGAAATTCGAAAGAAATACAGTATAGCAATTGTTTCATTTGGTGCCGAAAACCCTCGATTTTTCCTGCTGATTGTTTGTAATTGTTAAGTGAAAAGAAAATGACGTCAGAAGTGACGAATAGATTGAAAACACAAAGAGGTGGCTTGAGAACAAGCTTCACGAAACTGACTCCTAAAATCGACGAAGCCTTGGCAAAATTAGATGAGGAATATTTAGAAATTGCTCTCGCTCAGTTGTCAGAAAAGGAAAAACAAATAATTGAGCTCGATAAGTTAATCATAGACGAAATCGAAGACTGTAAACAAATCCCAGCCGAAGTTGAATCAGCTCAAGAATATCGAGATAAAATCATCATGTATAAAATTAAAATTGAAAAGGTTCTAAAAAAATGCACGAATCAAGAAACAAAAAATGCTAGCGCCGATATTTCAAATACAATTACTAACGACCCATCTCTAAATTCAAATGTTCCAATTAAGATTAAATTACCCAAAATTAACATCGAAAAGTTTGACGGCAATCCTGAGAATTTCCAAGAATTTTGGTCTCAGTTCAAAAACGCGATACACGAAAATCAAAATCTCAATAAAATAGACAAATTTACGTACTTAAAAAGCTTATTAAAATCAAAAGCTCAAATCGCGATACAGGGATTATCGTTGTCAGACAAAAATTATGATATTGCTGTTAAAATTCTTGAAGACCGATATGGCAAAAAGGAAATTTTGATTAGGTCTCACATAAATAATTTATTAAATTTGTCACCTATTCGTAATGCATCAAATATAAAAGACCTGCGCGAATTGTACGATACATGTGAAATTCAAATACGTAGTTTAGAATCGCTTGGTATTGAGCTAGACAGTTATGGTAATTTACTTTTTCCTATCATAACTAAATTAATTCCCGATAGCTTAATTTTGAACTACAACCGCGAATATAAAAACGAAACAGACTCTTGGAATGTAACGCAATTGTTAGAATATTTGAAAACCGAAATCGAAATTAGAGAACGTACATTTTCGTTTCAGAAGAAGGAGTCTGATTACTTTCAGCATAATTCTAAAAATAGAAATGAAAGGGATTTAACTAGATTGGGACAAAATAATTTTTCGAAACCAAAATACGCCAAGAATCCGAGTGCTGCTGCTTTTAATGTAGTTAGTAATGAAAATAAGTGTATATTCTGTAGCGATGATCGTCATGAAAGTAATGAATGTAAATTAAGTATTTCTGATAAAAAACAAAGTCTATTACGTCAAGGAAGGTGCTTTAATTGTTTACAAAAATTTCACGTTGTAAATCGATGTTTTAAGAAACCCGCATGTAATTTCTGTTCCCAAAAACATAATCAAAATATTTGCGAAAAACGTTTGGAACCAAAAGCAGAAGTTCCCCAGAGTGAAACGATCGTCTCCTCCGTTACGGGAGATAGAAATTCGAACACAGATATTTTACTTCAAACTGCAACAGTATTTGTAGAAAATAAGGTTAAACCAGCCGAAATACGGTTATTATTAGATTTGGGGAGTCAAAGATCATTTATTGAATCGGAACTCGTTAATGAATTAAAATTAAAAATAATAGGAAAAGAAACTATAAAAATATACCCCTTTGGTTCGAAAGAACCCCAGAAAGAAATTATAAATCGCGTTCTAGTAAATTTGAGAAACGTTCGTGATCCCACGAAAAAGATACAATTAGAAGCTTTAGCTACTGACAAGATAAGCAGTGCAGTAATTTATCGGCCAGAGCGAGAAATAAAAGAACATTGTGGCATAAACAAATTTTCACTGGCAGATGAATCATCGGATCAGCTGTTTCGAAGTGGAAATGAGCATTCCCAACTCCCTGATTTACCCCCAGTCAGAATTCTGATAGGCGCCGAACATTATTGGAGTATCGTCTCCGGTGAAATACGCAGGATACCGAATTCTTCTGTTGTTGCAATGGATAGTCTTTTCGGATGGGTTTTGAGCGGTTCTTGTGATTTAGAAAATAAAATTGACACTGAGAGGAGCGCGAAAATAATGAAGGTAGTTGTAGATTCTTCGCGAGAAGAAAATTCCGATCTGATTTTACAAAATTTTTGGAAATTGGATATAATGGGCATTGAAAACGAAAAAAGGGATTTATCCAATAATGACGGAGAAGTTGTTTTAAAGGATTTTGAGAAAAATATAAAATTTCAGAACAACAGATACAAGGTTAAACTACCGTGGAATGAGAATGCGGATAAATTAGAAAATAATTATGAAATCGCAAAATGTCGCTTAGGAAAACTGGTTAAGAGATTTGATAGAGATAAGGAATTTTACCAGCGGTATAGGGATGTATTATCGAAACAGATTTGCGAGGGTATAATCGAACCTGTAGAATTTAAAGAAAAGGAGAAAATGAATATCGATAGAGAATATTATATGCCTCATCAGGCCGTTATTCGTGATGATAAAATTACAACGAAGCTAAGAGTAGTTTTTGATGCCTCATCACACTCGCAAAATAAATTATCGTTAAATGATTGTTTACATTCCGGACCGAATTTGAATCCTGACTCACTAAAATTACTTATAGATTTTAGAAACAAACCAATCGCGTTAACTGCCGATATAGAGCAAGCGTTCTTACAGATATTGTTAGATGAAAATGATAGAGATGCGGTTAGGTTTTTATGGCTTGAGAATGATTATGAAAGGAATGCGAGTTTGAAAACTACCATTTTTAGAATGACTCGTGTTTTATTTGGAGCTACTCCAAGTCCTTTTTTATTGGCTGCAACTCTCAAACATCACATAAGAAAGTACGAACATAAATATCCGTTAGCATATCGTATTTTAAATTCCCAATTATACGTTGACGATTTAATTTCTGGATTAGAAAATGAAAATCAGTGTTTTGAAATTTACCGACAAATAAAAGAAATTTTACACGAAGGTGGATTTAATATGCGTAAATGGAAAACCAATTCGGAATGTCTTCAGATAAAGCTAGATCAGGCTGAAAACTGTAACGAATCTTTGAGGGAAACTTCGAAAGTTTTAGGTTACCTCTGGAATTCAGACGATGATACGTTAAAATTAGCATGTGAATTTCTTAAATTTAATCAAAAATTTAATCCGTTAACTAAACGATTACTTTTGAAAATTGCCTCAAAATTATACGACCCCATTGGCTTTATCACTCCCTTTACGCTGAGACCAAAAATTCTTCTTCAGGATATTTGGGATCAAAAATTTAAATGGGATGATCCTCTACCATTTGATATAACGAAAGAATGGAACAAATGGTGTGATGAATTAGGAGATTTAAAGGAATTTGAAATACCCAGATTTTACCTCAAGGACGCTAACGAAAATGAAGATTTTGAATTTCATTGTTTCGTCGACTCGAGCAAGCGAGCCTACGGTGCAGTCCTGTATATTCGGTATACAGATTATAACGGACAGTTTCGGACATCGTTAATTTGCTCCAAATCCAGAGTTGCACCACTTCAAAAATTAACTCTTCCAAGACTTGAATTGCTATCAGCTGTAGTTGGAAGTCGACTATATGAGTACGTAAGAAACAGCCTTTCAAATATAACAAATGCACGAATTAGATTCTGGACAGATTCGATGATTGTGCTTCATTGGATTCGTGGAAATTCTAAGAAACTGAAAACGTTTGTCCAAAATCGTGTGAGTGAGATTCGTTCAAGGACTGATGCTTCATTTTGGTCGCACTGCCCTGGAGATCAAAATCCAGCTGATGTGCTGACTCGAGGCGAATCTTTACGAAATCTGCTTGATAAAGAACTGTGGTGGAAAGGACCAAAGTGGTTGAGAGAAAGTGAAGATTATTGGCCAAAAGAAAGCCAAGAAATTGCGGACATTGAAAATTATGACGAAGTGAATGAGTCAACCGTTTTCACTATGAATGTCCAGACCGAAAAAATTGTTGACATTGAAAAATTTGGGCACTTAACGAAACTCTTACGCACAACTGCCTGGGTAAAAAGATTTATCTTTAACCTTAAGAATAAAGAAAACAGAAGATCTGGAACTCTTAGTAGCGACGAGTTACAGTCAGCAGAAGAATACTGGATAAGAAAAACTCAAGAAGAAAACTTCGGGGAAGAATTGGAAGCACTAAGGTGCGGGCGTGAAATATCTCCAAATTCCAAATTGAAAAATTTTTCCTTTGGGTTAGATGAAAACAATATTATTCGCCTTCGAAGCCGACTTCAGTATGCTGACATTACTCATAACGAAGCGTACCCGATGTTGTTACCCGACAGAAGTCACTTTACCAATCTCGTGATTCGCCGCAGCCATTTGCGGTTAGGGCATGCAGGAATTGCGGACACCTTAACAGACGTTAGAGAAAAATTTTGGATCCTAAAAGGACGACAGCGAATCAAGAGCATTGTGTTCAACTGCAATCTTTGCAAAAAATTTCGAGTTAAGCCTTTTACCCAAGACGAAGCTCCTCTTCCCCCAGATCGTATTAAGCAGACTCATCCATTTGAAGTAACGGGTATCGATTATGCTGGTCCCCTTTACGTAAAAAGTACAGACGGAACAAAAAAAGCCTACATTCTGCTTTTTACGTGTGCCGTCACCAGAGCTGTCCATCTTGAGCTCACCGAAGATCTGACAACCAAAACATTCTTACTCGCGTTTAGAAAATTTGTATCCAGAAGAGGACTATGCAGAAAAGTATACTCGGACAACGCGAGTACATTCAAAAGAGCTAAAACCGAAATAAATTTGCTGTGGAAACTTTTGAAGGAAGAAGAAATCCAGAGCTACTTTGCAAATAAAAACGTCGAGTGGAATTTTATCGTAGAGAGAGCAGCATGGTGGGGAGGATTTTGGGAAAGACTTATAAGATCCACAAAAAATTGCCTAAGAAGAATACTAGGAAAATCATCTTTGACGTTTCCAGAACTAGAGACTATAGTCATAGAAGTTGAGGCTATTATAAATTCCAGACCTTTGACATTTGTCTACAGTGAGTTCGAGGAACCTGAGCCACTTACTCCTGGACACTTCCTCATAGGTAGAAGACTTGTTGCTCTCCCTCCACACTCATCGGTAGCGCCAACCTCCACCAAGTCTGATCTAAAGGGTAGGTGGAAACATAAAAGAGCCATTTTGGAAAGAATATGGAGAAAATGGCAATCATCGTATTTGTTAGAACTGAGATCTGCCCACCAGTCAATGCGGTCCAAATCAAATGTTGAACCGACGAAAAATTCGACTGTCTTAGTGTATGACGAAAAGCTTCCTCGACTTATGTGGAAGATGGGTATAGTCATCAGTGTTCATCCCGGACGTGATGGAAAGACTCGTGCATGCACTATCAAACTTCCCAATGGAACTATACTGAAACGACCAATTCAACTTTTGTATCCTGTTGAACTTAATGTAGATGGAAAAGGACCTAGTGACTGTTTGTCCAAAGGTCCTTTGGGGCCGGAGGATGAAGCAGAATGACTTTCCCCTTCGCCAGAAGAGGGCGCTTTTGAACTCTAATCTTTTTTCTTACCTTTCAGATGCAGCGAAGGCTTCGATGAAAACTGACGTGAAAAGGGGTTTGCCCTCTCTGATAACAAAATCTAAATGTCCCTTGTAAAATGTTGTGTAGTGTAAGATGTGTTTATTTAATCCAGAAATAAATTGTATTCGTCCTTTAGACACTCACTTGATTCATTGAGACAGCAGCAGGAAACAGGAAATCAAAAGAAAAGCTACCAGGGCAGGTAGGCTAGATCTTTTTTTATGAACTGTATTACTTATTTATATCAGAACTGAAATTCGAAAGAAATACAGTATAGCAATTGTTTCACAGCGTGCACAATACTGTTTGTCCGATTGACACTTATAAATTCTGTGGCCCAGCCCCTGGAATTTAACACACCTAGGGGCGTCCACAAACGGTACTACTTTGACTCTATTCATTTGAATACAGAATTTGTCTGTTTTCAATAGTCCCCTCCTAGTATAGTTATCTACATTTATAATCCAGGACACAATGTTCTTATCTCCCAGTGGACGAAAGGCCTCCACCTCACAGTTCTCATCCAACCTCCTTACATCATCCTCTATGGTTTTAGGTGTAATTTCCGTCGGGACACCCAACAGCATTAGTTTTTGTGTGGTATTTCTCTCTTGCCTGATATTATAGGTTTCCGTTAATGTTTCAAGTTCTTTAAGTTTAGTACTTATTGTTTCTGCCTCTGCCTTCGTCGTCATTTTAAGAATTATCTTTTTACTTTTGTCCACGAAGATGATGTCCTGTGGGTTGGCATCTATATTGTTCTTTTTCAATTCCTCTCGCAGCGTCTTCATCTGTAGGAAAATCGCTCGCCGCGCGCCCAACACGGCATTGAACAGCGGCCAGAACCGGAGGACACATGGACTTCTCGTATGCCGACCGTTTTCGACATGGAAAATTGTTCCATAGGTTGACATGTCCCGCATCTGGAAAGAGAACATGGAATGGCGCCCATGCCTAAGCAATTCACTTACAAAACAATGCATTATAAAAAAAAAAAGCTGAACCTTAGAGTGCGCATAGAGAAATGATTTTTTACCTCCGGTGTAGCGTGGGCCGCACAGTCAATAGCCGGAAGGGGGCCGGGTCTTGTACTCCCGTCGTCGTCTTCATCTGTACGAAAATCGCTCGCCGCGCGCCCTACACGGCATTCAACAGCGGCCAGAACCGGAGGACACATGAACTTCTCGTATGCCGACCGTTCTCGACATGGAAACTTGTTCCATAGGTTGACATGTCCCGCATCTGGAAAGACAACATGGAATGGCACCCAATGCCTAAGCTGTTCACTTACAAAACAATGCATTATAAAAAAAAAAAAAAGCCGAACATTAGAGTGTGCATGGAGAAATTATTTTTTACCTCCGGTATAGCGTGGGCCGCACAGGCAATAGCCGGAAGGGGGCCGGTTCTTGTACTCCCGTCGTCGTATTCATCTGTACGAAAATCCCTCGCCGCGCGCCCAACACGGCATTCAACAGCGGCCAGAACCGGAGGACACATGGACTTCTCGTATGCCGACCGTTCTCGTCATGGAAACTTGTTCCATAGGTTGACATGTCCCGCATCTGGAAAGAGAACATGGAATGGCACCCAATGCCTAAGCTATTCACTTACAAAACAATGCATTATAAAAAAAAAAGCCGAACAGTGGAGTGTGCATAGAGAAATGATTTTTTACCTCTGGGGTAGCGTGGGCCACACAGTCAATAGCCGGAAGGGGCCGGGTCTTTTGCGCATAGAGAAATGATTTTTTACCTCCGGTATAGCGTGGGCCGCACAGTCAATAGCCGGAAGGGGGCCGGGTCTTGTGCTCCCGTCGTCGTCTTCATCTGTACGAAAATCGCTCGCCGCGCGCCCAACACGGCATTCAACAGCGGCCAGAACCGGAGGACACATGGACTTCTCGTATGCCGACCGTTCTCGTCATGGAAACTTGTTCCATAGGTTGACATGTCCCGCATCTGGAAAGAGAACATGGAATGGCACCCAATGCCTAAGCTATTCACTTACAAAACAATGCATTATAAAAAAAAAAAAAGCTGAACAGTAGAGTGTGCATAGAGAAATGATTTTTTACCTCCGGTGTAGCGTGGGCCGCACAGTCAATAGCCGGAAGGGGGCCGGGTCTTGTGCTCCCGTCGTCGTCTTCATCTGTACGAAAATCGCTCGCCGCGCGCCCAACACGGCATTCAACAGCGGCCAGAACCGGAGGACACATGGACTTCTCGTATGCCGACCGTTCTCGTCATGGAAACTTGTTCCATAGGTTGACATGTCCCGCATCTGGAAAGAGAACATGGAATGGCAGCCCAATGCCTAAGCAATTCACTTACAAAACAATGCATTATAAAAAAAAAAGCCGAACATTAGAGTGTGCATGGAGAAATTATTTTTTACCTCCGGTGTAGCGTGGGCCGCACAGTCAATAGCCGGAAGGGGGCCGGGTCTTGTACTCCCGTCGTCGTCTTCATCTGTACGAAAATCGCTCGCCGCGCGCCCAACACGGCATTCAACAGCGGCCAGAACCGGAGGACACATGGACTTCTCGTATGCCGACCGTTCTCGTCATGGAAACTTGTTCCATAGGTTGACATGTCCCGCATCTGGAAAGAGAACATGGAATGGCAGCCCAATGCCTAAGCTATTCACTTACAAAACAATGCATTATAAAAAAAAAAAGCCGAACAGTAGAGTGTGCATAGAGAAATGATTTTTTACCTCCGGTGTAGCGTGGGCCGCACAGTCAATAGCCGGAAGGGGGCCGGGTCTTGTGCTCCCGTCGTCTTCTTCATCTGTACGAAAATCGCTCGCCGCGCGCCCAACACGGCATTCAACAGCGGCCAGAACCGGAGGACACATGGACTTCTCGTATGCCGACCGTTCTCGTCATGGAAACTTGTTCCATAGGTTGACATGTCCCGCATCTGGAAAGAGAACATGGAATGGCACCCAATGCCTAAGCTATTCACTTACAAAACAATGCATTATAAAAAAAAAAGCCGAACCTTAGAGTGTGCATAGAGAAATGATTTTTTACCTCCGGTGTAGGGTGGGCCGCACAGTCAATAGCCGGAAGGGGGCCGGGTCTTGTGCTCCCGTCGTCGTCTTCATCTGTACGAAAATCGCTCGCCGCGCGCCCAACACGGCATTCAACAGCGGCCAGAACCGGAGGACACATGGACTTCTCGTATGCCGACCGTTCTCGTCATGGAAACTTGTTCCATAGGTTGACATGTCCCGCATCTGGAAAGAGAACATGGAATGGCGCCCATGCCTAAGCAATTCACTTACAAAACAATGCATTATAAAAAAAAAAGCCGAACCTTAGAGTGTGCATAGAGAAATGATTTTTTACCTCCGGTGTAGCGTGGGCCGCACAGTCAATAGCCGGAAGGGGGCCGGGTCTTGTACTCCCGTCGTCTTCTTCATCTGTACGAAAATCGCTCGCCGCGCGCCCAACACGGCATTCAACAGCGGCCAGAACCGGAGGACACATGGACTTCTCGTATGCCGACCGTTCTCGTCATGGAAACTTGTTCCATAGGTTGACATGTCCCGCATCTGGAAAGAGAACATGGAATGGCACCCAATGCCTAAGCTATTCACTTACAAAACAATGCATTATAAAAAAAAAAAGCCGAACAGTAGAGTGTGCATAGAGAAATGATTTTTTACCTCCGGTGTAGCGTGGGCCGCACAGTCAATAGCCGGAAGGGGGCCGGGTCTTGTGCTCCCGTCGTCGTCTTCATCTGTACGAAAATCGCTCGCCGCGCGCCCAACACGGCATTCAACAGCGGCCAGAACCGGAGGACACATGGACTTCTCGTATGCCGACCGTTCTCGTCATGGAAACTTGTTCCATAGGTTGACATGTCCCGCATCTGGAAAGAGAACATGGAATGGCACCCAATGCCTAAGCTATTCACTTACAAAACAATGCATTATAAAAAAAAAAGCCGAACAGTAGAGTGTGCATAGAGAAATGATTTTTTACCTCCGGTGTAGCGTGGGCCGCACAGTCAATAGCCGGAAGGGGGCCGGGTCTTGTGCTCCCGTCGTCGTCTTCATCTGTACGAAAATCGCTCGCCGCGCGCCCAACACGGCATTCAACAGCGGCCAGAACCGGAGGACACATGGACTTCTCGTATGCCGACCGTTCTCGTCATGGAAACTTGTTCCATAGGTTGACATGTCCCGCATCTGGAAAGAGAACATGGAATGGCAGCCAATGCCTAAGCTATTCACTTACAAAACAATGCATTATAAAAAAAAAAGCCGAACAGTAGAGTGTGCATAGAGAAATGATTTTTTACCTCCGGTGTAGCGTGGGCCGCACAGTCAATAGCCGGAAGGGGGCCGGGTCTTGTGCTCCCGTCGTCGTCTTCATCTGTACGAAAATCGCTCGCCGCGCGCCCAACACGGCATTCAACAGCGGCCAGAACCGGAGGACACATGGACTTCTCGTATGCCGACCGTTCTCGTCATGGAAACTTGTTCCATAGGTTGACATGTCCCGCATCTGGAAAGAGAACATGGAATGGCAGCCAATGCCTAAGCTATTCACTTACAAAACAATGCATTATAAAAAAAAAAGCCGAACAGTAGAGTGTGCATAGAGAAATGATTTTTTACCTCCGGTGTAGCGTGGGCCGCACAGTCAATAGCCGGAAGGGGGCCGGGTCTTGTGCTCCCGTCGTCGTCTTCATCTGTACGAAAATCGCTCGCCGCGCGCCCAACACGGCATTCAACAGCGGCCAGAACCGGAGGACACATGGACTTCTCGTATGCCGACCGTTCTCGTCATGGAAACTTGTTCCATAGGTTGACATGTCCCGCATCTGGAAAGAGAACATGGAATGGCACCCAATGCCTAAGCTATTCACTTACAAAACAATGCATTATAAAAAAAAAAGCCGAACAGTAGAGTGTGCATAGAGAAATGATTTTTTACCTCCGGTGTAGCGTGGGCCGCACAGTCAATAGCCGGAAGGGGGCCGGGTCTTGTGCTCCCGTCGTCGTCTTCATCTGTACGAAAATCGCTCGCCGCGCGCCCAACACGGCATTCAACAGCGGCCAGAACCGGAGGACACATGGACTTCTCGTATGCCGACCGTTCTCGTCATGGAAACTTGTTCCATAGGTTGACATGTCCCGCATCTGGAAAGAGAACATGGAATAGCGGCCCATGCCTAAGCAATTCACTTACAAAACAATGCATTATAAAAAAAAAAGCCGAACCTTAGAGTGCGCATAGAGAAATGATTTTTTACCTCCGGTGTAGCGTGGGCCGCACAGTCAATAGCCGGAAGGGGGCCGGGTCTTGTGCTCCCGTCGTCTTCTTCATCTGTACGAAAATCGCTCGCCGCGCGCCCAACACGGCATTCAACAGCGGCCAGAACCGGAGGACACATGGACTTCTCGTATGCCGACCGTTCTCGTCATGGAAACTTGTTCCATAGGTTGACATGTCCCGCATCTGGAAAGAGAACATGGAATGGCAGCCCAATGCCGAAGCTATTCACTTACAAAACAATGCATTATAAAAAAAAAAGCCGAACAGTAGAGTGTGCATAGAGAAATGATTTTTTACCTCCGGTGTAGCGTGGGCCGCACAGTCAATAGCCGGAAGGGGGCCGGGTCTTGTGCTCCCGTCGTCTTCTTCATCTGTACGAAAATCGCTCGCCGCGCGCCCAACACGGCATTCAACAGCGGCCAGAACCGGAGGACACATGGACTTCTCGTATGCCGACCGTTCTCGTCATGGAAACTTGTTCCATAGGTTGACATGTCCCGCATCTGGAAAGAGAACATGGAATGGCACCCAATGCCTAAGCTATTCACTTACAAAACAATGCATTATAAAAAAAAAAAAAGCTGAACCTTAGAGTGCGCATAGAGAAATGATTTTTTACCTCCGGTGTAGCGTGGGCCGCACAGTCAATAGCCGGAAGGGGGCCGGGTCTTGTGCTCCCGTCGTCTTCTTCATCTGTACGAAAATCGCTCGCCGCGCGCCCAACACGGCATTCAACAGCGGCCAGAACCGGAGGACACATGGACTTCTCGTATGCCGACCGTTCTCGTCATGGAAACTTGTTCCATAGGTTGACATGTCCCGCATCTGGAAAGAGAACATGGAATGGCGGCCCATGCTTAAGCAATTCACTTACAAAACAATGCAATATAAAAAAAAAAGCCGAACCTTAGAGTGCGCATAGAGAAATGATTTTTTACCTCCGGTGTAGCGTGGGCCGCACAGTCAATAGCCGGAAGGGGGCCGGGTCTTGTGCTCCCGTCGTCGTCTTCATCTGTACGAAAATCGCTCGCCGCGCGCCCAACACGGCATTCAACAGCGGCCAGAACCGGAGGACACATGGACTTCTCGTATGCCGACCGTTCTCGTCATGGAAACTTGTTCCATAGGTTGACATGTCCCGCATCTGGAAAGAGAACATGGAATGGCAGCCAATGCCTAAGCAATTCACTTACAAAACAATGCAATATAAAAAAAAAAGCCGAACCTTAGAGTGCGCATAGAGAAATGATTTTTTACCTCCGGTGTAGCGTGGGCCGCACAGTCAATAGCCGGAAGGGGGCCGGGTCTTGTGCTCCCGTCGTCGTCTTCATCTGTACGAAAATCGCTCGCCGCGCGCCCAACACGGCATTCAACAGCGGCCAGAACCGGAGGACACATGGACTTCTCGTATGCCGACCGTTCTCGTCATGGAAACTTGTTCCATAGGTTGACATGTCCCGCATCTGGAAAGAGAACATGGAATGGCACCCAATGCCTAAGCTATTCACTTACAAAACAATGCATTATAAAAAAAAAAGCTGAACAGTAGAGTGTGCATAGAGAAATGATTTTTTACCTCCGGTGTAGCGTGGGCCGCACAGTCAATAGCCGGAAGGGGGCCGGGTCTTGTGCTCCCGTCGTCGTCTTCATCTGTACGAAAATCGCTCGCCGCGCGCCCAACACGGCATTCAACAGCGGCCAGAACCGGAGGACACATGGACTTCTCGTATGCCGACCGTTCTCGACATGGAAACTTGTTCCATAGGTTGACATGTCCCGCATCTGGAAAGAGAACATGGAATGGCGCCCCATGCCTAAGCAACCCACTTACAAAACAATGCAATTTAAAAAAAAAAAAAAAGCCGAACAGTAGAGTGTGCATAGAGAAATGATTTTTTACCTCCGGTGTAGCGTGGGCCACACAGTCAATAGCCGGAAGGGGCCGGGTCTTGTGCTCCCGTCGTCGTCTTCATCTGTACGAAAATCGCTCGCCGCGCGCCCAACACGGCATTCAACAGCGGCCAGAACCGGAGGACACATGGACTTCTCGTATGCCGACCGTTCTCGTCATGGAAACTTGTTCCATAGGTTGACATGTCCCGCATCTGGAAAGAGAACATGGAATGGCAGCCCAATGCCTAAGCTATTCACTTACAAAACAATGCATTATAAAAAAAAAAGCCGAACAGTAGAGTGTGCATAGAGAAATGATTTTTTACCTCCGGTGTAGCGTGGGCCGCACAGTCAATAGCCGGAAGGGGGCCGGGTCTTGTGCTCCCGTCGTCGTCTTCATCTGTACGAAAATCGCTCGCCGCGCGCCCTACACGGCATTCAACAGCGGCCAGAACCGGAGGACACATGGACTTCTCGTATGCCGACCGTTCTCGTCATGGAAACTTGTTCCATAGGTTGACATGTCCCGCATCTGGAAAGAGAACATGGAATGGCGCCCATGCCTAAGCAATTCACTTACAAAACAATGCATTATAAAAAAAAAAGCTGAACAGTAGAGTGTGCATAGAGAAATGATTTTTTACCTCCGGTATAGCGTGGGCCGCACAGTCAATAGCCGGAAGGGGGCCGGGTCTTGTGCTCCCGTCGTCGTCTTCATCTGTACGAAAATCGCTCGCCGCGCGCCCTACACGGCATTCAACAGCGGCCAGAACCGGAGGACACATGGACTTCTCGTATGCCGACCGTTCTCGACATGGAAACTTGTTCCATAGGTTGACATGTCCCGCATCTGGAAAGAGAACATGGAATGGCGCCCCATGCCTAAGCAATTCACTTACAAAACAATGCAATATAAAAAAAAAAGCTGAACCTTAGAGTGCGCATAGAGAAATGATTTTTTACCTCCGGTGTAGCGTGGGCCGCACAGTCAATAGCCGGAAGGGGGCCGGGTCTTGTGCTCCCGTCGTCGTCTTCATCTGTACGAAAATCGCTCGCCGCGCGCCCAACACGGCATTCAACAGCGGCCAGAACCGGAGGACACATGGACTTCTCGTATGCCGACCGTTCTCGTCATGGAAACTTGTTCCATAGGTTGACATGTCCCGCATCTGGAAAGAGAACATGGAATGGCGCCCATGCCTAAGCAATTCACATACAAAACAACGCAATATAAAAAAAAAAGCTGAACCTTAGAGTGTGCATAGAGAAATGATTTTTTACCTCCGGTGTAGCGTGGGCCGCACAGTCAATAGCCGGAAGGGGGCCGGGTCTTGTGCTCCCGTCGTCGTCTTCATCTGTAGGAAGATCTCTCGCCGCGCGCCCAACACGGCATTGAACAGCGGCCAGAACCGGAGGACACACGGACTTCTCGTATGCCGACCGTTTTCGACATGGAAACTTGTTCCATAGGTTGACATGTCCCGCATCTGGAAAGAGAACATGGAATGGCGCCCCATGCCTAAGCAATTCACTTACAAAACAATGCATTATAAAAAACAAAAGCTGAACCTTAGAGTGTGCATAGAGAAATGATTTTTTTACCTCCGGTATAGCGTGGGCCGCTCAGTTTTTAGCCGGAAGGGGGCCGGGTCTTGTGCTCTCGTCGTCGTCTTCATCTGTAGGAAGATCTCTCGCCGCGCGCCCAACACGGCATTGAACAGCGGCCAGAACCGGAGGACACACGGACTTCTCGTATGCCGACCGTTTTCGACATGGAAACTTGTTCCACAGGTTGACATGTCCCGCATCTGGAAAGAGAACATGGAATGGCGCCCCATGCCTAAGCAATTCACTTACAAAACAATGCATTATAAAAAACAAAAGCTGAACCTTAGAGTGTGCATAGAGAAATGATTTTATTACCTCCGGTATAGCGTGGGCCGCTCAGTTTGTAGCCGGAAGGGGGCCGGGTCTTGTGCTCTCGTCGTCGTCTTCATCTGTAGGAAGATCTCTCGCCGCGCGCCCAACACGGCATTGAACAGCGGCCAGAACCGGAGGACACACGGACTTCTCGTATGCCGACCGTTTTCGACATGGAAACTTGTTCCATAGGTTGACATGTCCCGCATCTGGAAAGAGAACATGGAATGGCGCCCCATGCCTAAGCAATTCACTTACAAAACTATGCATTATAAAAAACAAAAGCTGAACCTTAGAGTGTGCATAGAGAAATGATTTTTTTACCTCCGGTATAGCGTGGGCCGCTCAGTTTTTAGCCGGAAGGGGGCCGGGTCTTGTGCTCTCGTCGTCGTCTTCATCTGTAGGAAGATCTCTCGCCGCGCGCCCAACACGGCATTGAACAGCGGCCAGAACCGGAGGACACACGGACTTCTCGTATGCCGACCGTTTTCGACATGGAAACTTGTTCCACAGGTTGACATGTCCCGCATCTGGAAAGAGAACATGGAATGGCGCCCCATGCCTAAGCAATTCACTTACAAAACAATGCATTATAAAAAACAAAAGCTGAACCTTAGAGTGTGCATAGAGAAATGATTTTTTTACCTCCGGTATAGCGTGGGCCGCTCAGTTTGTAGCCGGAAGGGGGCCGGGTCTTGTGCTCTCGTCGTCGTCTTCATCTGTAGGAAGATCTCTCGCCGCGCGCCCAACACGGCATTGAACAGCGGCCAGAACCGGAGGACACACGGACTTCTCGTATGCCGACCGTTTTCGACATGGAAACTTGTTCCATAGGTTGACATGTCCCGCATCTGGAAAGAGAACATGGAATGGCGCCCCATGCCTAAGCAATTCACTTACAAAACAATGCATTATAAAAAACAAAAGCTGAACCTTAGAGTGTGCATAGAGAAATGATTTTTTTACCTCCGGTATAGCGTGGGCCGCTCAGTTTGTAGCCGGAAGGGGGCCGGGTCTTGTGCTCTCGTCGTCGTCTTCATCTGTAGGAAGATCTCTCGCCGCGCGCCCAACACGGCATTGAACAGCGGCCAGAACCGGAGGACACACGGACTTCTCGTATGCCGACCGTTTTCGACATGGAAACTTGTTCCATAGGTTGACATGTCCCGCATCTGGAAAGAGAACATGGAATGGCGCCCCATGCCTAAGCAATTCACTTACAAAACAATGCATTATAAAAAACAAAAGCTGAACCTTAGAGTGTGCATAGAGAAATGATTTTTTTACCTCCGGTATAGCGTGGGCCGCTCAGTTTGTAGCCGGAAGGGGGCCGGGTCTTGTGCTCTCGTCGTCGTCTTCATCTGTAGGAAGATCTCTCGCCGCGCGCCCAACACGGCATTGAACAGCGGCCAGAACCGGAGGACACACGGACTTCTCGTATGCCGACGGTTTTCGACATGGAAACTTGTTCCACAGGTTGACATGTCCCGCATCTGGAAAGAGAACATGGAATGGCGCCCCATGCCTAAGCAATTCACTTACAAAACAATGCATTATAAAAAACAAAAGCTGAACCTTAGAGTGTGCATAGAGAAATGATTTTATTACCTCCGGTATAGCGTGGGCCGCTCAGTTTGTAGCCGGAAGGGGGCCGGGTCTTGTGCTCTCGTCGTCGTCTTCATCTGTAGGAAGATCTCTCGCCGCGCGCCCAACACGGCATTGAACAGCGGCCAGAACCGGAGGACACACGGACTTCTCGTATGCCGACCGTTTTCGACATGGAAACTTGTTCCATAGGTTGACATGTCCCGCATCTGGAAAGAGAACATGGAATGGCGCCCCATGCCTAAGCAATTCACTTACAAAACTATGCATTATAAAAAACAAAAGCTGAACCTTAGAGTGTGCATAGAGAAATGATTTTTTTACCTCCGGTATAGCGTGGGCCGCTCAGTTTGTAGCCGGAAGGGGGCCGGGTCTTGTGCTCTCGTCGTCGTCTTCATCTGTAGGAAGATCTCTCGCCGCGCGCCCAACACGGCATTGAACAGCGGCCAGAACCGGAGGACACACGGACTTCTCGTATGCCGACCGTTTTCGACATGGAAACTTGTTCCACAGGTTGACATGTCCCGCATCTGGAAAGAGAACATGGAATGGCGCCCCATGCCTAAGCAATTCACTTACAAAACAATGCATTATAAAAAACAAAAGCTGAACCTTAGAGTGTGCATAGAGAAATGATTTTTTTACCTCCGGTATAGCGTGGGCCGCTCAGTTTGTAGCCGGAAGGGGGCCGGGTCTTGTGCTCTCGTCGTCGTCTTCATCTGTAGGAAGATCTCTCGCCGCGCGCCCAACACGGCATTGAACAGCGGCCAGAACCGGAGGACACACGGACTTCTCGTATGCCGACCGTTTTCGACATGGAAACTTGTTCCACAGGTTGACATGTCCCGCATCTGGAAAGAGAACATGGAATGGCGCCCCATGCCTAAGCAATTCACTTACAAAACAATGCATTATAAAAAACAAAAGCTGAACCTTAGAGTGTGCATAGAGAAATGATTTTTTTACCTCCGGTATAGCGTGGGCCGCTCAGTTTGTAGCCGGAAGGGGGCCGGGTCTTGTGCTCTCGTCGTCGTCTTCATCTGTAGGAAGATCTCTCGCCGCGCGCCCAACACGGCATTGAACAGCGGCCAGAACCGGAGGACACACGGACTTCTCGTATGCCGACCGTTTTCGACATGGAAACTTGTTCCATAGGTTGACATGTCACGCATCTGGAAAGAGAACATGGAATGGCACCCCATGCCTAAGCAATTCACTTAGAAAACAATGCATTATAAAAAACAAAAGCTGAACCTTAGATTGCGCATAGAGAAATAATTTTTTATATCCGGTATAGCGTGGGACGCTGAGTGAATTGGTGTAAGGGCGATTCAACCACAAGCGGATGGCGATAGATAGATTTCTTAATGCAATCGGACTTAGTGAAAAATTGGAAAGCGAATTTTTATGCTGAGGGAAGGAAAAGGGAATACACCTTTTTTACGAATATTATTTTTTCTCTTCAAAGGAAGACAGAGCTTTGGCTTAGGGTTTTATTTCTGGCATTTTTTTCTTAGTTAAGTATCTGAAGAATAAGGATTGAGAGTATGAATTAGTGGGGCGTTTTAATTTACAGATTCGTTGTAAATTGCACACTAAACACGCGCAAGTTTTTTTTTAAATTTATTTTATAATTTCTTTTTTATATCAGACAAAAGAATTCTTTTTGAAAAATATTCCTATGTATTTGTAATATGAAAGACTGATTTATGAAATTAGAATTTTGGAACTTTTCATAACTGCGGGTAATTTTTAAAATCATTTATCATTTGTACAATATCTATAAACTAGCAGCCTTCGGCGACCAGTTTTGGCAATCGACGGCTGCTTCGCGGTCAAATTCAAAATTACGTTTACCAGTGGCCTTCGGTGATCATCGGGTTGCCAGTGGGCTGCTTTGAGACCGAAATGTGGAACTACGGCTCCCGGGCCGCTTTGCTACCGGTCTGTGCGACCTACGGATCGTTTTACACTCCAGGGTGAGCGGCCGTCTTCGGCAACTATCTAGTCCGCGGACGGCCGCTGCGCGACCAAAATGAGCAACCTATGGCACTCGGGCCACTTTGCGACCGAAGGGGATCTCTACCCTCCCTCTACAACCCGTTTCTCTTTCTAGTAAAATAAATTTAGTAATGCAAGCAAATACTTCAATGAGCTGGCGGCTCTGTCCCCCCTGAACTGCCCCTAAACTACGAAGAAGAATTTTTTTTACGTAGTTTCAGCAATTCGTCGCTAATCCACAAAGAATTTTTTAGAAAATGACCTCCACCCACTCTCCTGAAAAAAGAATTCAGAATACTGATGATCAGGAAATCGGGAGATATGATTTGATGTTGCAGCTACATACTTCATCCCCTACATGTAAAATTTTATTACACCAGTCGATATCTAAAGTTTCAGGTACGTGAAGAGAGGGCTGTGACTTATCGCTTGCGGTGGAGGGGGAAGAGCCGCCATTTTGTGGTCGTTTCGCTGCGTCACATAATATCCGTTTAGTATAAATTTTTATTCATAAATGCTAAAACGTTCATTTGTGTTTCAATCCTTAGCTCTTGTCAAGATCTATCGATTGAGCATATAAAACAATAGTGTGGAATAGTTATTTTGAATTTTATATAGTGTTAAATTAAGAAATTAAAATAAATAATGAAATGTCGGCCTATTATTGTCAAAGCGAAATCAAAATGATTATACCCGAATACGGGCCTGATCTCGATACACAGTCGTGATTTTCCGAAACGTCAACCTTTTGAGGCGCAACCCTTTCCCAATACTGAAAAAAGGGCAGCCGTTGCCATCGCTCGACTTAACTACCAGCAAGATGGCGGACGATCAAAACGTTCATCGCGTACCACAGACCTAGAGACCCTTTTTTTAACGCAGCTGGCTGTGCGGCACAGCCAGCTGCGTCAAAAAGGGATCTCTAGATCTGTGGTTCGCGATGAACGTTTTGATCGTCCGCCATCTTGCTGGTAGTTAAGTCGAGCGATGGCAACGGCTGCCCTTTTTTCAGTATTGGGCAATCTATCCAGCTGTTCTCACATTCTTCCATTTTTCAGCAGATGTCAGTGCTTTTAACAATAACCGTGACCATTTTTTTTACGGGAAATGACGTTCTATAAAGTAAAGGATTCTCATGGAGCTATGTACCCACAACTATTTTTATAGAAATGAAATCTATTCTTCGTGACTGGCAACAGTCAAAACGTGAGATTTTGGTGTTCCCAGAGCGGGAACACTGCGCGTTACAGGGTTAATGTTAATCTTCCGGACCTCTCGTTTCCCCACTTCATGATCAGCGAGTTTAATTTTTCTTACATTGGAACTTTTTCTATAACGGCCAGGTAATACCTGTATTAAACTTTTACCAGAAACCTCGGTGTATCCTTATGCCATTTGCATCGTACTTTTCGTATCACTGACCTGTCATTAATAAAGTTATAACAGTCATTGTTCTTTTACTTGATTTCGTAACTCCCTGAACCCGATGAAACTCAAAGAAAATTATTACTCCTTGCGTACGCATTCTCGAATGACACACTGCCGTGCTTCTAGTGCGGTGTTAGTCCACGTCACAGCAAAAACCCGTTTCTTGCATCGTCTGGGGTTCCTTTTGTGCTCATCCTGAAACGTACTTTGAAATCACTCGTGAAATAGACGTCATTTTGATGTCACGATTTTTAAACCGTAATATTGGGTTAACAGATCAATTAGATCACGAGCTATGTATTTCTTGAAATTCTCAGCTGCCGATGAATTTAAAATTTACTTTTCAATTACTGCATTTCTTAAAATTTTTATCTACTGTAATGTCGGCGAGATTCTGTTTTTACCCACGGTTGAGACTGTCTTTTTAAATTGCTAGACTTGAAAAAAAAAAAAAAAAATTGGTTGCCAAGGCAATAAAAGAATTGTACATTTCGGATGACATGATGGGAAATGGTGGATACGCCTGACCACCCGGCAAGTTTTATAGAAATTGAATTAAAGAAAAAGAAATTATTTATGTCAGCGTTGCCTTTCGTAGTGGAGAACTCAATATTTTGCTAAGCAAATTTTTGGTGCTTTACGACAAAACTAACGCTAAAAACTAACTTTACACAAGTTTCAATAGCTTTGGTGTAAATTTTCGTGTTCCATGTTGAATTAAACGTCACTTAAAAGTGATGCTCAGCCAAAAATGTTTGGCGAGAATCTGCTCCCTACGGTTCTTCTGCAACGGTTGTAGATCTTAACATGAAGTGCGTTTAGTGTTTATTCATCTCTCTGAGATGTATTATTATTATAAACTAGCAAAATCGCGCCAAAATAAAGGTGAGTGCGTTTTGCCGTTATTTTTATAACCTGTGTTATCGTAGCATATTTTCTCACTCCACACACATACACACAAAATCGTCACGTACAATATGTTTAGGTGTATACAGCCGGCGTTACGAAATATTTCATTTTGTTAATGGATAGTAATCAATTAACCTCCGTCAATGTAGAGTAGTGAATGGTGTTTAACCCTTTGAGGCGAAACCCTTTCCTAATACTGAAAAAAGGGCAGCCGATGCCATCGCTCGACTTAACTACCAGCAAGATGGCGGATGATCGAAACGTTCATCGCGTGCCACAGATCTAGCGACTCTTTTTTGACGCAGCTGGCTGTCGTCAGAAAAGGGTCTCTAGATCTGTGGCACGCGATGAACGTTTCAATCGTCCGCCATCTTGCAGGTAGTTAAGTCGAGCGATGGCAACCGCTGCCCTTTTTTCAGCATTGGGCAATCTATCCAGCAGTTCTCGCATTCTTCCATTTTTTAGCAGATGTCAGTGCTGTTAAAAATAATCGTGACAATTTTTTTAGGGAAAATGACGTGCTGAAAAATAAAGGATTCTCGTGGAGCTATGTCACCCGCAACTAGTTTTATAGAAATCAAATCGTGACTGGCAACAGTCAAAACGTCAGAGTTTGGTGTTCCCAGAGCGGGAACACTGCGCGTTTTAATAACTTAAAAAAACCCATATTAGTAGGAGGGAGGGGTGAATAACAAATTGAACCCCAAATATCATAAAATAGAAGACAGCAAAGAACAGGCATGAAAATAGGGAAAATTATAAAAATGGCATAGAGTTATCTACAAACTCAAAGATTTGAAAAAGACCCATAACACTACAGTAAATTATGCATGGCGAAAATCCTGCAAATACGAAAACTGTCTCCCTACTTATGATCCTGGATGTAACAACTGCAAAAGAAAATTAAATTTACTAATGTCGGTTAATTTACGGTTGGGTATTCATAAAAAAATATTGTGTTTAGGTTTTCTAGATACAGCGTATAAAAGTTAGCTATTCAGAGATATATGGGTAAAACTTCTTCAGAAAATCAAATGACGTGCTTAAAACGTAATAACAACTAGAGGGATACTACTATTCAGTGGTTCTTCAGTCTTTTTATACAAACTTTAGACTGAAAAGATGGCACTACAAGAAACTACAATAAGCCCATGCTAAATAAATTCACATTAAATTATATTTCAAACCAAGTTTCACATGACTATGATATTAAATATATTAAAATATGCATTGATTCGTCCGCAAATTTTGCCAAAGACGTCTAAAAATATGACAATAATTATAGTAATATAATTAATTAGTTAATACATATATACATATATATACACTATTCTATTTTACTACATAGTTTATATTATATACTACAATGCAACAGTCAAACTATCAAGTTCCTCCTACCTTTACCTATAGCGCTCCACTTGGCGACCTCCTTGGCGTAATTTCAACATTTACACAAATTCTTGAAAATTTGAAGAGCATCTTTTTTTTGCCAACTACTTCTGTGAATTTTTTTGTGGAAATGACGGATCCCGCTAAGTTCTCTTTGTTGTGATATTGTTGGCACCATATTGTTAGTGTTTGTTTGTTATGTAAACAAACGCAACAAATGTCTCCCAACAATGATATGACATTGTTACGTCATCTAATGTAAATTATGCTAATATAGGAATTTTATAGAAAATTATGAAAAAAATAGAAAAAATCAGAAAATTACACAAAAAATGAAGGTTTATACACATTTCCCTACACTAAATATCAATCCCCATCGCAATTTGCAGTCATATGTTAAAGAAAATCTAATAAAAAGCAATATTCTGCCTCCTATTCTCTCAAGCTTGAATCACACTAAACATGCATAATTTTACTCTAAATTCCCAATTTCAAATAAAATTATAGAATATTAGATAAATAAGGACGCTATTTCCTCTCTTACACATATTCTTTTTCATTCAATCCCTTCCATTCCATCGTGAAACCTTCATACAAACATACAGTTCATCTAAAGATTTCTCATTTTCTTTCTAAAAATTTCATATTTTGAGCAGTTTTATGCTGGAAATTCATAATTTCTCATTATTTTGCATCGCTTTCATGAAATATCTTTACTTCTTGTACATAATGCCGGACATACACATTTAAAAACATTTAAAAACATATCCAAAAATGTAACGATTTGAGATTTCAAAGTTTAGCTCTAGTGTAATTTCAACTGACTTTCTCGTAAATTTTAAATCTGTTTTATAATATTTACTTAACATAATTAAATATTTACAAATATGTACTGTTTTTAACATCTAAAATATAGTAATTTCGTGTTTTACTTTGAGAAGTAACTGAAAATGTGTGCTACATGTATTGAAAAGCTCTCATATTTAATCAACTTTCTGTAGTATTTAATGACAAAACATTCATATTCTATATAAAAGCTGTAAATATTTGCAAATATTTATCGTTTTTAGAAAAAAAATAAAGGGTAATTTTATGTTTTACTTTAAAAAATGCATGAACATTTAGTTTACTACTAACGGTATGTTACCATGTTGAGCAATTTTCTTCTCAAACAACAGAAATGGACAAACAGATTAGAATAAGCACATACTTTGCAAATATTTATTACTTTTATCTTGAACATGTCGATAACATATTGTTTTTATGCAGAAAATTGTTAAACATTGAAATACAAGTTCCTACAAGTTAGCATAAGCATTTTTTATTTTCGATTTTTCTAATAAAAAGGTAAGAAAACCAGCAAAATTAAATCAAAATAAAGTGTTATTAGCAAAGTGTAAGTGTTTTTATTAAATATAATTTAGTACCTCAACATTTTTTCATAAGAAATGGTCTTAAAAATTGTAATGCAAGCTTGTTTCAAAGCGTATGTAGTTTCAGTAAATTTTTGCCAAAGGTAACATAAAAAACAGAAATGTTGCATTAAAATAAGCATGCACACAATAGCAAAATCTTACTGATTGTATCATACTTACGGTATAGTTTAAATGATATAAGTAAACGTGCAAAAACTTTCGATGTTTTGATGTTCTGCAAGCATCGTATACAGAGTATACATGCATTTTTAGTGAATTTTCTCAGTAGTTTAGCAACCAATATGTATTACAGCATTAAACATATATTTAGAAAATTTCAATGATTTTAGTTGTACAAAATGTTTTCCTGTTTTTATAAGTAAAATTGTGAAATATTTCTATAATAGATAACGTTTTGATCTCATTTTTAGCCCATTTTCTCATAAATGTGATAGAAAATTAATATGTCTTCAAATACTTATTTTTTTTTTTTTTTTTTTTTAGCATTCATAGAATAGTAGCTTAAAAGTTTTCCCTTTAAAAATACACGAGAAACTAACTTACGACATCTTACCCAGTTTAATGAACTTCTTGGATTCCATAACTAAACAAAACTATTTTATTAAAATAAGCATGAATTTTTATAAATATGTGTTTCTGTCCAACTTGAACAAGTCGATGACATATCGTTTTCGCACATGAAAAGGAGAAAATTTTCCTGCACGTTAGTGTAAACACATTTTTAGTGACGATTGCGTTAAGATATAGTAAACAAAATGTAATATTACACCAAAACAAATTAATATTTACAAAATTTTAATTCCTTTTAGGAAATATAACTTAACAATTTGTTTTCATAAATAAAATTCTTTAAAAATTATGATCCAAGTTGGTTCAGATAAATGTATGTGTATTGTCGGTTAATTTTTGTAGTAAGTTTACAAGTCCAATGTGTAATATCACATTACAATAAATGTGTATTCACGATATACTATTGGTTTTTTATGGTAAGTTATGGACCATATCGTCTGAGCTGGGTCTGAGCTGCTACGTTAGAAATTTATCGCTCTCATAATTACGACAGCGATCGCGATCATAACGACGACAGCTGGCTGTGCCGGCACAGCCAGCTGTCGTCAAAAAAGGGTCTCTAGATCTGTGGCACGCGATGAACGTTTCGGTCGTCCGCCATCTTGCTGGTAGTTAAGTCGAGCGATGGCAACGGCTGCCCTTTTTTCAGCATTGGCCAATCTATCCAGCTATTCTCGCATTCTTCCATTTTTCAGCAGATGCCAGTGCTGTTAAAAAGAATCGTGACAATTTTTTTACGGGAAATGGCGTGCTAAAAAGTAAAGGATTTTCGTGGAGCTATGTCTCCCGCAACTATTTTTATAGAAATCAGATCTATTCTTCGTGACTGGCAACAGTCAAAACGTCAGAGATTGGTGTTCCCAGAGCGGGAACACTGCGCGTTAAAGGGTTAAAAGCAAATCATTCACGGTAAACTTTCGAAAAAATCAATATTGAATCTTCACAAACTGTACTAAGTACTTTTACTAAAACGAAACCTATACGTCTTATGTAACTTTCATAAGAAAAAAAAAAACATTTTTTAAGCCCCAAAATCACTGATGTGAATAGACAAAGAGGTCATTATAACAGAGATGTTTTCCTGAATATTTAAAAGCTCTTGAAGGTTACCGGGAGAAAGTAGCAACCAAGGTAGACAGCAAAATTGCGCTTTTTCTTTTAGCAAAGTTGACACCGATCCTTTCGTCTTCATGGTAATTCCTAAAATATCTTGTGAATGAACATTTATATACATACAGGGTGTGTAATTATTTATCTATTAGAGATAAGTGGGTAACATAAACTGAAATAATGTTCAAAATAAGGTTGGGAAAAAGATTACGCCACGAAAAAGTGCTTCTCGTCAATTTTCAAAAACTTAACACTTTTTTAATTTGTATACGACCGCCGCACAAAAACATTTCCGTATGTACAAACCATCAGTAAAATGCGCCCCGTACACTCATGAGGTTGACATACAAAATTTGAGAATTATGTCCTTGAAAGTATCAGAGATATGAAGATAAATATATAACGCTGACTTAAACCACTTTTCAATGGCTTTCGGAGAGAAAAAATCACGTCGAATGATCTCACTTCAGGGGTCGTACAGAAATTACGAAAGAAATTGTTTTTCCTTTCTCTATAGCAATAAACGTTTACATTCAAAATCATGCACAGCCCCAGACCATCTCTTCTTAAAGATATCTCTGAGACGTTGTATGATGAAAAGCTGGCACTTCACCTCTTTAGTGTATGGGGAACATTTTGCTAATGGGGATTTTTTTGTACGGGGTCGTATACAAATTGAAAAAGTGCTACTTTTTGTAAATGCATAAGAGAAAGTTTATGAAATTTCATCATCTACGACTAATAGTTTTTGAGATTAGTGAGTTAAATAGATACACACGTGCACCAAAAGTCCCAAAGATTTGCGACTTTTGGCGTGATTCTTGAGGGAAGCACGTGACCATGGTCGGACCATTACCAAACTATATGGTACAACGATATTGTGTTTGAAATGGATGAATGTATACCTAAAATTACCATTGACCGTAATGCAATGGAAATCTCTTGGGTGTTCCTGTAGCAGAACTATAAATGATAAAGACACTTCTTTCCATTAAGAAATTCATTTTGTAGCCCTTAACAGCATATATCACTTCTGAGTCGTTTGAAGTAGCCTAATACCTCTAAAATTCGCTTTAATGAATTTCTGCCCAATAGAGTGTAATGTATTTAAAATCTTTTGGACAGCCCTGTAGATAAACTATCCAGTCGAATGGGACCGAAAGTTGAGGTGCACAACTAGATGTTACAGCAATCCTAAATATAATGTTTCGACATTCTAAGCCTAATAGTTTTTTAGATATGCGAGTTTAATGAATTTCGGCCCATAGAGAGCGTAATGTATTTCGAATCTCTTCGGCGGTCCTGTATATAAACGATCGAGTCGATTGGTACCAAAAGGGGATGTGCACAACTAGATGTTACAGCAATTCTAAGTATCAAATTCCAACATTCTACGACCAATAATTTTTGAGATATGCGAGTTACATACATGCACACATGCATACGTACGTACGTACAGACGGCATTGAAAAACTTGTCAAAATAGACTCGCCGTTGGTCGAAATGCGTTGCAAACGCATTCATATGATCGTGCATGATAGCGTACGATGAGCTGCATCGAAAAAAATTCTTAAAATTGAATTTAGAGGCAGTCAAATCGGTTTTTTCGTCGAATTTTGTCCCCCGAAATTTTTCGGGATCACATTACTTCCTTATACTCCGTACAAGGAAGTAAAAAGAAAAGTACCTTTCTCCAATAGGAGAAAAAAAAAAAAAAAAAAGAATTTCTTGCCTGAAAATAACATAACAAAACCTGATTCAGTGATTGAAAATAAGGGAAAAAACCTGATTCTGTGACTGAAAATAACGGAGAGAAACCGTTTCGTAAGATAGCATGTGAGCAGAAAATTACCGTTTTCTCCGACACCGGAAATGGGAAAACGGTTATTTTCCGGCAGCATTGCTGCCAGACAATGACCGTTTATTTCAGGAACTTTTTATAACAGTGTGTGTTACAAGGCCACTTAAACAAATTCTAATTCATAATGGTTTACGGACCGTAAATATGTAAGTAACGTTCTTTTACAGGTTATACAAAAGATTTTCAATTCATAACGCTCAGGTAGAATCACTTTTTAATTTTTTTTTTTTTTTTTTTTTTTTTTTTGAGTGCGCTTTTTTACAGCGCCCGACAAAAAGAATCCGCATACTCAATGGATCATAAGTAGAGGTATGGAATTTTGGTTTTTACGAAATAAATGCGAATTTAAGAGCAAAAGCCTTATAGTCGTGAATAGATGCGAAAAATAAGTAATTTGCGAATAGACGAGAATTTATGTGAAAATTTCTTACTTTTGTAAATAAGAGCAAAAATACAGCTTCTTTTAGGAAAGAAAATTACGTGGAAGGAGCTTCCAAACGTAAACTCAAGAATCAAATAAGCTTCATATCTGATCTGCGTCCTAAATTAATGAAATTAATTAACGAATTAGACTACTGGTAACTGGAAGTTACCTATTTGCTCCCCATTTGTGGAACAAATTAGTAGGCTTGAAAGCAACTCTGGAATAACTAAGTCAGGGGATTTGCATCGAAACACAATGCTAAGAACGTCATCTGAAAAAAACTTTCTGTAAACTTTCTTTGCACATGAAATACAACAGATGAAGCCTATTTTCGCATTGGATAATTATTTTGCCCA
Source organism: Cheiracanthium punctorium (assembly GCA_038373885.1). NCBI lineage: Eukaryota > Metazoa > Arthropoda > Arachnida > Araneae > Cheiracanthiidae > Cheiracanthium > Cheiracanthium punctorium. The sequence continues at coordinate 2,285,157 of JAWZYV010015215.1, forward strand.
TCTGTGATTGCAAGTATGACCACTTTTAATATTATATTGCTTGAAAGCTTTTCCAAAATTCCTTTCATCAGATCATTTCCTCAAAATGAGCTCATGGATGGGCACAGCCACTTTCATCGCCTAATGTTACAATCCATTAACAGGAATGAAGATCCCAATGTTAAGGTCATATTGCCAGTTAACCCTTTAACGCGCAGTGTTCCCGCTCTGGGAACACCAAACTCTGACTTTTTGACTGTTGCCAGTCACGAAGAATAGATTGGATTTCTATAAAAATAGTTGCGGGTGACATAGCTCCACGAGAATCCTTTACTTTTTGGCACGTCATTTCCCGTAAAAAACATTGTTACGATTATTTTTAACATCACTGACATCTGCTGAAAAGTAGAAGAATGCGAGAACAGCTGGATAGATTGCCCAATGCTGAAAAAAGGGCAGCCGTTGCCATCGCTCGACTTAACTACCAGCAAGATGGAGGACGATCGAAATGTTCATCGCGTGCCACAGATCTAGAGACCCTTTTTTGACGACAGCTGGCTGTGCCGCACAGTCGTAAAAGTTACATAAATAAAGATGGTATAAAATTGTTTTAGAATGAAAAGTTTTATATATACAGTAGAACCTCGATCTATCGTTTTTCAAGGGGTGCGTAGTAAAAAACGATGCATGCGGGAAAACGACGAATGCGGGTTAAAGTCAAAATATGAAGAAAACAGTATTTATGAATACACACAATGTATACAGTATATCAAAAATACTAAATTTGTTATCAAACTGTAAAAGAAACAAATTAAAGTTCTGTAGAAATTAAGTCATACTTATTTTTAAAAAATCAGTAATTTTATACTGGGTTTTCCCTTACTCTTTTAATTAAACAAAGTTTTCAAGAATTACATTTTTTTTTGTCTTTTTAGGTGTATTCATCTTTGTATATAAAAGTCATACAATTTCAAATACCGTTATTGCGTAGGATAAACTAGGCACTAGCGTTGGCTCGGTCTCATGGGCATGAATATTATTCTCAGCCTCTTCGCGATTATTTTCATTTCTCGAGTCACATTTCTTTCAATCTTAGGATACCGCACATTGCTACTGCTAAATCAATGGAAATATAATCACTACATTTCACACCATACTCATCCCTACTAGATGTAAGAACTCTTCACCTAAACCATCATCAACCCAAGATATCATACCAGAAAGTTATTAGATTTGTAAGCCATATTGATCCACTTCATCATCAATTTCATTTCTGCCAGAAGAAACATTTCACAACGATGAACGCGGGAAAGCGAATTTTTGACAACGATACATGCGGGGTTTGTTAACGTTATTTGAATACAGTTTGTGCAGAGAGGGACCATAGAAATAAAACGATCAATACGGGAAAACGATGAATGCGGGAACGATAGATCGGGGTTCCACTGTATATATAAATTAGGGAGAGAATGAAACTCTCGTTAACATAAGTTTTCTACTACGTGTTAAAAATTAAGCAGACTTCAGTAATCGATTCTTAAAAAAATTTATTTCTAATGAATGTTTTCCTTTTGTGAATGCCATATTTAAAGTGACCAACCGTCCCGTAACTTACCGGACAGTCCCATATTTTGAGGTTTTGTCCCGTATTTAAAAGCAGTCCTGTATTGTCCCGTATTTTCATCCCTTTGATCACGTTAACGTTGATCACGTCCCTTTGTCACTTGTTCTACGTTAAATATTTCGATTTTGGGGAGCCACCGAATTTATTTATTCATTTCAATTTGCAAAGAACGGCGAAAATTTAAATCTTTGCAAGTGTACATGTCTCTGCGTGATTGGTAATGCTGTGATACTGAATACAGATTTGCGTTAAAAATTAATTCGAAATTTAAACACTATTATTTTATAAACTTTACCCCTACCCTCTCCCGGATTACGCGAGTGCCCAGTATTTGAATTTCAGAAAGATGACCACTTTTGTTTTTGTTAAGAAACACTTAGAAATTCATCTCTTGCTTTAACAATACTGAATTCTTAGTAACGCCATCTGTTGTCAATGATGTAATTTACAAATTAAGTCTCAAACAAAATAAAACCATTTTCAATAATTTTAGAATATGCTTCAAATGAAGTACAAGTACGCACAAGAAACAGTAGTATGATCTAGGAAGTCCTTTTCAAGGACCAGAGCAATTCGGATTATTTATTTATTTATTTTTTTAATATTTTAAATGAAACGATCAGGGCCGCTCCTAGGGTGGATTGCGCCTTTGTGCAACTACTTTTTTGGCGCCCCCCCCCGTCTCCTAAAATTAAGATTTTTTTTAAATTTTCATATAAATGTATAGCTAAAATTTCCGTATATATGCCTATAACGTAAGTAACATTTGCTTATACTATCAATAAATAGAAAACAAAAACAAATATTCGTAGCATTACATGTAACATGTTACCTATCACATTAAAATTATCAAGTACTTAAAAAAGAAGCACATTAAAATTAAATAAATTTTTCACTAATATCATAAAAAACTGGTGTTAAAGCTAAATTTTTGTTTTTCGTGCTTTCATGGCAACAAAATTCTTAATTAAGTTTTTTATATCTAATTTATTCAAAATTTCGTTTTCAATCGAAGTCTTTGATAAGTCTGTAAGCCGTTCTTCAGACATAGTTGAGCGTAAATAGTTTTTTATTATTTTTAATTTCGAAAAAATTCTTTCCCCTGAGGCTACAGATTCTGGTAACGTCAAATAAATTCTCAGTACCACAGTGACATTTGGTAAGGTTTCTGTTAAAACATGCTTATATAAATAATCAAGTACATAAGTTGGAGTCATATTGTCTTTAATATCGTTGAAGCAATTTCAGTTCTTCAAACAAGGTTTTCACATCAATATCTCTTTCAGAATTTTTTTCGTCACAGATGCAAACTCTGACAAATATTTAATAAATCTTCAAATTCATTAAGCTTATTTATATTGTGAATGAGTTTAAAATCGTCATTGTATACTTTGATCAATAGGAACCTTTCTGTAATTGATGCAATTGCGGTATCTAAAATTGTGAAAAAGAAATTCACTTTAAAATTTTCTTTTCCATCGTTAATAGTTTTATCTGGTGCTTCATATTCAAACATTCTTTTCCTATTTCTTCTTCGAATTTCGGGAAAAGAGCTTTCAACATTTAGGTCAGTTGCTATTTTCATTGAAGACGATATGAAATTTTCAAACATTTCATCACTCCGTTGTTCTTTGAAATACTGTAAAATAGAATCAAGACTTTGTATGACGGTTTGAATGCAATATGTGGGATCTTGCGTCATCTTGCTTATTACATTAATATGCCTTAAAATTTCGTACCATATGTTAATTGAACAAATAAATTTAAATGAAAATAATTTCGTTATTAAATTATCTGCTTGTACCCTACTTTCGATGTCTTTGGAGTTATCTTCCGCTATCTCTAAAAGAGCTTGTTAAATTTCTTTGAGGTTATTCTTAAGAGGTTTAATTGCCTCTATTCTACTTTCCCATCTAATTGTGAACAGTGGCTTTAAATTTAAATTTCTAACATATTTTGATTATAGCCCATCGTTTAACAAAGCTTGAAAAATAATTACTATACAGTTCTTATATTACACTAAAAAAGTTTACTGTTTCAAATGTCACTTTGTCTGCATCATTAACAACCAGGTTTAATGTATGGGCAACTAATGGAATAAAAAAAGCCCGTGGATTTATTTCTTTGTTTTTGTTGTAGTCCTTTATGCTTTCCTTTCATATTTGCACCGTTGTCATAGGCTTGGCCCCTTAAATCTAAAATATTGATGTTCAGTGAATTAAGGTATGTCTGTATGAAATCACATAAACCTTGACCAGTACTATTAGTAAAACTATATGTGATCCAGTAATGAAAGCAGCTTTGCAATAATTTGAGGTAGGTAGACTGGGAAATTCCATGAAAAAAACTTTGTCTGTAAATTTTGAATGTGCCTTGTATACATGAACTTATATCTCTAACAGGTTTGCGCCTTCTAGGCCTGTCCTTTGTAAAGTGTTCTTTCCAGTTTACACATTTTACTTCGCCCCCCCCCCTCGCCCAATAGAAAAAAAAATGGTGCAGAACTTCATTTCATTAAAATAAAATAATTCATGCTCAGAGCCCATGATCTTCGGCAGAATAATTTCCAAGGAGGATGGTATTCAAATCCAGGTATGGCAAAAGGGGCACATGCCCCGGACGCCGGGAGCACGAAAATTGTAAGAAGAGGGTGTAAAATTGAGGCTTGTCACGTTTGACACAATCTCCAGTTGCGACACTGGTCGAGAATGATATAGAAAACAGTCTTTTTCAGGGATAAAAACTAGGAGAGTATATAGGTGGTTTTGCATCTCTGGCAGAACACTCCAAATTGCGCCCCCTTCCACTACTTCTTGAACAACTTCAATAATAAATTTTAATTCCCTCATAATTATTGTACTTAACAAAATCCTACCTATTCTGCTTACAGATGTGCTATTTTGAAAAAAAGCAAATAAAACATAAAACAGTGAAACTCTGCCTACAATTTTTGTGATCCAGCTGATCTTGCCCTCATAATTATTGTACTTAACAAAATCCTACCTATTCTGCTTACAGATGTGCTATTTTGAAAAAAAGCAAATAAAACATAAAACAGTGAAACTCTGCCTACAATTTTTGTGATCCAGCTGATCTTGTGTCGCTAAGGGTGGCCCTAGGGTACGTGTCGACCCCCTGCAAAAGTAAAAAAGGCGCCCCGTTTTATTCTCTTGATCAAGTTCTTCTCCCGTTTTTGAGTTCGAAATGGTGTCCCTTCGAATATGGCGCCCGATACTATGCTTACCTCGCTTACCGTGTCGGGCCGCCCCTGAGTCCCGCCAAACCTTTAGCTACGGCCCTGCTAAAAATAATTCTTTATAGGACTTAAAGTCCCACTTTTGGTGATATGAAAACAGAATCACTAAAATCGCACCTTAACAATATTAGCTTCATTTACAAAATTTCTTGTCTGTCTTGCCTCCGTTTGGCGCCCCTAGCACCAAGGCGCCCTTGTGCGACGCACAACCTGCACAACCGTAAGGGGCGGCCCTGGAAACGATAGCTTACTTGCTTTCTAAATGTGTTTTCTATTCCAAAATTTAATAATTTATAGAAGAGTCATTTTAGGTGAAAGGAATGTTTATTTGTTTTCTTATTTTTTTACTAAGTGTTATATTTACATTTGTTCAAAGCTAATTACTAAAACAGTATTTTACTCTTGATTTACATTAGTCCCATGGCGGTCCAATGGCCAACCAGGTAAGTCACTGAACATCAGGAAATAGCTGAAGTGTGCCCGACTGGGGCTCCGACCTATCGCGCTACTGTCCATCTGACTGGAGTTTTGAGCGTTTTCTCCAGATGTAACTTGAATAGATGTAACGCTACAATTTAAAAAAAAATTTTTAATTAAATTTTAAAAATATTTAATTTTTAAATATTAATTTATAAATTTTTTAAATATTTAATTTTTCAAAAAACGCTACAATTTTTTAAAAAATAATTTAAAAAGCCAGCCAATTCGTTTTTAAGTCATGAACTATTCCAGGTCTACTAAAATAGATTAAAAAAAAAAGAAGGTTTAAGTCCGGACTGATTGAATAACTAATTATATTATTCATCAATAAACATTTTTGTAAATGTATTAATTCCAGTGATAATCGCTGGAGATTTTGGTGAGTGTGATAAAAGATTAACGGGATATTTTATATAATCCCCAACTCGCATTGGGAAATGTGATAGAAGTAGTTCATCAAAATTCGTCCAGTTTCACTCACTGAGTTTTTTTTTTTTTTTTTTTTTTTTTTTTTTAACTTAGCAAAGATCCACCCGTAGCGGATTTTTGAGAGGTCAACCTGCCATCCCGAAGCTAACCGTTTTTAGATTCGGTCACCTCTGCACAGAGGGTGCTCAAACTGGGAGAATTTTGGTAAACATATTGACTTTTATTAGGCTGGTAAAAGAAATTAAGAGAATTTGCAGACTTGGTCGATTATCTCTAGAACTACAGGACAAATTTTAATGAAATTTGATATGTACATACTATATTGATAAAATACAAACCAAATAACCATTCAATCATTGTAATACACACGCATGATCGCGCGTAACACACGTCGGAGTCGGAAGGTATCAAACAGCGGTTGCAGAATAAACAAGAAAATGGGTTAATAGAGGGTATGGTCCCCTTTTACCGATATAAAGGTCTCGCAACGTGAATTCACACTTGAAATAAGGCAGTTTATTATTTCCTGTGTTGGTCCCACTCGTTCAGCAACGCTGTTTTCATTCCTTGGATGTTCTCAGAGGATGGGGGGGAGGTGCGAATTTCAATTGCCCTCCCCAGAGCGTCCCAGACATGCTCTATAGGGTTAAAGTCTGGAGATCTGGCTGGCCAAGCCATCCGGCGAATATCCTCACTCTAGAAATTCGTCGACCAGAAGAGCTCTATGTGGCCTCGCGTTATCGTCCATTAAATTGACTTCGTTGTACGTGTGTATACATCTTAATGCAATTTTCTCTGGGTGATCATTGGAATTTTTTTATTTGTTAATTTAGTTATACTTCAAATTTCGAGCTCGATTTGTGTGCACATTTAAAATTTAAAAAGAGAAAGGGAGCGCGCACAGGCCGCAACGTGACACAGCTGGTATATGCGTACGGTATACTTCATCAGCGATGCCCATTTTTCTCCACGTATGGATTTTGTTCGATTTAATCAATATTTATGTACATGAAATTAGTAATTATCAATAATCATGTACGTTGTAATGAATTGTAATCCTATTTATTTGGAATGAATGATGAATTTGTAATTCAAATTCAAATGCACTGTAGTATAACACTTATAGTTCAAATAATGTACAGTATATAATTATTAACACTCTCCACAGTATCAAATTAATTTATTGTTCAGTAACTATATAGCTATACAAATTAAGTTCAAGTTTTTAGCCCATTTGTGCCCAGATATTTTTGCGACTTTCTTCGATTTTTGCAAATACCAGCAATAATTGATACATTTCTGATATCAGCATCTTGAACATGGGATGATTTCTTTTAAAATTATTATCTACAAAAATTGAAATGTCAATATTCAACTTGTTCATGCTGAAGTATTTTGTGGAGCTGAGGTACACAATACCAGTGAATAAAGGCTAGGAAAAATAAATAACGTTTTCAACTGATAGCGAAAATGCCGTCCCAAAAAAGGGATACTAGGCATAAATGGGTTAAAATAAGTAATCGAAAATTATGGCACTTACCCAGCTAGAAAAAAATCTGCATTTTTTTTGCAAAAACATGTAGATTGTGCACAATTTGTACATAAGTGGATATTTTTGAATATTTTGAAAGTATACACTTTTTGTGCAAATTATATGTAGTTTTTATGCATTCTAAAACAAAAATTTTTGCATTTTGAGACGATTTTCAGAAAAATCTCAAAATCTAATCACATTTTTTTTAAAAGTCCGATGTCTATATAAGGTGACCATACGTCCTCGAAATTCGAGGACAGTCCCCAAATATAGATCTTTTTTTCATTTCGTCCTCAAAAACACTTCGACTTCTTGGGGACGCGAAAAGTCCCCAAATTTAAAGATTTGTACTTTTTCCTTGAAAGTTTCCCTTTAGTTTAGTTCTTTCAGAAGGCGCTTTTAGTAGTTTTATTTTTTTTATTTCTTCAGTTTCAGAAAAAACTGAAGAAATAAAAAAAATAAAGCTACTAAAAGCGCCTTCTACTCAGAGAAACAATGAAATTCGATCTCTGAAAACGTTTGTTGTCATTGCGTGTGTAGCGTGTACAGACATTCAATAAAGTATTCGACTATGAGCCAAATTTCCCATTTCAGTTTTGTTAATGATTAATTACTTTTCATGAAGAATCATATTTTAAATATGAAATTGACGCACGAAGTTTTTCTTGCACTGCAATACTTTTTTTTAGAGGGTGTACAAAGTTTCATGAAAAATTATCACAAAATTAGCCAATGTAAAAAGCAATGTCTTCTGATAAATACAAATACTATTCCAACAGTTAAATTTTGAATAAATTGTAATATTTCAACATGATTTTCTTTCATATTTCTGGTTTAAATAAATATTTATAAGTGAATGAAATGCTTCCATTAATTTATTAGAAATAAAAATACACCATTGATATAAAAAGCTATTAGAGTTCCTTTTTTAAGTATCAAAGTCAGTCAAGATTTAAAGTATGGATATACTGGTATACATGGTAATATGTTGTGTCCTCGAATAAGTCCTCAAAAATATTTTCTAGTGTCCCCAAGTTTTCCTTGGATTCGAGAACAATGCTTGATTTGTCCCCAAAATACTGTTTAGAAATATGGTCGCCTTACTATAACTTGAGTGATTACCTATCATGTCACCAAACTTCTTTCGTTTACTTTTGTCGTTATTAGGTGATGTACGAACAAAAATTTACGCAGTTTGAAACAATTTTCGGAAAATCTCAACATTAATGATTTTTTAAAAAATTCGACACCTATAGTTTAAGTTGAGCGACCACCTATCATCTCACCAAATTTTATTTCATTCGCTTCAGTCAGTTTTACGGGATGTGCGAATAAAATTGCGCAATGACAGAACGACAGACAGACAAACTTTCTTTCAGGGTCGTACTGGGGTCCCATATGCTTAAAACCTAGATTGTGACATCGTCTCCTGCCTGCAGAAGAAATCTCAGCAGGCAGGAGACGATGTCACAATCCATTTTTCCCCCCATATGTATCAGAGCGTTACGGTTACGCTGAAGCGTGATGGTCACGCGAATTCAGTACTTTTTCTCCATCCCAAAAGTGCCCAACGCGCCTGAAAAAGTTTTCACTTCAGAAAGAGAAAAAACTGATTAATAAACGCACAATACATCCAAATCATTTAACTTATTAACTACAAGAAAATGTGGTAATTATTGGGAAATAAAAATATAGAAGTATATATTTATGTATAGTAAAATATATAAATATATACTTCTTTAGTATAAACGGTTTAAAATAACTAAAGAACTCGCTTTAGTGATAAATTGAACTAACTGAAAAGTGAAAAATAATTCTTAATGTCGAAATAAATTAATGAACGAAAAATAGTATTATTGTGAAAAAGTATGGGGCGCTCTGTGCTATATTTTTTGCATCATTCTTGTACAAATCGTACCGATCGAATATTCTCAAGAACCGATATGTGGAGCACCCCACGCCTTTTTCACAATAATACTATTTTTCGTTCACTAATTTATTTCTATATTAAGAATCATTTTTCACGTTTTAATTAGTTCAATTTATCACTAAAGCGTGTTTTTTAGTTTTTTAAATCTCTATTTATTTTTCACTTTTTAGTTGGATTTGCTATGAAAGGGTGTTTTTTAGTTTTTTAAAACTGTATTCATTTAAAATTTATTTTTAATTTCCTCTCATTTTATTCTCTCGCTTTATTCTCTCTCATAAGACACTAAGTAACACTAAGTTGGAAAGTACAAACTGTGAGATAATTTATTTTCACTGTGCACCAGTGGCGTAGCCAGGATTTTATTTCGGGGTGGGCTGGGTATCAAATTTAAAGCTAAAGTTCAATTGTAAGCTAAATATCAAATTGTAAGCTAAGTAAAGGGTCCCACTTCGGGGGGGCAGCAGCCCCCTCAGCCCACCCTCTGGCTACGCCCTTGCTGTGCACCAAAGTATTAATTAACCTGCAGTTAAATGCTACCTTCCTCACTAAAAAGGAAAAAATAGGTCTCTAATCAACAAATAAGTTTCATAACGACTACAACAAACACAAACATCCATGTAACAATATTGAGGTAAAATTTTTAGATTTGCCATCTGGATCTCAAAAACGTAACTACCCAAACAGACCACTGAATACAGTTACCAATAGCGAGAGAGGTTCTACTCCATTGTGCTGAGCCGAGTGCCGAAATGGTACGCATGCGTAGACCGCGCGCTTGCTCCATCTCTCTCGCTCTCACGCGAAGGATCTCTTAGAAAATTACTAATTCTGACGATCCTAATGAGGATAATGGGATAAACTTATCAAACTATTGTATTGTCATCGGTCCTTGATAAGTCTACAAAGTTTAAATCAAATCTAACCGTTTAAAGTGGGTCAAATCGAGTTCAAAGGTGTCGGTTACAAACAAACAAACAAACATACTGGTGAAACTAATAAGAGCGTATTAATAAGATGTTTTATGTGTTAAACTTATAATTCAGTATTTGTTATTCTTTATAATTTTTATAGTTATTAATTATATTTTATTCATTATAAATATAATTGTATTTATTATTATTATTTTGTATTTTTATTTATTTATTTGACAAACTTGCAGAAATTGTTCACACTAGCTTTTTTTCTCCCTCCTCTTATACTCACAAAAAAATAAAAATAAAAAATACGCATTAATTGCCTAGATGTTGAACCCGCAAAAAACTAGATAAAAGTTAATGCTGTTTAAAAAATCAAAACACGGAAACATCCCACGTTTAAAAAACGTTTGTAATAAATGGAATTATTAAACATGGAGGCTATCAGTGTAATAATGTATATATAAATTCTACTGTGTTCTGAGAAAAAAAAACCGAAATAAAATAAATACATAAAATGAAAAAGAATAACACCAAAGAAACAAGCAATGATGCAAACAGTTAGAGGCTCCAGTTTTTACACCTCAAACTTATATTTATGTCCGTGTCCCATAAATAATATAATTTAAACGGCTTTTGCCTCTGAGGCGGATAATTTGTGACCGAAAAATCGAGGGGTTTATCCATTATTAACGTCAAGTCCCCCCCCCCCCCAGAGAGAGTCGGGACTTTTTCTTTCTTTTTTGCCCTTTTTAAAAGTCACTTCCCACTTAGAAAATTCTCTTTCCAAAGAGATTTTCTAAAAATAATTAGGAGCGCGAATGAATGGTCGTAAGCGTTTCTCAGAAGTTATTTATTTTTTTTTTCTCTTTTCTCACTATAGTTCCCATTTTTCAGACTTTTAAGAGCACGTTAAAATTTGTAAGTAAACACGTAAAATGCGTCTTTTTAAGTTCGCCGGGCAAAAAGAAATATGTTGTACGGATTATATATATTTTTGTTTTACCTAAAGCGTGGGGGATCGTTGTTTGAATAAAGAATTCGAATAAAGTAGTGACAGCATTGCATTTACAATAGCAATGTACTTATTGTATTTCTTACAAATGGAGATTCTTTTTCTAGCATATGTGTGTGTGATTTATAGAATGTGATTGAGAAAATGCTTCTTTGCAATTTAGCTACATTTGATATTAAAGTATGAGACTGCCCCAAAAATAATTATTTTGTGAATTTTCCATTTTTTTCTTTGCTTATTTTATGGGTCACACGATTAGGATTTCAAAACCGTTTTACTGTTTTTCTACGTAAACTCGAAACTAAGTTATTAAAGAAATAATGAACCAGAAGGGCAGATTTTTTGTACAGTATTAAAATCTTTATACTCGTTTTCTGAAAAAGGTGTGTTTCTCATAAATTTTCATTACGATAAATATCATATCTCATACGGACTTAAAATTTTTCCAGGATATTTTTATCATTACAAGCTGTGTTATGGGGCAAAATATAATATTTCTGTATTTATTTATTGATTTTATGACTGTTTATGCCTTCAAAAAATGTTTTTTTTTTTTTAAAAAAGTACTGACTTTTCATATAAAAATTGAAATATTTTCAAAACTATTTGGAATTTTGCAAATCTTTTGGTTCATAACACAGATAAATATACTAATTATGTAATGTATAAATATTAATAAAAAGTATTTATTAGAATTGTTTACAGGAGGTCTAGCGTAACTGCAATTTCTCCCCAAAGTTTCACTTAAATTTCACAGTATTTCAAAGTTTACATTGAATTTCATTAAACTGCGTTTAGAGTTTCAGTTTCATACCCCATTTCAATTAAAAGCATGGATTTTTAAATAAAATTTTACTTCTAAAAAAAATTATGTATGTTACAAAAAGTGCCCCCGAAGGTAAGCTTATATTTTATAACTAAGTACACATATACCTATCCCAATACTATAAAACGCGGGATGTCAGTTTGTATGTATGTATGTTTGTCCGAGAGATCTCGAAAACGGCTGTGAGGATTTTCTTCAAATTTCCTATCGAGTTGTTTTTTGGGTCCAGGAAACGATTGAGCTAGTTCACGTGTCTGAAAAAACACTCTGAACAGCTCAAAATGTAAAATTTTCGTTTTGGACGGTAGCGTCGTCTATTGGTCGTTTGAGAAACACAGTTGATGCGATCTTTAGCATCAAAGGAACGCAGTGTAAATGTGTTGTTTTGGGATTAAGGCCGATTAGCTACGCATGGGCTCTAGGCCTATGGGTGGGGTGCCCTCCGTGGGGGTCTTTCTAAGGGGTCCTAACCCGTATTTACGCTAAGTTTCGGAGAAAACCACGGAAAACTCCGAACGGTTAGGTCGACGGACGCGCGATGGGGCCCGAACCCGGGACCTTCACACTTCGCCCGTCTACCATTTCTAGTGGCATAACCACTACGCCATGGTGAGGCTAACGCAGTGTAAAAGGAACGCTCAAATAAGTTTGGTACGGATTGAAAAATAGACGTCATCGATATATAACAGTAAAAATTAACTTCGCAAAGAAACAAAATAAATGGAATATCCAGTACAGAGACAAATATATATTTTAGTAACTATATATTACACCTTTCATACACCTACATAATTTTTTTTAGAACAAGAAATTCATTTTTATTTAAAATTTTCGTTCTGGCAACCAGCGAAAGAAAAAGAGAAAACCAATCCCAGTTGCCATTCCGCAAACATTTTGATAGAATATACGTAAATAATTCTTAATTCAACTTAACGGTGTAAAGTTTCGTTTGACTCTCTCCATATATGACTCGGATATTAGTTAGAACCCTTACAAAGTCCCCCACCCAAAGCTTCCCTCCGTTAGTCAAATAGCCCTCGTGTAGCTTTTCCTTTGTAATAATAATAGTAACAAAAAAAAAGTAATATTACAAAAAAGAAACAGGCTCTCTTTTAAACAGACCATTCGCCGACCAATGGCCGAGTGGACAAGACACTAAACTTTACAAAAGATGCCTGAAGCGGGAAGGTCCAGGGTTCTGGTCTACCGCGTGGCTGTCGATCTAAAGGCATTGAAATTTGTGTGGTTTTCTCCAGACGTAACGTGAATAAGCATTATAACCGCTTTAACCCTTTGAGGCGCGACCCTTTCCCAATGCTGAAAAAAGGGCAGCCGTTGCCATCGCTGGACTTAACTACCAGCAAGATGGCGGAAGATCGAAACGTTCATTGCGTGCCACAGATCTAGAGACCCCTTTTTTGACGACAGCCGGCTGTGCTCGCGTACAGCCAGCTGTCGTCAAAAAAGGGTCTCTAGATCTGTGGCACGCGATAAACGTTTCGATCGTCCGCCATCTTGCTGGTAGTTAAGTCGAGAGATGGCAACGGTTGCCCTTTTTTCAGCATTGGGCAATCTATCCGGCTGTTCTCGCGTTCTTCCATTTTTCAGCAGATGTCAGTGCTGTTTAAAAAGAATGGTGGCCACTTTTTTACGGGAAACGATGTGCTAAAAAGTTATGGATTCTCGTGGAGCTCTGTCACCCGCTATTTTTTTTATAGAAATCAAATCTATTCTTCGTGACTGGCAACAGTCAAAACGTCAGAGTTGGGTGTTCCCAGAGTGGGATCCTTGCGCGTTAAAGGGTTAAAAAAGTCAGGATAGTAATATTGAAACTTTCGACGGCGCACACAGGCCGATTTTCAAATATTCTCCGTCAAAACTCCAAAATACGAAGCAAGTCATAACAGTCACGTTACCTATTTCTTCGATCCATATTGGTTTCTTGAACACAATGACAGCCTGCATAATATTTGAATCGAATATTTTAACGGTCAGCCACTATTGAAAATTTTGTGGTCTCCTAAATAACAACTGATTATTGTTTAAATTAAAAGTTATTAAAAAGAGAAGTTCCCGTGTTTTATAAGTGTTTGGTGTAACTTTCATAATGGATTGTGAACCTGAGGTATGTATTTGTGTACTTAAAATAGAGTTATTATTTTCTTTAGTTTTTTTTCCGAAAACCAAAATAAAACAAATCGTTGAGTTAAATTTAATATAATGATTCAATTTATTAAGCTGTAAAGTTATACATTCATTGGAATCAGGTTACGTTATGAAGAATTTAATAAAAGTTCCTCATTGTAGCTTAACGTTTACATTAATTGTAGTTGCTAATATTGGCTACTCGCCTCATTATTAGATAATTAATTACAAAAATAAAAAACCTAAAATATTTTAATATTTTAATTTTAAAAATTTATTTTTAGGTTCAGCTTCTGAGAATGTCGTCCTATGTCGTGAACAATGGATTGAATATTATTATGAGACTGTAATTCAAAATATAACGATAAAAAATTTGAAAATCTTGTCGGTAAAGTTTTTTTTTTTTTTTTTTTTTTTTTTGTGTTGAGGATGATTTAACAGATGGCTTTTTATATGCTTTTAGTATATGCCAATCATGTTTTTTTTCCCCGATTTTATTAGCTTTTTAAATGTTTAAATTCTTCTATAGGTTTTAACCAAAAAAATTTAAAAATCCGCCTGTGTGCGACGCACAAAAAAACAAAAAAACAAGATGAAAGGTATGAGGAATTTGAAGAAGACGAATATCAGAGCTCAGAAGAATCGGAATGAAAAAGTTAATCTTCTGCATTTATTAGAAAACTAAGATTCCGATAGTAAATACATTTAGGTAAATATTAAAAAAAAAAAAAAAAAAAAAAAAAAAAATGGCAAAATTTGATTTATAGGAAAGTAGTATAATATTTATAAATATTATTATAGGTATTACATTTATATTTTTTATTGTGGTTAAGGCACAGCTACACAGGGGCTATTTGCTTAATGGAGAGGATGTCTTGGGCGGAGGACTTTTTAAGGGGGTTCTAACGCGTATTCACGTGACATTTGGAGAAAATCGCCCTAAACTCCAGACCGTTAGATCGACAGCTGCATGGAATTACAATTTATAAGTGGTAATATACAATAGTAGTACTTCCCAATAAGGGACACTCCCCGGACTAGACATTTGCTGTCAACCAACTTCGAGCCGTTTGGTGATACATCGCGAAATTTGGCGACAGCACATTTTTTTTTTTATAATTTAAGAAGTATATACTACTAAAAAGTAAGTCAAAAATCAACAGAAATGATTTTAACGTTAAAACACATGAAAAATATTTTTGGCCAGGATTTCGACACAAAAACTTCATTGTGCGACGTGCAGATTTTAATAAACGAACAGGCTCTTTTCTAAACAGATCATTCCGTTATTTGGCGCCAAGGCAGAGGGATTCAGTCGCCATCCTGGCACCCCTCACGCCTCACGCTCAGGCATCCACCGGTTCTGGAGCACAATCATCTCTTCCAGGATTCCCAGAGCATCATTCCCGGAAATCTCCCCATCTTCCGCTGTCTCGCATCGGAGAGAAACACAGAACACAACGACAGAAAAAGGATAAACACCTTCACCGTGTTCTTTTCTTTTCTTTTATTTTTTTTTCACTCAAAAGAACTACAAAGACGAATTTTTTTTTTTTTTTTTTTTTTCTCGGGATTACTAACAAGTGAATTGATTTCCATCACAGGTAAGGCTTTTCGTTTGTTTGTTTGATATTTCCGTTCTCTTTAAACCCCCGTTGTGTTTTTCGCGCGCGCTTTTACTTTCCCCCCCTCACCGTGCGCTTGAAGATATTTTGCTCAGAGGTGCTTTCGGGGTCGAATATTTATAGATGTTGCCTTGCAAAGAGCAACGTCATGAGGCCTCCAAGAGTGTTTGGTAACCACGGATTAGTTGTGCATGAATGTACAGTAAAGCACCGTTTATACGTTTTAAAAGGGACCCATCTAAATCGACTTATAACTGGAACATTAACAAACAACTTGCACTGCATTACAGTTTTTAACGCTGCTAAAGTAAATTTAGTTTTTTTTTTCAGATACTAGATTTTTTAGTACTTTAAATTTTTTTCAGATACTAGCGCAATGAAAACAATAACTAAAATAAAAAAAAGAAGAAAAACGTGAGGAAATCTGAAACACTTTCAGATTTTAAATACGCACTAAAGTTCTATGCATTAAAAGCGTACCATAATCCACGCGTCTTCCCTATTTTCTATATAAGGATAGAAAGTGTATCATTATCCATGAGTGTGCCCTATTTTTCTCCCTTGTTCCATAAAACAGATCTTTGGAATCGAAATCTATCTTTAAATGGTCTACTGAATCTGTTTTACAATTTTCGCCACGCGTATTCCAACTACACTTTACCGTTTTATATATTGTTCCGAATGTGAATAATAATCCATGAGTGCGCCGTGCTTGTCTTTCTTGTTCCATTAAAAACATCTTTGAAAATCGAAATGTATCTTAAAATCGCCTACTGAAACTGTTTTACAATCTTCGCCAAGCATATTCCAACTATACTACAAAATTTTAAATACTGTTTGGAACGGGGATCATAATCCATGAGTGTGCCGTTCTTGTTTTTCTTGTTTCATAAAACACATATTTGGAATTGAAATCTATAACCTTGCAACATTTTATTCTCTGCCCCCCATCTGCTTTATCTGCGAAACACACTTGAGAAGATCTTCACCATGACAGTTCATGTCTTCAAAACCTGTCTACAAAGTCGCGTAGACAAAAATCTGGGACAGAACGAAATGGCACCCTTGCGCTAATAAAATATTTATCATAAAAGTTAAACACATCACACCTATATGGTACTATATCTTAAAGGTTGCATATCTCTGATACCAATATAATACACATTGTGTACCAATTATGATGTGATGTATGTTCCAAACAGACATTGAATTAAAAAGAGAAAGCTTTTATAGTCGTCTGATTATCTTTTATTATAAACTAGCCACCTCCGGCGACCAGTTGGTTCGCCATCTTAATAAATCTTGTTCGGAGAGAATCCTGTTCCTCACCGGCTTCCTTCGCACTAATATCTCCCAGATTCTGAATGGAATTTAAAATTAAGATGGTTACAAAGAGGAGCGGTCTTGCGGTAAGTGTCGCCCCCTGCTAATATAAAAAAGACTTTCCCTTTTATGCTCTACTTAGTTTTTGAGTTCGAAATGAAGCCCCTTCGAAGCCGGCGCCCAGATGCGATGCTTACTATGTTGGGCCGCCCCTGGTTACAAAAATAAGATGGTTAAATGATAAAAAACCTACAGGAAGGAACAAATTATTTTCGTCCTATATTAATTCTGAAGAGCGTCTGGATATATTGGCCTTTATCAAAAAACGGAAAGGGAAAAAAAGTAAGAAAAACTGAAACACTTTCATATTTTAAATATGCTATAAAATGCTATGTATTAAAAGCGTATTATAATCCATGGGTCTTCCCTATTTCCGTTCCTTATTTTATTAAGCTGGAAAGTATATCATTATTCATGAGTGTAATTAAAATTGATATTTCTAACATCCCTTTTTCTGAATGTAATACATTAGAAATAGATGGGGGAAAGCTGCGCAGAAAAATGTACAATTCCAACTGAATGAAAATTTCCAAAACTTATTCTCAGGTGTATTCATAACCCAAGTAGCAGACCATCATCTCAAAATCGCACATCAGCCATTTATTTTTCGCGAAATTAAAAAGTTGCACATTTTAGTCTCGCAAAATTTCCAAATCCTATTTTTCTTTCGGGTATAAAATATTTCATTACTGCTCTGATACCACATGCACACGATATTTTAATTAAAAAACAATAATCTAAACAAAAAGAATCGTTATTCTTTTATTTTTACTTCAAGAGCCTGAATCATTTAATAAACATGCCAAATATGGAAATCTAGATATGCTATATTCTCCCTTTTTCCACGGCGGGGTTACAAAAGATAAGGGGCGTCTTATAAAAGAAGCATTTTGCCACCAAAACGAATAGGGATCAATTTGGACTTCACGAAAACGACGCATAAATGCAAAAGTCATATATAAATGGGAAACGTTTACACCATGCTTTACTGTACAGTATATATTTTTCTTTTTTGTTTTTACGGTTGCGTGTTGGGAGGCTATACCCCCTCACTCATCGATGGCTTTTGATGCATTTATTCATTTGAGAACGGTCGTGCTGTTCGATTCAGAAAATTCGTTTGCTGTGGCACTGATGTGAAAATAATGATCTATAAATGATCGGTGAAACACTTTCAGATAACAAAATAAACCTCTTGGACAGCCTGCTCCTTTCAAAAAGCAGGTAATCCATCTCAAAAAATTGAACTTTTTAGTAATATATAAGTAAATAGGATTGTCCCTGTGGTCAACTATAGCCTAATTTAATGTGCATAGATGATAGCGCGTAGTTTGAATAGGATGAGCATAGAACTAAATTGTGCTTCTGGTTGTTGCATCACTGCAGTAGTAATGATGATATTATGATAATAACAAAGAATAATAATGTAGTATTGAGGTTTATGATTTATAGCATTTTGATATGTAGAAATGAGGCTATGAACACATTTTATTTAAGTGTTGTAGTCACTATAATTTTCCGTGGCAGCTCATGACTTTAGTAGCATGTGAAGCCGGTGGCATATTCGGTATCACATACTCACAAAATAATAAAAATATAACAGATTTGAATTAGGAATTAACTAATAGTGACTTGAAAGCAATAAATTTTTTTATAAATTACACGCATGTTTAAAATATATAGTACGGTATGAATGCTTCCGGTGGAACAAAGGGTTCACACCCTTCCTCAGTTGCGAAAAGTTCCTAACTTCTGACAGGTAGGAACGTGAGAGAACAAAAAGCCAACACAAAGTGCCATAGAAACGTTATTCTCCATCGCTCTTATTATTTGCTTTGTGTCATGGACACTCATGAAACTCTACTAACTATGATTTACTTTTTGTAATTTTAAGGTATGTGAAATTCAAAACACACGATGTGGACACCGTATGACTTCTTTGTTGCTTGTACTCAATAAGTTTTGTTTTCCTCGAAACAGATGAACAAAAAAATGCCCACAGATTTTAATGAAAGTCTTTTTGGGTGTCCCTGTAAATAAACTATCTAGTCTAGTTCAACCCAAAACAGAGGTGCCCAATTATTTGTTACAACAGACCTTAACACAAATTTTCAACATTGTATGGATAATCGTTTATCAGCTGTGCGATATTCATACGTGTAGACATCACGCCGGAACATTTAAAATGGATTCAGAGGAGGTTAAAAAGGATTGAACATGCTCGCGTTCGTACAGACGTTATGCGAAATGGATTCAGAGATGTACAAAATGCATACTTTCGTCAAAACCTGAATATCGAAATTCTTCTCGATTACAATGTATTCCTTAACTTCGTACAAGGAAGTAAAAAATTCTTCATCACTGAAATTGTGCCTCAAAATGGTCATTGGCTTCAATTCATTTTTGAAGGTTGCAAAATATTTCATTTTTTAATGTTTTTATTTTCTTCCACATGCTTCATTACACATTAACCTTTGATAAAGTGGTGTAGTAATAATTGTGAAGAGACTGTTTATTGAAGTTTTTCGAACCCCCGCTGAAATGGATTTGCTGAAAGAAGTTGTTCAAAACTTTCTAAAGTTCTTAAACAAGTAATGTTAACTCCCCCACCCAAGTCAACTCCCACTTAGGTCAACAAAGAAAATTTTTATTTTAGTTATTTTTTATTAAATGTAATTAATTAATTAATTAAAAATTAATTAATTAATGCAGGGCTTTTTGTGAAGCAAAGGTCGATACCGTTAATCCAGTTTGTTTGTATAGTTTATTGTTTTCATTCATTTTTAATCCCACATAACACTCTAAAATTAATAATAATTAAATTTAATTAATGAATAAATATTTGAAAAAACTGCATTAACATCACGTATCATCCAAACAAGATTTAAAAAATGTATTTGAACTTGAGTGAATAAATAAAAAGTATTTTATTGACGATTGATATATTTATAAAATCTTCCTATATTTATAAAAGATTTATAAATATAGGAAGAGTATCGGAGTATAGGAAGAGAGATACTGTCGAAGAAATTGATAATGCTTTGTAGTAAGGGCGTAGTATGAGGGGGCTGCTGTTATCCCCGAAAGAAGCAATCAAGGTACGGAGAAAGATGCGAGGATAAATTTACTATCCAGAAATCATAGTATATTGTTACGCTGATCCCGGACTCCCTGATTCACTTATCTGACTTTTAATTGATCTCATTCTAGAACCTCTAACCGTTCTGGGAAACTACTTCAAGATAAAACTTTTGTATCCATTCCTCCAAAAAGATTAAAAAGTTAAGAACGGAAAGCTTAATATCTACAACGTTTGCACGATCCGCTTGAAATTTTTCATAATTATGCATAAAAAATATAGCAAACAGTCTGCGCTACTTTAAAAATCTGAAAATGCATCCGTTCCCTCAATTTTAAGCGATCTTTCGCTACTTTCGGCTACTACAAACTATATTGTATTTATGAGAGTAAAAAAAGAGAATCATTTGTGCGACAAAATTAACTGTCCCAATTGACATGACATCATATTGAAACAGGCATGGCGAGAGGGGAGGGGGAAGAGGGGGATTCCCTCCGGGCCGGGGTTTTCTTGGGGGCCCGTGATTATAAATTTCCGGAAACGTTTTTTTGTATAGATAGAAAGAAGAATACGAGCAATCCAGCTCCGATTGGAATAAGGAAAGCTGATGCCCTAAACGAAACTGTATTGATACCGTCACATATACCGTGGCCATACTTAGCCGTTTCACACTAGAGATGAGACGGGCTCAGCCCGAGCCCGAAAGCCCGAGCCCGAGCCCGGGCCCGAACGGGGCTCGGGCTCTGTAATTCACAACTGCGTTCGGGCTCGGGCGGGCTCGGGCTCGTGAAAAACTTCTTCTTTATTGAACATACTCCTTGAAACAGATTTTAAAAAGTCATTCATGAGGAATATAAAAGTACTTATAAAAAAAATAGGGGCACCACGGCGCACTAGCGGATTCAGGGGAGGGGCTACGGGGCTTCAGCCCCCCCCCAAAAAAAGGGATTGCTAAAGGGTAACATTCTGCTTCATTATGCACTTTGAATATGTTAAGTGATCTTTTTTAATCACTTAGCCCCTCCCAAAAGTTTTTACATTGGTTAAGACTAAAATTTTGCTTTATTGCATATTTTGTTTGGGTGAAATAAGCGTTTTTCAAACTTTATCCCCTCCCAAAAGAGAATTTCTGGATCCGCCACTGGGCACGGGCGCCTAGAAGGTGCGTGAAGCTCTTTGGGTATTTCAGAACGGCGGCTTATATTACTTAGTTAGTCATGAGATCCGACATTATTTGATAAACATGGATATAAAGAATTAGAAAGTGCATTGAGAGTTTGCAACTATATTTGTCTTTAATTTGCATAAACGGCAAAATTTATTGTATTCTATCAATGAAGTAATTGAATTTTTTTTTTCTTTAGCTGAAATTTCGGGCTCGGGCGGCCGGTTTTAAATAATATTGCTCGGGCTCGGGCGGGCTCGGATTAAAAGTCCTCGGGCTCGGGCGGGCTCGGGCTTCAAAAAATGAGCCCGAACTCATCTCTATTTCACACGCAAACCGTTTCGTGAGGGCTGAGACTTATTGGCAGGCTTGGCCCGGACTTCTAAAACTACATAGTATTTGCAGGGCCCGACTGAGACATTTGCGGGACCCAGCCTAGCTATTTTCGAGGGACCCTGTACGGTCATTCTTTGTTGACACATATAGTCATAAGGTAGAAATATTTGTTCGCAGTGTCGTATATAAGGGAAAGGTTTAATCCCGCACCCTTTTTCCAACATTTTAAAAATTAAATTCACAAAAGTTACGCTTCGAATGATGTCACTTCGATGAATGTTTCATGGTGGAATGCTTTGATATTTGACGTTTGTTCTATTCCTGAATACAGTGTAAACAAACATTTTTGCACGCCGGCATATATTATTTATGTTTTTATGTTATTTTTTTAAGAATATAACTTTAACTATTTTAATCATTTTTCTGCCTCTTAAATCTAGGCCGACGCATAATTAGCTTGTGAGGTCGTCTGGCTCTGGTTAACTAGTTTCACGTAGCGATGGTGGAAACGATTTGCATAGAACGACTTGTCATGGATCAGTCTGATCAAAACGGGCTCTGATCTTTTTCGATAATCAGATCATAGAGAAAAGTTCATTTTTAGCAGCAAGAACTTTTGTTTTTGTAAAGAAAAAATAGCAATTAGTTGTATATAAGACCAACATTAATTTTTAAATAAAAATCAGAAAATTAAAAGTGCCAGAGTGAAAGAAAAAGCACTTTGTTTCTATTTTATTAGGTTGTAACGAAAGTTTCCCGCCACCGCAAATATGATCTGCGCAAATAGTTCGCGTTGGCGTGTTTGCTCATATCTTTCCACACTCTTTTTGGGATTTGGAAAAAAAGAGATTTACTTTAGAACACTGTGCAGTGAAATCTGTAAAAAATATATCTTTATCATTAAGTACAAGGTGTCTCAAATGAAACTAACCGGGTTAAAAACATCATTTACAATCCAAATCAGTTGCAAAAAGTCAGCTACAGAAGGTCAACGAATTATGTGTACAGCTTTAGGTACTACTGTTGTATCATATGATACTGTGAAGGTTTGGTACCTAAAGTTCAAGAACAAGGACTATGACGTACAAGTTCAATCGTTGGGTGCCGCATGAGCTGCATCAAGCAGATTTGGCGGAAAACTTTCGTTACAACCTGATACAATAAGAATAATATGATCGTTATAGGAGGGGGCCCAAGATCTCCGACCGCCGGGCCCGAGTTTTCTCTCTACGGGCTTGTATTGAAGTCATGGTCATCTGGCTTTGAAGGGAAAGTTGCGATTACATTTCGTTTAAAATAGTTTTTCCAGATAATATAGTTTAATTTTTTTTATTAAAATGATATCGTCTCCATGCGATATTGATATAAGAGCGACTGTTTACACAAAACGAAATCGTTTGAATGCGAATTGAATATGAAGTTATTTATTTTAGGTGGACGAAGATTAAATATATTGAGTATAGACATATTTTCGTCATTTTTTTTTTCGCCCGTTGTAATTGCCTGCACAATGAGCTTTTGGTCTAATATATATTTAAAGGTACAGAATTTTATGCTTGCGATTGAAATTGTCTGGCGATTAAATCTAAATAAATATAACATTCAAATTTTTATGCCACTCCCCGTACAAAAAAATTTCAAAGTAGTAAAACGTGCCCCATAAATTAATTAAGTGTGCATTTAATACTGAACAGTGTTTAATTACTTTTTTATTCTTTAAACAAAAGATCACTCCGGATTTAAAAAAGGAAAGAAAAAAAAAACCTTGGTTAAAATCATTTTCAATCTTCAAACTTTGGAAGTTATTATTAAAATTTCATTTTCTCTTGAAGTTTCCGTTATCAAAGTTTATTTGTTATATTAATAAAATTTCAAACCTCTAAAATCTGCCAATAACTTTGCAAAAACGTACTTGTCAGTTTTCAGAATATATTTATAAGTCATGATTGCCATGTTTGGTGATTTTTTGCAAGTTTTAGGATCCAATCAACAGACAAAAATGTTACCCATAACCAAAGAATAATCGTAAAATTTCTTCATTGCCTTAAATCAAAATATCATTTGCATGTGAAAAAGAGAGCGGGGCCAAATCGCTTTAAGTAAATGAACATATGGATTATGATATACTTACAAACATGGTGAAATAAGAAACTTTTTTTTTTAATGGGTAGCCGAAGCATGCATTATGATACGCTTTTCGACACAATGAAACCTAAAAATGAAATACATTTGGCGCATGGATTATGATACACTTTTCAGCATACTGAACCAGAAAACCACAAACAGGCCGGCGCATAGATACGATACCGACATAATATAGTTATACTTTGCAAGAAAATGAAGCTAGAAAAACAAGTAGGGCCATGCATGTATTAAGATTATTAATAAATAGCGCTATTATGTAAATTTAAAATCTGAAAGTCTTTCACATTTTTTTAACCGACTTCAAACAGTAAGAGTCTACCAATTCGTCGATTTTTTTTCCTTTTATCTACGCATGTAGAACGATAATTTTTTAATCACGTTGACCGATTTCGATGGTTCTTTTTTATTCGAAAGGGGGATACTTTAGGAGTGGTGCTATATAAATTTGATCAGGTTCATTTAAAAAATCGGAAGAATCCATATTTTTTAAACTATTATTTAAAGGATTGTCAGTTGCTGTGTTAGTAGTGCTATGTTACAAGTCGCCAAGGTTGGCTTCTTTTGGCAATGGATGTAGCCATGTTTGGCGTCGAAAATGTTTCCAAAACTGAACACAGCTGGGCGGTATCGTACTACGACAAACTGCAAAATTCTACTACTTTTATAATCGGAATGATATTATCATTCAAAAAATCGGAAAAAAAAGTTTTTAACCATTAGGTAAAGGGTTGCTTGTAACGGCATTTGTTGTCAAAAGCCCACAAGGTAACTTTTGGCGATTTATTGTCAATTTTGGAGCAAAAAATAAGTTTCCAAAACTGAACCCAGCTGGGTGATACCTTCTATATTCGGTGAGAAACTAGCAAAGTCAAAAAAATTATTTTACAATAGGAATAGTTTTTTTAATGAAATAATTTCATTTAATAAGTCCATTTTTTTCTAAAAAATCATATTTGTTTTTAAATTTATTCTTTCATTTCTAAAATGACGTAGACCCACGAGTGTAGCTATAGCTTTCACATGGGGGGGGGGAGGCTAGTTTTGGCTGCAGGCCGTTCATTCTTAATATAAAATTTGACTGACAGTAAATATTAATAATAAAATTAAAGAATTATAAAATTTGATACAACAAATTTTACAATAAATATTTTGTAAAAAAAATTCAACTACATTACAAATTTTCAATCTTCTTTATAGTAAATTTTTGTTTATTACTCATTAAAATATAAAGTTTAAAACATTAAAATAAATTTTCAAAATTTATATGAAATTTAAAAATGTTTTCCCTTATGCTATTCAGATATATGGATACAATGGGTGGGTATGCGGCCAAAATTAGCGCTTTCGTGTAGACTATGGGGAATGTCCAGACCCCCTAAACAACCACTTCCCCTCATAAGCGTGGAGGGCTGGACCACTGAACTTTTTAGATAGTCTGTAAACTGTTCAAAATGCAAATTAACGTGTGGAATCTTGAAGTATATGAATCTAAAGTTCTGAAACAAAAATTTCGGAGGGTGTTAGAAACCCCCCCCTGGTCCCTTTGTGGGAGCCGCCCTGGATATACGCCCATACGGGAGGATGGTCGTTCGAAGCCAGTGAACAACGACCGAGTACACAGTACACTGCTAGAGAAAGCGTACCCGAATTCTTTTTCTCTTTCGGCGGATAACGGAATCTACCGTTCGTTCGTTATTATTGCCTTCATTCAAAATTCATCTCGTGATGCACTATTCCTCCGCACTTCGCGTTGCAACGTTAACGACGTGTAAAAAAAAAAAAAAAAGTGTTTATTTTTGAAGAAGTGCTAGCGAGAGACAAGATCGCACTTGCGGAGACAGAAAGGGGGGGGGGGGGGGAGAGGAAGGCTATAAATAAGCAATGGCGTGGTCACCTTTGCGGATCCTTGAACGAAAATAACACAAACGCATTTGCTGGGTGGTCGGCAAAAATCAATCTCGTAGTCTTCAGTCCCCCCCCCCCCCACTTCTTCCCACTGAACGGTTTCTTGCGAACACCTGCGAACTTTTTTACGAACGTGATGAAATAGGCTTGTAGTGTCTGACGTCACCTCTTGGTAGGCAAAACAAAACTAAATAATGGGCTTGTTCTACGAGACGTCTGGTAGGTATAAATAACCAATAGGCTTGCTCTACGGGACGTCGCTTTGCTGTTTGTTGGTAAACATACTACAGCCCATAGGCGCAACCACGGAGGGGGCTATGGGTGCTGAAGCCCCACCTAAAGGTAGAAAGTTAGAAGTGAAAAGCTTTAAAAAATGAAAAATGTCGATAATGAATTATTTTTTCTTTTTTTTTTTTAATTGTCTTCAAGTTATTTCTAACCAAAAAAGACATTTATTTAAAAAGTTTTTAAATAAATGCTTACAGTTAGTTTACGAAACACTGTTAATCTCGTTTACAACGTCACTGAAAAGAGCAGATAATTATTTATGACTCCATACCAAGTTACATTGCTCGTGGGCTTATGTTCTATGGGACAGTCAAGCGGTACCGAATATGTAGACGTTATAAGAGAGTTGTAACTAATCGAGATCACTGTAACCGAGTTCAGCAGTATTTGCATGTCGCCCAGCCCCCCCCCTAAACTAAAATCCTGGGTTCGCCACTGCTACAGCCCTTCGCGTCCGAGTTCCGATTGTGCAGGTTCGATCTCCGTTGTTGCCGATCCCGGATCCAGAAGAGTTTCGAGGTAGTTGATTGATCCGCACATGGCCGCACCGCGGACGCGTGGATAATACACTAGCCATGGTAGACTGCAGAAGTGCGAAGGTCCCGGGTTTGGGCCTATCGCGCGGTTGTCGATCTAACGGTCTAGAGCAGAGTTTCTTAATCTGTGCGTCGAGGGACCAGCTGCCGAAGTCGCCAAAAATTTTAGCAATTTTCATATTTCTTTAACTTACAATAATTTTATGACATTTTCGTCTTTAACCACTATAAAATGAAAGCCCAAAGCGTCGATCAAATGTAAAGAATATGGAAAAAGTGCTTGCTCCTGCGGTGTCAACTATATTTTGCCAAGAGTTGATAATATAATTAAAAATAAACAGACAAACTCTTCCCGTTGATACTTAATCTTCGCATATACGCTGTTAGAAGTAAGTGGGTTTAGTAGAGAGCTTAAAAGTAGCTACACTTAATTTCTAGACTATACTTGATGTTTGAATTTACCCAAGTTATTAAATTTATTTTAATGACTATGTCATTTTATCTCTCAACACCCTTTATTGAAAAATGTGTCCCAAAATTGCGACATAAAAAAGCGACATATTTTACATGTATTTAAATACTATTAGTTTACAACAGCTTTAATCTATTGTTATAATATTTTGTAAGCTGTAGAATATTCTTCACATGTATATTACATGACTATGTACTTTTATCTCTCAACACTTTATTGAAAAATGTGTCCAAAAATGCGACATAAAAGCGACATGATTTTTACATGTATTTAAATACTATTAGTTCAGAACAGCTTTAATCTATTGTTACAATATTTTGTAAGCTGTAGAATATGCTTCACATGTATTTTTCTATAAATAGGTTACACTCATAAAAATTTCAACATAGGGTTACCAGGCGAAATACGCGAAAGATGAGCGATAAAATGACATAGTCAATTAATATCGTTTTAATATGGCAATAATGAAACTAAAAAATTAGGGGGGGTCAGGGGGGTCTCCCCCTGACGAGGCTCGAACAGCCGAGTATATATATATATTTACATATATTTAAATACTATTAGTTCACAACAGCTTTAATCTATTGTTACAATATTTCGTAAGCTGTAGAATATGCTTCACATGCATTTTTCACATATATTTAAATACTATTAGTTCACAACAGCTTTAATCTATTGTTACAATATTTCTCATGCTGTAGAATATGCTTCACATGTATTTTTCTATAAATAGGTTGCACTCATAAAAATTTCAACATAGGGTTACCAGGCGAAATACACGAAAGATGAGAGATAAAATGACATAGTCAATTAATATCGTTTTAATATGGCAATAATGAAACTAAAAATTTAGGGGGGTTCAGGTGGGTCTCCTCCTGACGAGGCTCAAACAGCCGAGTTTTTTTATAATTGTATTATATTTTTAAAGTTTATTACTTTAAAAATATAGCCAACTGACCTATAAACTTTAAAAAATTAAAGTTTTTTCATTTGGTTCTATATCTTAAAATTAAGCTCAATGACCTAATACTGCAGTAGTACATGAGGTATACGAGTGAAGAAACTGGCAACAGTTTCACTCACGCCTCTCTCGGATTTGCGTAATGCTTAAGAGGTCCCACAAAATTTTGTAAATATTACGGGTCCCCATAATAAAAAGTTTAAGAAACCCTGGTCTCGAGTTTTTGGAAGTTTCCTCCACAATGTGAAAAAGAATGGAGGTGTCCAGAATGGACTTGTAACGCGAATTCGCGTTACAACCCCTTAAACAGTCCTCCGCTCATCCACCTAGGCAGATGTGTCCCTCGTATAGGCTTGACATTACACAAAAACAAACCTCTCCTCGTTCAAAAGACGAAAGGGAGAAGACCAGGGGATCTTTGAATGCTCAAAGCATTCAAAGACCCACTGGTCAAAGAAGGCGAGTCTCCTCCGTAGCAATTTTTCAAAGATGAGAGCGAACAGCTTTAAAAGTGAATTCAGTAGTACTCAAGACAAGTTAATCCGTCATTATGCAAGAGAAATGCTTTTTTAAAAAATTAAATTTTAAAACTGTGTCTCCTTTTCATATAAACTGCTTGTCTATGGTTTTACTTTTCCATCATTTGCAATCTTGAACCCATGTTTGATCTCTGCACTCTCATTGTTGAAAAGAACAATCAACGTAGAAGATGCTCTTTGACAGACGTTGCTTCTTAGAATGGAAGTTTCT
Source organism: Cheiracanthium punctorium (assembly GCA_038373885.1). Taxonomy (NCBI): domain Eukaryota; kingdom Metazoa; phylum Arthropoda; class Arachnida; order Araneae; family Cheiracanthiidae; genus Cheiracanthium; species Cheiracanthium punctorium. The sequence continues at coordinate 2,313,934 of JAWZYV010015215.1, forward strand.
TCTCAGCGATTGCTCAAGTGCAACGCTGGTACCCAGCGGGGTTCCCAAGCTGAGTAAGACCCAAGCTGGGAAACAACACTGGTAAAAAAAGTGAAAGAGTCTTCTCTGTCCCGCCTTTCCAGAGATATGTATACCAAATTGAAGATACATCGAATGCGTCGTTTAAACGCTAGCGCACTTTCAAGAATTTCTCCCCGTATGCCATAATGTAAAAGAAATCTTTGTCGCAACCCTGTAGAAAAACTATAAGTCCTATACACATCAAAATCAATACCGGTCTTACGATGGTGGTTTATAATATATATACCCAATTTGAGCTCAATCGAATCTACCGTTTAAACTCTAGAGCACTTTCAAGAATTTTCCCCATAGGCCATAATGTAAAAGAAATCTTTGTCGTAGCCCTGTAGAAAAACTATAAGTCCTATACACACTAAAACACGACGAAGGTTTTGCGACAGTGGTTTGTAACGTATATACCCAATTTGAGATCAATCGAATGCCCCGTTTAGGAGCTGCCATGTTCACTCATATATATACACACACACACATACATACATACATCTCGTAAAAATAGCATAAATGAATTCAGAAGACCTCAAAACGTGTCAATACACCAAAATCTCGAATTCGAATTTTTTCATGATTACAATACTTTCCTTACATGGTACATGTTCGGAAAGTAAAAAAAGGAAAAGAATGATCCATCCCTTATACATTGCTACACATCACACTTGCTACTCTCCACTTGAAGCATTTTTTTTTTCTGGATCCGCCTCTGATTCATGTACCTTGGTTCGCGATCATTTTCTAACTCCATCAGCTTCTGTTTTCTATCCTGATGATCAGCTGTAATTGCACTACAGTGTTTTTCTTCTTAAATATATTCTTTTCGTGTAAGGTAATTTTCTTAGCAAAGTGCCTTATCTTTTTCGATTATCCGAAACATTTGCTTGATTGGAGAAAAAATTACTCAGGGATTACTCAAGCCCATACATAAATTGATGGACTTATCAAAAGTGACGGTTGAATATATTTTTATCTCGACAATTTTTTTACGAATTTCTTAGAAATACCTTTTTTTTTAAATTTTGGTATCTGACTTTTTGAATAATGTTTTTTCAAAGAAGTACCATTAGGGGGAAAGTGCCCCTTCCCAACTTTGTTTAGAAGACATTTTCATTTTAAAGCTGTTTCTACAAAAACTGAAAAACTTTGCCATTCTTATTCTTGAAAGTTTACATCCTCCCTCCACCAATTTTTTGGAGGGGGTATAATGCTATGTCCGTCCTACCCCCAGAATGCTGTGACTTAATCAAAATTGAAGATGCATTTACAGATATATTTTTCGGTAATTTTGACTTGAATTTCTGAGGAATAATTTTTTTTTTTGAAGTAAAACTTCTTTAGTGGCGATTAGGGAGTAACTCAAATCAGCAGCTGGCTGTGCTCGCGCACAGCACTGCGCAAAAAAGGCTCAGATCTGTGACACGCATGACGTTCGATCGTCCCATCTTGCTGTAGTTAAGTCGACGATGCAACGGCTGCCTTTTTTAGCATGGCATCTATCCAGCTGTCTCGCGTTCTTCATTTTTCACAGTGTCAGTGCTGTTAAAAAGAATCGTGACCATTTTTTGACGGGAAATGACGTGCAAAAAAGTAAAGGATTACTGGTGGAGATATGTCACCCGCAACTATTTTTATAGAAATCCAATCTATTCTTCGTGACTGGCAACAGTCAAAACGTCAGAGTTTGGTGTTCCCAGAGCGGGATCACTGCGCGATAAAGGGTTAAAACGTGTCTATACAAAAAATCTCAAATGGTCGAATTTTTTTTTTCAAGATTACAATACTTTCGTTGTATAGTACAAGTTCGGAGAGCAAAAATTAAAAATATTTACATTACGTGGCACATGTTCGGAAAGTAATGAAAGCAATGGAGAAAATCCTCAATTACCGGACTTGCAAAGTCATGGCGTGTAGTAAATTTCGTTAGCAGTCTATAGCACCGGACGAATATCAGTTTAGTTAAGAAAGCATATAATTTCAATAAGTGTTGGTAATAAAATATGATTTCCTGCACCTGGAATTGAATACTGTCTGCTTAGATAAAAGTCAAGAATCCTAACCACAAGACCGTATAAGATGTTTCCAGAGTTATCCCCAATTTTCCCTCCCAAATCAAATTTTTATTCGAAAATCACATTTTAAAGGTAAGTAGGCACATTCAAATTTCATTAACAAATGCTGTTTCTGAAACCTTTTATATTCAAAAGTGTGAAATTATAGAAGGCTAGGGAGAAAAATATAGTATACGATTGAAATTGCAGAAAAAAAAAGATAAATCATTAAAATTAGAAAAGAATATTGCTTCGTCAACTATTTTGAAAAATGTGTAAATTCTTCATCAAAAGCTCCCAACAAATCAGCCCCTGCAAACGGTGACTTAATTGCACAATTACAAAAGCAAAGCATTTTGTTCTTCCCTTAAATTATTCATTAAGACCTTCACTTAGCCATTATGGTCCATTACCTTATCGCACTTGGCTAATAACGGAGCATTATGACCAAGTTAATGAAACTGAACTAATTTTCCCTATTGCAGTCGTTAAAACCTTTTAAACCCATCGCCATGCTGCGGATTTGCATTCCAAAAAGCTTCCTGTACGGAATTCCAGGCTTGGTGTAGAAATCAGCGACCGCGGGAGAGCGAAAAATATGTTAGAAGCGTCAGCAGTAAAATCCTTTCGAGAGCAAACATAGTCGAACTGAAGGTAAATAGTACGCTACAGGAAAACAAGTTATTTAAACAACGTCAAAGCAACACTAAGCATGTATTAATAATTGAAATATGAAGTTTTGGGTTGCTAAATAGTTGTTATTCTTTTATTTGCATAGTTGTCATTTCTGAAACAGCTCCTTTCATGTAATATTTATTTCGAACTTACTAATTACCATTTGTACGAGTTAATTCTCGACCTTTTTAAATGAAATTTTTAAAAAATATTTTCAAGTGCTTGCAAGTGATTTGAAATAGTTTCTTGTGCATCTATTAGTTGCTCTGAAAATTGTTATTTGTTTTTGACTTCGAATTTTCAACAAGCAATGTGTGCAAATGGCAATTCTTCAAACTTATCGAATGTAATCGACTTTGTTTTTTTTTCATATCAAAAATCATTTGTCTTAAAGCGTTGAAGCCTAGACATAAAGCATTATGTACAAGTTGTACGAGTTAGGACCCCTTAGAAAGTTCACCCACGGCGGGCACACCACCCCCCGGCCTAGAGCCCACGCGTAGCTAATCTGCCGTTATCCCAACAAACAAACTCTACAAGTTGTACTGGCTGAAGTGTGTAGGTCCCCGGTTCGCGGGATCCATCGCGTGTCTGTTGATCTAACGATTTAGAATTTTGGTCGGTTTTCTCCAGATGTAACGTCAATACGCGTTAGAACCCCTTAAAAAGTCATCTGACCAAGGCACACTGCATTCTAGGCGGATACCCCTCGCGCAGGTTTGCCTTACTACACGCAGACTACAATACAATTAGAAACTGTATTCGATGGAACATGTCCATCTTATGCTTCACTAAAGAAATGATGTATTTCAGCAGCAATTTTCTTCAAAATTAAATGAATGAATAAACACGAAAATAACATTTTTTGAGTACAAAGTTTAACATATCAAACGCAATTAAAGAAATAGGTGTTCTACTGTAAGTGTTTCTACATTTTTATGATGGAATTTTCTCATCTGTCAGGCGGGGAGAAAAAACATTCAAATATTTTTATTCAATACATTTGTGCGTGGCGCCATCTGTTTGCGAAAACCATAAATTAACTGTTACACTTGATATTTTTACTTCGCTATAGAATACCATAGTTGCATTGGCAGTGAAATGAAAACAGTTTTTTGCTGCATTAGTGTAAAGAAAGCAAATAAAATGAATCACTATTCAGCTTAACTTTTCAAACCTTCATGAAAATCAATGCTTTTCGAGAGAAATTGTATGCACCATTAAACCAATAAGTTTTTTTAATTAAGTTTTTTCTGTTTAATAACCTTTTCGGTTTCTTTGATTAGCTGATTAACAGAAAATCTCTTTACTTGTGATGCTCAGATGAATTTAAACACTGATTAAAGACGATCAGCTAATGGACATATTAGGACGACTAACGATGTGTTTGATTAGCATAGCTATTTAAAAACTATGGTAAACTGCGTCTTTTTTTTAGTATGAACTGTCTATTTTAATGCATTTTACTGTTAATTCACTTTGATTATCAGTATTTTCTACAACATTGGAAGAATATATCTCAATCGTAATTTTTTTTCTGCTAGAAGCTTTTTAACATTAACTTGTCACAGTACAGTAGGATTTTAGGTAATTCATTAGTACAGATGTTAAGAATATTGAATAATTTTTCAAGGAATAAAATGGTGCTTACTGCCCTCACCTAAATTTTAATTGTCGCAAAGAGTGGCCGGCGCTTTGATACACTGTAAAAAATTCTATAACGTTCCTTGGAAATAATGGGCAACTGGCGTGCCCTAGAATTTCAAGAAACGTTACATGAAAATATCAGGAACTTTACTGAACAATTACGGAACTTTTCACTGAAATGTATTGTTCAGTATGAATTGCTCAATAAAGTTCCTGGTGTTTTCATCTAACGTTCCTTGGAATTCTAGGGTACCTCAGTTGCTCATTATTTCCAAGGTACGTCCCTATATCTTTTTACAGTGCAGTTAAGTGGTTTGGCTTGTTCGCTTGAACAACGCTGTTGTGTTACAATGTACAGCCGATGAAAACAACCTTAATTTTTTCATAATGGGTAATGTCTGTTGTTCTTTTCAGTTCATTTCCTCGTTTCGGTTATCATAACAAGAAAATTCTCGTTATCTAACCGCACGAAAATTTCGCTGCATTTCACATCAGCATTACCCGTTGTCATTAATAATGGCGACATAAGTTAAAATTGCGTTTTATGTACGGAAGCTGTAATATACGCTTCAAAATTAATGTCCAAAAAGCTTATGATATACTGTACGACCTATCAGCACACTGATTTGAGTTCCTTAAATTAATAGGAATCCAGAGGGAATTCCTATGAAAAACAAGACTTTGTGTTTGGTTTATCTTGGAAGAAAGTGCACGAAAAAATGAATAAGTTCAGGCGTTGAGGCAGCCAAATTTAATCTAAAACATTATCATTTAAATAAGGCGAACAGTGCGTAATACATTTGAATGCCCCTTCAAAGATTTCAGGTTTCCTTCATCTCTCTTTTGATATTTATATAAATATTCTGTTAATAATCTCCAACCAGTGACGCAGCCAGAAATTTTTCATGGGGGGGGGGATTATGACTACTTCAAATCATATATATGTATAAGTGTTTGTGATAAGGGAGTGAAGAGTATACATTTTGTATGGCAAAAAATTCCTCATGGGGAGGGTGAAGACCCCCATAAACCCTCTCTTGGCTACTCCCTGCCTCCAACATGATATATTTAAGTTATTACAAAATCGCATTAATGTAATAACATACAATATTAATGATATCCAATCATCTTCAAAGTATTAAAATATTTTACGGTACCGTTATTCTTAATTATCTATCTTTCATGGTAGAAATATATAAATGATATTAATTTTTCGCTTACATACAAAAGCTATTATCTCTGTTTTATAATTAATGTTCATAGAGTGAACGTGATGAAGATATTTTATCTAAGAGGACAGTAGCTAATCCCTATAAATTAATGCATCAGTAGAAGATGTAATTACTATTTAATCCAGTTATTCTGGACTTCGCAAATTAATTCGAAAAATATTCTGAAATAGGCAAATAATCTTGTTATATTGTTGTAAAAGTGGTTTAGAGGGAAAATTATGGAATAACCAATAACAATGGCATGGCATATCATTATCGAAATTCAGTTTCACGAGTTTATTGATTCAAGCACTCAGTCTATACAGGGTGTCCCAAAAACATTGACCCCGGCTTTTATTCATTAAACATTGATCATAGACATACATAATACATTACAAGGTTACGTAAAAGAATATACAGAACTCCAAGAAATCTATTAAAATTCTAGTTGGACTAAATTTGAATAAATACAAAATTTAGATTTTTATAAAGCCCCGTTCAAGAAAAATTCAACATTCGTAAAATATGCTCCATACATTATTTGGGGGAGGTACAAAATTTCAGCCTTTGAGGTACAAAATTTAAGCATATAAAAATCACAGAAATGTGTTTAAGCAGAATTTATGAGGAATTATGCATGAGAAAAGCATAAAAATTATTATATATTTATTCAGCCGGGGTATTGCACCTTAATTTTTGTACGACCCCTGAAATGCAATATGTAGGGATTTTTTCCCTTGCTAAGCCGTAGAAAAATGGTTTAAGATAGAATATATTCATTTTCATATCTTTGCACTTTTTAGGATTAAAAACCAAATTTTCGTACAGAAAGCCTGGAAGTAAAACATTTAGAATGCCTGTCTCTGTTGTTTATGAACTACCTGCCCACAAGGCATTGTAAAATAAAATAAAATAAATAATAAGGATTAGGAATTTTGCTTAGCAAAAGAGATAGATCCAATGTGAAGCTGCAAGCTTCTAGTGAAAAATGCTCAAACCAAGTACTATATATCATACCAAGTGATTCAATCCGTGCATGTATATTAGGTGTACTAGGAAGTAATTCACTTTTTACTTTACATAAAATTCAAACAAATAAATTTTCACCAAGTATTGAATTACAAACAAGCTATGCCTAAGCATAGGACTCATATTTCCTAAATTTTAAATCGAGAATTTAATTTTTTTTCTAATAATAAAAATGGCCCCCCACCCGCCTTTTTTCATATATACCCATCCCCTCTCGGAGGATTCTATTCAGAATGTTCTGAAATTAATTTTTAGGTATTCGAGAGTGCTGTGTTTTACAGCAAGAATTTTATGGATATCTCTTTTCTTCTTTGAGATCATGCAGAATATGTGAAAAAGAAGGTTTTTGCCCCCCACCCCATCCCCAATAAGTTACGAATTCTGGTAAATGCTCTCCATTCTAGCACCTGCTTTAAAACACACACGTGCTAAATTTCGTATTATTAGTTTTGGCCAGCTAAAATACTGACATCTGTATAGGGTATCCCCAAAAAATGATCTATAGGCTATTATATCTTATATACATAGATATATGCAATAAATTAAAAAAAGCTTTTAAAAAAAGGCACAGAATTTTATGGTATCGATGAAGATTTTCAGAAGATTAAATCTAAATAAATACAAAATTTGAATTTTTACACGGTCCCGTACAGAAAATTTCCAATTTGTAAAATGTGCCCCATATATTAATGAGGTGATGTAATACTACCAGGCCTCGCAGTTGGTCCTATTTTTTTTTTTAATTCCTACCTTCATCAACGTTTTATTTATATAGCCTAGTATTTTAATGGTTTGATAGGCGAAACCTTAACATGTAAAAGAACATTTAAGAACTGTTGAAGCAGCAGAACATTTTACTCAATTATTTATAGAGGTAGGAATTTAATTAAAATAGGGCTGACTGTGAGGCCTGTACTACGTTCCATGCTTTCATCATGAAAAATGTGCTGTTAAAGGAAAGAATCATTATTTTAGTTGATACGAGCCCAATAATTTGGTCCGCACTGTATATTCAGATCTTTTAATACTGGATTGTAAAAATAGTAATGTAGTTAATATATACGAATAATGTATTTGACTAAAACAAGTCCCTATAATACTTGCCTGTAAAACTACTTTTCCCGCGCAGATACTATCCTAACAAGGAAACGAGTTTGAAGTTGGAAGAAGAAACGGATAAAACACATTTACCTTATTTGTACTTTCGCGACATTGTACGAAAAATTGTTCCAAAATATAAAATAACTGACGTATGCATTTGTTTTCGCATTTTACTTACTGATTAGTTCATTATTATTTTAAATAGGTTATGAATCTTTATAATCAGTAGTCAAAATTTTTGCCAACTTCGCAAATAGTTCTGAAGGAAATGAGCTAGCTGTTTCTGTAGAAAATAAACTAAATTATGAAATTTTGATGAAGTTAATTTATCGGATTTGGGGCGAGATTTGGGCAAGTGAAACATAATTCGAACGTTTTCCGCGTCGAACAGGGGAAACTTCGAAATATATCAATGTTTCTCATTCAACTGAAACAAAACAATCGTGTTTTGATCCCGTGACAGCGCGATAGGTTTGTTCATTGGAAGCATTCTGGGGACTAAAAAACGTTCGATTCGAACTCGATCGCGTGTGCGTTTCACTTGAATCTCGCCCTTGTTATTTGATGTGCGAAAAACAGACGAGGAATTCTTTTAAGTAGCATCTATAAACTGTTGCTCCTTCATACGTGTTAGCGACAAATAAATTCCACTAAGATGCTGACAAAAATGCATACCATACTCGGAAAACAGCATTAACTTATTATTAGTATTTATTCTATTATTATTATTATTATTATTATTATTATTATTACTACTATTATTATTATTTATTTTTTGTTCTGGCGATATTAAATGAAACTGTACTGAAAGGATAAGTTGAACTTTTTAAATTGTAAGTGGAGAACAATAAGTTGTATCTTCCTCAGTCAACACGAAATCAAGAATGGGCATCTCTATGTACATATGTATGTACATATATATGTGTACGATCTATTTTGAATAACCCGGAATTCACTTTTACCAGTCTTGGGGCAGCATCTGAAGGTACATTTGAAAGTATGTATCTCGAATAGTTGAAAGTCGATTAGCTTTAGAATGTTAAAATTTTATATTTAGGACTGTTGTGCCCCTGCCTTTTTGAAATCAATCGACTGGGTAGGTTACTGACAGGTCACGCAGAAGACTCACCATGCATTAACCCTTTAACGCGCGGTGTCCTCGCCGTGAGGACACCAAACTCTGACGTTTTGACTGTTGCCAGTCACGAAGAATAGATTTGATTTCTACAAAAATAGTTGCGGGTGACATAGCTCAACGAGAATCCTTTACTTTTTAGCACGTTCATTTCCCGTAAAAAAATGGTCACGATTATTTTTAACAGCACTGACATCCGCTGAAAAATGGAAGAACGCGAGAACAGCTGGAAAGATTGTCCAATGCTGAAAAAAGGGCAGCCGTTGCCATCGCCGTTGCCATCTAGAGACCCTTTTTTGACGCAGCTGGCTGTGCCGGGCACAGCCATCTTGCTGGTAGTTAAGTCGAGCGATGGCACGGCTGCCCTTTTTTCAGCATTGGGAAAGGGTTGAGCCTCAAAGGGTTAAGATCTATGGGCAACATTTAAAGTCTATGACCAAATCTCCTTTTCAACCTTTCACTCATCCGGGCCTAAACTCTTTTTTATTTTTGAGCTTTGTAGGACCCGGCAGATCCATTTATTATAAAGTCCGAATTCGACAGTTATAAAATTTTGAAAATGCAATATCAGAAACAAACTAAAAGATCACAATACTTTTAATACTGCATGTTGAAACGATACTTCTGTCAATGACAATCCAGGCGCAGGTGTCTCATCCGGAATTTGTTTCAAGGTGGGAGACTCTGTCTCCTAAGAATGCATGAATCCGTAAACACTAAGGCTAAACCTGATAGACTTCTAAAAAATTAGAGCTGTGCTGTGTTTTCTCTCGGCAATTAGTTTGTATAGAAATGTTCTGCGTTTTTATTTCTTTTTTATTACTTGCAGCCATATCCTTCTAGTTGTCTCGCAGTGGTTTGGGAGCTAAACTCGTTCCCATTAGAACACGGCAGGTGAAGCGGCATCCGGCTTGGCTAGTGCTTGGGAGGGTCAACTTCCTCTCGGATCGACTACCGTGGGACCGTATACACTAATGGGATCTGGTGCACGTAAAATCTGTCGTGGCTCCAATGTCTTCCAAGTTGTAAAACGATACCTCTGGGGGTGCGATTTCAGGGGGTTGGTCCCTCCTCTGGAATGGGTTTAAAATTAGGGGAGCACGGCTAAATCGTACTTCCTCCCACTGGGGCCCTAAAATTGAAGGCGCACAGCCTCTGCCATTCGCCTCTCTTCGGGAGGGATCTGGCACCGCCGTTGCAGTTGTAAGGGGTATGAGAAGCAAGACAACAACAACATATCCTTCCAGTTGGTTCCATCCCTAAGGCTTGGGTTCCTAATGTGGGATAAGCAACTGCAGTCACCAGGGGCCGAACCAGAAAATTTTCCGGGGTCTCTATTTTGTGAAAATTGCTTATTTTTGTGAATTTCAGTACTTACTTAATTTTTTGAAATTCAACACTTATTGTTCTAAACTTTCCTAACAATTGTTAATAAAAGTCCATTATTTTGTTAAAATAATTGAAAGAAACAGATTTAAAATGTAAGATAAAATATCAATGAAGGGCCGTTTTAATCGTATTGCATTTTTGTAAAGAGGCCGTTTTAACCCTTTAACGCGCGGTGTCCTCGCCGTGAGGACACCATACTCTGACGTTTTGACTGTTGCCAGTCACGAAGAATAGATTTTATTTCTATAAAAATAGTTGCGAGTGACATAACTCCACGAGAACCCTTTACTTTTCAGCACATCATTTCCCGTAAACAGTTATCAAGATTATTTTTAACAGCACTGACATCTGCCGAAAAATGGAAGAATGCGTGAACAGCCGGATAGATTGCCCAATGCTGAAAAAAGGGCAGCCGTTGCCATCGCTCGACTTAACTACCAGCAGGATGGCGGACGATCAGAACGTTCATCGCGTGCCACAGATGTAGAGACCCTTTTTTGACGACAGCTGGCTGTGCGGCACAGCCATTGCTGGTAGTTAAGTCGAGTGATGGCAACGGCTGCCTTTTATTCAACATTGGGAAAGGGTTGCGCCTCAAAGGGTTAATCGATTGTAATTTTGTGAAGAGGCCGTTTTCATCGATTATAATTTGGGTGAAGGGGCCGCAAAACGGTCCCAGATTTCGCCTGCATCGACCCCTGGCAACACAAGCAAACTTTGATGAATAATCCTATTTCAACTCAACTCCACTCTGTTCGGCACGAGCCACCATCCCTTTCTGCATATTTCAAAAACCGTGCTTCCTCGATCTCCCCTGTTTGTTTTCCGTCGTAAATAAGGCAGTTATGGAGGCATCTCTGTCAGGTAAAGACGGCGAGAAATGTGTTTTCTACACGGCACAAAAAGAAATTGTGTGTTTTGGCACATACGCATAGGGGTGTCTTACGTTTGGAAGGGTGCCAGGGACCTACCAACCCTTTTCTTTTTCTTTTTACATGCTGTCACGTTTTTTCTCAGGTCGTAAATGATTTTCGGTGATTTTCTCCGGAATTCCCGTTCCGTTTATTTGAAAAAAAGGCGTGAAAGGCGAAGAAGATGCGATGTAAACAACACAAGCGGGTTGAGATGAAAGATCCCTGAGGATTTGTTGAAGGGATGAAAAAGAAATTGCACAGTACAGAAAAATGCTTTCGATCAGCGCTTTAGAGAATACGAGTAAAACTTTGGTATGTATGGATAAGGATCAAATCGAGTTGTAATAAAGAGTGCCTCAAAATGACCTTTGACATTTTAACCCTTTGAGGCGCAACCCTTTCCCAATGCTGAAAAAAGGGCAGACGTTGCCCTCGCTCGACTTAACTACCAGCAAGATGGCGGACGATCGAAACGTTCATCACGTGCCTATGATCTAGAGACCCTTTTTTGACGACAGCTGGCTGTGCGCGGCACACCCAGCTGCGTCAGAAAAGGGTCGCTAGATCTGTGCCACGCGATGCACGTTTCGATCGTCCGCCATCTTGCTGGTAGTTAAGTCGAGAGATGGCAACGGCTGTCCTTTTTTCAGCATTGGGCAATCTATCCAGCTGTTCTCACGTTCTTCCATTTTTCAGCAGATGTCAGTGCTGTTAAAAAGAATCGTGACCATATTTTTACGGGAAATGACGTGCTAAAAAGTAAAGGATTCTCGTGTAGCTATGTCACCCGCAAATATTTTTATAGAAATCCAATCTATTCTTCGTGACTGGCAACAGTCAAAACGTCAGAGTTGGGTGTTCCCAGAGTGGGATCATTGCGTTTTAAAGGGTTAAATTGAGAGCCATTTGTTGTTGTTGTTGTTTCATCAACATGGAAATTATACCGAACATCAATACTGAACTACACAGTTAATGATAGTAGTTAACATTTCACCATAAAATGGTATAAATTTGCTACAACCTTTCTATGGAGAAACGTCTAACCATGATTTGGTGCTCAAACTGATCAAGGAACTAAATCATGGTTCAACATTTCTCCATTGAAAGGCTGCAGCTAATTTAGCTCCATTGTATGTTGAAATGTTGAACTACTTCTATTAACGGTGTATAAATATCGAGCATATCATATTTCGCCCCACTGTGGCCTAGTAGATAAAGACACTGAACATGGTACGGCTGAAGTGTGAAGGTCCGGTTTGAACTGTTTTCTCCAGATGTAATGTGAGTACTCGTTAGAACCCCTTGAAAAGTCCACCACCCAATGCCCGTAGGCAGATGCTCCTCGTGTTGACTTGACATAACAAAAAACACATATGATATCTGACGCTGTGTATCGGTTGGGGCCGTGGTAACCCAGTGGTTAAGGCTTTTGAGTGGTAACCCGTAGGTAGCGGGTTCGATTCCGACGTACCACTGAAAACTATCGGTGCATGTGCACGTTAAAACCGTGGTTGCGAAAGTCCCCTTAGCGGTTGCTTGCAGTTTCTGAAGGGTGCCAATATTTAAAAGTCTCTCCTTCTGATGAGGACCCCTAATTGTAGAGGGAAAACTCCGTGAATGACTCATGTAGCTCTAAACGGCGCATTCGGTGACGCTTTTCTCTCTTGTCAATCAAACAAACTGGGTTTAGTCATGCTGAATGACTTGATCGAATAACTCTTTAGAAGTTGTGAAAATTCGCAATGTTGATTGTTTCAGGGCCGTGTTTGTTACCTTGCGATATGATGGGACCACAGAGATCGGTAGACCATTAGACTTCTTTCTTTGGTCTTGAAAATGAATTGTTTAATATTTATCTAATTGTATATTAATTTTATTGTCTCGAGTGTCTTCAAAATGTTAAACAAGCTAAGGTCACCAGTAGTTGACTACTTACTTCTAAAGATTAAAAAAAAGATTACATTAGTCACATCTAGTGAAGATAGTTACCATATACAAGTGTAGTAGCTGGTAAACTACTGATTGATGTTCCACTACTGGTGTCGTTACTTTAATGCTTCTTTTGCTTTGTCACCTCAGTAACAATTCATGAAGAAAGCAAAGAATTTCACATATCATTGAACCAGTACTCAAATGCTTTAAATATGGGGGAAAAAAATCTTCGATAGCTCATTAATGTGCACTCTTTATCTACTGATACTTCTTCGTGGGCGATGTGCGATAAAGAATCTCTTGAATGAAGTGGATAAAATCGTTAAACCCTCGAATAATCGATGAAAATATTTGAATTCAATTTGGAATTATTTTTAGAATCGAAAATATTGATTCCCAGAGTGACACCTCTATATCGGAACTGATGATCTTTCAACTTGCCTGGAGTATGCTTCATTTTACAGTATCAAGTTATGAATTTTTTTCCCTTCTGCTCAAATATTTATCAGCCATCTAACAGTCCCTGATTTTCTGCCATATTGTGTCCGAAAATAAGCACATTTTTTCCCTGAATAATTATGTAATTTAAATCCGTAGTCAGTACAGTTACAAGTATTGTATTTATTAATTGAGGCTAATTTCTAATGGCAGCGGTCTTGTGTGAGTAAGGCAGGGTTTTACAGCTTGTGTATATACAATACAGCTGAACTCGGGTACAAAATCATTGAAGAGATGAAATTATAACGCTATAACCGAATGACGTTAAAAGCAATTTTATAGTCTTAGTGGGAGAAGTGGTTGAACGGTGTGGGATGTTTTGACATATGGATGTTATGATTTTAAATTTATTATAAAAGCGTTTACTATAACCGATTTTACTGTATGTAAGGTAAAACGTGTCTTAAAAGCGGGATAAAAGCATTTTTCCCTCGTTAAAGACACGTGTCTAATGAATAACGCTGTGCTTTTAGAGGAGGAATGGGACTCTGGACTTGGAAAAATGTCGAGTCCGCTTAATAGAATATCGGTTAAAAGAATATCCCGCTTAATGTAATAAATTTTCAATGTGCCGAACCGTAATAATTAGTCAATGTGATCCCCGATAATGGAATATTCCAATTATAAGTAGGGATGGACGCGAGACGACATTTTTGCGAGACGAGACAGAGATTTACAGCTTTCTTGCGAGACGAGACACACATTTTTAGCATTACGATATAGGGATTTTTGCGAGACGAGACAAAGCTTTTAGGCTATTTTGCGAGACGCGAGACTCCTATGTTTCGTCTCGCGTCCATCCCTAATTATAAGAATGAAATTTCGTGGCGAATTGTCTATTCCACTAAACGGCTCGACTGTATTTCCGGCTAATGGAATTGCGCTTGTGCAGGTTTCAACGCGTATATACATCTAATAATTTTTCCTCGTTTAATAGAAAATAAACATTCTTCAAAAAGTATGTTTAAAGAATTACCCGCATGTCTGAACCGTATTTGAGAAAGACAAATAAAGCCGTGGGGAAACCCGAGCAATTTACTCATTAAGTAATCAACGGTTAATAATATTCTCCATCCTTTCGTAAGCATAAAAATTTATTGATGACAAGAAGGGGAAAAAAAGAAATGGCAGCACTTAGAACAAAAATAAATGCCGAGCGTTTTGAAGGAAAGCACCGTGGAGAGAAATCTAATTGCGCCTATAGGGCCTTTTCTCTCGCATAGAAGGAAAACTTGAATCAATAAATTTGCGGTAAAACCATAATAAAAAAAAACCTTCATGATGCTTCATAAATGTGCAGATATTTGGATAATTAAATGTTTAGTGTATAGAAAAAGCGTTTTAGTTTCTTTCCTCGAAAATCGTGAATGTAGCTTTTTGGATGTTTTAGTTTCATAAATTGAGATTTATTCAAAATAGGAAAATTCGTCTTTGTAATAATTATGAATGAATATTTTTTTGGATGGAGCTTTTTCATTAGAGACGCATCGTAATTTCGACCCGTATTTTAATACTACTGAAAATCAACGAGACTGTATTTCGGTATACACGATCTGGCGTCCTGCTGACTTTTCGTTTTTACGACGCCACAGACGGGAACCGTGACGAAAACCTTGAATCCATTGACCTACACACATTGAAAGCTCACGTAAAGCTGAATATATAGCCGAGACATATGCTTCTGCGCTCCAGGCCCCCCACGATCGAGAAAGCTTGTTTGGGCATTGCAGGCCTTGGCTCTTACATAGGCTAATGCACCATGGGGGGTTTTGTCTTTTAAGTAAAATACGCAGCGCATTAAATAAATAATGACGCAATGAGCATTGCATCCAAAAAGGAACTTCATTTCAGTTTCGAAGTTACATGGATTCAAACTAATCCCCTTTGCACATCCACACAACTTTTACATCAAAGATTGTTGAAAAAACGCTGAAAGTTTTGATTGTGTACCTCTTTTTTAGTCTCTTGTAGGGAATGCAATCCCGCAATTTTCGTTTCGCGGGATTGCGTCTATTGTTGCGTCCACTACTATCTCCCCCCCAAATGAAATATTTCCCATGTACTGAATTAGATGCAGTAGATGTAATGTATGTCTTCCAATACCTAGGGAGTGCAATCCCGTACTGTTTTTCTCTATGCTTGAATTCGGGATTGAGATTTGTTGATCCCGCCGGATTGATATTTCATTCGAATAAAAATTGATTTGAATAGAGAAAAGTAGGAAAACGTGAGATTGTAAGCACTATCAAGTTTAATACTTTATCTTATTTGATAATTAATTCAATACCTTACATGGAATATGAAAATTATAGTCATGATATAGCCTTCCCGAGAAAACGGGACTGCATTCCCGAGTCTGTTGTCCAAGGGGCACTTTGGAACGTTTTCAACAACACTGAATCGTTCCCCCGTTTAAAGTACAATTAAATTTTATGAAAGAGAGAAATGTCTGCAGGTGGTAAATCAGCCGAATAGGGTGGGTGTCCGAGCTTACAGATCTGTTTTGATGCTAAAAACTGTTTCAGAGGTAGTGCGCAGTGAGTTATTGCATTGTCTTGTGGCCAACAGACTGAGGACGTACAATTTTTAGTATGATCGATGCAAAAGGGAGATGCGATGGGATTAGTCTAAGTTAATGTAACTGCTTAATTGAAATGCAATTTTTAGTTATTTGGTGTATTGAAATTATTCTAAATGCGTTTTAGAGACATTCATCTATTGTAAACAAACAAGACTAAAATACGCTAATGAAGTTTATAAAAGTATGATCCCCGTCGAAAATATATTCTATTATATGCTACATTTACGGTCTTTTACAATGCAAACCAAACAACTAAATTAGACTTTAAAGTCAGTGGTCAAAAAGAAGCACCTCACTCGTTCAAACGTATCTACTTTGCTTTGGCCTGTCAACTTCACTTTGTCGCAAAGGCGTGACGGCAGAGACTCCCTTTCTGTACCCACATGCCGGGAAGCAACGGCGGGCACAAGAAGAAAATCCGTCCCTTACCGTCTTCGAGTAGAAGGGAGTGGACCATAGAGGAGGAACAGGTGGAGAGAGCGTCCTATTGTATTTTCCGGGGAGAGTTGAAGCAAAGATAGCAGTGTCGCAGGGAAAGAAACGTAGCTTGTTTGGCTGTTCTATTGCCATCTGTTTAGCAAGATCAAGAGGCCAGGAGAAATAATGAAATAGGTTTTGCAGCATTCCTTCTACAGAGGGTGTTCACACATTTTTGTAACGATGCAAAGATATATATAGAAATAAATATAAGAATTTTATTTTCTAATGTGTTCAATCTGATAGCCCTTTCTTTGAACTTAACCTTTGAACCCTTTCTTTGAAACTATCCTATTACATCTTAATTTCCAAGATAAAAGTCCTTTTCTTAAAACATCAAGGCTGATATTGTTCCACTCCTCCTTTGCAATCTTCCAGAGTCCACCCAATCTTTTGGGATGCCGCTTATAAAGAGCTTGTTTTAAAAGTCCAAATGCACATAATCTATAGTTAGACACGTCAGGGGACTTGGGTGGGATGCATTTAAAGGGAATAGCTTCCATTCCAGTTTCATTTCTCATTTTATCAAAAAATAGAGCAGTAGATTTAGAGGTATGGCTTGGAGCTTTATCCTGATGGAACTTAACATAGTGAAGATTGTTTGGATAAAGGGATGGAATTTCTTCTTTAAAAATAGGTGTTAAAACATACTTCTGATAGTAATCCGAATTAATTTTGACATTTTTTTCTACTTTCCTTATTGCAAATTTTCCGTTATAAGAAAATCCAGTAATAACCTTTAGAAAAACTTTCCTTGTTTTCTCGAAACCAACTTGTTAAGTCTTTTTCTCCTCTTTTGCGGTAGTCAATCGATCTTTTTCTATTGCAGTCGGATAAATGTATCCAAGCTTCATCCATTGTAACTACATATTTCCCTTATTCACCCGCCCAATAATTTTCATACAACAAGCTACACATAGTCACGCTGAGAAACATGTTTCGGCGTTAGCTGATGAACATCATGTTTTTTTTTTTTTTTTTGCTTTGATTCACTTTAAATCGGATTTTATAATTTTGTTCACAGTTCCTACGGAGGAACTGTGAACAAAAGATTTTGTGATAGTTCTTTGGGTAGTTGGATTTTCCTTTAAAACATGAGATGCGACTTTAGATTTAATAAGAAGTGTACGTACCTTCGTCGGGTATGCATTTTTTGCCTTTTCCCCAGTGAAATATAAACTAGGACGTTTCTTTCCTTTCATATTAATTATGTCACTTATCTTACGTGTAGAAATATTAAAACCATGATTTTGACATCTTTTTTAAATAACTGAATAACAGTATTTCTCTTCGGATAGCGCAAAAATAGAGCCCATTGTTTATTTTTCAGCGACATTTTAAAGGAAAGAATATTTTTAATGCTGCAGACGATAAATAAGCCTTATTACAATTTGATGCCAATCGCATTTTTATTTTCAAATTAATATTTAACTTCATGGAGAGAATCAAAATCGTTACCAAAATGTGTGAACACCCTCTATATTAGTCACATTACATGCTTGTTCCAATTTAGGGTTACAATTGTCAAAGATTCCTCCTCTATGGAGCGAACAGATTAATCTTGTCTTGTTTGTAGCTGGAACGTTTTTTTCGCGTTTGTTTAGGTGATTAACGTGGAGGAGGACAGGCCCTTAACCTCCAAGCCACCGGCCTCTCTTAACTCTTAATGAAGACAGTGGAATCCTCCCTTTCTCCAAATAATCAGTAGGTGATGACAACAAAATACGCTCTCATAGCCTTTAATTTATTTTACAAGCCACCTCAAAGGTGTTTTATCTCTAACCATCTCAATTTCTGTTTAGATGCACAGCGAATTATTTATTTTATTTTTTTCAGTTTAACGAGTTCCGACACGACAGCAACACCATTCGACGTGCTCGCCCACTTTTTTGGAGAAGGCCAAAGGGGAGAGAGAGAGGGAGGGCACGTTCAAGAGACTCCAAGAATAGCACACGTCGGTCGCACCCACTTGCGGCAGCAGACGCCGGCTTTTATTTTGGAGCTCTGCAGGTCTTGAAAAGGGGCCGCAAATAGAAGGGAGTGTGACGGAATGAGCCCGCTTGGTTCTTGGTTTCCCGAGCCAATTTCGTGGGTGGAGGGAAGAGATAGACGTTTTGGTGTCGGAAAAGCGTGCAGGGAAATGCTCGCTAGCGTAGCTCGCTAGCTCGCTAACTACTACTATTGATCGGGCATTCCGGCTCATCCCAGCAGAGAATTTATTGCTGAAGTTAACCCATTGAGGCACAACCCTTTCCCAATGCTAGAAAAAGGGCATCCGTTGCCATCGCTCGACTTAACTACCAGCAAGATGGCGGACGATCGAAACGTTCATCGCGTGCCACAGATCTAGAGACCCCTTTTTTTGACGACAGCTGGCTGTGCCGCGCACAGCCTTTCAGCTTCTACACATCTCGGTTTTGTTGTCAACCGTCATGAATATAAGACAAGTATTGTCTTCGAACTCCTACAGTTTCATATGTAGTCTTTTCATTTTTTAGTATTTCCCGGATACGGTAAATTGTTACCGGATCCGCGGTACACATCTGATGATCTGTCGGATTACTGGATCCGGTTTTCCGGATTGCAATCCCTAATCGTTGAGACATCTATGAAGGGGCGCCATTTCGATGATTCGCACTGACTTAGATCTGACCTATCCGTAGTATAAAAGGGGGCACCACGTAGATAAGGGCCTCCCCTGGGAACTGTTAAAAACATAATACAGAAATAACTCAGAAAAAGAATGAGATTGACGGACACTGGAAATCGCCCTCCATTTAATCTCCAAATCACGAATATTAATTATTGGAAGCCTTGGGGTGTCTGGATTCTCTCTCTGTCAATATACCGAAACTAGCGTGCTCACTGCTGGGATGCCCATCAAAGTTTTGTCTGGGCGAATGCCTCAGGATCCCATCCCAAACGAACATGTCCGACGGAAATTACAATTTAGAAACATGCGCCGCTGTCTTCGATTAGCGGCCGGCAGAACCAGCACGCAAATTCCGCATCAGATGTCAGAACGGCGCGCACAGCTGTTGCCAAACGGGAAAACAGATAAAAATAGAACTGGGTGGAAAAATTAATTCCTCTCAGAGCTTTTGCCGTTTCATTACAGGATGACCACTGACTTATAATGAGCAGGATAACCATTCCATGAGTAGCTTTGCATTCGAAAAGTATTATCCAGAGGAAATAGTCTTTTAAAGTGCATTTTCACAAAATATTTCGGAGAAAACAAAATAACAGAGTGTGTGATGTATTAATTGTAAGCTGTCTCATGTGCAGGAATCAGATTCAAGATATAACAATAAAAATTAAGTAGAACTACATTTTTTTTTTAAGTAGGTCTTTTTTATTGTGGAGCCCTAAAAGGTATAAAATAAAAATTTATTCTTTCAAAGATAGGCTATAAATGAATGAAAAACTGAGAAAAGTATAGATATTTCACTTAAGAGAAGAAAATTTTTAAAAGCTGAAAATATTTTAACAATCATTCGAAACCTTTGTAATTTCAGATATTAGTGACTAAATCAATGAATTACAAGCAAATATAGCTGAAGTGGAGTATTGGTTTTAAATGCTTTTTAAAATATTTTGAACATTTAAAAAGTTTCATCTCTTCCAAAAGTGAAATATTTATGTTTTTCTCAAAAGTTTTCTTAGTTTTTGCAATTTTCATTCATTCGTTTATTTGTTTGTTTGATTATGGCAAAGCTACTCTTGGGCGATCTGCTAAGGATGGGAGATGCCATGGTAGGAGGACTTTCTAAGGGGATCTAACGCGTATTCACGTTACACCTGGAGAAAACTTACCAAAACTCTAGACCGTTAGATCAAGAGCCACGCGATGGGGCCCGAACCCGGGACCTACACACTTCGGCCGTCTACCATTTTCAGTGACATAACCTCGTTTCATTCATTTATATCATATCTTTGCAAGAATAAATTTTTATCTTATGACTTTTAGGGCTTCACAATTAGGGATGGACGCGAGACGACTTTTTTGCGAGACGAGACAGAGATTTACAGCTTTTTTGCGAGACGAGACACGCATTTTTAAAATTACGATATAGCGATTTTTGCGAGACGAGACAAAGCTTTTAAGCTATTTTGCGAGACGCGAGACGCTTATTTTTCGTCTCGCGTCCATCCCTATTCACAATAAAAAGCTTTTACTTTAAAAATGTATTTTTATTTACTTTTTAGGTTTTTGCTTTTTAGTTCCAAATGAACTACAAGTTTTATTTGTAACTAAAAATGAAGTCATTTTATGAAAGTTTCTTATAATTATCTTAAAATTTGACCATTAACACCATGGAACCCATTTTCCACCTCCGGGAATCGAACCTTTATCTCCTGAGCGAGAGCCAGATATCCTGAGCACTAGACCAAATGAAATTTAGCAACGACTTCAATATTTCTAACTTCTATAAAGTGGAGGCGCCTTGTTTCTAACCGTGACACGATGACAGAAAGACAAAATAACATTTCCTTAAAAAGATTCTAATAAAGAAATAAACAAAAAAAGAATAAGTCTTACAAAAGGACCGGTGTCTTGGAGGCTAGGGGTTTGTCCCCATCCACTCCAATCGCGCAAGCGTACAGCCCCGTCGCGTGACACTCGATCTAACGGACTGGAGTTTTGGTTGGTTTTCTCTAGATGTTACATGAAAAAGCTTTAGAACCCTTTAGAAAGTCCTCCGACCTAGGCATTTGCATCCTAGGAATACACACACACACGTCCAAGAGCACAGTCATGTGTTCGATTCCCATTCGATCCCCTAGATGTTTCTGTTCCTCCGAAAATTGTGTTGTAAAATGGTACTTTGAAATAACTGAACTTGTAATCGGAAACAACTGAGATAACTTCGAAATAGTCATAGATCTCGATAAACTATCTTGCACTAGCCAAGTTCTACAGAAGACACTATTTGAATACCTAAGACACTACGGCAGATATTTCCTTCCTGTACGATTCTTTATAAATAAAACAATGATTCTCAGTTGAATTTCCAAAGTTTAATCGAAAATGAATATGTAGCAGTCATCTCACTCAATTAAAGTTTATACAGAGAAATAGAAAGCATTAAATCATAAGCAAGCGAACTGATGTGTGAATATCGAGCGATATTTCGCCAAAAGTCGCCAAATTTGACGAGATGTCAGGCATGGCTTAAGCTGCAATTGATCACAGACTTAATGTATTGGAAATGTCCCAAAAGCTTTGTGTATTGAAGATCTTTTGGGTGACTCAGTAACCTAACCAAGTAAACTGCCCATTTGATCGTAATCAAAAAGGGTGAAATTTGGCAAAATGTCGGTAAAATAAGTTTCTAGAATTGAATCCAGCCTGGAGATATCTCTTACCTTCGTCGAGAAACCACTAAAATTTAATATTATTGAAGTATCGCATTTTACTTTCAAATGAAGTAAGTATAAATGAACTGTGCCAAAAGTGTTAAAAAATTAATGGATGTACAATAGTAGTACATCCCCCACACACACACACCACCACCACCACCACCACCACCACCACCACCACCAGATTTTTTTTCTCGTTCTTTCATTTTCCAAACAGGATTTAAAAACATTAATCACTCACATATTCTGTCTGCCAGAAATCTGATGATCAAAAGAGATCAAGTACCACTTAAAAGGCACCAGAAGAATAAAATGAGAATACGATATCTTTCGATTGCAAAGTTCTAGTCAACTCCTCCTATCAGGAGCTAAATAATTAGGGCTCTCTCTTTCTGGGGATTTAGAGAGAACGTCACTTGACGTCTGTGGAGAAACATTCGATGCTGTTCCAGAGCCAGCAAGGCTGCAAGCTTGCGTAATCGTCCCTCCCAAAAGTTCGTCATTCCATTAAACTCACTTTAATCCTGCTACCAAGCATCACTATAACAGCAGCTCCAGCTGGGTGATGTTTAGATGGGGCTTAGTTCTCGGAATGAGGTCGGAGAAGAGAACTTCGCTAAAAGCCACCATGCTCGAGACGAAAATGGCGCGCGAAGATGTTTGAGAATTAATGTTTATGTGCCTGTTTGAGAGGGATTGTTATAATCTGTTCTGTGTGTTCATTGATTCGTTACTGTTCCACCAAAGATGGGGAGGAATTATTATTGCCTTTCTCGCTTGGAATACTTTTTTAGAATTGTTCATTTTGAAAAACAACTGAAGTCTTGATTTTTCAGGAATCGATAAAATCTTTACAACGCAAAAATACCTGGATTTTTCAAGAATTTTTGTTTGGATTTGTCGTTGTCAGTGCTGCCAGATACACTTTGGCAAAAGTCGCAAAATTCATTTGGAAAAGTCGTTGAAAATCTTTACTACCTTCATTGTTTAAAATATGTTTGTAAATTAACGGAAACTGAATGACAGAAAAGTTTCCGAACAATGTCCGTCATTTTTTCAATTTTCGAAGAAACCTCTTTTTTTCCAACAGCGCTGCACCGGCACAATAATTTTTTGCCGGGTAGTCACCGAACGTGACGTGATGGCCATTACTGAAGGGACTCCCAATGCTCCATCATCATTACGGCCAACACAGAAACACCCAAGCCCACGCCGGGAATCGAACCCTCCTCAAATTGTGGTAAAGCGTGCTTTAGCCACTACACTACCTTGGCGGCTTTCGAAGAATCCGATCAGTTACTGCTGCACTTAATTATGATGACCTGATTTATAGCGACAACACTGTTATGACATCAAAACATTCTGAAACGTTCACTTATTCGTCCACAGAATAGAAACTTAGGTTATAGTGTCCTTAATTCAGTATATCCACTCGGTTATAGTATCGATACCGGAATAAATAAGTGAATTGACAAAAAAAATTACTCATAAAAGGTCAAATTTATAAAGAAATGTGAACAAATTCCCAATTGAATTATAGTGCTTTGCATGCGTGCATGTGCCCTTCTAATCATTGTTGTAACGATATGGCACATATCGCAGTTGTGTGCAGCAGTGTTTTTATTTTAGAATAGCAGAGTACCCACCACATTTGGCTTAGGAAGATGCTAAATGTACGAGTGTCGTCCGGAAAGTAAATTTCTCACCGATAATAAAAAAGAACAAAATATTATTACTTGGAAAAATTTTATTGCAAAAGATATCGCAATATTTCAGGTACTTCTCAACATAAGAATAACCTGAATCCAATCGTAACGTCATACCGTGAGTTAAGTTTTTGTGGTCCAGTGTCATAGATGTCTGCTGCTTCAGAAAGCAGCCAGATTGTCTCTGTCGTTTTCAGTGTTCATCAGTGAAAAAGTGATGTCCGGATAGGAATTCCAGTTATTGAACCTGAAGAAATTCCTGTCCGGACATCACTTTTCCACTGACGAAGATTGCAAATAACTGTGACACTCTGGCTCCTCTCTCAGGCAGCAGACTTCTATGACAATGGACTATGAAAACTTAACCCACGGTACCACATGTGTTACAGTTTAGGCTATTCTTATGTTGAGAAGTAGCTGAAAATATTGCTGTATCTTTAGCAATAACTTTTTTCAGGTAATAATGTTTCGTTCCTTTTTATTGGACGTGGGAATCTAACTTTCCGAAAGATCCTCGTAATAATAAAAGAAACACATAGCGGAATATTCAACATATATGTTCATTTACCCTCACACAATCAAGATGTCTTAAATTGTTGTTACTTTGAAATTCTTTTTTCATTATGCTTAGTAATAAAATACGGAGGTAAACAAACGCGTGTATGTATGCATCTATGTATGTACAGTAGAACCTCGGATATCCGAACCCCGATTAACCGAAACTCTCCGTTAACCGAAGTCGGCTTCTTCTTCACTTTTTTTTTCCGTCAGAAAATTACTTTTTGAAGGAGATTCTGAATCTGGTTCAGTTTCAATAATTGAGTTTTGGAAAACTGTCAATATCCAAGACTGCATTTATATGATCGGTGACGCGTGGGAATCTATGCCGCAATCGACACTAAGACGAAGTTGGCGAAAACTTTTGCCGAATTTTTCAACTGGCTCAGATGAAAATGCTACAGACATTGTGAAAGACAGTGTTACTGAGTTTTCAAGCCTTTTTAGCACAATGAAAGGTTTTGAAAAACCCTGTTGAGAAATCACAGATTGGTTAAATTGTGACGTGGAAGATGCAGGCTTCCAGTTGCTCAATGATGAGGAATTAATAGCAGAAGTCCGAAAATCTCCAAAAGAGGAACATGATGATGGTGAAGATGAGAATGATTCTGGAGTAAATACGATCAGTAACAATGATGCTGTTGAGTGTTTCTCAAAAGGCCTTCTTTGGTTGGAACAACAGGAGCAGTGTGATTCCTCTGAAATCACACTTTTTAAGAAAACTTCGGGATAGAGCTGCACGGCAAAGAATGGCCAGATATACCAGATGAATCTTCCATTTAAACCATTTTCTGTTTCAGAAATAAATTTATTTTCATTTATAATTTTAATTTAATTAACAGTTAAAATAGTCATAATAACAGTTCAATGACGATACTACATATTAAAATAGATGATTATTGATGGATTCTCGATTATCCGAAGTAGGTTCGGTCCCAATTACTTCGGATAATCGAGGTTCTACTGTATGTGGGCCTATCTCCTCCGGAACGGCGGGGAGTTGAGTTTCTACCTAGGTGACCACGGATTCGGAAAATTCTGAGGAAGGTCTTCCGCTAACTTGAATTTCGAAAATCGGACTATTTTAGGAGATATTGATAAAAAAACATGTCAAAAAGGTTAGTTTTTGCTCTGCGTAATTCCGTAATTGCAACCCCTGTTGTGTAAATGTGTGAATTAAGCATCGTGGTTGCCATATGTGGTGATTTTGCCGAATTAAATGTTTTAAATTCTTAATAAAGTAAAAATAAAAGAATAATAATGATTTTTTTTTGTTAGTTTATATTTGTAAGGTTATATTTCTTTTAAATTATATTATCGTGTGCATGGGAAATCAGAGCAGGAATGAAATGTTTTATACGCAAAATAATAAGGATTGAAAATTTCTGAGACTAATACTTAAATTTTTTAGTTTGGCGAAAAATAAAATGGTTGATATGCCGATTTTGAGAAAGTGAGTTCTATCGGTTTGCACCGTTATAGGCTTGGCGCAATTTACTGAGAGCATAAGGAAATAGCATTTTTGAAATTATGTATCACTGATTTGCATGACCCCCGCTAGCATTTTTTTAAAGATTATTATTTGTTAACTGTTTATTTTTATTAGTAAACTAGCCGCCTCTGGCGCCCTTGGTTCACCATCTTAATAAATCTTGTGTTTCTCACCGGCTACCTTGGAACTGAACGAAATATCTCAGATTCTGAATGGAATTTAAAATTAAGATTTTTACAAACAGGGGGGTCCCTGGGGTAAGTGGCGCCCTCTGCTAACGTAAAAAAACCCTTTTATGCTCTACTTAAATTTGAGTTCGACATGACGCCCCTTCGAAGCCGCCGCCCCGATGCGATGATTACCTTGCTTACTGTTTCGGGCCGGCCCTGGTTACAAAAATAAGATGGTTTAATGGTAAAAACCTACAAAAAGGTACAAATTATTTTCGTCCTATATTAATTCTGAAGAGCTTCTAGATATATTGGCCGTTATCAAAAAACCGAAAGGAAAAAAAAAGTAAGAAAATCTGAAACACTCAGATTTTAAATACGCACTAAAGTGCTACATATTAAAAGCGCATCATAATCCATGCGTCTTCCCTATTTTCTTTCCTTATTCCATTAAGTTGGAAAGTGTATCATTATTCATGAGTGTGATTAAACAAATTTAAAATTGATATTTCTAACATCCTTTTTCTGGATGTAATACATTAGAAATAGAAGTAAAAAAGACTCTCAGAAAAATGCATAATTGAATGAAAGTTTCAAAAACTTAAATTTATGTTTGTTTGTGTAACATGTTTTTTTTAATTTGTGTGCTTGGACCGAAGTCCGCTTATAAATCCACGTCAGAAGGAAAAACTTATTCAGGTGCATTCTTTATCCAAGCGTAGCAAGCGATAAAAGGATTTTTTTAATTAAAATCTGCGTATTCTATAAGTATGTGCCATCTGTCGACGGCTTTGTAATAAAAACTCTTGTATTCCTTTTTTTTTGGATAAAAGATAAGCTTTTTTGTATATTATAGGAACAGTGTTTTTTTTCGCGCGATAAAAAGTAACCTGCTTTTTAATCCAGGACTTTAACTGTCTTTATTCCCTATTTAATCCAAATCTGTCAAACCTTTTAGCGTGAAAGAGTAACAAACATACATACAAACATTGACATTTCTAATATTAGTATGATTATTTTGGAAGCAATTACTGCAAAGATACTAGTGCCATCTACCTGCTACTAAAGCGAATATCCTGACCTTTTGCTAACATACATATTTCCCGAATTCTCAAGTGCAGAATAAAACCCTACAAAACCCATTACATTACGAGCGTGTCTTTTGGCAACACGATTTGTCTTTACGGAGTTTTGAAGGAGTAAAAAAAGAAAATCGACATCATTTATTCAGAGAGACGGGACACGCCTTGAGTAAATAGAGGCTCACAATATCCCAGGCGCAGGGTTGGAAACAAGGCTCTGGTGTTCATCCCTTGACATTATCCGAGGCATTGTCGGAATGGGAGACTCAGTTTGTTGCGCTGAAAGACAAATGCGGGTAATCATGTTTAAGGGTAAGATGAAGAAAAAATAAAAGAGAATAAAAGGACAATTTCGATGTAATCTGCAATCGCATCCAATCGATGTTTTATTTTAAGGCTCTTCTAAGGTCAAATTTCTAAAATTTTTCCGCCCATGTTACCATAGAGGTTGTCATAGCGTTGTTTCACTTGACCAAAACTACTGAAGCTAATAATCATGAACATGAAATCGGGTATGCGTGTGAGTTTTTATATACACTGAAGCATCGTTTATACCATAAGTTCCAAACCTTTTTTGAACTGGTGCCCCCTTTTCTAGTGAATATTTCAATACCGCCCCCCTCCCACTTCAGAGAAACAAGAGCGTACATAATGCATGGTGAAAACAAGAATTAAATTTAAAAAAAAAATTACTAATACATAGAATATTGTTGGAATTGAAACGCTACTGAATTTCTTCTTCATTTAAAAAAGAGGAATAAAAGTTTTAGCTTACCTGTTATAAGGACAGGCAGGGGTTTTGATGATACGAAGTAATAGATAATAAACTATTGCTTTCTAAATAAATAAATTGACAGTTTCAGAGAACAATCAAAATGCATTCTTAATTATATTAGGAAGTATTTTTATTAAAATATTATCAGCGTAATTTTTAAGTCTTTTTTAGACAATATTTGTTTAATCTTCCCACGCCCCTCCGTGCCATATCAACGCCCCCTAATTTTCTCTGGGTCTTTTACCGCCCCCCTGAAAGCCTCAAACGCCCACAAGGGGGCGTTATCGCCCACGTTGGGAACCTACGGTTTATACTATTCTCGTTTATACGTTTTTATGATTTATACGTTTTTCTGGATGGTCCCAGGAAAATCCACGATGCTGGATTTTAATGTTAAATAATTTTATTTTTGCATTTTCCTGAAATTGAAAACTTCATTCATGCGTTTTTTTTTAGAACTGACGATGGGAGAAAATGTTTGATGAAAAATTTTTCAACAAGTTTTGCCAGGTTCAAATTTTATGAAAGAATACCTAATTTCTGGCGATTTAAATGATAATGTTAAATAGGTACTTTTAACTATGTACAATGAACTTTTTTCTGTGCATTCCCAAACAGCCATGTGTATAAAATTGCAAAATATTTTGTATATGAATACGAGTACTATCTGTACATTAAATTCAGAATGAAAACTGTTAGTATTACATATATATTGGTGTATTTTGTTTTCATGTAGTATTATATAACATGTAATATTTTAATTTAAATCTGATTTTTTTATTCTTGGTTATTACGAAAATGTACGTACTTTTGAGAATTTAGTTCATACGTTTTTGTCATTTATACGTTTTCCCCCTTAGTCCCTTGAAAAACGTAAAAACTGTGCTTTACTTTATTAGCACTAGCGTTCTATTTGAGTCGTTCTGGGTTTTTCTGTCGGTATATTTTTGCCGACTGATTTGCGTCGACAAGTTTTCGTTGTATTTTTCAATAGGGTTGCCAGATAGCTTAGTGAGGGGGTAAATAAAATGATGAAAGTCACCAAGGTTTGCAATTTTTGATGATTTATCGCCAAATTTGTCACCAAAAAGTAAGTCCCCCAAAATAAACCAAGCTTGGCGAAATCTTCCGTATTTGACGAAAAACTGGCAAACGCCACAATTTATTACAAAGGTGAAGTACATTTAGAATATGCCTTGACGAAGATTGTAAATCAGTTTTAGTGCGCGAATTTAATGCAGATTTCAATTCCAAAGATGTGAACAATTAAGACAAATATGGTACACTCATGGATTATGATACAGTTTCTAAACAGTATTTATAAAAGTGAAGTATAGTTAGAATATGCCTGACGAAGATTGTAAATCAGTTTTAGTGCGCGAATTTAATGCAGATTTCAATTCCAAAGATGTGAACAATTAAGACAAATATGGTACACTCATGGATTATGATACAGTTTCTAAACAGTATTTATAAAAGTGAAGTATAGTTAGAATATGCCTGACGAAGATTTTTAAACAGTTTGAGTAGGCGATATTTTAATATAGATTTCGATTCCAAAGAAATGTTTTATGGAAAGAGGAAGAAAAATTGGCACACTCATGAATAATGATATATTTTCTAACTTAATGGAATAAGGAAGAAAAATAGGGACGATGCAGGAATTATGATATGCTTTTAATCTATGGCACTTTAGTGCATATTTAAAATATGAAAGTGTTTCAAATTTTGATCAATTAAAGATCGATTATTGGCTATTGGATTTATTCTACAACCGATCTCTTAAGTCATCGATTGACGTTACAGCCGATGTTTAGAACTCGTCAGTGCATTGAGCTAACTTAACACTGATGGTATAAGATTAAATTTTCTCTCACGTTTTCTATTGAAAATGGACTGTGTAGCATAATTAGCTCTATAGCTGAGGAGATAAAAAGATTGGAAGTATTTTGAAGTATAGAAACAGTTACTGTTTAAAGCCCATCTAATAATCATAAAAAAAACAGAATTAGTAAATATTATTAAAATGTGTAGAGCAGTGCTCTCCAACTTTTTAATCACAGCGTACCGGTCAACATTTGATAATTTCACCGAGAACCAGTCAACATTTGATAGTTTTAGCGCTGCCCGCTGAGAAAGAGACATTGATTGTTTATTGAAAAAACACTCAAAATACTGGTGTTAAACGATAAAGTAATTAAAAAACTTTGTAAAAAACACACATAAGAAGTAAAAGGAAAGAGGATACGCGTTTCGTTCAAAAATTGTTTTGAACTAAAACAATTTTCAAAACAATTTTTGAACGAAACGCGTATCCTCTTACCTTTTACTTCTTATGTGTGTTTTTTACAAAGTTTTTTAATTACTTTATTGATTGTTTATATTTTAAATGGTTTTAACTTAATGATTTTAATTTAATTGTATTTAAACATTTAAAATACAGTTACATCGAAAAAAAAAAGAATATAAAGTGGTTTAATATTTTAACACACTAGAACGCTAAATAAATGAGAACCGTGAATTTTGTGGCTGCAGTTTTAATTCATAATCTTGAAATGTTTAATGAAAAATAAGCTAATTTAAAACAGATACAAGATTCCTTCTGTTATACAAAGCTGTTAATTAGCACAAACCCGAGAAAAATACATCGCAGTAAATATAATAGAAATTAATTTACTGTTCCTTGGTCGGCCCGGTACCGTTTGATCCACGGACCTTTACCGGTCAGCAGAGCCTTATTATCGCATGGGCAAATCGGGACTTTGCACAAGGCCCCGTACTCGAAACCCCCCCCCCCCCCAATTTCAAATGTTGCTTCTGAAATATTCTTTTTCATATCAAAATTATGAAAAATAAAACAAATTTAATATATGGGGGTCCCCCAAATCCATCAATACTCGGGTCCCCTATAGGTCATAATCGGGTCCTGCCGTTCAGCGGCCCGTAGGTTGGAGATCACTGGTGTTAGAGTATGCAGCATTTAGAGCTTTTTACACACACAACTCTCGTATATCGGGCCCTGAAGATTGACAAACAAAGTTACTTCTATAGGTTATTTAATATCTTATTTTCTTTAACCTGATCGTTCCTTTTGTCACCAAAGACACGATGGTACACGCTTCAAAAAAAAAGGAACTAAATTTCATTCCGAAGCAGCTGAGACGACTCCGAAAGATTTAAAACGGGACAAGTTTGTCTCGATTTTCAATACTTAGAAGCGAGTTTTGTGTTCTCTTTTTAAGCGTGTAGTTTCTTTTCTTTATTTCTTTTCTTTTTTTCTGTCGATCGTTGCTTCCTGGATTAGGTATTTGAATGCCCCGCATTGGTTCAGAGCTACTGTCAACCGAGAAGCAACAATGGACTCAAACAGGGAATCTTTGTCATCAGGTTTTTTCAAACGATGTGAGCGAACTAGTTGACGATTCGTTATGCTAGTTCGTCGTTTGACAATTCGTTATGCAGTAGCATACTTTAATAATCAATCCTGTAATCACTATATAATATTTACTTTAATAATCAATCCTTTTAATAATCAATTTTAGTCAAGTGCTTCCTGTAAAAAATCCGTTACTTTTTGACGAACCATGGTCGGAAAGTTCACTATTTTTCCAAAGTGATTACTAATAGGTAGTGGCGTAGCCAGAAATTTCACATGGGGGGGGGGGGCGAACGACTAGTGTAACTCATATATATGTATATACGTGTGTGAGAAGTGAGTAAAGAATACACATTTTGTATGTCAAAAAATTCCTCATGGGGGGGCTGAACCCCCGTAACTCCCCCCTTGGCTACGCCACTGCTAACAGGTAAATAAAGACGACGCTTCCAGCCCCACACTGCTAAATGATTCTGAATCTTCTTAGTTCCCTCAACCACCCTTATGTATTTTTACAAGAGCTCTGAATCATCTGCATACGCTAATAAGATTAAGCGCGTTTATAATCAATGCGTGCGGCATGACAAAACTTTCTTGCTTTAAATTTTATATTGAAGCAAAGGAATACGGCGCAGTCATGAGGACTTCTATAATTAGGAGGTATAAAGCCGGCTTTATATACTATTTCGGGGCTCACTAAACTCGTAAGCTCTGCGTAAACTTATCACATTCATTTCCTCTTGCGATTGAAGGTACTTGTTTTGATTTCATGGACTCTCAGAAAGGGTTGCCGTGAACTTGGCTCACCTGTTGGCGCTTTCTTGGCGATGGCATATTGGATTTCTGTTTACAGAATTTTTGACACGTTTTCCGGATTTCTCACAAATTGAGTGATTTTTGAAAATACATCGAACTCTTTTAACAGGAAACGACAGAAAATTATCTGTCAGCAGATTGAAGGATTTAAAAGCGTTATCGTTTTCCTATGTACTCATAAAACGGTGTTTTTTTTTCTCGCTTTATAAAAATAACTTGAAAATACCCATCTCTGAACACATTTTGTCAGTTGCTTGATTAACGATTTTAATTACTTTTGTATGGGGGAGAAGGGGGTACTGTAGATCAATTTTTAGGTTTTTAAGTATAATTCTAAAAATATTTTTAAAACAGAATATCAAACTAATGTATTACATTTTCTAATCTGTTCGCTTCCTAATATAATTAATTTTAGTTCAATTTTAAAAAAGTTTTTGTACAATAATTTTTTTTTCTTGAGTACTGCTTGTTCACTCACTGTACCCCGTAAAGGAGTACACTGGGTCAACAAATCGAAAAACACAATAACAGCTAACAAGAAACACAAAAAAAAATTCTTTCACTCATTCACTCAATAGTGAGTAATTTAAACTTCTTTTATTGCCACACAATATTTAGAATATGGCGCAGATTATAAGTTAGATATTAAATTAGCGTTTATTAAGTTAGATATTAAAGTAGCTCAAAGTTTATAAGTTAATTTTCTAGTTCTAAAAAATACATGCACTATAAATAAATTTGTTAATAAAATTAAAGAAAAACGTTGTAGTTAGATAATATCCCTTAATTTGAAAAATTTTAGTTTTTTTAGTTATTTTTAAGACATTAAATCAAAAACTGTTATTTTGCAATAACTAATGGACACTATATAACTGAAAATCTACAGAAAAAGTCAGCTTTGTCATTGTTATGTAAGTTCCTTGAAATACATTTGGTTTTAACAACTTTCTCACAATCTTTACTGTTAGCTGTATAAATATCTACCTCATCAAAGATAAGTGCACAACCTGACTGAATTCCTTTAATGTAGTGCACTTCAAATTCATTTTAGTTTTTGCCTACAACTTCAACAGCACAGTGTTTAAAACTGCATTTTTTAAATTGTCATAGATCTTGAATAATACGAAACCTCCAACGTCAACATTAAAATCTTCTTACATCTTCAAATTCCAAATCCTAAAGTCAGATTCACTAAAATATTCTTTTCATTCTTCCTCTTCTAGTTGAGCTGTCTTGTAATTGCCTGCATTTTTTTTTCTCCCCCGCTTTATATCATTAGGACTTCTACCCTTTTTCTTTTGAACCGTCTCATTTTAGATTCTGATTTTCAAAAGTGTATCTGCAAGAATTTCTGATTTTTTTTCGATTGCCTCTTAGTTTTTTCTCTTTTGCATCAGCCTTAGGAAAACGCTTTATCATCAATCGTGCAGAGTTGTTATGATTTTGCCCAACCCAAAAAAAACCACTTGAAAAAAACCCAAGAAAAAAAGCAACTGGGTTTTTTTCAAAATTTCAACATAAAATTGCCTAACTAATATAGGATGTCTGAAAAGTATAGTAAAACTTTCAAAATTTAAGTACTAATAAACAAAGATATTTACTTACAGTTTTTTATGTTCCATAAAGAAAATATCAAATGGTTTTTTCTGCAATGTTTTATTGCACAATTTCAATGTGTGTACTATTAATCATATGCTCCACATCAAGTCTATACAAGATTTCTAGACACATTCTGTGAAGTATTGAAGGGTCAGTAGCCTAAATAGTCTCCGTAATTTGAGTTTTTAGTCCATCAGAGTCACAAAATTCAGTGTCATCAGTGTAAGAAAATTTTTTCAGGTATTCCAATCTTTAATAAGATCGTGAATCATTCAGATTGCTGATTCTTAAACTCATAACAAAATTCAATATATGCTGAAAATCCTACTTTAAGGATGTAAATATGCAGAATTATTCGATTTATTCTATTAATTAGTTCTAAAAAAATAATTTACAACTAATATTTTTCCCAGTTCCGCATATGCTATGATATCCACCTTTAAGTGCCTAAAATATTTCTTAATTAAACATGAACTACCCTCGACCCAACTTAATTCAATAATAACAAAATTTTATCAAATAATCATAAATTTATTCATTCACCTTAATACAGTAGAATATTTCTTATTTGTCATCATTACCAGTCTGTTTCAACTCCTTTGGACTTTAGACATCTATAAAATTTACTAATTTTTTGGCTCTTTCACATCCAAGTTTGTTTATAAGTTTGGACCACACTAGAGTAAAAAAAAAATCCCTTCAATGGAGGCTGATGTAGAGGTAATGGTTCATTTTTTGTCTTACCCAATTTTCTTGAGGAATTGAAGATTTGGTGCTGATGCGGAAGACTAGATAAATTTAGATCATTCAAACAATTCATCAATTTTCATTCATCCAATCCATTCATCATTCGATTGGTCCTCATATGAAACCAATGTAGTATTTTCCACCATTGCAGGTGACCCAGTGTGCCCCATCTGATCAAACTGAAGATTCTGGGGCTGATGCGGAAGACTAGATAAATTTAGATCATTCAAACAATTCATCAATTTCCATTCATCCAATCCATTCATCATTCAATTGGTCCTCATATGAACCAATGTAGTATTTTCCACCATTGCAGGTGACCCAGTGTGCCCCATCTGATCAAACTGAAGATTCTGGGGCTGATGCGGAAGACTAGATAAATTTAGATCATTCAAACAATTCATCAATTTCCATTCATCCAATCCATTCATTTTCAATCCATTCATCATTCATTTGGTCCTCATATGAACCAATGTATTATTTTCCACCATTGCAGGTGACCCAGTGTGCCCCATCTGATCAAACTGAAGATTCTGGGGCTGATGCGGAAGACTAGATAAATTTAGATCATTCAAACATTAAAAATTAAGAAACTTACAGAACGACAATGAACATTCAAATGGGGTCACTGACCCACTGTACCCCATTTCAGGTAACCGAGTGTGCCCCATATGAACCAATGTAGTATTTTTCGCCTCAAAATTCCAAATCTTTTAACTATTCACTTAAATACAACATTATAGAGAAGAAGGTAAGTTAGAGTACATGAATAAACCACACAACCCATATTTACTTGGCAAATTTCAAGTATAATAATGGAAAGTCTTACTTCAAATTTCATGCAAATAATCAGTAAACAAAATGGCTCTTTCTTCCCGCCACAATCAAAGTCAGGTGCTTAACTTTTTCCACAGAGTTAAGTTGTTTGATACCTACTTTAAATAATTTTCTCATCTTAAAATTATTCACAAATATCTTCAATGATCCACTGTACCCTGATCTCTCCTACATATGTATCAGGAAAAGAAGTTTACTTTTTCAGTTTGAAAAACAAGAATTGCTCTCTGTCATTTTTTCTAAAAACAATAAGCAATCAAGTCAATTCTGAAAAATATTCTATAAAATTTCAGTAGCATCAAAATTAAAAAAAAAATAATAATAACTTTGCTATGACACTCCACGGTAATGCTACTAATATTACAAATGCAGAAGTTTGTATGTTTGTTAATCTTTCTCATTGAAACGGCTCGATGGATTTGGATAAAATTTGGAACGCAATTGGCCAATAACCTGAATTAGTACACAGGCTACATTTCAGCCCTGTAAAAAAAAAATCCCAACTGTTTCCGCGATTTTCATACATTTCTAAATTTTGTGGCACACTTTAAAAAGTACACTCAAAATGCTTAGGTAAACACAGCCTTATGCTGCAAAATTATATACGGTTAAAAATGGAAAAAACTCATACTCAAAAA
This sequence comes from Cheiracanthium punctorium, assembly GCA_038373885.1. Taxonomy (NCBI): domain Eukaryota; kingdom Metazoa; phylum Arthropoda; class Arachnida; order Araneae; family Cheiracanthiidae; genus Cheiracanthium; species Cheiracanthium punctorium. Next base: position 2,349,803 of record JAWZYV010015215.1, read on the forward strand.
ATACAATTAAAAACACGTATTTTTATGAAAAACTAAACAGATCAGTGCCTCAGCGAATGACGTCATCGGTCAATATTTTTTCCGTCAAATTTTATCATAATAACCTAATGCATCCGGGCAACGTAGCTAGTAAGAGCATGTTTAAGAGTGTCTTCGTATCCTCACTTTTGGCATAAATTTTAATACAACAGCACAGAAATTAACGGCGATATTCTTTTTTTTTTTCGATTTGTTTATTCTAAAGTTTCATTTTGGCATCCCTTGCGTACTTTTATGTCTCCAACGCCATCATGCGTTTCTGTTTCTAAGAGCGGCTGATTCACTCCGCGTACTTAGCAACAGATAAAATGAATGAGATTTTTGAGTGACAGAAGGAAGATACCTTGTGACTTATTGTTTCTAAACTCGGATATTAGACAAGCGAAGGACAGAGGACGTTGAAATATTAATAGCGTATAAGTATTTAAATTAGCGGTAAAGTTTCATGTGTCTAATAATTCGTTAGTTTTCTGACATCATTACATCTCCTGGAAATAGTTTTGGTTATTTTCACGAGTGACTATCCCTACATTTTTATTTATTCATATATTTATTTAGTAGCTGCGTGCCCGTTCTCCGCACGGCAGGGAACGAATGTCTATTAAAACATATAATTCGAATTAAGTCCAGTGATGTGGAATCTCAAAAAATGAAAAATTATTTGAATTGTGGCGAAAAGTTTACGTCAAATGTACAAATGCGGTATAATTTTAGCATTACATAAAAACTTATGTCAGTGTTTGCGACCGAAAAAAAAACTTAACGGTATGCAGACAAAACTCTTCATCTTCAAAAGGAATATAGTCAATACTGTCTTTTAGGTTAATTTATAACTTTAATAATATACCTCAGAAATGACATGACATGATGTGGGGCAACTTTTTTTTTTCATGCTGTTCGTAAAGCGTAAACAATGCATTAGCGGAGTCATGATGCAGAAGACCTTACTGAAATTTTATGTAACAAAAAACTCTTACAATATTCTTGATATAAATATAGAAAGCCTATATGAAATATTTGATAGACAATGAACGCTTTGATGCCACCATGCTTCCCTGACTATCGTGGCATATTCGTAAATGTAAACGTTCGTGATTCAAAGATCTGTTACTGAAATGACCTGTTCTAACCTCCTAATGCAGCATAACTCCCGTTTCTTTCTTTCTTCTTACACTCGAAAGAAAGATTACACTCGTTACATAAAACTAACGTCGATCTCACTTGCGATTTGCGCTTAAAATAAAAGACCAATTTCATATTCTATTTTTAACGCAATAGTTGCCATAGTGTCGTATTCAATATTTAAATAAAATCGGAAGTCGTGTCTAGAGATTTTGGTCTCTTAAATTGAAAATATACAAATATAAAATAAATAAAAATTTAGCAGAAGTCATATTTAGGCCATTATTTGAAAGTCCATTATAGTTTGAAAGCCATCTGAGTCCATTATTTGAAAAGATTCTTCAAATGCCATGGGAAGAGCAAATTATTTCACATTGTAATCGCAATATCATTTTCGTACACGATACATATCCTAAATTTTCTGGTAATATATTATTGATTTCAACGTATGAGCTTTTCAGCACATTCGTTTAACAATAACGCTGATCTCGCGATTTGGAATGGTAACCTACCAAATTGGTTTTTTAAAAAAGATGACAATCTGTGTAATCAAGCTAATCAGAAGAGCACATATTTAAAATTAGTCTAGTAATTTTACTCTCACTGTATTTTGAGGTGTTGGGGGGTTATTCCTAGCTAATCGGCATTTAAAACATTTTACTGAGCTATTTTGCTAATGACGTAACTTTTGAGCCAGAGCTATTGAGTTGCTAAAATTCAGCCAAAAAAAAGGCATATCTGATACATACATATATATATATATATATATATATATATATATATATATATACTGCCAAAAGTCGTCAAAATTTGGCGACATTTTGCGCGATTTTTGGGAATACATATGACGACCGTCATCAAACCAATAGCGAATTCTATGTATTACGTTAATTAGTATTTTCCACCTTGTGAAGACTTCTGAATTTCCCACGATTTGAGAAATGCAAGTTTTCTTTCGTTATAATAGTTGCTGAAAAACCATCAAAAATCGCCACTGGTAGCTCACGCACTAAATAAAATACTTTGAATTTTTAAAATAGTAAATTTTTAGATTTCTAACTGCTTTTTAAACTCATGACGTCAAAATGGCATCATTCTCAGTTGCGATATCTAACATTAATTAGTGAAAGAAGGAAAAAAAAATTCTCGCGTTATTTTACTTTTCTACAGCATATGATAATCTAGAAGGTTATTATTTCGCTCGTGATATAATATTTGTCAAAGTCGGTAACCTAAGTAGATTTTCTAATGCATTTTTTAAACTCATGACATTAAAATGACGTTGATTTCATTTATGATATGCGATTTTCTTTACAGTTATGTCTATCACCAGCCTATAGATGGTATGTCACATGATCACACTTTTACACAATCGGAAATTGGAAAAGCTCTCTGACGGTGAAAATTATCAAAAAAATCGAAAAATTCTTGGTGGAATGATTGAGTTTTCAGAATTTTAAAGTTGACTACAAACTATTCTATGTCGTTTTACGTGAATGTGCAAAATTTCTAGCCGATTGGTCGAATGGTGTGAAAGGATTTCCCGGACAAATAAACAAACAAACTTTCCCATTTATATAACATTTTTATTTGTTGTAAATGTGAGAAACTTATTTTTACTTTCCGAACACCATGTAAGGAAAGTATTGTAATCATGAAAAAATTCGACTTCGAGATTTAGGTGTTTTTACACGTTTTGAGGGCTTCTTAATCCATTTATGCTATTTTTACGAGATGTATGTATGTATGTGTGTATGTGTGTGTGTGTGTATGTGTGTTTGTGTGTATGTGAGTGAACACGATAGCTCCTGAACGGAGCATTCGATTGAGCTCAAATTGGATATATATGTCATAAACCACCATCGCAAGACCGGTATTGATTTTGGTGTGTATAGGACTTATAGTTTTTCTACAGGGCTACGACAAAGATTTCTTTTACATTATGGCTTATGGGGGGAATTTCTTGAAAGTGCGCTAGCGTTTAAACGGTAGATTCGATTGAGCTCAAATTGGGTATACATGTTATAAACCACCATCGCAAGACCGGTATTGATTTTGGTGTGTATAGGACTTATAGTTCTCTTAAAGGGCTACGACAAAACTTTCTATTATGTTATGGCATAATGGCATATGGGGAGAAATTCTTGAAAGTGCGCAAGCGTTTAAACGGTGCATTCGATTGAGTTTCAATTTGGTATATATGTTTGAATTATTCATCGATTAAAATTTAGTTAAGTGCATGGTAATGATCTTAATCGTAAGTGTTCGGAAAGTCGAGTGGAGTCACTCCAGATTTTTTAAAAAGTGAGTGAGAGAGAAAGCTGAATGATGCCACATGATGAAACATGAGAAACTGACATCGGACAAATACCTGAAGAAATATCGCTTAAAGAAGCCTCTACAGATAGCCCAGCAAACAACACCCTGATTTCAAAATTTGAAAATCTCACAAACAAAGATCAATAAACGAATGCAGCAAACAGTGTGTTTATTACGCTACCTGTAAAAATTTTAAATCATTTATCGTCATATTTTACGATTTCATTCTGAAGCTCAATCACACTTAACTTGAATTTGCATTGTTATATTTCTCCTTTAAATTAATACTTTCTTAGAATCAGCATTAAGTATTATATATGTTTGTAGATGTGTATACTGCGAAATCTGTCTTAAACAGGCCAGGGGGGGGGGGATAAACGTTGAATTTTCGGAGGAAGAATCTGAATTTTTAAATAGGTCTATAGTCTTGAAATGCAATGCTGCCTTTCAGCAAAAAGATATATAAAATGCAAGAAGAAAAAATGAAAAAAGTTAATTTGGGTGGGGGGACCCACCCCCCCCTCTCTGAAGCTACCCTTGAAATAGGCGTTTTACTAAACGGAAATTTATGGTCTTGTTCATTTAGCCATCATGCCTAGGTTTATACGTTTTTATTCAATAGAAACCTGTCCTCAGCGAAATATATATCATTTCATTGCGATATTCGTTTACGACAGGCCTGACTACGCTTACATTAAAAGCATGAAACATTGTAATGATCAATTTTTAATACAAATGCTTCACAATCTCACGATCACAAATCCCAAACTTGACTAAATATGGTCAAAACTGGAACTCTCTAAACTGGAGATCTAAGTAAATACATTAACAATTTGTACGCTGTTTCACGGAAAATTCCTATCCCACCTAAATTTTCATTTCTATTACTTTTCTTTAAAAACTTTGACGACGACGTCATTGCATTCATAAGAAAAACTAACTCGCTGAAATATTTTCTGTCTTCTCACTTATCTTCAAAACATCAGAATTAAAATAACATTTGTTAAAACGAAACCAGGAACTTCCCTGAAATATTCGCCAGTCTCCAACCACACACGCACGTGTATTTGAAGGGAAAGGGGGAAAAAAAGAAAGCCGGAATTTTCCTCTCCTCCCTCCCAAGTTAACAACATTGCGCCTTTTCATAACTGGAACATCTTTTGATGCGGGATGAAATCTGTGGTCGCAAATTTTTAGCTTGTTCCGTTTTCACGTTCGCGGCTTCGAAAGAACCTTATTATTATTACTTCTTTTTTTTTTCAAAATCTTTTCTGTTTCTTTTCAATGTGTCTCTGGGACTAAAGGTTACCTTGACTCTAAGATCTAGCAGCGACGTCGTTCTCTGGCAGGAGTTCCGGAGAAAGGGGCTTACAAAATCCTCTTGGAATAAGTCATCATTCTTTCCCGACCCAGAAGCGGAATGAAAAATTATTTTTCAGGAGATGAACGCACTGGATTTATATTACATCGGCGACACATCTTTCCAAGCACAGATCCATGTCGGCGCCGATGAGATTTTCCAGCCATTTTCTCGCGGTTCTTTATTACTTCATTGACCCTTTAACGCGCAGTATTCCCGCGGTGGGAACACCAAACTCTGACGTTTTGACTGTTGCCAGTCACGAAGAATAGATTCGATTTCTATAAAAATAGTTGTGGGTGACATAGCTCCACGAGAATCCTTTACTTTTTAGCACGTCCTTTCCCGTAAAAAAATTATCACGATTATTTTTAACAGCACTGACGTCTGCTGAAAAATGTAAGAATGCGCGAACAGCTGGATTGATTGCCGAATGCTGAAAAAAGGGCAGCCGTTGCCGTCGCTCGACTTAACTACCAGCAAGATGGCGGACGATCGAAACGTTCATCGCGTGCCACGACAGCTGGCTGTGCGGCACAGCCAGCTGTCGTCAAAAAAAGGGTCTCTAGATCTGTGGCACGCGATGAACGTTTCGATCGTCCGCCATCTTGCTGGTAGTTAAGTTGAGCGATGGCAACGGCTGCCCTTTTTTCAGCATTGGGAAAGGGTTGCGCCTCAAAGGGTTGAAGGAAGCACGGACCATAGAGATATGAACACAAGGAGACGGCATTAGCTATCTGACAGTGAAGCCGAAACTGTAACCGATCTGCCATATTGCTAGTTACCACATTGCAATATGACTGTGCTATTCTATAGTGACTGTTCCAATTTTAAAGAAATGTCGCCAAAGTTGGGCGCCAAGAATAATGACGTATTTGACATAACTGTAAAACTTTTAGCTGCAGGAGGCTGAGATTTTGCATTTAGAACTATGGCAACATATAATTGTGCATCTTTACTTTTTAATCCGTAAAATCGTGCATCTTTCACTGTTATTCAAAAAGAAACCAACAAAATGATCCGCCATACTTAGACCAACACAGTTACTTCATATCATCCAATGCTGAAGCTATAGCTAATGCCATTGTATTCATATTTCTATAGCAAGGACGTCCCACAAGGGCCTAGTCGCTAAACTCCGTTCCCATGAGAACACGGAAAGTGAAGCAGCACCGGTTTGGCCAGTGCTTGGGAGTATGAACCCTCTCTCGACTAGACCGCTGTGGATGAGCGTGGGCTAAAGGGAACTCGTGCAAGTAAAATCTGTTCGTGGTTCCAGTGTCCTTGCTCAAACGATACCTCTGGGGTTGTTCATTTCGGTGGGCGGAAAAAAGCGCACCAGAAAAAAGAGCACCCGGAAAAAAGCGCACCGGAAAAAAGCGCACAATATTGAAGGGGTTTATTTTTTGGATGTGTGTGTGCGTGTGGGGGGGGGGGGGGTGGCGCTTGAAATAAAAAATGTAAGGAGGAGTGGGCATCCGAAAGAGCGCCTTTTGGTGAAGTGAATTTTTTTTAAGTATTTGATTTTTTTTTTTTTTTGTATCATTATTACACTAACATGCTTCATACTCTGAATGCCCCCCCCCTCCCCCAATAGAAACCCCCACAACTGACGACTGGGTTGTCAAGGAGTTTGTCAAGGTCACGTTCACGTTTTTCCAAGAAGCACAAACAAAGAAATAGCCTCGGGAGAAGAGGGGAGAGACAGTGTGAAGGTGTGTACTCTCTTTCTTCGTCGCGCGTTGATGAATGACGGATAACACATCCGGTCACTAAAACTCGGGTTAAAACATCGGAATTCATCTAGAGAATGGATGAAATCATTTTTATCAAAACAAATAGAGGAAAATCTATGGCAGTGCTGAAATGATTGGTGGTGGTGGTGGGGGGGGCACGTATCTCCCTATGCTCCCCCCAATTTCGTACCAAAATCAGTTAAACAGTAATTTGTTTAAAAATTTAAAACAAACAGCGTAGCAATCTGTGTGTGTGTGGGGGGGGGGGCACGTTCCCTTCTCCAAACTTCGTTTCAAAGTCTTTTTTTTTTTTTAACATTTTTAACGGGTCATTTTAACTCTTTCATTTAAAATGCGAAAAGGAACTCCAGTCTGTGTCTTGACAAAATATTTTTTTTTTAAAGTTCACTGTCAAGGTTGCTTAATTTAAACAGGGTTATTTTTTAAGCCCTTGGTTTAAACAATTTTTCTGATTTCCAATCTGCTGTACTGGTTTAAAATTATTTCTAAATATTAGGGTTTCTTTGAAATATTTATTTATTTATATTTTATTTTTCAATGGGATACAATATATTTTATGTAAAAGAAAAAGTTTTATTTGGTGAACGAAAGTTAATAACATTTCCCTTTTCTTAATTGAGGTTTTCTCACAGTTTTACATCAAGTTATAATAACTGTTTTAGTAGATATTTTTTCTTCTTGCTGTATTTTTTTCATATATGAAGTTCAATATTCCATAATTCATCCATTTAATTTTCTATATATCGTCATTCTTGCTTATTTCCGCAAGTTATTTTTTTAAAGTTTACCTTAAAAGTTTAATGAGTTTTGTAAAGTAGAGAAAGAGCTTTAGAAGATAAAAATTTAATTTATAAAGCTTAAAAAAAGTATTTTGAACTTTTACATTATAGTTTAAATACTTTTTACTAATTTCATGACAATTTGGCAAACTGCTGAAGTGTATAGCTCTAGGGTTCCTGCCTACCGCGCGGCTGTTTTCTCCAGACCCGTCAGAACCCCTCAAAAGTCATCTGCCCAAGGCATACCCTAATTAAGCAGACATCCTTCATGTAGATCTGTCTTAACCGCAAAATAAAAATAACTTTCTTGATAATTTACACTGGAAGTAATAATTTTAATATTTTAAATATTAAATAAAAATCATAATCACTTTCAATCCCTATTATAGGTGGTCTCTAAAGAACACTGACCTAGGATTTTCTTCTTTATAAATTGACCTTATAGAATTAATTTTAAAGTTATTTTATTGCTGCGAATTAAAATTTTCAGGAGATTAAATGTAAACAAATACAAACTTTTAATTTTTATAAAGCCCTCTTACAAAAATTCCCAATAACTAAAATATGCCTGTATACATTAATGAGGTGATGTAGAAAGCTTCAGTTTTCTCATAAAAAGGCTTGCATATATATTTAATCAAAGTTGGTGAGGGGGAATAAGCTTTGCAATACTAATAATGGAAAAATATAATTATTAAAACTATTCCACAAAACTAATTAAAAATTAATTTTAATTACAGTTATATATAGCCGATATTTTACATTTTCAGAAATGAGTTTTAAATAATTTTTAGCCAGTTTACTTTATGAAGGTTTTTTTTTAGAATTTAGAAATGAAAATTCGTTTAAAAACAGTACACTTACACTAACATTTTATTTAAAAAGGTTGTTTTAAGGAAGTTTTTTAAATTGACTTATTAATACCATAATTTAATTCTGAAAAAAAAGTATGTCTAAAATAAAATTAGTAATATTTAAATTAAATACTTTCAAAAATAAAAATATTTATATGTAAATATACTATATACTTATAAATCATTCAGTCTAAGAATTATTATTTAAAACCAAAGAGTTAACAAGATAAATTACCATGAATCAGAATAAACTCTTGCTCTTATAAAACGAAAACCAGTAATAATAAGCCATAGCTGATTACAAATCAGACTGAATGTGATAACATATTACAGAGAACGTGCATGTTAAATCTTTGGAGTCTTAGATTCTTAGGGTTGCCTGTTAGGTGAGAGATGGTACTTAAATTTTTCGAAACTGCTGTAATTTGTTACTGAATCACTGGTTCTGGACTTTTCTTAAGAATACAAACAAATTGAACAATCAGTTTATGTATAAAAAAAGAAATTAGTATTATTGTTCTTATTACTCCTCTTTTTATTTTCTATTTATTTTTTAATCTGGAACAAAGAGTTTTTGTAGAGTCTGTAGGGTCTTCTGTAGAGTGTAGGACAGTAGCGGATCCAAAAATTTTTTGGGGGAAGGGCTAAATTTCGAAAAAAGCTTATTTCACCCAAACAAAATGTTCAATAAAGCAAAATTTTAGTCTAAAGTAATGTGAAACATTTTGGGAGGGGCTAAGTTAAAAAAAAAGATAATTTTATTTACTTAAAATGTATAATAAAGCAACCCCTTAGCAATCTCTTTTTTTGGGGGGGGGGCTGAAGCCCCTAGACCCGCTACTGCATGTTTCTCACATTTTTTTTAATTCAGCCCCCCCCTCTTCTTTTCACAAAATACAAACCAATTCAATATTGTGCGCTTTTTTCCGGGTGCGCTTTTTTCCGGGTGCGCTTTTTTCCGGGTGCGCTTTTTTCCGGTGCGCTTTTTTCCGGGTGCGCTTTTTTCCGTGATTCGTTGATTTCGGGTGCTAGGTCTTACATCTGGAGTTCGTTCAAAATTAGGAGACCGCTCTTAGGGGGCAATGTTTGTCTGCCTAATAGCCCCCCCCCCATTCTGAAGTGACCAATTGCGGCCCTCGTTGTGGTCAAGCCTCTAGTAGGCCGCTGACCCGGCAATTAGAAAGAAAAAAAATGGCAGCACGGACGTATATAAGGGGGGGGGATATGAGTTGGGGGGGCTTGCTCATCCCTCCCTTGTCTATGCAGAACAAACAAATCTCCAGGAGTTTCCACTACAAGTGCTGACTTGGTAGGACCATTGGCTACATTAGGATGTCGTTGTCTTTTGTTAAAAATCATTGCTCCAATTCCTTTTTATTCTAATAGAGAGTATAAAATTTTCAGGTCTTTGTAAGTCAGCAAGAAATTTTGCTGTTATGTCCTAAAATAAAAAAAAAAAAGTTAGGAATTTTTTTTTGAATTTTTAAGAGAGGGATGAGTGAAGCTTTTTGGCCAGAGCCCAATATTAACTTATTGCTATTCACTCATGACTCAAGAGAAACAAAAAGCATAAAATTATAAAAATTGGAACTATTCTGAGCTTATTTTTAAAAAACACAGTATGAAATTACTGTATGTTCAGAAGCAACATCTTAGATAGTTACTTTAATGTTTGAAAAAATAAAAAGAATTAAATGAAAGTTCAAGTGTGATAAGTTCAGTAGTAAGTCGATGATAAGTTTAGTTTCATGTGACATTTCACATTTGACATCGAGATGAAAAGTTTAAATACTTACAAAATATTAACTTTCAAGTAATTTAAAAATATTCAAATAAGTAACAAATAATCTCATGTCATTACATTCACCCCTTTACATTTTTCCCCGTTGAATTTAAGATTAAAAATATCTAAAATGCTTAGAAAAAGGGCATGAAAATGTGATTTCACTGTGACTTGAATGCGAAGTAATGGCTACGTCATATGTTAAAATAAACAGTTTTAATGGATGGTTTAACAAGCAACACTATGATGAAAATGTTAAATGCTGTAATTAACTATCCAAATAATTTTAAATTTAATAATTGTATGTCAAATAACCCCATATCATTACATTTACAATCTTAAATTTTTATTCAAACCAACCTTTAAAAGAAAGAGTATCTTTTCCTACATTCTTCAACAGACCCAAAGATATTTCGAGTTTGTTATTCATTTCTGCTTATTGATATTAAAAGTTTCAGGTAGTTTTCCATTGGTTTGGTCGTGTAATTTACCATCTCTAGTTTTTTTTTATTTTATTTTATATTTTTTTTATTCAGATTCCCTTCACAATCCTATGAAACGTTTTTCGACCAAGTTGCATTTTGATTCGACAAGTGATAGATCAACCATGATGTTTAACAAAAACACCCAGAAAGAAGCCGGTGTATTAAAAGATGAAATAATTAAAACTCTTTAAAATAACACATGTAAAAAGGTACGCGGTCTGTACGTGGTTTCAGTCAAAATAGGACTGTGTATGTCGACGTCTGCTGATGAAGCACGAAAATGTTTTGGCCGAATTACGTGTATAGACTGATAAGTACCTTTTTATGTGTGTTATTTTACAAACTTTTAGTTATTTCAACTATGATGTGTGTTCGATCTTTTAGTGCAGCTTGGTGGTCTGGTTTAAAGCAGGGAGAAAACTAAGACACCAGCGGGAAGTGATTTGAGTCAACTGATAACAAAAAATGTAAACATTTATTCAGTCTCTTGAAAAGAAAAAAAAAGTAGAGTTTACATTTTTTTTTTTTTTTTTACATTAAGAAAATTTTATTTCAATCCCAATGTCCAAACTTAAATTTTGGTTTCAATAATAGTTAAAGTAGTTAAACTGGAGGACATGGTATTATTTGTTGACAGTACTTACAAACTTAGATATTTTATTACTGTAAAATTTAATTTATAACTGTGAATAATTCTGATATGGTAACCATATATAGTTTCTAAAAAATTTTTTGAAAGTTTTACATTTTTGTAACTTTTTTACAATTTTTAAGGCTTTACAAGTGAACCCTTGGGTTAACTCAGAGGGCTGAGTCGTTATGTACTCTCTATTAACACCAAAAGAACTTAAAAAACATCCGGGGAGCAATATTTTTTACCAAAAAGTTTTTTTTCAGTACACTTTACACTTCAAGTAAGTTTCGCTGAAAGAAAAAAGAAAATGAAAGTACGAAGATGAGACTTAACCCTTTGAGGCGCAACCCTTTCCCAATGCTGAAAAAAAGGCATCCGTTGCCATCGCTCGACTTAACTACCAGCAAGATGGCGGACGATCGAAACGTTCATCGCGTGCCACAGAGCTAGAGACCCTTTTTTGACGACAGCTCGCTGTGCGTGAGCACAGCCAGCTGTCGTCAAAAAAGTCCCAGCTGTCGTCATCTGCTGAAAAATGGAAGATCTAGATCTGTGGCACGCGATGAACGTTTCGATCGTCCGCCATCTTGCTGGTAGTTAAGTCGAGCGATGGCAACGGCTGCCCTTTTTTCAGCATCGGGCAATCTGTCCAGCTGTTCTCTCGCGTCCTTCCATTTTTCAGCAGATGTCAGTGCTGTTAAAAATAATCGTGACCATTTTTTTCACGGGAAATGACGTGCTAAAAAGTAAAGGATTCTCGGGGAGCTATGTCACCCGCAACTCTTTTTATAGAAATCAAATTTATTCTTCGTGACTGGCAACAGTCAAAACGTCAGAGTTTGGTGTCCTCACGGCGAGGACCCCGCGCGTTAAAGGGTTAAAATCTCAAATTGCTCTTTATCTTTCGTTGGCTTCCTTTTTAGTGCTATGTTACTTATTGACTCTTCGTTTCAAGTTTGATGAAACATTGGACTCGCTGTGGCTTGCTGAATTTCAGTATAAAATGAAACGGTATAAGTTCTGCATCGTTGAACTCTGCGTTTTTGTTCGTTTCAGCCCCGATGAACCTTCGTTCCTCTCCCCAAGGAGGATGAGTTCCAAGCGCCTTTGCAGCATCCACAAGATCCGGGAGCTGCAGCTGCCGTGCTTCGAGCTCCAGGACCAATACGACATCATCCGGGAGATCGGAGAAGGGGACTACGGTAAAGTCGTCCTCGCCGTACACAGGGACACGGGATCAGAGGTAAGGAAAAGTCAATCGAATGCATTCGTAATAATAATAATAATCTACTTATGTAATACGCTAACGTCAGCGGCACCAAAATCGACGATATTTCCACGCTGAAAACGGCAACAGCTAGATGTAAAAAAATTGGTGAAGTACCCAAACCGCACAGCAAACTTGCATCAAACTTGCAGCAAGCTTGATTTATCAAGTCAGTAAACTTGAATTAAGCTTGAGTATTTCAAGCGTGTAAGCTTAATGCAAGCTTGAATCAAGTGTTCTAGTTTACACTTGCCCAGCTTGCGTTAAGCTTGACATTTCAAGCTTGAATCAAGCTTGACATAGCAAGCTTAATTAAATTTTCCTACGGGGCGCCGGTCGGCGCACTCGCCCCACATATTTTACTTTGCCACGCATTTTCCCCCTCTACGCTGAAATTTCAATTTAATTTGTTTCCATAAAGTGTTCGCGTCTAGAATAGAACCCAGGACCTTTGGGTTGGCAGCCGAGCGCGCTATCGGTTCAGCCACTGAACCTCACGCAGCTGTGACTAAAGTTTGAAGTGACTTATCACGCCGTTTTCTCGCCAGATTGATAAGTGGGCGATGTGTTATTTGTTTCTTTTATTTTTCCATGGGATGCATCAAAATTAAAATAATGTTATGTGTGATTTAGAGACTCTACTAATAGGGAAATAAACATAATATAAACTTAACAGCAGCACACGTTTTAAAACTTTCAAAATCGAGACAAACGGCTGATTTTGAAATCAATTTCGTAGTATAATTGTATTTTATTTTGAAGAATTTCCATATTTGGAAATATAGAATCTTTTTTTTTCTTTTAATTCTATGGTCAAGTACATTTATTACTGATGATAAATTATTTTCTAGCGGCCGGAAACCGCCTCATTCTACCACCCATAAAGTGAAGTATATTAACTAACTAAATTGTGTTAATTATATAAAATTTATTTTTTAGGGCTAATTAATTAATTAATGGAATTACTAATGTTAATTAGATGTAAATAAAACTAAAACTCCCCTCGTGTTACACTTCAGAGGGGCTTATTCCATTCATTCCTTCTTCTTAGACTTTTCAATGCCCATTCTCCTTCTCACCTACTGCGACAGATGGCGCCATCAGCGCAATAATCAAGCTAATGGATTGAAATGTCAAGCTTGTATTAATACGTCAAATTCAAGTCAATGTCAAGCTTGATTTAAGCTTATGTGCTGTCTGGGTAACAATAACGCATGTGCAAAAATCCGAATGAGCATTTCAGTGAGGTAAAATGGAGCAAGCCTATGTCACGCAGTAGCTAGATTACAAAATAACAATAACGAATACACAAAAATCCAAGATCTTTCGGACTTTTTCACGGCTCTAAAATATCGAATTTACAACACCTGGCGCATTCATCGCCCCTCTAAAAAACGTCACCATGCATTGGACTAAAGCGCATTTTAGCCATTTGCTGTTTCAACATCGGCTTTTAGGATAGCACCCGAAATGTGTAGCAACCCTAACCTAAATAAACTGAATAACAAATGCTGTTAAAACAAACATGATTTTCATTGAATTGAGTCCGGAAGTTGAGTCAACACTGCACTGACTGTAAAGAACAATAAGATATGGCGCGTCTAGTAGTAATAAAATGCGATTCTCTGACTAACCAAGAGTTGTCACAACGATGGATTACAAAAAATACCCAGGCATATATCACATCGCGAGACGCCACAAGCAGCTTTCGCCATGTAAAGCGATGAAGCCTGGGGGAGGAGTTCAATTGTCCATCTACTATATCTTCGTTATTAGCTTGCAGCCCCAACTGTCTACCTACAAGTTATGAGTTTTCCAGAGGCTATGATGCTGCGTTGCCAGTATAAAAATTCAAACATTCTTGTCTGTGGCGCATTCATATTAATTTAATACTTCTTGAGAGAAATACAGCCAAAAATCTTCTGTAGAAAAGAATATGGCATCGAAGATATTGCTTCAGTGTCGCATTGTTTTCATTTTGAAGGGATCTGTATAGGATATCCTTTACTGAATGAGATTAACCCAATGTTCTTTATTCCAGTTTAGGGAAGTGTGTTAATTCTATGCCTTTGGAAAAGTTGGTTTTGTGGTCTGATATCTAAAATAAGCCACTGGGTGACCCTCACACTAGTCCGAAACATTTCTGACGGTATTTGGTGGTAATGCACTTCTGAAATTAGGTAAGGCTTAAAAAAGCAGGAACTTGTTCACTTAGGCAACTGTTTAAGTAAGATTGGCTTGATGATCTAAAGCCAGTCTAACTTGAGGAGATCATCTAATTGTTCTCACCGATGTTATATTGATTCGGTGATATCCAGATCAAATGATGTCTCATTGACTCAACAAATCTTTTTCTGAGGATTTACAAGAAACCAAATTCATGTTTTGATGCCTGTCTGATTATATGAAATTAAATCTATGGTATTCAGTTCATCTTACTGAAATTCGTCATTTCTATGTCTGTATAATTTGGAAGAAACAATTTAATGCTTTGACATCTAACTGGGTTAGTGAAATCTTCTTGATTATACTAGATCTACAAATTTTGGAAAACTTCAGATTTTGCTGTTGCTGTTGTTTTATTTGGTAAATAGACTTTATGTTCTGTAAAAAGACACTCTTGTTATGGGTATTTTTTTATTTTTATTTAATTTTTTTCAGGGGTGGGAGTATGGTTAGGGGTAAACTTGTGAAACAGTCTTACTCCATCAGGTAAGACCTGAAATAGCAGGAATTTGCTTGCTTAATTAAGTATACGCATGTTTCGCTTAATAAGATTTACTTGATGTTCAGACAATTCTACTAGTACGAAGAGAAAAAAAAAAATATGTATATACAGGGTGATTCTTAAATCATCGTCAATATTTAGTAGGGAGGTAGGGAATAGGGAAAAAAGGCAATTTCACATAGGAAAGCATGGGCGCAAACGAACGCATCTTGATGTAGGGGGCGCTTTATGTAAACAACTCCCATTCACGCGCTGTACGATAGCTCTGTTAAAATAATCTTCACTAGCAACAGGGGTCCCGTACGTCATATTTTTCATCCCCATGCAAAGAAGTCGATTGGAGATAAATCCTGTGACTGGGGTGGCCAACAGATCGCTTCACTGCGACCAATCCATTGTGCTCCAAATTTTCTTGCCAGGTAACCACTCGCATCAATTTTCCGAAATGTTCAAGAAGTTGACCAGACTTCTTTGTATAGGGTTGAATAAAAACATGACGTACAGAACCCCTGTTGCTAGTGAAGTTTATTTTAACAGAGCTGTCGTACAGCGCATGAATGGAAGTTGTTGACACAAAGTGCCCCCAACATCATGATGGATTCGTTTGCGCCAGGGGCGTAGCCAAGGGGGGGGGGGTTAGGGGGGGTCATAGCCCTCCGTGAGAAATTTTTGCCGTACAAAATGTATATTCTTCACTACATTATCACACACACGTATACATATATATGAGTTGTGTAGTAGTGCGTAACCCCCCCCTATGAAAAATTTCTGGCTACGCCCCTGTTTTGCGCCCATGCTTTCCTATGTGAAATTGTCTTCTCCTCCTATTCACTACCACCCTACTAAATATTGATGATGAATTAAGAATCACTCTGCATATATATTTGGACAACATGCACTTCAGAGCATGCGCTTGAGGTTTTCGAAATAAAAAATTTCGTACAAAAAATGTCGAATAGGAGAGATTTTGCATGAAAAAACGGCAAATTCAACGATGTAAAGGGTGATTCAAAATATACAAACAATTTCAACGCTTATTCAATAGCTTTTGAGCATTTATAACTAATTTGGGTCATTTTTGAGGTGATATCACCTTGCAAAGAGCCACCTGGTGGACATTTTTTGAATTAAACTCTTCAAAAACTCATTGAGTGCATCCTCTGAAGTGTACATTGTCCAAATACTTCTCTGAAAAGTAGTTCGAACTCCAGGGCCCTTTGAGTATCAGAAGTTTGAGTATTAATTTCACTAACCCTGTATATTGAGTACTCAAATGAAAAAAAAACTTTATGTATAAATAAAAATAATTTGTTTTTAATTCAAAATTTATTATTTTAACAAGGAGACTAAACCAACAGGGGAAAAAAAACAGCCGATACTTTCAGAAAAGTTGCTTTCTGGTGGGTTCCATGAGTAAAATAAACCTGCACGATGGGTATCTGCTTAGGGAGGGGTACTTTCTGTGGAAAACATTTTTAAGGGGTTCTGACGCGTATTCACGTTATATATGGCGAAAACCGCCCTAAATTCCGGACCATCACAGATCGACAGCCTCGCGGTAGGCCAAACCTGGACCTTCGCACTTCAGCCACCTACCCATGTTCAGTGTCTTATCACTCGGCCATCTTGTGGCCTGAGTAAAATAAAAGTTTATTTTTGAAACAATTTCGCATTGGAATCTTTCGTTATCATTTGCTCTACAGGCCCAGTTTAAAAGCGGCGCTTCTACGTAACAATGACTTTCCCACCTAGACTTAATTGTTTTTGCGCTAATTTCTGGATCACGTCCAGCGAAACTGGATAATAACGTAATTTAAATGTCTGGAAGCACTTCTGACAAGAGCTTTCCTCCAGGGATTCGGAAATAAACTTATTGTTCTGTAAATGCTTTAATACAGGGATAGGGCATCAAGTGTCGATCACGATCGACCGGTCCATCGAGCTGCCAATTTTTGGTCGATCGCTGGCGAAGTCTTAAAGCTGATTAAGACTACATCATAAATAGCACAACAGATTACATCACTGATTCTAAATCTGTGTTTATTCGTAGCGAATTAGAGTTATTATTATCAGTGACTAGAAGTCAAAGCCCGTTATTGAAGCAATTGCAACGGGCGCTTAAAAAATAAAAAAAATAAAAAAAATAAAAATCACGAAAATATGTCTACACTCAAAGTAGTTCACCTTCGTTACAAATAAAATAAATAAGTTCATATTCATATTCAATTTTTATTATAGACCCAAATCGAATTTCATGCTCTTCTAGAAACGCACGGAAACTTTTGGCATTCGAAAGATTTAGTTTTGTGTACCACAGCTATTCTCATAACCATGCAGACGATTTATTTGTGAAAAAAAGAATTAATAAACTGTGTAATCTGGAAAAACTATTTTAAACGTATTGTCATCCCAATTGTGTGACGTCATATTCACTTGAAATAGGTAATTTTGTCACGCAAATGACTCACTTTTTTTACTCTCGGAAATAAAATGGTGCTGAAAAAAAGCGAAAAATCGCTTAAAAATGGGGGAACGGGTGGATTTTAAGATTTTATAAAGAATCGCAGATTGTTTTCTTCAGTTTTATACATAATTATGAAAAATTTCAAGCGGATCGTACAAACGGTGAAGAAGTTATTGGGCTTTTTGTGTTAACTTTGTAATCTTTTTGCAGTTATGCAGTCATTTTGCGTACACAGCCATTCTTATATCCATGCAGACGATTTATTTGTGAACAAAAAACTATTTTAGAAGGAATTGGAATCACACTTTCCTTATAAAGCCACATGACCGTGGTGAATAGGACGTCCTATCGATTGCAACAGCTCATTTTGTCAAGCAAAGGATTCTTTTTTTTTTTACTCTCGGAAATAAAAGGAAGCTGAAAAGAGTAAAAATCGCTTAAAAATGAGAGATTTCCAGATTTTTAAAGTAGAGCAGATTGTTCTTTATATTTTTATACATAATTACGAAAATTTTCAAGTGGACCGTATAAACGGTGTTGATGTTATTACGCTTTTTCTGCTTTTTAATCTTCTTGGAGTAATGGCGGTAAAATATTTATTTTGAAGTGGTTGCCCGGAATGGTTACAGAGAGAGTCAGGGATCAGCGTAACTATATAGAAGGATTACTCAATGTTGCTTTCATTACCCTGGAAGAGTGACTTTTGGTGCATTCAACAGTTAACACTAGAAGCGTTCTACCTAGAAGCGCCAGCAGCAGTCAAATTGACTGCTCAAAGAATTTTGTACATTTATTTAAATACAAAAAGTTTATGGTATTTTTAAAAGCTTTTTTAAAGAATAAAATGTTAATTCTTGTTAAAATACATGCTACAAAAAATATTTTTACTTACTTTTTAATAAAACTCATTTTAATGCTATTCGCAATTTTTACATATTAGAATTTTTTCAATGCTGGAAGTGGATTTACCACATATGAAATGTGAACATTTCTGGCACATATCACTTGTTTCGTTGCTCTTACAAAATCCAATTTGGCACTACCGTCTCTTTTTTGAGAGTTTTTGTTAGTAGTGTTCGAAATTTCTGAGGGCAGTTGTGCACTTGTCTTTTTCTTCAAGTGACTCGCTCTCAATTCTTCTGCCAATTGAAAAAGAAAGTTATGTCTTATTATAGATTTACCACTCATTTCTCGGTAGATAATGCAGGCGTTAGTTCCTGCCAAATCCGGCATATTATAGAAAATATGCACGGGCCATCTACGGGAAGCAGCCCGCACAGAATATTTACGTGTCATTTGGGCAATAATGTCGACTCCACATTTGGTTTTGTTGTAGAATTCTGTTTCTGGAAGTTTTTTCACAGTTTGTGACTCTACATTTACATCTGTATGCAAGGTACTTAGAAGCAGGACATTTTTATTCTTTATACCCTGATACACTGTCAGTGTAGTGTCTCCATTTTTCAGTAGAACTGTTTCATGAAGCTGAGTTTTTGATTTCCTGATCTCATGCGGAATTTCTTTTCGATGTCTTCTTACTGTCCCCACAAAACTTGTATTCTTCATTTTAAGTTTCTTAGCTAATGAAAGCGAGGAAAAATAGTTGCCCACTGTCATATTTCCACCTGTATTCAGATAAGGGCTCAGAAGGCGCATCACTATATTTTCAGGAAGGCTTTCGTTTTCATTTCTTCCGTTATCCTTTCCAAGGTATGGAAAAGCATTGCACATAATCTTTGAGTCAACATCAACTAGCATCCGAAATTTTATACCAAATTTATCTGGTTTATTCGGCATACATTGAATAAACTTGCACCTAACTTTTGATGGAAATAGTTGTTCATCTAACACCAGATTTTCTCCTGGCTTATAAGAAAGAACACAGTTTTCTATAAATTTGTTCCAGATATCTGAAAACATAGCAAACTTATCAGTTTCTAAATGTTGACTCCTGTTTGACTTCAAATCAAATCTTAGATTTTCCATTGTATCTGGAAAACGATTACGGGACAGTGTTTTTTTTTAAATGGAGGGGGGCTGGGGAGGGGGGCGGAAAATGACAATTATTTCATCGATTAGAGAAATAGTGAATGAAAGGAATATGTACGGGAAATGTTTCTTCATAAGATTTTTTCTGCGTGATAGAGTATGATGAATAAACTCAATTTCACTAGCAGTCAATTTGACTGCTCGTGGCGCTTCTAGGTATACATAAAAATATTTCCATTAATTTTATTTTCATTCAATGCATATTTAGTGCCAATAATTTTCAAGGTTTTTTGGAGAATTCAAAAAATTATGACTTCCTAAAGTAAAGGGTCTTTTAGGAATCCAAGCTAAAACGGCGAAAACAGTCAAAATGACTGCTCTGGCGCTTCTAGTGTTAAGTATTGTCACCTAAGTCGATCACGTACACTTTAGTACACATTTCATTTGTCTATCCACAGCTCACCTTGTACAGGAACACAGTGTACAAACACAGTACGTGCATCCCACTTCCCCATTTAGAGTACGCCTATGGCAAGAAGTCGATCATATGTGCTGCACAAAAGTACGCCCCCTTTTATGCTTTTGAGTTCGAAATAACACCCCTTCGAAACTGGCGCCCGATGCGATGCTTATACACCTTGCTTAATGTGTCGGCCGCCCTTGGTTACAAAAATAAGATGGTTTAATGATAAAAACCTACAAAAAGGTACAAATTATTTTCATCCTATATTAATTCTGAAGAGCTTCTGAATATATTAGCCGTTCTTTCGGAAATATCAAGAAACGGAAAGAAAAAAAAAAGAGGCGAGTCCCTCCCTGCCGTCACATCTTTGCAACGATGGAAGCGAACCGGTCAACTATGCGCTAAGCAGCAGTACATTCGCAAATAGAGGTTGGGCTTCATAAAAATTTTTATTCTTGAGGGTGAAAAAGCGGGTATTTTCTCAGCATATGGTGTGCTTTATTGAGATTTAACCCTTTAACGCGCAGTGATCCCGCTCTGGGAACACCCAATCTGACGTTTTGACTGTTGCCAGTCACGAAGAATAGATTGGATTTCTATAAAAATAGTTGCGGGTGACCTAGCTCCACGAGAATCCTTTACTTTTGAGCACGTCATTTCCCGTAAACAAAATTGTCACGATTATTTTTAACAGCACTGACATCTGGTGAAAAATGGAAGAATGGGAGAACAGCTGGATAGATTGCCCAATGCTGAAAAAAGGGCAGCCGTTGCCATCGCTCGACTGAACGACCAGCAAGATGGCGGACGATCGAAACGTTCATCGCGTGCCACAGATCTAGAGACCCTTTTTTGACGCAGCTGGCTGTGCGCGCAAAGCCAGCTGTCGTCAAAAAAGGGTCTCTAGATCTGTTTGAACGTTTCGATCGTCCGCCATCTTGCTGGTCATTCAGTCGAGCGATGGCAACGGCTGCCCTTTTTTTAGCATTGAGAAAGGGTTGCGCCTCAAAGGGTTAATGACTTTTCCAGAAGCATTTGCCAAGCTCTCCTACAGAAAAACGCTTCTCAAACTAACGTTTTTCTTTTACTTTTTTGCAGGTCGCGTTAAAGTCCGTCCCCAAGTCAACGACCACGCTTCGAGACTTCCTTGTTGAGTTCCACTACAGTTATTTCCTCTCGCCCCACAATCATGTGCTGGACACTTACGACGTGGCTTTCGAGACAGCGGACAGCTACGTGTTCGCTCAAGAGGTGTGTATTATTTGACATCAGTCTCTCCTACGCAGTGGCCATACCTGCCAACTCTACTGGATTTTGATGATTTCTCCTGGTCTCCCGATTTTTCATTAAAATCTCCTGGTTTTCTGACATTTTGAAACTTTAATAGTCGACATATTTACTCCCCCACCAATTCTGAAGTACTACTTGCTATCATCGCGTATTCATACAATGTGGACCAATACACCTTGGTATTTTGGTCCAATAATAAAGGGATTTGTACTTAGGTGGGAAGGAAAGTTCTGTCGTATTTTAAATAGGCAGGTGATTTTTCTTGTAAATAAAAAAAAAATCTGGCTAGTGAGTCGATCGATTTTTTTTTGTTTTTTTATCTGCTGTATAACATAAATGTGCGCTTTTTCACCGTTCATCATTTACTTGGGATATTTAAAGTGAAAAAACATGTCAGTAGATAAAGTGCATTACGAATTTGTCTGATCGTGTAAGAATGTGTTCATCACATCTGATTAGACACAATGTGGAGCCGTTTTTGGACAAGCTGGTTACTGGAGATGAAAAGTGGATTCTGTAAGAGAATATTAAGAGAAAAAAAATCTTACTGCAAACCAGGAACATCATCAACAACAGTTCCAAAACCAAGTATCCATCAACGAAAAGTACTGCTTTGTTTGTGGTGGGACAGGAAAGGTCCAGTGTACTACGAGTTGCTGAAACAGGGAAAAATCATCAACGCGGATCTGTACTGCAATCAGCTGGATAAATTCAATGCAGCTATCAAAGAAAAAAGGCCAGCATTAGCGTCCAGAAAAGGAATAGTGTTCCACCACGATAATACTCGCCCGCATACTGCAATGGTGACACAAGAAAAACTGAATGCGTTGAGGATGGGAAGTAGTTAGTCACCCACCGTATTCACCTGACATTGCAACATCTGATTATCACCTGTTCAGATCTCTGCGAAATTATCTAACGGAAAAAAAATGCAAGTCTTTTGAAAGTGTTTCTAAGGCAGTTGCTGACTATTTTAACTCCAAGGATGAGAACTTCTACAAAACAGGAATTCACAGGTTACCTGAAAGATGGCAACAGGTTGTAACAAATAACGGAGCATATATAATTGTTTAATATTAAACACATATTTTTATAAATGAATTCAAATATTTTTTTAAATACGACAGAACTTTCCTTCCAACCCAAGCTGTAATAAAACTGTAAAATAATTTATTTTCACACATGTTCACTTTTAGTTAATTGCTTCTCAATCCGAATTGTGTGCTTAAATTGTTCTTTCATCCTTTTCTCTGTATCAATAATAAGTCGAAGTCTGCTGCATTTCTTTCGCTTTCCTAGCTGTTAAGAAGAACCCTTTTATCATGTAAAGCATTTACACTCGATTAATATGCATTTAAGCTTAACGGTCTTCATTTATTTCTATACACGTGCAAAATACTTTATTTTTTTCATTACCAAATAGGGACTCACATCAGTTAAAATCTTGCTGAATTAATTTTCTATCACAAGGGTTTACTGTAATTTGGCAAGTTTTATTTCAATAGTTGGGTGCCCTGCTCTCATTGTTATGTCTTGCCATCTCTCTCTTGACTAAGATTATCCTGCGGTCTTTCGGCATCATTTATAATGAAGGTATTATTGGCTCTTTTTCGGGAGTTCCTTTGATATGTCAAGTTCAACCTATCGCCAACCTCCTGATCATTGTTCCATTGGATTTCAGGCTTGAGACTAAAGACTCATCTTCCAAACATCTTAGCAAAAGGTATCCCAGCCACCACCATCCTTAATCATGCATCGTTTAAGAAGAAAATAAAAGTTTGTTCAATTTCTCCTATCTTTTTGCCGCAAAGTGATGTACCTGGATTATTGTTCGACACTACAACGTTCTGCCACTATATCACATCACTTCGAAAAGTAAACCGTAAAATTATTTAACCCTGCTTTTCCGTTTGGGTCAAATAGACCCGAACAGAACATCCATTTATTGCTCTATATATTCAGGCAAGACAATGTCTCCCTTGAACTGAAGATTTACGTAATATAGTTAAAAGAATACAAGGCAAGAGGCAAAATGATTTACCACGAACGTCCATAGTTAAGTAAGTCACAGAGATGTGTAACAAAAGAGCTCGATGCAGATTTTCCACGCAGCAATGATTAAATATATATATATATATTATTATTATTATCCTTTTGAAGGAATATCTTTAAGATTAATATAGTTTTGTAATTTTGTAAAAATTGTTTGTATGCGTCTTTCATATACAGGGTGGCCATAATTAAACTGCAAGTGTTCAAGGGGTGCTGGAGAGAAAACTACCGAGAATATTCCAGTGAAATTTGGTATCTACACGTTTCAGAACATGTGCAAGTCAAATATGAAAAAAAAATCGTCATTTTCACCCGATAGATGGCGCTGTACCGTATTTTAAAGCTCACCGGTGGCCTATACAACTTCCAAAACCGATAGACAGAGCATAGTGACATTCTAAGAGGCATATAAACAATATAAAACATCCTTTACAGTTCATCAAAATTTAATACATTTCGCTTCAGTAATTAAATTTTTACTGTAACATATAATCAAAATTAACGTAAATTAAGATCACAAATTAAACAATCCATAAAGACGCTTTGGAAAACAATTAAACCATTATTTATTCTCATTGACACTCATTGGCCCTCTTCTTAATCGTTTCATACCTCGGTATTCTTTCAGAGTAGCTGAATAATTGCTACCATTCTGATAGAATATCTTCACTAACAATGCACGTTCCTTCTTATTCAGAGTCATGATTGACCATTGTTTTCATGAGTCATGATTGTTTTTGCACTGTTCGATGGGCTTAAAATTTGCAGATATGACGTCCATAAGAATTGAAACACGATATAGTGCCATTTATCGGGTGAAAATGGCGATTTTTTAATTGCATATTTGACTTGCGCATGTTCTGAAACGTGTAGATCCCAAGTTTCACTTTAATATTCCTGGTAATTAGCACCCCTTGAACACTTGCAGTTTAATTATGGCAACCCTGTATATTATTCATATTTCGTTTTCCTTACTTTTGCTGTTCCTATAACAGATATTTTCTATCTTGTTCTTTCCGATGTGGCCATGCATTTACCTCATGCTTACCATTCTTCTCTCTCTGTAGCTTGCTCCCTACGGCGACCTATGGAATCGGATCGAGCGGTCCGGCGGGCTCGACGAGTCCGACCTCAAAATCGTGATACGGCAGGTGACGTCCGCCCTGGAATTCATGCACAGCAAGGGGCTCGTGCACCGGGACATGCGAGCAGAAAACGTGCTCGTCTTCTCGGAGGACCTCACCCGCGTCAAACTGACCGATTTCGGACTGACCAGGAGGACCGACACTCTGGTGAAGAAACGGACTCGTTCGCTGCCCACCTGTCCGCCGGAAATATGGGAAGCCGTGCATCTGGAAGGGTAAGTCTGAGGAGTTGAGAAAATGTGTTGCTACCATAAAATATTGTTTACTGGTATTTTGTAATTAAAGGACGACTGCAGCGTCATGACTCAAAAGTGGTTTAACCCTTTGAGGCGCAACCCTTTCCCAATGCTGAAAAAAGGGTAGCCGTTGCCATCGCTCGACTTAACTACCAGCAAGATGGCGGACGATCGAAACGTTCATCGCGTGCTACAGATCTAGAGACCCCTTTTTTGACGATAGCTGGCTGTGCACGTTTCGAACGTCCTCCATCTTGCTGGTAGTTAAGTCGAGCGATGTCAACGGCTGCCCTTTTTTCAGCATTGGGCAATCTATCCAGCTGTTCTCGAATTCTTCCATTTTTCAGCAGTGTCAGTGCTGTTAAAAATAATCGTGACCATTTTTTTACGGGAAATGACGTGCTAAAATTAAGGATTCTCTCCTGGAGCTATGTCACCCGCAACTATTTTTATAAAAATCAAATCTATTCTTCGTGACTGGTAACAGTCAAAACGTCAGAGTTTGGTGTTCCCAGAGCGGAAGCACTGCGCGTTAAAGGGTTAAAGCTGCGTGTACCTGATACATAAGTGATCAATGAACACACGCTTGATGTAGAAATGAACTGTTTGGGAGTCCGTGGTAGAAGTTAGCTTGGCAGAAACTGCTGCTATCGATCTAATCTGAATTTGGGGTTGGTACAAAATGCTCTAAAGTAGAAGTGTCTAAGCCCCTATAATCCAAGAAGACAAGAAAGACAAGAAAGACAAGTAAGAACGTACACACACACAGAGGGGACAAAAAAAAAAAACAGTGATTTTCACAAAACAGGAAAAAACTACTCTCTGCTAGTCTTCTAGAGTGTTTTCTTTATTATTATTTTACCAAGTTTTCCAAATTTTTCGTGAAGAAGGAATTTTCATAAAAATATAATTAATTGGGTATTCGTAATTTTATTTTACATTTTTAGAGCCGTGAAACGTTTCTGTTCAGTCCTGTCATTTCTGTACCCCTATACATAACCTACATTACAAAATTAACCCAACCCTGCCCCCACCCCCCCAATAAATCATCCATACCCCCCCACCACCCCCTCGCCCTCACTCCACACACCACGCCAGCTGCTTCCATAAAACGACATTATCCAGTCTATAGAGACAATAGATGCTGTGTCGCACAGCCAGCTGCGTCAAAAAGAGTCTCTAGATCTGTGGCACGCGATGAACGTTTCGATCGTCCGCCATCTTGCTGGTAGTTAAGTCGAGCGATGGCAACGGCTGCCCTTTTTTCGACATTAGGAAAGGGTTGCGCCTCAAAGGGTTAAAGAAATGTTCCGTATTCTGGATCCAGGATTTGAACTGAACAACTCAACTCATCTTTTATGTTCCAGATACACGGTGGAAATCGGCTCGGACGTGTGGCAGATGGGCATGTTCATCTTCGCCGGCCTTCTCGCCCGATTTCCGTGGGAGAAGGCCGACATCACAGACCCGCGATTCTCGGAGTTCGTGCAGTGGCAAAAGAGGAAGATCACTCGGACGCCGAAAGACTTCAGGCGGTTCACGCCCAGGCTGCACAGGCTACTCAGGAGGCTCATGGATCCCAAACCCTCCAAGAGATACGAAATAAAAGAGGTAAGTGACGCTCGCTTTCCTGTAGACTTCATGCTCTTGCATCTGGAAACACAAGTTACCATTATTCAGGGTTGTCATTGAAGAAAAAAAAGTGGGTGAGAATTTTTCAACCTTTCCCGCAAACTGAGTGAGATTTTTATAAAATGGGTGAGAATTTAATAGATTGGGTTGGGTAATCCAGTGGGTAGGGTATTTATTCCTGTGTTGGGTAAATACCCAAAATCAAGGTATTTAAGATTTTTAGTTATTTTTATTAAGTGTAACTGGACTTCCAAGTCTAAATCAAGCCCAGTTACATGCAATAAAAGTGAATCAGTTTAAGATCCCTCCAGGATCAGAATGTTCCCAGGAACCCCCAGCCCCCTTCTTTTTTTTCTTTCATCGACTTCAGTTCTTGAGAATCCACTTTTACACTCTGTGTACTTCATTATTTTTTTTTCTTTTAGAAACCGATTTGTAGGGTGCGCGAATTTCTCGCAGTAATAATTTTTTAATGCGAGAAAAAGAAAAAAAATGCGAGATTCTCGCGCTCTAGTGAAAACACTGCCATTATTGCACACGATACATATACCTCTTTCTAGAACTGTTTTTAATCTTTATTAGTTTCTTTTATCGTAAAGAGATGATTTCGCTATTCTTTTTTCAATGTAGAATAATGTTGGTTAAAATAAAATAAGCTGAATATAAGTCAATACCCACTTTATGGAATATCGCTAATTCTTTATGAATCCCATCATACATGCGTGCAAATACAATTTGAAATCTAATTAGTTGTGTTTTAGTTTCTGGTCAAGTTCCCATATTTTGCTTGCAGAACCTGTTACTTTACCGTTACACTTTACCTTTCACAGCAGTCATATACTTGCAAGCAGGAGCCTGCTAATCGAACAAAGACATCGACCTATGGCCATTTTCCTCCCATAGATTTGTACCACGGTTAAGTATCTTATCAGACTTCTGATTATTGACACCCATCGGAAGCTCCTAGCAACTGAGAGGACTTTCAAAATGATGGTTTATCGTTTACATGCACACTGCATATACACAGTGATCTACAGTGATATATTGGGAATGGAACACACAACACTCCGGTTACTAATCCGATCGCAACCTACTGGGCTGCCATGGCCGTTATATGTTGCATTTAACCTTCTCTATATTATCTAGGCATCTAGGGTTATTGTTTGGGAAAGAAGTTGAAAAGCGCACTCCGTTATTTGCAATATATTCTTTGATATCCATATACATGGATTTTGATACGGAACTATGTCATTACTCATTGCTTCGTGTTAGAATCAAGGAGGTTCAACTAATGGAGAAGTCCATGTTCCCCGTTTTTGAAGCCAAAAACCACGTCCCCCCCCCCATCCCCCAAAGCATTGGATATCCTCATTGGAAAACAAGTAAATTTATATATTTGAAATTATACAATAAAAAACAAGTTAATACGTGTTAACAGCCTTCCATAAACGTAAAATGGATAAACAAATTGGTTAATAACTAACTCTTAAAGGATTTTTATTAACAATTTCCAGAACTCGTTTTTCAATGCATCTCTATGCGTTCTTCAATCTTTCGGTGCTATAAGGGGGCGTGGTACAGGCTTCATTTTCCTAGCACTGCATAGTGCAACACTGGCAACTCCAATAGTTACACCTCCTTGGTTAGAATCAACCACATGCATTGTTTGTTACAGAACGACGCCAAAACTCATTGCAGCTTCCAGAAACCTAAAAGATGCACTTGCAAATTCGTTGATGGGGCTGGATGCTGTTCAACGACTCGTAATCGCACAAAAGGTAATAAGGCACTGCCTTGGTGCGTTCATTTCTAAGGTCATGGAGTCACAAAAGAGACGCAGAATGTTAAAAATAACGTGAACATTTAGTGATGCGTAGTTGGGACTTTGGATTAATTCGTCTAAATACGTCAGCTGTTTATCATTACCAGACTGACAATTTTAAAATGTTAGTCAAAAAATGTCAAAAACTCAACCAACATGTCTTAGCTATTTTGATGACGGCAAAAACTGCAACCAAAGTAACAGCTCACAACGCTTATGTCTTTGATCACCTAGAAACGGGCAACTATCAGATGGAGAAGTGTTGATTTTTCTTAAAAAGACATGTTCAATTCCTACTGATGAATATTTTATTTAAGGAAAAACTGTAATTACTAATTTTCGGAGCTTAAAGACTTGATTTACTATAAAAGTATAACTGCAATTACTTGAGTAACTACTAAAGTTATCTGCATTAAATCATAATTTTTATTGCCACCTAAAAAGTTCCTTTCCTCGGAAATCCAGTAGTTTCTGCTATTCAAAAGAAATGGCGTAGCTTTGAACACTTTATCACTCCAAAGACGATCTGATCAGTTTTTGGGAATCGGGTTTTTTTCTTTAATCGAACGTGAATGCGCACTTGATTTTCTTAGCGCTCCTAAACGACATCATTTTTCGTCAAAGTAAATTATTATCGTTATCTTTTACGGAAATCAAAATAAGATGCAAAATTTTGCATTTTTTGCATGAGGACTATTTTAATATCCTTGTACGTGTGACCATCTTAATTCACAAAAACAAAAATTTTGATACAATTAGCCGTTTTCAGCTAAGTCCGTTTAATATTAGTGACCTCTCACTTACACGCCTCTCAGTAATACGTGTCTCTCTTTTATACGCGAATTTTGGAAGGTCCCGTCACTAGGAATAGGAAAATAATGATATTGGTCTCTCACTTATACGCGCCACTTTGAGTTGTCACTCTCAGTTATAGGCGAGAATTAACAGCGGGATTCACAGATCCTGTCATACAGATGACCTTTGCTTCATCGTCGTCCTCAAAGTCGACGATGAAGCAGACGACGAAGTTAAAAAAATGCGAATGTTGGGAATGTTGATGAAAATATAATATCAAGTAAACTAAGACATGTTGTTGTTGTTATTGGAACATGTATTCGGATTTGTGTGCTTGTTCACGAGGAACCGCTTATAAATCCACGTCAAAGAAAGGACAAACACAAGGGGGGGGGCAAATGCCTTGGGGGAGGACTTTTCTGGGTATCTAGCGCGTATTCACGTTACATCTGGAGAAAACCGCCCAAAACTCCAGACCGCTAGACCGACGGCCCCGCGAGAGGACAGAACCCTGTTCCTCCACTTGAGCCATCTCCCAATGTCAGTGGCTTTAACCACTGTGCTACACATTGGTAACTAAGACATTGAAACTCTTTTTTGCTGTGTTATGGATGATGATAAATAAGATGATTATGATGCAACTGATCTTTCTGTCCCATCTTAAGCTATTGCTTGAGGAGCCCTAAAGAAACTGAGACGGTATCTGCAAAATTATGACTTAAATTCAAATGCAATAACATATTTTAAGGAGTTAGAAAAGATTGTATATAAACGCGGCCTAGTCAAAAATTAACTACACTATTGATGACATTTTGATAAAGGAAGGCTTGTACAATTAAAGGTTTCTCCTACGTAAAATGAAATTATACGTACATTCCATTTTTGAATTAAATAATAAGGCTGTTTAACCTGACGAGCGAAAGTCGAATCGGGGACTAGGGGAAAAGCTTGAAATATGGGTAGTTTGGGGGTCCAAGCATACATGTCGCGCCATCTTTATTCATGTAATGGACACAATTGTTAGCTGTATTTTTTAGAATTTCTCTGAAAAATTTTAGAAGTATAATTATAACTTTAAAATTAAAGCGATAAAATGGATTTTTCTTGATGTAAAATATTGTAGTAAGTATTAGAGATCAGCGCGAGTTGATTTTTTCAAATGAAATTCGATTGAAACGCGATAAAACTGCTGAAATTCTTTGAATTTCCGTCTGAAATATCATCTTCATTTATTTACTTATTTTTTAAATTAAATTGCTTCTATAAACTTAATGTTCATAAAGCATCGTAAAGTAGTTTCAGAAGAACCATTATAAATTTTTCAGTAGCTTTTCTACTGTAATTTTATTTTAAATCTTGATCAGAAGTCATGTTCATTAGGTTTCATAAACAATTACGAGTTTCAATTATAAAATTTGTAAAAAGCAAAATGCAGTACATTTTTGGCCCCAAAACATTCTTAAATACATCTATAAATTTATACTTCAAAGTTACTTTTGAAAGAAAATTTTTCAGTCAGCCAATTTTGAATTTGAGTTTAAAAAACAATGTTTTTTCTTCTTTCTTTTTATGAAAACTGACTGGTTATTCAGATTTTAAATTTGCAGTAGGCCACAGTACAGTTCCCGAAGAAATATTCTGAAAAATTTCATTGTTCTAGGAATGTAAGTTTATTTTTTATCTGTAGTGAAAGTTAACCAAAAAAGCAGACTTCTCCGAAAAAGTGGCATGTTTAATAATTTTTTTTTCAAAAAATGAAGTAGCTTTACAAATTTGAAATTTGTTTCAGTTCACAGTATGGTTTCTGAAGAAACAGTCTAAAAATTTTCATAGTTCTAGAATCATAAGTTCATTTCTCATCTTAAGTGAAAGTCTATCAAAAACGTTTTCCTCTGAAAAAGTGCCAAATTTCACTATTTAAAAAAAAAAAAAAAAATTGTTTTTCAAAATTTATCTCAATGTCAGTTCCCAATCTAGTTTCTGGGGAAACATTCTGAAAAATCTCATAATTATATCATCGTAAATTTATTTCTAATCTTAGGTAAAATTCGAGAAAATAGCGTTTTCTCTAAAAAAGTGTCAAGTTTAATAATATTTTTTAAAAAATTAAATAACTTTTCAAATTTTATTGCAATGTCAGTTCTTATTCTAGTTTTAGAGGAAGCATTCTGAAAATTCTCAAAGTTATGTGATTATAAGTTTACTCCCTATCTTGGTCGAAATCCTCCGTTTTCAGGTAGAACAGCCTTAAACTAAATTATATGGTTAAATATTTTAAAACATAGTATTACTCTTTTTAACCGAAAAAATATTATTAAGCATTTTTTTTTCAAATTTTTGTCTCTCCTAATTTAGAAACAGTTAGAAAATAGACACTTTCAGTTATACGAGATTTTAAAACGGTACCTTCAAACGCTTATAAGTGAGAGATCTCTGTGTATTTGGATATAAAGGTATGTACTGTAATTTCATTAAATAAGTAAATTTATTTTCACAAAATGATCAAAACTTTTAAGATTTTCTGGGGGAAGCTATTTATAGATAAAAAGCTTATAGCAAATTGTATTCATTGTTATCATTAACTAACTGTTTGTTAAAAATGGAATTACACCACTTCAGTGGCCCCGAATATGTAGGTGCCACGGGGCTCATGCACCCACAGAAAAAATCACATACATGTGGAGCACGCAAAAAATTTTAAGACACAGTTTTAGTTACTTTTGTAGGAAACCATCTATTAGATTTCCGGTAAAGAATCCAACAATTTTTTTTTGTCAGAATAAGAATCTTTTATGAGATTTCTGCAATAATATCCGAATTTTGTTCAATTGTGCCACTGATCAGGATAAGATGATGTCCAGGTATATGCAGTAATTGAAAATAATTCATTTAAATTACTAAAATTATTAATTTAGCTTTTGTAAAAGTTTTTGCCTTGATTTGTGCAACACAAAAGTAAAGCTGTGGGAGGAAATCTCATCTACAAAGATTTTTAGAAAAATCTTTGTAGATGATATTTCTTCCCCAATGTCTAATCATCCCCCAGATGCCACGTTTAAAGAAAATGGCTGAAATATTTGTAACAAGTCTTTCTAAAAAGTTGAAATATTTGTACTTAAGGATTCATTTTCTTTTAATTTACTCTCCCCATTTTGTTCAGAAATTTAATTAATTTTTTAAGCTTACTAATTTATTTCGTCATTCTGTTTCTTCATAGGTGTACAAATACCTCGGCGACAAGTGGCTTATTTGTCGCAGTCCACGAGTGACAACCACAATCAGCAAGTCGGATATTGCAGAGGCCCAGAGGCAGCAAGAGCAGCATTTGGGCGATGCTCTGGCCAACATGAGCCTTGACCCTAGGAAACAGAACCAAGCACGTTTCGCCCGCGGCGGTGATTGGGCTTACGACGATTCGGACTCCAGTTAGCCGATGTCCATTTTCAGTCCAAATCACAATCCACAGCCGGCCATTGTATGGGTGCATGGACCTCGCGTGTGTGATGTATTTCGAGTTTGGACATAAGAGATGCCAAAAGCAAATAGTGAAAAATAATCATTTATCGGCAGAAAATAAAAAAAAACATGCCTAAAGTTCTTGACAAACCATGGACGTTAGAAGTTTATTTTAGAAAAAAGTGTGTGTGTGAAGTGAACCATAAACATAAGCGATTCTATAGAAGAAGCTATGTAAGGAATTCTTTTCTTCTTTCTTCAACGATATCCATTCTTTGTAATTTGAAAATGATTAAGTTTATTTGTGATTTGCAAAATTATGTATGCACAAATTGCTGACTGCGAAGGACTTGGTGCATGCAAATTATCCCATCGATTGCGGTTTTAGATCTTGCACAGGGAACACTGTTGACGTGTCTGATACTCTTGTATTACGTCATGCCTTATCCTCAGTACAAGAACAAACTTTCTTAACAGCATCACAAAAATGTGTGACGCCATCGCCTTACTCTCCGCACTGTCTACCGAAGAGGAGTGGGAGATTACAGTTTGCACAAACAATGAAAACGGTGAAAGCCTTACTTCATACTTCGAATGGACAACTGCAAGCAGCATATTGATTCGTACCTTCTCACTCTGTCCTCACTGCTGAAGTGACGTCATCACTTCTATCACTGTTTTCATGTTAATTAAGTCTAAGGCTCAGTTCTAGCGCTTACGTATCATATAGTCATAGGCATTTGAAGAAGCTTTTCGAGAGTTTAACTCTCTCAGCGTCTTGGGCGTTGTCAGCAAGTTGTTTTCACGGCCCAATTTTCGTGCAGATTTAAAATCATAAAAGTGAAATTGTTCAGTTCAACAAAACATTTTTTTTTCTTGTACATGCTATTTAAATGTAGTTTTTTCCAGGTATTAACAGCCTAATTTCGGCCCAAAATTTTGAAATTATTGAATATTATGTTTAAAAATAAAAGGAATGCTCATTTTTTCAATAAAATGATGAGTAACTTTTATTTTTGGTGTTCGTGAAAATTAACAAGTACATGAAGTGTTAATGGCTTCTGAATGACAAGTCAGGAGGCTCTCTCCTGACTAATCAACTACTCTCAACTAAGACGAATCTTAGGTCAGGACTAGGTGACTGCATCATTTTGACGTGCCATTCGTCAAAAAAGTGCTTTCATGTATATTATTCCATATTTATATAAATAATTTATCTACATGTAAGAAATTTTTCATATCAGTACAATGAGCTTTTCTATTTACATTAAGGTCTTCAAAGTTTTCCAAATTTATTAGAAAATTTGAATTAATTAAAAGATCAAAAATAACTATTTTCTGTATGTGGATAACTGCGTGCAGCCTAACACACGTAAAAATAATTTTATAAACTCATTATTCTTCCTACGTACACTCTGATAATGCATAATTAAAATGACCTATTTTTTATACCCGAAATTATATAATTTGTTAATTTACAAATGATTTAATTTGCTAATTAGTGAAAAAATAATGAATTATTATTTCTCTGTATATAGGTAAGTAACATCTTAATAATAGGTAATTTTAATTATGTGTTATCATAATCGTTATTAATTATGTGTTATCGTGTGTCGCTTTAATTAAGTGTATATATAAAAAATATTTAGTCTGTAAAAGGGTTTTTATGTGTGTTAGGCTACGGGCAGTGAACCAAATATGAAAAATAGTATCAGTGAATAAATTAATTCTTCGTAATTAACTTAGAAAACTTTTGAAGACATTAATGTAAACAGAAAAAACCATTGCTTTGATATACAAAATTTCTTACATGTCCGTAAATTATTTTTGTAAATACAGGATCATACACATAAAGGCACTTTTTCCGATTTTCACCATTTTTAAAGGGTACAAGACCCCTTAAGTAAGCACTAGAATTGAGCCCTTTCACTCTTACAGCCTATAACTCTAACCTAAAGAAGCTTCATTTCAAGATGATTGTTGTTTGAGAATTTATCAGTGCAATATTATTCTACAGCTCTTGCGTGTTCTCTCATCGAACTGTGTCATGCATGCGAGATCGGACTAATATCAACTTCCATGCGCCTGTTCCCGCTGAGGAAATTCAGAGGGTGGTTTTCCTTCCCTATACTTGACCCAGGCGACATTTTTTTAGAGACGATCGAAGTGAGAGGAAGAGGTTTTTTTGTTGAGAAATGTCGTATGTGTCTTCGGAGACTTTGTTTTCGATTAGCACTGACTATTTTATTAAGATATTGAAAGATGTTGTTAGTTAATCAATGAGGGAAAAACTTGTTTTATTAGGAGTTATAAAATTTAAAACCTCTCTGTCGGGGCTATAGTTTATTGTTGTGTGTGTAAAATATTTTACGTTTGTTAAAGCATAAGACTTTTATGTCTTCTGCGATAAGGTATGCTGTATAATTCAGCAAATTCATAATGTTCTAAAGCGTATAAAAGCGTTCTTTTTTTTTAGGTTCCTCTAGAAGTTATTTATAAATTACAATAGTGCCGCAGCATTTTTTTAAACACAATAGAATCTTGATCATTTCTGTGAAGTTACGCCCTCCCTCATCATAGATGAGTGGTACTCCAAAAGCTTGACATTTTGAACCCTTATTAAAATCTTAAAATAAATAAAGACTCGCTTCTACTTCAAAGAAAGATGTAAAATAAAATATTTCCGCTTTTGTGTGGGTAAAAGGTGAAAACAAAGAATTCGAATGCAATTCATTACGAGAAACATAAGAAATTTAACCTCATAATACGCATATTCAATTTTAATTGTTGAATTGCAAAATATTGCACTCATGGTAATGCAAGAAAACCAATATTTTATTGCTTTTCAATTTCTTATGCAATATCACTTTTCAGTAGTTTAATTCACATTCCTTGAGAATAACTACTGTGTTTTTTCTCCATTGTTCGGTTCAAAACCGTTTCACTTAACTAATTAAAAAACCTTTCTACAAAGTATTTTAATTTGCGAAAATTTAAAAGAGTTAAGAAAGTTTATTAATTTACGACAGTTTAAAAGAAAAATGATAAAATGAAGATGTAATAAGAATAAATACATAATATAAATAAAAGCCAACATGGTTTTCAGTGTAAAGTACTTAAGGAATTCAACAATTCAAGGAAGTGATGTGGAAATTTTAGTTATAATATAATACTGTGTATACTATTTCACATTAAATTAATATTTTGCTTTTCCTTTTACACAATTATTTATTCGTTTGAATACTGATATATATTTAATTATATTAAGCACTACTATACTAATATAATTTTATTAAACATTTTTGCGTAAACATTTTTAATAAAATTCAGACATACTACAAGAGTTATTCCTGTCCTAATACAATATACTTTTCAGTTAAAAACACAATTAGATATTCTGATTTACTTGCATTTGATTATTGCAAATTAAATTTATTAAATTAATTAGCAAATTAAATTAATTTAACATTTTGTGCAAATTAAATCGAAAATCCACATGTTCAGTTACGCTGTTTTTAGTTATTAGACTCGAACAAGATATTGGTAGACTTTTGGAGAATCATTTAGATGCGGCTCTTCAGCACTATTTCTTGATTAAAAATAAAATTAAAATCTAAACTATTTTAGATAAAATTCTTTGAAAAGCATAGAAATGTGAAAGTGTATTTTAAGTATGAACCTGCTTGTGTTTTGATATGTCCCCGTGATAAATATTTATACATATCTTCACATGTACACATTTTAATAAACAAACCATGAACTGGATTAAGAATTAACTTTTTACTAAATATATATATATATGTATCTACCTATGCAATGCATCTTACTTCCATGTTGTCTTTAAAAGTAGTTGTTTTGACTACTTATATGAAATATTAATTATTTATTGTATTTTATGACATGTGAAGTATATTACATCATTAATCGTTACCTTTATAACATACTTTACAGCACGGAAATATTAAATATGTAGTTACTCCAGTGACTCAATGCACAATGTGTCAGCATATTACTATTTTCCTGTGCGATAATAAACTTTTTAGAAAGAGCCACTAAAGGAAGATCGACTGAAGCTGTCAACGATAAGTAAGGCTATACCAGTGATTCCCAAACTGTGCGCCGCGTCGCCTCGGGGGGCCGTGCTTTCTTCACAGGGGCGCCGCGAAATGCTGTGAAGGTTTCATAATTAATGAACCAAAACCTGCCTTAACTTTTGGCTTTAACAAAATTGGCCTCGTTTTGGCTTAGCAAACCAAAAAACGAAATGAGCAGCCAAAAATATCCAGATTTTTGGTCGCTGCAATAAAAAGCAAGTACTGAGCAAAAGTCAATATGGAAAAAGGAATGAGGGTAGCCGTGTCCACTTTAACTCCACGATTTGAGGAAACGCGCAGCAATTTGCATTAATAATGAATTCATCGTATTAAAAATGAATTTAATGTTAAATAATGAAGACACACGAGTTTTATTTTTTTTATCTTGTACTAGTCATAATTTTACAAAGGGTAGGGCGCCTTGGGAAATTTTTAGTTGGAAAAGGGTGCCTCGACTCGAAAAAGTTTGGGAACCACTGACTTATGCTGTCGGAATTAATTACTCTCAGATTAGGGAGGAGGAATCTGTTTAATAAAATTTAGTTTGACATTGAATTTTCAAAACTATGAAAATTTGGAAATTCGGGTAATATGGTGAACTGAGTATATTCTTTTAAAAGAAAGAGTCCCTGTAAAAAAAAATATTCCATCAAATTAGAGTTTCATTTTCTAATAATATTGGTCTTATCCTTTGCTGTTAGATGAGACGGATAACCCTTAAAATATCAACTCATTTTTATTTAGATTCCTCGATGGTATGTAGTATAGTCGATCTAGCATAAACTAAGTGCATGTATTATCATCTTATACGATAGTTCTTATTGTAATAGTAAAAAGGGGTGGATCCAGTAAAAATTTCCGTGCCCTCCTCTGGATCCTCCAATAATGATATCGACTATATATTTCAGAATAATTGTATATTTTACTCTTTTTTAGGAACTGAAATGTCCCATTTTTATATGTTCGTTTATCTTAGCGTTGTTGTTTGCTTACAAATTTAGACTGCAGAAACACGAACTGATTAGTTATAGAGATAGTCAGATATCAATGTTTCCACAATAAAACTTAATTTTTACTGAGATTCAAACTATTTTCTCAAAACACTGCATACATTAATGCTTGTGTGACTCTACTGTTTCCCTATTTTCAGTGTATTTCATGAGTATATATAACCTTTTTACTAAAAAAAAGAGTGAAGAAAATCACACCAATCATAAATGTTTTTCTCATATACTCTGTAAAAGCCTTAGCCACTCTTTCGCCTTAGCCTGTGTATTTA
The DNA here is from genome assembly GCA_038373885.1 of Cheiracanthium punctorium. Classification (NCBI taxonomy): domain Eukaryota; kingdom Metazoa; phylum Arthropoda; class Arachnida; order Araneae; family Cheiracanthiidae; genus Cheiracanthium; species Cheiracanthium punctorium. Next base: position 2,387,647 of record JAWZYV010015215.1, read on the forward strand.
AAAAAAAAAAAAGCAATAGGCAGGTAGGGGAAACCGGAACTAGTTGGCTTCATAGGGGTAAATAGACGCAGTCTTCATAATTCTCCTATTTGTTGGTAGATTGCAAAACCAATCACGTAATAACTTTCCAAACGCTGTTGTAGTTTTGCAGCGTTGCCCACGTGCAATAAATATTTACAACGATTTCCCTTTTTTTTTTTTTTTTTTTTTTTTGCTGCTTCATTAATTTTCTAATTTCAAATAGTACTCATCTCAATATCTTCAGTTTAATTAGTGTAGTATTTTACAGTGTATGACTAATTCTATACACTTCATACATGATTTATTTCGACTGTTTGAGTCAGAACGCTGTCTCTCATTTTGTGAAAAATGTATTATGGGGGCTTGTAGGCGCACTGAATACGGACAAGTTGGCTTGGTATAGGTCAACCAGTCCCCTTACATTGTTTCAGACTATCTACTGCTATTTTATCCCGTTTTGGATTGATTAACCAGTGCATATGAATTAACTTACAGACTGCACAGTAAATGTTTTACTATCAAAGACAAAAAGTAAGAAAAAAGACCATCCCAATTTTCAAAATGCTTCAGACTGACACTTTTTTGCTGCTCGATTTGTATCAGTAATTAGGAGCTGAAAAAATCTATTCGAAGTACTGGTAAAAACTACACTGACACTGGCATGCAAACTAGCGAACATCAAAGCACTGCAAACACAGAGAAAGTGTGTTAAGAACTTTACGCACAGAAGGCGTACATAACGAAGGCATGCTATTTTACAGTTGCGATAAAGGTTGATGATTTCGAGTAAGACCAAAGTTACTCATAGTTGATGTTTCATTTATTATTTTTATAACAGCGTAATTTAAAGTTTACATTGTGCAGAAATAGGTAATTTCTCTGTTAAAATTTGCTGGTAAAAATTAATTTCTCTTAAGTGCGTGACACATTTAAGTTTCATTTAGCTTTTTATAGAACATGTGCCAACTTAACCCATAGGTATCGGCAATATGACTCACGACAGTTGGCACACATGTTTTCTCTTACTTCAGGCTTCCGTTAAACATAAACTACACACATTACAAGCACAGAATTCTTGGGTGTTACATATATCTGTGCGCTTTAAAAGTGCAGTTATATTGTGTTAAAAAACTTTTATAAAAGTTAGAAAAAATTATTAACTAAAAACTAAGCCCACTAGCCCTCGGTCTCCCCTAGAATATTTTTTTTTCTCAAAACCATCAGGAAAATCCGCAATACTTCAGTGAATCCTTTTATACCCATCATCATACAAAACATATCAGAGTACAGTAACACTATCATTTAAGCTGGACATTTCATGTGTGATCGATTTTCACTGGACAATATCGATGGAATTCTGCTTCCATCAAGTGTGGGTGAAAAATATACATCTGAGCCAATCAAATTGAAGCATGTTAATCAAAGCAAGTCGCTGCTGCAATTCATTGATTGAAGACCAACTGTTGGTGGAAAAAAGTTAGATCGATAAGGTTGTCTTGGCATAAGCTCTGTTATAAATGTGGAGTTTTCAATAGTACACCACTTACTCTTTGACATTACAATCAAACTATAAATGTCTCCATTTTTAGAGAGTAACGACTTTTACCTATTTCAAAGAAATTTTTGTGAACATCTATTTTCATCTGTCTGTGAACTTTTTTAACTTCATGACCATCAGCTTCTATTGTTATTTTTTAAATGACTGTGTGAAATTTTAAATGTATACTGAAAGCTCTTGCCTTTCATGTTGCAAATTAAATGCTGCTATTAAAAACTAAAATGGATAAATCGCATTTATGAATAAATGTATTTTTGAAAATATTTCTTTTTTTCTGTGTTTTACAACTAGCATTATAAATGACATTTATTTGTAGCTTCAAGGAACTAAAATCATAGAAATTCGATGTTGCTATTTTAGTGGTTAATGAAATGTTGAAATTTCCCAAGAAAAAGTGCAAGATTTTGTTTGAAAAAAGTAAACATGCAAGAAATGAAAACTGTAAAAAAATATCTATCAGTATTTTAATATTATTCTGAGTTTATATTTGGTAGTAGTCAATGTAGATGATTAACCATAATTTCGATTTTTGTATACTCTGATCTGTAAAAACAAGTAAAAATTCGGAAATAAAACTATTTACTTTTTAGACGAGTTTCTGCTTAAATTATTTCATTCTTTACACGTGAAGTGTTAAACATGCTTATAAATATTCTTAAATTATTTTCAAGAAAATATTCCTGTATCACGGAAATTGTCAGAAAAATGGAGCTTTTAGTAGTTGTATCAATAGTATGTGTGGAGTGGGAGAGATATCTTTATTATGTTTAAATATCCATGATGGCATAATTTTTCAACAATTATTTTTCAACAATTCAAAATCTTAAGTTCTCGATGGGATTCGGTTAAATATATTTAACGTTTGAATGAATATGCGCTGAGCGCATTTAGAAATTAAGGTCTACACTGAAAAAAAAAAGGATTACAGCATATCGTGTGGGTAAACGTAACGCCAACACATTGTGATGTTGACGTTAAGTTTATCCACACATTGTGCTTTAGACTGTGCCAATTTGCTATACAATGTTCTTCGTGATTGGCTTATCAACGTCATTACGTCATTTTGTGAGTGGATTTACAACACACAGTGCTGTCTTATTTTCAGCACAACTTGGTGGTTAAACGTAATGCCAACACGTTGCAGACTGTGCCAATTGCCATTCAATCGTTGGCATAGGTTCTTCGTGATTGGCTTATCAATGACATTACCTCATTTTTTGAGTGGATTTAGAATACACAGTGCGGTATCATTTTACAGCAATATGTGTGGTAAAATTACAGGTATTTCTTACAGCGTATGCGGACGATTATGTTCTATGATGTCCAGTATTAGAAAGTTTTTTTTTATAGGGAAAAACTAAAAAATGTGTAACATTACTATCTAATAAACAGGTGACTTGTTGCAAGGAAGTGTATAGGCAAGTAAAAGGCACAATAATTTTAAATATCATTGAATCTTCAGATGTGGATAATTGTTCAACCAATTGTTGTGTTGCTAAGAAAAATGCAACAACTCTGTTACCTGTATATTTTTGAATAGAAGCAGGAGTGGATACAGAAAAATTATTTGACAGGAGAGGGTAAACTCTGTTTTTCTGATATTCTTAGTTTAATTTAGACTATTTACAAGAAATCATACATTAATTTGAAGTTAAACTGGGCTAGTTTTTCTTACAAATGTTCAAAATATGCACATTTAGTTATGCGTCAGACATTTAACTTAAAGTCCAATTCTTCCCACACTTTAGCTAATAAGTCCAGAGTAATGAAAGATACTGCCTGCCTTCTACTCACCATTTTATGTATGTGGCTCTGCTAGCGTGAAAACAATAAAGCAGTACTCGCGCATGCGCTTATCTAAAACTGACTAAGTTACACTTTAACTGAGACCTTGAAACCGACACTCTACCACGTTTACAGTTGATACTGTTCAAATTTATAACTGGGACATTCTTTTATGGACATACCGTGACTTCTCACCTATACGCGAATTTCGCAAGGTCCCGGCATGAAGAATAGGAAAATAATGTTACAGATCTCTCACTTATAAACACCACTTTGGATCGTGTCTCTTAGTTATATGCGAAAAATATCCACGCAATTCTTCCCCGAAAAAGTCAAAAGACCATTCCACTTAACCATTTCAAAGCAGCTGAGACGATACACTTGTGTCCAGCATTCCTTCCCCATTTCTGTAATTTTGAAACAAGTTTTCTTTTGCAAACGGTGCCTGATACTCCTGTCCCAACTTATGCTACTGTCTTGAAGATAACATATCAATGTTTCAAGACATTTAGAAGCCTCTACCCCTATGCTACTCAAGAAGGGAGGTTCTAAATTTTCAAAAATCAGTGAAAAAAAAAAAAGAGCTCGCTTTCGTTACATGGGGAAAGGCACTTTTCGGCTATTTCTCTGGGAATCAACAGCAAAGAGATTATCTTGGAGCGGGAGCTAAAGAGCTAATGACCCATATCAGCAGGCACGCAAACTTCAGAGACCAAGACACCAGCAGTACTCGATCCTTCTCTGTTTATTCGAAGTCCTCAATGTGGGGTAGCAAAGTCCACAACAGATGGTACTTGGCACAAAGTCGGCAGCGCGTGGAACATAGCTCATCAATCTCTGGCTCAAGGGTGGCTGATTTCACACGAACTTTTGATACTGTTTGCTTGTTTGCCAAGAGGGGACAGCTCACGTCATCGAATGCGTCGTTTAAAGCTACATGTGTCCTTCTTAAAATTTCCCGAAACAACAAATTGGCTACTTAACGCATATTAGGTAATATGATGTTTATTCACTTCCTTAGTCAATACCTTATTAAAGTCAGCTGTGTAGGAGCACAGTCTGATTTTAGGGTTCTGTGAATTGTACCTCACCTGTGTCAAGTTGCTTGCTTTTCCGCGTGTTTTTGATGATATAGTATATTCCTTGACTGAAAAGAACATTAGAGTGCTTATGTATGCTAGCGATATTGTTCTACGGATGTCCAGCATTAGGAAAGGTGATACGGCGAAACTTCAAAATATCTTGACAGTGCCATGTCCAAACTTACTCCTGGTGCCTTGAAAAGAAAATGATCATTAATACAGAGAAAGCTATGTATCAGAACTTTTTCATTATTTCACCAATCTTTATAATTAGTTATATGCTATGATAATATTGTCCTTCCGCGTCGTGACAACACCAAGTATTTGAGAAAAACTTTTGATCGCAAACTCACTTGGAAGTTGCATGCAGATGTTCTTCGGCAAAGGACTGAGGAGCTTGTGTTAATGTTTTAGTGCCTCAAGAAGTGAGTCAGATGGGATTGTGCAACCAAGGGGATTCCGCAAGGGGGAGGGGGTTCGGGACATCCTCCTTAGTAAGCACAAACGCTAATTAAGCCTCATATATTCACATTTTGAACCCATAGCTCAAACTAGTAAACAATAAAAAAAATTTCAAATTTATGTAAATTTTGAAAATTTTACATTACATTTTAAAAAGTATGGATTAACTTTGTAAATTTTATAATTCAGTGCGTAACGAACACAATTTAGTATACAGACTTTAAAATTTGTAATTAGATATTTATAATAAAATTTACTGTCAATGAAATTTTATAGTAAGAATGGATCCCCCCCCCTCTCTTGAATTGCTCTCTTCGTCGTATATTCTCTTAGCTGGACCCCACCCACGAGAAAGCTATAGGTACGCCCGCGTTATATTACCTGCAAGGTGATTTTAATTTAGATTTCGATTCCAAAGGAGTATTTCATGGAACAATTAAGACAAATACGGCACACCCGCAGATAATGATACACTTTTCAAAATAATGGAACAAGGAAGACAAATAGGGTTGACACATAAATTATGATCCAGCTTCATGCAACTCGGTTATATTTTTATAGCCTCTCTACGACAGGTCCTTCCTCTGCGTGACACCTTTGGGTTTTCGTAATTTATTTCAGTTGGAAAAACCCGATTTTCAACATTGAAAAAAAGTATTAAATTCAAGTTTTGGGATTTGAACTGGTTAAGCAAACTTTCGATTTTGATTTTCCAACGGAATTAGATATTTTGAAGTAATTTAGGATTATTAAAACGGGGTCATCGTTATTAGCAACCGGGTCTGTTTGTTCGATGCCATCGCAAAAAATAAGTGAATCATTGAGGCCTGTTATCCCCATTCGCAGTGGCGCAGAGAGGGAGGGGGAGCAGGGGAAATATCCCTAGGGCCTCACCTTGGGAAGGGGCCCTGGCCCTGCTGTTGCTGCTTCTATATAATACTTAATTGTGTGTTGTCAATTTTGAAAAAAAAGAAAAGAAAAGAAAATGTCCAAATACAGAATGTCCCCAGAAGTTTCCAATTAATTTTTAAACAAAATTACAACAACCAGCTACAGCATAATCCACCAACTTCACAAAAACGAGGAGGTTAGTGATTTAGTCTTCCTTTTCAAGAAAAGTTTTTTTTTTGGAGATACACTGTTAAATAGTGGAAGAAAGGGCATAGCCAGAGGAGTGACTATGGACCCACCCAACCAAATACATTTTAACTTTCACTTAACAAAATGTTAAAGATTAAGACTTTCTATGTGAAATTTTGAATTTTCCAGTTTCTTTGACTTCTAAAATATTTTGGCTTCCTGCTTGAATGGAAGTTCTATGAATAAAAATATTAATTTTTTCAATACTGAGGTAACATGCCATGCAAAAATGTTGTTAACGTTTCAAATACAGTTTCTTTATGGAAGTAACGAAACCTTCAAAATAAAATGTTGGTATATTTTAGAGCACGGATGTTTAATAAATTATAATACTTTTAAATTAACAATTTTAATTCTATTAATTACTTTCCAATTACTATTAATTTAAAGTTTCTTTAAATGATTATTAATTTTAATAAGGAATAAAAGACATGTAATACGACACCAAAAGCAATAGAAAATTCTTGACTATAGGCACAACTCTGGATGGGTACACCCTGAAACTGATTGTAGGCAGTGTGAAATTTGCAAAGGTAAATGATTGTCAGGCTGTGCCCTGCTGTCGAAAGTCTGGGCTTTTTTTCCCCCCAAAATGGCAGCCGTGTCTATTATCTTGCATGATGAATTTAACAAAGAAATTCAATCTGTATATAAAATGCCTAAGAAGTTATAACTTTTTTCAACCCCTGGCTATAAATGTCATCCAATCATCGAGCAGATTGGCAACTTGTTTAAAATATTGTTTGAAAACATTCGAAAGGATAGAAAGGTTATATAAAAATCTGCAATTAAAAAAGATAAATTAAGAAACATTGAATTGAGTTTTTGTCTTCGGGGGATCCAATATTCGAGGGCCCTAGGCCGGGCCTAATGGGCGTAGTTGAAAATAAGAGCCTGATCGAAGGGTTTCTGGATAGCAAAGGGATACCGAAGATTTTATCCCCGGGGCCCCGACTGGGCTCTCTGCGCCTCTGCCCATTCGCAACTGTTCTATTTAATTTTTATAAGTATTATTTTATTTTATTATTCAAAAACAATTTTGTTATAGTTTTGACAAAGTGATTTAGATGTATGTAGGTAATGATTTTTTGAAGATTGTGCCTTTTTCTTTAATGGAAATAAATAACAACGAATTCGAACATTTAGTTCTGAATGTCAAGGTAGGTGTACACTTGTATAAGAAGTTCTACAAATATGCATATAAGCATGTTTAGTGAATTAATATTCATGTGTTATTTATAAATTATTTTAATCTAAAATCGTATTACTTGGGTAATTTATTATTCTAGTAAATAAGCATGTCGTTGAAATACTAGTTAGACATTTTTGTCTGTTTAATTTTTTCAGTTGAAAATGTCATTTATCATTCATTTGATATGCATTAATTATGTGATTTAGACTTATGCGGGATACTGATTTCAGTGCAGAAGTGCTGTGCAAAATATAAGTTATTATTATTATTTATTTTTGCACATGTTTATGCAGGAACTTTTGTATAGGCGTTCATTTATGCTCAATTTCAAAGTTCGATTGAGATATCGAAAAAATAAAAAGCTATATATAATACTTGAAATGGTTATAATAAAGAATAATTAATTCAGGGATCGTTTGTTTTTAGTATACTCAGCTTGTGAGCAGGTATCCTGAAATTTTTCGAAGCCTTGAGCTGTTAGTTTATCTTAATTTTCATTCAAAGACCTTGAAGCAGGTTTTGATTTTTTGATCTAAAACCTTAATATACAGCAATGTAGAGACGAACACATTGTCTTCAAGTGCCAGTTAATAGTCACTTTTAAAAAAAGGTGTTGGGATATTAGTAATATTTCCTAGTATGGTTCTCTAAAATTTAATATTTTTATTTGGGAAAAAAATGTATGGAACTAAAAACAAAAATTATAAATCATTTTCTTTTCGAATGGTAAAATTTCCGATAAAAAAACTCATTTGAAATAACAAAAAAAAAAAAAAAACAAGAAGAAGAAGAAGAAGCTAACAAACACTTAAAACCTTTAAACCTTTTCTGTAGGGATTATTAACCGGAGTATAAAAACAACGCCCCTTAAAGTTCGTACTACTATTTATAGTAGACCTTGTGTAATTTATTTTAACTGTTTCTCGTTAAATTCATTTACATTATTTTTAATTTAGATGCCAAGGAAATGCAGTGCATCAGGTTGTACTTCTTATCTTAGCAAACATTCGTCAGATAACCGCCTCTTACAAAAGATTCAAAATTAAATACTGTAGCAGGATTTAAATTTTGAATATGTGAACTGTAAATATCAATTATTTTAATTTCTATTTCAGCACTTCGCCATATATTCTGTTAATATATTAACTGGACAAAATTTAACAACCGCAAATTTAATAACTGTTAGTTAATTTTATTTAAAAAGTAATAATGGTTGTAATTGCTTTGAAAATGAGAAACTTAAACATTCAGGATAAAGAAATGCATAAAAATGTTAGTATAAATAAACTGTTTATCATTTGCGTATTTGTTTACTTTAATGTATACTAAAAGTCAGCTTAATTTGTTTCATATACATTAAAAATTAAGCTAAAGGCAGGGTGCGAATTGACGCTAGGGATGCCAGGGATTGTCCATGGCTGAAGAATGTAATATCCCTGGCTAGAGAAATATTAATCGATCCCTGCCAGGGATACTATTTATCCCTTGCTGGAAAAATGTTAAAATTAGTCTCTGTCCTTACAAATTCAACAGTACCTAACGATTTTAAGTATTGAAAATAGAAATTCTTTTGTTTACTAGACAAAGGAGCAAGTTACAAACATCCCTTTGAAATCGATATATACATGCCTCATGACACTTCTCATTCTACAACAAATTAAGACTGCGAAATGAACGAACAAGTGCTGTTCCGCCGCAAACCGAATTTGAGGGTAGACGTAGAATCGACATAGGCAGGAATACATGTGCACAGAAAATCGGGGGTCGACTTTTATTTGAATTTAAGTCCCTTTCCAGACATGTTGTCGACTGCATTTGTCATGTAATACTTAATATATGTGAGTGGAGCATTTTACGCCTTCCCTCCCTTTTTTTTTCTTTTCAAATGTCCCCTCCGGAAGAATGTTTTCTTTCAAATGCCCCCCCCCCCTGGAGAAAATGTCCAATTCGCACCCTGGCTAAAGTAATGAATCACGAGAGTAAGTACTACTATGTGTTTTCCGTCAAATTGCATACATCTATTTACTTTAATGTCCATATGTTTTTGTACAGGGTCCGATTATGACCAACAGGGGCCCGAGCATTGATGAATTTGGGGGCCCCCATCCATGAAATTTGTTTTTTTTCATAAAATTTTGACTTATAAAAGGATGTTTCATAGCAACATCTGAAACTAAGGGCCCTTCCGAACTTGGGGCCTGGGCAAAGTCCCGATTTGCTCTTGCGATAATAAGGCTCTGCATATGTATCATAACACAGAAACTAATAATGAGTTCATTCTTAAATTAGTAGCAACGAAACTAATAATGAGTTCATTCTTGAATTAGTAACACAATTATTACTTAAAACTACATTAAATAACGTTTCAAAGTATTGGAAAACTTAAAAAGTGCTTGGGTATACGTAACGTAATACGTAATAAGTAAAGACGCGAGCATATGTAGGCGTCTTCGGATGAGACATCTAAATACACGTGCAGGCACGTTACAAACAGCGACGGCGCAGATTAAAAACGATGTTTCTAATAACCAGACAGTGGCGCTTCCTCCATTTGAGACCATGAGCACGTGAACTCCCAAAGGAAAAATATAAAATAAACACAATAACAAATTAAATTTAAATAAAAATATGAAGTGCACTTCTAAATTTTTGTGAATTTAAAATACATGTTTTTCTCCCCCCCCCCACTACTATTAAATACGCTTATCATGACTAACTCATGACAGCATAGTCTTTCCTCGACGTGGTGCGATCGGAGAAATATTCTTCTAAACCGCTCTCGCATATTTTCAGTGTGCGCACGGACTTTTTTTTTTTTTTTTTTTTTTTTTTCGGTTATCTCTTCCGAATTCTTCTTTGCTTTGTAGTGTTCGGTTTGTTATATATATAATCCATTTTCCCCCTACTTTCTTATTGTTTTCTTCATTTTAATAGTTTTTCAGTACAAAAATTTTCAAGGACTAGTAAAAATAATCAAGATGTCAGTAAAATAAGTGTTTCGGAGCTAAAGCAATTACAATTTTCAACATTGTCTTCGGAAAGGAAAATTGAAATAAAATTATATTCAAGCCAAGACATTTGCTAAAACTTAGCCAGATGGTAAAATGTAAGAGTAGAGATTTTTTTTAAAAGTTGCATGCATTGTTTTCCTTTGACTGCTTAAAACACAAATATATTTCAACGTGTAAGTTGCCTCGTATCTGCATGTTTAATTTTCGGAATTTGTTTTGTGAACGGCATTTAAACCCACGAGCTGCCACTGTACCCAGGGCTGTACAACAGGAGGGTATGCGGCGTATACCTTTTGGTTTGTTTTGAAAAAATAGATTGTGTTCTCAGCTTTTGAATGAATTTTATTTATTTATTTATTTTTCAAAAAAATAATAACATAAAGAATATTAGACATTGCTGGTCGCTGGCGCCAAAGGAAATATTCATCTGTGTGTGTAGCGTTTAATCCAGCGTACTCTAGCCAGATATACTCCACTCCATCCAAGGATTGAGTTATAAGAGATATCACGGAAAATTCCGATTCTGTGCCTAAACTAACTTAAAACATCCACGATAACAACTTACAGCAGAGAGTTAGGGAGAATTTATTATCTATTTTTTCATTATCATAAATGATTCACGAGGGTCTTTACTTACTTCAAATGTATAAACTTTTATATGTTTATTAATGCTAATGGACCACCAATTGATCAATTTCAACCTAAAAAATCTGGAGTGACTCCACTTGACTTTTCGAACACTTACGATTGAGATCCTTACCAAGCATTTAAATAAACGCTAGCGCACTTCAAGAATTTCTCCCCATATGTCATAATGTAAAAGAAATCTTTGCCGTAGCCCTGTAGAAAAACTATATGTCCTACACACATCAAAATCAATACCGGTCTTACGATGCTGTTTCATAATATGTATACACAATTTGAGCTCATTCGAATGCCTCGTTTAGGAGCTATCGTGTTCACTCACATACACACATACATACATCACGTAAAAATAGCATAAATGAATTCAGTAGACCCCAGAACGTGTAAATACATCAAAATCTCGAAGTAGAATTTCTTCGTGATTACAATACTTTCCTTACATGGTGCATGTTCGGAAAGTAAAACTAGGCAAAATCTCGGCTGATAAACCATCGTTCAGAAACTGATACACTATCAAAAACTAGGCTCGGACAAGATGAATCTGCGTCTCGCTTTGTTATATGGGATGCTCTTCAGAAAAATAAAAATTGTTAAATCTATTTTTTACATTTTTATCTAAGCTACCCCTTCGTTTTCCCTCTAAAATTTCTATTTGTTAACAGTATACCCTCTAATATTTTAAATTTATGTAAAGTATATCATCTACTTTTTTTACACATACAACATTTTTTATGCCCTTTTTCTAGTTTGATTAACTACAACAGGAGAATCTGCGGAGAAAGGACACGAAGTCCTCATGACACATTGTAAGCCCTTGTTTTAGTACTGAAACAAGGGCTTACAATGTGACAGTATTTTTCACAAAGAATTGAGGACATTTTAGAATTTCAGTGCTCTTCTGAAATAAATTTATATTTATTTTCAACTAAAGCATTATTAACACTCATAAAATGAGGGAAAAAATAGTTACTACAGTAAAATGTGGTAACAAATAGTGACAGTTTCAGATTACGTTAAGGTGACCATTTTTTAAACGTAAAACTGAGGACATGTCCCCAAATGTGAAATAAAATTGGGGACAAATAGCAAAAAAAAAAAAAGCCCACAGAAAGTGGGGACTGTCCTCCAAAATTGGGAATATGAGGTTTCTATTGGTTCATTCATGTTCCTGGTGGACTTACGTCACTTCAAAAACGAGTGTTTATTGGTAGAGTCCATTGTGGGTCATGGGCTTGAAGCTGCTCTATTGCTGCTTTACATTTACAAGTTAAAAACGGATCCTAAAATATAGGGCTGTCCTCGAAAATTTGGGACATTAGACGCTTGGTCATCTACCAAATCAAATGACCGGGATAAAAAAATATGTTGTTTGTATCCGTAGTTTGTATTTCCGTAGTCAAATGTATTGTGCTCAGTAGAGACATATCTATCAATAATATGCATGTGTTATATAACAAATTGGCAACACTTTACTAACCCTCGCCTAAAAAGCGTATGTTTCTTGTAGCCATCTTTCGAATACGAAATTAAATAAATTGTAAATTTAATTTAATTTATTCATTACATCACTCGTTTTTCTAAGTTGTGAGTCTGATTTCTCATTCTAAATGTAGTGATTTGCATGTTTTTATCTTTTTGTGACATCTTATTACTCCCTTGTAATGTTAACGTTTGTTGTATACGCACCAATACGTTTATAATTATTGACAATTTTATTATTATCCATTTGTGTTTTACTATATCCATGTAGATTTGCTTTTGACTAAATATTTAGTTTGATGTTGAATAGAAAAATCTTACTGTATAAAATGGATATACTGTGTAAAATGAAGCCGGGTACAGCTTTAACTTGTGTTAACTTATATTTTTTAACTGTTAATGTGCATTACCCAAATTCAGTTTACTTTTCTAAAAGCTGGAATAAGTGCATGATTCATAGTTTTATTAGAATCACTTAATAATTCTATTTTGCAGGTTTAATTGTTAACAAATTTAACAGGTTTAAGTTTTTAATACTTAGTCTAAGGTAGTTTTTTAAACGAAAAAGTACAAAATAAAATATTTTGGTGAAGATATTTAATAATTTTTAAATTAATTAGTGTGTTACTTTGCTGTAACAAGTTTTATTCAGCAATTAAGCTACTTCTGATTACTGTGACATTATTTTTCAAAGCTGTGCACAAAAATAACTAAAAAACATTAATAAATGTGTTTGTAGATTGCAAAAAAAAAATTTGTTTTGAAGGATTCCTTTGCGTTATGTGTCGTTGTAAAATTAAATTTGTTCAAAGATCTGGGATGCTCAAAATTAGCTCTTCACAGGGTGCAAAATATCCAGAGAAACATGAGAGGGTTGAAAAAAATATGAAGGAAGAATTGAAATGTTTGCAATTACTCTTACATTGTATTAATGGATAATTGTAGGTTATAGCCGCTGTCAAAACTTAATTGCCTAAAATTGCAAATATGATCAGCAGTCGATCCAGGAATTTTTCCCAGGGTCCCATTTTTGTGAATTTCAATGTCTTAATTTTGTGTATTTAAATACTTATTTTTGTGAATTTTTGTTCCAATGTTAGTAAAAGTGACTTCTTTTGTTAAAATAATTGATAAAACAGATTACTATCATATTGCTCTAATATAATGTGAAATTTTTTATCAAGATGAAAAATCCTATATTTAACCCTCGAATTTAGCATGAGTCATGTTTTTCCCGGGCGATGAACAGTCAAAAAGAACCACGTTATATTCGGGCCAATACTGTAAAATGCTGTCGAAAAGCCGTTTAATTGATAGTATTTTTGTGAAGGGGCCATTTTAATTGTAATTTTGTGAAGGGATCGTTTTAATCAATTGTAATTTTGTGAAGGGGCTGCAAAATGGACCCAATTTTTGTCTGCATCGACCCCTGATAATGGTAGTAAAATCTTTCAGAGGGATTGTACTGTTAATTAATTAGCAAATTGCGGGAAAAAAATAGTTAAGCAAATAAAAAAAAATGGTTTCTTGAAAATATTGGCAATTGTACTTCTTACTGATGTTCGGCAAAATCCAATTTGGTAAATGTGATTGACAGCTGGGTTGCAAAATTGAGAACTTTTTTTATTGGTTGCAGAAAAAGTTAGTTTACTATTGAAACCAAGTGGTTAGCAGATGTAATAAAAAAATGTTCACTTATTGGGAGGTTCTGGATGATTGGTGTCTTTCCTTTCATAAAGACTTCAAATACAATATACCTTTAGTTTGTACATAAAAAAAATATCCTAAAGCTGGATAACAAAGCCTCTTTTTTCAGTGCAAAAACTTTTTCCAGATTTTTTTAGGATTATGATTCATTTAGTTAAAATTGTATCATAAAAGCATTTAAGATTAATGGTTTCTGTTCCTTAATGTTTTTTCCTTTATAGATTTGTTGTTGCTGAAATGGGTGAAGATAAGGGTAAGTTATCCTCATTTTTTATACACATGTATACACGCGCTTCTCAATTTCACAAATATTTATGCATTTATTTTTGAAGCTGTTAGTTATATATTTATTGCTATTATATCACTGTTACTTATGCAATTGTACTGTCATTCAGATTTTAACTGAACTAGCCAATATAAAATGCACCAAAATTTTATGTTCACTAGAAAAATTCTGAAGCTGAAAAAATTAATATCAGACTTGTAGAAATTCATATGAAAAAGGTTTATCATAAGGAAAAAATATATTTACTAGTAGGGATGCACCGAATAGCATATTTTGCTGAATAACGAATACCGAATATTCGGCCGAATACCGAATACTTCGTTAAAATTTTTTAAACCGTTATTAAACTTTGTTTGCAATGATTAATTTAATTAGTTTTTTTCTGAAACAATATTTCATATGGTGTAAAACTTCAAAAATTAAAATGCTCCAAAATTTAATATCCAAATGTTTCCTTTATATATTATTAACTTTTTTAAATATTGGTAATTTTTTACCTGCATATTCTATTAAAAAATTGGCAGTCAATTGACTTTACATATTTATGAACACTTAAAGTTATGATTCCCCCCCCCCCTGGTTACTGTTTCAAATTTAAATCAGTTAGTAATAGCAAGGTTAATGTAATGTGTCATAAGATTTAAGAAAAATTGAAAAGCAACAAAATTCAAATTTAACATCTAGGTGTTTTCTCTTACATTAAAACTAATTTCATTGTGATATTAGTTTTTTGTGTGATTGTGAAACGCTACATTAGGGCTATCTGCCAAGGATGGGGATGCCTTGGTAGGAGGACTTTCTAAAGATTTCTAATGCTTATTCCCATGTGATATTAGTAACAACTTGAATCAATTTAGTACTATGGTATTAAACTATATCTTTCATTCATGATATAAAAAATATGTATTTGTTTACCAATCGGTGAATACTTCAATTTGTTTACTATTCCGTTGCCGAATATTTAATTATTCGGCCAAACCGAATATTCGGTTTGTCTGCCGAATAGGCAGTATACCGAATATTCAGTGCATCCCTATTTACTAGTATGCAAAAAATTTGTACAATATTTAGTGTTTGCTTATTAGTATGTATTCATGACTGATTACTCATAAATTTGCAGATAAAGATTGGGACAGAGACCGTCGTCGTGATCGTAGAAGATCTAGATCAGGATCTCGAGGCAGAGCTGGAAGGCCAAAGAGATCAAGATCTCGCTCCCGTGATAGGAGGCGATCTCATTCGAGGGACAGAAGAGGTCCAGCAGCAGTACCAGGGTAAAGTTCCCATTCAACATTTTTTTTCTTTTAGTTAAGCAGGGTGTCTACCGGTCATGAAAGTCATGAAAAAGTCACGATTTCAGAAAATGGTCACGAAAGTCATGAAAAAGTCATGAATTTTGCCTTTCAGTCATGAATTTTTCCGCTTAAAAAAAATAAATCTGCTTTCCAGGCCATTTTATATCAAATGGATGCTTGCAACGGTCTTGACATCATCAGAAAGTCTTTGTCATAACCGCAAGTGGGACGATCGTGAACGAAACAGAACTTGTCTTAGTTTGTTTTTCTTTTGTTTTTGGGTGCGTTCAAACTGTCACCTTTGAGTAACTCGAGAAAAACCCAAGTTGTTCATGATGACAGATTTGATCTTTCCAAGGAGATAAACAAAGCGTTCATGCTGCCAAGCTGAGTAGCATTACTATACGTATTTGTTAATTATACGAAATTCGACATTACAAAGTGTCGAAATTCGACATTATGCAACAATAATTTTTACAGTTAATTAAGGTCATGAAATTTGTGCGCAAAGGTCATGAAAAAGTTCAGTTTATGAAACCTGGTAGACACCCTGTTAAGAGCAGCAATACCCTATGCTTCTTAGAGAATCTAGAATTAGCAAAAATTTTCAGTTGTGAAAAAAGTCCGTGTAATTTAAATTTTTTTTAATCAAAACCGAGAAATCATCAAAATTCTGTCCTGGGAATATGAAACAAAGTCAACAACATTGAACGATTCTGGAAATAATCGTTCATTTAATTTCTTGTATAATCATTCATTTAATTTCATTTACTACTTCCTTTTTGTCCTTTTGTCCTCTCTTTCAAAATCTTTTTCTAATTCAAAATGTGTCTTGTATATAACTATTTATATGATAAATTTAACTAGAGCTATTTTTGTGAAAAGAAAGTCACCATATGTGGTGCAGACAGTGTTGAAGTCGCGATATCATTAGTCCTGATTTCCTGATTACTGACTAAAAATTTTCAGTTATTAATTATGACTAAACATTAATGGTTACAGTTGTGATTAATTTTTTCTCATCACTGGTTGTGAATATTTTCCTATTTACTTTCTGCAAACAAGGTGATGAATCTGAAGGTAATCGTATCGTTCATTCTTGTTGTAGTATGTTATAAAGGATAGTTTTGCATAATTTTCAGATATTTTGTTTTAGAATAGCAACTTTTATCTGAACCTACATAGCGAACTCTGTACGTAGTTTAATTACAGGGTTTCTACAGACCTGGAAAGTCAGGGAAATGAGTTGATCAGGGATTTGGGGAAAAAAGTCAGGGAAATTAGCAGAAATTGAAGAAAGGTCAGGGAAATGCAAGAAGAATTGAATTTTGAGGTAAAATCAAGAAGAAAATATTTGCTGTTTGAACCTAAGTATAAAGGTCAAGACTCAGAAATTTTGAGAGTGGCCAGTGGCCACTGGACATGATTAATTCAGTGGCCTCTTGAGCGGTATCTTACGTACGTAGAATTCATGTGTAATTAAAATATACCGTATATACTCGTGTATAAGCCCACCCCCCCCAGTTTTCTCCCAAAAATCTTTCATAAATGACTGACCCGTGTATAAGCCCACCCTCCCAACTTTAAAAATGGACGCGTCCATAAAATACTCCCCCTACCAGAATTCGAATGGCTTTCGGTGATCACGCGATTGTTTTGCGATGCAGGGTCAACATAATTGGTGCCTTATAGCACTCAAAGACCGGCTTCGAAACTTCTGGAAC
This sequence comes from Cheiracanthium punctorium, assembly GCA_038373885.1. Lineage (NCBI taxonomy): Eukaryota > Metazoa > Arthropoda > Arachnida > Araneae > Cheiracanthiidae > Cheiracanthium > Cheiracanthium punctorium. Next base: position 2,405,034 of record JAWZYV010015215.1, read on the forward strand.
GAATGGATGGCTTTCGATAATGTACAGACTACAAAGACAGGCAATCTAAAAAATACAAAAACTTAATGTGCTAGATCTTACTTTTGTTTCCATAAAGTTAAATTGGTTGCCCCAAATGCATGGGCACCGGAAGGGGGGGGGATTGATATGCCAATTTCCGGGACCATGGTTTTCCCATGTACATAGTATACATATTTGCACGTATGTGTGTAGATGTTTACTGCTCCCTGAACATTGAATTTCCGATGATCAAATTTTGAAATTTTTTTTGACCCGTGTATAAGTCCACCCCCCCCCCCCACTTTCAATCCAAATTTTTGTCAAAAAAAAGTGGGCTTATACACGAGTATATACGGTATGTATGTACATAAAGGTATAATATTGGGTATAATATAATCAAAAAATTAAATTTTTCAGGACTAATGAATAATAATACAATGTTTTGTATGCATTTCTTAAAATTAATAATAATAAAAATACTTACTATAACTCATTTAATTTAATTTTGTCAATAATTGAAATGAATGAAAAATAAGTAAATTAAAATCAGGCTGAATAAAGAACAAAAACATTTAAAATATATTTTAATCCTGAAAGCATGGCCTTCTGCTTTTTATGCTATCATGCCACCACAATTAAATTACATCATTAAAATACATCAAATTAACCTTAGCAGTCTTTACAAATAGCCTGTTTTCTAAACACTCTCTACCCATTCATGTGGATTTGTCACCTATAATATTTTTAACACTGCTCCAAATTCTCTCTACTTCAGCATTACTGTGGGGTATAGTAATTAAAGCTTGGATGAGTTCTTTTACGATTTTAAAATTACTGAAGTTTTCACTACTTAATTTTTCATTTAAATTTGTCTGGTGGAATTTTTAGAATTCTGCTGAATATGCAATACAGTGCAGCACCGATAATCCGGCATCGGCGGGAATGACGCGGTGCCAGATTACCGATTTTTCCGGATTATAGATGTGTTGAAAATTTCCATTAAAACCATCGTCGATCACGTGCTATTGACTAGTGTATTATTTATCAATGAAAAGTAGTCTTAAAATACACATATGATCGCTGTATATTAGCACCAGTAATTATCAAAAAATATTATGTAATTCTCAATTTCTAGTTTTGTTAAAGCCCCTTTCTTTATACTGTACAAAGTTCACCAATTTAATGTATCAAAGTAAGTAAAAAAGTTTTGGTCATCAAATTGATAAAGTTTCCTCAAATTGACAAGCTAATAAATACATAAGTACTGAATATTTTTATTTGCTTAACTGTTAATATTCAGTTAAAGCTTTCACTTTTATGAAGTGTATGATAGAAATATAGCTATGCAAATTTTTGAATTTTGTTTTCTAATAAATGCTTAAGCTCTGCTAAAGATTTTATTTAAAAAAAAATGTAGTAAACAATATTAGAATATTTTAATGTGGGAAATGATTTACTTCCACTTTATAGAAGAAATGAAGTTAGAATGCCTAGACGCAGAAAGAAGTCTCTGTACTGGGATGTTCCAGCTCCAGGTTTTGAGCACATATCAACTCAACAATACAAAGATATGCAAAGTGAGTTAAAGTGCAGCTCTTTTAATGTTTAAAGTCTCATTCCGAGAATATAATTTTATTTGTATGAAGATAAGTGGTAAAATGGCCACATTTTTAATGAATGGTAATCGTGTAACAGTCTGTTATTCATTAGTTCTATTCTCATGTATTATTGTGCTGAAATACCTATGAAGATCTATATCTTTCCAATTTTTTTCCCACTTCCTTCTCTTTTTTCTGGGTGTTTGTAAATTCCCTTGACATTTTCATGAAAAAACATTTTCTCTTGAAAATGTTAGATACAAATAATAGCACAGCAAAAGAATGTTTTTCCATACTGCTTTGTGGTGGTTTATGATTCCCTTGTTTTCCTGGGTATTTAAGAAATGTTTACAGTGCTGCAAATTTTTTACAGCTATAATTGCAAACTGATGAGGTAAAAAGCACAGTTTTCTAGCAAGATTGTGCCTCAACCCATTTTAAATGAATTTTCCAACTGTGGTTTGGTCGAAACTCTCCTGACTTTTTTACCTAGACTTTTTTTGTATAGTGGTTCATGAAGTCAGGTGTATGCATTAAAGATCCACATAATTGAACTAAAACAATGGATAACCTATGTTTCTACCCTAGAAATGAACCACTTTGAAATGAATCAATTACATCTTGTACTTCTTCTTTGTACTAACTAGTTCAATGAAAAAGTTTATTTTCAGGAAAATGCCAAGACACTTTTGAAGCATCCTGTATGTATACTAATACACACAGTCTTTGCACTTGCTTCTTAAATTTGTAGGTCCTAAAGACTCGTAAGATTAACTATATGATGTGCCTTACTAAATTTTCTGAATCCTTTTTTGATAACATTAGAAAATAAAAACATTTTAGTTTAACACAAAAGACATAAGTGAACTCTCAAGAACACCCTAGAAGTCTTTACAAAAATAGAGTGCCATTAATCTGGCGATTTAAAAAAAAAGTGGTTCTTTGTGAAAAAATGCATGAAATATGCATTTCAGCATATCCATACCATTCCTGTATGATGCGTATGAAGAATATTAATTAACGTGAATATGTGTTAGAACCCCTTAAAAAGTCCTCTGTTTAAAGCACTCTTCCCTAGGCCTTATGGATGCACATCATTTGGCATCATGATGCCATCCAGATGCACATCATTTAGGCTTGCTGTAACACAAAACCAACCCATTTATCAATTCATTTGTAGCAGTTAACTCAGGGTGCATATTAGGGTGGAGCAAAAAAGCTTTTTTCCGAAATTCACATTGCCTGAATCATTATATGGTGCCAAACTAGCTGAAACCAATTGTCTCCAAATTTCAGGTTAAAATGTTGACGTCTTGAGGTTCCACACCTCAAGTGAATATTTATATTGGCTTTTTTTTTTCAAGTTTTTAATGATTTTTATGTATAAAATATTTAAAAAAAAATTTAATATTTTACTAAATAATTAATTAATTTGTAAAATAATATTAATGAATTGTTCTCTCATTAATAAATTGTTTTATTGAAACGTTACTGCCAGATATCAGATCTAGAAATGGCTTTTTGTACATAAAAAAGGTGAATTATACTCTAAAATCTACTAGATGGCAGCACGTGTTCTAATCTGAGAACTATTTTATCATAACCTAATAAGGCATGTCACTTTTATTGTGTGAAATGATTCATTTTGCGATTGCCTTTGTTTCAACCACTTGTTTCTAATTTGTAAGATTGAAGCAATATGTTTTATTAATTTTGATTTATATTTGACAAAATAATACAGTTTGAATTTTGAATTTAAATATGACCACAACTAGAAGTGAAACATTTTGTAGTGTTTTCGGAATTCCAGTACAATTGAAAGAGACAGTGTTACTAAAGTATTCTGATTTAATGAAGCATTTCTTATTCACAAAAAATGACATTCTGTGGAAGCAGGGGAATAAGAAGGATCCTTCAGTAAAAGAGATCATCAAAATTATTTCTTCGGATGTTGAAAGAATTTGGAAGAAAGACTCCTTGCTTGTGGTAAATCACCAAGAAGTAATTCCCCTTATTAAAAATTATAATGAAAGATACCATCACAACTTAATTCTACACAAGTAACACAGCCTTTGTACACCATATACTTCGATGGAAGAAAGGATAAAGCTATAATACAAGAAGGGAAGCTCTTGATATACAACTGTAGCTGTGAAAGAGCATATTGTTATGTTGTTAAAATCTGGTTACGTTCACATAGGACATGTGGCTCCGGATTCAAGCCTTGTGCGGATATTACTTGCAGCATTGTCAGTTTCGTTACACAGAAAGAGATACACTTTCGGATCTTGTTGTCGCTGGGTGCGATGGAACAAAAGTCAATGCTGGGAAGAAAAATGTCGTGTTTAGATGGCTTGAAACCTTTGTTGGCCATAAATTGCACTGGTTTGTATGTTTATTGCATACTAATGAATTACCACTTCACCACCTTTTCCATGAGATTGCCAGAAAGACACCTGGGCCATACTAGTTTTCTGGAACAATAGGAAAATCTCTGGAAACGTACGGAACCCTTGCTATGACAAATTTTGTTTCTATTCCTGTTGTTCTGCCTGAAATTGATAAAAAAGACCTCGGTACAGACCAAAAGAACCTCTTCGATATTTCTAGGGCAGTATGCTCGGGACAGTGCCGTCCCGATTTGGCGAGCAGAATACTGCACCTGTACGTGTCGACTGCCAAACCAACTGAATGCTTTAAACTCCTAGTAGACTATGTGATGAAAGTTTACGTGCCATCCTGATTTTAAATAAAGAAAATCCTAGGAGCTACTCATGGAGCACAGAATTATGAAAACAAATTCATTCTTGCCATAAGATTTTAAGTCAATCATTATTGAAGTTATTCAGAGTAACTTTCATTTTGCTCATTCTGAAAATATTCTGTTGGCAATGCTGTTTGATGAATGGTACATATTCGAGAACTTGGCCTAAGAAGAAAATTGAAAGCAAGAAAAACTGACTGGAAGGGAAAAAATGCCAATTTGATCGTCCAAATATAAATTTCGAAGCAGAGGAGTATTTTCAGGTGATTCACTGGGACAATCGTTTGGAACCAACAGCTACCATGAATCTCAGCGAGGAAGATGTAGCAAGTATGATCAGAAACGGGTCAGAATTTGAAATGGAGAAGCTAGAGGGGTGGCCGCTTGGAGAGGTTTCACTGTACTTGAAAATGGAGTACTCCATTTCAATTTTCCATTCCATCTCCACATCATAGTTTGGGTTCATGAAGTTAGGCTTAAGATCACACGTTCTCTCCTGGCTTGTTTTCCCACTTCTCTTTATCTTTGATAGCTTTGTTTTTACAATATTTATGGTCACTGGATTTCGAATTTTTATTTCTTGGTTCCAGTTTTTTAATTGTTATGTGCTATCACTTGCTCGATGAATTACTTGAGGTTCCATATTATGTAAGTTTGGCTATTTTATATTATATATGTCATACAAGTGCTTAAAAAAGGGGGATATGTCATACAAGCGATCATTTAATTAAAAACATCTTTCACTTTGGGGGCATCTGGATTATAAGTTGTAATTTCAAAACACGGTGCAATACTTGCTGCCTAGGAGGGTCAAACCTATCAATCATAAAGGTGTCTCGCCAGCAGGCACCTCCCATGTCTGTTAATTTAACAAATGAGGATTTTATTATGGTTTTGTGGACCAACTAAATGATGGAAAGACAGAGCTGCCGCCTAGCAGACACTCTGTGAACCTAACTAACAAAACCAGGAGACATTTACCGCAGAGCAGCTCTTCATCACTTCGAGATACTTCCAAACTCCTCTGTACATAAACTTGTAATGCCTTATAATAAAATATTCCAATTGCACGTTGCCGTTTGTGCTGTTCTTAAACCTCTCACGCATGACATATATATATATTAAATAAATGATATTGCAATTTTGTGCACAGCGAAGGCACTCCCAAAGAATGCAAAATTCAATGTGAAATAATTTGCTCTTTCCATGGCATTTGCTGAAATTTACCAAATAACGGACTCAAATGTGCTTAGAACACTCCCCTAGAGATGACTTCTGCTAAAGTTCTATTTATTTTATATTAATATATTTTTAATTTTAGAGACCAAAACTCTAGACCAGACACAACTTCAGATTTTGCAAAAATATTTAATTTGACACTATGAAAACTATTATGTCAGAAATAGAATATGAAATTAGTGTTACTTTAAGAACAAATCGCAAGTGAGATTGAAGTTAGTTTTATGTAAAAGGTGTAATACTGCATCAGGAATTGAGTAAAGGTCATTTAAGTAACAGCTCTTTCGCAAAAATTATGTCAAAAATGTTTACATTTGTAAAAGTTCCACGACCGTCAAGGAAACAGGGTGGCATCAAGCGTGCATTGTGCATCAAATATTTCAAGTAGGTTTTTTTATATTTATGATATCAACAATATTTTAAGACTTTTGTTACATAAAATTTCAGTAAGGTTGTCTGAATAATGACTGCGCTAATACATTGCTTGTGTTTAGGAGCTGCATGATAAAATAATACAGTTGCCTTCATCATGTAATGGTATTTCTGAGGCATATGTTAAAGCTATAAATTTAAACCTAAAAAACAGTATTATATGATGTGGAAATCATATTCATTCCTTTTGAAAAGGAATAGTTTTGTCTGCATACTGTTAAGTTCTTTCTTTTTCAATCACAAGTGACACCGACAGAAGATTTTATGTTATGCTGCAAATATCAAGGTTTTGTACATATGATGCCAGTTTTCCATTACAATTAAAATAATTTTTCACTTTTTGAAAATCTGCATCTTTGGTCTTAATTCGGATTGTATGTTTAAAAAGAAAAACATTCGTTTTCTTCTGTGTGGAGAATGTGCACACAGCTAGTTATGTATAAACACTAACACAAATTCATTAGGAAATATTTTAAAAGTAAACTGATAAAAAGTACTGTGAAGGCTTTTTCTTCTGTCTTTATGTAAGGTTAGATTTAAATTAATGTGCATTTTATAAAATTTTCTTGTTTGCTTAGCTTTGTTAATTAAAAACATTTATTTGTGATTTTAAACATTAATCATATTTTATAAGTGATTATTTTCCTCATACTTTTCAGGTTCTGGTCAAATTCCACCAAGTATTTACACTACACAAGGTCCAGTTATTGGAACTGTACCAGTTGTTGGAAGTACTGTTACAAGACAAGCAAGACGTTTATATGTTGGCAACATTCCATTTGGGTGTTCTGAGGTATGGAATTCCCCTGTTATACATCTAGTGTCATTCCATGTCAAACTATCTAACATTTTCCAAAAATGTCTCTTACCATCAAAAATTCTCATTCAATTTGGTATAATTTTGCAACTTTCGAGTGCTGATTGCAAATTTATGAATTATATTGAGATTAATTAAGGACTCTAAAGTTGTAGGCTTTTAAAATTCAGCCAAGATGGCCTGTTGGTAGCCATTTTGAATGAAACTTATGACTGATAAAATGGCATACTTGATAACCTTTTCACTTGTGAATCCCTGTTTTTTTAAGCTTTTTAATGAATTTAGAAGTTGTTTCTTTAAAATAAAAATAAAATCATGACCCATACTTTACTTAAAAAAAAAAAAACATTCTGTAAAATTTATCATTCATAAGAGTTTTCCATGGTTTTGTTTATTTTAAGATTACTGAATTTCCAGCTTCTTCCAAAAGAATCGACCACTTGAAGCTGTTTGTTCATTAACATTCTGTATAAGAAAAATTTTGGTGTATGCACCAGTGTCCCCCAATTTCAATCTTTTCACCCCCATCTGTCTTGAGAACTAATATTTTTCCTTTTGTATATTTTTATTTTAAACTCCAATACCATATGAGTAAAAAATTAATTCGTATTTCAAATTCAAACTATTTTTTAAACCATTTTTCTCAGAATGTAAAATAGTAACGAAAAAATTTCATTGAGGACGGCAGGCTCAAATATGAATGAAAATGATACAAAATAATAGTAGTAATAATGAAATTGAAGCAAAGGTTGTTTTGATTAGGAAAACAATATTTATGAGAGCAAACTGGGCATGCTTATTTTTTAAAAATTCCTTTTCAGGTGTAATTTTACAGTACTTATGAATTTCAGAAGTACAGATTATGCAATACAGAAGGAAATCATTGCTTTTTTATTTGCTAATGTGTTTAATATCATATAAATTTTGTCTAGTATGAATGTTTTTTATGAAAAAAAACTAAATTTTAATTATTTAAAAAAAATTAAGTGTGTGTGTTATATATAAATATATTTTAAATGTTTTATACTATTTAGGCATGAAAGTTTTCAGTCTTTTTCAACATAATTTAGGCTGTTTTTGAACATCTTTGCAAAACTGCAGCAAAAAATTGACCAGATTTTTTTTTTTTTTACTTGTTTATTCTTGGAGTAATAAGCTAATAAATTGATTATTGGAGAAAAAAACCCTTTTTTTTTAAACACCATATATTTATTAGCTGTGATGTCCTTCATTATTTATGAGCATTGTAAGTACATATACATGAATTTTCAGTTAAATATTAACATAGTTTTATTTAGTTGAGGTTAAGTATTTAAATTAGTTCAATAATGAATTCAGCTATACAATGAATATTAGTTTAGTACATATAAAATAATAACAGTAAGTAATGTGTTAATTATGTAATAGTTTATTAGTTCTGTATGATCTGCAAAGTTCAGTCTTTTTAACTGATTTATGCTTTTATGTCATACTATTTAAAAAATGTAAATTGGTAAAACTTAAGGGTAAGTTAATTTGACGAAAAGCATTAAAAATTCTGTTTGTGTGGTATTGAGAGAAAATCATCTAAAATATCACTGACACACAATTGGACAAAAATCTTCAAAAATGTTATTTGTGAGTTATTTTACATTTTGGGAGTTTCAAAAGTTGTAAGTATGAAATTGTCATAACTTTCCTGAAAATTGTTCTAGAAACTTAATTTTTTTTCTTTTGTTCATTGAGAAATAAACTTAATGGATATTTTAATATGCATCTAAGTCTAAGAATCACTACAAAATTTTATCAAAATCAGTGATAGTGGGGACATGATCTGAATCTTGGAAAAACTAGAAAATGTTTTTTAATCAGACTGCAATATCTTTACAAGTGATTTTAAAGAAAATTGTCACAAATCAAATAACATAAATTTTTACAATATGTTGGATGGGCTGATTCTAAGTATGCATTATGTTTATTATTTCACATGATAGTGTTGGAATGTTTAATCTTGAAAAATGCAATGCTGCACCATTGTACCATGCCTTCAGTGTAAGTTGTTTATCTGGTATGTCAGTATGCCTTTTGACTTGCTCGTGTCACTGCCGCTGGAGTCTGTTTTTATACATGAACATAATAAAAGAAAAGTGTACAAAGGAAAATTTCTGAAAATGTTACTGATTTTCAAAGCATTAAAACAATTAGGCATATCCCGTATAACCTTTATTCAGAGCCTTAATTGAAGCTATGAAAAATTCATTGCAGTTCATAAGTGCCTTATTCTATTTCAAAAAATGAGAATGATGTTCTTTATCTTTGATCTCTTCTACTTTTAAAATGTAACATTTTTAGACTTTGTAGGCTTGAAATTAAAATGATTCTTAATTTATCTGCCTGTACTTAATTATGGTTTAAATGGTGTTTATCATGGTTAAAACTTTTCAGTCTTTCTAGAAATATGAAATTATTTCATAATTTATATGACAATGTAAGGTATGCAGCAATATACGTGTATAAACACTACTCATATTTTTACTTGAAACATTGTAAGAGTGATTTTTATTTATTTGCTTGCTTACTTGAACATTTTGACTAATTTTTTGAGTAAATCCCATACCTTCCAACTTTTATGGATTATCCATTATCCATTTAATAAAGGGAATTTGGGATTAATTTACTGATGTACGGACATGACCAGTGATTTTATGGATAGTTGGCGATTTTCAAAGGTTTTAACTCTATCGATTTTCCTTTGCTCATGAGGGTCAAAAGTTTTCCTTTAATATTCTATCATATAAGGATCCAATGCCGTAAGAATAAAATCTGATTCCAATTTTTTAATTAAATTTTTTTAACCTCTCCCCTCCCAGACCAGGTTCAGTTATAAATGAAAATGATATTTAAAAATTATAAGAAAATTTTCACAAGAAATAGAAGTAGTAACAAAGGTTATTAGTAACAAAAATAAACTTAATTTTACTGAAGTGAAGTGGAAATTTACTGAAATGATCATTTAATTTTACTGATGTTAATTTTCCCAGGTTGGTAGGTATGGTTTCCATTCTTCCTAAAAAGAAATGGGTGAAATGATTTTCAAATTTGTATGGGAGTTTAGTATTCTATTTTGTCTTTATGATGTGTAATTTTTAATTTGTTTTCTGTAGGATGAAATGATGGACTTTTTCAATGCTCAGATGCATGTGTGTGGCTTTTCCCAAGCCCAGGGAAATCCTATTTTAGCTTGTCAGATTAACTTAGATAAAAATTTTGCATTTCTTGAGGTGAGTCTCAAAGTTTTTATGAAATTTGAAATCTAGTATCTAGTAAGTATTTTTACACAATGCTGATACTGTTTTCCCCTTAAGTCTTCTTTCTTTTCTAAGTAGTCTTTTTTGTATACAGTTTAGGTCTATTGATGAAACGACCCAAGCCATGGCGTTTGATGGTATCAATTTCAAAGGGCAGAGTTTAAAGATTAGAAGGCCTCATGATTACCAACCTGTACCTGGAATGTCTGAAATACCCAATTCAGCAGTGCCAGGTATTCTTTATCATCTTAACATTAACAAGTAGTTAAAAGTAATAAAGAACTTAGTAAAAAGCAAACTTTAATTTAAAAAGTAACTGCAGTGCAAACTGTTTTTGGTGGTAACAGGATCTACCCTTCTTCATCTGCAAAAATTCTTACTTACATAAAGGCTAACTTTCTTTTGTTTTGTACCAGTCCATACAATCCGTACTGTTTCATTTTATCTATCTGTAAAATTTTTACATAGTAGTTTAAACAATGTAATGGGACATAGTACCTTTAAACTTCTAAAAAATCAATTTTTCAAAAATAATTTTAAAAAATCAGATAGTTAGGAATATATTGAAACAAACAGCATCAAAATCGAATGAAAATTATGCCTGCGGCAATTAAAAGAAATAAAGTTGGCATGGACATTTCCTATAAATGCAGTGTAAAGAAACTTGATTTTCTCAGTTTCTGATTTTTGCACTTTCCCCACAAGATTTTTAAAAAAGTTATGAATGGAAAGTTATGAAATTTTACATATGAGTTGTATGTATATATATTTATTCTCTGAACCTCAGATTTGATAATGGGACCAAAATATTTTATTTTATGACATGATAAATCATAAAAACTTAATAATTTTAAAATTCTGTCATTCATCATGTTATAAAATATTTTGGTCCTGTAATCAAATCTGAAGTTCAGTGAATAAAGATCTGTACATGCAACCTATACGTAAAATTTCATAGCTTTCCATTTGTTATTTTTTATAAAATGTTGTGGGGAAAGTGTAAAAATCAGAAACTGAGAAAATAGTTTCTTTACAGTGCGTTTAAAGGAAAAGTCCATGTTAGCTTTTTTGCTTTTAATTGCTGCGGGCATAATTTTACTTAGATTTTGGTGCAATTTGGTTTAAAATATTCCTGACAATCAAAATTATTTTTGAAAAATTGAATTTTTGGAAGTTTAAAGGTACTAAGTCTTCTTAACATCATTTTTTGATTGTTAGTAATATTCACAATATTATTGGGGAAAACTCAAACTTTCATAGAATCATGGTTCGGACGGTGCTTAAAATACCTTATAAAGTACTTACTTTTTTTTTTCATTTTTAAGGCCTTTAAAAAGTGCTTAAAAAGTACTTAATTTTTTACCTATATCCTTAAAGTTTCTCAGTATAGCCGCAAGGTGCTTAATTTCTAGTGGTAATAGACCGTAAAATCGTCTGGCATCGAAACTTTTCGTTCCCCTTTTCCAGCCTCAAGCTGCGTTCATATTGATCGTACCGTAACACGATGACGTCATACGTTGGAGCCCCTTTTCAATAGCCAAGTGCCCCCTAGGAGCCAGTCCGGGCCTGATTGTTCTTGAAATACTGAATCTCAACCAAAACTAGTCTGTTGCGCCCGGTGCGAGTTTAACCATTCTACCCCCCCCCCCCCCCCCAAAAAAAAAAAAAAAAAAAGTTCATCTAAAAGTTTGTTATTTCTGTTTTTTCGCCGTGCGGCTTTGCGCCCTGTGAAGGAGCACTGTACGGAATAAACACTGCCTTAAGCTATTATTAAAGTAAAAACTCAACTACACTATAAGTAATTGGCAAGCTCAGGAAACGCTGAGTGCTTTTAAAATAAACTCCAATGTTATAAATATCAAAAGTAATAAATTAATAGAAATATCAACAACACACAACATTCAAAGCTTAAAAGAAACAATTCGCTGAAGCACACTCATTACGTAATAAACAGCTGGCCGTCTGCGGAGAAAAAAGTGTTTACTTTTGACTGGAGCCTGCTCATCGGATAGCTGTTTCACTTTATCAGCATGTGCTATACTGTCCGAACTTTTTGCGAATGCAAGAAGTTTTTACAAGTTATTTATTTATTTCTATAAATTCGCCTTTGTGAATATAAAAACTGATGTTTTATATGAAATCGGACACTGATTATTTGAAAATGGAAATTGTAAGCTTCATAAAATAGCGGTAAATACTTTAAAACATATGGGAAAGGAGATATTTTTACCGCTTATCCCCCCCCCCCCCCAAAATACATCCCAGTGCGATGTTTCTTTTTTTTTTTTTTTTCAGAGGGAGGGGATCGCGGGTGCAGCATTTCTGATAATTTTTTAGTTAATTAAGCTCATTTTCATGGGTGCGATGGGTGCAGTGTTTCTGCCATAAATTACGGTATATAGACATACATGTTATTTGAGAGAAAAAAAGGAATTATTTTGTCTGTATTAATTGCTTGTACATGCATTGTGGTGTGGGTGTACAAGCAATGTGCATACATTGCTTGTACATACATTGTGGGCTTTTCAATTTTGGAAAATTGGCACATTTGCACTTAAAGCAACAACGTGCCAACTTTACAATAAGAAAATCTAAAATTTGGTAATAACGAAAGTAATAAAGGGCTGTCCATAAATAATGTCACGCTTTTTAAAAAATATTCTTTGCCTCCTGCTCACACTTCACCATACCACCCTTGGCACATGTCATGCTGTATTACATATACATATACTTACAGTTTAAAAACAAAGCACTATGCTAGAAATCAAATTTAAATGCTAGAAATCAAATTTAATTTTCTGATTGAAATATTTTTATTTTAATGTAAATGTATAATGTCACATCTTGTCCCCCCTCCCCCCTCGTCACAATTTCACAGCCCTCCTTTCCTCCAAGCATGACGTCATTTGTGGATAGACCCTACTTAAGAAAAATTTGGGGGTCCTTAAAAAGTGCTTATTTTTTTTGCTCTGAAAAGAGTCTGAACCATGAGAATGTATAATTAGGTATGTTGTTAGAGGGCATGAGTGTTTGAACCTCATGGGCTAGGGTTTTAAAGTATAGATAAGTTTTAGACACTTGATAATGATTTCAATATCATACATTCTAACTACATAAAAGAAGAACATATTACTTAAGAACATATTACTTAAACAGAGGTGATTGTGGTCCGGGATATACCCCCCCCCCTTTTTTTTTTTTTTCTTTTTTTATAGCAATGGAGAAAATTATACTCAAGCATTCCAGTTTCAATCTTTTCCATTTTTCTCTTGTGAATGATTATTTTTTCCTCAGCATTCCTTTTTTTAAATCTACAATGCACAAAGATTAAAAATTGACCTTTATTTTATATGTATGTATTACAGATATATGATTATGAAACAACTTAATGATTTTTGGCAATTAAAATTTGATTTTTAAAGTCAAGTTTTCCTAAAAGATCTGCATGGGGGGAATATGCTTGTGAAACATTTATTGGCAAAGCTAATGAAGGTTATAGCATACTATTTCTCAGGCTTAAAATATCAGAATTTATTATAATAATTTAACTATTATAGATAAAACAGTTATTAATTTGTTCACTTAATGTTGCATTCACAAAATTAAAAACAAGGCTCTGCTTTCACATGTGCTTTTCAGGATTTTTAAAGAAGTTTCACAATCACCCCTGCTTATTAAAATTGCACAGCAATGTGAATTTGCAAACATCTGTATGCACCTATCAATAGTTATAAAATAAATAAATAAATAAATAAATAAATGTTGAAGTAATATTAAAATCTGAATAGTTAAGTTGAAATTGGATCATTCTTTTTGAAGCACATTGTATATTAAGCTCAAGGTTTAATAGTTATAAAATTTTTAATAAAATATCACTATAGTTACTAATTTAAATCTCAAACGAACTTTATTAAAAATTGCATTATCCTTTATTGTGTAAGGTTATTAACAGTTGCCAGTAAAAAAATTATCCTGGGAGTAATAGTCAGTCATTAAATATGAATAATAATTTATGACATAAATTGAGAAAATTGAGTTTTTTACTTTATTGATTCTGACATTGATGCTCTAAAGTTTTGATAGTTGTATTTACATTTAATACTTTTATAGGTGTTATATCAACTGTTGTTCAGGACTCTCCCAATAAAGTGTTTATTGGAGGGCTTCCTAATTTCCTTAATGAAGATCAGGTGAGTACATTAAAATTCATGTTTAAGTTTCAATTGTGTAAAATAATTATCCATTTTATATATATTGAAATTAATGTAAGTCTATATATATATATATATATTGAAGATTGTTATTTATAAGCATATTTTTTACTGTGAATTTTGTTTTGTAAATTGTAGATAGCTATTTTTAGTTTCAGAATATTTAATTGGCTTGTTAATTATTTTCTAAAAAGTAAATAATTCAGTGTAAGTATAGAGCAATTAATATTTTTAAACTATCGGACTTTATATTATTTTTAACAATCATCTATGCTGAAATTTTTTTTATGAAATTGGGCAGAATTGCAGTGTATACACAGCACAAACATTCTAACAAACTTTATAGGAATATCAGATAAATTCATTCTGTCAGTTTATAATATTGCAAAAATTCACTAGGCTTTTCCATGCTATCTTCAAATAGTCGTGTTCAGGGAATATATGCAAGGTGTAATTTTATTGAAATATGTGTTTAGCTGAAAGCCTCTTAATTTATGTGCTTGAAAAATCTTAGATTAATAAGAAATTATGTAATTTTTAGTAAACAATTTTCAAGTATAATTTGATGATTTCCTATGAGATAACATGCTAAATTTTATTTAAAATTCCTCTGGAGGATTTCACAATAAACTGCGTTGGAAGAATAATATTGCTGAATTTTACACTTCTATTTGAAACATAAAGTGAAAAGTAACATGCTTTTAATGGTATTTTGTTTGTTATTGAGATCTTGCTGACGACAAATAAAACAATAATAAACATTTTATTATGGAAATGTGTTCTTATGTATGCAGTTTTTAGTTTCATTATGGTATTACAAAAAATCAAGTTGCAACAGATTTTAAATTAATTTACTATTAATAAGTGTTAATATTTGTGTTTTGATGTTTAAAAAAAATTGAAATTGAGTGCATGTGTTTTAAAATGTGATATTTTTTATTTTGTGTTATTTAATGTTATAAATGATGTCAGGTTATGAAAAAAAGAAAATGTATTTTAAGTTTTGTTTGCTGCTTCAAATATCAACATCACACTTACTGATTTTCCTCTTCTTCCCCATTTAATTCGTAGCGTAGGTTACGAGCTTGGTAACCCCGTACCTAGTTGCTAAAACATGAAACTTCACAACTGTGACATTTTGTGGGCCAAAACAGGCAAGTTTTAATATAATTTACAACTATCAAATCTGCCTTACAGGCTTCTAGGAGAGACCAGTTGCACTTTGTGCTTGGGAAACGTCAACTGTCTTCTGCAAGTGAATCCAGATTGTGCATTTTGCACTGTATTTTATATAATGAAATTAATATAATTGTTATGATTAAATTAGAATTAGAACTTCATTTTGATATTTTTTTAAAATAAACCCTCAGTCAATTTTTTAAATTCAGAATAGTTTTATAATGTTCAATAGTATTTAATAAAAATTGTTCAGTTTATATGAGTGTGCAGTGTTAATTGTTTCACTTTTTTTTAAAAAAAAGTTGTTGCTTTATTTGAATTAAATTTGAAGGAGAACTACCAAAAAATTTTATTTTGAATTAGTGAAAAATTGTATTAATCAACTTTATCATTAATGATGATTGGTGAAAGAATCAGTTTTTTCTTCAATGATAATGATTTTGTTTAAATGTTTTACTTTTATATTATTTTGTGCAAATTTCTTCATATTTTCTGTGTTTTTATTTTAACATACTGGTAGTCTAGACATTTTATTGTGTATATTCTGTTTGTTTTCAACAAATGTAATATTTACTGTATAGCATCATTCTAATTCCAATTTTCTAATGTAGGTTAAGGATTTCCTCTTGTCTTTTGGACAATTAAAAGCTTTCAATTTAGTTAAAGACACGGCAACTGGCCTTTCAAAAGGATATGCTTTCTGTGAATATGTAGATACAATCAGTACTGATCAGGTTTGTATGTTAAATATTATAACTTAACCATAGTTTTTACCGTGCTATAAAACAGATCCATCTAAATAAGCATATATTAATTTTTTAAGAATAGCTGTTCAATTCTTTGAGCAAGAACCTACTAAAACATTGGTTCCCAACTAGTGGGTTGTGACCTGATCCTTATTAAGATAATGGATAATTTATTATATCCCCTTGAAAAACTGTCAAAGTATTTTACCTTTCTATGTTTACACCCTTTGTAATAGTTTCTGCAGTCTGTCAGTAGTATGAATGAATATGAGGAAATGACAAACAAGAATTTTATAGCAATCATTTTACCAACTACAATCTGACATTTAGCAGTAAGAGGTAGGTGTATTTCACCCTAAAAAACAAAAATGCCAGAGACTAATTTCAAACATATCACTATAATTAAGTTACATTATCACTGAAGTGTGGATGCCTGGTTGAGATTTATAAAATTTTATGTTATAGCAATTTATCAGCATAAATGAGGTCACTATGACAAAAAAAAAAAAAAACAACAAAAAAAAAACAATAAGTTGGAGATTGGCTTTGTCAGAAACTGAGCCAAGAATTGTAAAACTTGTTAAGAAGATACAATTTCAGTCACCAATATTTAATAATTATTACAAAACAATGTCCTAAAATATTTATGATTCTTTTTATTTTAATCCAAAAAAGCAGATGGGAAAAGGTTGGTGACCCCCCCCCCCCCCCTCACCTAAAAGTGTGAGCTTGGTTTACATGTTGACCAAGCAGTGCTTTCCATTTATTAATGTATAATGGAGTTGAGATTTATAAAATTTTTACGTAGGGCATTAACTAAAATACAGTGCTTAAAATCAGTGTCCAGAAATGAATCACAACTTGCCTGATCTTTTCTTTTTTCAATTAAAGTTTTAAAAATTTATGAAAGAGTATTTAATTCTGTCTACTTTGTTTTATTTTATGTGTACCTTTAACCATCGTTATCATTTTATTTAAAAATTTACTCTTTCTGTTTGCTAATAGGCAATCCAAGGATTGAATGGAATGCAGTTGAGTGACAAACGCTTGATTGTTCAGAGAGCCAGTGTTGGAGCCAAAAATGTGCAAACCAATGTAAGTTAATCAATAATATGTGAGAATTATAATTAAGATTTTTAATGATTATTGTGGATAAATTTAAGTATGTTGAGATAGCTGTATAAGCTTGTGGGGACCAGGTAAGCCCATGTTAAATTCACAAACTTTGTGTACCTTTTTCTCAGAAATGATAAAAGATAATGATTCAAAATTTTAACAGCAGTTATAATAACATATTTTACACACTTTAACACATCAGTTTTTTTTCTAAATAAAAATGTATTAATTTTTTACTGAAAATCACTTAACTTCCATTTTTGATAGTCTTGCTGCCTAAAATGAATAATTCTCAATATATTAACAAACCGCCATGTTAAAGTATGTAATATAATATGATATATCTGTCATTAAAAAATTGAGTTTATAAATGTAATTGATATTGAAAAAAAAGAACATGAACTTGTAAAATCCACATTTTAAGGAAACCTGCTTTAAAGATTTCACATATACGTATAAACTATGAAGTGCGTTGGGGAAATAAATTTTGTTAAAATACTTCTGTTTTTCTGATAAACAAGTGTAATATCACTAGAAAGATAAAATTTTAAAATATTTAATGCAATAAAAAAATAATTTTTTGACTGAATTTTGCTTATCTGGTACCCTTAAGGTTAATAGCTATATATTTTTTATATTCCTTATTATCCCTGTTGCTTTTAAATTAAACCTCTGGGAAAAAAAAATCAACTGTTATTAAGTGGTTTATCTTATCGTGAGTAGCTTGCTTAGGTAAAAAAAATCTGTCTGTCAGTCATGAATGATGAGTATAATAATGAACCCATATAGTGCTTCTAATTCCACCAAATTTTACATTTTTTCTTTTTTTTTAAATTCTTTCTTGCCATCAATGACTAGCAGTACGAAGTTCAACTGTTCTAAATTACTACATTGAAACAGCAATGCAATTGTTTTCATTAGAATTTTTCGACTAATTACACTGCTGTAAAATGGGGTGGAAGAAATTGACTGCAGATACCATTCCGGCTGATTTTTATGTAAAATGAGCCCCTAAATCCAAATATGACCCTCATTTTACTCCATTATTCATCATTTCCTCATGACCCCTCTTTTTTTTTTCTTTATCACTGTTCTATAATTTTATGGCCATGAATTTGCTTTGGAAGGAAGAAAAGGATTACTTTAACCATTCTGAGAGGCAGACCTAGATAAAATACAAAACTGTCTGCGAACTTGTATATTTTCTTAAAAATTTTCTGCAAAAGAAGGCTGTGTGCCTCCCGAATCCTATATCGCTGCCAGCAGCTAAACACATTATTTTAAAATAGCTACTTTTAAACTGAAGTTCATATTGATGTTGATATTTTGTAAAATCAAAAACATAAATATGATTTATTTACTGTTTTCTCATATTCATATTATTATATTTTAATTATTTTATTTGCATGATTTTATTTTTTAAATTTAAGAATAAAGAAATTTGTAAAAAAAAAAAAAAAAAGTATCAAAGCTGTCTGCAAAGTTTGAAAATTTTCTGCGAACGGCATTTGTGCTTTCGTCTATATTATCTGGGTCTGCTGAGGGGCTAGATAGGTGAAAGTTTAAAAAACAAGAACGTTTATAGTAAGGAGGGATTTGTGGGCTGGAAGTAAGAATATGTAAAAAATAAATTGTAAAATTGTAAAAAAAAAAAAAAAAAATCTTTATTTTTTTTTTTAATTTAAGGAGTAAATCCCCAAAATCTCCTCCACTTGTTATAAACATTTTTGTTTTAAATATCTCTCAACCCGTAGGAGCAGAATTATATCCATTGTTCTGCAACATAACTTCAAACAGTTGCAAATGTTCTGTAGGCATTTTGTCCAATTCTGACAAACCATAATAAAATGAAAGATAGATATAAAAATTGTGCAAAAAGTGAAGAGAGAAGGCATAGCATACAGGGCACGTCACTTTAATTACTCTACAGAGTGTATCATTTTATATCATCTTTTAAAAGATGAAATGTTCTGCAAAGAGTGTGATTGTTTTGCGATGAACGTCGCACTTTACTCATTTTCTGCTTCTAGGCTGTCACCTATGTACCCCTCTCCCCCAGAATATATTTAACAGTTAAATTGATCCTTTTCCTGACCCTCCAAATTAAATTAATGCCATTAAATTACCAAATAGTGAAAAAAGAAGGGGAGGAACATCCCTTGAAAATTGTGGCCGGTTGAGTCAAATGAGGCTATATCCAGATTTTGTAAATCATTTTACCCAAGAACCAGGCAGAATGGTATCAGCGATTGAAAAATTATTTTGAATTTGCAAAGCAGTGTTACTTCCTTATTTTTACAATTATAGTCTGAACTGAGTTTAAGAATTAAAGGAAGTTTTTATATTAAAGTAATATCATTCTAAAGTTAGAATAGTAGCATTAAAGAAGTTTGGAAAACCTACTGAATTTAGAGCTGAAAATTCAAAGCATGATAATGTTTAGGTTGGCATGTCAAGAAGATTCTTTATTGATCCAGTTAGAAAGAAAAAAGAATAAATAACTGATTACAATTTAGCCACCAAACATTAACTACAGTTGCTTTGTTCTATCATTAGGCTTACTGTACTGTAGAACTTCTCAAATCCTGAATCGCTGGTCAGTAAATAATCATGTAAAGTTGCATATGTGTGTGTGTGTGTGGGGGGGGAAACCAAATTTCGCCTTACCTTTCTTAAATAGAAAAAAAAGATATAAATTAAAATTAAAACATTTATTGAGGAATTTTATAATGACATTATTTTTCTGAACATGTCTGTCTTTGAAAAAATAAATTGAATTATTTCGAGGCTCAATTTTTCCTTAATTATGCAGGGTATCCAAAAAGGTGGTAACTGGATTTAGTTCTTTATCTTATAAGTGGGCATGTAAATTGAAAAAATGTTCAAATTAAGGTCGGGAATAAGCTCCATTAAGAAAAAGTTCCTCTTGTTCATTTTCAAAAAGTTTTTTAATTTAGTTTTAGTACTTTTTAAATTTGTATATGACCCCTATATAAAAGCATTCCCAATTAATAAAATGTGCCCCATACTCTAATGAGGTGATTACTAAATTTGAGCCTTTCATTATACAATGTCTCAGAGATATCTTTGAAGAAAGATGATCAGGGACTATATATGATTTTGAATATAAATGTTTAATGCTAAAGTGGAAAAAAGATTTTCTTTTGTAATTTCTGTACCACATGTGAAATGCAATCATTTAACGTGATTTTTTTCCTCTGGGAGCCATTGAAAAGTGGTTTAAGTTAATGTCATATTTATCTTCATATCTCTGACACTTAAGGTATAGTTATCAAATTTTGTATGTCACCTCATTAGTGTATGGGGTGCATTTTACTCATTGGAAATTGTTTTGTACAGTGGTCGTATACAAATTTAAAAAGTGTACTTTTTTTTCAATTAACGAGAGGAATTTTTTTCTTTACATAGTCTTATTTCCAACCTTATTTTGAACATTTTTTCAACTTACACTGCCATAAAGAATTAAGCTCACCTTTTTGGGACACCCTATAAAATTCTGCAGTTTGGAAGTCTGAATTTGAGAAGTTTTACTTAACATAATCCATAGAGTAAATATGATCATCAGTAAGCCCAAGCAATATGTTTATCTTAGCACTGTGGTTGAAACATGCTAGATGTAACAGTAGCACTGATAATATGTTCATCCAACTTTAGTGACTACAATGATTATTTGATGTTAGCACAAATAATCTAGCAGGAAGAAATTTATGATGCTTTTAGTTTGGTTATTGTGTTTCAAGTTTTGATACAATAAGCACTCTTAGGTTAAATAAATAAATCATATATTAAAAATTTTGTACTCATTTAATGTCAATGGTACTCGTAGGTTCCAGTTCAAGTACAGGTACCTGGTTTGCAAGTCACACAAGGTCCTGGTCCTGCTACTGAAGTTTTATGCTTAATGAATATGGTTGTACCAGAAGAACTCATGGATGAAGAAGAATATGAAGGTAAACTATTGTTTTATGGTATTTTAATTGTTTAAAAGTGAGAAATAAGGCTTGTTATTATACTAGAGTGATTATTTTAATGCCTCCATTTTTTCACTACCTTTTAAATTGACGGTTAAGCTACTTTTCTAAAAGTCCTGTGATACAATAAACAGCTTTATGCTCTTCAAAATGCACATGGCCACTTTTACCTTACAGTTTTGCCTTGAACTTATAACCTTGAAGTATTCTTCTTAATGAACGTTCACCACCCTTTTGAATGAAAACGTTAATTCGTCAAATCAAGAAGTTTTTTGTCATATTTGCAACATTGTTGTGTTATTGATGGGAACGTTGCATGTATGAATAGCATAATAATATTTACATAAATTTATTGTCTAAAAGATGTGCTTTCACAGTTAAAGTGTGAAACAAGTGGTACTTGCTCATTGGAAAATTGACATTACATGGTTTCTACAGACCTGGAAAGTCGGAGAATATCAGGGAAAGTCAGGGAAATGAGTTTTGGTCAGGGATTTGGGGAAAAAGTCAGGGAAATTAGCAGAAATTGTAGAAAGGTCAGGGAAATGCAAGAAAAATTTAATTTTGTGGTAAAATCATGAAAATATTTGCTGATTGAACCTAAGTATAGAAATTGTTTTATTTTCATTTTCTCATTTAACCTTATAAATAATTTTAAAATGTGTTCTTTATTAGCATATCTTGTGCGGTTGAAATATGCTTAATTTTATCCTAAATTATTATCAAACATGGTTTTTGTTGGAATCCAGCAATGTCAAATAAGATTCTTGTATATATTAATTTTATTATTATTTGTAAAAAAGGGGGCAAAATAAAGTTATTAATTAAAGGATGTAATGTTAAAAATAGAAACGCAAAATTCAGGAAAGCACGCTAGGTAAAGTTGGGGAAGAGCACTGTAGAGATGTCATGGAAGCAAAAGCTGTGAAATCTGTAGAAACCCTTCATTAAAAAAAAATATTATTAAGTCTTGTTATAATCATAGAGAAGGGATATAGGTGGAGGAGCCTCCTATTGTATTTTCCCAGGAAAGTTGAAGCTAAGATATGAGCGTCGTAGGAGAAGAAGAAGCGGATTTGGCTGCTTATTGCCCTTTGGCTCGCAAACTCAAGCATTTCATTTTTCTAGAAAGGGAATGGGGGGAAATGGTTTTTGCAGCACTATTTATTTTCTCCCTCTCTAGTTATTTTGAAATTATTTAGTCTTTAATTTTGTTTTGCAGAATTACTTTGAAGTTTCAGCTTTGGAAGCATTTTATTTTATTGTATTTTTTGTATTATTTTGATTTTGTTATAAAACATTGTAATAAAATCTAGCAATGCACATTATCAAATGAGTTAATCTAGTAATGGACATTATAAAGCTTGAGGATAATATATTTTCGTTGGAGATGATGAGGAAAATTGAAGATGGCTGGTATTGCATCCTTCTTTAACTACGTTCCTCCAAATTTTGCTTTCTCAAAGCAATCTTCTGTAAAATGCTTTGAACACAGCTTCGAATAATCTAAAGCTTTAAATCCTTCTCTTTTTAACTGTGTTTCCCAAAGAAGTCTTCTCTGTAGATCTTTAGGAAAGCTTAAAAAAAAAAGTATTTTTTAAGCTTTCCTAATGAAATGGAAAAAAAAAATTTGTAGGATACAGCACCGCTTTGTATTTCGTATAACAAGACACTACTTTTTTTCATAATTGTTATAATTTATCAAAATAGCAATTTTTATTTTTAAAAAAGGTCCTAAATTTCAATAAAGCTTTCTTTTTAATGCTGGTCATGCAGAAAAGACTAGAAACTTATTTATGCAGAATAAAATAATGCATACATCGACAACCTTTTTTTTTTCAGAATATTAAGCAATTTAAAATTCAAAGTTTGTATTCAGTAGCGCATATAGGTTTCCATTTCGGAAGGCGGGGTGCAATCTAGTATTTTAAAACCATATTGTTACTAGAAATAATATGAACGTTTTAAACAGCTGATATTTTAGCAATATCTTTACATTTATATACACATACATAGTGAATTCGTTAATTTAAATTCATGTTTCTGTTAACATAATGAAATGGTATTTCCCCCTCCCCCCCCCCCCCATGATTTGTGATATTCTTTGTCCAAAAAGAGAAATATAGCTTCAGTGGATCAACTTAAAAAGTTCAATTTGTTACTAATAGTCTGAAAAAATTACCTTAGCAATATTGAAATTTTGAAGAAAAAGAATGTTTAAGAAAGAAACATGAGTGAGGCACTACAGCACCAATAGACATTCTAAAACAATAACCTGTTATATTAACTGAGAAAATAAAGAGTAAATTTTAGTTTGATTTGATTTTTAATTTTAATTTAAAATTAAAAGTTAAATTACGTGACCTTCAGATTTGCAATACTTGGCGAGTTAATATAATCGCCAAATTGTCAATCTAGTGTTTTAAAGAACATTCATACATTTTAAATGGCTAAAATTGCAAAACATAGCTTTCCTGTGAAATGCCAGTTGTCCTCCTTAATTTTTCATTGCATCCATATGAGAGCAATAATGCACAATTTTTTTGGATTAGAACCATCGACCTCACACAAAGCTAGGAGAACAGCAAAGGAAATGGAGAAATTCCACCCTGCTTGACCACAAGTCACGTGACTCGTGTGCACGCTTCAGTTTAGGGTTACAATTGCTCCCTCCACCTATATTCCTTCTCTATGGTTATAATGTGGGCAATAGAAAAGCAAATGTATGCTCTTTTAAATTAATCATCTTTTATTTGATTTCATAAAAAATGCTTTATTGGGGTATAAGAACAATTTTAAAGACTATTATGGTTAATTTAATGAATTTTACATGAGCCTAATGACTAAATATTCTGTTTCAGTTAATGAAACTTAAAACTTTTAGTGGTGAATTTATTCTGTTCCTTAAACAGATTTTTGAATATTTCAATTTTTATGGTGGATGCCATACCCTCCAACTGCTACGGATTATCCGTAGTTTATACGAATAAGTAGTATGAACTACGGAGCTACGGATGGTACGAAAAAACTACGGAATTGAGCAAATGTTTACTTTTTTTAGGGCATTGTGCCTGCACGGAGGTGCGGTTTGCAACCCTAGCTGCTTTGTTGTGAGTCAACACTCCTGTGTGTCGGCGCCGATCGTGAAAGAAGGGAATTCAACATTCTCCCTCGGCGCCGGCAGCCGTGAGCGAACTTGTGTCCGCGAAAGTGTGGTATGCGTGGGAGGGGGGGGGGTGCCGTTAGCTGCTCCTTCGCTTGTTACGTCACGTCTCCTCTCGCATTTCCCGCCACCCTATATTGCTGCGTCCTGTGTTTGGATGTAAGCTTAGCTTTTTTGTGGAAGGAAAGTGCAGCGCACGTTGTTTTCTTTCTTTGTTCACATGGATCGTTTTTTAAAACGTGATAGTACTACTGATATTGAAAAAAACCTCTAATAATGATGTTGCAGGTGCAGGGTGTCTACCGCTCTTGAAAGTCTGGTAAAAGCCGGGAAATTGGAAAATGGGTCCGGAAAGTCTGGAAAAAACCGGGAAATTGGATAATGGGTCCGGAAAATTCACCAAAAGAATCAATTTTTTTTCCCCCGTGTCTTTGTTTTTTCTACACTTTCTCTCTAATTGTCAGACTGTAAACCGAAAGCAGCTGTGACGCATTTTTCGGACGGCGAAAGCATCAAGCGATGTGTTTGTATAAGGAGGGGAAAATGGGGGACTCATCCATCGTGACGTGAGGGTAAAAGACAAATTAGCTTACTTGGTAACTTATATCTTAGGACTGTGTTTCCAAGAACAGTAGAGTTAATTCTATCAGAAAGTGCAACTACTTCTGTTTCTCAATGGATGAAAGCTTAATCCTGTATACTTAGTCAAAATTGATTTAAAGAAGTTGTACAAAATATGCAAATATAAAGACAAGCATTGTGCAATTTCCCTAAGTAAAATGCATTGGTCAGGAATTTTTTTCCCGGGACCTCCCAAAAGTCAGGAAATTGACTTTCAGAAATTTGGTAGACACCCTGTGTTGAGAAAACCTCTAAAAAGAGGGAGGTTACGACTACTTCAACTCATATATATGTTTATGTGTTTGTGATAAGGGAGTGATGAATATACATTTTGTATGGCAAAAAATTCCTCATGGGGTGTTATGACTCCCCCCCGGCGATATCACTTTAGTGCTACTGATGAGGTGAAGGCCAATGTTGGAGGGTATGGTGGATGCTATCAATAAGTGAATTATCAGAACTATATAAACTTGAACATGTTTTGTTCCATATTGATTAGTTTCATAAGAATATACGATTTTGATAGTGACCCACATGTTTGTTTTCTTATGTGGTACATTAAAGCTGATTTTTGTTGTATTCTAACAGTGGACACAATTGTGAATAATTGCTGGAAATTGGAATGTAACATTTCAACTCATATTCAAAATAAAATTTAATTTGACGTGTAATATTTTTAGTAAACATATTTATATAAATTCACTGCACTTAATTTGCCTTTTAAGAATAATATATGTTTTGCCAGTATATAGAAGGGCATTCATCCGTAGAACATTAAAAGTGCTAGTTAAAAGTCATGCTATTAAATCTTTTATCATGACTTTAGTTTGATTACCTTTTCATTTGTCACAATCTCTTTTACTACCTGAAAAAATAATGCATACCTTGAAACCTTTTCTGTGATGTAATTGTACTGTATAGAAAAGCTGTATTTATTTACTTTTTATTTCACTTTTTCAGACATATTAGAAGATATCCGTGAAGAATGTACGAAATATGGTTCTGTCAAGAGTATTGAAATACCTAGGCCAATTGAAGGTGTGGATGTTCCTGGTTGTGGAAAGGTAATATTTTTTTATTTTTGTGATATGCAAAGTAGATATTTTATTAAAAATAAAAAATATAAAGTTGAAATTTGTAATGGGGCTTTGGTTCTTTAAAAACAGAAAACAAATTAAACATTTGACAAGTACCTCACAAAACAAAAAAAAAGTTACTGAACAATATATTTATTAATCATCTCTCACCTAGTCAGTCTATATGACTGCTTTCTGTAATCTTTTGCTCTTTTTTTTTTTTTTTTTTTAACATAAGCAATTTTATGAGCAACTGTTTGCTCTTGCCATACAAAATACTGTTATAAAAATAATAGCTTGAACACCTTCTTGTGTGGACATACTTTTAAAAATACTACCATTGCCTGGCTTAACTTTTATCCATCACCTCTGTCAAGCTACTTTTTGAAACATAAACAGAACAAAAACAACTATTGTGCCTTCACATAAGATTGTCCCAATATTACACAGAGAACAAAAACTCAGCGAGTTTTATGGTCTTGACTTCAATGAAATATGAGGATGTGTGTCAGATACTTTTTAATCTTCCTCTAATATTTGATGTTTAATAGTTCTATAATGTACCATCTAATCAACTGACAACTCCACCACATATTGTCTGTGTTGATTTTATGATAATCGGAAAGTTTCATCCAAAATTTGATTAAAATACTGTCAGTCTTGTTTATTCATTACTTAAATGTAAATTATCTTTTTCCTCTTTAGGTATTTGTTGAGTTTAATTCTGTTATCGATTGCCAGAAAGCCCAGCAGTCACTCACTGGAAGGAAATTTGCTAACAGAGTTGTTGTCACATCTTATTTTGATCCAGATCGGTACCATCGCAGAGATTTTGGAATGTCTGTCTGTTAAAATATAAAATTTTTGCTTGTTTGAAATTTTTCCCCCTTCATTATTATGTTTTATTGACTGCCATGCTGCATTAGTAAAGATTATATATCACTCCAGTTATAAATTTCATTTATTTTAACTGTTAGTGTTGCAAGACCAAAAAAAAAAAAAAAAATCCATCATGTAAGTGGTAGAACTTTCAGACATGTAACAGTATATTCTGTTTGAAATAAACCTATTTCAATTTTACTCTCTTCATATTAATATTTGTGTATATTGTTAAATGTTATGTAAGTCAGAATGACTTTGAAAAGTCAATACTTTCTTCTATTTTAAAACAGCATGAACTTCAGTCTCATTGATTGTACAATTTGTGGTAAACATGTAATAAATCATTTCATTTTTTTTCCTGTTTTGGTCTTCTTTTTTGTCTTTTGCTTACACTACTTGTTTGTATTATGATAGTACAGTGTTGGTAAAGTTATTAGACACATTTCAGTTAAAATTGTGTTTCCCAGTTAACAGGTTTTAGGTTTATTTTATAATGAGAAGCATATCAGCTTGATGTCATGAAAAATGTTGGCGTCCCAAAGTACTGACATTGAAAAATTTATGTAAAAACATAACTGTGTGACATTTCTATTCTTAAAAGTAATTAATTCTAGAAATAACATTTATTGTTTATTTTTTTCATGATGAGTCTAATAATTCGGCCAATACTGTAGAGACAACTTTGTATAATTGCTCAAACCAACTCTCAACACGAAAGACTGTGGGTTCCAGGCCCTGTCAGGGTTCTGTCTAGAAGCTTTTGAAGCCTAGTGCATACCTACCAACTGTACTGGATTTTTCAGGAGACTACTGGATTTTGATGGTTTCTCCTGATTTCCTGATTTTACATTAAAATCTCCTGGTTTTCTAACATTTTGAAGTTTAAATAATCGACAAGTTTATTTCACCACCAGTTCTGAAAGATTACTGCTCTTAGGGTCTATTCATTTAATATGGATCAATATACCATGGTATTTTGGTCCAATAAGAAAGATTTGTGCTTATCTTGATACTCATTTGTGAAGGATTCTAGAAAATTTCAGAATTAAATGGACAAATTGTTTAATTGTAACACTTTGTGAGAAAAAGTTCAAAGTCCCAAAACATTTTACTACTTTTTTTTAGTCTAAAAAGCAGATATTGTGTAAAATTTTAAACATTTAAGAAAAAACTTGTGAACGTAAAGAAAAAATTTTATTCCTTTTATGTTAAAATAATTCTATTTTTGAGCTCTTTTACAAATTCTACTTTTAATATCACGACCTTATGTGTGACTGAAATTTTAAACATAAATTGTTATAAAAAGCAAACTTATCATTTTAAAAACCATAACTATGTGATATCATGTCAAATTATATTTTTCATGTAATACATGGCGAAGAAAAAATTTTGAAGAATGTTTTGTGACTTAGATAAGTAATTGTGACTTTGAATTAGATCCCACATAAATCTACTGGATTTTCTTCACTAGATGCTGGCAGGTATGCTAGTGCAAATCTTATATTTTCTAAGAATTCTTCAAAATTTTTCATCTGGATTGAAATATAAAGCATGCTTTTTGCCAGATCTTCATAACAATTATTCCTTTGTACAGATCTTCATAACAATTATTCCTTTGTACAGATCTTGACATGTACACATCAATAACGAGGTTTCTACAGACAGGGAAACGGGGGGAAAAAGTCAGGAAAATGAAGAAAAATACGGGAAATTGAAGAAAAATCTGATTTCATGGTTAAATTCAACTTATTAGTTACAGTTTGAACAAAAAAGTAAGTTACCTTAAAATGCTAAAAGAAAAAAAAAAAAAAAAGGTGTGTGGGATAGTCAGGGAAAACATGGTAGAAGTAAGAAAAACAGAGGCTTTGAAATCTGTAGAAACCCTGAATAAATGGAAATTTGGTTCTCAACAAGAATTAATAAGAAAATTAGTACATTTAAAACACAAGAATGCAAAATCTGTTTATGTTTCAATATAAATTGAACAAACTTAAAATTTATTACAGAGAGTCAAGGAAAACTCGGATTGGGTCAGGGGAAAATATAGAAAATTCTAAATATTAGTAAATTTTAATGAATTAAAAAAAAAAACCTTCCTGTATATTTAATTTGTATTAAAATTTAGTATCACCAGTCATTGTAAACATAACCACAATGTTGCCATCTCTCTTGATTTAGGTGGGAGACACCCGATTTTTTATTGATCTCCTGCCAATCCAATTTTGGATGCATTTCTCCAGATTTTCGATGATTTAGTTATTTTCTCCTTATTTTTATCATCTGTTACATGAAAAATGCAATTTTCCAAATTTGGAATTGTTTTTAATAGTTCTGTCTTGGCAAGCAGCCCTTCTCGAGATTTTTTCCTGGCATTTTTTCCTTTCCTACAATCAAACTTGTTCCAGAAAGTCACACCTATGTGACTATGCGGGCTTTGCCGATGAATGTATAATGGAGAAGGAAGTCCAGCTTCATGTTCTAAAGCATTCCAATTTCAATCTTTTTATTTCACTCTCAAAAATGATTATTTTTTGTTTTACATCTTCCAATATTTTAAGAGTAAAAATTGACCCTGTTTTGAAAGTTCTAAATAATATTTAATTTTTTTTTTTTTAATTTGCAGGTAATTTAAGAACAAAGCTAAAAATATTACTAAGCTTCGTAATAAATATTAGGATCCTTCTGTGCTTGTGACCCTCATGGCCTGTGGGCCATGTCCATCCTGCCACAAAATTGTTATGCCATTGACCAAAAGCGAAGTGCTTGTGCTCATTTAATAAATAGAGTTCATAAAACTGTGGTGCGACTGTATGTGTATGTAGGGAAAGAGAACAAATTTGTTTTAAATCACTGTCATGTAACATAAAAACATAATTCAGAAATTAGAAGAATTTTAAGTAAATATAAATTTTCTAATTTTCCTGCTTTTTAAAATCTACAGGCTTTTTAAAATCCTAATCTTTCCTGCTAATCTAATCTTTCCTGCTTTTTAAAATCAAATTTTCTACTTTTTTCCCTTTTTTGAACAAAAAATTACTTTTCCCCCTTCCTATTTTTCATGAAAATCGTATATGACCCCTGTTACAGCATAAGTATTGATGGTGCCATCACATGACATAAACCTGACTCTAGGATCAGGAGGCTTGAAATCGCCTTTTTGTGCTTCCAAAATATGGCTAGTTTTTGTATATATGCAACTAGGCGACTACAGTTGCAGATCAGTGGTACTATCTATATTGAATCAGGGTTCATACACCTCCTGGAAATCCTTAAAAACTCCTGGATTTCGATTTAAAACATTAAGGTCCCTGGAAAACTCCTGGATTTTACTAATTTTTCTGTAGACTCCTGAAATTTTTGTTTTGACTCCTGGAAATATTGTTTATTTTAGTTTTCTTTCTAGAATTTAAAGTGCAAAAAATTTTTTTTTCAACTTCTGTTTCAAGTGTAATAATCCACTGTCATGTTTATTGATGTTCTTGCCACAGACTTGGAGACAAGGATTGTAATAACTTCAGTAAGCTGAAAGCTCACTGCAAAGTGAATGAAGAAGTTTCAGTGATGATGAAGTTTCAATGATGGCACGATTTGCTGTAGCCATTCGTCCCTGCTCTCCTCCTATCCAATAATTTCGTTCCTGAACTAAGCCGTTGGCGTTCTCAAACTCTTTTATCGCTAACTGCTAGTTCTTACGTCACTGCGAATGTATCTCGTGATTGCAGGGCTGCCACAGTCGACTAAAAAGCGACTATTTCGACTATTTTTAGCATCAGGCGACTATGGCGACTTTTTTAAAGAAAATATCGCAAAAAATGACTATTTTGTGAATTCTGGGGACTTTTTTTATTGTCTAGGCAACTATTTTTCAAAATGTGCTGAAAAACTGCGTCGCCGCGAAATGACATCAGAACAATACTCTGGAAATGCTCGCCTCTAATTGGCTGTAGCTTGGGGGCAGCCGCGGAATATTTGTTCTTGCCAGATATTCAGCAAACCATCCACGATCTGCGCCAGGAGTCTGCTTTGCTTCGCCGAGCTGGGCCGAAACTCAAATCTTGTGCCGAACTGTGCTTTTAGTCGATTTGTGAGCTTAATACGTCATTTTGACTCTTTGTTAATTTTTTGCGACGCTTGCAAACTTTGCTTTTCTTATCTGCATTTATTGTGTAGTGTTGACTCTAGATTGATTTTGCAGGGAGCAGCGCCTGGTGGCCGTATTTCTCTTCTTTCTGCACCCTCCTGCTTTTACATTATTATTAGTCATTAATCACGACTTTTTATTTTCTACATACCATTTGCAGCCCATCATGAAAATACGTTAATTAAAACGGCCCTTTCACAGAAATACCATTGAGTACAATTAACTCCATCATAAAAATAGTTTCAATTGAAAGCGGCCCTTTCTCGAAAACAGTCTATGAAATCGGATCTTTCCCACAAATGCCCTTTTCAAATATTCTATTCTTTCAGATCGAAATACTGTTGCTGCCTTTTTCATTTGCGCGAGCCGAGTAACCCGAAAAGTGGCCTCTAGTATGTTTTGTTTTTGCTGACTCAGAAGCCCGATCAGCCGGGTAGATTTGATAAATATGTAGTTGCGAATTATCAAACAATCATTATTCCAGAGTTCGTCGATAGCTGTATATAGTTATTGCTCTTCTCGATGTTTTTAATAGTTTTGCACACTAGCAAGTTTTTTTTAATTTCCCTCTAAACAATTTCCTCTTTTTAATTGGCTTTCTTAGTACATATTATTCTTAATCTGTAACAGTTATTTACTAACCACATATAATTACGGATGATACAGAAAGTATGCCATAGCAAAACGACGTTTTGCGATTCGAAAATTCTGCGGGATTTGCTTGTTTGTTATGGCAAGCCTAGACAAGGGATATCTCCTAAGGGAGGTGCCTTGGTTGGATGATTAAAGAGTTCTAACGTGTATTGACGTTACATCTGATGAATCCCAAAACTCCAGACTGACAGTCGCGCGGCCGCACTTCAGCCGTCTACCATGTTCAGTGACTTTATCCACTCAAATCGATCTGGAAATCGTGCGATTTGCGACGTTTTGCAGATACAGCAATTGAAACACATTACGCTTTTGCCCAAAAAAGAGCATAATAATGATCTTTTGCTTTAACAGTATAGCGCTAGGGTTATTGGTGCGCGGTGCGGTCCTTCAGTTTGCTGCCCCATTCATTCTAAGTTTCAGCATTCTGTCCCCATTTTGGTCCGTTAGATATCCACCATATTATTTTTAAGTGTCCGGCCGGCCACCATCTTTTTTTTTTTTTTTTTAATCTTGCTACCCGGGCGCCCCCCCCCCCTCTTACTACGCCTCAGTTTTAATGATATAAAAGTGGAGTAACTGCAGAATTTAGTAAATCAGACTTTTGACAAGATTTGGTATTCTAACTATTCATATTATATATTTTCTGTTTTTTTTTTTTTTTTCTCAACATTTTAATGAATGAAGAAAAAAAAATTAAAAGCAAAAGATAGCTAGTTCTGGGAAAGGATGTCTTAAGAAAACAAACTGTGTCATAAGTTAACAGCTAGGTTATTTATAAAACAAACTGTCATCAATTTAAGCTTATTTTCAATTTTTAAAAACTAAAAAAAAAAAATCAAAATAATTCTGGAAGGTTTTTTAATATATAATTTGTTTGAGCATTTCTGGCAACAGGATTTTAATTATTTTAAGCTGATTAAAAACATTTGATAGTTAAAATAAAATATTAATACTTTTTTCATTTTCAAAAGATTAAAGCATGGTTTAAGAAAGAAAATTTAGTGCTTTTAAAGAGACCTTTTTAAGTATGTTACAAAAAATTAAAAATAAAGCTTTATGAAAAATAATTATTTAAAATATGTTAAACTTTATTTCATACCTTTGGACAATTCTGTGTGTTAAAAAAATATTTATTTTATACCTGCTAAAAAACTTACATATAGTAATTATTTTTATTTATTTTAAATAATAGTGCTTTTTAAAAATCTTATTCACTTTTCATGAATGAGCAAACATTAAATTAGAAATGAAAGAGGAAACAAATATATTTCCGTGATTTGATATGGTGTTGTACATTCCAACCATCGGATGCAATACAAAATTTGCATGACTATGTCATATATTCTAGCAATCTTCTGTGTTCTGAATTCAATTTTCCCAATTTCTATAGTTATCAATTGATGGATAAGTTAAATTGTTTGATGCAATTCCAAATAATGTCAAATAGTAATAAAGGTATAGATTCAGTAACTGGCCTTAAACTAAAATCTTGCATTATTGATTCATTTCTTACTAAGAAGCCTACTTAAATATAAATTAAACTATATTTCACTTCAATTTTTCTTCCATTTGCTTTATCTTGTTTTGTGGCTCTCAACGTCCTTTTCAGCTTAGTAAGTGGCCCTCTCCCCAAAAATATTGTGCACCCATAGTTAAAATGTTTCATTTCCTCAAAAATGTAATTTACATCTTTAGAGTTTAGAAAAAAAGTCTTGAAATATTATGTACCCAGTTACTTTTGGAAACTGTTTAATCAAGATTTATTTCAGAAATTGGATATCTTGTTGAATATAAATAAAAGTTGTTTGTTAATCATTTTTTTTCTGATTTTGTGAGTTGAATATATTTTTTTCTTAATATTTAGTAACTGTTATTCGACTATTATTTGTATAAATACTAATGGTAAATTATAAAATGTGAAATTTTTTTGCTATAAAGGCTACTATTTAGGCAACTATTTTTGATATATGGCAACTATTGAAGCTACTATTTTTTACTTGTGAGACAACTAAAGCAACTATTTTCAGCCAGCTATAGCTGTGGCAGCCCTGCGATTGGTGTATGAGCTGTATGCTCTTATCTCTTCTTTGGTACACGGGGTACATGTTTACAAAGCTCGCCGTTTGCGGCGGTGTGTTGGAAATAATCTGCACACGTGTGACAGTAGTAAAATTTAAAACCATCCTGTGATTTTCATCCTTTTCAATTTGCCTAATGATGCCGTGTGGAAAATGCGTTTTCAATGATGCTTGGTTAGAAAAGGTATTTATGTATACTCCTGGAAAAATTATATTTTCTCCTGGAAAACTCCTGGAATTCATACTGCGAAAAAGGGTGGGAACCCTGTATGAATATTTACTCCTTAAGCATACTAGCAATAACAAGTACTCTAAATTAATCTGTAAATGTTCTTATATCAAAGACAAAAAAATTAAATAAAAACTTGCTGGAACCCATCGAATTCGACGTCATTTTATTGACTGCAATGTTTTAAAAAAAAAATGGGAAAGATCAGGAATGTCACCAAGGTCTTAGACAAAATGGACAGGAAAAATCAAAGTGCAACTTGGATGTGACAGAAAGTAAATAAAAAGTTTCACACAAGTTTTTACTTTAGCAACTGTACAATGGCGGTGAAATGATAGAAATCTTTAACATTTGTTTCTAAGTATCTTTATTGAGTAAAAAAAATACATATTAAATGACGAATGAGGATGCTTACAGTCACAAATTCTAATTGAGTATTTTCATTGAAGACGATATTTTGCGTAAAGCCATCGATCATGGAATGTCCAGGGCAGGTGAATCATCGCGAGTGATCTTGACTGCCATGGCATTCTTTGTTCTAACCATTGAAAGAGCGACATACAGCATTCCATGAGAAAATACAGGTTCAGGAAAGTAAATGCTAACAGTATGAAGTGAAAATAGTAAAAAATGTTGGAGTTCTGCAAGAGACAAAAAAGCTATTCTTGATGGTAAAGATCCCTCTCCATGCTACCCTCGATGGTAAAGATCCAAAATCAGATAGAGAACTGAAAAAATTAAAGAAATAAGCGTTAAAGTGCCAAAATAAAGGAGTTTATAACTCCGGTCAATGTGGTTAACAAACCACTATGTATTTTCTATGTAGAAAAATCTGCAGGAAAGAAAATCGGAAAAACTTTTTATTTTAAACTAGCTGAAGTACCCGTTCTTCGCACGGGAATGAATGGACTTTTTGATATTACGATTTGTGGTGATTACTATTCATTGTAATAAACAGATATAGCAAAGTGGATATCGCGTTATATTGTGTCCAATAATCATGCATACCGAATTGCAAGGCAATCGTTTGTACGGTGCAGAAGGCCATGCGGTGTAGCACAATCTAGTGGCGAGTTTTAGCAAAACGGATACGGCGAAAATATTTTTCGCATTCAGATATCGATGTATACGAATTTTCATGACTATCGGCTGGACAGTCCTGAAGTTCATGTGTTGACGCGACATCTAGTGGCAAGTTATAGGAAAATGGATAGCGCCAAACTCTTCCCCGTGTTCAAATATCTATGTATACCTATTTTCATAGCGATCATTTGCACAGTCAAGAAGTGATACACTGCAGGGCCATCTAGTGGTTCAATAAAGTAATGATTTGCTACAGCGCCGTCAAGTGGCGAGTTATAGCAAAATGGATAACGCCAAAATATTCTCATTGTTCAAATAGCTATGTATACTGATTTTCATAGCGACCGTGTTCAACTATCTATGTATACCAATTTTCATAACGATCATTTGCACAGTCAAGAAGTGATACACTGCAGGGCCATCTAGTAGTTAATTAAAGTAATGATTTGCTACAGCGCCGTCAAGTGGCGAGTTATAGCAAAATGGATAACGCCAAAATATTCTCATTGTTCAAATAGCTATGTATACTGATTTTCATAGCGACCGTTTGAATGGTCAAGAATTTGGCCTGCTGCAGCGTCATCTAGTGGCGAGTTAAAATAATAATGCATTGCAGTGTCATCTAGTGGTGAGTAACATCAAAAGGAACGCAGTTAGAATATATTCTTCGTGCTCAAATGTGTAAGTATAAAAAATTTTATGCCGATCGGTCGAACGGTATAGAAGTTGATGCTTTTCAGCGCCATTTAGCGGCAAGTTACAGCAAAATGGATAGTGAAAAATATTCTCCGTGTTCTAATATTCGCGTGTACCAAATTTCATCGAAATCGGTTGGACGATATTCGCATAGCAAACGGCTAAACGGAATAGAATTCGACGTTCTGCTGCGCCACCTGGTGGCAAGTTAGAGGAAAACGGATAGCATAAAAAGCTTCTCCATGATAAAAGACTTAGGTGAACCAAATTTCATGTGCAACGGTGCTCAACGGTGCTGGAGTTTTTCAACCTCATACACTCATACCAACATTCATTTTTATCTATAACCAGTGTTATTATATATACCAGTCTCAAATAAAATCCAGTTTCAAATCTAAGCCTCGCCAAAGTGCCAACATACGCCATTTTGCAAGCGTTTTTTCAGGAAATCATTCGAAGCATTGACTTAGCAGCAATCAATATGGGAAATGGTTCGACCGCCAAAAAGTAAAGCAAGCCTTTATTTGAAAAGTTGAATCCCTTAATACAGCCGAATTTTTTAAAATTATCAACTATAACGTGTTTTATTCATCATTACTCCGATGTACTAAATGAGAAGATTTCAATTTTCTGAAATTTGGCGGAATTCCCCCAACTTAAATCAATGTACTCATTTGGCGAGAATTCTGGAGATAGATCAATTGAAATCCCTTAATAACTGCATTATTTCTTCACGGATCATTAAAATTTAACGCTGTATTCTAATAAAACCTTTGCACTTGTTTTCAAAAATCTATTTCCTTAAGCTCTCAATAAATTGCGCCAAGCCGAAATCTGTGCAAACCGCTAGAACTCACTTTCACAAAATCGGCATTTGAGCCATTTTATTTTTTCGCCAAACTAAAATAATTTACCTATTAGCCTCGGAAATCTTCAATTCTTATTGTTTTGCGTGTAAAGCATTACATTCCTGCTCTGATTTCCCATGCACACGATATTATAATTAAAAAAAAAATAACCTTACGAATATAAACTAACAAAAAAAAATCATTATTATTCTTTTATTTTTACTTTGAGAATTTAAAACATTTTATTCGGCAAAATCGCCACACATGGCAACCACGATCCTTATTTCACACTTTTTTCACTACAGGGGTTACAATTACGGAAAGCTTTTTGCGTGAATAGCATAAAAAATCTCTTAAATTCCGGGAACGGGTGGACTTTCAAAGTTTTAAAGTGGACTACGATTTATTCTATATTATTTTACATATCTGTGCTAAATTTCAGGCCGATAGGTTCATTTTTGTGGATTTGTAACGAACGACATTTTATTCGGCAAAATCGCCACACATGGCAACCACGATCCTTATTTCACACTTTTTTCACTACAGGGGTTACAATTACGGAAAGATTTTTGCGTGAAGAGCATAAAAAATCTCTTAAATTCCGGGAACGGGTGGACTTTCAAAGTTTTAAAGTGGACTATGAGTTATTCTATATTATTTTACATATCTGTACTAAATTTCAGGCCGATAGGTCCATTTTTGTGGATTTGTATACGAATCAAATCCACAAACAAACAAACAGAATTTCATTTTTATTTATAAGATATGCACTAATGTGCTATATATATTAAAAAGCATATCATAATACATGCACCGTCCCTATTGTTCTTTCTTATTTATTCCAGAAAACACTTCTTTGGAATCGAAATCTATATTAAAATTGCTGCCTACTAAAACTGTTTTTCAATATTCGCCAAGCACATTTTAACTATACTTCACCTTTATAAATACTGTGCATAATAATCCATGAGTGTGCTGTGTTTGTCTTCTCTGTTCCATAAAATACTTTTTAGAATTGAAATCTATATTAAAATTGCCTACCAAAGCCACCTGGTGAGCCAGACGGGAAGCTCCCAGTTTTTAACTCCATCAAGCTTGGTACTCATTTTATCGACCCACTCAAGGGATGAAAGGCTGAGTCAACCTCAACCAGCCGGGAATCGAACTCAGGACCTGTGGCACGGCAGCAGTTATACCATTGGGATTATATTCTAAATATACTTCACCGATATAAATACTGTTTGGAAAGTGTATCATAATCAATGAGTAAACCATATTTGCTTTCCCTGTTCCATAAAACAATTTCATGGACTTGAAATTATTAAAATCGCCTACCAAAACTATTTTACAATCTTCGCGAAGCATATTCTAACAATACTTCTCCTTTGTTGATGGTAAATAAATTGTAGCATTTGCCAGTTTCTAGCCAAATCTACTAGATATTGTCAAGCTAGGCTCAATTTTTGAGACTTAGTACATTCAATGCCAAACTTAGTGGTGAATCATCAAAAATTGTAAAACTGGGTGGCTTGCAACATTTTATTCTCTTCCCACCCCCCTCTCCCGTGCTATATGTTGCTTTTAAGCATTTCTCTATATAGCCCGTAATGTATGAGAAATATAATTTTGCAGCCCTGCAAAAAAAACTATAGTCCTAGACACACAAAATCAATACTGGTCA
Organism: Cheiracanthium punctorium; assembly: GCA_038373885.1. Classification (NCBI taxonomy): domain Eukaryota; kingdom Metazoa; phylum Arthropoda; class Arachnida; order Araneae; family Cheiracanthiidae; genus Cheiracanthium; species Cheiracanthium punctorium. The sequence continues at coordinate 2,443,567 of JAWZYV010015215.1, forward strand.
CCGTGCATCCTCTTTTAAATAGGGCTCTACTTTTAGTAAGCCTGTGCTGTTTTTTGAAGAGAAGCAGCCTTTTCGAAAGGACTTGAGTGATCTAAAAATTGTCTGATGGTAACAACCACAGGTTTTTAATTGCGATTCTTTTTTAATGCTACTTAAGTAGAAAAAATCCCGCATTTTTAAAAGGTATATATATTTTTACCTACTATTAAATTTTAACTTCTAGCTTTGTAGGGATGTTACCCAAAAAGATAGCGAGATGCTTAAGAACATGAAGTTACGTCGTTTCTCATTAATATTCACCAGTTAATTGGTAGTAATTACTGCTGGTGGGAGGCATTTAGGTAAAATATTAGTTCTTGTCAATGTTTTTTCCAACAGCTTTACTCAAAATCTAACCTTTATGCAGCTAAGCAATCTCTATGCTTCGTGTCCAGATTGAAAGTCAGCTTTTGCAATATTGGACAGTGTTTCAGTTACTTCTTGAAAATTTGCTGCCACTAAATGTAAAGCTTCTGCCATACTACTATGTAAAGTACCAGTCAATGACTTTAAAGCTCTAATAAGCACATTTGCGACACTGAAATTATGCAATGGACTCAGAACTCTAAATGTATTTCTCACATGCAGATTCTGTTAACTCGAATCTGCTGCACCCAAATTTAAAATGTGTGAGTAGCTATGAATGTAATGTATAATCAATCAGTAACCAGTGCCGCAACTAGAGTTTACGTCACTCTGGGTGTGGCGAATGGCCTCTCCCATCTGCTTAAGCTTCTTTTTTACATTTATTCGAGATTGTATTTAAATAATATTATGTGATTTTATTAAATTTGTTTGATGTACTACTAATCAGGTAATTATTATAATTTGCTTTTTGTGTAATGTGTATTTTAGAACGAGGTGAATTTACTTGTTGTAAATTCAGGTGGGAGGATGTGGCGAATGGCCTCTCCCATCTGATTAAGCGTCGCCTGTAGGTCCGTCGCTCAAGTTTATTATTTTTGTTGGTCTTCAATGTTCGCTCAAAGTGAAAAGGCAGACGGCTCGGAGATACGAGGCCGAGATGTACGTTTTACTCCGCTCTTTGTAAATAAAGAATTTGTATATAGTGTAATTCTTCACGTCTGTGACTTATTGAAGAACCTAGGGGCAGGGTATGCCTTCGAAGATCCAGTTTTGTCATTTATGACAAAATTGTGGCATCAGCGACAGGACGCGAAGAGTTGTGAGCTTCTGGAATCATAGGCGTAGAGTTATATGGGCCCGTGGGGCTCGAGCCCCCCCAATAAATTGTGAATAGGGGCTGAGCCCACCCAATAATTTATCAATAAATACAGAAAACTAATTTAAACTAACATTAAAAAAAACTTTTTTCACGCCATTTACAAACGTTCAAAAAACTTTTACTTGTACTTTTAAAAATTTTTCTTCTTTTGATTTTAATCATGATTTAGTATTCATAGTGACGCCACGTAATACACAATGTTACTAAAAGCTACCCTCGCCAGGCTCTGGTTAATTAAAATCAGATTATGCAATGTAAAGTATGAAATGAAGAAAAGTTCAGATGTGTCTAAAATGCACTATCTCATCAAAAATGTTATTTTTTTTCCTCCTTTGGATTTTTTACTTTGCTTCTATTTTTAACTTATAACATGGTAGAAAAATACTAACATGGATACTTACTTTACATAGGTGTAAATTCTATGGACCCATAGAGCTCGAGTGCCTCCAATAATTTACACTTATATATAGTAAATCATAGCTGCCAACTACTACAGAATAGAATTAACCACTTTTTGTAAACAGTATATTTTTTTGAGTAAGTTATATGTACGTGAATCAGTGGCGTAGCCAGATATTTATCATGGGGGGGGGGTTACGACTTCTGCAACTGACATATATGTATACGGGTGTATGATAAGGGAGTGACGAATATACATTTTGTATGGCAAAAAATTCCTCATGGGGGGTATGACCCCCCCTAAACAACCTCCCCCCTTGGCGAAGATTCACGAAGACCCCATGTTGGACAAACATACAAAGTTTGTATATCTAATACAAGCGACTTTGCCGAAATCAAAAGCTCGTGAAATAGTGAATAGCTTCCATACTATGGCTGAAAATTAGTCTAAGATAGTAGAGCATTTGAAGAGAGATTCGGAAGAGAAGATATGTTAATACAAGTTTATGTCCGAGATCTGTTGAATTTAGTTTTACTTAACAACAATGGAAATAAAAAGGAGTTCTATCTGCCAAAGCTCTGTCACAACTTGGATTCAACATTAAGATCCTTAGAATCTCTGGGAGTAACAGAAGATAAATACGCATACATTTTGTTCCCATTAGTTGAATCATGTCTGCCGCCAGATGTATTAAGGATTTGGGAAAGGGAATGGGTGAAGTTGCAAAGTAAGAGTGATTTAAATTCTATTCTTGAATTTTTAAAAAATGAAGTAATTGCTGAGGAAAGAATTCTTCTAGCCCGTACTAGTCTTGGTCTTGATACATGCTTAAATCAACTGAGTAAAATAATAATCAAACGGAGTATATTTTTACACAGTTTTTGACTTCAAACAGCCATTCTCCCGATTGAGTAAAATTTGCTCCATTAATCGACAAAAATCAATGGAGCGAAAAATTCCCAATTTTTTGAGCATTATACAACAGCTCCATTTAGCCTAAATAATAATCAAAAAAGAGGAGTGTTTTTACAAAATCTGTCCGTTTTTGATTAATATAACTGTACTCAATTATGATTATTATTTTAAGCTAGAAAAAGGGTGTTTTATGAAAATTTGCTGTTTTTGATTAATATATTGAATTATTCGTTTTCTTCATTTTTTATTATCAGAGCTGTAATCTATGATTATAAGCCCAAGAAAATTAATTTTAAATCAAGGCAAACACATTACATATATCTAAATACACCATACAAAAAATATTTTTTTTTAATAAATAGAATATAATTTCACTATAGTCTCTAGTTATAAAACGAATTCAGAACAGTCAGAATACAGAAATGCAATCGTGGTTAAACCAGCTGTGAGATTTAATTAAAGCAGCAACCAAATTTATGTACATGAAAAAGGTAAAATACTACTTACTCACTTTGAGTGGAGATATCATAACTTCATTTGTTTTACAGCAGCTTTTTATAATCCAATCATAAGAAATTATGTCATTAAAGCGAAATCTTTACCTAAAGCATCTCCTCCATATCTAGGCTGAATTTATTTCACAACTCTGAATATGAAAAACATGCATTTGGTATTCGGATATAAAAGTAAATTATCACAAGCGAATACACAAACAACTAAGCACCCACAACAAAAGGACTTGGCATTTAATAAAGTGCATCCAGTATCCTCTTCAGAAATTCTTTTAATTCATATTTTGATAACGACATGCTCCTCCTTCGATGCCCGCGAGGTGACTATGGCAAAGAATCCGTTGAAGAGCGTTGGTCACGTGATAGTAATACGATACATACCAGGCATTTCTTTTCGTTGGAGAAGTCAGAATACTCAAATAGACAAGATTTAAGTGAAAATGGAGTTAAGTAGAATCTAGCGAATCGGGAGCATTGAGGAGTTTACAAATTATTGTCTTTAAAGAGTATTTTTCGAAATTTTTAGCGTAACAGGATTTAAATCAGCCGATAAGAAATTTAATCAATAAAGGAGTGTTAGTTTTAATCAATAGATTTAAGCGTGTAAATATAGAAAATCCTTTAAAATTAATGAATCTGATTTTAATGTAGCTACTTGCAGTAATATATTTGTCGGTAATAATTTTAAACATAGAGATTTATTATGTATTTTTTGTTCTGATAAATCCCATTCGTCAGACCAGTGTGCTAAGGCTAGTGAGCTTTCTTTAGACGAAAAATGAAAGATAATTTTGAGAAAGGGATTCTGTCTGTCCTACTTAAAAAGGAACCATATTTCTGGCAACTGCAGGTGAAGGGTTAAATGTTTAATCTGTGGAAAAAAACATTTAGCTGTAATGTGTGACTTCTCAGGGAGGGGTGGGGGAGAGACCGCGATTTCAAAATCAGAGATAAAGAGTAATGGCCTATTTTTGACTTCCCAAGCTCTGAATTCAGATGTTTTATTGCAAACACTTGTTTTGAAAGCGTCATACGGGAGCCGGGAGAAGTTAATTAGAGCAATCTTTGATACAGGCTCGTAAAGAACGTATTTGACCGATGATTTAATCGACTTTTTAGCATCTGACAGTGTGAGGGAAGTTAAATTAACTCATAAATTGTTCGGCGGGCTAGAAACTAAAGAAAAATTACACCGTAAGTGTAAAGTTCATTTGAGTAGTCTCGACAATAAATTCAGTTGTAATATTTACTGTTTGAGTGAATCAGTTATTTGTTCCAATGTAAGGAAAATACCGAAAGGGCCGTGGATCGATGAATTGAATAGAAGCGGTATACGCTTAACGGATACTGAGGACAGTACTTTAATTGTGGAAAATGACATTAAATTGCTGATTGGTTATGACATAGCTGGAAAATTGTTTTTAAATATTAAAAGTTTAGAAAGCGGCCCAGTCGCAATGCAGACGCGTCTAGGATGGGTTTTAATGGGTAAAATTCCGCGAAACGAAACTGAGCGTGTCGAGTCTTCTTTATGTATATCTTTGCTTCTGACCGAAAAATCGGCAGAGAATTTTTGGAAATTAGATGCTATTGGTATACGATACCCAGCGGAAACCAAAACAAAGACTGAAATTCAGGAGGAAGCAATGACATTCTTTAAGAACAACCGTTAATGCAGACTCGGATGGAAGGTATGAAGTCGCTTCACCCTGCGTACTGGAGCATTTTCGCTTACCTAGTTATAGAGAAATGTCTGAAAAGCGATTATCAAATGCGCGTTAAAAATTAATAGATTCGAACAAAATTGAAGTTTATCAGGAAGTTTTTGATTTGTGGTTGAAAGACGGAATTATATAGGAGGTTGGTAACGCGAAACAATCTAACGTTCACTATTTGCCGCACAGGCCAGTGTTCAAAGAGTCGAGCGAAACTACGAAGGTCGGACCGGTGTTCGATGCGTTGGCTCATGCTAAAGAATCTCTTTCATTGAATGACTGTTTAGAGAAGGGACCGAACTTAATAGAAATAATACCATCGTTATTAAATAGGTTTCGAATGTACCGTGTTGGAGTAGTTTCCGATATAGAAAAAGCCTTTCTGCAAATAGGCATTAGAGAAAAGGATCGAGATTACGTTTTCTGTGGAGGGGCATTTCAGGGGAGAACATTAAAATTTACTGGCATCGATGGGTCTTTTTTTGCACTTAACTGTAGCCCATTTTTGTTAGCTGCCACGCTAAATGCTCATTTGGATAACGTTCCAGATCAGTTTTCGGCTACAGCCAAAATTTTAAGGATTTGGGTTTAAACTGGAATTTAAAAAATGACACTCTTTCTTGTTGAATTGATTCTAGGGGGGAAGAGAAAATTATCTCTAGTAAGCGAGCTCTTTTCTCGTGTGCTCACAAATTATTCGACCCTATAGGATTCACTTCTCCCGTAAACCTACTCCCTAAACTAATGCTCCAAGAATACTGGAAATTACAGTTAAATTGGGATCAGGACCTTCCTGAACATTTAGAGAAAATATTTCTTAATTGTGTAAAAGAAATGAAATCAAATAAATAATGTCAAAATACCCGGATGGATTAATATTGGCAAGTCTGAAGATGAAGATATGAGCCTTCATGTGTTTTGCGATTACAGTTCCTACGCGTACGCTACTTGCATTTTCTTGAGAGTACAGACGAGTGATCAAGTCTCTGTAAACTTTATTGTATCACGAACAAGAGTAGCCCCGCTCAAGAATATAACTATCCCGCGTTTAGACCTCCTCGCGTGTTGCATAGGTGCAAGATTAGGAAGCTCTATCGCTGCTGATCTTAGAATCTCACTAAACACATTTTACTGGAGCGATTCTACGACTGCTTTGAGCTGGATACAGCGAACTACTAGATGGGGTACATTTGTCTATAATCGTGTCCAAGAAATTAGAACCTAGACGAAGGTGGAGAATTGGAGACATTTTCCGTCCGAACTGAATGCTGCTGACCTCCCCTCCAGAGGTTGCTCCGTAGAACAATTTCTGCAGTCCAAATGGTGGGAGGGTCCCACATTTCTGATTGAGCCTGAACAGTCATGGCCTGGAAGTGTAGTGTCACCTGATGAAGCTCTAATTAACGAAGAAAAACGCAAAACTGTCCCCGTGAGCCATAACCAACTGTCGGAACCTGTCGGCTGGTATTACGAATACTTTTCCTCGTACAAGAAGAATGCGCGTCTTATGACTTGGATTTTGCGGTTTATAAATAACACACGAAAGCGAGAAGTCTGTAAAACAGATGAACTTCCCTTTTCCGAAATAGAAGAAGCAGAACTGACCTTGTTCTGGTTGATTCAAAGGGAATCGTTTTCGAAACAAAAGGAAAATGATTTGAAAGCCCTTAGACCAGTAATAGACAACCACGGCATTGTCAGAGTAAAAACACAAGTTATGTTTAGAAAGGACTCTGATAACTTCAAATACCCGATTCTCTTGCCTTCTAAACACCCAATCGTACACATGCTAATTTCCTGGAAGCACCAGGAATTGTTACATGTTGGAGTCTCTACCTTGATGACGAATTTGAGAGAACATTATTGGATTCTAAAGGCCTGGAAAACAATTAAAGCAGTTGTCCAACGCTGTTTCCGATGCAAGAGACACAAGGCTAAGAAAACTGAATCTGAACCGATCGCTTTACCTTCCGGAAGGTAAGGCCGAGTGGAAGACTCGGCAGTTTTCCAAGTGGTCGGAGTCGACTTGGCAGGGTCCTTGTTCCTAAAGGGTGGTCGCAAGAATTGGATAGTTTTGTATACTTGTGCAGTATACAGAGCCATACACTTAGAACTTGTCACGTCTATGTCTACAGAAGCTTTCCTTCAATCCCTTCGACGTTTTATAGCGAGACGTGGCAGACCTTCAACTGTGTACAGTGACAACCGTACAAACTTCTTGGGTGCCAACAAAGCCCTTTCCAGTATTGATTGGGAAAAGGTCGCATCTGCCATAGCTGTTGAGAAAATCCATTGGAAATCTAACCCACCAACTGCCGCGTGGTGGGGTGGTTGGTGGGAGCGGCGAATGATCCAACTAGCGAAGCGAGTTTTGAGAAAAGTTCTTGGTAGAGCAAGCAGTGTTGTCTTATGAAGAATTAATTACTGTAATGTGCAACTGCGAACAAGTCGTGAACTCAAGACCTCTTACCTACGTAACAGAGGACATAGACGATTTAATACCATTGACACCATCACTATTTTTGCAAGAAATGAAATTGTCTGGTGTGACTGACATAGATGTTGTCGATAGCCAAGGTTTGAACCGTCAACTCAAATACATCCAACAAGTACGTGACCATCTTCGAAAAAGATTTCGTATTGTATACTTGGGACAGCTTCGACAACAAACTGCCGACTCCAAGAAAATTAAACCTTTAGCCGTAAACGATATTGTGATTTTAGAATGTGATAAGAAGCGTGCCTTTTGACCCTTTGCTAAAGTGCTTCAATTAATTAGAGGTAAAGACGGTAAACCCAGAGTTGCTTGGATCAAAACAGAAAAACTGTGAAATGTTACGACCTGTGCAAAAACTTTACAATCTGGAAGTAGAAAATGACAATTTTCCTAAGCCAGTTTGTGTGTGCACGAGAAGTGGAAGGCAAATTATTGAACCCAAAAGACTGGCATATGAATGACATTTATTGCTTTATATTTCTTTTTTCCATTTATTCGAGATTGTATTTAAATAATATTATGTGATTTTATTAAATTTGTTTGATGTACTACTAATCATGTAATTATTATAATTTGCTTTTTGTGTAATGTGTATTTTAGAACGAGGTGAATTTACTTGTTGTAAATTCAGGTGGGAGGATGTGGCGAATGGCCTCTCCCATCTGCTTAAGCGGCACCTGTAGTCAGTTGCTCGAGTTTATTATTTTTGTTGCTCTTCGATGTTCGAAGAAAAAAGGCAGACGGCTCGGAGATACGAGGCCGAGATGTACGTTTTACTCCGCTCTTTGTAAATAAAGAATTTGTATATAGTGTAATTCTTCGCGTCTGTGACTTATTGAAGAACCTAAGAGGCAGCGTATGCCTTCGAAGATCTAGTTTTGTCATTTACGACATTGGGAAAAACTTAATTTTGGTGACTCCCCACCCTTAGCACAGCATCCAGGACAAATTTTGATTTCAGCTTCTTTTCTTTGGAACCATCATAAAGCATTTTAGTGCCCCCCAACACGGGGCACATGCTCTGCTTGTCCTCCTATTATGATAGTCACGTCAGTAACTATGACATACCGGGATATTATCTGGTATTGAACTTAGAGATTGCAATCCGGTCTGATCCAGTTGGATATGCCACATCAAAACGTTTCTCTTTCGTTCCAAAATCCACCGTATGAAAGATGTTTAGGTAAGTGAATAATAAAGTTTATAAAATATAAGATTAGATCTAGGTTGTTATATATAATAACTAGTCGCCTCCGGCGACCAGTTGGTTCGCCATCTTTATAAATCCTGTTCGGAGAGAATCCTGTTCCTCACCGACTTCCTTGGCACTGAAATCTCTCAGATTCTGAATGGAATTTAAAATTAAGATGGTTAAAAACAGGAGCGGCCCTAGGGTAAGTGGCGCCCCATTCTAATATAAAAAAGATGCCCCCTTTTATGCTCTACTTAGTTTTTGTGTTCGAAATGACGCCCTTTCGAAGCCGGTTCCCAGATGCGATGCTTACTGTTTCAGCCCGTCCCTGGGTTGCAAAAATAAGATGGTTAAATGATAAAAACCTACAAAAAGGAACAAATTATTTTCGTCCTATATTAATTCTCAAGAGCTTCTGGATATATTGGCCTTTATCAAAAAACAGGAAAAAAAAAGTAAGAAAATCTGAAACACTTTCAGATTTTAAATAAGCACTAAAACGCTATATATTAAAAGCGTCCCTAGTAGCAAACGGTCATCGGTTTCTGAAATGCCGATGATCGGACAGGGAGGAAGCGCAGCGCACGCCATGCAAGGTTCTTCATCGCGTCCGGGGCTCTTATCTCGGATTTTGCTCGGGCATGTTCTCTCCCGAATAGTAGGGTTGGATCATCGGCAAGGGGGGAAAATTGGGCGTAGAGCCGTTGTAAAGCCGATGCGATTGGGGTTTTATTCATCTCGGAAGAGCAAACACCTTGCAACTTAGGATGTGAAGCCTATGACCTTTGATAAAAGTTTTAAACTGAACAATCGATAAAAATTGGGGTATATCCCAGCTAGATAAAAAAATTTTAAAAGTAAAAAAAAAAAAAAAAAAAGCAAATTCGAACTTCTTCCTCTTCTCTTTTAATTTTAATGCTGCCATCTGAACTTCATTTTTCAAGCTTCCGAGACTTGGTTTCGAATTGGAGAACTAACGCTTGGTAGCCGGGCATTCTAACCACTAGACGGGGGGGGGGTCTGACTCGTTATTGGCGAGACTAAAATTGGAAGTGATTGTTGTTTCAAGTTCGGAATTGGAACATTTAAGTTTCTAATTAAATAAAACTAGACTTTTCCTGTACACTATTCAAAATTAAAAAGATTTTTCGATTTCTATCCGTTTTAAGCATTTGGGACCTGTGTACGGCCGTAGAAAAAAAATTCGTCTGTCTGTCGTTCTGTCTTTTCTTATTCGCCACGTAAAACTGACTCATGCGAATGACACAAAATTTGTTGACATGATAGGTGGTCACTTAACTTAAAGTATAGGCTTCGAATTTTTAAAAATATTCATTATAATGAATATATTAAAAATCTCTCTATAGATTTTGAGATTTTTCGAAGATTGTTTCAAACTGCGTAAATTTTTGTTCGCACATCACGTAAAAGTGACTAAAGCGAAAGGAATGAAATTTACTGACATGATAGGCAATCACTCACCTTAACCCTTTAACGCGCAGTGTTCCCGCTCTGAGAACACCAAACTCTGACGTTTTGACTGTTGCCAGCCACGAAGAATAGATTTGATTTCTATAAAAATAGTTGCGGGTGACATTGCTCCACGAGAATCCTTTACTTTTTAGCACGCCATTTCCCGTAAAAAAATTGTCACGATTATTTTTAACAGCATTGACATCTGCTGAAAAATGGAAGAATGCGAGAACAGCTGGATAGATTGCCCAATGCTGAAAAAAGGGCAGCCGTTGCCATCGCTCGACTTAACTACCAGCAAGATGGCGGACGATCGAAACGTTCATCGCGCGCCACAGATCTAGAGATCCCTTTTTTCCCGCGGACTGGCTGTGCGGAACAGCCAGCTGCGTCAAAAAAGGGTCTAGATCTGCGGCACGCGATGAACGTTTTGATCATCCTCCATCTTGCTGGTAGTTAAGTCGAGCGATGGCAACGGCTGCCCTTTTTTCAGCATTGGGAAAGGGTTGCGCCTCAAAGGGTTAAACTACAATTGTCGGATTAAAAAAAAAAACTAGATTTTGAGATTTTTTATGAAAATTGTTTCAAACTGCGTAAATTTTTGTCGGCGTATCACATAAGACTTAAGTGAATAAAGCAAAATTTAGTGACACGATAGGTGGTCGTACAATTTAAACTATGCCCCTAAAGTTTCTTAAAATTTGGAAATTTGGATTAGATTTTGAGATTTTGCGAAAACTGTTCAAACTGCTTAAATCCCAGCTAGAAAATGTTTGCACTTCTTGTGCAAAAATGTTTGCATATAATGTGAATATTTTGAATACTTTGAAATGTATACACTTTTTGTGCACAATTTTTGACAATATAGAATATTCACTTTTTAGTATGCATAAAAACTGTATATAATTTGCACAAAAAGTGTATGCTTTCAAAATATTAAAAATATCCACTTTTTATGCACAAATTGTACACAATCTATACTTTTTTTGCAAAAAAAGTGAAGACATTTCTAGTTGAGTATATTCATCTCGGAAGAGCAAACGCCTTGCAACTTAGGATGTGAAGCCTATGACCTTTGGTGAAACTTTTAAACTGAGCAATCGATAAAAATTGGCACATATAGCGTTGATTTGCATATTAGCTTGTTTATTTCTTTTATGGTATCAATTAATTCATGTACTTTCATATGCATATATAATTTTATAACTATCCTTTTCTTCAAGGCTGTTCTAGGGAAGAATGCAAGTTTTTGAATGAAATGTCATTAAAAATTTACACAAAGGAAAATTTCTTTTATATATATATATTAATTTCGCACTTTTTCAGGAAACATCCAGAATTTTTAGTCGCTGACAAATTTTGTTTTAAAAATATCCCTTGTCTCCACGCTTTGACAGAGATTGACCAAGGCAAGGTGCCCTTTTTCTAGCACAAGATAGATACATACAGGAGAACACGACAAAGCTAAGAGCAGGAAGAGGACAACATGATTCAGCACTTTGTCACCTGTCTTGTCTTCCCGCGTAATAGCTTAGCCAATCAGCAACCTTAAAACAAACATGTGGTGTGCATATGATGCTCTTTGCACATTAATGAAGGAACGGAGATATCGAGCCGTTCAGCTACTTGGTAGAAAGACCGATATAAACCTGTTTGCTCGCTTCACCCTTCGCAATCTTGAAAGCGCCTATCAGATCTCAGTGTAAAGATTCGATCATCGGGAAAAGATGAACATACGAAAAATTAAGGATGATCAGTAATGATCAGGCGATGAATAGACGATGCACCGATCATAGGCCTGGTAAAGCCCGAGCAAAGATTGCTGCTAGGGGTATTATAATCCATGGGTCTTCCCTATTTTCTTTCCTTATTCCAATAAGTTGGAAAGTATGTCATTATTCATGAGTGTGATTAAACAAAATTAAAATTGATATTTCTAACATCTTTTTTCTGGATGTAATACATTAGAAATAGATGGGAAAAAGCTGCTGAGAAAAATGCACAATTCCAACTGAATGAAAATTTCAAAAACTTATTCTCAGGTGTATTCATAACCCAAATAGCAGACGATTAAATTACGATAAATAGCGCCAAGCGTTAGAATCCTTGTCAAAATCGCACATCAACCATTTTATTTTTCGCCAAATTAAAAAGTTGCACATTTTAGTCTCGGAAAATTTCCAAATCCTATTTTCCTTTTGAGTATAAAACATTTCATTCCTGCTCTGATTTCTCATGCACACGATATTTTAATTATAAAACAACCTTACAAATAATCTAAACAAAAAAAATCGTTATTCTTTTATTTTTACTTCAAGAGTCTGAATCATTTAATAAACATGCCAAATATGGCAACCTAGATATGCTTAAATTCTCACTCATTGCACTGAGGGGTTACAATTGCGGAATGGCGAAGCGAAAAAATGAGCCATTTGTGACAAGTTTTTTATCGATATCGCCTGAAATAATTCGAATTTCGAAAAAAATCGCTTCGAGGTATGTCGAGACCCGTCCTGGAGAATTTCCATACAAAATTTGGTAGGTCTCTGATCACCCGTCTGCGAGCTACGCGAGACACAGACAAACTAACTAACTAACGGACAGTTTACACATTGCTTTATTTATATAGATAATAGTATGATCAGATATTAATATAATAGCAAATATTTATTTGTAATCAAAGCAAAACAATGGATATCAGTGAAATAGTTGCATTATTATATACTGTATAACAGGGGCGTAGCCAGAAATTTTTCATGGGGGGGGGGGTTACGACTACTACAACTCATACATATGTATACGTGTGTGTGATAATGTAGTGAAGAATATATATTTTGTATGGCAAAAAATTCCTCATGGGAGGGGTTATGACCCCCATAACCCCCCCCTTGGCTACGCCCCTGCTGTATAATAATCTACGTATGTTTAATTTTAAATATTTATAATTGTTTTTATAAATATAATATTTAATATAATAGTTCAGTTTTAATAGAGTTCACAAATAACACCAATGAAAATTATCTTGTAACTTAGATTACTTAATGTAAGTTTCTTGTGCAACCTAAATCTAACTTAATCAACTGAATTCACTGTAATTATACAATTTTGTCACGCTATGCAGTCTTATAATAATGATGACAGTTATCATAGATCTGTTTAATGAATGGACCAATTATCACAATATCTAGTATTTTTCAATAAACTTTCTTCAAATAATAATTTTGGGTATATCGTTTATAAAAAAATCAAGTTTGGTTTTTAAAAAAGGATCGTAGGAAACAAATAGTGTTAATCGTGTCATCTGCCAATCGACTTCTTGGAGAGTTACAAATATAGCCAGCCCTTTCAGCTTCTACACATGTCGGTTTTATTGTCAACAAATAGTCATGAATATAATCATGAATAAACATTGTCCTCAAACTCCTTCATTTTCATATGTAGTCTTTTCCTTTATTAGTACTTTCCGGATCCGGTGGGCGTCTAATGATGTCGATTGGATTTCTGGATTGCAATCCCTCATTGAACTAGATTTAAAAATATTTTTGAAAACATTGTAAATAGAATTATATATGCAATTCGAGATATAAGCAGAGACTATCATGGCGTACAGACTTCCTGAATAGATAAACATCGAGCGTTTTACAACAAAGTTTTTTAAGTAGATTTCACAAAATGGTATTTTAAACATACTTGTTTCCACTATACAGAAATGTCAAATGGGAACTATTCATTGGGGTATATTTCAATCTGCCCTTCATTAAATTTCTTGCTCTGTTTTGGTTCTAAATATGCTAGTACTTTATAAATATAGATTGTTCTTAAATGAACTTAAGTTCAATTGTATTTGCTCCCATTGATGCAAATACAATGCAGTGAAGCTTCCTTTTTGTGTTGTGAATTACTTCTTATTAACCTGGAAGAAATGCTATGCAAAGTTGGTGAATACACAAGTATGTCTTTGTTACGATTAGAGCTAACTTGTTGGGTTAATTTTCAAATGTGTTGTTCCTTGATTTTGCCTTGCCCATGCATCTGTCAGCCAAGCTCTGTCCCGTATATGTAGTCCTTACCCTTAGCTGGAAAGTTTAATGCAATTGAGCTCTGAGTTCAGTGTTTTGGATTTGAAGAGCGAGTTTACCGAGACGTGTGGCTCTTTTAGGTTTTCATCTCGGTTGTTCCTATGTGCAAGATTATCTTTATTTCCAAGTACACTTTTTTACATCATCACAATATTTGGACAACCATGGACCGGGGCCATCGCTAAGCAACGGGCCTGCTTATGAGTTGCCATCCCTAAAAATGAGTTTATCATTGAGGCCTGTCCCCAGTCACAGTATTCTATTTTATTATTCCAAGTATTATAAATGTTATATTATTTTATTATTTTAAAACAATTTTTTTATACTTTTGTCGTACTAAAGAACTTTAGATGTAGGTAATCGTTTGGTGAATCTTGCGCCATTTTCTTTCATGAAAATTTATCCTAAAATTCGAACATTTTGCTCTGAATGTAAAGGTAAGTGAACGCTTATAATGTATTTAGAAATTCTAAATATATGTATGTAAATCAAGTTTGGTGAATAATTACTCATGTGTTATTTATAAATAAATTATTTTAATCAGAAATCGTATTACTTGAGTAGTTTTTATTCTTGTAAATAAGCATGACGTTGTGATACTATTAAGACAATTTAATTTTGCCAGTTGAAAATGTTATTTATCAGTTATATATGCCTTGATTATGTGATTAAGACTTACATCTGGTACAGTGCAGAAATACAGTAAATTATAAATTATTCATTTTTGCCCGTTTATACAGAAACTTCAAATGTAGTTAATATTTTGTACAAGCGTTCATTATGCTTGCTCAATTCCTAAGTTCGATTGAGAAAGCGACAAAAGAATAATATATACTACATGAAATGTCTTTATTAAAGAATAATTAATTCAGGGATCGTGCTATAGAGCGTATTTTATCAATTTTCTCCAATATACAAGATATCCCGAAAACACTGAAATGCGCTTTAATACATCATTTGTTAAAGATTAATGGTGAATTGTTTAAAATAACTTAGGAAATATGACTACGTTCATGAAATATTCATTATAAAAATGTCTTTCTCATTTGTGTATTTAGTTATTTTAAAGTATGTTAAATATCCACTTGTGAAACTAAAATAAGCAATCGTGAATCATGAGAGTAAGCGCTACTTTGTTTTTCCTTCAAATTATATGCATCTATTTTCTTTATGTAAATATGTATCATAACAAACAAATTAATCATGAGTTCGTACTTGAATTAGTAACACAATTACTACTTAAAACTACATTAAATAACGTTTGAAAGCGCTGGGAAGCTTAAGAAATGCCTGATGTATACGTGAAGACTCGAGCATCCGTAGGCCTCTTTCGATGGCTCATCAAAATACACGCGCAGGCCCGTTACTAATTGCGAAGGCCCCGCATGGACTAACAGGATTTGAACCCAAGACCAAATAGCCTGCATAATGACCGGCTGCAACATCTGCTCAGTTCCCCCACAGCCTATAACGCCCTCCCCTCTCCTTAAACACTGAAAAACATTTTCAAATGTATTGTTGATTTCACTTGAAAAAATATTTTTTCTTTATGGAATTTGATTGCTTATGTGAGTTTTAAATTCATGATTACCTTCCACATTTTTTTCCCTTACTATTCCGATATTTCAGAATATTTTAAGTGTTCAAAAGAAAACAAAGAAAACAAATCTAGATGATAAACATTTAATGGCAGCATGACAAAATATCTACAAAGAACAAGGTGCATTAATCTAAAAATTCTTGAAAGTGCTGGAATAAAAATCACATCACTTAACAGTACATTATTCTTTTTAAAGAAAAAACAACAACAACGACAATCACATTGGCATTTGTATGCACGAAGTTGATCTTTCTTTGGTGAAATGAAAAAAAAAAAAAAAAAAAAAAAAAATCACTGAAGTTCAAACATTGTGATGTTCAGTAGTTGGCGATATGATGATTTAAATTTTGCTTGTAAGAAATTATTTCGCATGGAAGTCTATTTTATGAGTGCTGGGATAAGGATTAAGTTGATAAATTTAAAAAATGATACTTTTCATTCCCAGATTATGACTGATGAAATTTAGTCAACTTCAAACAATAATACTGTTCGCTAAGTCCCACATTTCTTGGATGATAAGCAAATAAATAAATCGTTGGTTAGATAGAAAATGCATAAAATATTGAAATTATGGCTCCTCCTTAAGGCACAGATATAATATGAAGCACCTTCTGATGTGACCAGCTGTAGATTATTACACCATTTTGTATGAAAATTGTGCGACGATAAATAATCCAATTAATGAAAGCAATATTTCCCTCCTAGGTTTCCAACAAAAATGACAAATGGAATGTTTCATTAAATTTCACATTTTCGATCCAAAATAAAAATTATTTTTCATTTAAAAAGAATAAATCGTCTGCTCAAATTTTTTTCTTTTAGCTCAAATCTCTGTCTTCTCTCTCATCAAGTTTTAGAGAGTTCGTTATGTGATGATACTCGTCATCTGAGTGAGTATCGATACGTTTCAGAGTTCTAAGTGTCCGTGAAAACAAACAAACAAACAAACAAACAAACAAACAAACAAGCGAAACAAACACAAAATAAGTAGCCCCTGGAATAGTCGCCTGGTAATGTAAAAAAGATCCTCGTTGGGAAATTTCTTCTCCAACTACTGAACACGATGGTTCATCCCCTCAACTCAACTCAACTCAACGTATGCCTGGAATCGTGGTGTTAGATGTGCGATTTTTTATTTTCTTCTTTATTTTCTATTTTCTTGGGATGGGACCGCAGTATGAGGCTAGCTGTCCAATGCTGCAACTCTTCACGCAGCATTCGTCAGCAATACCACGCCGCGAGAGTTGGTTCTTGCTGAAAAAGTCCAAGGCTGACTGAGGTTTCATGATTCCTTCGGGATAGTCGCTGTCGAAGTCTGTAAAAGAAGCAAGAAAGAAAAGTAAGTTACTCTGAAATCATTAGTTATGAAACACGCTCCAACACAATACTATTTGAGCTACATAGAACCCCTACAATATAAGGCCAACGCATGGCCGTCAGTTTTGTGCTAAATTCAGCACGTTCGTCGGCGATTGCCAACAACTCCGGAGTATTAACGAACCGGTTCTTTTTTCTTTTAATCAGTAACTTTTGTTTTAGAACAAAAGTTACGGCAAAATTTCTGATCTTTAAGGGAGAGCTGGTTACTATTTTAAAAATACTTAAAAGATATACTAGTTACAAAAAAGCGGTTACTTAAATTCCGGAGTTATTGGCAGCTATGATTCGTCTCAGACGTTTATAAACATCTGAACAAGTGTTTAGATTCCCGTTGAACATCAAGTATTTTTATCTGTTGATTTCAGAAGGAAAATCGAATACTATTTGTCCTTTACTTGAACTATTCAAGCAACTGATGGTTGAGCAACCACCCATACCAAATATTCTACTCGATTCAAGATCTAAAACGTTATTATTTCAAATTGTAACAGCGAAACAGTCGCCAGTGATAAAGCAGTTGGCGATCCGCCACTTTAGGCAACCCTTTGGCTCAAAGACAGCGATTATGCATCAGCTCGTACACACAGGAACCATAATTTTGCGCAAGTTTTAAAGCATAGCAATTAGATAGCAATCCGATGTCACTTTGCACTTAACGTTATTTGGTCGACAAGACAACCAACTCCGCAGATTCTGCCATTGTATTTCTATTGCGTTAAACACAGCAAAGATGTGTTGCAAACATCAATCGAAATTTATTATCTTCAAAAAAACTTAAAAACGTAAAATGCATCAGAAAAAATCAAAATCTCATAGGTTTGATTAACGAATTCAGTCTATGAAAATCAACTGACGAATGCCATTTTCGGATGTTCAGTATTAGAATTCTCTCATAGGAATACTTTGCAGGAGGTATTTGTATCTGAGTAGGAGTTGTTACTTTTGTCAAAATGATCTGCAGCAGGTTTTCTCAAACTTTGCTCTTCTCGAAGGTAGCAAGTGCTCTGTGAAGAAATAGCTTGTTGCTTAGCTTCCAATTCACTAGTATCAAATTTACGCAAGGTTCTCCTCCGAAATTTCGAAGACTCTCCACCAGAGAAAACAGTTTGAAAGAACTGCTTTATAGTTAACCCGTGGCCTCTCTTTATTGCAAAAACACGACGGCCTTTTTTCTGTGTCCATCGTTGCTTTCTGTATTAGTATTTTGAATGCAATGATGGACTCAGTAAAAGGTCTTCTTCCGACGTGTTTTTTCCGCGACGAACACATGCTTTTGGAATTAACTGCGACGAATAGGGGAAGTATTGATTATTATTATTAATTAATAACATTTTATTGGAGCTACCTAATAATTTTGTTGAATCAGCAAAATGTTCTGCGGATCGAAGAAAATTTTGGCCGATTCCACTAAATATTTTGTTAACTGAGCATTCAACTAAATTTTTCAAATCAAATAACGAGAATGAAACTTTTGTTGAATTCTTGCAAAACATTTGCCTTTTGTGCGGAGTCTGCACTGGTCAAAAGTTGCAGGGTTTTTTAAAAGAGCAGTCTTATCTCAACTTAGTGGCTGTGAGCAAATAGTGAAGATTGTACAAGAACTCTGGTGTACAAGTGATGTACAAAAAAGGGGGGCGAAATATTCGCAATGAACATATTCCAGTCAGACGTACCGGCTTGGTAGGCGTAGTTCCTTTTGACGTGGCTGGGCGCGTAGTACTCGCTCTGGCAGATGGTAGCTAGGGCCTCTACAAGCATCCTACCACATAGTCGGAGACCACCACTTCGCTTTTGCAGGCGGTGGAACGGCATCAGGTTTGCGGGCAGTGCATCGGACGTCAGGAAAAGACTGCTGGTCAAGACTACGCATAGAAGAATGCAGTGCTGAAAGGGAAAAAGAAAAAAAGCTTGGTTAGGTACGATTCGACAATACTGTCTGCTGCTACAAGGTATTGTTTGGCAAATTTGTGTGGAATTTATTCCCCCATTATTTGCGCTTCCGTAACCAGTAATAGAAAAATATCATGGTCTAAATATAGCACAAAAATTATTTTTGTTATGTAACCCCCCCCCCCCCCTCTCACCCCCCCAAAAAAGGGAAATTTTATATATATATATTTGAACTACAAGTAAAGTTTGACAAGTTTTATGAACACAAATTCAACTATCAGACAGAGATTAAATATAATTATGCTTTAAATTTATATCTATATATATATATAAACTGGAAAACAAAATAGGTGTGATGAAATGAGAAAAAGATAAAATTTAAGATAAACAATCTTTCACAAATGCACGCCTCACCAGTGGCCGAGCGCATAGCGCCCTGAACTGGGAGACGGAGGATACCTGGTTCAAAACCAGGTAGTGTGCGCCAACCTAACCGTTCGGAGTTTTCCGTAGTTTCCACGGAAACTTATCGTAAATACGGGATAGGACTCCTTAGGAAGATACCTAGGGATCGGTCTAGATGCCCCGTGTAGATAATTGGCCGTAATCCCACATGACAACACAACACTCAGTAATGCAGACAAAAGTATACAACAGTGGATAGAATGAAAACGGTGAGTAGATTTCGGCCGTCTCCATATTTTGACCACTACTACTTAAACTTTACACTTTTCGTTCTTTATAAAAGAACAACTGAACGAAACTAAAATAAAGTAAAATAACATATAAATAAATAACTTTACATTTTTTGCCCTTAAACAGCAAAAATAACAACAACAAAAAAGAAAGAAAAGAAAAGAAAACCTAAACGAAACTAAAATAAAGTAAAATAATGTATATATATATATATAAATAAATAATTAAATGGGCACGACTTCTGAATTTGATAGTTGTAATTATTAAACTAGTTACGAGATTTATTATACTGTTGTAGTTATTGTACAATATTGCTTTTCTTCTTTCTCTTAGTGCGAAACTTTTTTGTTTGTGCGGTACTGAAAATTTACATTTCTTGGTGGGAGAATTATGCCTCCAAAATGTGCCATTTGGAAATTTTTTTCCAAAACTTCAGACATTAATTGATAAAAATTAAAGTAAACGGACGCTCAATTGAAAGAGTCAACAGAGGAAAAGATTTTAATTTGACATCTCTCTCTCCGCAGAGCCAGTATAGAAAAATGCAGTGCTGAAAGGAAAAAAAAAATGAAAGCTAATTCTTAAAGATGAGCTGTCACATGCAGGGTATAGAGACGATCAAGTAAAATAAAGGAATTAAGTGTATTCTTTCGCCCTCTCTTATCAACAACGTGGTCGATATGCAGGCTGATACCGCTCCGAAATAGAAACAAACTTTAAGCAGAACGAGGCCTGCGGTGTAAACAACTTGCGTCGAAAGATGCTTTATCGGCTGCGTTGAGTTTTGGAACACGGTTAGGGTTTTCAAGAGTGCGTTTCTGCGAGTGCAGGCGATATGACTTAGGAACAGTGCGTTACCTTACTCGCGAAAATCATATTTTTTGAAATTTATGATTAACTGCACAGTAGGTTAGGTTAGTAACGGGGATTTTAATTAAAATCACACAGAAGGCACAGCGACATCTGCTGAATGGTTGCAGCACTGGAGAGGTATATCATCATTCTTTCAATTGCATTCACCTTAGTCCGTCCCTATAAGATGACAAAGTGTTAAACTTACACGATGCTGATTACGTGATTACTTTGAATGACGGGATGCCGGGTTCTTAAGTCAACCACTCATATACACACCAAATAAAGAAAGAAGATACTGTTCTTATTTAAACAGCCAAAACACACAACATTCCAAAACAGGATATTAAAATAATGTTCTTGCCTTGCATTAGTTAAAACCTGTCAGACGTTGATTAATGCATGCAATTATTTTTCAATCGCTTTTTTTCCTGGATGATGTGGGTGCAAAAAACTTGATTTATTCTCGATCTTTTGGGCTTCAGTGACATAAGCATCAAATACTGTCATTCAAACGCGTATTACAACTGTCGTCCTTTTAGTTCGGACTATAGAGTGCTTTTGAAAGAAATGAAGTTGAACTTTCCTAATGCTGCAATCGCGGTTTAAATTAAAGGCTCCATTGCTCATCTGACATATGTTGGAGAGTTTTTACGATGTCTCTTTACAAGCTGTACTCATTGGGGTAGCTGGGTAGGATCTACTCTTGTATTTCTCCAAGGGATAAAACATTTTTTGGGAAGAACTTAGCCCCCCCCCCCTAGCCCCTACCCAGTCACAAAAATGGTTGTGCTGGTCATTGAAGAAAACGATAAACCTATACAAATGATGGCATTTTCAAAAAAAAAAAAAAAATCTAAAAATGGAACTTTAGTTAATTGCATCACACTTCAAAAGATTTTGTAAAGCAATTTTATGTCAAGATATTTTTTTCCTTTAAATAAAACGTTTTACAAGTCTCGTAGGGTTTTCAAGCCCCCGATGCGATTAGTTATTTTAGATTTGTGATCAGGGACCGATTAAACGCTGAAGTTAGAGGAAACTCAGTATCAGTTCAGGTCCCTCCCCTGGCTGCAACAGGTCCCTTCTTGTTTGTGGAATGTTCAGCACCTCAGAAAAATTGAGGCTTATTCGTTGTCGTACGTCCAAATGTTTGAACGGTTTCTGATTGGAGCATCAGCATGGCATATGATTGGTTGGTTAACATATTTATAACTTATCGATTAAGAAGTTCAGATTTCCCAGTCTAGCAATTGAATTTTACTAATAAGTAAAGCATATTTTCTATCTCTCCCCCTCCCAAAGAAAAAGCTAGAATTTTTAATAGCAGTTTTTCAGCCTTTTTTGGGGGACCCTTAAATACCCTTAACTTTCTTAGGATAAAACTCAAGATTTCCAACCCTTTTCGGTAATTAGGTCCTGTTTGTGTGATCAAGTCTGTGAAACTGCCCGTGTGATGTAAATCAC
The DNA here is from genome assembly GCA_038373885.1 of Cheiracanthium punctorium. Lineage (NCBI taxonomy): Eukaryota > Metazoa > Arthropoda > Arachnida > Araneae > Cheiracanthiidae > Cheiracanthium > Cheiracanthium punctorium. The sequence continues at coordinate 2,465,520 of JAWZYV010015215.1, forward strand.
TTATTAAATATTAATTATCATTTAACTCAGTAACTTTGAAATTTTTAAAGTTATGTTTATTAAGACTGACTCTGTGAATTTGCTATACAGTGATCACGATGATCTCAACCATAGGCGGTAGTGGATATATAGCAGATGCCTCTTACGTAAGAGCGCCCATAGTTACATAAGCAGTTTTGTCCTTCTAAAGGGCGTTGTGATTTTAATGAAGAATTTGGTACTGCTCCCAGCATTAACGGGTAAATTGGGGGGAACGGGGGGGGGGCAAAATGTTTCCAATTGGCGAAAATACTATATTCAAATACGTGATATCTGAATTTTCTTGAATTTTAGATGTGGGTGGGGGAAATTGCCGCTCACTTCCCCTTAGTAAGTTACAACTATGCCTCCCAAAACCTGTAAAAGGAAGGAATTCCTTATTTTTTTTTGTTTGTTTCCTTTTACGGGAATAATGGAATGAACGTACGGTGCTACATGCGTTTTGAAAATTCGAACAATTTGGGTTTCTGTAACCGTGGCAGTAAAGCGTATTGTGTGCTCGTACATATGAACGAAAAATGTGTGAAATGCTCTTTTCCAGAACTGCCTTTTAAGTATTTTCTATAAATAGTTCTTCTTCTTTTTCTTTCTCTCTTTTTTTAAAAGACAGACAGCCGAAACGGAGAGCGGTGCAGGAGATCATCTATCTTTCCTGTTTTCAACGTTAGCCGGCTGTTAAAAGGAATTTTTTTTTTGTTTTTTGTTAAATTCGTAACGCGGTGTTCAGAAAAACACCTCTTATCGGGATCTTAAATAACTGATGAGCAACTCGATTGCCACGATGAGTGTCCCTGATAGGGTTTTCCGGCTTTTTTATTTATTTTTTATATTCCCTGTTTATTCATTTCGGGAAAACAACTTCGGAAGGATTTAATACCGGGTGAAATTTCCATAAATAGATTTTGTACAGTGGGCTGCTCGAAGCTCGTGCAAAATGTTTGAAAACTCGGGGACAATATGCTTCATAATTGATTTTTTTAAAAAGTCTTTGATTTAAAAAAAATACTAATAATAATACTAATAATAATACTTTGAGTTTAAAAAAATTACTACTAATAAAAACTACTACAATTTACTACTGTTAAAATTACTGATAATAAAAAAACGGTCCCTTTTAGGAAACTTTTAGATAAAATTTTTAAATATAGACTTGCACTGAAAGATTTTTCAAACAGTGCAACATTCTGCAAAATTTTCGATTTTTAAGAAGTTTTTTGAAAGTTTCGTGATTAATACATGTTTATCGTTTATTTCAGCTTGTAGAGAGACATTCTAAAATTCTTGAGCTGTTTGACATAATTAGTTTTTTTTCGAAATACAGTCCTCGAGTAGCTTTGCCTTATTACAGTACATTAAAAAGAACAACCGCCCGAGGGCACATTATGTTAGCTTGTATTAGCTTAATAAAAATTATTTTGTTACCAAAATACTTGTGCAACATAACATCTGAATGTTGGAAATTCGTTACTGTGTGACTTTCCATGATGCCCTATTGATCTTATTTGTAAATTTGTTGTTTTGAGTTCGATGGAAAATAAGGTGTTCCAAACATTTCACAGATAAAAGACCGTACCCTATTACTTTTACTTAAAAAAAAAAAAATCTATCCATAATTTGAGGTCGTCCTTAGTGATAATTAAAGATTTTATCCCCCACAATCAATACAGTACAGTCTTGATAATCCGACATACACGGGACCAGACAACTGCTGAATAATCGAAATATTCTGGATTATCAAGATCTCTTGTTTTTGAAACAAACTTTAAGTCACGTGCTTCCGTTGAGTGAACATTGTAGTACACTAGATAAAAAGACTACAGAATAAATACATTAGGGAGACAGTATGACATGTGTTTCCCAAGAGAGTCGTATTATTGAGTGTGCCGGACTAACAAACTGCCAGATTATCAGAATGTGCTGAAATAATAATAAAACATGCTTAATTTTTATTAAGCTAATGCAGGTAGTTTGTTTTCTGCTGAAACCATCGCTAGATATTTAAATGTAGGCTTACTTATTGTTTCGTTAGTTGGAGGCTTACTTATTGTTTAGTTAGTTGAAATAGTATGAATGGAACAAACACTTGTAATTCCACGAAATATTTATTAACACAAAATATTGTGCTTTATCTTAACTATATTATCTTATCCATATTATCTTAACAAATGTACTAATACTATCTATTGCTTACTCTGGTACTAATACTACTTATTTTTATTTATTTTTTCCTTAACTGAATTCAAGAAGGAAGAGGTTATCAATTCATCGGAAACTTCTTATATGTATACAGTCAAGCCCGCGTGATAAAATATCGGTTAAACAAATACCCCGCTTAATGTAAGAAATTTTCAATGCACCAAAACGTAGTAAATAGACAATGTGATTCCGGATAATAGAATATCCCGTTTACTGGCATAATTATTCTTGGGAAATTGCCTGTAATAATTTTTTACCACGTGGTTCAATTTCGATAGTTCTTTTTTTATTCGAAAGGGGGGTAGTTTTGGGGTGGTCCCATATTAATTTGATGGTGGCATTATCATCCAGAAAATCGGAAAAAATAATCATGTTTTTAAACCATTGCCGAAAGGGTTGCCGGTACTTGATGTAGATTATTACTATGTCAAATGTCGGGAAAAATGACCACTATGGGCGATTTATCATTAAGAATGGACGGGAAAAAAAAAAAAAAAAAAAACAAGTTCCCAAACTGAACCCAGCGTGGCGATAGCTTCGATGTTTGGCGAGAAATTGCCAGAATCTGCTATTTTACAATCGGGATCATTTTTTTTTTTATGGTGAAGTATTATAAAGTCGGTTTTCGTACTTTCTTATTCTTTTTTAAAAAATCATACTTGGTTAAGTATTTAAATACTCCGTCAATCTCGTGAAAAAATATTAAACTGTGCCATCTCGAGGAGCTATTTAGATTCGCACGAATTCCGAATATGACGTAAAGTTTGCCGCAGAGATTGAGCATCTCACGCAATTTTCAATTTAAGACGTCACTTTTTTGACTGCCGTAAAAGAAACCTCGAGTTGAGTCAGTTCATCTGGTTACTTCACACATAGTTTTCAAATGGAGTAATACTGAAACTTGGGGCGACTTTAAACTTTTCTTTTAATTTTTTATTATAAACACGACCGTTATAGAGGAACGCAATCCCACGATAAAATCTATTTGCATGATACGCAAATAGACGAAATTCTTGACAAGACTACAGTAGACTCTATCTAATCACATGTCAAGAGTTATTGTATATGATAAAATGTACATATATGTACATTTATGCATATATATGTTATGGGATAAAAAATATATATATTACAAACTGAAAAAACAATTATATGCTTTTGAAACCTCTAGAGCAAGCACTGTATGCCTCAAATCTCGATCAGTAAACCTGAATGAATAAATATTTTCAATTTCGCAAAGCGATCGTTAAGCTGTGCAATTTTTAGGATAAGTCTTGGTGATAAAGAAATTTGCAAACTGGTTAATTTTTTTTTTTTTACGTAAAAATTTTTTCGCTTTTTTTTTCCCCTTTGCTTACTTCATAAGGGAAACACTAAAAGCACAGACGGGCCGATATTGCATCAATCGCTGACCTTCATTATGGACCTATACCCGAACATAAAATGCCCGTTTATTTCTCCTATTTGCGCGGTGTTGTGAAAGAATTTTGCAATTTGTCGGCGTTTTGTTCCCAAAATATATTTCCGAGGAAAAGAAAACAAAAAATAGTTGGTGATGAACAAGGCAACAATGCGCTGGATACAACGACAGAGTTTATTATCTTGAAGCTTATTATACAACTAGAATAAAAGCCTCAGCCCGTTGAAGTCAAAGCCCGTTGCGGAGGCAATTACAACGGGTTCTAGAAAAAACATTTGACGAAAATATATCTACACTCAGTATATTTAATCTTCTTTCACTTAAAATAAATAACTTCAGTTTTTATATGTGCCGAAATCGAATTTCATGCTCTTCTGGAAACTCGCGGAAACTTTTCGCATGCGAACGATTTCGTTTTGTGTGGACAGCTCCTCTTATATTAATGCTTCATTTAGGCGATATCATATTATTTGTGAAAAATAAAAACACTATGTAATCTGGAAAAACCATTTTAAAAGAATTGGAATCGCAAATTCCCTTTCAAAGCCTGATGACCGTGACTTCGACAGGGCCAATCACGACAGCTAATTTTGACACGCAAATGATTAATTTTTTTTTTTTTTTACTCCCGGAAATAAAACGAAACTGAAAATAGCGAAAAATCGCTTAAAAATTATGAAACAGGTGTATTTTCAGATTTTCGAAGTAGCGCAGATTGTGTTTTCTATATTTTTATGCATATATAAAAATTCATGCGGATCGTACAAACGGTGCAGATTTTACGCTTTTTTATGCTTAACTTTTTTATCTTTTTGGAGTAATAGTGATAAAAGTTTTATCTTGGAGTGGTTGCCTGGAATTTTTACAGAATCGGTGAGTCAAGGATCAGCGTAAATAAGCAGTAGGATGCTTTTAGCCTTATAACTGAAGTCTGAGTCATAATTTCTAAGACTTTCCAACAGAGTTGAAACGTGTTAGCCATTTCCAGCACGAGCATTTTCACATCGATATAGAAGACCAACTGGATACACTGCCCAACGTTGAAAAAGAGCAGCCGTTGCCATCGACACATTTCACCATACCAACACGTACAGTGAAATGTGTCGCACAGCCGTGTCAGAGAACTTCTTTAGCTCTGTGGAGACAGATGGGCGATTCAATCGACCGCCATTTTGTTGGTAGTTAAATGGATCGATTGCAACGGCTGCACTTTTTCAGAGTTGTGCCCGTTTAACCATGTTTTTTGCGACTAGCATTGAAAGCGCTGAAATAAGGTAGTTTCACCTATCTCCATTGACCGCATTGTCTTTAACGACAGGGCCGGCCCAAGGGGGTTGCGAATGTAGGCGATCGCCTAAGGCCCCGCGCTTATAGAGGCCCCGCTCCTGGGTCATTTTATTGCTATCTCATAAGACATGATAGAGAAGAGGCCCCGCTCTTGCGCTTCGCCTGGGGACCCGCGCGCCCCTCGGGCCGCCTCTGTTAACGATATTTATTCTAACGCATTGGTTAGCTTGGGAATATGAACCTGTAAGTTAAATGCTAGCACAGATTGATTATACAACGGGTTGTCGAATTTCTTTCGTGTTTTTGAAGTGGTTCCCAAGAAAGAAGAAAAAAGTTGGGAACCACTGACAGATGAGAAAGTTTCGGTGAGTAAAAATTTCGTAGCTTATGATTTTCTTTCAAAGTTCTAATACCGAATATGTACACGTCATTTGGTCACCCAGTAATAAATAAAATTTATGCGTTTTTATTTGTATCTAAAAACATTCATAGTGTTGAAAAAAGGAGACAGAACAAAATACTTTAAATTACTCAATTTTTTTAAAAATTCATAATAATAATAATAATAATAATTTTTATTTTATTCTTCATTATACGCGTTATAAAACGTTTACTGTGTAATATAAAGCTTAACAAATAATCTTAAAAAGATCGGAATGTAACTAATGCACTTTCTAACAGAATGATTTGGATAAATATAAAAAATACATAAATAATTAATAAGCAAAACCTTCACGTCAAAACGTAAAATATTTTGTTTGATGATATCAACTTTTCTCAGAGACGTGTGAAGGAAAGTTTAATTAAGATTTTTTCTTCAAATATTTTGACACCCATATTTTCTCTATCGCTATCAAAATTGTTCCTTTTCATCTTTTTAATTGAACTTTAAGGAAAATGATTTATTCCTTTACAAAATTATATAGTCAGTTAAACCATTATTAAATGTAACATAAATTGCAATATTTTTTTTTTATTTAATGAGGCCGTTTTCGAAAGAGAGCAGCAAATTTCCTGTTGTTATATTTAGTCTTTTCTTGTACATTTATTCTACGAATGCTCTAATTTTAAATTCAATATGGCATAAATGATCTGATTCAACGTCTTAAACAGATGTTACTGGTGCTAGTTCCATTCGACGTCAGACGTGCAGTGACTGATACGAAAATTTGGTGTCGGGAGGGGATAGTAAAAAAAAGTTAATTGACCTCAAGGAGAAAAAAAAAATATCTCTCATGCAGAGCAAATAGATGGCTGTTTTCTGTCTCCCAAAACTAGAAGAACAGATCGTAGAATCGTACGTGTAGGTGATACACACAACTGGTATAGACGAAATGGTCAAGAATTTTTAGCGCTATGTAGTATTCTGGCTAATCACAGCAGAATGGCTAGTTTGTGTAACGAGAAATGATCGTTCGATTTCTGGAGCATTAGGGTTACCGTTTGTGAGTTTACCTGCTACAGGCTGTCTACTAAATTTCTGAAAGTCAATTTTCTGACTTTTGGGTGCATCTGGAAAAAACTTCTTGGCCATAGATGCATTTTACTTTTGGAAATCCCTCAATAGCACCACCACCTTTTCATATTGAATTTTCGATACAACTTACTTGGAATAAATTTTCGACTGAAATATCAGTTATTGATGTACTTAAGTTACGTAGAAAAAAATTATTATGAGTTTTATGTAAGATACTAGTTAGTTCAGTAACCAATATTGACAAATACTGTTTGTGATGTTGGTCAATACTGAGTTGACCAATTGAGTTGTTAAAGGTATGCCTAGATGACAATTTAAATGCAGACTCCGAATTTCAAACACAAATTTTTATCTCTTGGTCGACTACAAATATGGAAAAATACAGGCGATTAATGAAAACTTCTATATCTGGTCATAGACAGACAGCTTTTTGACCTTTCCGATAGAAAAAACACATCAATACAGAATGCAAAACAATACCCCACAAACATTCTGACCCATTCATTCTATTTAAACATAAATCATCTTTATCAGTATTTTTCATTCCCTGGAGAGGAAAAAAAAAAACTGCAGAATAATTTTTATAAAGAAAAATTTATTGTTCTAGAGAACTTTCTTGACCATTTTGCATTTTCCCCAAGCTTTTTCTAGACTTTCATAAACTAAATCCCATTTTCCTGGCATTTTCCAAACTTTCTGATTTTCCTGACCGGTAGACGCCTGCGCTAGCATGCGCAGCGATTGACAGATATTTTCATCTGGTTACAAGCATCAGATTATAGAGGGAGATCTAAAAATTGGATAAGTGTTTTCAGATGTGTCTCATACTAAGATCTAGTATTTATTGGGAGTACATAGACTCATAAATTCTAGTTCCACTAATTATTTTCTAGATGTCAGTGGCATTACTTTCTGTCAGTGCTGAACAATTCAAAGTATTGTATTCTAAAGTGATATCTTTCGAAGACTGAAGTACTCAACCTTCCTACCGTACTTCCGCCATTGGAAAATGCGCACTTCTTATGTCAAATAAAACATGACATGTTAATCAACACTCTTTTTTTTCCCCTAGAAATTTTTGAAAACATTTTTCTTTATTTTGTTTTTTCAATCAAATTTTCCAATTATATATATATTTTTAAGGGCTAGCTGATTAGGATTCTTGTTGAAATCTCTTTTGATGGACTTCGAAGCGTTAACGTAAACATTTACATTTTAACTTTGTATAATTTTAAAATAATTTCGCGAAACTTTCATAAATTTCATGTCGTGTTTGACGACAAAAATACGCATTCCCACACTTTTTAAAGTTGAATGTATGCATTTCATGAAGCGATGAATTTCCATAGAGATGTAAATGAGGACAAAAAAAAAAAAAATCATATCCTATTTTTATTAAAATATTTGAATAACTTTACAACTATATTCAAGTTTAATGGGTTTAGCATAAATAAGCGTGGGTGTTTGAGTAAAATATGTCGCTGAACCCACAGCGATATACATTTATATCCCCGTGGGTTCAGCGATATATGTATAATCGTGGAGCACGTTTGATAAATTAAGAGTGTAAAGTAGTGTTTATAGTACAAAATGTGCCATTAAAAGTTTCTTTGCACCTACGGTTCTAATGCGATTCCTTTTCAAATTAGCTGCCAAACAAATTAAAAATAAATGCGTCATTTTTAAAAATAATCCTTTTAATCCATTTCCTATTTTCAGGGAGTTATTTAAAATTTTAAAACGGATATCATGTTTTATGTGAAGTAAGGTCTATTGCCCAAAACCTTCTATAATTTATTCTGTAAACTCCAAAAAAATTTCTATTTTAATATTATTTTATACATAGAAACATGTTATTGTAACGGAATATGTAATATAATTAACAAAAACCAACTGAGTAGGTATAATTCCAACTTTCCTATACCCTCAAAAAATAAAATGGCATAATAATAAAAAATGCTACAACAAGTATTTAAATATAATATTTAAAGGGTAAAATTGTTAAAGAAATTTACCAATATCACACACATATATATATATAAAGAAAAAATAGTACTGTGCAAACGTTTCGGGTGGTACAAAGGTATCACCCATTTCTAGCTGCATAAAGTTCTTTACTTCCCACCGGAAGGAAAATAAGAGAGCAAATGGTATGCACAAATTGCTATGGGAAAATGTTGATATTCAGGAGAAGAAATAAGTAAGAAAACCAGAGGGAATAAAGAAATGTAAAGATGGGAGGGAGGCGGAAAGAAAAAAATATTAAAAGACGTTAAAAATAAAAGTAAAGTAATAAAATGAACAAATTATGGAAAAAAAAGAAGAAATATAGAAAACAAGTAGTAAAAGAACGATGACATAAGCGACACTAACTATATATATATATATATATATATATATATATATATATATATATATATATATATATATATATACAGGGGTTGCGCTGGCTCTTTTTAACATTTCGCCAATTCATTCGCCAAATTAGATTTTTCCGGACATCATTAAGAAAAGCAACTGCCAATATTTTCGCCAAAACGTATTTTCTTTCGCCAAACTAATTTTATTTTCGCAATTTGCGACGTTGGCGATTTATATATAAAATATTGCTCCTCTTAAAAAGTTAATCCTGTAATTTAAAATAATAGTTTTTCATAGTCTTTAGTGCCTTTATTAGTCGCTTTTAATTTATTTTTTATTTTTTAATAAAAAAATAATTATTCATTCACAAAAATAGAAATTTTTGCTTACTCTGGAATACATTTATGAATGGAAGTACATAACGCGGTATCGGAGTCAGACACGTTATAAAGTGTTAACACAGTTATAACACGTTATAAAGACACGTTATAAATAAAAGTGTTATGAGTTTATAAAGTACCAGCGTTCTGAAAATCGAAGTTATACACTAAGCTCTATTAAAGATGTTTCAAGCCAAAGTATTTGAATGGAAATACAGATGATGTTGATTTTTTTTTTATATATTACTATAGTGTAAAGAGACTTAAACAAATCTATCTCATGCAATGCTGACCTAGACATGATTAGAAATTCTTTTTCTCTTCTAATCTTTCTGGAACTGAAAATCAAGAATTTAAGCTTTAAAAGGGTATTAAAAGTCTAAAACTGTTTATCCTGTTCAATAATCTGTAAAAGTCAGAGAAATGTTTTTAGCGTGAAAAATAGTTTAACTTTTAAGCGAATAGCATAAGGCTGTTTATTCTCGATATATTGTAGAGTCTGATCTAATTTTCTTGCGAAGTAATATTTTTAAAGTTTCTTAATTAAGACTGACACTTTATTCAATTTTAAAAGTGAGATTAGATATTAGATGTATAATTATTTTTGTTTAAAATAAGTACTTTGTACGGGTGTTTTTACATACAGATAAACAAATAAGTAAAATAGATGCAATGGGGAAAAAATAATTAATAGGGAAAAAAATATATTTTTAAAATTATGTTAAAACTTCTATTTTAATCCAAAACATACAGAGGTGAAACGAGTTTAAAATATACAAATAAAATATAAATTTTTAAACGAGGAAAAGAATTTAAAATAAGTTTTTTATCATTTCGCGGGTTTTCAATGTCATATACATTGTTAGTTGGGGAAGAATCCTGTTAAATAAAATCAGCTTATGGAAATTTTCTGGTTTATTTCCATAAGATGTCACAAATGTAAAGAGCGATAGGAACTCTATAATACGTCTGTTGAACATTACTCTTACATTTTGAGACTTTGAAGGCGAAATTATGATGAAATACATGTATACACCGTTAATAAAAGTTGTTCAACACTTCAGAATACAATGAAACCAAATTAACTGCAACCTTTTATGGGAAAACGTTGAACAATAATTTGGTACCATTGATCAGTTAAAGCACAAAATCAAAATTTCTCCACAGAAAGGCTGCAGCTAATTTAGCACCATTCTATGGTGAAATGTTAACTACTTTTATTAACACTGCGTTTAGCGATGAAAAGTCGCCAAATTTAGTGACAAGTCCCCTAAATTGGTAACACTGCTCATAAACTAAACCCTATCTAGTCTACTGGGTTATCCGGCCTTGCCTGCCAAGAGTATGCGAAAATTATTAAAATATATATCAATTAGTAATTGTATCGATACATGTTCAATTAAGTTTTTCACACTGGAGCTCGAAAAAACGCACATGTCAGCTGGTTATGAAATATTGGACATGAAATCTTTTACTACAAATCAAATCTTTACAAGATTTGATGTCCAATTTCTGTCAGCAGAGGCAGATTAAACTATACACTATACAGGGCCTTCTAGGCTCTAAAATGTATCCTCAATAGTGACTGATTAACCCTTTAACGCGCAGTGTGTCCGCTCTGGGAACGCCGAACTCTGACGTTTTGACTGTTGCCAGTCACAAAGAATAGATTTGATTTCTATAAAAATAGTTGCAGCTCCACGAGAATTCTTTACTTTTTAGCACGTCATTTCCCGTAAAAAATTGGTCACGATTATTTTTAACAGCACTGAGATCTGCCGAAAAATGGAAGAACGCGACCCAGGCCCGGCACAGCCAGCTGCCATCAAAAAAAGGGTCTCTAGATCTGTGGCACGCGATGAACGTTTCGATCGTCCGCCATCTTGCTGGTAGTTAAGTCGAACGATGGCAACGGCTGCCCTTTTTTCAGCATTGGGAAAGGGTTGCGCCTGAAAGGGTTAAAGAGGGGCAATAACGCCCGAAATCGATCCTAGATCTTCGGACATCCACATGCAAATTAAAATTGGCTGTCCTTTTCTTACAAACTTTATGCTTAACCTCGCCCTTAAATTTAGCCGCACACGTCCTGTGCACCATCTTGCCCCCGCTAGAATCGACCCCGATACCAACCCCCTTTAACCTTATCGTGTTTGCACATTTGAGCCTTAACATGTTTTCAGCTATTTTTAAAGTCTATTTATTCTACATTCGAAAATGTTGTGTCAAAATATTAATAAAGAGATTTCCAAATAAACTTATCATTATAAAAATAGTGTAATTTGAATATAATGATAACACAACTTAGTTAAAATGACAGTATATTTGATAACAATAATTTAATTATGGGTCTATTATAAGAACTATCCATGTTTTATTTATTGCCATGAGATTCCTAAAGCTGTCTTGTCCCATAAATAGTGTTGCCATATAATCTCTGTCAAAAGTCGCTCAAATTTTGTATTATGGGAAGAGCTGTTCTAGCTCTTAAATACAATGAAAAATCGTAAAATTTTGCAACACAAATCCCAAAGTGCATTGCAAAGTCAAATAATTTTGACAAAATGCAATGAAAAGTCGCTAAATTTAGCGACAAGTCGCCTAATTTGGTAACGCTGCCCATAAACTAGAAACTACCTGGGTTAATGGGTTATCCCGCCTTGCCTGTCAACAGTATGTGAAAATGATTAAAATCTATCAATTACTAATTGCATCGATTTGTATTCAATTAACTTTTTCGCACTGGAGTCCGAAAAAAAAACATACGTGTCGGCGGGTTATCGGGGTCATGTTTATGTTCCCAGTTTTTCGAAACCTTGACCTCTCCTTTAAGTTGTTTTTGTTTATGTTACGTTCACTGACTTTCGGGCGGTGGAGATAGCGATTAAAAATAAAAAGCGATCTCGTTATCATCGCTGAATGCGGAGCTCATTGTGAACGGCGGCACTTTTTACGACTTTGTTTTGGAAGTAAAAACATCATTGTTACTAAGATATAATTTCTCCTTTTTTCTTTTTCTTCTGGCTGTTACTGTGCGAGCCAGAAGAAGCCAGTTGGACTTGGTAGCGGGATCCAGGAGCGTTTTAACCCTTTGACGCGCAGTGTTCCCCCTCTGGGAACACCAAACTCTGACGTTTTGACAGTTGCCAGTCACGAAGAATAGATTGAATTTCTATAAAAATAGTTGCGGGTGACATAGCTCCAAGAGAATCCTTTACTTTTTAGCACGTCATTTCCCGTAAAAAAATGGTCACGATTATTTTTAAAAGCACTGACATCTGCCGAAAGATGGAAGAACGCGAGAACAGCTGGATAGATTGCCCAATGCTGAAAAAAGGGCAGCCGTTGCCATCGCTCGACTTAATACCAGCAAGATGGCGGACGATCGAAACGTTCATCGCGTGCCACAGATCTAGAGATCCTTTTTTGAAGACAGCTGGCTGTGCGCTGGGAGTGTTAAGTACGAAAAGCATTTTATCATAGATAGGTCGCTCTTTTATTTGTTTATTTTTTTTTCCCTTCTCATTTTTAACTTTGGTTTCGTTGTTTGTTTGCTTTCTTTCTTCGGGATTAACCTGTTCGGTCGGAGCAATCGATGGGCCTTGGTGGAGCATCTAAAGACCCAAGCTGAGAAGCAGCAATGGTCACAGAAGGGGAGTCTTCTCCAATGCGTCCTTTTCAGTGGTGAAAGCATCCATATTCAGTATGGGTTCATTCAACGGTGGGTAAAATTCTCTAATAATTGAACGGACTTTTAGGCTCGGGTTTTTCCAACGGGGGGGGGGGGGGTCAAATGTGCCATAGGATCCGCCACTGATTTGACTCGAGGTTTTTTCGCAATTGACAGTGGCGTTCTCAAACCTAGGAGTTGTGGAATTTAATCTATCGTCCTTGTCATTGTCAGGTACCGTTCTGTAAAGTTTCTCAGTGCTCTGAGCTGAAATACGCAAGCTTATACATTCCTGTAACACCGGTTTACACAGCTGTTGATTTATCATTTCACTGCACATCAGCGCATGTTAACAGCTGTGTCGTAAATATTATACAGAAAGGAAAAGCATTCAATGGTTTTGCGATTCTGATTTGCAGCGATTGATTTTTGCCAAGTGTATTAGAAGTGCATTACATGGATAACCTATGCGTTTAGTTTCAGTTGTGCTTTGTACTCGATTCTCTGTTCCGCTTATTGCGGCGTGATTTTTTTCGACCACTTCGCTTACTACGTCACTTTTAAGAGTGCAATATACAAGCTCGGTCTCATGTCAGGATTATTTACCAAAGCCGCTTAATTTTTGTTCAGTACAACTCTCACCCTATTTCCTCACAATGATTGTTGCATTATCAACAAATTGTAAAAATTCCTCTAGGATTATTATTCGTTTCGACTTCCGTACAATGGTACATTAAATGTGACAGATTATATATTTGAACTATAAGTACTACGTACCGTCTTTACTTATACTTTCCTTAATTTGTCATCCATTTTATTAATTTAAATTGTTATTCTACTACTAATTTATATAAATTATAATGCAAGTTAATTATAGGCACAGTTATTATGTTTATATAAACATTTAAAATTTCGTTTCGAATTTAATATAAACTCCGCTTAGTAAGCCATTTTTAAGTAGCCTCGAGAATAATGTACTGACGAGTTTTAACAGTACACTAGACTCTTCTTAGGGACAGCGAAGAACCTTCGCTAAGTGAAAATTTCGCGTGGTGAGATAGCGAGTATATACGACTCTTTGAAACAAATACAAAATTATTTTAGACACCTATAAACACCCCTCAAACTGTTTTGAACCATTCCCTAACTATATACAGTCAACTCCGGTTACAGTGAACCTGTGGGGACCATCAAATTTTCTCCACTATATCCGAAGTTCACTACAACCGAAGTGTATCCATGGTGAACAGAGATACTGTATGTGAATCGGAACTAATGATTTGCGTTCACTATATCTGAAGGTTCACTATATCCGGAGTTGACTGCATTACCATTTCCCTCATAAAAGTAATAAATAAATGCATTAATGTTGGCGAGATACCTTCTGACTCTTGGCGAGAAATCTCGTGCTGCGGGCGAGTAGTTTGTTTTAGCTTTAATGCCCATATCACACCTTCTACTTCTTCAATTAAGAAAATTCTTTCTTTCGACTGTTTTCCACAACAGTTGGGTGAAAAGCCTTGTGCGATATGCATGTTCAACATCCGCAACTTTTCCCAGCTGTTCAAGGAATAATTGAGCATTTTATTCGACTTGTTCAACTTCTCCGACAGACAAATCCCAGGCAAGTAAATTGAGAGGCTGCGGTGACAACACAGATTGGCTCATTCTATTTTCCAGTCGAACCGGTTTGAGTTCAATAGTCGAACAAGTTGAACGAAATAGTTGATTGAATTGACGATTGACTGACTGACTGACTGAAGTACGGTCGTAATGGAGCACCTTGGCGAAATCGCGTTATCTCTAAAAAGATGTTAAAAATCATGTGGTACAATATCTTGAGGTAGGGGGCGAGGATTGGCCCTGATCAGTGCAGATCAGTATCGATGTCGAGTAGCAACGGCTAGAAAGCAACGATGACAGTAGAGCTCGAAGCGCTGTGAACCAAAAATTCCCAAAACATGGCAGGGATGGGCTCGACGGCGAAACGAGAAGTAGTGAAACGTCCAGATGGAATGAGGACAAGATGAAGGCAAAAAAAGGTCCTTTACAATAAGGTGGGGTACGGCATGAGGCATTTTTCGTCAGGTGGAAAAACATCAGAATGAGAACATCGACGCCCTGCGTCGCCCCAAAGCTGCCACTGACAAAGAAGATGACATCTCAGTCGACACGGAGAACGCCTGTCTCAATTACTTAAGTTTGTTGGTTGGTTGGTTGATGTTTAATGGCACAAGGTCCAGAAAGGACATACTGCACCAGAAAATCTGTGTAAATAGTAAAATAAAGTTTTCAGGTAAAAAGATGTTGTATAAACCATGTAGAGCTAAAATCCACGAGGTCTAAAGACGATAAAAGCAAACTGTAGAAAGGTAAAAGGTACATTAAAAAGACAAGAGCATCTGTGTGGATGGGGGCTCCCATCCAGATACCAGACAGAGAAAAGTATATACTTCACAATGAGTAAAGAATATTGATACGCCGAAGAAAGGCGAACAAATTACAGTGCGGGGTTTCACCCAGTACATCATCAAGTTTGGGATGAGAGCAGTAAGTATTCGGTAGAAATTGGTAAAAGCAGTGCATGAGGTTAAAAGATGGTGAATGGTGAGGCAAGTATGACAGTGGCAGCACTCTGGAGCAGGTTCTCTCAATTACTTAGGATGGACGCTCACAAATCCACCCTATCTTCCTTGACATCACAGTCGCCGCAGGCAGTCTGCCACACTCAAGTCGAGGAACTTCAGACGAGGATGAGCCAACAGAGAAAAGAGGCTTCAGAACCTTCCGCCATGGGCCAAGTTTGTGATCATTGAACAAGTAACATGTTAAAGAAAAATTTTGGAAATAATTCAAGTATGACGGAGGGTCCTCATCGAAACACCGTCACAAGTTATCATGTCGGTACGCAACAGGCAGTGGCCTCCAACACCCCCGTTAGCATGCCACAATCAAATCCGATCCGGTGAGATTCTCTAGGAGAGCGAAGCTCAGTATGTCCGGAGCTCACACACGCCCGTTCGAATTGACGATTGAACGTAAGAGAAGGTGTGATATGGGCTTAACCCTTTAACGCGCAGTGTTCCCGCTCTGGGATCACCAAACTCTGACGTTTTGACTGTTGCCAGTCACGAAGAATAGATTGGATTTCTATAAAAATAGTGGCGGGTGACATAGCTCCACGAGGATCCTTTACTTTTTGTAGCAAGTCATTTACCGTAAAAAAATGGTCACGATTATTTTTAACAACACTGGCATCTGCTGGAAAATGTGGAAGAATGCGAAAACTTCTGGATCGATTGCCCAATGCTGAAAAAAGGGCAGCCGTTGCCATCGCTCGACTTAACTACCAGCAAGATGGCGGACGATCAAAACGTTCATCGCGGGCCACAGATATAAAGACCCTTTTTTTAACGACAGCTGGCTGTGCCGGGCACAGCCAGCTGTCGTCGGGCGGCAGTCGGGCGTCGGGCAGCTGTCGTCAAAAAAGGGTCTTTAGATCTGTGGCCCGCGATGAACGTTTCGATCTTCCGCCATGTTGCTGGTAGTTAAGTCGAGCGATGGCAACGGCTGCCCTTTTTTCAGCATTGGGAAAGGGTTGCGCCTCAAAGGGTTAAGAAAAGCTCATAATTATAATGAACGTTTCAGTACATTTCTTGTTATATTCTTCTCACCATCCATCAAAGTGGATACTGCGTCTGTTGCACCATCGGCCAAGTATATTCTAGTGTGACGGAGAACGCTCCGTATCTGGCGCATCCATCGCCGGCTGATAGTGCATCTCTTGATTGGCGATTTAGACGCGTTGCCGACTGATCGCCGATTTCTCAGGTGACAGAGCGTGGTGTCGATGAGTTCGAGAAGAGGTCACTTTCCCACATTAAATATAACTCTTTTTTTAGCCCCTGCGCATTTCCGAAAGGCTTGTTCGTTTCAGAATTTGGCCAGCTTTATCGGCCTCAAGTACATAATCTCGTGTTTCTATGCGTGTGCCGTCGTTGATAATTGTATCGAACGTAATGAAGAGATGTACCGGCCGAGTTTTACGTCATGTCATCCATGACAAATACGACCTCAGAGGCAAATTTAAGATTTTGCTAATGCAATTTTATATGTAGATCTTACAAACGCAGTCTACGTTAACCTGGGATTACGGTCCTCTATAACGGACCTATGTAATTTTTTTTAACGTCGCCTAAGTTTTAATTAGGGCTTAATTTGGGGGCTTACAGCTGCTCACTTCCTGCACTTCTTTTATTCTAAGTAAATTTTTCCACGAATAAAAGTTTTTAAAGCTTTCATTGTTGTTTCCATTGGCATTAATTAGATTACGTTGCATACAATTATGATAGTAAGCAAAAATTTACCTAATTTAACAATAAATTTAGTTAATTGATGTAGTTTCCTATTAACAATACAACTATTTCGAGCGTATGTACTTCTTTTGCTAGAAGTACAACAGTGGTTTCAATGTCGACCCGTTTAAAAACTGTGTGAAAAAACCAAGACGTACTGGCTTAATATCCGGGGTTTCTTCCTTTGCAGTCAAAAACCTGACGTCATAAATTAAAACTACGCGAGATTTACGAACTTTTCAATCATATTCGCAATTTGTGCGATTCTAAACAGCTTATAGGGATAACATACTAGTTTGATCTTTTTCACTAGATTGAACCATGGACTATTGAAATTGAGCAAAGGGGAGAAACAAAGAAGATTGTACTAAGTAATAGGTCATATTAGAGGAATTGTTACGATAATATAAATTAAAACAAAATATTTCGTATTAATAAATATTACGTGAAATTAAAATTATTGGTTATATTCATCATTTTTCAACGTGCGCCTTACAGCTAACTAAACGATAAGTAAGCCCTACCATAATATACCCCTCGGTAGTGATAACAGGAGAGACTACTAGTATTGAACTTTTTTTTTTAATGTACTGTGCTTAAAGATAGCTCTTGCAAATAATACGTGATTGTTTTATCTTTAGTAAGCATTCTTTCATTTTGAAGCATAGTTAAAAAATATATATAATCAAAATCCGTACCTCTGCGCATTAAACAGTTAATTCATTTTCATATAATTTTAACAGTAAGCATGATTTAAAATTAAAATTTTTCTTTTACTTTGCACATATTGGTATAACAACAAGAAAAGACTGGACGCTGCTTCGGATACCGAATAACGGTTCAGTTTAGGGACAGATGATTGGTTATGCTTGGTACAGCGAAAGAATTCTCGTCCCAAAGGACTATACTTTCTTGAGAATGGAAAATGTCCACAGCACTCACATACCCCACTTCCCCAAGTTGGACACTTTCAGAATGAACAGTCCCTCGGTGGTCTGGGCGCTCAACTCCGTTCCCATAAGAACACGGCAAGTGGAGCAACATCCGGCTTGGTCAGTGCTTGGGAGGGTCAACTCCTTCTCGGCTCGACTTCCGTGGGACCGTGTACGCTTATGGGAGACTGTGCACGTAAAAACGTCGTGGCTCTAATGTCCTCCGAGTTGTTATACCTCTGGAGGTGCCGATTTCCGAGGATTGGTCCCTCTTCTGGAATTGGCTCAAAATTAGGGGACCACGGGCTAAAGTCGGACTTCTTCCCACTGGGGCCCTAAAAATGGAAGCCCCCCTGTTGAAGTTTCAGAACCACAATAACTTTATGAGTTGCCACTAGATGGCAGCACTACACTGATCGAGCTCAATTGACTGTATATTCCAAAGACTCTGAACTTTTTTGAACCTTTTTAAATCTTTCAAATTCAAGTTTTAAAATGTAAAATTAATTCCTTTCTGTATTATTTCTGTATTCTGTGTTAATTAATTCATAATTATTCTTCCATTTATTACAGTGCGGACCTGTCATTTTTTTTAGCCCGGGCTGTGGTTGTTTGTTTTGTTTTTTTTCCTTTTGCTTTGTATTCAGGTAAATTTGAAATTTGTGTGACGCTTTACTAAGCGGTAAACCATAAAATATGTTTAGAAATAAACCAGATTCAGATTCAAAATGCTTTTTTAATTCAAATTGATGTTTTGTCAAGAGACAACCTAAAGATGAAAGATTCCAGAAAAAAAGGTGAGTGCACCTTGGAATTCAAACTTGTTCTTTTCATTCGTCAATACCTTTGAAGCAGCGCTTAAAATTATATACAGTCCACAGATTCACTAATTCATTCATAAATCCTTCATAGTTTTTTGGTCCTGTCGACCAGGAGGTATTGAAATTGTTTGAATTCAAGTCATTTGTAACGATAATTAAACTGAAAATACTGACAATTTGTTATGGCTACGAAATTAGATAAATTAAAGTCTAAGCGAACAATTCTTAGAGGGTCAGTGACGAAATTAGAAACTAAAACTTTAAAAATACTAGATTCTGACCCTTTGGATATTCAAGAAATAAGGGTAGTGCAAAGTCAGATTCGTGAAAAACAAAGTCAGTTAGAAAGTATAAATACTGAAATTGAAGATGTTATTGTTGATTTAGAGGAATTGAAGAAAGAAATTGAGGATAATGAAAAATGGGCGGAAAAAATAGTTCGCATTAAATGTCAAATTGATTCAAAATTTGAAATCCTGTGTTCTCAGAACACTAAAGTTGTTACAAATGTCGATGAAAATTCAAAACAATCGGTAAAGCTTCCCAAATTCGACCTATATCATTTCAGTGGTAGCTTGGACGATTGGCTAAGCTTTAAGCAAATCTTCGAAAGCACTATTCATGAGAACACTCAGCTTTCGGAGCTGCAGAAATTGCAATATTTAAAAGCGTCAGTCACTGGCTCTGCCAGCAAGTTAATAAAAGGATTTCCAATCACAGACTCTAGTTATAAAGAAGCATGGGCAACATTAATTTCGAGATTTGATAATAAAAAAAATCTAGCTTATGCACAGTTAAATAAATTCTTTAATTCAAAACCGTTGAAACCAAACTGTCGGAAATCAATTCTTGATTTATTAGATAACTGTAATGAAGCTGTACGTAATTTGAAATGTTTGAATTTTGAATTTAATTCTTTTGTAGATTTAATTCTTGTTTACAACCTACAGTTAAAATTAGATGATAATTTAAAGAGGCAGTGGGAATTGTCTTTAGAAAGTGATTCTTTTCCCACCTATGATGAATTTATTTTATTTCTTGAAAAACAAGCAAGAAGTTTACAGGACATTGCTGACACTCATTCCAAAACCGAAAGTAAACCAAAAGTGGCTTTGAAGAAGTCTCTGTCTAACGCTGTCATTTCTAATTCAGACAGCAAATCGAATAATTCTAGTTGCCCAGAGTGTTCGGAATCGCATGTACCTTTCAAGTGCCCTCAATTTCTTAGAAAATCAGTTGAAGATAGGTGGAAAACTGTGAAAGATAAAAAGTTATGCATGAATTGCTTACGAAGCAATCATTTTGTTAACCGGTGCTTAATTTCTACAAAATGTCATCACTGTAACTCTAAACATCATACACTTCTCCATTTTGAAAAATCTAAGTTAAATTCTTCCCCGGCTAGTGAAAATACCAGTATTAACAACCACGAACAAAGTCAAGCTTCCATTAATTCTAGTTGTTTGACCAGTACCCATGACAGTTGTCAAACTTTGCTTTCTACTGCCATAGTTCTTCTAAAATCAAATACTGGAAAGTTTGTACCCTGCAGGGTCCTGGTGGATTGTGGAAGTCAAAAATCTCTCGTATCAAGCTCTTGTGCTAAAAGGCTAGGTTTACCTGTACGACAAACAAATCATAGAATATCCGGTGTCAACAATATTGTTGCAGAAACTGCTCTTTATGAAGTTGCCATTATTCTAAAGTCTTGCTATAATAATGACACCTTTGATGTGAATGCGTTAGTTGTAAATAATGTGACCGTAAATCTTCCTAATTTTGTTGTTCGGAGATCTTCATGGCCTCATTTGGAAGGTCTACCTTTAGCAGATCCCAAATTCTATATTTCCAGCCCAGTTGAAATGTTGCTAGGTGCAGATTTATTTCCCTTAATAATTTTAGGAGAATCTATTCTGGGTCCTAAAGGCACTCCCTGTGCACTGAATTCTAAATTGGGATGGTTACTCTCGGGAGTCATTCATTCAAATCCTTCCCAACATTCCAAAACAAGTCTTAGTTGTCATGCTACAGTCGAATTGACTCGTGATCTTCAGAAATTTTGGGAAATTGAATCCTTGCCTGATGTAACACCAATTCACAGTTCTGAAGAAAAATACACACAAACGGTTAAACGAGTTCAGTCTGGACGTTATATGGTTGATCTTCCCTTCAAAAAAGATCCAAATCTAGGTGACTCACGAGCAAATGCATTAAAACGTTTCTATTTGCTAGAATCTAAACTGAATAGAAATCCTAAGCTTAAAGAGCAATATCATGCTTTTATGCAAGAATATATTGACCTAAATCATATGGAAGCAGTCCCAGAATCTGAACTTGATAGTCGAAATTTTTATTACATGCCTCATCATGGGGTTTTGAAAGAAGACAGCACGACAACTAAAGTGAGGGTGGTCTTTGATGCTTCGGCTAAAGGTACATCAGGACATTCTTTAAATGATTTTCTTGAAATAGGTCCAAAATTACAACCCGATTTGTTGAAGATTCTTCTTAAGTTTAGATCATACCCAATAGCTTTAACCGGAGACATCGCCAAGATGTACAGGCAGATTTTAATAAATCCTAAACATGTCGACTTTCAGAGAATCTTTTGGCGATTCCAGCCACATGCATCTATTACTAGTTTCCGATTGTTAACAGTCACATACGGAACCGCCTGTGCTCCGTTCCTAGCTATAAGGACATTGCAACAACTTGCAAAAGACTATATTTCAGAATTTCCTATTGCTGCAAAGTCAATTCTCGAAAATTTCTACGTCGATGATTACCTTGGTGGGTCGCATTCTATTGATGCAGCAACACAGTTAGTCAAAGATTTAAATCACGTTTTAGATCAAGGAGGCTTTACACTTAGAAAATGGGCTTCCAATGTGCCCTCAGTCATTGAAAATCTTCCTGAGGATCTTAAATCCACTAAGCAAAACGTAAAGCTTTCAGAAGATTCCTCCCAAAAAATCCTGGGCCTAGTTTGGAATTCGGCAGAAGACTCCTTGAAAATTCATCTGACTAGTGTTAAATCAGTGCACACCAAGCGAGAATTGCTATCGATGATAGCTCAAATCTTTGATCCCTTTGGGATTTTAGCCCCAACCACGATCATGCTCAAAATCATGATGCAAGAACTATGGAAAGACAAGTGTGCTTGGGATGATCAAGTCCCAGATTCCATTTTGAAATCCTGGCATGAGTTTAGTTCTCAAGTTGAACTCTTAAAGTCTATTGGCATACCAAGATACCTAAACTGTCAACTTCTAGCAGAGAACCACATAGAGATTCATGGCTTTTGCGATGGATCTGGCAAGGCCTACGCTGCAGTGGTATACCTTCGGACAGTGTCTTCTCTTGGTGAAATTTCAGTCAACTTTGTCGCAGCAAAAACCAGAGTCAATCCTTTAAAACCCGTTTCTCTTCCCAGAATAGAGTTATGCGCTGCATTTTTGCTTGCCCAATTATGTTCAACAATATTAGAATCGTTACCCTTTGCGGTAAATGAAATTTATTTGTGGTCCGATTCACAAATTGTTTTAAATTGGATCGAATCTCCTCCAGTCAAAGGAAACCAATTCGTCACAAATCGAGCACACAGAATCAAATCACTTATGCCACAAGCCATATGGACTTATGTCAATAGTTCATCGAATCCAGCAGACTGTGCCTCTAGAGGCATTCTACCAAAAACACTTTTGCATCACAAATTGTGGTGGCATGGGCCTGACTGGCTTAATTCCAGCATTAAATTGCCCTTATTCTTCGTTAAGTCCTCAGAGGGTTCATCAGAAAATTGCAAAGAAAATTTAATTCACGTTGCAACATCCAGTCATAAGAGCTTTCCTGATTTCTTGCTCAAGTTCTCTTCGTTTTCAAAACTTTGCAGAGTCCTTGCACTGTGCTTAAGATTCATTCACAATGCCCGTAGCTGCAATCGACATTCGAGACGTACAGGATTTGCCAGCACCCCTGAAGTTTCAAGTGCTGTTACTCACATTCTTAAATTGATTCAAGAACAAGAATTATTCGGAGAGCTGACTTTACTCAGGAAAAATCAACCTCTCCCATCCAACAACAAATATCTTTCCTTAAATGTTTTCTTAGATGACCAAGGTTTAATCAGAGTTGGTGGACGGTTGTCCAAACATCAGTCACTAAATCAAGATC
This sequence comes from Cheiracanthium punctorium, assembly GCA_038373885.1. Classification (NCBI taxonomy): domain Eukaryota; kingdom Metazoa; phylum Arthropoda; class Arachnida; order Araneae; family Cheiracanthiidae; genus Cheiracanthium; species Cheiracanthium punctorium. The sequence continues at coordinate 2,488,628 of JAWZYV010015215.1, forward strand.
AGAAGCATCCAGTGCTTCTACCGAGAAATCATGTAATTACAAAATTGATTGTTGAACAGTTTCATCAACAACACTTTCATGCTGGTGCACAACTGATTCTTTCCCTAATTAGACAAAAATACTGGATAATAAATGGCCGCTCTTTCATTCGTCAAATTTTAAATAATTGTGTTTTTTGTAAACGGTTAAAGAAGCAAACCTGCCAACAAATCATGGGAGAGTTACCAGTGGAGCGTATAACTCCAATTCGTCCTTTTTCAAAGGTGGGTCTAGATTTCGCTGGCCCTGTAATCACCAAACCAAATCTATCCAGATCCAAAGTTAGATTGAAGTCCTATATTTGTGTTTTCGTCTGCATGTGCACCAAGGCCGTGCACCTAGAAGCTGTCTCAGATTTATCTTCATCAGCGTTTCTATCATCTTTGAAACGATTTGTTTCCAGACGAGGACTTCCTTCAGACATTTTTAGTGACAATGGAAAAAACTTCAAAGGCGTGGCCAACTACCTTAAACAATTATTTCGACTCATGTACTCTGAAAGTGTTCAATACTTTGCATCCAGAAACTCCATCCACTGGCACTTCATCCCCCCTTATTCCCCTCATTTCGGGGGATTGTGGGAATCTGCGGTCAAATCAACGAAAAATCATCTCGTTAGAGCTTGTAAATCCACCATCCTAAACTTTGAAGAATTGAGTACCCTGTTGTGCCAAATCGAAGCTTGTTTGAATTCCAGACCATTAACACCCCTTTCTTCAGATCCCTCAGATATTAGAGCTCTAACCCCCGGACACTTCCTTATCGGAGTCCCACTTCTTGAAATTCCCGAACGTGAGAAGTCACCAAATCTCAGTCTGTCTGCTCGTTGGATGCTCATTCAAAGAATAAAACAAAATTTTTGGAAGCGTTGGTCCCGAGACTATTTGCACCATCTGCAAACCAGACCTAAATGGGTCACTCCACGAGCTGATCTTCAAGTCGGGGACTTAGTTGTAATTCATGATCCACAATCTATCCCTCTTCAATGGAAGTTAGGTAGAATTATCCGTACCTATCCTGGACCTGATAATCGAGTTCGTGTGGTCAGCATTTGGACTCAGAATGGTGAAGTTAAACGTCCCATTACTAAAGTTACTCTGCTTCTCCCGGCGGGGGAGAATGTTGAAGTTTCAGAACCACAATAACTTTATGAGTTGCCACTAGATGGCAGCACTACACTGATCGAGCTCAATTGACTGTATATTCCAAAGACTCTGAACTTTTTTGAACCTTTTTAAATCTTTCAAATTCAAGTTTTAAAATGTAAAATTAATTCCTTTCTGTATTATTTCTGTATTCTGTGTTAATTAATTCATAATTATTCTTCCATTTATTACAGTGCGGACCTGTCATTTTTTTTAGCCCGGGCTGTGGTTGTTTGTTTTGTTTTTTTTCCTTTTGTTTTGTATTCAGGTAAATTTGAAATTTGTGTGACGCTTTACTAAGCGGTAAACCATAAAATATGTTTAGAAATAAACCAGATTCAGATTCAAAATGCTTTTTTAATTCAAATTGATGTTTTGTCAAGAGACAACCTAAAGATGAAAGATTCCAGAAAAAAAGGTGAGTGCACCTTGGAATTCAAACTTGTTCTTTTCATTCGTCAATACCTTTGAAGCAGCGCTTAAAATTATATACAGTCCACAGATTCACTAATTCATTCATAAATCCTTCACCCCCCCTCCCCTGCCAGTTATAATTGGTCATCGCCTCCCTACCTGGGGGGATCTGGCACCACATGCGGTTCTCAGAGAGCATAAGTAACAACAACAGAGGGAACAGCAAGAGTCCTGAACTTTTACCAACTCCACTGCGTTTTTCTCTCTGTCCAAGACAGAGACTTGATTTCAATCCTAATATCTTGGTTTCAAGCCTAATATCCATGTTAAAAGTGCCGAAGCCATTTAGTGTTTGGTCTAGCTAACGTGCTTGATCGTGAATACATCCGTGAATGATAACATTAGATGTTTTCGTCCCACTCTTGACGAAGTCGTTTGAAACAAACTGAGGCACAATGGTGTCCACCTACCCTCCTTTTCTTTGGTCGGGAAAAGCTAGGGTAGAGGTTCCCAAACTTTTTTCTTCTTGCTGACGTCTTCGAAAGTTTGAAAAAAAAAAAAAAAAAAAAAAAAAAAGGCGAAGCCGTTGTATAGTCGCTGTGTTTTCTGTCGCTGTGTCTTTTATTTCCGTGAACCATTTACACAACTCGCGAACTCGTGGACTACCTGTTGGGAACCATTGGTTGTGATCATAGATCGGTGTTCTTACTACTGAATTTCCAGACTCAAACAAATCTCAATTCGTTCGTTCGTATTGCGATGAAACAGATAATTTCTCTTTCTAAACTGCAGAAATTACCAAAATCTCGAAAAATTATATTTCAGTATATCTGTTGATAATAAGCTTGAAAGCAGGAAATTAAAAAAAAAAAAAAAAACAGAAATGAAAAAGGAAATTTCTTTGTTATACTAATGTATAAATACTAGACAAAATTTAGAAATAATTCCAAGCAAAAGAATATTTGTCCTGCTAAATGTAATATCAAATTTCTTTGTTTACTAATTTCTATTTCTAGCTTACACAGCATCACACACACATACGCTTTAATTTAACGCATGACAAAATTTAGAAAAAAAGTATTTTTCAACCGTGTTGCTGGAAATTGACATTTAGAATATTAGAGAAAAAATATGATGTAAAACAAAGTATGAAATTAACAAATTTGTGACGTACGTCGAAGCATGCGAAATCATTTTAGAGTCAAAACAATCTTGTTTTTTTTTTTTTTGTTTTTTTTTGGTGCTATTACTTAATGGAAAGAGGGTTAAACTCCGACTAGTTATTTTCATATTTACAATTAACCAATCTCGTTTTATTACAGAAGTTCTGGTGAACGCAGATAATGAAAAATGCGTCTGTCTGCACGTGAATATATATTATGTAATAGCCAAGGATAAGGTCGGGAACATTCGGAAGATCGATTTGGCAAGGTCGGAAATACCACGTGATGATTTTTTTTTTTAAAAAAGACGTTATATAGTTTATATATATATATAATGGGAAAGTAAAGATAAGATAATCGTTCGATAAATTTGATTGCTCAAATAAAAGAGTCACTTGTTAAATGCAGAGTTGTTAACACTTTCCAACAAAGATGAAAAAAGGGTTAACCCTTTGAGGCGCAATCCTTTCCCAATTCTGAAAAAAGGGCAGTCGTTGCCATTGCTCGACTTAACTACCAGCATGATGGCGGACGATCGAAACATTCATCGCGTGCCACAGATCTACAGACCCTTTATTGACGCAGGTGGCTGTGCGGCACAGCCAGCTGTCGTCATAAAAAGGGTCTCTAGATCTGTGGCGCGCGAGGAACGTTTCGATCGTCCGCCATTTTGCTGGTAGTTAAGTCGAGCGATGGCAACGGCTGCCCTTTTTTCAGCATTGCGCAATCTATCCAGCTGTTCTCACTTTCTTCCATTTTTCAGCAGATGTCAGTGCTGTTAAAAATAATCGTGACCATTTTTTTACGGGAAATGACGTTCTAAAAAGTAAAGGATTCTCGTGGAGATATGTCACCTGTGATGAAGATCACATATCTAACTTAATAATCATTTACTTTGGCTTTCTTTAATGTAATCTATCCAAAATTCAAGAATTCTAAATCACTTCTGTTTTCATTTTCCTGTCATTTCGTCTTTTAAATCTGTATATTTACTTTTCCCTGTATGCACTTTTCTTTTTGTTCTAAATTGTTTCGTCTCTCCAGACCGGTGTGCTAAAAATAGATTATATTACGTCCGTTTGCAAAATCAACGGCCTTTTCGAGTTTCCTCTTGGCATCCTGCTGGCGTAAGTTATTTAGTTGTTCCCCTGCGACGACTTTAAAATTATTTGCTCGCGATTACGTCATTGTAATTTTATTGGATTAACTGTTAGGGTTGCTCTGGAATTGGCTCTGAAATTTTTAAAATAATTCCACCTTAATTTCACTGTCCATATAGGACGTATTTTTATTATCGCTGAGCCACCACCGCCCGTTATAATAATGTTTCAACAGTATATGTTTAATAAAATAGTTTCAAGTATTTAAAGCCTCTTTTTTATATTGCAACTAAGTGTATATCGTACCTGGTTTATTCATGTCACAACGCAACTTGATAATTTAAAATAGCCCATCCAAATAACCTTCTTTACATCACCCGCAACTATTTTGATAGAAATCAAATCTATTCTTCGTGACTGGCAACAGTCAAAACGTCAGAGTTTGGTGTTCCCAGTGCAGGAACACTGCGCATTAAAGGTTAAGGGTATCCATTCGTCTATTAGTCCATGTTATAACTATCGTAAGCAGAGTTCTGCGATGGTTCAGTCGGTGGAAGCTCCGTTGCCATTAGAACACTGAAAATCCAGCAGTGCTAGCTTCGGTCCGCTCTTGTTAAGGGTGACAACAGTAGAGTTGACAGAGGTTGTCACGTCTCTCAAATGAACTGATGTGGGGCCTCGTACGCTAAAGGAGTTCTTAAAATCTGTCGTCGGCTAGAATGCCCTCCATGTTTGGAGTGCTAATACAGATGTAGATTTCTCATCGGGAATTGGTTCGAAACCCGGAGACAGCAATCTAAATCGATTTCATAGAGGGACACCATTGGTCCACTTTCCGGTTACCCCCAGAATAAAATGGTCGGCCTTTGTCATGCCAAATTCCCGACAGCATGTGCCCATCTCATTCCGGGGGAAAAAACTATTTTAAATAGTCACTGATTGATGGTCAAGCGGATAAGACACTGAACTTGGGGAGACTGCTGAAGTCTGCAGGGCCAGGGTTCTTACTTCTCATCGACGTAACAGTTTAGAGTCTAGGCTGTCTACATCAATACGCGTTAGAACCATAGAGGAGGAATAGGTGGAGGGAGCTTCTTATTGAATTTTCCGGGGAAAGTTGAAGCTAAGATAACAGAATCGCAGGTAAAGAAATTTAGGTGATTTGGCCGTTTATAACTTCTGTTTCGCAAAATTAACCATTTTATATTTCAAAGCAAAAGAATGTAAAATGTAAGCAAAATGAAAAAAAACAAGGTATTATTCACTTGATAAGCGGAAGCAATTGTTTAAGGTATCAGTCACTTCGGAAAACCGAAGTGTTATACTCGTATCAAATAGTTCCTGTACGAAACTATAACAACTAATTTAAATGTTTCTCTTATTTAAACAGAGTTAAGTAAACATATTGAAAGAAGTCACGGAAAAAAATCTACACATCACTAGAAACATTGGTGGATCAGGATTGAAAGTTGAGGGGGAGGGGGTCACATTCAAGGACCACCGGGGTCCTCAAAGGTCTCAAATACGGCCCTGATTAAGTACATAAAAAATAACTAGAATTAGAGGGATTTTTTAAGCCTTCGGTAGCCATATTTGATGCGTTTTAACAAATTTTACTAAGTATCTTCAATTTCAAATAAAACTTTTTTTGGGGTAATTTGACAACATTTACATTAAGTTTTTATTGGGGAAGGTCTGTAAAATTTTCTATTAAAAATTATGTTTTCTTATGTGAATTTTTTTTTTTTTTAACTTTAAAACATGCTTTTTCCAATAATTTCTCTTTAAATATTAATTATTAATGTATTTAAATAGTTTCTTCATTACAAATAAGGACAGTTTGGAGTTAATAAAAGTTATTAAATATTATATAAAAAAGTTATTAAAACATATATTTTCCATTTTTTTTAATCACGAAAAGTAACAGCAATATCCAGACCTAAAGTGCTAAGCATTCGAAGCACTAACAGAATTGTATGAATTAAATGTAACAGCAGAATTATCAGTATGTTTAATGAATTTTGAAGTCTATGGTTTATAATTTATGCTGACTAAAAGTTCCTTTCGACAAAATTGGTTTTAAACACATAAATAATAGCTAACGTATATTTATAATTTAATAGGAAGATGTATAGTGAGGAAAAACGAATTAACTGAAAATTATTTTCTAACTTAATATTATAGAAATGCCTCATGATATTTGGAAGAAATAACGTCAGTTACAACAACAAAGTCAAGAAAACAATCAGCAGCATAACAATTTTAAATGCACATTTTCACCAAATACAAAATATTAAAAAAGCCACATGTTCATCTTCTGATTTTTGATTTGTTTTAATAGTAAAATTATTTGGAAGGAATAAAAAAATAAAAAATTATATTTATTTTATTGAAATGAAAACAACGTGTGTAAAAAAGGGTTTTCCTTTTATGTGAATTTAATCTAGTTTATGCAAACTTGTTCATTTATTTATTTATTTTTTTATACTACGACTACATTTTTTTTGAATAGGAAAAATTAAATTAAATTTTAATGAAACTATTTTTAAAGTTTCACCTGTGATTAGCAAAATGTTTCTTTAGAGCAGAAAAAAAATTAACTATTAACATAATAATAATTAACAGTTTTTATCGTTATTTTACTTAGCATTTTAAGTTTTTCTAGAAACTTGTATTATTTATAACTCATATAATAATGCTGTTTTCCCAAACACACACTTCTATTAGAGTGTTTTAAATAAAAAATATTTCCAAAAATTATAAATTTGTTTTCTCATATCTAAGCAATATTTAGTTTGAAAGTTTATTAATATGCATGTATGCAAAAAACTTTATTTAAACTTGCATAAATTTTACTTTATATTTTACTTCAATAATTTTACTTTGTAATTCAAATTAAAAATTTAATGAAATATATTTTCAAAAGCATTGTTTAATAATAAAAGGAAACTTTTTAAATTAAATACTTAACACTTAATCATAAATGACATTGACATTTCTTAAGTTTTTCCGACAATAATAATAACTGTAAACTAATAATAATAGCGGGTTTCCATGCGTAGGGGGGGGAAAAAGTTAGTGCAACGCATGCAACGTAAAACGAAATACTCATTGAAAGTAAAAAGTTAGAAATTTAAATATACAAAAAGCTTTGTGCCAAATAATTTAAAACTAATTTTATATTTTATGTTATTTTTTCCAGTTTTACTAATGATTTGCTTTTGGTTTGGTTTACACGTAAATTCATCATTGGCATTTGGCAATTTCACCAGTTTCTTAATTATCTAATAAAAAGAAAAGCATTTTTTTCCCCTCATGTTTAAAACAGCACTGTGTACTGATCCCTTATTACCTCCCCCACACTCAAAATGCCATAGCTCATCCAGATAACTCATGTAACAAAACCTAGTTTTTAAACTTTTTTTAACTTAAAAAAAGAATCCGTTAACAAATCTTTACATTAAGAAAATCCAAGAAAGATAATGAAATGAAATAGTAATAATATTAAAAATAGTCATAAAGGGCATAAAGAGTGTAAAGTACATGTTCACTATAAAAATAAACTACATTGAAATATTTTCTTTAATTTTTGATTACTTCGGATAAAGTAAATGGTATAATTTATAAAATCCAACATTCTATTATTATTATTATTATTATTATTTGGAAGGATGTGCGGAAGGGGAATTCTAGAAAAATCGAAATTTATATATTCTTCCACGCAAGGAGAGATACGTTTTGGTATAAAGTAAAGCTTTTAACTTGCCAATGATGATTTAATTTACCAACGATTAACTTACAATAATTGATATTTTTCTTAATTTTTACGGGCAATGATAGTAATTATAAATAAATTAATAATAACTGATATGTTATGTATGAAGCAATGTTTTTAATTTACCAACGCATCCAGAAAACTAATTTTCTTTTCTTGTTTGTTTCTTACTTTACCTTTTTTTTAAAAGGTGCATTTAAATAATACAGTTAAACAGTACATTTAATAAAAAAATCTCCTTACTTTAATAGCCATGCTGTTATGTCTGTCTGATATGGATGGATTAAGAAGAATTGGAAGAACAAGTGCACGCGGGGAGATGGAAGTGGAAAAGCGCGGAAATTCTCGACAGACACGGTGCGGTGCGCGCGCTCTTATATACACGCTGGTTCATCAGTCTTGAGAAGTCGTGTGCGAGTGCACGAGGGAGGGGGGGGGGGTAGGCGGGGGGAGGCCTCTCAAAGATCACAAAACGGGAGAAAACAAGAAGAGGGAAGCGTATAATGAATAACAACAATAAAGAATAATAAAAAAGAAGTAATAATTTGGATGTAGGGTGGGAGGAGGGGAGATTATCGCACGGTGGGAGGGTCTGCGCCTGCGCGAATCGATTCGGTTTTTTTAATGGTCGCAAAACGATCGTGGAGAGTGAGTAGCGTTGGCGTTGTCATACGCTCGGGGGCGAATGGTGGATTGGGGACTTATCATCCACGTCTGTGAAGAGTGGTATCGGAGGATAAGTCGGATGAATAAGATGCCCGTTCTTCCAGAGGGAAATCGCACTGGCTTCTCTTCTCTTCGTTTCGTTTCTTTTTTTTTTTTTTTTCCCTTCCGTTGCAACATTCTTTTTTTGTCCCCGAATTTTTCTTTGCCTTTTGCACCGGTGTGTTACATTACAGCCCGTGATTCATTCTGCAGCGGATCCAGTAAAATTCCAGGTAGGGATGGACGCGAGACGGGATGGATTAAGAACGTAGGCCTTGTCTCGTCTCGCAAAACAGATGCAAAGCGTTGTCTCGTCTCGTAGAAATCCCTAAATGGTGACAATGGAAACGCCTGTCTCGTCTTGCATAAAAGCTGTAAATCTCTGCCTCGTCTCGTCTCTCATCCAGCCTAGGAGGGAGGCAGGGACGTACCCTGAAAAAAATTTCGGAGGGGGTCCAAACAGTAAAAAAGGCAGAATTTTTCACAAAAAGACTTCGTCATTCTTATTTTCTTAACAGAAACTGAAATTTCGGGGGGGGGGGGGTCCGGACCCCTGGACTACCCCCCCTGGGTACGTCCTAGGAGGGAGGACAGCCGTATTCGTTAGGCTCAGTAGCCTTCTAGCCTATGGGTCTCGATCAATTTAGGGAAATCAAACGGAAAAAAGAATCCGTACTCGAACATTGAAATTTTTCTTAATGCTAGTCAACTTGTCTCGTTGCATGAAAAACATTTTCGTATTGTCATCCGTTACTTAACTGGAATTTGATTTGATAAGTGCTTGAAAATTGAAGATTGGTTATCTAACTGAAGTTTTATGCGTACTTTTATTAAGTCCATTCACACGCATCTGACGAATATTGGTATATTTTACCAAATCTTATAAAGTAATCAGCATAGCTATTAATACACCTTCTGGAAGGTCTCGATGACTTTTAGACAAAAATTCCAACAGGGGGGTTTAGGGGGGGGGTCTTAAAACTCCTATTAGTTTACACACAAACAGCAATTGTAGCCGAATATTCACTGTTTGAATCTATCGCTCAAAATAATATAGGGTATACAGGACTTAATTTTCTAAAATAAATTTTGAAACCTTTATATTAAAAACCTTTAAAAATTATATTAATTTTGTAAATTGCATAATTCAGTGCATAACAAACACAATTTACTATAACGAATTAAAGAAAATTTTTAGTGCTATCGAGAATTTTTAACCAGATATTTATTGTAAAATTTACTATCAATCAAATTTTATAATAAGAAAGGACCCCCCCCCCCCTTTCACCGAGTACCCCCCACCAGAAAGGTATAACTACGCCCGTGCCCCAGGCCTTATCATCATCTCTTAGTTTCGTAAAAAACAGCTACATTCTGTGTGCAGGGGCCTCATAAATTTCATAGCCTAAGGGCCCTCACGAGTTTTTATCCGGCTCTTTCAGATGAGTGATAAGTATGACTAGGAATTTAATCATAGATGGGTCATTCTCCTTCTGATTTTTTATCCAGTTCATTTTTAATCTTGAATTCAGGTTAAACCTGTTCGTGCTTATCGTTGAAAACACACAAGGAGAAGACTCTCTTGTATTTGACCAATGCCACTTCCCAGTAGGGTTCCCATTAGAAAAAAAAAAAAAAAAAAAAAAAAAAAAAAAAATGGGGGAGATTTCTCACCCATCCAAAAATTTTGAGTGAGATTTCTGAAAGTTAAGTGAGAACATAAATATTGTTTAACATCATTTTATTTATTTATAGTACAATTTCAATAACACCGATTTTTCCGTCCATTAAAAAAATTCAGCTTGATCATATGGAAAACTTGATCTCTCTAAATTGATATTTCCATCAGCTATTCTAATAAGATTGCTTAAATTTGCACTTGAAAGTGCACTGAAATTTGCACTTGAATTGTTAATGGATATTCAAAGTTAATGAATATTTAAATTTATTCAAAGAATCACATCCAGTTTAACTAAGCAAAAGAATTATTAACTATAATATTTTATCTAGTATAATAAAATTATATAAAATAACTTAATATTTATATAATATATTTATATAAATATTAAATTATATTATACTACAAAGTTGATACAAATATGTGTAAGTTAAAACAGATATAGTTCAGTTCAAATTCTTACTACAATATAAGCTAGATTATCCGGCATTTAACCGGAAAATTTCAGCGTCTTCTTTATTTTATTTATTTTTATTTTTTTTTTTTGGGGGGGGGTGTCTTCTTAAAAGATTAACTCTTACTGTAAACGACAACTAAACTTAGAACGGAAGGGGGGGGGGTCCAAATTTCAAACTGCCAGAGGTTATCAATGATTCCATGAATAGTGGTGGTATATAAAAAAACAAACAGATGAAATGCTCTCAAAACTCATATACGATGGACACACATACAAAACCAAATATTTTACAGCTGGCAAGCAGGGGGAGAAAAATCAACACGTCAGCTCCGCTCCGATAGCATTAATTAATATTCTCCCTCTGCATTCCGATGATTTAACCGTGTTATCTCTGAACAGAAACTCAAAAGAGAGGAAGGGGGAGGGGGCGCTTCATTGCGGCCGCGGCACGCTCGTTATCCTACAGTAGTAGAGTAAAAACAAGTTTTTGTATTTGTAAACTGGCGTTTTTAAACTTTCAAACAGCGTGCGAGAATCTCGCGCAGGTGGCGAATATTTTGCTGAGCTTGAATACCTCGCGATGCAATATTTTTTGCGCGAGATTTAAGAAATTTATGCGAGATTCTCGCGGTCTCGCACTCTAGCGGGAACCCTGCTTCCCAGCATGGTTCACTAGATGCTCTGCTGGACCCAAGCGCCGTTAACATGGTTTCAATAATGGGTTTTAAACTCCCTGTTTAGATTTATTCTCAAAATGTTAGGCGACGTTCCCTTGGATCCGCCACGGGTTTGATAAAAATCTGTGAAACTTAAAATAGTTTTTAAAAATATTTTTTTAATTCATACTTCGAGAAAAATTTTACATTTTTGCCAGCTGGATGGCTAGAAGAGGCCAACGGTCGAATTTGAAACTATGATAAATTCGTGAAAGTGAAAATTCATTTTATGACTGAACTTGTACCATAACATTTTTTAAATGTAATTTTTTTCCCTTAAATTAAATAATATGAAATATTCGCAAAAGTTAAGTCCATTGTGATGAAATTTTACACACTAGCAAATTATTTAATTCTTTTGTTTTTAATTAAAGTAGAAGAAAACTCAAATATTTCGTGAATAAGATACTTTGAACGATGAGAATTAGACTGGCTGTTGACTGATCGATGTCTAAAACATAAAAAAAATAAACAAAATAAAATAAAAATTGCTAGTTTTCTCCAAAGAAATTAAAATGTATGTCACAGTATCTCACACTGAAGACGGTAAGTAATACTTACTGAAACTAGTCTGCTGCTGAAAGATTTCTCAATCGTTATTTTTTACGTTGTTTTATCTGTTCCTGTACCAATTGGAACCTAGCTACAATTTTTTGCTTAGCAACAGAAAAAATAAGGAAAAGAAGAAAGAAAAAAAATATTGTTATTTTAAAATTATTTTTGAGTTGTTTTTTTTCTTCCTTAGATTAATTTTTAAACTAACGCCATTAAAAATAATAAATAGTTTATTTTTTTATGAAAAGTTTTTTTTCGTATAACTTATTATTTGAAAATTCAAGATCGTTTAGAATACGCAAAAAATAATATTAATTGTTTGAAAAAATGATCAATGGTTACTTGTTCTTTATGTAAAATGCTTTTCTTCAATGATTTCTAAAACAAGTTTGTAAGAAGAAAGAAAGAAAAGAAAAACTTAAAATTAAGCGTTAATGCAGTTGCACCCAAAAATTTCAATAATTCATCATAAGAGACTAAATTAAAACTAGGAAAATAAAGTTGTTAACTTTTTAAAAAATCTGGAGTGACTCCACTCTACTTTAAGAACACTTACGATTAAGATCATTATCAAGCATTTAAATAAATTTTAATCGATGAATAATTCAAATATATATACCATATTGAAGCTCAATCGAATGCACCGTTTAAACGCGAGCGCAATTTCAAGAATTTCGTCCCATAGGCCGTAATGTAAAAGAAATATTTGTCGTAGCCCTGTAGAAAAACTATAAGTCCTATACATACAAAAATCGATGCAGGTCTTGCGACGGTGGTTTATAACATATATACCCAATTTGGGCTCAATCGAATGTACCGTTTAAACGATAGCGCATTTTCCAGAATTTTCCCCCATTGGCCATAATGTAAAATAAATTTTTGTCGTAGCCCTGTAGAAAAACTATAAGTCCTATACACATCAAAATCAATACTGGTCTTACGATGGTGGTTTATAACATCTATACCTAATTTGAGCTCAATCGAATGCACTGTTTAAACGCTAGCGCACTTTCCAGAATTTCCCCCCATAGGCCATAATGTAAAAGAAATCTTTGTCGTAGCCCTGTAGAAAAGCTATAAGTCCTATACACACCAAAATCAATACCGGTCTTGCGACGGTGGTTTATAACATATATGCCCAATTTGAGCTCCATCGCATGCCCCGTTCAGGAGCTATCGTGTTCACTCACATACACACAAACACACATACACACACACACACACATACACACATACATACATACATACATACATCTCGTAAAAATAGCATAAATGAATTCAGAACACCTCAAACCGTGTAAATACACCAAAATCTCGAATTCGAATTTTTTCATGATTACAATACTTTCCTTACATGGTGCATGTTCGGAAAGTAAAAATACAGCAAACCTTTTTCGGAACCTATGACAGGAAATCAGTTTAATAATGTAAAGCATTACACTACTGTTTTAAAACACTGAAAAAATAATAATTCTTGAAAAGACAAAAATAACCTTTTTAGTTCATGCTGCAGTAAGAATTGTAAACAATTAAAATAAACTTAATTAATATTTATAAAACGTAATTTAACTGAATCAGCCTTATTTAACCGATTTTGTTAGCGTTTGCTTTCTATTGAACACAATTTTTCTAAATATGGCGACATGAATTTAGTTGATAACCTCAATTCTATGTCTAGATAGATTTATGTTATAGTGTAAAGGGAGGTTATTGTTCTAAATTTTATATTCATTCTCTGGTACACCCAGAATTTTTTTTTTTTTTTTTTTTTTTTTTTTTTTTTTGTAATGGAGAAGTTATATCGAAAAGTTGTCTGGTTTCTAATAACTGGAAACACCCTTTCTGTGCCTTCATTATTTGAGTGGTAGTTAAAACTGATAATCGTTTTTTATAACAGTGGCAACGTATTTCTATACAGTTTTTATTTTATTTTTTTCAGTTTATTTTATCAGAGGGGAATTATTTGGACTATTTATAGTATAGCACAATAAATAATAATAATGATATACGCAAAAAATGAGTATGAAAATAAAAATAATTTACTTATATAAACTGTACATACATGAAAATAGCACAATACATACGTTTCGGGCAGTGCAACAGGATCATCTTCTTCAGTTGAAAAAAAAAAGTTTCAACCTTCATACAGGTAAAGGAGAGAGAAAATTGAAAGCAAACACAAGACGTAACGAAATGAAAGTTACAAGTTCGGAAGTAGGAAAATGTAAGAAAAACAGAGAGAATAAAATATGTGTGTTTGTGTGGGGGGGATGAAGTAAAGAAGTCCGCAAAAAGATTATATATATAGTAAGTTAAAATAAATAAATGAATAAACAATTATTTAAATAAATAAAATTTAAATAAAATTAATGTAAAATTACGTTTACAGGCGCACACACATGCAAAAGATCAAAATGTAAAGCATTAAGAGAAGAATAACACAAACAAAAACCTTTTTTAACACAGTTGAAAATTTTCACAAAACTATTGAAAGTAGATAAGGATAATTATATATTTTTTAAATAAACATTTACTTTTTTATATCTTTTACACACTCTATAACTATTCAGACCATCTGGGATATTTGTGTAGATTTATTTTTGTTGATTAAAAAGCCCTCTGGCAACCGCGTAGCGGTGCCATATCTCTCCATTTGGGACGGCGATGGGCGAAAGGGGACGGTTTCCATTTCAATGAGCCCCAGTGAGAGCAAGACCGACTTAGCTCGGGATCTCCTAATTTTGAACCATTGCAGATGAGAGATCTAGCACCTAAAACCGACACCCATAGAGGTATCATTTGAACATGGAGGACCTTGGAGTCACTAGCAGATTTTTCGTGCACCAGCTCCCATTGGCGTGTACGGGCACACAGTGGTTCAGTCGAGAGAGGAGTTCATCCTCTCAGGCACTGGGTAAGCTGGTGCTGCTTCAGTCTCCGTGTTTTTACGGGAATGGAGCTTAATGACTAGGCCACTGGTCACTAAGGACGTGTAGATTTGTATCCGATATAATTAAAAAAAATTCTGTTTTACATAAAACAGAAGATTACTGTATTTTACATAGATATTTTCAAAAATTTACCGAAAGGAGAAAAAATGTAATTAGTTTCTTACGGATAAATGAAAATTTTCTTTGTATCATTTACCAGGCGCAAAAATTTCTGTTTATTTTGTGGAATTTTACTACTTTACTACTTATATCAAAACCACAGATAAAGAACATTCATTCATTTATAAGAAAAATCAGTTTATTTGCATTACTAAAAAATCTGGAGTGACTCCACTCTACTTTCCGAACACTTACGATTAAGATCATTACCAAGCATTTAAATAAATTTTAATCGATGAATAATTCAAACATATGTGCCAAATTGAAGCTCGATCGAATGTACCGTTTAAACGCTAGCGCACTTCCAAGAATTTCTCCCCATAGGCCATACTGTAAAAGAAATCTTTGTCGTAGCCCTGTAGAAAAACTATAAGTCCTATAAACATCAAAATCAATACCTGTCTTACAATGGTGGTTTATAACATGTATACCCAATGTGAGCTCAATCGAATGTACCGTTTAAACGCTAGCGCACTTTCCAAAATTTTCCTCCATAGGCCATAATGTAAAAGAAATCTTTGTCGCAGCCCTGTAGAAAAACTGTAAGTCCTATACACATCAAAATCAATACCGGTCTTGCGAAGGTGGTTTATAACATGTATACCCAATGTGAGCTCAATCGAATGTACCGTTTAAACGCTAGCGCACTTTCAAGAATTTCTCCCCATAGGCCATAATGTAAAAGAAATCTTTATTTTATCCCTGTAGAAAAACTTTCAAGAATTTCTCCCCATAGGCCATAATGTAAAAGAAATCTTTATTTTATCCCTGTAGAAAAACTGTAAGTCCTATACACATCAAAATCAATACAGATCTTGCGACGGTGGTTTATAAAATGTATACCCAATGTGAGCTCAATCGAATGTACCGTTTAAACGCTAGCGCACTTTCAAGAATTTCTCCCCATACGCCATAATGTAAAAGAAATCTTTATTTTATCCCTGTAGAAAAACTGTAAGTCCTATACACATAAAAATCAATACAGATCTTGCGACGGTGGTTTATAACATGTATACCCAATTTGAGCTCAATCGAATGTACCGTTTAAACGCTAGCGCACTTTTCAGAATTTTCCTCCATAGGCCATAATGTAAAAGAAATCTTTGTCGTAGCCCTGTAGAAAAACTGTAAGTCCTATACACACCAAAATCAATACCGGTCTTGCGACGGTGGTTTATAACATATATACCCAATTTGAGCTCAATCGCATGCCCCGTTCAGGAGCTATCGTGTTCACTCACATACACACAAACACACATACACACACACACACACACACATACACACATACATACATACATCTCGTAAAAATAGCATAAATGAATTCAGAAGACCTCAAAACGTGTCATACACCAAAATCTCGAATTCGAATTTTTTCATGATTACAATACTTTCCTTACATGGTACATGTTCGGAAAGTAAAAATCTAATTATTAATTTTACTGACAGAGCTACCACGATGGCCTGTAAATTTTCAGTCTTTGACTGCCGATTCCATATCGTAGTATACATATCGCTACTTTGGAAAAAAACCGTCACAACTCAAAGGCCGACCTTTCTCTTGTTTGTCTCTTTACAACCTTACGAGCCCCACCATGGCCGAGCGGATAAGACACTGAACGGACGGCCGAAGTGTGAAGGTCCAGCGTTATGTCCTACAGCGCGGCTGTCGATCTAACAGTCTGGAATTCTGTTCAGTTTTCTGTTATGTGAATACGCGTTAGAAAGTCCCCACACAAAGGCACCAGCCCCCAAAGGCAGATAGCCCTTGCTTATCTTTGCCTTAACATAACACACAAACACGTTACAACTTTACAAACAATTTTTTATCTGCAAGATCAGTAACACATTGGTGTCCAATACTTAAGTTACAAAGACCACAATTATCCACCATAAGATGGTATTACCCAAATTGTGTGTCCCAGCGAAATTTCCAGACCTCAATCCCATCGAGCACTTGCAAAATGCTCTAGGAAAAGTCACTGCATGTCGAAAACCCCCTATACAAGGACTCATAAGCCATTAAAGTCGGCGCATTTGGAAGAATAGGAACGACTGTCATAATCGTCGATCCATAGTCTCACTATATGAGAACGCGATGTGAAGCTTGTGTAAGCTGTATAGAGGCCACACCTCTTGATAGACGGACCGATAAAGAGTTAAGACATAGCCTATTTTGTCCATTGTTATTCTCATTTGCATATTGGCCTACATTAAACTCCCGTGCAGCATTTTTGTTTCCATTTCCAGCATTACAGCATGAGATATTAGCATACAAAATTTCTATGCATTAAACCCGATTTTGGTCAAAAGAACTTTTTTTTAAAAATTTGAATACTTAAGTTTTATTTTAAAGTTCATGAAATTATTCATAGACGATTTCTCTAAAACTTGATCTTATTGGAGTTGTGACGTTTTCCTTCCAGTCATAAAAATTCCAGTCTTCTAATTAAGATCAAGCTTTCTCCAGTTTTCTTTTTTTAGTTATAAAAGGTCCAAAGCTCCAAAGTCTTCTAACCAAAATTTAACTATTTCTTGTTTGTTGCTTAACAGCCTTACAGAAGTGGTGTATTTTTATCTGGAAGACCATCAACATATACAAAAGTTTCTGTTTAAGTATTTTAAAATCCATAAAATTATTCATAGACGTTTTCTGAAAACTTGATCTTTTTAATTGTGTTGTTTTTTTTTCGTCATAAAAATTCCGAAGTCTTCTAACAAAAATCTTACTTGTGCTTAACAACCTTACAAAAGTGGTGTGTTTTTACATGGAAGACTGGTAACATATATAATTCTATTTGAGCACTTAAGTTTTCTATTATAAAGTTCATGAAATTATTGATGGACGTTTTCCCAAAAGTTGACCTTTATGAGTTGTGAAGGTTCTTCTTCCAGTCATAAAAATTCCTTTTAGTCTTCTGATCAAAATCAAACTTTTAGTCTTTTGATCCTTAATAACCTTACAAAACTACTATATGTTTATCTGGAAGACTATTAGTTTCTATTCAAGTACTTAAGTTACTACTATAAAGTTCGTGAAATTATCCATAGACGTTTTCTCAAAACTTGAATCTTTTTGAGTTGTGACGATTTTCTTCCAAAGTAGATGTATATAATTATCCATTGTACTTTCTAGTTATGTTTCTATGTACTCTATTAGAGAGTCCCGCAGTGGTCTGGGCGCTAAACTCCGTTCCTATAAGAACACGGCAAGTGAAGCAGCATCCGGCTTGGCCAGTTCTTGGGAGGATAAACTCCCTCTCGGCTTGACTGCTGTGGGACCGTGCACGTAAATCCGTCGTAGCTCCAATGTCCCCCAGGTTCAACATTACATCCGAAGGTGCCGATTTCAAGGGATTGGTCTCTCTTCTGGAACTGGTTCAAAATTAGGGGACCACGGGCTATAGTCCGACTTCCTCCCACTGGGGTCCAATAAAAATGGAAGGCAACCCCTTTCCCCCTCTGTCCATCGCATCTCTGCCCACCGCCTACCTATCTGGGGGATCTGGCCGGGGCCATCGTGATTCTACCGGGCCTACTTGTGCACTCCGAAAGAGGCCTATGAACGTTTCCTCATTGGTTAGATTCGGCCATTAGATGACGTATCTAAGTGCTGCAACCAATAAGTGAGCATCCGTAGGCCTCTTTGGATGGCTCATTGGAGTGCACAAGCAGGACCGGTAGAATCACGATGGCTCCGATCTGGCACTGCATGCGGTTGTCAGAGAGCAAAAGCAACAATAACAACTATTAGGGACAGTATAAAAGAAGGAAGGATTGAGGTTATCGCACCTATACTAACTTATTACTTTGTACCATCGGTCAAATTGCATTGAATAATAAATAATTGGCCTCACTGGACATTAATGATTCCAAAAGTAGTTCTTCAGGTTGATAAAACCAACTTCCAACCAGCTAAAACCGATTATTAATCGAATACCTGAATCTTAAGTAAATAAATATATTTACTTTTTCAGGTCGTAAACAAGATTTATCAGAGTTTGGCTTCTGTTTGCGGCTGCCAGTATCAACTTTCGAATAAAAACCACTCCCCCTTGGTCAACAAAGCTGGCACCTAATATTTACTTACGTAAGAGATTTGAAATCTAATTTAATCTGTTGTGCTATGCGAGAAAAAGAGAAAAAAATGGTCGATAAAATTTATAATAACTTCAAATATCTCAATGCACGAAATACACAAATTTTAAGAGAAAAGAAAATGTTTCTATATAAAAAAATTCCTTTATAAGTAATTTTATCTATATATATATATTTCAAATTATGCTTTTATCAATTTCTCATTTCAAATTGTGACTAAAACAAATGAGAGTAGTTAAAATAATATTAGTGTATAAAATGTACATGTTATAACATTATTAATGAACTTTTTATGTTCAAGAGAAGCTTTTAAAGTATGTTTAAAAATAGTTTCATAATGTATTTATATGATTATATTACATGAATGTATAAGAAAGAGTTGAGCTGCTTTTTAACGGATTCGGAAAAGTTTCAAGGGGAAGGGGAGTGATAGCCTTTTATCAGAGATGGACTATTTTTTTAAAAATTAGTTTTTAAAAAAATTCCATATTTCACCAATTAGTGTACTAAAAAAGTTCCTGTTCTAAGATTTGATTAATAAATAACATTGTAAATTGCATACAAATATAAAAAATAATACAGTATGAGCGTTTCCGGTGTTACAAACGGTTCACTCTTCCTCAGCTACCTGTGCTATATAGGGCTCTTTATTAATTTTATCCATGCTTAATCTGTTCGTTCTTGTCATTGGAAATATGAAGCGGGGACCTGCTTTCAAGAATAGATTTTTGAATGGTACGCTGAGCCTAGACTTAAGTCTCAGTTCAATTCTTCGTGTGTGCGCGCCTGCGCGAGTGTGCGTGCTAAGCTACCTTACAATGCCACAGACATTTTGATTCAAGTGCAGTCAGCAGGGCTGGAGAGAAACTGAATGTCAGTAAATTAATAGGCATAATGTCAGCAAATTAATAGGTCCTCATGGCCTTCTCAGTGCAGGGTCAAAGGGGCCCTAACATAATTCTCTGGGTTACAGCGTTGCGCTTGTGAAATCGCTGGGTTTCGGGGGAGTATTCGAACACAGATGCTCGGAAGCATGACTGTTCAAAGAAGAATATCTTCTTATTTCATAAACTAAGGTAACCCCAAACGCCTAAGCCTCACTTTCGGTGCAGACGGCGCGAAGGTAATAAGCTATGGAGTCAGAATTTCTACGTTGCGTCTTTTCAGCGATGAGAACGAACAGGTTAAAGGCTCAAAAATCGATTAAACTCACAATTTCGAGAAGAGTGGTCCCTTTGTACCGCTAAAAACGTTGGCACAGTACAATTTTTTTTATGTATATCTGTTATTTACGAAAACGTTTATTAATTTTAATCTTGAGCATAGCGAGATGTTTCATAAGCAATTTTTTGAAAATAATGTTCGGAAAAGTATTCGAATTCGTAAACGTTAACTTTTCATCTGTAATGTATGGGTAATGTAATTATTCGGATCTAATTTGTAATATGAAAGAAATATGACATAAATTTTTTATTTTTTAAAAAATTTAGTTACAACACATGGTCTATATATGAGATCTCCATCTGAGGAAAATTTTTCGAGTGACTCAATTTAATGCTTATTTTAAATGAATCATAATTAGTTTAAAAAATAATTATTTTGGTGAGAATTAAATAGCAGACTAATAATTTGATTAAAAATTTTAAGCAATTGAAACTTGAAGTTTCAATTTTAGTAATAAAATAGTTGCGAACTCTGGATATGCTGACTGCCAAACTGCTATTGCCCCAATACAAAACCGTTATACACTGTCCATCAAAAACATCTATCACAGTCGTAAAGGGCAGTTGAGGGAATCAAGGAGATTCAGAATTACACAGCAATGCAGGGTCAGAAACGTTGTTTTTATACACTTGTTAATAATGACTGCACAAATGGAGGTTAAAATGTCAGTTTCTTTTCCATATTAAGCTTTGTTTAAACGAGCGGAGTATCTCAAAACTTCATTATTCAGATTGAAGTGCAATTTATAGTTATCGATATTAGTTAAATATTTTTGAGAAAAAAATGTAAGCGCCGTTTAGAAAACTTCACCAACACTTGAACTTCTTTTGTGATGTGTCTATTAACAGGTGTATGAAGACGCCGTTTTTGACCCTGCATTGCTGTGTCATACACAACGCCTTGGTTTCCTCTACCACACTTTAGGATTGCGGCAGATATTTATGAAGCACCCCGCGTATTCGTGAAGTAAATTTGTAAAGCATTGAGAGTGATTTCTCCGTCTTTGTATTCAAATTTGGGTTCCGTTTCCCGTAAAAAATGTTTAAACGCCGGTCTTATTCCGGTCACATCAGAACGGATTATGATTGACCGGAATAACCGAAACACGAAATAAACGGCGGAACTAAAACAAAAGTGAAACATTAAAAATAATAATAAAAATAAAATTAATTAATTAATTAATTAAATCAAAATATGTGAACTTAGTATATAGTTTAATGTATGCACTTATTTATTTAAGAAGTGAAAAAATACATATGCATATTCATTAAAAAAAATACAGTTTGGTTATTTTGTTCCGTTCATACCGATTTTCACCTGAATAAATGGCTCCCCGGATAAACCACCGACCGAAATAAGCGGCGACCACTGTACCTCCTTTTGTCATTTTACTTACCCTTGTACACATCACAAACAATAAATCTATATCTAGATGTCTAGTTTAAAGAAATGTATGAAAAAATACAATTATAGATGCTTAATTGAAACTAAAATGCTTCCTCTTGAGCCATCCGTGATAGTCTTTGTCTACTGATTACGGAGCCCTCCTAATCTCGAGGCACCAACCCGGCTAACTAAAATAATTCCAACACCCACCCAAGCCTCATTTTCGGTGCAGACGTCATAGAAGTAATAAGCTGTGATGTCATGCCCAGTGTAACTATGTAAGAGGTCTTGCGACCCATATGACAAAGAGACACTCATCATAATTCAAAGGAAGATGATCATTTTTTATCCTAAAATGTTTCACCGATTGTGTAGATGATATTTGGTTAGGCTACTTTATAATTATTAAACTGCGTTGTGACGGTTGAATCCAGGATCGATACACTTCGTTGCAAATATAAGAAGAAGGCGTTAGAATACTTAAAACTGTTTTATTTAAAAGAAATTATTGAAGCATAAATTTGTTATAACGGCTGGTGGTGGCTCAGCGAAATAAAAAATACGTCCTACAAGGACAGTGATAAAAAGATGGAATGACTTGATAAACACCGAATTACTCATTGGCGAAAGCAAACACTTGGCTGACAAACGCCAATTGCCGGGCAACCCTAAAATATAATCCAATAAAATAAAATTAATGAAACCGAGAACAAATAATTTTAAAGAAGAGGCAGGGCAATAAAAAATAACAAACGCCAACACTATGCCAAAGAGGGAGTAAGCCAAAAGCCTTTGCTATTGCAAACGGACGTAATATAATCTATTTTTAGCCTAGAACGGCCAAAAAGGTCTGATGAGAAACATAAACAATGGAGAATAATGCATACGGGAAAAAGCGAATATACAGATTTGAAAGCCGAAGTGATAGAAAAATGAGAACAAAAATAATCTAGAATACATGATTTTGGATAGATTACATTAAAGAAACACCAATTAAATGATAATTAAAATTAGTTATGCGATCTTCACCACACCAATAAATTCTGCTTAAGCGTCCTCCGACTTTTACGTTAAGTCTAATTTCACTGCCCTGTCTGCTTGTAAATTTCCATTCGACTGCAGGATAAATATAGTAATTCAATAATTAAAGGTAAAACTATTTAGAATACTGGTTCTCGATCATATGTATACGTGCATGGGCTTTTGTTGTTTTATGCGATTATATAGTTTATTTTGTTTTACCTTTTATTATGTGTTTTATCTATCTTCAATGATTACATTATTATGATATCGTAGAGTTTAAACATATCTTATTTGGATCAGCAATCATAAAACTATTATCAGTGCCTCCTGCTCTCTACTGTTAATCGAATGAAATAGTTAACTCACCAATACTGGTTGAGCCTGCTGTCAACATTTGTCGAATTAAGGTGCAAGGAAGGGGTGCTTTAAAATGTGGGCGATTAATGTCACAGGTTGGCGTGTATTGTGTGAAATTGAAACTTGTCTTGGAGTGTTTATATGTTTCACCTATTGCTGAAATGATGTATGTACTATGCCTACTTCATTATGAAAGCGATGAGCCAAAGTAAAGCTGTTTGATCGATTATTTGCTATAGCTGTCAAGTAAAGTGTATTAGCTTTGTTACAATTCTACCATGGATGGTAAATAATTTTAATAAGCCGATACCGTAAGGAAACAGCGTAGTTTAAATAAAGGAGTTCCAAATTGACCTGACATTTTATTTTGTTAATAAAGCGTGATACTTCTTTTGAAAAAGTACAAATTATTTTATTTTAATTCTGTTTAAATATGGTGGTTATGTGTGGAACACATTGTTGTCATTTTGAATTACTAAACCTTAAAACTCCTTGATGCCAGCTGTCCAAAATTAATACTCTATGTTTATCCCCCCCCCTTTCCGCCTTCCAAGAAAAAAAAAGTATTGCAATTTAAATTGTCAGTTCAATTCGATACTCACTTCAGATCGCTCAGGTTTCAATAATGCATTTACGCAGAATTTTTATTGAGGTCATAGCCCTTTTAGTAACAGGGGGATTACTGTACCTTGGTACGTTTTTTGTTGTTGTTTGGAAAGTTTTTTTAAAGTTCAGTTGAACGACTATAATATATATATATATATATATATATATATATATATATATTTTTTTTATTTTTTTTTTTTTAAGAGAAAATTTTTTTAGTCTCGTTGGGCACTTTTGGGATGGAGAAAAATCACTGAATTCACGTGACCATCAAGCTTCAATGAGACCGTATATACTCAGGTATATATATATGGGGAAAAAGTGGATTGTTACGACATAGCAACGTTGTCTTCTGCTTGCTGAGATTTCTTCCTCCTTTCCTTGAATTTTAGTGCTGCCACCTTTTATCATACGTAATAACTTCAAGTTCCTTTTAACTGCGTCCTTCTAGTTCTCGCGACTGGTATCGAACCGTAGACCCAAGGCGTGGTAGGCGAGCATTCTAACCACCAGATGGGTTTGACTCGGGATTAAATGACTAAAGTTTGAAGTGATTGTTGTTTCTACTTCGGCGATTCTAAATAAATAAAATTAGAATTTGGCTGTATACAACTTGGTATTATACATTTTTGCGATTTCTATCCGTTTCAAGCATTTGGGATCCCAATACGATCTAAAAATAAATAAATAAATAAAATTATCCATGTGTTGTTCTGTCGGTGACGCTTTTTTATTCGCATTTGCACATCACGTAAAACTGATTAAAGCAAGTGAAATAAAATTTGGTGACATGATAGGCGGTCACTCAACTTAAACTATAAGCGTCGAATTTTAAAAAAAAATTATTAGATTTTGAGATTTTCCGAAAATTGTTTCAAACTGCTTAAATTTTTGTTCGCACATCACATAATAACGACTACAGCGAAAGAAATGAAATTTGGTGACATGATAGGTGATCACTCAACTTCAGTTATAGTTTTTGTATTTAAAAAAATATTTTTATTAGATTTTGAGATTTTTCTAAAATTGTTTCAAACTGCGTAAATTTAGTTTTAGTATGAATAAAAACTGCATATAATTTGCACAGCAAGCGTCTATTTTCAAAATTATTAAAAATATCCACTTTTTATATACAAATTGCGTACTATCTACATGTTTTTGCAAAAAAAGCACAGATTTTTTCTAGCTAGATAGGTGCTACAATTTTCGATTGTTTATTTAAAAACTGTCCTTAATTTGGATAGCTATATAGTTATTGTGCAATAAAGTTAATTTGTTAATAATTATATCCTGTACAATATTTGAATTATTATAAGTGTTATACTATAGTGCATTTGAATTT
The DNA here is from genome assembly GCA_038373885.1 of Cheiracanthium punctorium. Lineage (NCBI taxonomy): Eukaryota > Metazoa > Arthropoda > Arachnida > Araneae > Cheiracanthiidae > Cheiracanthium > Cheiracanthium punctorium. The sequence continues at coordinate 2,513,521 of JAWZYV010015215.1, forward strand.
GAATTATAAATCCATCATTCATAACAAATAAATAGGATTACTGTTCATTACAACGTAAGTACACAATTGCTGTTAATTAATAAATTCATGAACATTAATTATTAATTAAATCGAACAAAATCCAACATGTGGAGTGTAAAATGTGTATCGCTGATGTATACCGTACGCATATTCCAGCTACGTGACGTTGCGGTCTCAGAGCGCACTCCCTCTCTCTTTTTAAATTTTAAATGTGCACCCAAATCGAGCGCGAAATTCGAAATGCAATTACATTAAAAAATCAATAATTTCCAGGGATAACTCAGTGAAAATTGCGTTAGAATGTGTACAAACATTCAAAAATATGTGAAATTGTGAAAATATCATGCAACTAAATGTGCGATACCCTTACAGCCTTAAAAAATATTTAATTTTTTTCCCGAAGAATTCCAAATGTATAAAACTGTGAATAAACGTTCATAAATGTTTATTTTTTTTGTTGTTAATAAAGATACAGTAATGTGTGAAAACCTGTTTAATTGCTTTTTGCAGTTTTAGAAAGCTTGACAAGAGATTTCAGTTTTGACAGTCCTGACTGACTGATTCATTTTTTCAATGTTTTTTAAAATTGAAGATCGTTACTTATACATTTACCTAATAAGCATTATCCTTTTATTAAGGATAATTTCAAAGATAATCTTGCAAAAAAAATAATAAAATACAGGATGGCAAAGTGGCCCAAGGTAGAACATAGTATTGTATTTTGAGTCAAATTAAAAAATGAAATGAAATGAAAAATCAATTTTTTTTTTCACGCAATTCAGGATATAAAGAGCCATGTTACTGAATGAATGTTGTCACCAAAGGGTCTTGAAATAAGTGTCTTGAGTTATTAATGCTAAGTAATAGAGAATCCTTTTACTATTTTCTATTTCTCTCTTTGCTATGTCTCTCGGTATTTTAGTTCTTTTTCACGTTTCCTTCCACTCGCGACATTTTCTCTATATTGAGGCTTAGGAAAAAGTCTAATTGGGAGATTTTGCAAAATCGGTAGAAGAAAAAGGATTTGAAGAAGAGAATATAGTTTCAGATGCAGTAACACTTATGACTTGACAAAGAAATTGGAAGGCAACTCTTCAACATTGTGAAAACGGTCAGTCACAAATGAAGATAAAAATTTATCCTCATAAAAATATTTTTCTTAAATGGATATGTCCTTGTAACCTTGAAGCGTTTTTCTGTATTATTTTTGTGAAAGCTCTGCCAAAGATCTTTTCAACGATCGAAGCAACATCATAGACGCGTGCAGATTTTCTTGAGTTTTTCAGCATCTACCCATTAAGAGGAACATTGATTTAAAAGTAGTGAATATATATTTTAATTTACTTAAGAATATTAAACATTAAAGTATTTTTGGAATAAAAATTTATTCAACTGAATGACCTAAGGAACAACATCAGGTACTGAAAGATTAAACAAATGGCAATTAATTTTTAAAACATAGATGTTACATATCTAAATCGTTGCTATCTAAATTCCAAATTTCATCCAAATCCGTCCTACGGTGTCAGCGGGAAAGAGTAACAAAGATACAAGCAAGCATTTATAATATTAGTAGGACGTGGGGTTATTTTGACACTCTCGGGAAAATTTTCGAAGACAACAGATTGGTTTGCATGATATTTGAGCTCATACAACCTAATAGAACAACATAAATAATCTCATCATCAAATACATATTTTATTATATGAATAGCTTTCTCTCTTGAAATTTCAAGTAATATACTGTTTCACTGATATACAGACAAACGGTTGGCTGTTTTCACTTGAAAAGAAGCTGTGTCCACAAAACTTATTGATCCGACTAATCTCAAGGTCCTGTTTTAACGTAAAAATGCTTTAATTTGTAACGAAACATTTTAAATATCCAAGGGTGATATCTAGAAAAAATATCAGGAAGTCCTCACGATAAGGTGATGTTGATACTGCTTGATTACACGTATGATATATTCAGGCTTACATCTATAAATTTTCAGAGGTAAGTGACATCTGAGAATGCAGCGGATTGTATTAACACAAGCTAATAATTACTTTAAAGACATTGCATGTGCCTTAAATAATCTGTTTTAAGTGTAGGCCGCGAATTGCGAAGCTTGCTGCAGATTACCAGAAGCGGATATTGAGCAACTTGGTGAAGTAAATTCAGATTAATTTTCCGAAATTGATTACTGGAAGGGCGAAGGGGTATTCCTTTCATGGAATAATTTTCTTTTTTAAGATACTAGAGCAGTAATACGTATAAAAAAAATAAGAAAAAGGAAAAGAGTATCTGAAAAAAATTAAAGGGAACCGATTTTAATTACTTCATCATAAAGAAAAGTTATTCCGGAACAGATTGGATAGTTACCACCAACAGCGACTTTTAATTCTTTGTCGATTTGTGCATGCATGCACATAATGGATAATATAAGATTGAAATTAAGATTGAAATTAATACAGTTATACATATGTTTTTACGCATAATCTTTGATAGATTGGCATATTTAGTACCACTAAATATTTCAACTCGCTGTGTGGCACATATGTAAGCTGTACCATTATTCCCATCGTAAAAAGTGGTTTGGCAATTTCTTTTTTACGATACTAGAACAGTCACGAGCAAAAAAAAAAGTGGGACTAAATTAAAAAAAAATAAATAAATATGAAAGACATCGGCAAACTGAGTTCAGTTTTCGTAGCTTACATTTTGACATCAAACTTAAAGATAAATTGCCAAAAAATAGCCAGCCTTGGCGACTTTTGACGTATTAGTGCTAGCGCCGTTAGTAGCAACCTTTTAAGCAATGGTTTAAAAATACGTCTTTTTTTTTCCCGATTTGCAGAACGTTAATATCATCAGAACGCGACCAAAGTATAATATGGGACCATCTCTGAGCTATCCCCTTTCGAATAAAAGAATTTTGGAAATTGGCCCACGTGGTACATTAAAATATATACATTAAAAATAAGAGACGCTATGTTCGGTACGAAGACACACACACACACATATATATATATATATATATATATTCACGCCGAGCATGGCACCTCCTATTTTTCTAAAGTCGGTAAAAAATCTCTCTATTCTAAAAAGAAGTAACGGCCACAGCCGCCGCCGCTGTCAAAAGCTTGTTCTGCTGTCTCCTCCGAAACGTGTGGATTTGAGTGACGACGCAGGTGTCCACGGATTCGGAAAAGTCCGGGGAACCTGATAAGCTGATTTAAATTTCGAAAATCGAATTATTTTTGGAGATATTAATAAAAAACTGAAAAAACAAGCATAATGGTTGCCAGGTTTGGATATTTTCGCCAGCGTAAAATCATTCAAGCCTTTGCAACAAAGCAATTTCAGGTAGACTGGTCACATATAAGTTCTCTTAGACAACAGGAGTTTAGAAAGCGATTATTCGTTAAACAGAATAACTAATTATAACGGATTTAAAAAGCGCTATCGTGGTATTAGGTAAGATCTGGCAAAATGGTATCTCTCCAAGCAGAGTTCCAAAATGTTAGAGCCCAGTATCTTGAAAATGAAAAATAATTAAAATGTAGATTATTTTAAAGTCGGTTAGCTTCAGCTTTGGTATTTGCTACTTGTAGAAATATTGGGCGGCGTTAAATATGCCTTTATAATAGTTATAGTACAGATTAGATACTTGCCAGTGCGACGAGATGATATATTTCGTGGTGCTAAATACGCCAATCTGCAAAGGATTATGCATATGAATATACGGATAACGGTTTTCCCGGTAACCTTACATGAGCAGTGATTCTCGGTTAAGAGCATGTGTAAATCGCCAAATAATGAAGAGTCGCCATTGGTGGTAAGCAAGTCGCCATTTGTAGCAGTTTCGTAGTTTTTATCGAAGAAAACATATGCAGTACTGCTTTCTTAGAGCTAATTATTAACGATACATATATGTAAGTAGCCAAATTATGAAAAATCGTCATTGATGGCAAATACGCAAGGTATTCTATTGGTTTTAAATAATTCAAAATAGTGTGAAGTTTAAATTTTTATGTTCCAAGGAACATGCAAGAACCAAGCAAGGCGCAGCTCGGCAACATTCTATCTGATACAATCTTTGGGTTTTGTTATTGAAATTAAGCCTTTTTACGAATAAGAATTATTAGGTGCCGAATACCTCATACTAAAAGCGAGCGTAGCGAGTCTAGGGGCCTTGGCCCCCTAGTCTAACATAGAGAAACAAAACATAATGCTAATCTTTATTTATTTTTTACCTGATTACTAATATTACAGATCAGAACAACACCAATCAATCAACCAACAAAAACTCCTGAAAAAAATTATAAAAATAAAGAATAATAATTGAACCGATTAAACAAGTTTAATAGGAAAATATCCCAGGTGGTATCCTACAAATGGTACCCAGTGGTGTAGCTACTGGGGAGGTAAGGGGGTTATAATAACCCCCCACCCCACCCCCCAATGAAGAATTTTTTTGTCATACAATATGAATTTTCTTCACACACGCATCACATATATATACATGCATAAGAGTTGTAGTAGTCGTAACCCCCCCCCCCACACACACACACATGAAAAATTTGTCGTAATGCCACTGGGTACAGCATGTATTTTTGTACTTACACATATACATGTTATTCAAATTCAAAAATGATCGAAATAGAAAGACAATTCCAGAGATTCGGAAGAAATATTTAATATTCAAATAAATCTAATTCAAATACGAATGTTTTTCCTGGCAGGTTTTCATTCACAAATATACAGTTATATATCGATATGAAAAGTTGATATTAGCTCATTTAAGTTTTCTCTGTATTCAGTTTGATTAAGAAGAACAAGTTCTTGATGGGGGGTGGGGGTGGAGAAACCAAATTTTTATCTTATTGAAAAATTTTGTTTTAAATTTACAATTATTTTTCGTTTTTTTAAACTTCAAAGTTGTTAAATTGTTAACTTAACTTAAAGAAGTTAACTGACACAGCAATCTGCGCGGCCGCACAGCCAGCTGTGTCAGCAAACTTCTTTAGCTCTGTTGCGCCAGATGGGCTGCTCGAATAGTCGGATAAGAGATTATTTTGAGCATCTGCCATGCTGTTGAGACTTAAATGGACAGATGGCAACGGGTTCACTTTTTCAGCGTCGGGCTGTCTATCCAAGTTGGTCTTCTATACTGATGTGAAAATGCTTGCGCTTTAAAGGATGAAAAAAAAATATACCATCCACCATCGATCAATATATGTGATGTTAAATGTGTGGGGAGATGAAACTCCCCACGAGAAATTGTACATTTGCGAGGAGGTTCGACCAAAAGCGAATATTTTTTTGTGTTATGTCACGAATAAAATTGTGCGAGGCTTTTTTTTTTTTTTTCTAGTGCTGAAAAGCGGTAACAGATAACAAATATCTGGACATGGTTACTTCTATAACTGCTTTTATGAGATAACACAAAAAAATATTCCCTTATGATGAATCTCTTAGCAACTGCAAAATTTCATGGAATTTCTGGGGTGGAACCCATATTTTCTTCCATTTCATGAATCATTTATTACAGTATGTTTAATAGTTCCAAATATATATATATATATATATTTAAAATCTGGTAATTCATTTGAACTTATCCTGTATTTAACGTAAACATTTACTAATAAAAACTTCTGATCTGTCAGCTTGTACTGAGTTGCTTCAAATGGAGCTCGTTAAACCTGTTTCAAAATGACTAATTTAAAAAAACACTCGTAAGCAGAATTCTACAAATTATGAAGGTTTATGAACTTCGGTTATTGAAAATCCTTACAAAAAGTTTGAGTAATTTTCTGAAAAGAGACTGTAGACGCTTTGTCCAAATTCTGCCGATCTGTTGTGTAATGAAATTTCTTTTAGTAAAATTACATTCATTTTTAACAGTAATTTCCATTAATTTCAATATTTTGATTATCGGAAGATCTATCAGAAAAATTATAATTTTTAATAATTTAGTGAAGCAATTATTCCAATCTGTTGAACAGGAATGTTTATTACATTTATGGCTTTTAAACGTAGAAATGTGAAATTATATATCTATATGATTGGACATTTCCTTCTTAATTTTCTGAGATGAATTGAAAAATTTTAAAGTCCCTGATTAAGGCAAAATCTCCATGTTCCTGCAGTTTTCTTCCACAAATTTCGGAAACAAATTGAGTTCTAAGCCAAGCATTTTTATGACTGACATTGCTCCAATCAAACAATGAATTATGCTTATCTTCTAAAAAATCGTATTTTAATAATGTTAAAAAATCTAGTTTCACTTTCATATGCGTAATATTGGTGAGATTGAGTCAGTGTGTTGATTTGACACTGAATGTCGCGCTTACAATTTTATGTAATTGGAAATTCTGTTAGATACTGTTACGTTGATTTTCTTAAAAGGAAGTACAGACTTTCAGTCAATGTTCTAAAAGTATTTTAGTTACCGAGATTTCTATTCACAGAATTGCAGTCGAATTTGCTTAATGTAACATCTGTTAAAGGAAGCATATCCAGCTTAATGTAATAAATTTTCAATGTACCAGACCGTATTAATTAATCATTGTTATCCCGGATAATCAAATATCCCGCTTATTAGAATAAATTTTCGTGGCAAATTGGTTATTTCATTAAGCAGGCTCGACTGTATATCCGTTAATGAAAAATAATTTCTACACATTTTAAAAAATCAATTTGTACCATTGTCATTTTCTGTTAAAAACATTTATGTTGATTTAAAAAAAAATAGTAATGCAATTATATCAATCTTTCGGACAAAAACGGTTTTTACATGCATGGGGTTAGATCCTATTTTTCTCTTTTGATTAATTTTGAGTAGAATTCAAGAATTTTCAGGGTCTTAAATTATAAAGAACTCTGAATGGTCATGCACTTTTATTTTGAATTTTCGGAAACAAACACAATTATAAACAAAGCTTTTTGATTACTGAAAGTATTCCGGTGGTATTTGAAAATCTAGCTTCACCTTTACATGCTTAATCTTTGTCAGGTTGAATAAACGTGTTCATTTGGTATGGAAGGACGCGTTCACGAGATGCTTTACGCGTAATTATACTCTTTAAAATGTAGTTCAACGTTTCACTGAAATTCCGGTTCAAATTTAGGTGTAACCGGTATTTTGAAAAATGTGGTGTTAAGATTCATCATTTTAGCGTCGTTTCCTCAAGCACCATTATATAGCAACACTAGCTGCGTGCCCGTTCTTCGCACGGCAGGAAACGAAAATTTTCCTTACATGTGCAATTCGAACTAATTCCAGTGATGTGGAATCTAAAAAAAAAGCAAAATTATTTGACCCTTGACTTAAAATTTGCGTCATGAGTACTAACCTGGCATCATTGCAATATATAATGACTCAAAAAACTACGTCAGTGTCATTCGCGATCAAAAAATTGAAAAGCTTAATGGTTTGCAGAGAACTCCCGACTTTCAAAATGTCTTTTTTCTACATCATAACTGTTCTTTAGGTTGAAGCTGTAGCATTAAATACCTCAGGCACCACATGAAATTTACAACCGTTATTTTTAAATAGCTGCGCACCCGCTCTTCATTCGAGAAGAAGCGAATATTTTGCTAAATCATCTCTGGATGTGAAAAAACAGAAGTTCATTTTTTTAAAAAGTTCAAGTAATCTCCTCTGTTGAAATTATTGCGGGATATACTAACTCAAATTAGAATTACTTATAGTTTAGTCGGTTGTAACACAACTCTTGGAAAAGGATAAACAGAACACTTTTAATTTCATGAAATATTTATTAACGTGATATATTGTGATTTATTCACATTATCTTTACAAATCTACTAATACTACCTATTACGTATATCAATACTATATGTCTTCGCTTCTACCTCTTCAAGGCTCGATTAAAATAAACAGCTTAGATTATTTGGCACCAATGGGATCTTTTTATTCTATGGCGATTCTTTGCAATTTGCGCATTAGCATAAACAATAATTATTTCACATAATGGTTGCCATAAAGGAAGCTCTCTCTATATATTTAATTTATGTATAGTTTTACAAGATTTGCATATTTAGCTCCGCAAAACATTTCATCTCAACGTGGTGGAAAATATCCAAGCGGTGCCGTTTTAAATATCCATATATCCAATATAGAGATATCTTATAAATCCTCCATGTTTCTGTCTCCTGAAAAACATCAAACTGTCTAATCTCGAGGAGCTATTTAGAATCGCTTTAATTGTGACAGAACGCAGTTGCAGAGTTTTCAAATTTCACGCATTTTTTAAATTTATGACTTCACTGTTTAGCTGCCGTAAAAGATATCCCGGTTGGTTGAGAGAGTTAATTCAGATATTTTGCGCAGTAGTTTTCAAACGGTACAAAGACGTAGAAAATTTTTTTGCTTTATAAAGGACCCCTATGGAGGAACGTAATCCAACGTTAAAATAAAACTATATATCGCAGCATGCATATGTTAGAAAACCTATAAACATTTTTAAATAAGCAACGTATTAAAATACCACTAATAATTAAAATAATCGGGAATTTCTTAGTTTATTTCTATAGAAAGTTTTAATCAAAATATCGCCTCCTTCTGTAATAAAAAGAGCACGGATAAATGCGTTAAAATTGTGGCGTAACTTTGACGTATCTTAAAGCGTCATAGATCCTCACTTGCGAATTGAAAATCCGGTACCAAAACCTCTATCAATAGGTTGAAAAAACCCTTTCTTCTAATCCTTTCTGTGGCAACGCAACAAAATTATCTCGCACCATGATTTATTAATGCAATGGCTTAAGCTGTCCGCGTTGATGCTATTAAATTCTAAACATTAGGTTGCATTAAAATTAGTAAAAAATCATCTAATTTACATAATTTTTTCGTTTTCATTTTAAAAGAGGCGGAAAAGAATGTTTCACGATTTGTCAAAACATCAAAAAGTTTAGATTCGGGTGGAACTCGTTTAGTCGGATAGAATTCAAGATGCGACGGTTTTAAAATTATTTTACGAAAAATTTGCCAAAACAGATGCTTAGCATAAAAATTCCTAAAAATCGATAAATCATGTTACGTATTCAGAACAAACTGTTTTTTTTTAAATTCTCTCCTTTATCCAATGATACAAATGCCATTTTGCAGCGAGCGTAATTTCCACCGTTATTACGAATTAGGTGAGAAAAAATGCCAAAAATCGCATAAAACATAAAATAATTCTAGGTCAAATTTTGAAATAATCGCTTCGAGGTGCACAACTTCATGTTTAGAACTTCCCGAGTACCGAATTTGGTGTTTCTAGGTATAGCCGTTTGTCCGTAACGCCGTCGACACACAGATACACACACACACACACAGAAATCTTCTTTTATAATAAGTAGAGAAGATTAATACACACTACTAGAAGAAAAGGAAAAAACAAAGTTCTACTCGAGCTCACAGTGACTGATTCAAACGATCGTGCGTTGAGAACTCTGATATGACTGACAAATTTTTTTAGCAAAAACAAACTATATATAGCATTGTTTTATCTCAATTTGCAATAAAAAAATTTCTTGTTAAAAATAGAATACTGAACTCTGGTATTTAGCATGTTGTTTTTGAAAAGTAATAGTAACTCAAAAATATTGATGAGTTATGAGCTATAATCAGCTATGAGCTGTTATGAGCTATAATTAATGAGTTATGAGCTATAAATTCTCTTCTCTTTTAAATGAATGCAGATAGCCATTGCTGTCAAACGTGTTTATCTGATGTCAAATGCGGTAGATCCTTTACACAGCCTATATTTTTTAAAAATGTTCTTTCTTCCATTTTTGGAAGATTTTTCTTTTCGAAGAATTCATGAGGCAGTTTTTTCTTATTTTTTTGTAATCGTCGTTAACCTCCTAACGCGAGCTAACGGTGGCCATGTTAGTTCACCGGAAAACTCTGCTTTTCACAGTTCAGCCGAAATCTTGGTTCAATCGGTACTTGGCTTTTATAAGACATTTTCGGGTGAACCATTAATATGGTTCAACGTATATGACATTGCTTGTAACTCTCATTTCACCGGTTATTTGGTGAAAGGTTGAACTTATATTTATAATAGTGAGCATATTAAGTGTAGCAAAAAGTAAAGCCTTTTTCTTTTGTGTTTTTGTACGTCGGTATTTCGCACAGTTGAACCTACTGAGGTTAATAATACGAAATTTGGAATGTACTTGATGAGTTGATTTTTTTTTTTTAACGCAGGTGGTAGATTAGAAAGCATTTTTGAAAAATCGTAACCTATAGGGGAAGGATCCAAAATGTTTTTTACACCCACAAAATTGAGATATCCATAAAATTCTTGCTGTGAAATACAGCACTCACAAATTAATTATTAATAAATTTTAGACAATTTTGAAATTCGTCTTCCAAAGGAAATGGAAAATCAACCTTCTCCTTTTCCCCAATCCATCTTGAAAGAAAAATAATCTATAAAATCATTGCTAATCATTTGACGCAGCTGGCTGTGCCGCACAGCTAGCTGCGTCAAAAAAAGGTCTCTAGATCTGTGGCACGCGATGAACGTTTCGATCGTCCGCCACCTTGCTGGTAGTTAAGTCGAGCGATGGCAACGGCTGCCCTTTTTCAGCATTGGGCAATCTATCCAGCTGTTCTCGCATTCTTCCATTTTTTCAGCAGATGTCAGTGCTGTTAAAAATATTCGTGACAATTTGTTTTACGGGAAATGACGTGCTAAAAAGAAAGGATTCTCGTGGAGCTATGTCACCCGCAACTATTTTTGTAGGAAATCAAATCTATTCTAAGTGACTGGCAACAGTCTAAACGTCAGAGTTTGATGTTCCCAGAGCGGGAACACTGCGCGTTTTAGGGTTAAAGGAATAATTGCCGGTTTATCAAGATTGTGCTTTACATGAATTCTTTGATTAGGACTGCTTACTTGCAATTAAAATCTTGTTAAAAAGTTATTTGTTTGAATTTCATGTATAAAGAAACGATATTACTTACCGCTAAACTTAATAAAAAGTTTGTAATTAATGAGAATTACAGATATATTTTTATTTTATGTCATTACAGAAGACTCCATACCGTGTTCAAAAGACTTGTATTCAATTTTTGCGGTGTCTAAAACGTAACTTGATAAAAGCACTTTCATCTAATTAATGCAACACCATTCCAGTTAGAACTGAAGCTCTCTCAAAAAAAAAAAAAAAAAAAAAATCACATAAAAATGCCATTTGGAAGACATCGCTTTTTATTCGTATAAACGTGCATTTATGATCAGACTGAAGCGTCTCTTTTTTAAGATCATGTATCGGTTTTTCGATCCTTCTTGAAAGAAGTGCATTGATTTTTGCGCTTGTGTAATTTTATCTGTTCATAAAGGCTGCCTCAAAGCTTTAATACAGTTTTCGATTTTTGTTTTCAAGCATTTTAAAAAATATTAACTGTTATTTAAGAGGACACGGATTTTGATGCGCCCCGAAATTGGAACATTGTTGAAGTTTCACCGGGATGTGTCGATATATGTGAGACGACTTTTCTCGTTGCTTTTAAGATTTTCAACAACTGAAAGCTGTTTCGTTGAACTTTGTTCACATTACAAACTTTACGAAGGAATGCAAATGAAGCAGATCAGATTTGTGAAAGATATTTAAAAAATGGTTTTTTGAACATTCCGACACATATATACGGTGAACGAGCTGAAGCATCCGTTTTTCGCACGGGAACGCAGATTATTAAAGCAACTAATACGAATGGTAAAAAAGAAAAATCTATCAAATTAGCCCGAGTATAACTTTTTGACTGATAATTTCCTGTTAAAAACCTGACTTTCGCTAAATTCGAGGTCTAAATATAGCATATTTCTAATTATCTTTTATAAATATAGGTTTTTTTTCTAATTCTCACCGAATATAACGCGTTGAAAAATTTCGGGGTCGAGTTATATTTTGTGACGCTTTATATTCGGGCTAATACGGCGTATATTTATCTACTTATTTCAGTAAATTTTTGTCTCACAAATAATTCTTCGCACCAAGTTCTACATTTCATGTTTGTGAAATTATCTTGATCGAGGTGTCATTTTTTTCGTTAGAGTTTTAGCATTTAACTTACTAATGCACTTTTAAATGCATAACGTAGGAACAATGTCAAGGAGTAATTAATTATGATTTCCAATTTTAACAGTACAATTTAGTAGCCATAGTAAAAGTATCCATTGTTCATTGTTGTTATTTAAGTTTTTGAATACTACAGTTAAAAAAAAAAACTGAAGTAATTTTTAATGTTATTAAGATTTACAAAATAAAATTACACGAATATCAAACAAATAAAACATTAACTTTAAAAACACTTTGATTTAACGCTATTGTATCAATTTTACATTTTTCTGCCTCCGCATATGTGGCAAAAAAATCTTTAAAAATCTCAGAGCTGTACATACGCATTATGGGATTTCCCCTCATCAGTTGCTGCGACATATGGTAGCGGGTATGACGTTTCGACTCTGAAATGAAGCGCATCTTTTACTTTAATCCATGCATGGATCAGTACGCAAAGGATGAGAATCTCCATAGTAAAAAAAAAAAAAATGGTTTCAAGAAATCGGACACCAGAGGACTCCGACTAACGCAGGGGGCTAACGCAAGTGCGAATGTACGGCTGTATTTTAAGATTTAAAAATGTAAAAAGCAATACTCTTGCAGCAAATTCTTGTTCGTGTTAATGAAAGTTACAGTCATCAGTGCATTTAATGTTTACACACCTAAAAGAAATTATTATTTTCGTATTTTATTTCTACATTACGGTTTCCGTAGTTAACGTAAAACATTGTTGCTACTTAATTTCCTAATTTAACGATCCAGGAAAATACAGGAAAGTAACGTCAGTAACTACCTAGCTATATTGTTTGAGGTTTTTAATATTCCTGAAGCTAACCCCTTTAGGGAAATTCCAGCAACAAGCATCCATCATAGAACCAAAGACAATCACTGAAGTCTCAATTTACATTTCCCCCCATATTATGGGGGAAATTTATGTGCTTTAATTCATACTATCGTAAGAAATTTCCTATTTTTATGGAAATTTATAATATAATTGCAATTATATTATGTGTATCAAAAATATTATGTGTAACAAAAATAGCATTAGTCCCTACAGTACATGTTGAAAACCTATTCCAAATAATAAAACCAAATAATAACATTTTATATTCTGCTTTAATCCATAACATGGTACATTGTGCTTTAATCCATAGTATCATAAGAAATTTCCTATATATATGGAAATTTATAATCTAATTGCAAACCTTGAAAATCATTTGACGCCATTAAAATTTACACTATTTTTGCAAAATCGAATTAAAATTTTATGAATTTTCTAAACTTATTGTTTGAGTTATACAACTGATATCACAATATCAAATTTAATTTGCTTTCATCATAATCACACTTTTGTTAGAATGCCATATTTTACTTGCAAGTCCAAACCGTTGTTGGCAAACTACAATAAAAGAACTAAAATATTGAAATTCTTAATATATTAATCCTTGCGGGCTCTCTCCAGAAACGAATCCATAAAGAGAATCCATTCGCTTTTAAAAAGCGTATTCTTGTCATGGAACTATTATGGTCTGAAAATGAATGGAACTTCTTGCAGAAACTTTTCGTATTCGGAAGATTTCGCTTTCTGATAACAGACCCTCTTATAGCTTTGTTTCATGCAGAGGAAATAATTTCATTTGTGAAAAAAAGCTAAACTAGGTTAGCTCGAAAAACTGTTTCAACGAATTGGAATCGCTTTTTCCCTTCAAAGCTTGATAACCGTGACATCAAAATGACGCCAATATCACTTACGATACAAAATTTTGTCACTGAAATGATTAAATTTCTCTATTCTCGGTTTATTCAAAAGAGCTAAAAATAATGAAAATTTGCTAGAAATTAGAGAGCACCCTTTATCTTTTTATATATTTGTACAAAATTTTAAGCCGATCGATGCAATTGTGTAGATTTGTATGAGACATGGACAGACACACAGGTTTCTGTTTTCATTTATGACTTGGGTCAGGTGAAGGAAAATGAGGGTATATTGAAAAATACCTTTTATAACCTTAAAAATTTAGATGTTTCAATACGTTTTTCTATGGAGATAAATTTTAACAACATGACAAGTACTTCTAATGAAGTTTCGGGATATTTTAACAACATTAATGTGTGCAAAACTTCTTGTTTTTGCTCTAAAAAGCAAGGTAAATTTTATTATTTAGTTGATCCGAATTTCTTGAATACGGCTGATTATCTACGCGAGCGAACTAGGTCGATACTTTCTAAGAATTATTTAGTTAAACGTCTTTCTAAGAATTATTTAGTTCTTTGCATAGTTCGTTAAATGTCAATAAAATAAAAATGTTGTAATGGGTTACCATGCTTTGAAGCCTAATCACTGTAACAAACTTTAAAAACTCCTTGAAATTTCTCGTATTTGTGTATTGAACAGTTTTTATCGATCGACTAAAAATCGTGATTTCGTAACTGAAATCATTTTTTGAAATGATCAAATAAAAAAATTTAACTTCTACATTTATTTTTCTTAAATACACTTCAGAGTTTTGTCAGCCGACTTCTTTTGACCTTTTTTTCCTGTTTCGCCTGAGATCAATGTGCTTAAGTCAATCTTTTTTTTTCAAATTATTTTGAAATAAGTACTGCAACTTTAACCTTTAAGAAATCCGTAATCCTAATAGTGAATACAAAGTGAACAAATAGTGGTTGGACATCATCATCATCTTTTTTTATGATGTAAGAAGGCTTTATATTCCCTATTGGCTGGAAAAATCTTTTTTATTCAGGAAGCTGGAAGCAATTATTTTTTTCAAATTGATATGTAAAATGTGTCGTATAGAATAACCATAATTCAATGTGTTCAGGATAACAAATGTTATCAAGAAAACGCAATACTATTGCATTTGCACATTTTTTAGATATTCTTTTATATTTATATTTTTTATTCGGTAAACTGAAAGAATTTTTTTTTCGCAATCTAATTTATAAAATGTGTCATAACCTTAACCCACGAACCCCAGCGATCTATTTTTAGACCGTCGCGAAATTTGTAAGTCACTCAAATATTTAAGAATTAGTTTACTTTTCTAGTTTAATTTCTTGAATAATAAATCTGATTTCCACAAAATACTCAGTGATAACAAGTTTAAATGAGTAAAAAGAACAAGTTTAAATAATCACAAGTTTAAACAGTGATAACAAGTTTAAGGCGGAAATATGTACCCGCCTTATTCACATTTTTAGAAAAAAAATTACATTCTTCATACCACACAAAAGTTGGAATTCTATTTATCACTTCTAGCATCAACATAAATTTGAAAATATGCTGAAAAAAGTTGGGCTCTAATAGGTTAATTCAAAATGTTTAGTGTAACAAATATTAAAAAGATAGTGCAATACTATTTCATATGCAAATATTTTACATATTCTTTTACATTTTATTTTTTTTATTCAGTAAACTGAAAGCATTTTTTTTTCGCAAACAAATATGTAAAATTTGTCGTACAGAATAACCATAATGTAAGGTGCTTAGGATAACAAATGTTACAAAGAAAACTCAATACTATTCCATATGCACATTTTTAACATATTCTCTTATATTTTTAGAAAGTGATACCATCAACCTTTCAAGTTATTAGGCAAGTTGGAATGTATAGGCTGATTAATTTTATTTTTCACCAACTATGTGAAAAATCCCAGCTCTGGAATTTTTCGCATAGTTGGTGAAAAATAAAATTAATCAGCCTATACACTCCAACTTGCCTAATATTATCTTATATTTCTATTTTTTATTTGGTAAACTAAAAACACTTTTTTTTTTAAAACTAATTTGTAAAATGTGCCATATACCATGAAGAAAGTAATTCAAAGTGCCGAAAAATATGTCATATAGGATAACCGTAATTCAAGGTGTTTAAGATAGCAAACAAAACGCAATACTATTGCGTATGCAAAGTTTTTGCATGTTCTTCTATATTTAATTTTTTTATTCAGCAAACTGAAAGCATTTTATTTCTCAAACTAATGTGTATAATTTGTCGTATAAAATAACCATAATTCAAGTTGCTTAGGATAAAAAATGTTATAAATAAAAGGCAATACTAATGCGTATGAACCTTTTTTACGTTTTCTTTTCTATTTCTATTTTTTATTTGACAAACTGAAAGCACTTTTTTTGTTTTTTGCAAACCAATATGTAAAGTGTGTCATATAGAATAACCACAATTCAAGGTGTTTAGGATAGCGAATGTTATAAAGAAGACGCAATACTATTCGATACGCACATTTTTTTATTTGGTAAACAAAGCATTTTTTCTTTAAACTAATATGTAAAATATATCATATAAAATTATCATAATTCAAGGTATTTAAGATAAGAAATTTTATAAAGAAAATATAATATAAAGAATATTTCATGTGCACAGGTTTTACATATTCTTCTATATTATTATTATTTTTTTTGTTGTTGTTGTTTATTTTTAGGTAAAATGAAAGTACTTTTTTCCCGCTAACTAATTTGTAAAATGTGTCATATATTATAATCGTAATTAAAGGTGTTTAGGATAAAAATGTTATAAAGAAAACGCTATACTATTGCATAAGCACATTTTTTACATATATTTTTACGTCGTTTTTTAATTTGGTACACCGAAGTTATGTTTTTTTTTCTCAAATTAATATGAAAAATGGGTCGTATAGAATAACCATAATTTAAGGTGCATAGGATAAAAAATGTTTTAAAGAAAACGGAATACTATTGCATATCCACATTTTTTACATGTTCTTTTATATTTATATATTTTATTTGGTAAACTGTAAGCACATTTTTCCCCAAAAATTAATATATAAAATTTCTCATGTAGAATAACCATAATTCAAGGCGTTAAGTGTAAAACATGTTATAAAGAAAATTCAATACTATTGCAGAAGCACATTTTTTATATATTCTTTTATATTTTTATTTGGTAAACTGTAAACCTTTTATTTTCTTTTCACAAACTAATAAGTAAAAAAGTGTCATATAGAATATTTGAAATTCCAGAATAGGTATTTAAAATAAAGACTGTTAAAAGGAAAACGCAACACTATTTCATATAGGGAAGGCAGTTCAAATGTAACACGGGCCAATTACACTATTTCACACTTGATGCATGATATAATTCTTACAGTAGTCAAGTGACGGCAGTAGGGTACAACGCCTTCTAGCAATTGAAAGACTGAAACTTAAAGAAATCTACTGAAATGTCTGTGTGCTATGATGGACAACGTGCTTTTGTTGCTGGGGATTAAAAAGTTGTTTCCATAAGTTTTTGCTCTCAATCCATTGTCTTTCTATTATGTAACTATTCAATAATGTGATTTTTCTGTAGCGTGCTAGCATTAAAAATACGACACCTTGCGAAACTTATTACAATACGAAATATTACGTTATATTATATTACATTTGCACTAGCAATAATAAATACTTACACAGGGTCTTATGCAAATAACACCCTGCTTTCAAAATTAAATCTCTCAAAAATCAAATGTCAATAGAAGGATGCAGCTAACGGTATGTCTATTATTTAATGTGTAAAAAAAATTATACAGCAGTTTCGAAGTAGTAAAAACAATAGTTATTAACAGAGAGTTATGTAAACAGATTTCCTTCTAAAGGAGTGAGGGGTTATGGACGCAATCTCAATGTCAAAAGCCGTATTCTTTATGTTAAAATTTAACATTTTAAAGACTTAATGTTACAAATCTTCGACAAGGACCAAACACACTCTTGGATAAGCCACTGCTAGCAGATGGCGCTGCACGTCAAAATCAACCTTTGTTAAAAAATATAGGCTGTGTAAAGGAGCTACTACATCCATCTGACATCCAATAAACACGTTTGACAGCACTGGCTATCTACATTCATTTAAAAGAAAACAGAAACTGATTATAGCTCATAACTCATCAATATTTTTGAGTTACTATTACTTTTCTAAAATACCAGAGCTCAGTATTTTATTTTTAACAAGAAAATTTTTTATTGGAAATTGAGATAAAACAATGCTATATTTAATTTGTTTTCGCTAAAACTTTTGTCAGTCATGGCTTAGTTGTCAACGCGCGATCGTTTGAACCATTCGATGTGAGTTCGAGACGAACTTTTTTCTAGTAATGTGTATTAGTTTTGCTGTATAATGGTGCTAGAGGAAACACCGCTAAAATGGTGAATCTTAGCACCACATTTTTCAAAATACCGCTTGCAGCTAAACTCGCACCGGAACTTCGGTGAAACGTTCAACTACATTTTTAACAACGTACTTTGAAATTTCTGTGCAACATTTTTACAGCTTACATAAGAGACATGCTGTTTTCTGACTCCTTTTATTGATATTTGTTTTTGAGATTTTCTAACTTTGAAAGCAGGATGTTATCTGCTAGACACCTTGCAATTCCATCTTGAAGCTGTTAAAATAAACGCTGCTTGGGTCACTTGTAAAAACTATAAAAATTGTTAAAAATTTTACTCACGTTTAAGATTTTGTAACAACTTTTAAGAAAACGTTAAGGGGCTTGATAAATTACCTTTTCAGAGGTACAGCCGTTTCATGAGGCAACAATTTCCAAGATTTTTCAATACTACTATCGAAAAAAAAAAAAGAATGCATTAAATAAATAATAAAAATAGGAGAAAAAAATTCAAAATACCTTTTTGGGGGAGAAAAGTGATTCTGTTGAATGTGGTCGAATTCTATGAATAAACTGAAGACTTTTTTCAGCATTTTTACTCTCAAAAACTTATTAAAAGACATCGCTGTATGCATTTACAGTAGTTTCCTTTTTACCCAGTGTGTCTTTTCCTTCCACATTTTCAATAACGAAGTGCGATCAAGTTTCAAACTGTAGAGCAGTCTGAGTTCTATTTTTAAAGCTAAGAAAGGAAAACATTTCACTGCATATTCTCTATCATGGATCAATTTGATTTGAAAGGCTCTAAAATTGAAAAAACAATCCAGGTCCGGAATGGCCAGGGTGTTTGACATTCTGCAGACGTGTAGGGCCCCATCCTCGGCGGGCCCTCCCTGCTGAGAGCAGGCCTACCAAACAGAAAAAAGAAAATAAAAAAGTGCTGCTATACTGATAGCACTTAATGAAAGTTTGGCACAGAAAATTTTTTGCAGCTGCATTTGCGCCCCAAAAGGCTTCAAAACATATGTAGTTCTCAAAATGTTTTGAGAGAGTATTCCCGAATGAACAAGGGATTAATTAATATGAATGACGCATATTAATTAATAGATCAATATTTTATGAATGCATTAATTATCAATCATAATTAATTAATAATAACACTATACCTCCCCCCATACCAAGAAAGTTAACGCATCCTATCATTTATCGGTTATACAATAAACCCCCCTTCTCTTGAGTCGGGCGGGCCCCTACCCCTCCCAGTCCGGGCCTGAAATCGTTTATTTTTATTCATTACTTCTCTGCATTTTTTTTTTTTTTTGGTAATCTTATCTCTCCTTTTTGATACTTTAAAACAAGCTTGAGAAGTTTTTATATTTTCGTTTTATCTCTCTGTCCGTACTTAATTAAGATACCAGTGGCGTTATCAGAATTTTATTTTGAGGAGAAGGGATGTGTACCAAACTGTAAACTAAGTTATATATTTATTATAAGAAAAATTTAGTTTAAATAAATCAAATCCCGGAACTTTGCTTGGAAATAATGGGCTGCTGAGTTGCCCTCGAATTCCAT
This sequence comes from Cheiracanthium punctorium, assembly GCA_038373885.1. Taxonomy (NCBI): domain Eukaryota; kingdom Metazoa; phylum Arthropoda; class Arachnida; order Araneae; family Cheiracanthiidae; genus Cheiracanthium; species Cheiracanthium punctorium. The sequence goes on from JAWZYV010015215.1 coordinate 2,533,303, forward strand.
GGAAGGTCATACGAAAACACAGGAATTTTACTAAACCATTCAGGAAAGTAGTACCGAATTGTATTGCTCAGTTTCTTGGAATTCTAGAGAACCTCAGTGGCCTATAATTTACAAGGAACTTTCCTGGAGTTTTTATTTACAGTGTTAGTTATTTTTAAGTGAAAAGCGTGTTTTTAAGCGAATCGTGAGAAAAATATTAATAGAAAAATGGGTTAAAGTAAACATCAAAGTTTTCGGATGTGAATGTTTACTTTCTATATGGTATTTGTGTATCTAACTTTTCCCATTATTTCCAAGGAACATTTCTGGATTTTTTATAGTGCTCCTACATTCGTGCCTGAACGATACCACTATTTTTTTTAGTTAAAAGTCGGATATATATACAAATATTGAAGTACCCCCTAGGTAGGTCAATATCCCCGAAATCTTAACACCACAATTTTTCGCGATCACAATACTTCGTACAAGGAAAAAGAAATGTTCGTGAGAAAATAATGACTTATGTGTGTTGGTTTTTAAAATTACAAATTCAATTCTAAAAATAAAGCGTGTGTCAAATCAGAGATTTTCTAAGATCTTCTGACCCAGAGTTTATACGCGACAATCTACTTTAACAATCCTGAAAAAAAAAAAAAAATCGGAAATTCTTGGAGTCAGTTACTCGAGTGAAATTTGCTTCTTATCGAAGGGGCCCTGGTTTAAACTGTCTGTTCCCTTGTAAGCGTCTAGCCTACTGCAGTACCAGTATCTTCTATGAACACAATGGATTAACAGTGTATTTTAAAAAAAAGGAGTTCTTAGCAAATGGGAAAAAAATAAGCCTAAGACCCCGTAACGGAAATCATTTTATTGATCTCTTCGAAAAATTTCGGCCTTTAACCCCACCCCACCTTCTCGAGGGATTTGCTCGGAATTTCCGACGCGAATTTAAGCAATTTCGATAAGTGCAAATAGGGGTTTTCGTGTGGGTTTTGGGAGTATGGCTACGGGCCAAGGCACACGCTTCGCCGAAAACCCAATGGCCGATATCTGTTTCGAAATTCCCGTCGACATCTCTCGTGGAGCTGCTGTACGAAGGGGCATTTCAAAATTTCCTACTGTGTCGTAAGATGTGCTGTCGGTGAAGACATAAACAAAAAATAAATATCAACCGCTTACTGTTAACGTCGACATTGTATTTTTGGAGCTATAAACTCCAATAGAGCAGAGCTATTTTTGAAATCGCCAATTTACGTATTGTATTATACATGCCTTATGTTATTTTGAATATTTTATCATCTTTGGTTTGCTTAAGATTTTTCTATGTGCAAGTGACTTTGACGTCGGAATTACGAAATTAGTGTTACTGTCAGCTCTGCCGCATCTGGAGTTTACATCACTGGAGGCAAACTAGTTAAAGTGCCCTCCTCTCAGAGAACCATGCTTAATTTTGACCACCCCCTCAGCGCGGTTCCCGTGGCACATGCCCTGTTTGCATCCCTGTGTTGCAGCTCTGACTGTCAAGAATTTTCAGCTGTATCGAAAGACGGCCTGCCGGCAAAGGCACGAATGAAATAAAATAAATATTAGCTGCCTACTGCTAACATCCACTTTGAATTTTTGAAGCTTTGTAAAAAAAAAAAAAAAAAGTTATTTCTTATATTGCATAAATTATATACGAACAGTTATGCTCTTAAGTTATTTCTTTTACATATTATTACCTTTGGTTTGTTTAAGAGCTATGTATGTTCAAACCACTCTGACGTAATTTTGACGTCTGCATTACGAAATTACTGATACTCTCAATTCCATTACAGAATTTTATACTGTGTCTAAAGACGGGGTGTCGGGAAGATATAAATGAAAGAAAAATTAATTACTGTTAATTATTAACTACTATTTATTTTGTTAATGTTATTACCTGCTTACTATATCGTTGCTATTTTATTTTGGGAGCTTTAGACACAATTTTTTTAATTGTCATTTTATGCATTGCATAACGTCTAAGAATGATTAAGCTCTTAATGTACTTTTAATGCATCTTTGTTTAAAAGTTTTGTACGTTGAAGCGGCATTTGACGCACTTTTGATGTCGGCATTGCAAAATTACGCTTGACTGTCAATTCCACTTCAAGAGCTAGCGATCAAAGAGTGCATAAAATGCAATTTTGTTTTCAAAAACAGCAGTTGAAATGTAAAACTACCGCAAGTCATTGTGCAGTACATAAGAACAAAAAGCGAAAAAAGAGCTATCAAAAAATACACAATTACATAATCTTAGAGCTTATTTTTTTAAAAAGTATTTGCGAAGTTTTAGGTGGCGGGTTTTGTGTTTACAATTTCTGAAATCAATTAATTCAAGTTTTATTAAAACATTCCTGCTCATATCATGCAACTTAATTTCTCAATCCACACACTGGGGCATTTTTTAAATAGCAGTTGTAATGTTTTAGTACAATTATATTAATTATTTGTTTGCCAAGTCAACTGATTCATGTGGTGATGTTTTAGTATGTATTATGCTTTTTTTTGTCTATTTATGGGAAAATGTGAAAAATGTAATATTTTAGTGCAAGAGAATAAAATATGGGTCATTCAGAAAAAAATTACAAATCATGTCTTTTACATTCGACGGGATTCAGTTTTTTTTTTTTTTTTTTTTTATTGTTACAACTTTACCATAAAGCTTTTGGAGAAGAGATAGTCTTTGTATATTATTTGGGTTTTTTTAATATTGAAAATCATTAAAATAGAATCTGAAATGTAATTATAACATTTAGTACTTTCTCAAAATCTCTTATCCATCTACACAAATTTTTAAAAAAATCGATAAAGTTATAAAAATATAAAACGATTTCTAGTTAATGAATGATTATACTTCTCTGCCTCTTTTATACTCCATACATAATTAAATTTATTTAGCAACATTTCTTTCTCCTGTATATTTTATTTTGTTCCTAGATTTTTTTTTATGTCTACTATGTTACCAAAATTTTATAGTTGAATTTCCCAATATATGGCAACATCTTATCAAATAGTTACCATTAATTTTTTCTATAGCTTCCAACTGCATTGAAATGGTAGCCATAGAAATATTTTTTTTTTAAATTCTTGAAAGAAAGTAAAAGGACTGACACATAATGGTGCGTACTTTTACTCAATGACCACTACGTCATTAAGATAAAGTTATGCCATTAAGATTAAAGTTAAATGTCTTTTAGAACTTGATGATAATAAAATAGAAGAGAAGCAGAGATAGACTAAACAAAATTAGTAAATTCTAATTGAAGCTTAATTTTATCCACTCTGTTACCGAATTTAACGTACTTATGTTTTAAATTTCATATATTGAGATACTTAAAGCTTACATATATTGTTAAAATTTAGTAACTAAGAACACAATAAATTTACATTTCTAAAATGATACTCTTTTTATTTATCAAGGAAAAATGCATTGTCTGAATTGAACGTAACAGAGTGGACATACATTAATAAATAATATGAAGAAATATATCTATTTAAATGTGTGTATTATGGGATATTCATGATACATGTTACTTATCAAATTATGTGTATAAGCACTAGAATGATTATTTCAACCTCTATTTTTTATATTTAATATCCGATAATGCGGGTGTATATTTTTCATTTTTCTATTCAGAAAAAAAAATGTTACAACGAGAAAAGTGTGTGAATTTGATACATTTTATAAGAACAACTAGTTTTTTGGCTAATAATAAGTAAAAATTGTAGAAAAAAGAACATTTTTTTTTCAACACTTATTGACCGGATAAATTATAACATTTTTAAAAATGACTCAACGTGAACATATATGTGAAAGTTAGGCTATTGTAGATGTATTACATAAATATTCAAAGAAAATAATTTTGCTGTATCGTTCATTAGTGAAGATCGTTAACGTCTCCAACAATATACCTGCTAAGCGTAAATATTGCAAACTGATAGCTTGAAAAATACGGGCTTGAATAGTAAATGAATACACACGGGTATATGAACAGTTTATAAATATTTTTTGCATATGTTCCTCCAAGCAGTTGCTTTACTGTTATATCCCGTAGAAACATTTTAAGAAAAAAAGTATCTGGAACAAATTTATTTAAAAAAAAATGTATGCTGTTTTTACAGAGAAGCAATTAAACATGAAAAATTTTAAAAAATATTAATTGCAAATTAACTGTATTCGGAAAAAGTATGTATAAAGATCAGGTATTTCTTTTAAAGTAAAATTTATAAATATTTGTGTATGTTTCAATTATAAAATATATTTTTATTGTAATTCGTTCATTTTATAATCATCAGCAGTTTCGCTACCAGATTTAATCAGCAATTTTTGAAATGTTTACATCACTCTTAACAACTGATTTGTTTCGTGACCAGGCCTTAAATGCTGTTTAATTTTCGTCTGATAATACAGCAAAATTTATTTCAATGCGTAGGCTGAATTCTTGAGGTTGTACTGCGGTTGCTGCACGCAATCTCTGTGAATTTATTCCTATTACAACCAAAATTCTGCATGTTCTTAAATTCATCATTCAGGGAAAAAAAAGAAGAAAAAAATTATTCACAAGCTTTGAACACAAATAGAAAATATAAGTAATTGCTTCTGAAACTAAAAATTTCTAAACGTCTTCTAAAATTCTGCACAGGCCGATAAAACTATGCAAGTTATGAAACTTTAAATACTGAAAAAAAATCTCTTAGTCACGGAACTGGATAGAATTTTTTTCTGAATCTTATTCAGTGGAATACGTTTATAACGAACCAGTGGCGGATCAATGCAAGTTTGTTGGGGGGGGGCGATTAGTTTGTCGGTGGGGGCGGTTAGTTAGATTGACATATGCATCCATTTTATGAAAGTAAAATGGGATCTTTTACATTAATTTCTTTTTTCTCGGGGAGGGGGGGGGGGGTCGCCCACTCCGCCTCCCCCGATCTTTCTTGGAAAAATTCCTTTAACATTCCCAAATCAATGGCAGCGACGAATATCAAGAGTTTCAACCTGAACTGTTCCTAACATACACGAAAAAAAAATGTTTTGTTCAATTGAACAAAAATTTGTTGATTCAAAAAAACCTGTTTGGCGCTGTTTCAACTGAATAATTTTTGTTGGTTCTATCAAAATTTTTGTTAAATTAACAAAATATTTCGTTGACTTTTGCTCATTTAACAAAAATATTTCGTTGAAATAGAGCCAACCAAAATTTTGTTGAATCAACAAAACATTTTCTTCAGTTTACTGAATAATTATTGAGTGCGCAGAAAAAACTTTAAATCTTTTTGAAGCCATGGGTGCAAGTGACAATGTTTTTGAGCCACGTGTCTTTTCCTTGAAACAATAACACAAGAAAAAGACAATAAAGCAATTCAATATTACCAACTTCTTTTGTACTGTACAGAAGTTAAAAAAAGAGTTAATAGAGTAAGTAATATAGGAAGTATGTATTAAATTGTAAGATTTTTCTCGAACCCGAGTTTTACGAGGAACGATCGATTATAACGATCAAAAACCGTAATCCCTTCGTACTCGTTGTAAGCGAGTTAGACTCTAATGTAACAGAACTTAGTTTTATCGCTTAATACAGTGTAAAGTGCAGCTTATGAGTAGACATACCAAAACTTTCCAAGCGTTCAATTACTTTGTTCTGGAATATGCACATAAATCGCACGTAGATCGTTATTTTTCCTAACTAAGGGTTTAATTAATAAAACATTTTGTAAAAGAACACATTAAAAAAAAGCCACGCATGAATGGTGGAGACTTTTTTTTGCAGCTGAAGAAGAGTGGACCTCCATTACCACAGAAAACATAATTTTGCTAAGTATTGTTTTATGTGTGCTATTTTAGAAACTATTTAATCAACATTACCTCAGTACGTATGGATGTCAGTTCTGCTCGGTCCGCCACTGATAGATACACTGGCAAAAGCATCAATAATACGTTTTTAAGCCTTGCATTTTACGATTTCCATTTTTACTTTCCGAACATGTGCCCTGTAAGGAAAGTATTGTAATCATGAAAAAATTCGACTTCGAGATTTGGGTGTATTTACACATTTTGAGGTCTTCTGAATTCATTTATGCTATTTTTAGGAGATGTGTGTGTGTGTGTGTGTGTGTGTGTGTCTGTGCATGTGTGTGTGTATGTGAGTGAACACGATAGCTCCAAAACGGCGCATTCGATTAAGCTCAGATTGGGTATATATGTTACAAACCACCGTCGCAAGACCGGTATTCATTTTGGTGTGTATAGAACTTAATATACTTTGTAAGTTTTTCTACGGGGCTACGACAAAGATTTCTTTTACATTATGGCCTATGGGAGGAAATTCTTGAAAGTGCGCTAGCATTTAAACGGTACATTTGATTGAGCTCAAATTGGGTATATATGTTTTAAACATCCATCGTGAGACCGGTATTGATTTTGATGTGTATAGTACTGATAGTTTTTCTACAGGGGCTACGACAAAGATTTCTTTTACATTATGGCATGGCATATGGGGGAGAAATTCTTGATAGTGCGCTAGCGTTTCAACAGCGAATTCGATTGAGCTTCAATTTGGCACATATGTTTGAATTATTCATCGATTAAAATTTATTTAAATGCTTGGTAATGATCTTAATCGTAAGTGTTCGGAAAGTCGAGTGGAGTCACTCCAGATTATTTTGTTGAGCAATCTTGTTAGAGGCTCCATGTGATAATAATTCATACGCATTGTCATTGCGATATTTCCGTCCTTTATGTATTGAAAATTTGTTTTTTAAAGTACAACGTTCCTTTCGTTTCCCATACCACCGCACAAACACGTGGTAATAGCACCTCATCCATATGCTTGGAATGATTCTGAAGTCATTACTACTTCAGATATTTTTGTCGTTTGCAGTGCGTAAACGGAACAATCGTATTCTGGCGTCTTCGAAAATATTTAGGGAATGCTCTTATTTTTAGACGAGTTTCGGATTCCCGGAGTTTGGACTCAACCCGCAGTAATTTTGGTTCATTTTGTCGATATGACTGTGGAAGGCGGGAATTTATACGGAAGAATTTTTTGAACGCTTCTGAACTCCCCCCCCCCCCCCAAGAGCAACGTCTTTAAAAATGAAAACCTACAAGAAAGTATGTTATTTTTTTTTAAGCAAAAAAGAAAATGGTTGAATTTTTAGAGTGGTAGTTGAGTCACTCTTTTTATTTACCTTGGCAAAAGTAGTATTTTAATTTGCCTTTTTTATACTCAAACGCAGTAATGTACAATGTAGTCGAGGGGGGAGGTGAAGACCTTCTACATTTTCATTTGAACTTATATGCCTCTCCATTTCTTATTTTCATAGGGGGGGGGGCACTCTTAGAGCTCTGCATAAGAAATTTTCATATGGTCCTGCATTGGGAAAGGAGACCAAAAGTAACCTCAAGACTCATTTACAAGTACTTTGTAAAAGCTGAATAATATACTGTTGCAGAAATACTCGGCTAATTTCCTGGTTTCGTCGTTCTAAAGTCCAGTAGGTGTAGAACGTTTTAAGAAAGATTCCACTTGTCAGAATCGAACATAAACTTTTTTGCTTCTAGAACTTCAACTAGCAATCAGCTGTACAAAATTCACAAGCACAATCAGCCAGTAACGTGCTGATAACAGCCTGTTTAGTACAAAAAAGCTGACAAATGCTGTATTTCTCACACAAAATAAAACACTTACACAGGCAAAAATTCAGTGGGAACTTACGAGGGAAATCGTAAACAGTCCCTCAAGATTTAGCAATGAGGAATTTACGCATGGCACTTTAAAATAAGGCTTTTAAAACAAGCCAAAATACCGCGTCTATAGCGTCAATACAAAGCCTTGAGTTCTCACGGACATCTACTCTCTCAACAAGGAGAAGCAACAATGACTAAACTGGGCAACCAGCGTTGCCTTAATAGATTACGATGAACACTGAGGAAGCTTCCAGAAATAAAATGTCGTAGAATAAACTCGATTTTGATTGCGTAATAGGAGAGTAATATTAGGCTTCTATGTATGATAAAGCAGAAAAACTAACTTTACAAGCGCCATTGGAAAAACCGCGCCTGTGGAAGTGTTTTATTTTGTGTGAGAAATACAGCATTCGTGAAAGCTTCTGAACTAAGCGGACTGTTACAAGCACGTTTGTCTAATTGTGTTTGTGAATTTTGTGCAGCTGATTGTTCGAAGAAGTTCTAGAAGCAATAAAGTTTGTGTTCCATCCTGACCAGTGGACTCTGTACTAGAACTTCCTACAGCTATTGGACTTTAGAACGACGAACCCAGGAAACAAGCAGTTTTCTGCAAAAATAATTAATTTGGTAAATTATAATGATTTCAGAAGAGATTTTAAAGATAGTCTTTCTTTTAGTGAAGCCAACGTTAGACAGTCTGTCGAAAACTAATTGGCGAAAATTATTTATGGCCAATAGGCCAAATTATTTTTGAGCAGGCGGAATAATTGGCCAAAATGGCTAATTATTCCGCCTTTAGTAGTAGCGAATGTTTGATGAGGAAGTGCTCGCAGTTCGAACAAAAAGAGAAAAATCTCTGTTTACATACGCACTAAAAGAACATTGCAAAAGGAAAGAATACGTTTTTTTCAAATTCAGTACCAATTCATACAAATAGAAAAATCAGTGTAATCTGAAATTATTTAATTTTCCAACACAATGATGGAGTCATTATCACGATAAGCAACTGAAAAACGCAGCAACTCAGATATTTTCAATTTAAAAACTTCAGTTGTTTGCGTCTTAATGCTGGACCGTTGATCCCCGAGTACGTAAACAGTCGTTGCGAAATCGTGTCCACTTTTTTGTTACCATGAGAAAAGAACGTTAACACGGAAAACATCTTGACCTTCTATCCCGTTAAAGCTTGCTACGCAATTTCGGGGTATGCTCATCAAGGATGTACAAACAATTAGAAAAAAGTGGCAACACAGACACTTTAAAATGAACTTTATTCTGTCTATTATAATATTTGTTGACTCATAATGTATGACAAAAATTAATGGGGTGGTCTTGGACTTTTCTGACGGAACAAGAGGCGTCATCGAATGCTACAAAACAAACAGTTTTCGTTATAGGTCGTGTACTAGTGCTTTAACAGTGTTGAGAACGTGTTGAAACGTTCGTCAAAATTTTTTGGCTAGGTTTGGTGACCAGTAGGCTTTTTTTTTTTTTCTCTGCGATATGTATTGTTTGAAACAAAATGTATTTTGCAGTTCATCATTTTGATATGAGCTTTTTTTTAAGGTTCTCAAACTGTTGTCTGAGTTTAACATATTTCAACATCGTCTGAAAATAACTATTAAATGCTGCTCTAACACAGTCGTAGTTTCTGATGACTATTTCGTTAAAAGATAAGTTTTAAAATGTTAAGGAAATGGGGCTTTATTTTTCAATCAGTCACTCAGAGTTTAAAAAAATAAAAATTTCGGAGTTCATAATAAAATAAAATCCTCCTGCACAATTCGTCAATGATCCGATGATATTCGTGTGCATCCCCTGAAATCACGCAAGTTTGACAATTTTTGAAGAAAATATTGCTACATTTGCCACCAACAGTAATTCAAAACTAAACACATTTTACCGATGTTTGATATATTTGGCGCAAAACTTACTAAATGCCAACGTGGTTTAGTCAATTTTATTAAAATTGGAAACTAATTTGGTTAAAAACATCTCTGCTTAAGGAAAAAAATCAGCGTTATAGCTACGACTTTCAAACTTCAATGATTTAAAAACAACTGCTTACGATAAACGAAATTTTTATAAAGCAAAAATTATATGTGTATTTCAGTGAAAATTGAACTGAATTTTGCGTCACAGCTTCTGTAAGTTAAATATACAATACACTAATTTATATCTTTTTCGGTGCTTTTAAATCAAACCCTGTACATTTTGCCTTTTCAGAATATATTAATTTGATTTAGCCCTTTTCAGCGAAACCATTTTTACTGAAGAAAAGCTACTAGATATACTGACCAACGCTAAAAAAAATAAAACCGTTATCATCGCTCAGCTTAGCTACCAAAAGCATGGCGGCTTTTTTCAGCGCTGGGCCCGTTTAACAATACATATTTTTGCGACTAGAAGTGAAAGCACTTAAACCCATTAGAGCCCGACATTTTTCAGCACATTCTCTTATTCATGTTGATGCCAGAAGTGATAAATAAATTTCTGACATTTGTGTGGCATTAAGAATGCAGCTTTTTTTTTCTAAATTATGAATAAGACAGTGAAAGATTCTCATTTTACTTTGTTATCGCTGAGTATTTTGTGAAAATCAGATTTATTAATAGAGAAATTAAAACCGGAAAATCAATTAATGCTTAAATATTTTAGCTACTTACAAATTTTGTGACCGTCTAAAAATAAATCGCTGGGCGTTAATGGTTTAATTAGGCGATTTCATGGTGCGGCCACCACACGTTAAAAGGTTAAGAGGTTATGCAAACTAGTTAATTTAAATTGAAATTTTGTCAAAATGTATTTAAAAGTGTTTCGTTTTGTATTTAAAAATATATCGACCCGTTTTTGAATACATCTGTCGATATACTTTTTTCCCTTCTGTGTGTTTGGTGTTGATACTATGAAAGTCCGAAATCTAGGGAACGTCGACTTTCACCGGTGAATGCCAACATTCAGATCGTCGCTTGATGTATGACCGAAATATTTTGCTAAATATCCTTACTTCTCACTTACACTGGCAAACGTCGACATTCTCCGTGCACTAATGGTGCATGTTGAAACTATGTCGGATATTTGCATTTTCTTCTCCTATTTTAGCGTATTCGCCTCTCTTGCTTAGAGGAGTGACCAATCCTGGTGTGGAGAGGGGGTCGTCAATCAGTGAAGGAGTTTTCGCTGCGGGACTAACGTCGAAAATTTAAATGCCGTGGTAGATTTAAAAAGGCAGCCAGGCAATAAGTTTTTTTGCACATTTAGCTTTGAAAAAAAGAAAGGATGCTCGATATTACTTGCTTAATTAAGAAAGATAGAAGTTGTACTTGGATAAATGTTGAACATTAAGATTTTAATTTTAGGTTTAGGCAATAAAGAACTTGCCATTTATACCGTAGTGAACTTTTCTCCTATATGAGAGGCCATGGATCCCATGGGGGATATAACTTCCCATGACAGAATTTCTGTTACCTTTTTGCCTTTCTGTAGACCTCGGCTTCTCTTTTCGGCCTCAGCCAGAGCATACCGGTGCTTGTCGGCATACACCGGTGGTAGTCCGAGTGTTCTAGAATATAATCGAGAATTCGGTCTTTCGGTACGGGTTGACATTCACCGGTGAGAGTCAACATTCTCCGATTTCGGTCCTAAAAATAAAAGCTGAAAAGCTTCAAAGCATCAAAATAAAAGCTTCATAGTAACAGTACCATAGCATTTCGCTGGCGAATTTGTCTTTTAATGAACTTTCTATTTGTATAGTCTAAATTGCCGGCCGTTTTTAAATGCGGTGAATTAAAGGAATGTATTATCTTTTATAGAATCATCTTTATTAGAAATCATTCTTTTAAAGAATTACAAGAAATTATTTCAAACCAAAACTGGCAAATACCGCTGGATTTTTTTACAACTGGAAAAAAAATTGTAGATTTCAAGAAATTAACTTGTTGATTTAACAAAAATTTAGTTGAAGCCTTGTTATTGGTTACAGATGTTTTTTATAGAGCGGGGGAAAAGTTAAATTGATAAAAAAGCTATAATTTTATACTTATTTTTTTTTTCTTCTTAAAAATTTTCAGCTTTTATTCAGTAGCGAATCTCTGTGTAGATAAATTAAATTTATAAACTGAAAAGTCAAAGCGATTTATATAATAAATTAATTTATATTAAGTTTTTATTTTAAGAGGTTTTTGGTTAAAAGATCAGCTTTAAAATGAGAAAGTTTTTTATCTGTGGACATGATATTCTTTTCATCTACAGCTTAAGATTTAAAAACTATGCACTGCTGAATATATTTCGTGAACTCTAAGAAAAATAAATTATATTTTGTAGACATACTGTATATATTAACAAAACAAGCTTATATCTCAGTCTACCAAGAGCAATAGCGATTTACAAAGAAAAATTATTTTTGCCTCGTAATATGAAACGCCAAACTCCCTACAACTTTTTTCCTTAAAGACTATGACCTTTATTTTAAAACTTAATTTTCACATGACGTCAAATATAGTAATTTTCATTTTCTAATAAAATTCGAGATTCCAAACTATTCCTAAAACTATTTTCAGAACGGAATGGCTTAATACTTTAATGGTTCATGTCATAAAATTCTGTTTCTATATTATTGTACATTTCTTTCTATGAAATTCGGTTTGTGGTATTGGCACTACTCTTTGCGTAATCCCATATGCATTACTGCTGCTTCGAAACCTTCATTACATTCCAAAACTTGAAGAAATATTTTTTATGGTATTTTCATCAAAAGTAACGTAACACTAATACTATGAAAAATGGCCTGGTTGAAAAATAAACTTTAAGAAGAGCTTTTATGTTAATTTTCAGCAAAAAGATTGAGATGATTAAAAGTTGAAATACTATTATAATATTACCCGCTTTCATCTTAAAACCTTTGGATGTTTAAATTCTAGACAAATATAGTTTAAAACAAATGTCGAAAATAATTTTTATTTGTAATCAGATGAAAAAACACTGAAGATTTAGTTTGGATATAGTAGCAATAGTAGTGATTTTAACATTTCTTCCTCTCTGAAAATAATCTGTTAGTGCAGTGAGCTTGCTGTAACTCGAAGTCTCATAAGTTGAATATTGTTTTCATGGAGTCCCAAAATAATTTAATATTTTTAACACAAAATTGACTCGATATCTCAAAGTCTTCTCCTTTAAGTCGAAGTAAGAGTTTTGATTTGATTTCACGCTCATAAAACCTCTTGATTTTTACTTTCCGAACATGTAATATGTAAGGAAAGTATTGTAATCATGAAAAAATTCGAATTCGAGATTTTGGTGTATTTACACGTTTTGAGGTCTTCTGAATTCATTTATGCTATTTTTACGAGATGTATGTATGTATGTGTGTATGTGTGTGTGTGTGTGTGTGTGTGTGTGTGTGTGTGTGTGTGTGTGTTTGTGTGTATGTGAGTGAACACGATAGCTCCTGAACAGGGCATGCGATTGAGCTCAAATTGGGTATACATGTTATAAACCACCGTCGCAAGACCTGTAATGATTTTGATGTGTATAGGACTTACAGTTTTTCTACAGGGATAAAATAAAGATTTCTTTTACATTATGGCCTATGGGGAGAAATTCTTGAAAGTGCGCTAGCGTTTAAACGGTACATTCGATTGAGCTCAAATTGGGTATACATGTTATAAACCACCTTCGCAAGACCGGTATTGATTTTGATGTGTATAGGACTTACAGTTTTTCTACAGGGCTACGACAAAGATTTCTTTTACATTATGGCCTATGGAGGAAAATTTTGGAAAGTGCGCTAGCGTTTAAACGGTAGATTCGATTGAGCTCAAATTGGGTATACATGTTATAAACCACCATTGTAAGACCGGTACTGATTTTGATGTTTATAGGACTTATAGTTTTTCTACAGGGCTACGACAAAGATTTCTTTTACATTATGGCCTATGGGGAGAAATTCTTGAAAGTGTGCTAGCGTTTAAACGGTACATTCGATCGAGCTTCAATTTGGTATATATTTTTGAATTATTCATCGATTAAAATTTATTTAAATGCTTGGTAATGATCTTAATCGTAAGTGTTCGGAAAGTCGAGTGGAGTCAGTCCAGATTTTTTCATTTGCTTGTTTCGTTTAAGGTAAATTGACTCGATGGTTATCTATTTAAGAGAGAAGGGATGACTTGGGTGGACGACTTTTTAAGGGTGTTCTATCGCATATTCTCCTTACAAAACTCCAGACCGTAAAATCGGCAGCTGCACGAGAGGCCAGAAAAATGAAGAAAACCCCCATAGAACATTGGTTCTCAACCGGTAGTTCACGAACCCCACAGGAGTTCGTGAGGTGTATAAATTGGTTCGCGAAAATATTACACCAGCGCACTGTTACTGTATATGGGGTTCGGTAGGAGAGAAAGATTGGGAATCTCTGCATTGGATACGAACAAGAAAACGAACAACCTAGGATTCAATCTATTTTTTCTCTTTTTCAGCTACGTATTTCATACTAATCAGCTTGTTTTGAGGGGGGGAAAAATATACCTTTTTCACCGTGCCGACTAAATTCAGGTTCGAGAGTGGGGAAGATTTTGTGTTGTGTTTATGGCAAGCCTTCACGAGGGGCATATGCCAAGGGTGCGGGGGGGTGCCTTAGGCGAATGACATTTTAAGGAGTTCTAACGCGTATTCACGTTACATCTGGAAGAAACCTCTCAAAGTTCCAGACCGTTAGATCGACAGTCGCACGATACGCCGCAATCCGGGATCTTCACACTTTCAGCCATCTACCATGTTCAATGTCTTATTCACTCGGCCATCGTTGGGGGCCGAGAACGGGGAAGAAACATTACTGTCGTATTTACCCTATTTTTGCCATTTAAAATATTGAGAATTTCATTTATCTTAAACTGTAGCATGACAATGTCGTTTAACTACTGCTTATAGAAAAAAAGATTTATTTTTGCATGATAAGTGGTAGGGCAACCACCGATATTTTGAAGTACTTGGCTAGACTCTTCGGACTTTCGCGACTTCACTCTATAAAAAAAAAAATTACGGTTTCTGTTGTTTTAGCCGTTGCTAAACTTCATTGTATTCTCTTTTTAAAGAATGCAAGAACAAACATTTATACGATTTTCACAAAATCCCAAAATTTATAAAAATATTTAAAACTGTTTTGGGATCTAGAGCTCAAATTAACTTGCATCTAACATAATTCCAAATTTTATTCTATCCCATTCCTATTTTTTAGGAATAGCGCAAAACATGTACTGAATTTTCCCAAAATCACAAAATCTATAAGAAATTTTTTTTTAAATACTTTTACGCAAAGAGTTCAAGTGACCACCAGTGACGATACTAAATTTTATTTCACTCGCTTCAGTGGTTTATACGTAATCGATAAATATTTTCATATTTTGAACAATTTTTGTAAAATCTCAAAACCTAATCAAAATTTTCAAACAATTCGACACCTATAGTTTGAGTTGAATCACCACCTATTATGTCACCAAATTTCATATCATTCGCTTTTGATTTGATGGTTATTCGCTTTTGTCCGTAATACGTGATGCGCGAACAGAAATGTATGCAGTTTGAGACTGTTTTCGCAAAATCTCAAAATCTAATCAATATTTTTTTAAATCGACGTCTGTAGTTTGAGTTCATTGACAAAATTTCATTTCATTCGCTTCTGTCGTTCTTACGTGATGCGCGAATAAAAAAGTGTCACGGACAGAATGGCAGAACGACAGAATGACAGACAAACTTTTTTTGACAGTCGTACTGGATTCCCACGTGCTTAGAACAGATAGAAATCGCAAAATTTTTGAATTCCGAGTAATGTACAGACAAAAGTCTAATTTTATTTATGTAGATATTTGTGAACCATCAGGAAAATTTTTATGTAAAAATACTCCATACTTTTACGAAATTCTTAGAATGCTTTTCTCTGTAGAACTTCAGAACATAAATTGTGATCATCTAAAACAGGGATGGAAATCAGAATATTTAGACAGTGGTCCAAAGGACAAGTGACTCAATGAGTTCTCTGGTCCGTAACATTTATCACTGCTCCATATAAATGATTAAAAAATTTGTTAAACAAAAGAAATTATATGAGCAATACCCAGGGTGATTATAATTAAAGTTCCACTTTAAAACGATCAAAAAAGGAAAACTACTGTACCAAATGTTGTCAAACTTGGTCATTGTGTAAAGGTGGTCAGGGGATTTATTGGAGAAAAAAAAGTTCAGAAATTCAACACCAGGGTCAAGGACGTATTTAAAGGGGGTACAGGGGTCCGAACCTCCTCCCCACGAAATTTTGATTTTTGTTACTAAAATGATAATGATATAGTGTCCTTTTGAAAAAAATGCTACCTCTTTTACCGTTTGGCCCACCTCCGAAATTTTTGAACTCCCACCAAAATGTTCCTCATGGGAAATATGTATACCTAATATTCAAATATTAAATAGGTCAAATTATATGACATGTGTTGATCCAATTAGATGGCATGTATTGTGGAAGTAAATGAGGAAAGTTTGCAAGAGAAAAATATAAGTAAAACGTTACTAGTCGGGCTGACCAACAAATTTGATTTTACTGGTCCGTTATAAAACTTTAGTGGTTTCGGACCAGCGGACCACCGTTATTTCGAGCCCTTATCCAAAATACCGGGTACGCCAAAAGTTCGTTGCAACTTTAAAAATTCCTAAAAAAGGAAGAAATGATAAAGACGTGCGGTCTTATCAGTCCAAGATAGTCCAGTGCGGTCCAAGATAAAGACGTGCGGTTTGTACGTAAAGGCTTAACAGGAAGTCGGATGTTTTTTTAGAAACAACAAAAATTTTAGTTTAAAAAGTCGCAGATAGAGTGCGCTGACATGTGACAGATTCAGCAGTATTATGCAAATCAAACTTGCAATAAAAGACCGTGATACACGGTGATTTCTCATTCGCTTTCATAATGTTATCATAACCCGATCGAGCGTTGTTGGTGAAGATGTTCTATTTGAACGGAGAGTCAGCAACTGTTGCGTTGCGGAAATTTCGTACGGCGAAAGGACTGAAGACGAAGAAGTGTCCCATATCGTGTCCTGGAATAGTGAAGCTTGTCCAACGGTTCGAAGACACTGGCTCTTTAGAGGATCGACCACGAAGTGGAAGACTCTCGTTGGCGGAGGGCCGAATTACTGAGGTGGAAACCACTATGAACGCTTTAGCGGCGGAGTCGTCCATGGGAAGTAGCAGTGCTCGCAAAGCTGGAAGGATATTGAATGTGCCTGACTCATCGATTCGATGTATCCTCCACGGGATATTGCAGCTCTACAAACTGCAGTCACTGCAATTGTTACAATCGGGAGACACAGCTCCGAGGGAAACATTTGTAGCAAGAATGAAAAGCGACCCTCAGTGGTTATTCAACGTTTTCTGGATGGATGAGGCGCACTTCACACTACACGGGTATGTCAACACCCAGAACACCCGTATATGGGCGACGTCGAATCCTCGGGAATACACGACGACGCCACTGCAGCCAGCCAAGGTGACAGTCTGGTGTGGCTTCACCTCATCTTTCATTGTCGGGCCATTCTTCTTCGAAGAACCGTGTCCCAGGTTGGACTGGAAAACGTGCACTGTAACCGATGAACGTTGACTCACTCTTTTGCATGACGAATACGTGCCCGCATTAAATCAAAGAGGTGTGTTATCCGTAATCACCTTTATGCAGGATGGCGTTCCGCCACACTTTGCCAATCCCGTCGAACAATTCCTATTGAGTACCCTTGGCGTTAATAGAGTGATCGCTCGAGGTTGCAAGATCGCGTGGCCTGCACGATCACCCTACCTCACCCCGGTCGGCTTCTGGTTGTGGGGCTACTTGACTTGGAGTCACTTGTGTACCGTTCATCCCCTTCAACATTGGCCGAACTGAAACATTCTATGTGTCGAGAGGTTTCTGCAATTCATTTCGACCCGTTGCATTCAGCTGTAACGGGCGTTGTGAGTTGCCTTATTTGTGTTGTAGAATGTTCTGGAGGTCATGTTGAACATTTGTTATTGCCAAAATAAATGAACGAAGCGTACTGTTGTCCTACTCATTGTGTATCAGGTCGTAAGCGTTCTCTACCGGTGACTGTTTTAGCTAAAATTTTTGTTTTAAAAAAAATCCGTCTTCCTGTTAAGCTTTTACGTACAAACCGCATGTCTTTATCTTTATTTCTCCGTTTTTTATGAATTTTTAAAGTTGTAACGAACTTTTGACGCTCCCTGTATATAAACGGTCGTTAATAGCTGTTACTTCTGTTTGTCTGAATTAATCAATTTGTTAAATGCGTTTAGAACTCGATATTTTTAACCAAGTAATCCGTCATCTCTTGATAAGTAATCTAAAAATTTCATTAAAACTTGAAAAATAAAGAAAAAGCGCTCCCACATGTTTATCTCCAGGCATGGAAAAGAAATTAAGCTTCACTTCCCTCCGTGAGACTGATAATTGCTTCTGTAATGATTAACGCTATCGGGGGGGAAAGGATAACAGTTTGACCTTGTTATGAGTTAGCGTTCTTTCACATTCTAAAATAGAAAACAAACTCCTCTTTATCGCGTCGAGATTAATATGCAAAGTGTTTTACGTAATACCAGAGAGAGGACGGATTTTTCTGGAGAACCTCATTTCTCTTTAGCACTTTCTGTACAAGTTGAGAGGTGCTTATGACTTCGGTTTGTCTGTACACCCATTCATCCGTCTGTATTGTCGTTAAAAATTTGCGTAAAGGGGATTATGGGAATTTTTTTAAGTTATTGTGGAAGACTTGTAATAGTTGTAATATTTATTCTTCTTCCTCGTTCAGTGGAAACGAGCGTTGCAAACACAGTACGAAGTGTGACAAATAAATAACCGGACTGGTGCTACAAAAAGATTAATTGATCACCAGTGACATTAAAAAATATATCACCTTCAATGTACTCAGAAATGGACTACCAGAACTGTTTAGAACGATGGCAAATTCGTATGAAGCGTTGTAGGGATCGGCAAGGAGAGTACATCGAAGGTGATAAATTTTCTAATGTCAGTGGTGATCAGTAAAAATTTTTATAGCGCCAGTCCAGTTATTTAATTGCCACATCTCGTAGGCCATAAATATTACATTTCTGTAACTAAAGAAACTCTCAACTTAAGAAATGAATTAACTTTTCATTCGTGGCGTAAACGCTGAGAAGTTGTAAGGGTGTTGATGGCTGGAAGGCATCTATGTTTTCAACATTAGATGGTCAGTCTTTGAAATCAAAGTGAAAATTAACAAGGAGGTTGGTAACAGGTATAACTTGGTATAGAAAATAAAAGATACACTCCAATAAGAGTCATCCAGATTGTTAAATCAAGCCAAACTCTTCGATTATAAACCACTCTCCAATATAACTTTTTCCCCCACCAAATTATGTGATATATCAAGATGTGGCGATTTGTCGACGGGAAACTTGTGAAATTTTGAGCATAACAACTTTTGTTCATTATTTGAACTTTGAAAGTGTTTCATACCTAAAAAAAGCACTAAAATATATTTACCGTACAAAATAACACTTCTGTCATCATTGGGTACAATATACACAGTGACTTTAAAGAGGTTCGGGTGATGATTTTATTTTGTGGAAGTGAAGTATGCAAGTTAATTACCTTCTTGTGATATGAAAGTTATTGTATATTGCACTTTCTTTCAAGATCCAATAAAATATGAAAATTTTAGATAAAATTTTGCTAACAATATACACAAAAGTTGCATGTAGAAATTTTATTATTTTACAGCTTTACAAAAGAAGTAATTGTTTTGAAATGCCAATGACGAATTAAAGTCTTTAGCCCACCGAAAACAAAGTTTGAGAAACAAATCGACACATGACTGAAAGGGTTCACTCCCATTCTACAATCATTTAATATAGCTCATTCTTGATCAAAGGTAGTGTTTTCTATTTTAAAAAAAAAGGTTATACGCACTGCAAAATTATTTGTAGGAGTTAAAATTATCCTTATAGACAGGTGCGTGTATTAAAATTGAATATCACAGTAGACATTTCAAAATGGACTGAGTAAAGATGAGTTTCTTTGAGACCATCTCACCAAAAACCTATCGGTAAATTCTGGAAAAGCGAACTTTTTGAATTGCCATTTTCAGTTGGTGCATGCACTCCCTGCATGATTTTCTTCCGTCACATACGTACTGACCTTTCTCCTGAAAGTTGTTATTCAGTTTAAAGTGCTCCCTCGGACTTTTTATCGTGGGAAAAATTCAGCGATAACTGCATATTTTAAAGATTTATG
This sequence comes from Cheiracanthium punctorium, assembly GCA_038373885.1. NCBI lineage: Eukaryota > Metazoa > Arthropoda > Arachnida > Araneae > Cheiracanthiidae > Cheiracanthium > Cheiracanthium punctorium. The sequence continues at coordinate 2,553,297 of JAWZYV010015215.1, forward strand.
ATTAGACATTAGCCCATGAGCAATCAAGTGCACATGAAGTGATTTCATGTGCGCCGCGATTCAGCATTTTACTGAGTACAGTCCAACCTAGAGCTCCTAGAACTATAGACCGTACCAGTGCCCCCCCCTCCCCATTTCCCCTAAGCTATAAAAGCATTCTATCTCTCTCCTCTCCCCACTCCTCCCCCCAAAAAATGTTTATTTTATTGTAAAGCATATCACTCTTTAAGCAAATTAAATAGCTTAAAATAATTGCTTACTAAATAATCTTTGTATGAATAATATAACAAATAAATATAAAATACAGTGACCTCTCAGTTATACGTCTTTCTTGGCTGTATGCCTAATTCACTCGGTCCCTTCTAAGCTTTACGGGAGAAAAGGCTAAATTTCTGTTAGTCATACTAATCTCCTCTCATTTATATACGACACTTTAAATGCTTCAGGCAGTTTTACATTTTTCACTCAAGAATTCATTTTATATAATCTTTCAAGTACAAACTATGCACATTTCCTTTCCTGTTTCCTTTCACTGCTGTTAAAGTGCGTAATCAATGATGAGTAACATCAAACATCCAAATTGTGTTATTAACGATGAAATCTACGGTGGTTGGATGATTACTCCCAAAATGATTACTCCCAAATGATTACTCCCAAAATAGATTTTAAGGTTTACCAGAATTAGAAAAATACATTTTCTCTTTTCGTGCACTACATAGACAAACTAACATTCCTCCATTTTTTGAAAAAATCTGAACTGTAAATCTTTAACATAAACATAGTGATAAGTAAACTATGTATTTTGTGAATTTTTAAAATTATTTTGTTTTATTTTTAATATACTTTATGAATAGAGTCAAAATATATTTTCACTATTCAAAACTTAAGGTTTTTTAACATAGGTAAAATAATTCAGACATGTAAAATTTTAAACTTGTATAGTAAGACGGTCTCTCACTTATACGAATTTCTCAGTTATGCGACTTGTTTCTATGGCCTCTTGAAAATCGTAAAAAGAAGAGGTGACGGTAACACAGATTCCAAACCAGAGGCAACAATGGAGTACCCATCTGATGATAGGTACACCTACTAATGCACATAGACTTGAAAAATGGAGCGCTGAAAAATATTTTGTGCGAGCGGAGGAATTAAAAGATTTAATTTACTTCCATTTTTAATGAAATTATATACTGTCAATGAATGAATCAACCAAAGTATAACTTTAAAAATATTTTCCCAAATTATCTAGTATAAAATTTCCCCCTGAGACAAAATGAAAGATTCGTGCTTCCACCCCTTCCACCTACCCAAATGGAAGCCCCTGGTCCGGCCTAATCATACATTTTTAAGTACAGAGGAATTCCGTCTACATTCTGACTTGGTGTACTTAAAGCTTATTTCAGGCTTTTCAAAGGAATCTATGTGTTCAAATGTTTTCAAACAGAAAGTTGTTGTCTTGAATTTGCAAAATTTTCCAATTGTTTTCATACAAACTGAGCATGGAAAGGATTTAAACCAGTGTTTCCCAACATTTTTTACATCTGCGGGCCAGCAAAATTGGGAAAAATATTTCTTCGGCCAGCGCTAGCTAAGTTAATAAATATCATATAGGCATGTAATTTATTTATTAAATAAAGTTTTATTCAAATACAATCTTTAGTTAGAACAATATTTGCTGATTATTTTTTAAAATTTTGATATACGTGGACTACCAATAAAGTCTTGCGGACCGCGATCAGTCCCCCGACCACTGTTTTTGAAATACTGCTTTAAGCTATTAGGAATACAGTATTGAGCTTGATTTGTTAATATTCGATTAACTTTTGTGGCCCCTAATATTCCCCTTTTGTCACATAATTAAATTACAAATTACTCTTTTAACGGTACGCGGACCACTGGTTTGGAAACACTGTTTAAAACTATTAGGAACACAGTATTGAGCTTGATTTGTTAATATTCTATGAATTTCTGTGGCACCTAATATTTTCATTTTTTCATATAATTAAATTACAAATTATTATTATTATTTTAAAATATTTCCTTGAATATTTCCAAGACAAATATAATACGTATAAATGTATTTGTAATTAGTGTTTGCATTTCTTTCTATTTTGCTGAAACATGTATTTTACAAGAGTCTAAACTTTTTGAGCATTCTATACAATTATGAATTTCTTAAATAATTCTCCAACTACATCTTGAAAATAAGTAAAAAAGGAAAAGTTTTTAATTTTTTTTATAAAGAAATCAGCATTATATTTTCTACACTTCAGTTCTCTTAATTAATCAATGTCTGGAACATCAGAAAATTAATGAAACGTTCTGTTGTAATATAACGAAATTCTCGGAAACTCTATAAGTCCCAGGAGTTTGGAATTTCCCGAAAAACGTCTAGAAAATATAGGGCGTGGCGTGGGTCCTATATAATTATAACGTGATTTGCTACGAGCCATTAGGTCTTTAATTGAAAGTATAAAATCAGTCTAAATTAGTATTATAATTCTAAAAGGAATACTGTTTTTCTCATTTTATAGACTATCCGAATCATAGCCTCCTTTGTGGTATTATGACTGCCGTGTTAGGATATTTATTAACGTACATCTTTTACAAATAACATTTTTCTTTGAAAGTTGGTGAATCAGCTTCATTTGCCAGAACATAGACCATAAAATTAAATACGGATATGCTGTTCACCTTGCAATCAGGCGCTGAAATAATAGTTCACACTAAAAAAATATGATCATGTATCATTTGTAGGTTAAGTGTTGTCGCCAGTCAAAGTCGCTAAATTCAGTTGAAATGTATATAAGATAGAAAAAATGTTTTTTAAATCAAGCTTTTTATTCATAAAGATGGGCTAAAAGGTACAAACAATGAATGAGAATACTCTTCAAGCTCTTACACTTAAATGCAATACACAAAAATATCCTATCGATCATCGACGAAGGTACTTAAAAAATTCTATTTGCACAGAACTACTTACTTCCTTAAGAGGTCAAAAGAGTTATTAATGCCTGAAGCGTTTAAAAATTACATATCATTTTACATTGGTTTAAACAAATTAAGGAAAAATCACAATACAGTGAGATGTTGCCAACTATGCGGTCTATCAGTTTCAATGGAAGCGAGAGCTAAGTGCTCTTGCAAAGCAATTGATCAACCCCCAACCCCGCAAGCAATTTTCAGGTGGCAAGGGTTTCAGAAGGACTGTAAGTAGACATACGTTTTCCAAAAGCTTCCCAGACATGTTCCATAGGATTTATCTCCGGCTATCGAACTGGCCACTTCATGCGGTGCTGAACATAATCATCCACGACGTGTGGTAAAGCATTGTCGTCCAGAAGCAGGAAATCATACCCTATTGCCCCGACATAAGGGCGCACATAAGCATCAAGGATGTCATCTCTATAGGTCTGAGCATTCATGGTTCCACGTAAAAAGACATAGATGTCTGTGCGTCCACCCAAAGAGATTCCGCATCAGACACAGACGTCACCTCCTGCGTATGCATATCTTCCACTGAAATTTGATGGATGATAAAGGGTTCCATATTCTCTCCAAATAAAACAACACCTACTACCGCTTTGAAGGCTAAATCTGGACTCATCCGCAAAGAGAACAGCACTGCATTTATTTGCCATCTGGTGAATATGTTGATGTACCCGCCTCAAAAGTTCTCTTCTGGGGCGTGACGCGTACGGCAAGCAAATGGCTGGTCGCCGCGAGTACAGTACAGACTACCTTCGTGGAGCATTTTATCCGCAGTTGACGTTGACACGAACCTTCCGGTAGCTGCAGTAGGAATGATCTGAGGTGAGTCAGTCAGCGTTGGTGTTCTGTTCCTCTGTGTACATAACGGAAAATATTGACCATCGATGCTGGTCGTAACAGTTGGCCGTCTATAGCTGAATTTACTGGATGTTGAATCTGTAGTTAGATATTGTTGCCAAACTCTATGAACCACAGAAGGACTGACATTTAGCTACCTGGCCTCTCGTGTCACACTTTGTCCTGCCTCTAGTCTCCCAATTACTTTTTGTCGCAGTTCTTCCGCAAATGATGCCTGAAGGTCATTGTTACGTATTGGTTTATCCCCGAGTTCTCACCTTACTATCACAGCAAAAGTCGGAGGCTTAATTTGAAACATGAAATTTTGTGCTCTATATATACTAGCAAGTTATTTATTCTGGCTGCAACGCTCTTAATTTGCATATATTGCAGCTTCACATAACAACCTTTATTTGACGAGAACATAGTCCAATTTCATATATATTTGCTTATCTTTGAGAGTTATCTTTATTTTTGTGATTTTTCCTTGATTGGAAACCAATATAAAATAATTTATAATTTTTTAAAAATTTGGTTACTTGATAGCAACTGCGGTTAAGACTGAAAAAATGAGGTAAAATTAAGAGATCAAGTAATTTTGCTCTTAAAATCGGTAGGTTTTTAAAGCGAAGCAAAAGAAGATTTTAATTTACTCTGCATGAGGCATATACAGTTCGGTACAAATTGAAGAAATGCAGTTGATGCAACAACTGTTGCTCAGAATAAGCATGCCATTCGCTTAACTTATTCACGATAATGAAAATGTGTCTCCGACTGTAAAATATACTGAATAAACAAAATAGGATTTCATTAACCATCGCTTCACCTCTATCGCCGCTTTAAAAAGATGAAGCTATTAACCCGTAATGAATTCAATTCAGTTTCTTCTAATGAATTACGAATGAATTCTAACATCTTCCATTACTGCATCGTGCTAAATTTTATAATATCAGATCAAGTTAAAGCAATAAAATGGTTTTGGAATATTAAAACATTGTCAACGCAAACTGATACATTCTCAATTTGATTAGTCTGACGATATAATTTACAGACACGGCCGTGTTGATTAGTACCCGAATATAGTTTTCTGTCATAAACGCAAACGTTTGTGAAAATTAAATTTCATTCCAAGCAAATGTTTTAAGAGTTCTTTTTGAAAAATATTAATAATGTTTAATGCTAAAAGTAATGGATACGTGTTTATATAGTAACATTTGTTCCAGACGCTATTAGCGGAGACTTAATCTAGCCTAATGTATGGATATCAATATAGAACCTGTAATATTACGTAATTTTACGCATTAAAATGATAAATAGAGAATAGCTGTAACAATGTTAAATTACAAACTCTTTTTTTACTTGAAACTCAGATAGTAAAAGCAACAATTTTTCGTTTCTAAAATGTAATCACTTTGGTTATTTTCTCGAGAATACATTGTTGCATCTTTTTCAACAACGGAGATCGTAATGAGGTGAAAAAAAAAATTCTTAAGTTCTACCTTTTTTTAACTAAATTTGACTTGCATCAAAGTATTATATTGTGCTTATTTTTCTTGTTTTAAAAACACATCCCAAAACAAGATTGTTGCAAATTTGACACGTTTGTCTATGTGTTTGTGTGTGTCTGTGCGGGGCAACGCCACTCGCAAAAGAACGGGCCGATTTCGATGCGGTATTTATTGTTATCGTCGAAGAATGACAGCACAGGATTACTAGCTCTGGAAGTCAGCCTCGGGGCAAAACTCCTCCGCCCAAGGCATCAGCCCCCTTTGGGCAGATAGCCCTCGGGTAACTTTGCCTAAGCCCGGATTTCCTGCAAGCGGCGTTGGCATGCACTCCAATTTGTCAACAGCGAAAAAACGCCCGGGGTCTTTCGTGCGTCCACCAGATCTGGACGTCCCGAGCGACGCTCAACGCTGGAAGGAAACCACCTTTTAATAAACGCGTTCTTTGGGCGCGAGAGGCACCCGCTAAGGTCATTAATCACTCTGGTCGCTGGACGCCGGACGCTTGCAGGAAACCAAGGCTTTAACTAGCAGAACTACTTCAGAGCTGGAAGTTTTGCTCCACAATTTAGAACATCATCGGAACGTGTGTCATTCCTGGTTATTCCCGAAGACTGACAGCACCGTATTGCTTTAAAGCTCTGAACGTCAGCCTCGGAAGGTAGCAGTTCCCTTCCCAAGGTATCTTCCCTTTCCTAGGCAGATAGCCCTACAGTAGCTTTGCCTTAACTAGCACAACCACTTCTAGAGCACGAAGGTTCGCTCCACAATTTAGAGCAGGTATGGGCAACCTTTGAAAAGTTGCGGGCCAAACTTTAGGAAGTTAGCGAAGTCGCGGGCCGTATAATTGGGATTTATGTGGGATTTTGAATGGTTTATATGGGTTTTATACAGGGTAATGATATGTTCCGCGGGCAGATCCAGAGAAGTGGCGGGCAGGCGGTTACCCATATGTGATTTAGAGCATCATCGGCACTTGTATCATTCCGGGTTATTGCCGAAGACTGACAGCACTGGATTGCTAGCTCTGAAAGTCAGCCTCTGTGCAAAAGTCCTCCGCCCAGGCATCAGCCACCTTTAGGCAGATAGCCCTCGTGTAACTTTGCCTTAACCAACACAACAACTTCTAGAGCACGAAGTTCCGCTCCTCAATTTAGAGAATCATCGGAACGTGTCATTCCTGGCTATTGCCGAAGATTGACAGCACCGAATTGCTTTAAAGCTCTGAACGTCAGCCTCGGGAGTGTTATGATGTCGAGCAGACCCTTCTCCATGCGATGACGCCATACGTCAGAAGTTGTTTTTGTTTTCTTAGTTCGCGAAGACGCAGAGACAGGGACGGTGTTGAAGAATGCATGTAAATTAATGTACCCCTATGTTTTTATGGATGTGTTTGTGAAAGTTCAATAAATCGTCCTGTTCGTCCTATAATTGTGTCCCTATCTGTTTATTCACGCTATCGTACAGATGAGGAATCAAATTGGTGGCAGCTTTACGGATTGAACCAGTGCATCGAAGATCAGTGTTTTAAGAAATGATTATTTTTGAATGGGTAAGTGCCAGTTCTAAAACTGTGCCTTTTGAATTAATCTGAAACAGTGCTTTTGTATTAAAGTTGCTAAGTTTGATTTTGGGGTTGTTTTTGGGACAGGTTGTGCTTATACTATTTAATTGCTTATTTTAGCGGTTGTATTATCGTTCAAGATATGTACATGTATTTTGGTTTCGATTAGGGTAAATAGTATTAATGCTATTTAATTACTTGTTTTAGCCGTTGTATTATCTTTTAAGATAAATATATGTATTTTTGTTTCGATTAGAGTAAAAGAGTGTTTATGCTATAATTACTTGTTTTAGTGGTTGTATTATCATTTAAAATAAGCATATTGGTTTTTACTGAAAGTTAAGCAAATTTTGTGATGAAAATATTTTGTTTTGAACATTTTGAGTTAAGAAAACAATTATTATTTTATTATGAATATACCATTTCAATTAATCTTGATTATAATTGTTTATTAAGAGTTGCTATTTACCTAGGAATTACTTTCTGTTTTCATGAAGTGAATCTGATTAGTTTTGAGAACACTTTTAAATAGTTTTATTCTGTGTATTCAGATTTAAGACTGATTTTCGCTCTCACAAAAAAAAGTAATTTACTGAATTTCCGTATTAGTAAGTTTTGTTCTCAGAAAATATTATGAATGTTGTGTTTTCGTTAAAAGAATATATTTTCTCATACGCAGTTGATTTTGTGTTGAATAATTTTGAAAAACAATTAATTTCTTTATGAGTTGATTGCATTATATTGTTTGATTTCATTTGAAAAGAAAAACAGTTTTGGTTTGTTAGGCAGCTTTCGAAGAAAATAATTGCAATCCTCGGGGAATATTATAAGAGTGTTTAATTCTGTTATCATTTTTTTAGAAACGGAAGTAAACTTCGTAAAGTAATTTGTAGATTGGTGCGTTTGATTTGAGTTTAAGTAGTATCATTAGTAAAATATTAATTAATAAAATTAAATAATTATATTGTACATTGTTCATTTATTATTGTTTATGAGTTAATTGTTTTACTAATGTTTATGATTTTGTCGGTATAAGTTAAACGATTTTGGCAAATTTAAAGATGATAAACATTTTCATGGTTGCTATTTAAAGTTTTTTTAAAACATTAAGTGTGTTTTTTAGAAAAAGTTTAAAATTGATTATTTTGTGCATTGTTTATGTACTAAAATTTTTTGGGGTCATCTGAAGATCCAGAAAATTAATTTGGTTAATATTAGCATTAACTTTGCACCAAATTCTATTCGTATCGCTGCTGATGAATGTCTTGAAGAAATCAAACTATTAAAATGGCCTATCTCGCGAAGGCGTGTAAAGAGGAATTAAGAACAATTGCTCAAGAGTTAGGGGAGGAGGTTACTGATGATCTTAAAATGATCGATTTAAAGAATTTGATATTAAATAGCAAGAACTATGATGAAGAATTTGTAAAAGAATTTGTGAATTTGATAATAAGTGATAGAATTAAATCTGAAGAGAGGGAAAAAGCTGAACGTGAAGAAAGGGGGAGAACTGAACGTGAAGAGAGAATTGAACGTAACGAAAAGAGACTTAAAGAAGAGAAAGATAGAGAATTTGCATTAGAAATGAAGCGGTTAGAATTGAGTGCTTCAACAGGCGATTCGCGTACGATGCGTACCAATTTCTCAAGTGGTATTGAGACGAGTCCTAAAGTAGAACTATTGAAAATTAACCCAAAATTCGATTAAAAGAAAGATGAAATAGGACTCTATCTAATGAAGTTTGAGCGTCGAGCAGAAATGCCTAGAATTTCTAAAGATGATTGGGTTGCGTATTCACTTAGTGTTTTGCCAAGAGAAGTAACGAATATGTTGGCGCGAGAACCGGTAGAGAAGGTTAAAGATTACGACTATGTTAAGGAGTTGATACTGAAGTGGTACAAATTAAATGCTGAAAGGTTGAAACAGTTATTTTATATGCATCAGAAGACTTTTGAAAAAACGTGGCGGAATTATGCTCACAAGTTAAATAGCTATTTAGAAGAATGGGTTTCTGAATTAAAGATTACTACGCTTGAACAACTTAAAGAATTAATGGTTACAGACAGGCGCGTAGCCAGGAAAATTTTTCGGGGAGGGGGATATGCGCCTGGAAAATTTTTCGGGAGGGGGATATGAACTTATTTGTGTATAAATAGACGGAATTTTATCAGTAATCCAAAAATTTCGGGGGGGGGGATATATCCCGATATCCCGCCCCCTGGCTACGCCCCTGGTTACAGAACAGTTGAAGAGACGTGCGCCCCAAGCAATAAAAGATCATTTCCTAGAAGACTGGATGAAAATAGTTTCTCCTTTTGACTTGGCAGATAAAATAGACGAATATCACAATATCAAAGATAGTTTCAAAAGAACCGGATATCGACAATCATCGAAAAACTCAGAATACTCTCAGAAATTAGATGAAAAATTAAGATTGAAGACAAGAGGTATAAGAATCTAACGAAACACGAGTCACAAAAATACAAAGAAAGGGAATTTGAGCAGAGAAAACAACCGCGATGCTACGAGTGTGGTTCTTATAATCACTTTAGACTTCAGTGTCCAAAACTGAAAGAAGTGGTGGCTGCAAACAATATCGCAGACGGAGATCACCTAATGGCTCCTTATACCACCTTAGGTAAGGTAAATGGTGCAGAAGTTTCCATACTCCGCGATACTGGAGCCACATTAGATTTGGTTTGCCCTAAGTTAGTGAAACCTTATATGTTTACAGGTGAATATGTGTGGGTGAGATCACCATTGATAGAAACCGCTACGTGTCCACCATTAGCCGAAATAGAAATAGAAGGCAGTTTTGGGCATGTTGTAAAGAAAGCAGCAGTATAACCGTATAAATGGGAACAAAGTAAATATTTGTTAGGAAATAAGACAGCTGCATTGATCGATAGTGTGAAGAAAAATAAACATGTGTAAATCCATATGATAAACACGTTCACAGAAGAAAGAAGAATTACGAAAGGAAGAAGAGAAATCGCAAGAAATCTCGAATGAAAGTTGTCAAGAGATCGTTGACCTAACCGAAATCACTGATGAAGAAAAAAGTATATTACCATCAATGTAGCCTTTTGTTGAAACTCTTAATCTTTTGAAGATCACACCTGAAGAATTCAAGCCAGCCCAAAGTACAAGCAGTAATGGAAAGTAATGGAATTAGCTACAGTTAAGGAAAATAGTAAATTGTAATTAAATAATGAACTGTTATTTTATAACAAGGAAGACAGACATGGAACTAAAAGGACTGCTAGTAGTTCCAGAGGAGTATCGTGAACAGTTAATGAAAATTTGTCATGAAGGAACAGCGGCTCATCTTGGAGCAACAAAAACTAAAGATGCACTTTTTAAAAGTTTCTATTGGCCTAACTGTTAATGAGATGTTGAGAATTTCGTGAAGGCTTGTGACAGTTGCCAAAGAGCTGGAAAACCTCAAGAAAAGAAGAAGGCTCCTTTAAAGATCGTACCAGTTATCACAGAAATTTTTACGAAAATAGATGTTGATGCTTGTGTGCCTTTGCCCGTAACACCCTCAGGAAACAGATACATTTTAACTGCAATTTGTATGTCGTCTAAATATCCAGATGCATTCCTGTGGAAAATCTCTGTTCGACCACTGTTGTAAATGTGCTACTTCAGATTTTTAGTCGCATGGGATTCCGTAAAGAATTGCAGATCGACCAGGGATCATCTTTCGTGAGTGCACTTACATCGTAATGTCTAGAAAGGTTTGGAATAAAGGTGGTGCGAAGCTCCGTTTATCAACCCCAAAGAATTCAGTGGAGAGAATGTACAGAACTCTAAAAAGAATTCTCAGAGTCCTGTGTTTCGAATCTGGACCAGACTGGGAAAAAATCTTACCCCAGGCTCTTTTCGCTCTTCGAACGGTAACTCATGATAGTACCGGATTTTCTCCAGCTGAATTGGTTCACGGAAAAAACTTCAGAACTCCCATCATGCTTCTCTACGAAAAGTTGAAGGATGAAGAAGAGACAGAAAGTAGTGTCGTTGAATATGTCTTTGAACTTATGAATCGTATGAAGAGATGCCAAGATCTTGCAATTCAGCAAATGGAAAACGTAAAACAAAAACAAAAACTATGGTATGATCGAATAGCTACCGAACGCGTTTGAAAAGGGAGACTTAGTACTTGGGGTGGCTCCTTTAAAGCCGAACAAATTGTCCATTCAGTGGGTAGGTCCTGGACAAATTATCCAACAATTATCTGAAACAAACTATGTTGTTAAATTTCCAGACAAAGAAAAAAATCATGTTTATCATATCAATATGCTGAAACCTTATTATCAGACCAGGAAATGTAAATTTGTTATATACGGAAGAACCAGATGCTGATGTAGAAGAAATGCCACGTTTGCAGCTGAGATCCTATAAAAATGAAGAGTGAACTTTTCCAAAGAATAGAGTCAAATTCCCGACTTTCTGAAAGTGAACGTGAAACTCTGAGACTTCTAATATCTGAGTATTTTAGCATTTTGATTAGTAATGAGCCAGACCTTATTAAACATGATATTGAATTGGAATCCGAAAAACCAATTTGTACAAAGCCATACCGGTTGTCGCCTAGACAAAGTGAAATTTTAAAGAAAAGAAGTAGGAAAGATGCTGTCTCTCGGAGTAATTGAGGAAGGCGAATCCGACTTTTCGTCAACGCTCATCTTAGTTGAAGTCCCCGGGTAAGATCCCCGACCCCTATATGAAATTGAACAACGTCACTAAAACGCAGTATTTTCCACTACCAAATATAGAGCAACTAGTGGAAAAGGTATCGAATGCAAATTATATAACTATACTGGATTTAACCAGAGGTTATTGGCAAATTCCATTAACGGCACGAGCTCAACGTTATGCTGCTTTCTGTACCAGCTTTGGTATTTTCAAACCGTTACGGTTACCGTTTGGACTAAAAAATGCCCCATATGATTTCAGCCGGTTGATGGCTGGAGTGTTAAAATTTTGCGAAGAAATTTCCGTGCCATATCTCTATGATATCGCCATATTTTCTCCTACATGGGAAGAGCATATATCGTATTTAAAAATTTTATTCGAAAAGATAAAGACAGCTAAGTGGCATATAAAACCATCAAAATGTCAGTTTGCAAAAGCGACTGTGAAGTACTTAGGTCATATAGTTTGTGAAGGACAACGAAGACCAGGGGAAGTTAAGGTCCAAGCCATAGGAGACTTCCCTACTCCTTCTACGAAAACACACATTAGGTCATTTCTAGGACTGGCTGGATGTTATCGAAGGTACATTCCTGAATTTTCCGTGATTTCAGTACCATTGACCGACCTACTAAAAGGAAAATGTCGCATGTCAGCTATAAGATGTACGGAAGCATGTCAAACTGCTTTTGATGAACTTAAAAGGAGGTTAACGGAAAGACAAGTGCTGCACTGTCCAAATTTTACAAAACCGTTCCTCGTACAGTACGACGTCTCCCATTATGGAATTGGAGAAAATTACGAAGAACATCCAATAATGCACTCAAGTAGAAAAATTTCTTCCACCGAACAAAATTATAGTACTATTGAAAAGGAATGTGCAGCAATAATTTATGCTGTACAAAAGCTGAAGTGTTATCTCGATGGACAGCACAAATTCATTATTCAGACGGATCATAATCCTTTAGTGTGATTAGGGAAAAACAGCGGGAAAAATCCGCGACTTTTGAGATGGGCCCTAACTTTACAGCCATACAATTATGAAGTTGTTCATAAAAAGGGCAAACTTTAGAATTGTCAAAATGCTGACAGCTTAAATCGTCTCCCCTAAATTAAAGGCAATTAAGAAATTATAATGTTATTATCAGCTTTGTTTGAATTTATATTTCTACTTAAATTGTAAATAATTGTATTATTTGGCCATATTTTGTGGTTATTAGTGAACTTTATGTAATTTTTTTATATGTAGTTTATAATTGATTTTTTTTATTTGGAAAAAGCACTCTTCTTTTAAATGGCACTGAAATAGGATTTGTCGGCCTTAAATAATTATTTTTTTAATTTGAGAAACCTTGAAGATTTTCAGGTAAAAACTTTTCCCTCCAGACTCGTGAAAAGTTTTCTTCCGTGAGGGGAGGAGTATAGACTGTTATGACGTCGAGCAAACCCTTCTCCATGCGATGACGCCATACGTCAGAAGTTGTTTTTGTTTTTTTAGTTCGAGAAGGCGCAGAGACAGGGACAGTGTTGGAGAATGCATGTAAATGTACCCCTATGTTTTTACAGATGTGTTTTTGAAAGTGTAATAAATCGTCCTGTTCTTTCTACAATTGTGTCCCCATCTGTTTATTCACGCGATCGTACAGGAGGTAACAGTTCCTTTCCCAAGGCATCTCCCTCCTCCTAGGCAGATAGCCCTACAGTAGCTTTGCCTTAAAAGCACAGCCGATTCTATAGCACGAAGGTTCGCTCCACAATTTAGAGTATCATTGGAACGTGTGTCATTCCTGGCTATTGCCGAAGACTGACAGCACCGGATTGCTTTAAAGCTCTTAACGTCAGCCTGCGGAGGGAGCAGTTCTCTTCCCAAGGTATCTCCCCCCCCCCTAGGCAGATAGCCCTACAGTAGTTTTGCCTTAACTAGTACAACCATTTCTAGAGAACGAAGGTTCGCTCCACAGTTTAGAGCATCGTTGGAACGTGTGTCATTCCTGGTTATTGGCGAAGACTGACAGCACCGGATTGCGTTAAACCTCTGAAAATCAGCCTCGGGAGGTAACTGTTCCCTTCCCAAGGCATCTCCTCATCTGCCTTGGCAGATAGCCCTTTGTCTTAACAAGTGCAGCCACTTCCAGAGCCCGAAGGTTCGCGCCACAATTTAGAATATCATCGAAACGTGTGTCATTCCTGGTTCTCCCACCTACAGACCTTCCCATTGAGAGGTAGTAGGTCCAAGAGATCTATCGTGCAGGCTCGCAGCCTGTACACAGCGGTTTTTGATAATCCGGGATTTAAGCCTGAATTTCTTGACCCGAGTTCGACGCTCTGCAAAGCAGGCTACTGCGGCCATTAATGCGATTATAATAACTACAAGATGAAGCCGTTGTACTTGTTTATGGCAAGCTTACACGAAAGGCATCGGCTCATATGGGGGGTTACTTGGTCGGAGGACTTTTAAAAGGGGTTCTAACGAGTATTCACGTTATATCTGGAAAAAAATCGACCCAAACTCCAAACCGTTAGATCAAAATCCGCTCGGTAGGCCTGAACGCGGCACTTCCACACTTCAGCCGTCTACCATGTTCATTGCCTTATCCACTCCGCCATGAAAGCCCGCTGTGGCGGTATCTAAAACTGACGCTAGAACTCATGAAGAAATTCCGCAAGTTTTTGAAACGCATATTACTCTCATCGGAATCGGATGCGCTTCTGAAAGAGTTGCGGAATCCTTCTGCGAGTGCATTTCCCGAAACTTTTCGCATTCAAAAGATTTCGTTTTGCTAAGAACTGCCCTTCTTACAACAATTCCATACAGGGGAAATCATTATGTTTGTTAAAAAATATTAAACTGTGCAATCTCGAGAAACTATTTTAAATGAATAAGAATTGTGTACTTTTTTCCTTTCGAAGACTGTGATAACTGTGACACGAAAATGACGCCAGTCTCACTTACGATACCTAACTTTGTCACTCAGCTGGCTAACTTTTCTACTTGTAATAAATTTTTCGAGAGATTTTAGGCATGTTCCAAATAATGGCTGACTATAGACACAATATATTAAAGAGGTCCATAGACCTTAATGCACTGAAAATTATTTGGGTAGCCCTGTAAATAAACCACCCAATCAAATGGAAACGAAAAAGGAGGTCGACAAGTAGGTGTTAAAATAATCCTTAATAAAAAATTTCATTATTCTATGACCAATAGTTTTTGAGATATGCGAGCTACGTACATACATTACGTATAAACGCCAGGAAAAAACCATCAAAATGGACTTGCGGTTGGTCAAGATGGAGTGTCCATGCATTTATACGAACCGACATAAATGCGTGCGTTAAGACGTCTCGCAGATCTCTTCAAAGTAAATTTAGAGACAGTCAAAATCGTTTTTTCACAAAAATCTGAATACCGACATTTTTCGTCATCACTGTACTTCTGTTTACTTCGTATAAAAAAGTAAAAATCGATTAAAAATTAGGGTGTGGTTGGATTTCCGATTTTAAAAGTAGCACAGATTATTTTCAATAAATTTTTGCATAATTATAAAAAAAATCAAGTAGAATGCTCTAACGGTTTCCGTTTTACGAGGACAACTTTCTCATCTTTTTCTTTCTTTATTTTGTTTCTTTTTTTTTTTTTTGAGCAATGATGGTAAAAGTTTTGTTTTGGATAGGAACAAACCTAGATTGATACCTCGGTCTTTCAGTGGAAAAATGATGACAAGACAGGAATTTCTTCTTGTTGTTGTTTTCGTTGATTACGCCCTCTGACAACCTCATCTAGTTCCAGATCCACCCCCCCCCCCAGATAGGGAGGCGATGGGCAGAAGGGGACGTCTTCCATTTTTATTGGGCTCCAGTGGGGAGGAAGTCCGACTTAACTCGGGGTCTCCTAATTTTGAACCAATTCCAGAGGAAGGACCAGGCTCCTGAAATCGGCACTCCAGAGGTTTCGTTTAACAACTTGGAGGACATTGGAACAATGACAGATTTTACGTGCACCAGCTCCCATTAGTATACACGGTCTCACAGCAGTCGAGCCGAGAGGGAGTCGAACCCCCCCCCCCCGTACTGGCCAAGCCGGACTTATGAGACCGGAGTTTAGCCCCTAGACAACTGCGGGAGCAGGAATTTCTTCAGTGAACCAATCTTCCTTCCAGTGACTTCCACCTGAAGAACTTCTTGTCTGGACATCACTTTTCCACTGCTGAAGATTGCAAACATCTGTGATACTCTGGCTCCTTTCTCGGGCGGCAGAGTTCAATGACATTGGACTACAAAAACTTATCCCATGGTATGACAAGTGCTACAGTTCAGGCTATTCTTATGTTGAGAAGTAGCTGAAATATTGATGCATCTTATGCAATAAATTTTTTCATGTAATAATCGTTTGTTCCTTTTTATTGGTCCTGGGAAACTTACTTTTCAGACGTCCCTCGTATACTACCGTAGTAATTTATATAATAGTATAGCGTAGACGTAGTTCAGCACTAAAATATAGTACTTTTATGGGGCAGGACACCTGACTTGACTCCCCCCCACCCCCAATAAACATTCATACGGGCGCCCATGAATATTACGGGCGCCCATGCATATTACGGGCGCCCATGCACTACTGGCCAAAAGTATTGCAAGTTTGCGAAATCTGACCATTGTTTCAAGAATAAGCCCAGAAAAAATGGACAGGACATTTGCCAGATTTAAGTGTTTTGAGAATTTATGTATTATAATTGCAAAGAATACATGTGAAAATCACTAAAAATCAAAATGAGAGCTTCGGGAATGAATAATTTAAGTTGGCACCATGAAACACCGAAGGAAATGTTGTAAATCATTCCACATCTAAAAGAGTGGCTGTTGTGATTCAAGTCAAGGCTGCTCAGCAACATAATAAAGGATCTTTAGTTCAATTGCATTTATTTATTATCCTCTTTTTGCTCAATTACTTAAAATTAATTATTTATATTCCAGCGAGCCAAAATGGATTATGATTTTTATAATAACCTAATATTTTTATGCGGTTTTTTAGTAAATTAAATAATTATTTTTGTTCTTTAACTTAATGCTATCTTGTCTTTGAAGTAATTAATTTAACATGTTGACATTAAAAAATATCAATTATATTAAATTTTTAATTTTGACTGGGGAGAGAAGGCTTAATCTTGAAAAGGGTTAGATTGCTGAAACTTAAATACTTTTAGCCAGTAGTGTAGACCGTGTTACTATGATCGCAGTCCATGAGAACGTTTCGGTGTCAAATTTTACAGCTCCTAATCTATCAACCTTCCTATCGGAGGCATTTCTTTGCCACATCATTTTGAGGATGCGGTGCCGCTGTTTCGATAGCTGCTATTCGTATCAGCTCGTCGCATCCGAAGAGGACTTAACATCGTAAACAAGAAACGAATCACTCGGGACGCATACTGGAAAGGAAAGTGTGTACTATCCCCTGCGATGGTCATTTGCTTGGTCGAGAGTTTTTATCTTGATGCCCTTGGTGGGGGGGTGGGTGGGGGGGGAGGATAATCTTCTCTAACAATGTCTCCGATTAGCATAACGTGTATGAAACACACGTTTGAGTAAACATAGTTACATCAATGTGATCATTATGTGTAAAAAGAGAGAGTTTTTCTTTTTTGTGATATCGCTTATCGAAGATGGAGGATAATCAGCAAGATCTCCAAGCAGTCAGTTCCTGATCAGGGTCATGCATAAGATGAGCCCGGGAAAGGCTATTTTCGTCTGCTTAATCTCGACTAAAAATAAAAGACACGATGCGTCACTATTTTTTCTTTTCCTGGGATATTTTGAATGGCTTTAAAAAACTGAAGAACTCGCTTAAGGTTCCAGTTTTATCGAATTTGAGAAAGACTTCAGTTTGCTCAGTTTCTTTGTGATGGGTATGTTTATCTGAGCGTCCTCGAAGAAACTGTAAAAAAACAATTCAAAACTGCCAGACAGCGCATAAGCTTAAATCAAGCTTGACATTTCTTTGAATTTTTCGTATTAATACAAGCTTGATAGTTCAATTCATTTTAAACTTGCAGCAACCTTGGAGATTACAAAAAAAAAGAGTCAGCAAATATTTTCCCTTCGAATTTAAGTCATTTGAACTGTCAAGCTTGAATACAACTCAGCGGCGGCCCGTGGTCAAAAATGGTAGTGCAGCCGGAAACACATGACCCCCCCCCCCGGACAGGAATGAAAAATCTTTGTTACTGAATTCGAAATCTGGCGGATTAAGCCCTCACCCAGGATTAAAAAAAAGAGAAATTACGTAATGTTAGAGATCCTATTTTACTTCCATAAAATGGACATAAATTTCAACCAGCCGCTCCTATCTTCAAAATTGCAGTAATCCGTGTCTGATTCGAAGTTTTCTTGGATTTTTCTTTTGTAACGATAACTTGAGAAGAAGAAAAAGAAAAAAAAAGTAAACTGTACTTTTTTTTTGAAGTCAAACTAATCCTCCTCTTAAACTTGCGAATCGGTCAGTGATGTCCTCATAAAAAGGCGTTGTTTTAATTCAGATATCATTAATTTTAAAAGCTCTTTAAAATTCCCCACATTTAAAGAATTTTCACGCTCACCATGTCCTCTAAATGCCAGTTCTTGATTACTTAAAAAGAATACTGCTTTGATGGGTAACTGCATGAAGCGTCTATTCAGGCTTACCTTCTTGATAAATTCAGCAATATAAAGTCGAGAGTTTTCCTTTAATGCGTCTGCAATTTAGCTCCAATTCTTATCAGCTCCTTAAATTTTAAAGAATTTTTTAAATGTTCGATTGAGCTTTCATGTATTTTACATGCTCGAGTGATGGTGTTAATCCATCCTATCCAGTACCATTCCAAACGCTCTTTTTTATCTCAACGATTAAACACGGCCAACAAAACATTTTTTTGTAAATAAAAACTGCCACATAGCCACGAGAATAGTGCATATCATGATGAATGGAAGCTACGACCATGCTGAGACGAACCTGCTTTTTTCTTATGAATGGATAATTTTGGTGTCGGTCTATTTTCTTTTAGTGGTTGTCGTTTATCATCTTCTTTCCATATGTTAAACGGAGTATCAAGCAAGACGCAAACTGGATCATAACGGGGTTTCATGTTTCAAAACGGTTAAATCGTAGATTCCAATAACACATGGACACAGTAACAAATACAGCTAAAAACTTTCAACCTTCCCAGACAAAAAAAAAAAAAAAAAAAAAAAAAAAAAAAAAACTATTGTTTCCGTTAGAATGGGCTAGAACAGCGGTTCTTAACCTTTTAACGTCGTGTCCCCCCAACAAAGACTAACTTACAGTCCTCACATTTTTCAGCATACATTGAGTTTTTTAATCTTTAATAATGAACATTTTAAGCGAAAATGGATATATTTTTTAGTAAAAATTAGAATAAATAAGATGATTTTTAAAAAACATGCATCACTACTTGCTCTTTAGTTTTTCTCGCGCCACTCCCCTGCAAACGTTCTGCGGGGGGCGCGCCCCCCTTAGGTTGAGAAATGCTGGACTAGAACATATATTCTCTGTCTCTTATTCTCTCCCTCACTTCTAGTCCGAGCCAATCAGTTAGTCGAATTCACAAGTGCAGCCGTAGTCAGAAAACCTTTCTTCAGCTGAGTCTTAGATACATACCTCCTATGCTATCCTATGCCGGAGAGACTGCTTACATAGTCGTTACCATGGCAACGGTGCTGCCAATTTCTGTATCAGCTCTGAGGGCTGTACCAACAATTTTCGCAGTTGAATTGCGGGAAGATTAAAGGGCTTTTTAAATGAATGAGCGATGCGGCAGTTACTAGAATACGTTTTTTTTTTTTGAGATTTTTTAAAAATTTACCATAGGAATTCCATAATTCTAATCTGAATTTAAGAAAATTTATAGAATAAATTATTTTAAAGTATGTGCTGATAATTTCAAGTGCAGCCCGGCAGTATTTGCTATATCCCACGATCCGCCACTGATACAACTTGATTACTGCTTGATTTGGAAAGCCACATCCACATAACAAATAATTTATCATCAGTCATAAATGTACTTGTATAAATCACACATAACATTATTTTAATTTTGATTCATCCCATGGAAAAATAAAAGATGCAGATCAGCATCGGGCAATACTAATCAATCTCGCCAATAAATGGCGTGACAACCATAACAGTGACTTCAAACTTTAGTCGTACCACCTCGAGTCAGATTGGCATGGTGGTTAGGACGCTGTCTTCCCACACCTTAGGTCCCAAGATCGATCCCAGTCACGGACGCTAGACGGACTTGAGGTTTAGCATAGAGGTGGAAAAATAAAATATATGGGACGAATTCGCCGACCGGCGCCCTATGTATTTAAGAAAATTTTTTAGAGTGTAGTAAGTTTGAATTAAGCTTGCTATGCCAAGCTTAATGCAAATTGGGCAAGTGTAAACTTGAACACTTGATTCAAGCTTGCATTAAGCTTACACGCTTGAAATTTTCAAGCTTAATGCAAGTTTGTTGACTTGATAAATCAAGCATACTTCAAGTTTGATGCAAATTTGCTGTGCTGTCTGGGCTGAACCAACCGACTCCTTAATTGTAGTGTGTGTATTAAGCCAAACCTGCACGAGGGGTATCTGCCAATGATGGGGGGTTGCCTTGGTCGGAGGACCTTAGAAAGGGTTATAACGCGTATTCACGTTACATCCGGAGAAAACCGACCAAAACTCCAGACCGTTAGATCGACAGTTATATCTTAAAAATTCTCCCGAACAAGGCAGATGCCCCTCGTGTAGGAATGGCATAACACAAAAATTCAAACTTCAGGTATTTCAGTTCCTGCGGAAAGATACGAACCTGAATCAACTGGTTGGTAGAAGAATGCGCTAGTGTTACGCCCTTCAGCATTGCAACAGGTTTTTTTAAGTTAACTAATTACAAAAATTAGCTTTCAAAACCGAAATTTTAGTGGCGTACTTTATAAATAGCGGAAAAATACATTTATGATTTTATTGATATTAAATTTAAATATTATTTATATAAGATATATATATATATATATATATATATATATAATATTATTGATTAATTATATATTAATTATATATGATTAATTATATAATATTATTGATATAAAAATTATTTATTATGCATAAATGCTAGTAATTTCTTGAATATTTGATACGGTTCGATATATTACTTAAAGGTATACTTCCATATTCATAAATTTCAATTTTTAATAAGTTGTGATAGAAATCAAATTTGTGGAAATCCCCCAACCCCCTCTTCCAAATTTTTTTTTTTTTTTTTTTTTTTTTTTTTTTTTTGTTAAAAAAATATTTTAAGAAGATCAGAGTGTTTTTTTACCCCTAATTTATTCGTAAAAAAAGCTAAACATTCCTTGAACATTTTTTTCGCTGTTAAATAATCTTTTTTTAAGTGTGATACATTGCTCATATTCATTGCTCATAAGCATTTTCAAATTCATAAAAATCAGTAATTTATATTCTTCCCGATTAGTTTAAACAAGTCTCCAAAATTTTCCTAAAGCAAGATTTCATCGCATTTTCTCTTCATTATTACCGAAATTGCAACTTAAAATGTGTATTAGTTTAGTCAGATTTAAAAGTCACAAAAGCGGTCACTGTGACGTCAGTTTAAAGTCACAAGAATGCTCAGTTACTTTGTGACTGCAGGGCGATGTCATTCGGTGATTAGTCACAATGGAGCGGCACAGTGAAATCAAGTCACTTGCCAGTCACAATGTGACTATTTTGTAACACCGATTACTTCTTTGACCCTGTTTGACGTCACAGTGACTATTTTGTGATCATCTGTTCCATTAAGGTAGCATTTATATTTCTTTTACAGAAACACCCAAAATAATTCCAATACATGTCGATCTATGGGCAACCATTGTTTAAAGTGCATTTTGGAGATGTTCTCGATTTCAAAGGAAACAAAATTGTAATTGTTCATGCTATTGAGGATCACAAAATAATACTGCTGAATTTGTAGTTCTTCTACGGGAGTACTCAAAATAATTTCAATACATTACGATCTATGGTAGTTCCGAGACATCCATCCATTTCAAGCACAATACTGTAAATAAATGAACGTTTATACCAGCTTACTCTTTATTTAAAAGATGAAAATACCATTTAAAATTCTTTTGCAGAGTCTCGTGAAATTATGTTACTTAATACGTTAATAATAATATCCGTTACGTTACGTTAATAATAATAATAATTACGTTAATAATAATATCCTTAAAATCGTTAATTCTACTAATATATAAATGTCAATGTTTGTATGCATGTTTGTTTTACTCTTTCACGCTGAAACAGTTTGACGGATTTTTATGAAATTTGGAATAAAGACAGTTGAAGTCCTGGATTAACAAATAGGCTACTTTTATCGAGCGAAAAAAAAAATACACTGTTCCTATAATATACAAAAAAACTATCTTTTATCCAAAAAATAATTACACAACTGAGTTTTTATTTTACAAAACCGTCGACAAGTGACGCAAACTTATAGAATACGCAGTTTCTAATAAATAATAAATGAACCCTACCGATATTTTAAGTGCGAAAGTTTGTCAGTTTGTGTGTTTGTTACACTTTCACGGTGAAGCAGCGAGACGGATTTCGATAAAATTTGGAATGGAGATAATTTATACCCTGAATTAACACATAGATCACATTTTATTTTTTAAAAAAAAGTGTTTCCGTAGTTTTCATGCAGATGTCGATAGATGGCGCTGATTTACCTTACGAAAGCGATCGGACCACAGTGATAATGTAAAAACGTATTCATTATTTTTACCATGCATTTATTTTCTTAATAATTTTGCTAGAAATGCCACTTCTTAATCGTTAACAACATAATAATTACTTTAAAAAATGAAATATGTTCGAAAATTAACTTCAAATGCTTGAATAAACATAGCTTTATACCGCAAAATTACATACGGTCAGAAATGGGGAAACGCAGACATTAAAAAGAAAAAAAAATCGTGTATTTATGAAAAACTAAACAGATCAGAAGGTCAGTCCCTGGCATCAGCTGAAAAATTTTATTTTTTCCCCGGCAAATTATGCCCTAACAACTAATACATCCACGAGCAATGCAGTTAGTGTAACATATGAAGGAATTACTTTCATGATTAACGACCTTCTTCACCTAACACATGACACATGAATTAACCCAAATACGCAAGTTAAAGTCATTGGCAAGATATCTTCCGTTGACTTCAACGCACTTGCTTGGGCTAACTCGTGCATCAAGTGCTTGGTAAATAAGGTCATAAATGTCTTGAAGAGTAAATAATAAAATGTTTGACTGGGATAACGAAAAGTGTCCACTGAGAAAGAAAAAAAAGTATTAATGAATTAAAATTAATTAATGAATTATAATTAACAAATTAATTAAAATTAATCAATTAATTAAAATTAACAAATTAATTAAAATTAACTAATTAATTAAAATTAACTAATTAATTAAAATTAATTAATTAATTAATTATGAAGTTACAGAGCATTTTATTTTATTGTTTTTCATATTTTTTATATAGCACTTGTTTTACTATCATATGCAGTATTTTAACTTATTGACGATATTCAAAACTTATGCAAAACATTTTACATAAAAAAATATTTTAGGGGAAAGAGATAAATAATAGTATAAAGTAATATTTTTTTTCTCGTTGTAATGCAACTTTTGCAACTAAAATTATTATATTTTAAGCATTTTTTGATTGATAGTAAACATGAAACTATGCATGACAGCGCATTTTCAGCGAAAACTTTCTCTAGACGCAAACAAAAGGGGCGCTGTCAATAAACTTTCTGTTTACTTTGTTTCATTTTTCGCTAAAGAAAAAAAAATCAAGTATCGATTTCAATTAACAAAGTTTCAAGTTCTTCTTGTGCTCAGAGCGTTTTTGCACACACACAATAGAAAAAAAAAATCTTTCTTCTAACATTGTGAAAGCAAAGAAATTCTGAACTGCTTATGAAATTTATCTGTTCTTCAGAAATTTGGAAGACCCATTTATAAAAGATGAAATACATCTAGCCGAATATGGGTTGATTGTGGAACACTTAAGTGTATGTTCTTAAATCTCTGGTTTTGAAAAAAATTCTGTGAGAGTTTCTAACATAAAGACCGTGTGACAAGCAGACAGACAGATCAAAGTAAAAGTGAAAAAATTTGAATTTTTATGGAGAATGTTAGTAATAAGAAAAAGCTCAAGTAGTATCCACGCAGTGCAAGGTATGTGCACATTTATGAGAAGTTCAGAATCTTATAGATAACTTTATAAAGGACCAGGTAAGTAAAATTAGGTAAAAAAGCCAGATTTTTATTTTTTATTGCACTAAGCACTTTGAACTTTTATCTTTCTAACGATATATTACACTTGTTTATCTAAAAATAAAAAAAAAACCAGAAGTATTAGAATTTTTATATTTTCCCAATGCACTTTATAGTTTATACGCATATGTGAAATCTTTAAAGCGGGTTTTCTCAAAACGTGGATTTTACAGGTTCTTGTTACTTTTTCTCAATATCTTGTGAACTCAAATTTTGATGACAGATATATCATATTATATTACATACTTTAATATGGCGGTTTGTTAATACATTCAGAATTCTATCAAAAATGGAAATTTAAAAGTGATTTTCAGTAAAAAATTAATAATATTTTTTTATTTTGATTTAGAAAAAAATTGGCGTGTTAAAGTATGTAAAGTATGTTATTCTGACTGCTGTTAAAAGTTTGGAGAAAAAGCTGCATGAAGTTGATGGAAGCTACATAAAAAGCTACATAAAGTTAACATGGCGGAGATAGGGCTTACCCAGTTCTCTTAAATGAACCCCTGTACCCACCTCCAGTCTCTCTGGTAGTTAGAGAGACTGGAGGTGTGATCTCTCTAACTACCAGAAAAAAATATATTATATCCAATTCAATTCTGAGTAATTTCAGATATTAAAAAAGTAATGTAAAAGGATGTAAAAAAAAGATTCTCATTTCTGGACTATACTTGGGATATTCTGGACCTATTATGAATGCTATTTGTTCATGCTCAGTTAACAGAACTAGTTCAACGTGGCTATATTAATAGTATTTTGTGCACTCCTGTAAAATAATTTATTATGCTATATGTAACATTTGTAATGAGGTGCAAGGTATAATAAATAGAAATAACTAAAAAAACCGTAAATTTTACAGAAATCAGTGAATATTTAGGTATATTTACGTGCGGAAATAATTTTTAAACATGTGCCTGATAGTTGGGCAGACAAAAAAACCGAAATAATAAGCATCTTTCAAATGTTATAGAAAATATTAATAATAATAGTAATGCTTAGAGACTTATCGAAAGTAAACAATTTCTTCCAGAAATTCTTAATAAACAATTCTTTTCTGGTGTCGATTTTTACTGTATAAAAATTGATACCCTCGTAAAAATAATGCAGTAAACTTATTTTAAAAAGTTAACTGCTCAAAGTTAGTTTGCACTTCGAGACAGAAGATGGCAGCATTAAAATTTGAAACTATAAAATTTATCTACTGAAAATAAACTGTATCCCCACATTTATAAATTTTGAATTGTGTTAGAACTTTTAAATTCACACAAACAGCAAGATTTTCATTGCAAGAGCGAATATTAATACAAACATGGTAATTAAGCAGAGTTATCAAAAATCGTGAAAAAATTTCTTATGAATTATATAATTTATGCTACCAGTGTCAGCATTACTAAATATTACTAATAGAAAATCTCTCAAAACTTAAAAGCTTGATTTAAGTCACTGGCGATAATGATTAAGACTATCGTATCCTGGTAGATTTGTATATTTTGAATTATGGTAAACCTATACGAGGGGCATGTGCCTAGGGATGGCGGTACCTTGGGCAGGGAACTTTTTAAGGTTCTCTAATGAGTATTCACGTTATATATGGAGAAAACGGCCCAAAATTCCGCCGTCAGGCCGATGGCCGCGCAATAGAACGGAAGAGGAGCAAAGAGTTAAATATGCATCAATGTCTGTTGTATAAAACTTACGCGGTAACTCATGTTAAATTTTGCTTTAAAAAAAAAAAAAAAAAAAAAAAAAAAAAAAAATCATCCATTGCACGGTAAAGAATTTAGATTAAAATATCCATACGATTTTCAGAAATTCTGCGGCAACTTTATCTGCATACAAAGTGTGATTGTAATTGAATGAAAAAGAATTAAAATAAAAAATACATATAGGATATTCTGCATAAACTAGCCGCCTTTGGTGACCAGTTTTGGCCGTCAATGGCCGCAAGATACGATCCAACAACGTTGAAATCAAAAAGCATCCGTTTAAACGAATTCAATATTAAGCAAACGCTGTCCCCAAAACAAACAAACTAAAACACTCAAACACTTTTAAAATATCCTGGCTACGCTACTGCATAGATTTTGATTTCGACGCGTAGTCGTAAGACTGACTGACACAGTTAACAGAGGCACGAAATCTACCTTAGTGGTCGGCAATTTTTTAAAGCGAATTTTCACGGGCCAGCGATGCTGGACGGCTTGTCGGCTAGTAATTATAGATTTACGACAAAAACAAAATAACCGACACCAAATTAACCTAAATAAAAGCTATAATCCAACAACGTTGAAATCAAAATCCATTAAAATAAGTTTTCACAAAAACACTACATTTAAACACTTTTAACGTTTTAAAACGCTGCGGTTTTTAAACTGAAAAGAGCCAATGGCAACTTTTTAAGAAGTTTAAAAAAAAGCTTCCCACAACAATGAATTCAAAATTAAACAAACACTTCTGGATTTACTACAAAAACAAAACAAATGTCCCAAATCAATCTAAATAAAAGTAACGATCCAACAACGTTGAAACCAAAATCCATCCGGTTAAACGAATTCAAAATAAACGGTTACAACAAAAACAAAATAAACAATATAAAACACTCAAACACTTTTAAATTACGATTTCACAAAATGTCAGGCCGTTAACATTTAAAAAACACTCCGGTGAGAGCAATGAAAAAAAAGCGTGACTTCCAAAAACAATAATATACGTTTACGTTGCCAATTTCGAAAAAAAAATTCCTACAAATGGATGTTTAAGTGTTGTGCCAGGGCTAAACTTGATGGCTAAACTTGTGAAGTATATTTATCTAGCTGAAGTACAGTTATGCAATTTAGCCTTGGTTGTGCAAACAAAATTTTAAGCATTCTAAATAAATTTGCCCAAAGTCCATCAAAATTTTTCAGTTAAATAGAACTTAAATAAGGAGTATGACGTCATCTAATCGATCTACGCCAGAGATTATGTTCCGTGATTTTTTTCAAGATTCCAGGAATGAATCATTTGCTTGCATTCTGTGTTTAATTTTTCAAGGCGTGATATCTCGCTAGATATTTAGATTGTGAATAAGAAGCAAGTTTAAGAAAGGCGAATTTTTTAGAGATCTTTCGAACTGTATAAAAAAAAAATTGCTTTTATTTAGAGATAAAAATGTCGTTTTTATCAAAATTTCAACATGGATTCACCGAGGATTCACAGATTCACATGGATTCACAAATTCACCGGGGCGATGGGTCAAACCCGACAGCGTTATGAACTGCACTTATTATTTAGATTTTATGCTAACTCATGCTAAAATATTTTCTACATAATAATGATGATCCGCTGCATGATAAAAGACCTCGCAGTCGTACCTGTATACTGTTGCATAGAGACTAAATGGTAATTCAAGTCACATTTTTCTCAACATAAAAAATGCCACACGGTTTGTTCGCATTAAGCTGGTGTCTTTTTAAATGCGTGAGGTAAAAATGACGCCAATCACACTTGAGCTTTTGAGCTTTAAAAGACATCTTTCGAAATCTGACTACCTTTAATAATCTTTACATACACGGTTCAAAACGGTTAGAAAGATGCGTTATCTTTCAATCTTGTAGAAAAAACATGGCTTATCTCAAAGAGATATTCCGAGCGATTTACAAACACAAAAAATCACGAATTCATTTTTGATTATCTCATACTTTTTGCGACATTGCTGATCAATCTCAAGCAATTTTCAATTCGTGACTTCAGACCATTGACGGAAAAAAAAGCCAGTTTTCTTCACTTTTCTTTACTGTATTGGAGCAAGTTTAAGGGCTTAAAAATTTCACGAAATCACGAAAAATGGGAACCATGAGTGGGTTTTTTAAGTGGCGCAGACTTTTGTTTTTCTATATTTTAATAGTTAACTGTGCAAAATTGTTCCAGTTGATCAGTCCAGTTATATGGATGTACGATACAGTATGCCAACTTAAATCCCTTGCCATCCCCTTGACTTTGGAATGGCTGCTGCTATATTCATAAAAATGGTGTCTAGGCGTAGTAAAGTAGCCATGCGCTACTAAATGAAATCGCCTACAGCGTCACCTGCTGAACGGAAAACTGCTTACCATTTCTATCTCAAAAACGGTACAAGATACGGAAAATAAGTCAAGTACAAAGTTTTTCAGCATCACCGATTTATTAAAAGAAGACATCTTGAGCACATCAATGCAGTGGCGGCTCGTGGGTTATTTAAACAGAAGTTCACAAAGTAAATTTCGAAAATTAAATATGCAGATACGTCGCACCTTGTAAGTTAAAATATGTTTGCATTTCCAACAGATAAAGGAAAACAATGCATGCAACTGAAAGAAAAAAAGTCATCTTCAGTCTTACATTTCGGCAGCAAGATAAGTTTTAGCAAAAGCGTTGTCTTGATTTTTTTATTTCAATTTTTTTTCAAAGGATACTATTGAAAAATGTAATTGCTATAGCTCCAAAACACTTATTTTGCTCCCATCTTAAAATTGATTAGTGAACCGAACATAACAAACCAAGGGAGAATCCAGAAGAGATAACGGGAAAAAAATCGTCTGTGAGCACAACTAAAAATGTTCGAACGGAGTGATATCAGCAGCGCCTTACTTCTCCCGTGACTCTCTCCGCGTCTTTTCTCAGAGAGCGGTTCGGAAGGCCATTTGGCCGATCGCACGTGCGAACTACGACATACTAAGCTGTAGTAACCTACGATACAGTGCGTTAGCTATAATAAGCGTATTTAATACAGTGAGGGGTGGCGAAAAGTAAAACTCACGTTTTAAATTCACAAAAATCTAGAAGTGAACTTAATATTTTTTTAATTTAACCCTGCTGTTCTGTTCACATTTACTATGCACATGTAACGTTCGGGTCAATATGACCCGAACATCGAATAGTAGCTACAAGTGCTTAATTTTTACAAAATTATAAAATTATATTATGCTTAAGGTAAATAATTGCTTCAAAAGAAGAAAAGCATGATATATATTTGAAAAATAATACAATAAGCAAGAAATCATGAATATATAAACGGAATGTAATATTTATTAATTTTTAAGTCTTATTCTGTCTTGCCTGAATATATGGAGTAATTAATGATTTGCCTAATTCTTCTAGAAACAAACATCTTTTTGTCAATTTCTTTTCATTCCATTTTGTGTTTATTGATGTTCAGAGAATAAATGCATTGTACGCTGAACAGTCTAACATATTATAAAATATGATCATGGGCCAGCTATTGGCTTTCCTTTTACAAGTGTATGTATTCAAATGTTAATCAAGTATATCCACAGCTCCTTTACTGGCATTGCAATCCAATATCATTTCTGATTTTTTGTCTGATCTATCACTTATTCTTTCATCGTGATACATTGTGCTCATAAGAACAACATTCTTGTTCTTTTTTGTAAGATAGTTCAGAGCACTTGTATCATCTGTAAAGTAAAAGCTTGAACTGTGCAACACCTTATTTGTCATTTGATCAGGAAGCTCTGGTTTGTTTTTTCTCACAGCAAGCATAGTTATGCTACATTTCAAAAGAAGTTGTCCCAGGTCGTAAGAAGGGAAGAAGATATCAAATGTGACATTGTGCCCTCTAAGTTCATAAGTCAAATCACTTACAACTTGCATTTCCTGATTTTTTTCTGGTTTTGAACCCGGATCTTTTCCTGTATAAATCTGTGCCTTTAGAACATATAAAGTTTCACTGTCATATATAGTCCATATTTTAATTCCATATTTCGAAGGTTTACTTGGCATGTATTGTTTGAATGGACATCGTCCTCGAAAAGAAACTAATTGTTTGTCTACTGTAACATTTTCAGATGGGTAATATAGTTTTGGCAGAGTTTCTATCCGTTTTTCTCCAATGTCTAAAACTGCAGCAATTTTATCTGCACCTCATCTTTCTTGACGAGTTGATTTATTGTCAAAACCAATAACTCGGGAAATGGTACAAAATTGTTCAAGTGATATGGTTGCACGAAATATACTTCGTCCAGAGTCCTGATCCCACAACCTCTTCGTAGATTCCCCGTATGATTTGTACACCCCCAGCTAATAAAAGCAATCCAAAGGGAGCTTCGAAAGTTGTGCTGTCAAGAATTTTCCATTTTTCTTCATATACTTCTTCAATTCATCATTTTGATAACTTCATTTTGAATTGTGAAATCGAACACAGTTTCAAAAACACTTTTCACATCAGTTATTCTTGATGTTGAATACTTTGTTACACCTGGAGTTGCTTTTTTAACATTAGCTGAATTCAGGCTACCAGAATTTTGTGGGGGATTCAGTGTTCAGCTTATATTTTGATCTTTAGATTCAATATACTGCGTATTAAGAACACAATTCGTCACAATATTGTCATCGTCATCAGAGTTTAACTTTCCTCACTTGTATGATTTTCTTCTTCAGACAGTGCCGGATTAAGACAGCGCGGGGCCCGTAGCAAATATTACCAAGGGGCCCCCTGCTCAGTGAAGCACCTATATATATATATATATATATAATATGTTCACCCACACATTAAAGTAATAGAGCTAAATTGAATGAGAAAATAAATAGTGCTAATTATATTACAATTTATGTTTAGTGCTAATTAATGGTATTACTAAAGCTAATTAGATGTAAACAAAACTAAAAGGTCCCACGTGTTATATTTGCGAGAGGTTTATCCCAGCCCTTCCTCCACCTTGGGTGAGCTAATCTGTAGGTTTTGTACGATAATAAAATAAAACACAACTTTTACGAATTTTCTTGATTCAAAATGAACAAATTTGAGTTAACACTAGACAAATCAATTTCTCCAAGTAAATTAGTGTGCGGAAAAAATTCCCGTCAAAATAAAGTGGGGGGGGGGGAGGCAAATAGATAGTGAGACTGACGATGTTTAAAGTTATTTATTCGTACAACTCAGGTTTTTTTTAAATGAATGTTAATGTTCGTGGATATATATTTGGAATTTCTAACACTTCCCACCTTTCCCATATGCAAACATATAACTAGACAAGTTTACACACATAAAATAATGATTGTTTCTGTAAAATTTTTAAAACCATCGAAAACAATAAGTACTTTAAACTGTGCCCTTAAACACTATTTTTTCCCCTATAAAAATACATGCTTGTAAAATTATTTCATTATCTGGACGGTCTTTACTAATTATAGGTTACATATTTTTAACTTCTCTTAATTTATTTAATGGGTTAATTCATAAGAAATCGAACTGGGGATAGATAGATCTAGCACAATAATACCTCCACCATTCAAAATATACTGCATACACGGAAGGCATTTAAACTGTACACGCTTGTACAGGGGGACTGTTACTTCCACATACCGCTTGGAAAACTTCTAAAGGTCATTTCGTTAGTGTTCTACAAGCATATGTACATTACTTTTCAGCTAATCTTCGTTAAAATGATATAAAATATTTTGCTCAAAAAAAATCTTTATAAGAGGAATAGAATAATCTATATAATAAATAATAAAAAATTCGGATAAAACATTCATTATCGTATTACGTTCAAATGTTTTTGCAAGACATAATAATCTTAAATGTGACAAGTAATTTGTGAGTTTCTTTGTGGGTCAAGAGTATCCGAGAATTCTTTTTGTTTTCAGTTTGCCTGAGGTTATGGCTTCTCGGATACCCCGACCGTGCGAAGATCCTCTCGGTTCTAATTATTTTATTTGAACGAACGTACTGGCATTCACGCACTTGACCTGTGGTTTCGACCGGCCAAAAATCAATTCTTTCATATTTAACGTGGTTAATTTCCGAGATTAATAAGATAATTTATCGTAATAGTGGATTCCACAACTATAGAAAAATGACTTACATTCTATATATTATTATTGTTTCAAAAAATAATTCGCCTTTGTTTAAATATTGTAAAATGTAAAATAAATAATTAAGTAAAAACAAAGCAAGCCAACTACCAAAAGCCTTCTAAGATAGTTTACACCTTAGTACACCTTAGAATTTCGCCAAAGCCACACTGTAAAATACCTTTTAGATGTGTGGCTTTGGCGTAAAATGCCGTGGATGCTGGTAAAATGCCTTTACTGTAAAATAAAAGAACTTTGGGGCTGCCCAACATCCGTTTAAAATACCATCCTCATATTTACTGCAAAACAAAATAACTTTATGTCCAATATTTAAATAAAAATTATTGTTTCGTGGGGGATTATTATTGATTATGGGGCGCGTTTTTCCTACAATCTTAATCCTATGGATCTCAGCTCTCGGAGAAATGCAGAAGGTCAACATGCGTTCCAGAGAACATCTTCAGAAATAGCCACAAATATTTCCGTTCTATTGAGTCATTTTGAAAAAGTTTGATTATACAACTTCATTAAAAAATTCTTTCGACTTGTTACTGAAAAGTTCCTGAAATGATCGGGACAGATAGACTACAGCCTAATGAATAATCCGGCCCACTGACGGATTAATACAATTTTGTGGGTGGAGGCTTGGATGGAAGATTCACATATATATATATATATATAAATTTTATGGAAGTAAGTTGGGATTGTTTACATTAATTTCATTTTTCTCGGGAGGGGCGGTCACCTCCTCCGACCCCCTCCCTTTAATCAGACCTTGATCAGACCCTGAGTCTGTTTTTTTGTTTCGGCACTTAGTTTTCTTTCTATATTTTGTTTATTTCTGGATTCATTCTTCAAATAAAGACAAAAATGTAACATTATTGGTAAGGAATCCATTTTCTAAAGGCCATAGGTGGGTGGTGCAAGGATCTGGATACCCCTCCTCCGTTTGTCCGAGTTTCGCTTTTAGTCAACGAAAAGATAATGATACAGCCTGTCTTTCTTTTATTTCCCCCCTTTTGGATGCTCCCTGAAATTCTTTTACTGAGAACCGTGTTTTTGTTCCACAGTATTGTTGGATATACTCTTGTGTGTGTTCTTATTGCTGACTTTAGAATACTCATTCAGTTTCGCCTAGGTAATGAGTTGACTAAATAATGCAGGCATGCAACAGCCACATTAAATATATTAATGACTATGTCATTTTATCTCTCACCCCCTTTTGAAAATGTGACATAAAAATAAGACACGAAAATGCGTTACGAAAACGCGACATAAAAGTAAGAATAAATGTCCGCTGAAAATGTTGTATGTGTTACGTAAACCACCGTTTTCTATAAGCTCCGTTAGGTTGCATTTATTTGATAAAATGATTGTTTAAAAATTTCATCCGTTTATTTAAATACTATTAGTTCACAACTGCTTTAATCTATTGTTACAATATTTCGTAAGCTGTAGAATATACATCACAAGTATATTTTACATATATTTAAATACTATTAGTTCACAAGAGCTTTAATCTATTGTTACAATATTTACTAAGCTGTAGAATGTGCATCACATGTATTTTTCTATAAACAGGTTACAATCCTAAAAATTTCAACATGGGGTTACCAGGTGAAATACACGATAGATGAGAGATAAAATGACATAGTCCATTAATGTCGTTTTAATATGGCAATCATGAAACTAAAAAATTAGGAGGGTTCAGGGGGGTCTCCCATTGACAAGGCTCGAACAGCCGAGTTATACATATATTCTTTCAATGAGTTGTCTACAACTGATTTACAGTTCCACTATATAGAGCTTTAGAAATTGTCTTATCCGAAAAATAAATAAATGAAAATGAAAAGAAAGAAAGAAAGAAAAAAAGAATTACAAAATTTATCTGTTGCCTTAAATATCAAGAAAGATAAATCATGCCAAGCTCATAGATTATAAAACACTTTCCAATACAAAGTATTTTTGCGCCAAATCCGCTATGTTTTTTAGTTAAAACTGGCGAGATTTCGTAGATAAAAAAATGTTGTATTATCACTATAAATGCAATTTTATGAGACCCTGTAAAAGACCTTTAATTTTTTTTAGCGTTTAACTGAAAAATATAAAAATTTTATACTCATTGTCTTGTGCTAGAAATGTATTAGTGTCTCTCAAATGCCACAGACTGCAATGGGAATACTTTTGAGTGCTCCTGTAGAACTATTAATAATACGGACATTATTCTCAATGGAGAGCATCATTTTGAGAGCCTTAGTAATATATATGCCAACTTTGTTTTCTTTCAAAAATCGAATATCTCTAAAATATGTTTTCAAGAATGACTGTTGATTCAGTCATTCCTGTATCAACAGATACAGGGGGAGACCCCCCCCCCGAACCCACCCCCTCTTTTAGTTCTGTTTTTTAGACTGTGCTATACATTGGATTTTTTTCTCCTGTAAAAGAAATATAAATGCTACATACACCATTTTCAATATGGTAGGTGGTACTGTACATAGAAAAAACATAAATTTCGCACAAATCGATGTATATCCACAGCAGTTAGAACACTAGATGGGTGGACATCAGAACAGACAAATAACTGAAATCATAAGGACGTTAACCGGTTTTGGGTTCTAATGCATTAACAAATTTTCGTCGGTCAGAGACCCCCTCATACTCCTAGACACATAGCCCTTAACAAAACACAATACAATAAATCAGTTAATTAAAGTGCGAGTAACGACTTTTCAAAATTCCAAAGAAATCGACATAGCTTAATATAATTACATTAGACATTTTTCGAGGTACTACAATCCAGGCGATCCGCCAAGACGAGCAACTTTTTCGCAAAGATAAATGCCGGACACATGAAATTATTGATGGTTCGGAATACGATTGCCAACAGTTTGCCAGGAAATTTGAGGAAAAAATAGTTTGGCGTTAATGACCGCCGGGATAATACGTAAATACCTTTTTCGATTTATCGTAAAATAATAAAAATATCGCCAAGTTCGGTTCATTTTTCAAAGCATTTTTTTCGCACCCAATTTGGCAATTTATCGCAAAAGTCGCCAACATTGCCGGCTTTTGGCTCAAATTTTGAAGGAGGCACACGATCGTCGTCGGATTATTCGCTAATCATATTGCAGGATAGTATTATATGCTTAAAATAGATGCCTGTCTTTAAACTGCCATTGACCGTATTGTATTGAAATTATTTTGAGTGCTCCCGTATAGAAAAACTTTTAACTATACAGACACTATTTTCGATGCAAAGCTTCATTTTGTAATCCTTAATAACATTCAATTTTGTTTCATTTCAAAGAGCAGAATATCTCTAAAACTAGAAGTCAAAGCCTGTTGTGAAGGCAATTACAACGGGCGAGAGAAAAAACATTTTAAGGAATTTTAAGGTCTTTCATTCAATATATTTAATTTTCATCCACCTAAAATAAATAAGTTCATATTCAATTTTTATTACAGACCCAAATCGAATTTCATGCTCATCTGGAAACGCGCGGAATCTTTTCGCAGTCGAAAGCTTTCGTTTTGTATACATAAACATTCGAATATCCAATAGACGATTTATTTGTGGGGAAAAAAATAATAAACTGTGTAATCGGGAGAAATTATTTTAAACGTATTGGAATCCCCCCAATTGTATGACGTCATTTTCACTTAAAATAGGTCATTTTGTCACGCAAATGATTCAATTTTTCTGACTCTCGGAAACGAAATGGTGCTGAAAATAGCGAAAAATCGCTTTAAAATGAAGGAACGGGTGGATTTCGTATACTGGGAAGG
The DNA here is from genome assembly GCA_038373885.1 of Cheiracanthium punctorium. Classification (NCBI taxonomy): domain Eukaryota; kingdom Metazoa; phylum Arthropoda; class Arachnida; order Araneae; family Cheiracanthiidae; genus Cheiracanthium; species Cheiracanthium punctorium. The sequence continues at coordinate 2,588,873 of JAWZYV010015215.1, forward strand.
CTGATCGTATACTGGGAAGGCTGTGTGTCCCACAAGTCAATGAGAAAATGGAATGTCCGTTTTCGCCAAGGAACTGGCCACGTTCAAGTGGGAGACGTTGGACCATCCGCCCTACAGTCCGGACATGTCGCCCTGCGATTTCCATGTGTTGGTTAGACTGAAGAAACCACCTGAAAGGGAAGCGCTTCAACTCGGACGACGTACTCAAGGACGCTGTGACGGACTGGGTCTCGTCACGGCCACAGGAATTCTGGGAACAAGGAATCCTGCGGCTTGTTCGTCAGTGGGATCGTTGTGCTCAGGCCTGTGGTGTATATTTTGAATAAAGTCTACATTTGTACCCAAAGTGTCGTTTCGTACCTTTTCATTGGATCACCCCTTGTAGTTAGTAGGGTGATACGCTTTAAGAATAACTTCCCATAGAGCGCAATGTATTGGGACTATTTTGAGTGCTCCTGTAGAAAAAAATCTATAAATGCTACATAGATCCTTTACAATAGGGTACATGGTACTGCAGATAAGAATAACATATATAAATTTCGTAGAAATCAATGCCTATTGACGCCAGTCAAGGACGGACAGACAGACAAACCGAAATCTTAACTTTTCTACCTTGTTGGAAAGTGTCAAAAAAGCTAGATCTTGAGGGGGAAAGACGAAAACTTTCAAGGTAAAGGCGCGGGGCCCGTAGCATTTGCTAAATCTGCTATATTGTTAATCCGGCACTGTCTTCAGATACCTCTTCGTCTTCGCTGTCAGATAATTTCATAAGTTCTGTTATTTCTGCATGACTCAAATATCTACGCTTTCCATTCGCCATCCTTTTTTTTCACATTAGTACAAATTCAACAGTCACTGAAATGATCTCAGAATGTGAAATCGTGTCACTGTTCTCATACTCTCACAATAGAAGAAATGTCCTATCAACCTGCTATAGCGAATTTTTGGATACATTTTGTCACGTGATGCGCCTCCTCCACATAATTGTAACCTTGAATGAACAACGAGAAACCCGTTTGACGAATTCATAGAATGTTATTTTCTTATTATTTAGCCTATAAGTAACGTATCTCCCATGCTCAACGTAGCAAATAGAAACGGGTCATATAGACCCGAACAACACATTGATACAATTTCAAAAAAATTATAGATAATATATAAATAAATGGAAACCCTTTTCAGATGATTAATATATTACCCTCACTAACAAAGTCAAAAAAGGACTAGAGAATATTTCTTTTTTGTCTTTTCTTTATAAGCAAATTGAAATCGCTTCGGGTCATATAGACCCGAACAGAACAGCAGGGTTAAATTGTTAATATGTTTATATTTAGTTTTTCCTCTGAGGGTTCACGTGCTCATGTGCTCGAATGGAGGAGGAGCCGCCACTGCATTAATGTTAAAAATCCGGAGTGACTCCACTTGACTTTCCGAACACTTACGATTAAGATCATTACCAAGCATTTAAATAAACTTTAATCGATGAATAATTCAAACATATATACCAAATTAAAGTTCAATCGAATGCACCATTTGAACGCCAACGCACTTTCAAGAATTTCCCCCATAGGCCATAATGTAAGAGAAACCTTTGTTGCAGCCCTGTAGAAAAACTATAAGTCCTATACACACCAAAATCAATAGCGGTCTCGCAACAGTGGTTTATAACATCTATACCCGATTTGAGCTCAACCGAATATCCCGTTTAGGAGCTATCGTGTTCACTCACACACATACGTCTCGTAAAAGTAGCATAAATGAATTAACCCTTTAACGCGCAGTGGTTTCGCTCAGAGACCACCAAACTGTTGACGTTTTGACTGTTGAAGGTCACGAATAATAGATTGGATTTCTATAAAAATAGTTGCGGGTGACATAGCTCCACGAGAATCCTTTACTTTTTAGCACGTCATTTCCCGTAAAAAAATGGTCACGATTATTTTTGACATCTGCCGAAAAATGGACATCTGCCGAAAAATGGAAGAACGCGAGAACAGCTGGATAGATGACCCAATGCTGAAAAAAGGGCAGCCGTTGCCATCGCTCGACTTAACTACCAGCAAGATGGCGGACGATCGAAACGTTCATCGCGTGCCACAGATCTAGAGACCCTTTTTTGACGCAGCTGGCTGTGCGCGAGCACAGCCAGCTGTCGTCAAAAAAGGGTCTCTAGATCTGTGGCACGCGATGAACGTTCCGATCGTCCGCCATCTTGCTGGTAGTTAAGTCGAGCGATGGCAACGGCTGCCCTTTTTTCAGCATTGGGAAAGGGTTGCGCCTCAAAGGGTTAAGAAGACCTCAAAACGTGTTAATACACCAAAATATCGAAGTCGAATTTCTTCATGATTTACAATACTTTCCTTACATTTTACATGCTCGGAAAGTAAAAATGGAAATCGTAAAATGCAAGGCTTAAAAACGTATTATTGATCCTTTTGCTAGTGTATTTATCACCAGCTATATTGTACAATTTCTGGCGGGAATTTCAGATCAACTTCCAGATGTGTATTGTTGCCGAAGAAAAACACTTTCAGCATGAAGGATAAATGAACCGTGTAAGTGCTGCCATGAGTGATGTCAGGTTATGTGCTGTTTTGGAAAATTCGACCCAAACAAATGTGCGTTTCATGCCTTATATGCGTAGCATTATCGTGGGAATTAATAAGCGTTACGTGCAAATTAAGGTGTCTTTTCTTATTCATCCATTATGGAGGACAGGCGCGTAGCCAGGAAAATTTTTCGGGGGGGATATGAACTTATATGTGCATAAATAGACGGAATTTCTGCACAGGATTAATCTTGTGAGCTTTAATCCAAAAATTTCGATGGGGGAGATATATCCCGATAACCCCCCCCCCTGGCTACGCCCCTGATGGAGGATGCCGAAGAACTTTGTAATTGACTTTTTTTTTCGTATCTCGGATCGTTTTTAGATAAGAACACTAACTCCAAATCCTGCTCGGCCGCCGCACAGCCAGCTGTTTCAGAGAACTTTAGCTTCGTGGCAGCAGACGGGCCATTCGATTGACCGCCATTTTGTTGGTAATTACATAGATCGATAGCTGCACTTTTGCAGCGTTGGGATCATTTATCCATATTTTTTGCGACTAGCAGTGGAAGCGCTGACATAAGGTGGTTTCGCGGCAAAACCACCGCTGGTCAAAGGGTTAAGTCAACAAGATAGTAACATATTTATTTTGGACCATTAATCTTTAGAACTTAAATCAAGAAGAATTTTTTTATTTGCGTAATGAGCTCTCCCTGCAGAAATCCATATAAAACGTCATTCTACAGAATGACCCTAGAATTTCTGAGAATAACCCTACAAACGAAGTGATAGGTTTCGTTCTATCTAACTGAAAAAGATCAGTTTTGTTGTCTGTCATGGGCTTACTTTAAACTACGTACATCCAGAGCCATTGCTAAAACTATTTTAAGTGCGGGGGAGGGGGAGATGTCGATAAACTGCCAAGTCAAATATCGGTTTTTACCAACTTACTTATTTTTTTTATCAACTGTATTACTAACTTTTTATTTTTGCCAACTGGATTTGCGTAATTTTGCCAAGTGTGCCAGAAACAGAAAGTAAATTATCGTTTTCGCTAAAATTTTTTCACCAATTTTGCCAAGTTTAATAAAAATTTGCGAGGCTTAGGGGGGGGGGGATTCCCTCCTACCCCTCCATTTGCAAGTGCCCTGGGTACACCACCGCTTTTATTTGTAATAATAAAATATCATTACTTCTACGACTGCTAACTACATTTTTCATCTTAAGATGGCAGCATCATGCAAATTTTTCGTTTTTAACTATACGCAGTGAACTAGTATACAGGGACCTCTTTTACGGCGACAGCTCCCTTATAACGTTAAAATATTCAGTTACTCGCCAAACGAACACAGACTCGCTTATAAAGTCATAAATAATCCGATCTTATGAGTGACGTTATAGCGAAGTTTAACTGTACATTGAACGAGAATTTTATTTAAACTTAGAACATGCAAGAAGACAACTGAGTTTACCACATTAAAAAAAACTCTCAGAAGTCGAATTTTTAAAAATTTTTATCCAAAAAAAAAGCTTGCCAAATTATTCTGCTATTTTAGTTATGCAAAGAATGTGCTTAATTTCACAATATCTCTGGAACTTATGGACACTTGTGCATTTAGTGGACGATTACAGTATATATATAAAAAAGAATTAAATAATAAGAAAAAATTATAAACATAAAAAATTATCTTAAATACTTTTGATGCCTTTCACTATCGCACTGAGCAATTTTGCCTCTTAAGTTCTTCAGATACTATGTCCAAATTTTAGGTTTTATTGATACAGTGAAACCCGCTCAATAAAATATCGGTTAAAAGAATATCCCGCTTATCGTAATAAATTTTCATTACACCAACCGTTACTGAACTGTGAATGTGATCCCGTATAATGGAATATCCCGCTTATTAGAATAATTTTTCATGGCAAATTGGCTATTACATTAAGCGTGCTGGACTGAAGTTATTATTCTTCGTAAACTATAGTCGTGTTCTGAGGTTATAGCCAGAGATAAGGCTGTCAGATGTAATCAAAAATTCTTTATTTTCCTTCACCAGTAACAGTTTGCGAAGCCCCGAAGGGCCTGCAAGCCATGGACGGGTTGCTATTTTTTTTTCTTTTTTTTTTTAAGGGTTAAGGTTAAGGTTAAGTGTGTGCGCTAAGGCTTAGCAAGTCCTATCTAAAACATCTTTGTTTAAAAAAAAAAATCCCTAACTTCCCGTCAGTTTTCTGTTAAACAACACTTCTAAGAATTTGCTCTTTTTAAAACAGAATGTTTTTTTTTTATTTAACATAAATGGAAATATTTAAGGAATACCCATAGAAATCTAATTGATTCTTAAAGGTTTTTATTATGAAAGGATTCACTATATTTCATACATAAATACATTAAGGGGTCTTGTACTTTTTAAAAGTGATGAAAATCGAAAAATGTGCCTTCATGTACATAACTCCATATTTACATAAATGATTTATGTAAATATAGAGTTATGTACATAAAATATGTAAGAAAGTTTGCATATCAATACAATAGCCTTTTCTATATTTGCATTGATGTCTTCAAAAGTTATGAAAAGTTTATTGAAGTGACAAAGTTTATTAGGAAATTTAAATTAATAAAAAGATTAAAAGCAATTATTTTATTTATGCGCAGCCTAACGTACGTAAAAATCATTTTACAAACTCCATATTTTTTCTACGTACACTCTGATAATGAATAATTAAAATGACCTATTTTTATATCCGACGTTATATAATTTTTTAATTTACAAATGATTTAATTTTTAATTAGTGAAAAATTATTAATTAATATTTTTCTGTAGATAGGTATGGAACATCTACACAACAATAGGTCATTTTAATTATGTATTATTAGAGTGCATATAGAAAAGATATTGAGTCAGTGAAATGTTTTTTTTTTTTGTGTGTGTGTGTGTGTTAGGCTGCACGCAAACATGAAAAATAGCCGTTTTTAATCAGTGAATAAATTAATTATTAGTAATTAACTTAGAAAACTTTTGAAGACATTAATGTAAACAGGAAAAGCCCTTGTATTGATATGCAAAATTTCTTACAAGTAAATAAATTTATTTTTGTAAATACAGGATCCTATACATAAAAGAATTTTTTTCGATTTTCACCATTTTTAAAGGGCACAAGACTCCATCTCGAAAGCTCAAAATAATAATGATAGTTTGTAATAGAAAATTATAGCTTATAGTAATTATTGTTTTGTTTATTTCTAATGCTATAGTTTATAAAAGTTCACCATTAAAGGCATTTGCCTCGACTGTCAAAACAAGTTAAATTTAAAGAAACTAGTAGTAGACGTATGGATAAGCCCAGTGGTGTAACGGTTAGCGCGTCGCGCTGCCGTCCCACAGGTCCGGGGTGCGAATCCCGGGCTGGGCAAGTACGACTCAGCCTTTCATTCTTTGAGTGGGTCGATAAAATGGGACCAAGCTTTCTGGGGTCAAACAGTGAAACAACTTCGCGTCAGACTGACCACCTGGGAGAGGCATATGCTCGCGCACATGCTCTCTCGTTCATATGCGTAAGCGAAGGCACGGTTAGGCTCAGCGCAGGGTTTGGCCCCGACGTGGGCTGTTGCGCCAATGCTTGTCTTTTTGAGTAGTAGACGTACAAAAATAAAAGTGCTGGAAAAGGGAAAAACTCGCTTTTGTTTCGGTTATGTGTGGTCATGCTACATGAGTTCAACATCCAGCACATTAATTACACAACTATTACACAATAATTATAGTGTTGTCTGAAAAGTATGTTTACAGTGGGACAGATTGTTCTTAGAAAAATCGTTACTGACAGAACAATTTACTAAAAAGAGAGCTTTTTTTTTTCCTTGATAAATTAAAGGTATAGGGGAGAGTGGCCCAAAACGGGTTGGTCTCCCAAAGGGGGTAGGCATTCCTATGCTGCCGCATAGTGCGCATGAGCTAATATTGACATGTGCCGTGAGTACCCGAAATCTCCCGAGTTTCATCCAGTCCCAAGGTCCAACGGCATAGCAACATGGCGTAACGAGACACAAAATAAAATAATTGGGGAATACGTTAAAAAAACTGACCGTATGTAATTCTTGACTAGTCGAAAACCAGCTTATTATTTTTATTGCCAATATTACTACATTATTTTGATGCTATCTACCTATAAAATACCATGATGATTCTGGGTTTTTCAATTTTTTTTATTTGAGGTTATTATTCTTCAAGTAAAAATGTGCTTTCGGGCAAAGCGGGTATCTGCCGGGTAGATACCCGCTTTGCCCTGATACATTTTAATTCTAATTTTTCTGCATTTTGTTATACATGGTTAATAAATATAAGTTGAGATTGATTTAAAATAAGTATAAAATTTAAATTAGTTAAGTATAACTTAAAAAGTTATTTTTTATAATAACAAATAATAGTTTAATTACTTAATCATTTTTTATTTTTTTATTTTATTGACAAATATATCAAATGAGATTTTAAATTTTAATGAGATAATTATAACTTAAAAAGTTACTTTTTTATAATGACAGTTAACTAGTCTGATGATTTAGTCTTTTTATTTTTTTATTTTATTAATAGACATACCAAATGAGATTTTGAATATTGATGACATAAGTATAACTTGAAAGGTTATTTTTTCATATTGACAGTTAACTTATCTAATAATTTAATCATTTATTACTTTATATTTAATTAACAAATGCACCAAATCAAAATAAGTTAATGTGATAATCATTTATAACATTGAGACCTTTAATAAGGCTGATAAAATAAGTCAAAAATTGTTCTATGAAGGCTATTTTTAATGATAATTATAAGTTCAATTAAAGTTTCAATAGTAATCCTTAAGGAAATTAGTATGTGCTCAGATTTGCAAAGTATATTGTACTTACCCGCTTTGCTCGAACGGTTTACTCGCTTTAGGCCCCCTTGTAGGGCAAAGTGGGTTTTTTAAGTATTTTTAATTTTTGATAATAAGCAATTATTATAAATAAAATAACGCAACACTCATTTTTTGTTTTGAAGTTTAAGATCCCTCCTAAGAAATAAATCAATCATGTTGATGATAAAAGCCCAAAAATGACTATTTTTGGATATTTATCGTTAACCTACCCACTTTAGGCCACTCCCCCCTATCTAAAAGTGTATGAATCTAAACAGGAAAAAATGGATGGGAAAAAAATACCTGTAAAAGACTGATATTTTCAGCTATACTAAAAGTACCCATAGACATAAAAAAATAGAATTTTATATAAAACAAAAGATTTTATTAAATTTCTCTCTATATATTTAATGCTTTTTACTTATTATTTTTTTATACTCAAACAAGTTAGTTGAAACAAGTTTTCTACTGTAGTTTTTCGAATATATATTTTTATCCGCTGATTTTGGGTACAAATAGCTCTTGAATCATTAAAGCATTTATAAAAATACCTACTGTTCAATCTGAATAATCTAACATACATGGGACCAGAAAACCGCTGGTTTATCGAAAAATTATGGATCATCAAGATCTCTTGTTTCTGACATAAACTTAAAGTCACGCACTTTGGTTGGGTCAACATCGCAGTGCACTAGACAAATGCACTACAAGGATACACTGGATAAGGAAGAAAACAATGGCAAAAGAGGGAGGGAAGCACAAAATCGTGCATGTTTGTCTACATTCGTGGTGGTAGGCGGATCAAAACAGAATATGACAATGTGTTTCCCAAGACCGCCGGATTAATGAACGTGCCGGACTAACCAACCGTCGGATTATCAAAGTGTGCTGTACTCTAATTGTTTTGCTAAGGCGAACCGCACAATCGAAGCAAGCAATATTTTATCCTAAAATGTGTCAGAGGTACAGAGGTATAAAAATAAATATAGGCTGACTTAAACCACTTTTCAATGACCCTCGAAGAGAAAAATCACGGAAGATTGCGTCTCAAGGGTCGTACACAAGTCATGAAAGAAAACAATGATTGCTATAAACATTTTCATTCAAAATTATATATAAATCCTTGCCAACTTCGTTTAAAAATATGTCTGAGACTTTTTATGATTACACTCTGAAATTTTGTTCATAACCTAATTATTGTGTAAGACACTTTTTTAATTGCGGCTGTATAAAAACTTTAATTTAGTATTTATTCGAATTTAATCCCCAGAAAATTAACCGATTTCATAAAATTCTTTTCCTTTTCTACATAAATTTGTGACTTATCTCTATGGTTGATACTTAGGATGAAAACACTACTTAGTATAATAAGGGAACAAAATCCTGCTTCAATGTTTCGAAAAATTCTTTTTTTAATCGTGGCATAAAACCTTCACAAGCAAACCCCACAACCTTTTTAACCGCACATAATAAATCGCATATCTAGAAAAGGAACTTTATTGAGACACATTTTTACAATGAAATGTTCATCTACACACAGGTATTCTACTGCTGCTGGGAAAGGAACTTTATTGAGAAAGTTTCAAAATGATATGACATGATCATAAATAAATTCCATGGTAACATGAGATTTGATGCATGGGAGCCAGCTGCTTTTCCACTCAGACAGGGGTCGGTTGGGTGGGTCCCACTCCCACACTGACCGGGTCTTCACAGTCTGCCTCGTCGCATGTTCCCAGACTGAGCGACTGAAGTATTTCTCGGACTCCGAGTGCGTCCAGCCACGAATCTCGCATGCTGTGAAGGTTAGTGAAATTAGTGAACTTTCTTATACTCATTCGCTCACTAACACAATCGAGCCCGCTGAATGGAATAGCCAATTTGTAACGAAATTTTATTCTAATAAACGCGGTATTCTATTATGAGGGATCAAACTGACAGTTTATTAATGTTTGGTACATCGGAAACTTATTCCATTAAGTGGGATACTTAATGGAATAAGTTTCCATTAAGTATCCCCCGCTTCTTTTAACCGATATTCCCTTAAGCGGGATATTCATTTAACCAATATTCCATTAAGCGGGGTATTCTTTTAACCAATATTCCATTAAGCACGCTCAACTGTATATAATGAATTAAAGGAATGCCATTAATTGCCATTAACCCCTTAAGCGGTTTGCCCGTACAGTGTACGTGCTACCCAAAATTGGCCTCAACTGGTTTGCCCATATAGCGTACGGGCATCGATATTTTCTCCTTTCCTTTTCTGATTTGCCCGTATATTTCATTATTGTGAAGAGACTATTTAGTATTAATATTTTTCAATAGATGACGTGGCTTGTCAATGTAACTAAAATGCTTTTCATCCGGGTTTTTCTTCCTAGCGAGAGAGCGGGAATATTACTTCATATGCCTTTCAAAATATGCCTTTTTTCGAAGCATTTCGGTAAAAAAAAATTGACCGCTTAAAGGGTTAATGAAATAAATAAGACCACATCATACTATAAAGTAGACCGGCTACTTTCATTGCTTTTCTCAGATCAATTGACTAAAAAAATAGAAGTTTTTTAAAAATTTAAATTAGCAAAATTTTGAATATATCCCTACACTCGCAGTTACATGAAATTTTTGAGAAAAATAAGCATACAAATACTTCACACCAGTGTTAATTATAGTACAGAGAATTTGAGTCTGAAAAGCTGTTCTACTCATTCTTTTTTCTTAGTAGAAGAAGTAGGAAAAAAAAAAATATTGGAACACTCGAAAACACTAGTGGGTTGTAACCACCAACTTTTCGGGTACCAGTAGATAGTTTTCAATAGCATTATCTACTTAATGAACTGATTATAAAAATATTAAGTCCCGTGCTGCCATCTATGATTTATTCTAGGAACTCTAGGAAGAAGCATCATTTTAAAGCATAAAAGCAACCCTTTCTTAACGGGATCTTCAATAAATTTGAGAAAAACTACATGAATAGGTCATTCGAGGTTTTCCTTTACTTAACAGTATCGGAGTTAGCCACGTAGGTAGTGCAATTGAACAGATAGAACCAGTGTATGTACCAGTGTTTTGAAAGTAGAAATTGTTCCTTAGCCACAATAAAAGACGTTCGACATTAAAAAGATTAAAAAATTTTTTTTGCTTCCATTTCAGTTTTGTACAGTAATTTAAATTAAAAAGTAAAACAAATATATCTGCCAACTTTTATGTTTTTTTTTTTTTTTTTTTTTTTTTTTTTTTTTGGAAGATTATCGACCACAACTTTCAAAGATTTTTATTTTACATTAACCATTTTGAGTTATTCAAACATTAAATCTCTGAAAAAAGAACTGGTGGTCGATAATCTTCCGAAAAAACCCATAAAAGTTGGGATATATGACAATGAGGAAGCCACACGTGCGAAGCTTGAGAGCTCGCGTACAAGAGCCACCTATCGATTTCAGCCCATGCTTTCCTGTGTAATTATGGTTCCTAACGATTTTGTCTACCTCCCCGCCAAGTTAGTGCACGAAGTTCCGGGACACCCTGTATATCAATTTTCTTTTGTTTTAAATGGCCGAATATCTCAAAAATACGTTTTAAAGAACGCGTTTTAACAAACAGACCGGTAGACGATCCAGATGTGCAGACAAACCATAATCATAAAGCTTTCCAACCTTGGAAAATGTTAAAAAAATGTTTAAAAATGGATAGTATTTTTTTGGCCATATACGAACGTTTTCTGAATTTTCCGCTTGCTACACTTTTCTTGCAAAAATTCACGCTTCTTCCACGCGACAAGAGGGCTGTTTATTTTTTATCTTCCCTGACACAAAACATTACACGTAACACTTCTAAACACGATAACGCCAATGCATATGTCAGACCGAAAACTTTACGTCACCGACATCCAGTTTCGCAAGCAAGAGAGTTATTTTCATCGCTTTGTGAAAACGCGCGCGCGAGTGCGAAATGACTACCCTTTCAAATGTTTTATCCTTCAAAGAGAATTCGAGATAAGAAAAAAAAATAGTTTATTTGGAATGTGTCACTTCTGTTAATCTACGATTATGTCGAGGATATATATACATATATCACATATTGTAACACTTCTCTTGCTAAGATATCTATATACTCATGTTTATAGAAAACTTAAGTCGGATATAAACAAGGCGTCAGACGAAAGACGTGATATAGAGTTATTATAGATATTGCTGCGTTTAACTTTTTGACGCGCGGTGGTTTCACTTTCACTGCTATTGGTCCCAACGCTGAAAAACTGCAGCCTTTGCCATCGATCTATTTAACTACCAACAATATGGCGATCGATCGAATCGCCTATCTGGCGCTACAGAGCTAAAGAAGTTTTCTGACTCAGCTGCACAGCCATGTTGTTGGTAGTTAAATGGATCGATGAAAACGACTGATTTTGATCTAGCCAGCGGAACATATCTAAACCCCATATAAAGCTCAAATAAACCGTTCAAAATCCCATATAAATTCCGATTATACGGCTCACGACTTCATGAACATCCTAAAACTTGGCCCCTCAACTTCCCAAAGGTTGCCCATACCATCAGAACAAAATACAGTAATTTTTTGTCGTCCCAAAATCTAGTTGAAAGTCTTTCTACACACATGCCAGTTGTGAGTAATGCAAAAAACAAACAAATGAATGCTGTTTGAAACAGATAATCTAGAATTTCTACCTTCATAACAACAGTGCAACACTTTAGCCTTAGCTTAAATTTGAAAAGAAAACAAGAAGTCTAATACCGGTTTTTACCGGATCAATCCAGTGTTAAATCTATCATTTTGCTTATAGCATGCAATAAAAAAAAACCTAAATGACTAATCAGCAGCTAATGGATGTTTCCCAGTGGTCTCTTTCCGGTGATCTGGTGAAAGAGTATTTTGCTGAAAACTGTGCGGGACCCTCTCCGAAAGAGCATGTCACGCTGAAACTGTTATCTAATGCGACCAGTTTCGATAAAAATCAATCCTGTCAGCATTCCCATAACAGTTTTTTTTTTCTCGCTGAATTTTGCCTGTTTACCATAGATTCAAACGGCCGGTTGTAAACAAGTGTCAAGGGCCTCTTGATCCACTTAGACAAAAACAAGGCATGGCAATTCTGAGTTTCGTTTTCACGAGATTGAAAAAGACAAAAATGGCTTGTGTTTTGATATCAGTGGTCAGTTTCATTGTTGGACTCTGGATGGTATTTGGGGAGGCTACTTACTAGCCACATAAATCTACATGCGGAGCAATTTGTGAAAAAGACATCGACGAAGACATTGTGAGGAAGACAATTTATTACAAGCTTTTCGATGAATATAAAGACTGCGAACAAAACTGGAAGGGAAATTAAAATTTCAAATGTGCACTCAATGCTTTCCTCCTCAGCAATAGCAATATACTAGATACAGTGAAAAAGCTTTTATAATGAATTATATAAATGTACGTGAATCAAAGGCACGGTGTTTCAGATTAATCGATATATTTATGTACATATACACTACAAAAAATATTTTCCTGCATTAGAGCACAACGTGTGGATAAACATAACGCCAACATGTTGTGATGTAAAGACTGTGTCAGTTTGTTGTTCAAGTCTTTACATCACAACATATTGGCGTTGTGATGTAAAGTTCTTAGTGGTTGGCTTATCACGTCCTTTCATGAGTGGACGTACAACACACAATGCTGTATTCCAAAGCTGCAGCACTTGTGCTGTATTATTTTACAGCAATATGTGTGGTAAAATTACAGGTATTTCATACAGTGTACGAAACTAATAAAGTGATTTAATTGCAAAAATATTAAAACTACAAATGATTTTAGGATAATTTAATAGCTTAGGCAGTTTTTGTTTGTGCAGATCATTTAAATTCTCTTGTGATTTATCGAAGATATTAACAAAACTTTACCATTTCCAACAAATACATCACTGTCCGGAAAAACTGAAAATTGACATAGTTGTATACCTTTTAGAACAATAAAAATAAGCTTATTTTATAAGAAAAGTCTAGAAACCTATTCCTTAGAAGACTTTCAGGAAAGAATTTATATCCTTCTTAATTAGAGCAAAATGAATTTTCATTGGAAATATACACGTGTTTCTGTTAAATGTTGTGGGATTAAGGCCGATTAGCTACGCATGGGCTCTAGGCCTATGGGTGGGGTGCCCTCCGTGGGGGTCTTTCTAAGGGGTCCTAACCCGTATTTACGCTAAGTTTCGGAGAAAACCACAGAAAACTCCGAACGGTTAGGTCGACGGACGCCACTACGCCATGGTGAGGTTGTTTCTGTTAAAAATTTTCGAACAAAATGGAAAAGTGTTTATGATTTTGTTTGTCTTTCTCTCCAAATTGTAGCTGACGACAGTAAGTATGATGGTTACGATATTTATAGTTTTATTCCTACCTATAAACAGATACTCTATTGAAAAGAATGTACAACTTGAACAGTTTTTTATTTCTTTGAATCATTGAGGTAGGTCTACGCGAGCGACAATTATTCATAGTGCATTTCGGAAATCTATTTCAAATGAAATAAAATTAATACAGAAAAAAGTTTAAAAAAAGATATTCACAGTCAAAGTGGGTTTACAAAACATTATAGCTCTTCTACAAGACAATCAAAGAAACTGTCATAGATTTAGGCTTTTTTGATAACTATTAAAATAAGTGCTTTAGTGTACCTAATACAGCTCACTTTCATACCCCCATAGACACAGCGCAGCGATTCTTTTTCTGTGCAATATTATTTTCTAATGTACCAATTAATTTTCTGAATACATCTTGTTGTGCAGAGGGATTCGCTGTCTTTCCAAATATGGAAGCGAATAGGTAAACCATCTGTTATGCAGCAGTGCAAGCGCAGATAAAGCTATGTTGAAAAGCGTGTTTTATAATTGATATGTTTGACGTGGTACATATTTCTTGTTTACGCAATCAGATTACATACTTACACGACAGAAGCTATCCGCAGCGCCCTCTGGAATTCCGGTGCCTCTGACAGTAGGTTCTCCCTCGCGAAATGGCAAAACTTTTTCCTGGCGCACCTGGGATCTTTGATGGCCTGCAGCCCAAACTGACTGGCTGCCTGAAGAATTTCGCCCATCGAAACCGGCTCGCTATGTAGGTGTTCGTAGTATTGTCTGCCGCCCATGGCGTCGCCTCCCATGGCTGTTGTCGAAACCATCATAGAAGGGGGCATCATGGTCGGGTCTCCTTTGTTCGAATTCATCATTTTGTTCATGACGGAAGGAAGTGCTGCTGCGAGGATGAGACTAGCCGGAATGATGCCAGCGACGAGAATTGTCACCGGATCTACAGCGGAGAGCTTCACCAGGAATCCTGGGAGTCCTTTCTTGTCCTTATCCTTCCCCTTTTCAGGCATTTCATAGGGCATCATCATGCCTTTCATCATTTCTTCCATCATTTCCTCTGGCATCATTGGCATCATCTCCTCTGGCATTGGCATCGGCATGGGCATCGGCATGGGCATCGGTGGACTCGGGCCTGTTGAAGATTTTTTTTTTTTAGGAAAAGAATATGTCAGTTTAGAAAATCATTTAATGTGATAGTTATTGTAGCTTTTTCCGGGCGGATACTTACTTGGCCAAGCTTCAGCTTTCTTAAAGTAGTGATAGTGCTTATGTATGGATACCGGTCCCTTTGGGGCTTTGCTGGGTGGTGGTGGCGGTGGTGCCGGAGCTTCAGTGGTTGTTGTTGTTGTTGTAGTTGTGGATTCTGTCGTAGGTTGGCTATCATCAGCATCGTCGTCTGCCCATAACTACAAGAAGAAAAGCTCTTTTGAAGAAAGCAAGATTTTTCACTCATATACGGGGTGATTCACTTAAGAGTGCAAAAACTTCCACGTGCATTATGTAAATTAGTCAAAAACGAACTGAATTTTCATAGCAATTTGATTTCACAAACGTATTTTTCACGCAGTAATTAATAATTAGTATGTAAAAGCTCCGCATTAATTTCTTTACCGAAATGCCATAATTTCTTTACCAGATTTATTAATCAATGAGCTTGCTCTCTAAGTGATGCATCGTTGAAACTAGACTTGTAAACTATCCATTTGGCTCAGTGTATATCATAAACGATTAATTAATCGTCCGAAGCTAACTCTTGCTCAGAGTTCAACACTTTTTAAAAAGGGATTATTAACTGGTGCAGAAAGATGACGCTTGTGACAACTCATTGATATGCGAGTCTGGTTTCTTTTTGAGTAATCTGCCCTTTAATTTTGTACACTCTTAAGCAAATCACCATATAAATATACATGCATATATACAGGGTGTTTCACAAAGGACTCGCCAATTCTGGAAAGTTCGACTACGAAACAGTGAGAGACAAAAAGATTAAACAAATGGTATGTTGGTCTGGAATTTGTTACATCCCGGCTTGCAGAAATAGTTCCAATGTTGCCTTATAGATGGCACCACCAGCAATAGAAGCTTTAAATAGCATTCAGAAGTACAGAAAATTACTCCACCAGTCTATTTCTCTGCTGACAACTGTAAGGGAAAGTTCCTTGAGGAATACTTTAGGTGAAATTTGGCCATGTCCAAACCAATGTAATGTGATTTGAGCTCTGTTCACGAAGCACACTTTCATACAGTATTAAAAAGACATTGCTCTGTAACTGCAGCGCCTCCTGATGTCCAATATTGGAACTATTTCTGAAAACTCGAGAATAACAAATTCCAGACCTGACTGTCCAACATATCACTTGTTTGACCTTTCTGTCTGTCACTGTTTAGGAGTTCTGTCATTTCAAAGTCTTTTCAGAAATATCCTGTACATATTAATATTAGTAAGGAATTTACACTCTAAATTGCTAAGAGCGAATTTTTATATGTTATTTCTGAAGAGTGAAATGGTATCCAAAGCATCTCCCCTCCAGTGGTGGCTCGTGGGAGGCAGCAAGTACAGCCGGGCTGCACTTGACATTATCAGCACATACTTTAAAATAATTTATTCTATAAATTTTCTTAAATTCAGATTAGAATTATGGAATTCCTATGGTAAATTTTTAAAAAATCTAAAAAAAAAAAACGTATTGTAGTAACTGCCGGATTGCTCATTCAGAAAAAAGCCCTTTAATCTTCCCGCAATTCAACTGCGAAAGTCGTTGGTACTGCCCTCAGAGAAGATAAAGGAATTGGCAGCACCGTTGCCATGGTAACGACAATGTAAGCAGTCTCTCCGGCATAGGATAGCATAGGGGTATGTAGCTAAGACTCAGCTGAAGAAAGGTTTTCTGACTACGGCTGCACTTGTGAATTCGATTAACTGATTATCTCGGAGGAGAAGTGAGGGAGAGAATGAGACACAGAGAATATATGTTCTAGCCCAGCGTTTCTCAACCTGAGGGGACGCGTCCCCGCAGAACGTTTGCAGGGGAGGGGGGGGGCGAGAAAAACTAAAGAGCAAGTAGTGATCCATGTTTTTAAAAAATCATCTTATTTATTCTCTTTTTTACTCAAAAATATATCCATTTTTGCTTAAAATGTTCATTATTAAAGATTAAAAAACTCAATGTATGCTGAAAAATGTGAGGGAGGTCGCCACTGTAACTTAGCCTTTATTGAGGGGGGGGGGGCACGACGTTAAAAGGTTGAGAACCGCTGTTCTAGCCCATTCTAATGGAAACAATAGTTTTTTTTTGTTGTCTGGGAATGTTGAAAGTTTTTAGCTTTATTTGTTACTGTGTCCATGTGCTATTGGAATCTACGATTTAACCGTTTTGAAACATGGAGCCCCGTTATTATCCAGTTTGCGTCTTGCTTGAAACTCCGTTTAACATATGGAAAGAAGATGATAAACGACAACCACTAAAAGAAAATAGACCGACACCAAAATTGTCCATTCATAAGAAAAAAGCAGATTCGTTTCAGCATGGTCGTAGCTTACATCATGATATGCACTATTCTCGTGGCTATGTGGCAGTTTTTATTTACGAAAAAATGTTCTGTTGGCCGTGTTTAATCGTTGAGATAAAAAAGAGCGTTTGGAATGGTACTGGATAGGATGGATTAACCACCATCACACGAGCATGTAAAACACATGAAAGCTCAATCGAACATTTAAAAAATTCTTTAAATTTTAAGGAGTTGATAAGAAGCTGGAGCTAAATTGCTAACAAATTAAAGGAAAACTCTCGACTTTATATTGCTGAATTTATCAAGACGGTAATCCTGAGTAGACGCTTCATGCTATTACCCATCAAAGCAGTATTCTTTTTAAGTAAGCAAGAAGTGGCATTTAGAGGACATGGCGAGCGAGAAAATTCTTTTAACATGGGGAATTTTAAAGAGCTTTTAAAATTAATGATATCTGAATTAAAACAACCCTTTTTATGAGGACATCACTGACTGATTCGCAAGTTTAAAAGAAAGAAGGATTGATTTGACTTATAAAAAATAAGTACGTTTTCTTTTTTTTTTTTTCTTTTCTTCTCAAGTTATCACTTCTCAGTTTATCAAACTTCGAATCAAACACGGATTACTGCAATTTTGAAGATAGGAGCGGCTGGTTGAAATTTATGTCCATTTTATGGAAGTAAAATAGGATCTCTAACATTTTTTACGTAATTTCTTTTTTTTAAATCCTGGGTGAGGGCTTAATCCGCCAGCTTTCGATTTCAGTAAACAAAGATTTTCCATTTCCGTCCGGAGGAAGAGGGGGGGTCATATGTTTCCGGCTGCACTACCATTTTTGACCACGGGCCGCCACTGTTCCCCTCTTAAAAAACCAGTATGTTCAGTTTTCAATAGAGTAAAAGATGGGGAATTAACACCACTTTAAAGTGATTACTTAACGCATTAAACGCCGCTATGAGAATCAGATAGAAATTTTTTAATGTATATACATTTTTTACATACATTGCATACCTCTATTATAAAACAGTTGAAATTTTTTTTAACTCAAAGCATTTAGAAAATATAGCACGTTCCCGTAGCGGGAGCTTTGGCGTCTTATGGGGATAAATTTCTTTCTCCATTTTGGATACAGCAATTCCCTTTTTTAGGCAGATGCTGCTCAAAACAGTGTATATAAAGTAATTATTTTTGTTGTTGATACTATAAATGTAAGAAATAACCAGCTAGCGAAGTACCAAACCTTGGAAACCAAAACCTGGAAATGCTAACTATTGGTAGGGCGCCAAAGCTCCCGTTGTGGGAACAGAAAATATAAGCGTTTCCAACATTCCTTTATAGGAATCTATTCATGCAGGATTTTAAGAATATTATTCTTCAAGATGTTGGTTTTAAATATGCATTCTACTTGAAACATTTAAGTGACCATTTATTTATTTATTTTTAGTTTTATATAAGACAGCCATAAAGACAAAATTGCACTTTTTAAAAATTAGAAAAAAAAAATAAATTCAAATATATTTTTCCGATAAAAATATATAACACACCCTATAGTGTAAATGTTAATAAAGAATGTATATTTCGTAAATTGCGTTATAATATTTTAAGAAAAAAAATATATAATAAATGTTCCCGCAACCGGAGCTTTGGCGCTTAATGGGTTAATAAATCTGCGAAAATAAAACGCATTTTATACTTTCAGGAATTATAACAGATTCACAGCTCTTGAGAGGAGCATTTGGGCGGCATTCCTTAAGAATTGGTTAGTCATTCTTATAACTTTAGAGTATAAACGAAAAAAATTGCTTTAGGTGTTAATAAAAAACAAACAAATTCTGAAAAGATCATAACGGACGGATATGTTCTCCAGAAAAAAATTAACTAATTGAAAATTTTGAGATCTTTATTGTGAAATTTTGTTAAAATTTCTGTGCTACTCATATGGATGTTAAAAATGTATTTTCTCGTGTTTGAAATTAACAGTACTCGAAAAGAGGTTTTAGTGAGTTCTTTAATGATTTTAATACTCATCAAATAAGGGAAAGAGCTGGTTTACACTGCAACTCTTACAAAAGTGCAGCTTAACATTATGTAATTACTATGGCTTCTGTTAATTGTAGGTATGTTTTTTTTTTTAATTTTAGGTTTGTTTAATATTTTTCTGTGCTCAAGTGAAATGCAAAAGACGACAATTGTAATGGGTATCATGGTTTTATCAAAATCACTTAAATCTGCAATATTTTAGAAGTTATATTATGGATTTTTACTTATGGAATGAGTGTATGAATAATATTTCCCATTTAAGCTTGAAATTTGTTAGTGGAGTTACGCATTAAATAACTCGAGTTTTACCGACTCTGGCGAAATCTATGAATATCTGTGTTTTTACCGTTCTCTTTTTGTGTTATTATAAAATGGAATTCATGTGTTCTAATGTGTTTAATAAATGTATAAAACACAAAAATATATTTAAGGCTGTTCTTCGAAAAAAAAAGAACTCTGTTTTTAGTCTTGGTACACAAATTGAAATAAACTAATAGCACCATGGTCTCCAAAAAATTCCAGATGGTTCTTCATAAGCTGTTTTACACACTACGATAAGCGAAAACGCTGTGGCTTTTGTGGAATTTTCAGAAAAAATTCTTAAACATGGATTTGAGCTGCAAGATTTTTCGAAGAGTGACACGCTTTGCGAAAATTTCCGATTTTTAAGAATTTTTTATAAAAGTATTGAAACTGATACAGATTGGCCTGTCTTCGCAGTATGTAATATAGCTTGTAAAGAGACAGTTTCAAAATTTTGAAGTGCCTGGCATAATTAGTTTATTTGTAATTATGTACCAAAATCACATGATTTTTTCGAATAACACCGTTAAGATTAACAAGTTTAACAATTTTAAGTAAATTCAGTAAGAAAATACAAAAGTAAAATTCTTTAAAAAATTGTTACTATTTTAAATGTGTGTTAGAGTATATTTAAATATTTCTTTAAAATATGATGAATAAGGAAAATTTCGTAAAGTGTTTGGTTTGGTACAAAAAGCTCATCCTTCTTTAGTTGGGAAAAAAAAACTTTTTTTTAAAGACATTTAAAATAGTTTTGTTAAGTATCTTTATACGTATGCTATATTTAAGTTTTTAATGAATTATCCCTTTTAACAAAATTTTTTCGTATTGCTCTTGGTAAAACACTATTGAATGCAGCAAAGACCAAATCAAAGCAATTGAGTATTTTTTTTTCATGAATAATAACAAAGATTCAAGGTAATGCGATTGTACACTTATTAGTTATATGTGAAAGTATTTGTAAGGTGCCTTTCACATAATAAATATTTTCATGTTCTAATGTGATAAACTAGTGTGCAGTTTTATGTTAAATGACAATGGAAACGGATGCATTACTTTCTTTTGCAAACATCCGCATTGAAGTTTTTAAATTTATTTTAAACTAGCTGGGTTCGCGCGGTAGGAAATGAATATTTTCCTAAAATACAGGATGGGGCATAAAGATCTCCTCATTTTAAGAGGTCAATAAATATAGTATATAGGACATTGAAAACAAATATTTTATGTTTACATTCGGAAAGAATAATGTTTGCCATTAATTAATTTTTACAATCTGTAACAATTTTTGCTATTAATTAATTTCGAGGTTTTATTGTGCGAAAAAGGATATCGTCTAAATGTTTTCCTTCGCTCTCTATACACTTGTGAAGTAGAGATGAGTTCGGGCTCATTTTTTGAAGCCCGAGCCCGCCCGAGCCCGAAGACTTTTAATCCGAGCCCGCCCGAGCCCGAGCAATATTATTAAAGTTGGAGCCCGAGCCCGAAATTTCAGCTGAAGACAAATAAAATTAACTACTTCATTAATAGGATACAATAATTTTTGGAGCTTCACACACCTTCTAGTCCCCCGTGCCGCTATTTTTTGAAATAAGTACGTCTATTTATCCCATGAATCACTTTTTAAAATCTGTTTCAAGGAGTATGTTCAACAAAGGAGAAATTTTTCACGAGCCCGAGCCCGCCCGAGCCCGAACGCAATAGTGAATTACAGAGCCCGAGCCCGAGTCGGGCCCGGGCTCGGGCTCGGGCTTTCGGGCTCGGGCTGAGCCCGTCTCATCTCTATTGTAAAGTCTCTCCCGGAAATTCAGCATAAAATTGAGCATAAAGGTTTTGCTGGATTTCTGGGAGAAACTTCACAAGTGTACGAGTACAAACCAAGTGTTGTACGACTACACGCTTTAAGATGTTTAAACGTTTGCAAACTTTTCCAACAGTCCCTTCAACGTGCGCTCTCAAATTAAGTTTAATATCGAAAGTAACACCCAAATAGTCATATTCAACAGTATGAGCAAGAATGTCCTGCCTAAATCTTATTTCAGGTTTAATTTTCTTATGTGCAAGCGTGAATGCCTGGACAGCCGACTTTGAAGCATTTAAAAACATATTTTTATTGTCGCACCATTTGAACAATGTCTCTAGCTTTCTTGAGTATTTCGTCGATTTTCTTAACACCATTGTGTTTTTTGGTTTCAGTCCATAGGACCAAATCATCAGCAAAAAGAAGGCATTTGATACCTGGGACAGACCTAATCACCTCAATTAAATCATTGATATAGATATTAAATAATATACAACTCAGAACTGCCCCCTGCGGCAATCCAGTTTGGAGAAGTTTATACTTAGAGAAGCTAGTTCCACATCTAACTCTACATAAGCCTTGGAAAATAAAGGAAATAAGCCAGTTAAGCTTATCTGAATGAATGCCCCAAGTTTTGCTAGCTTTACAAATAACTTCTCTTTCCAAACCAGATCATACGCAGATCTGAAATCGACAAAGATTACCGTCAAGTAGTTGCTTCGATCCAATGTGTCTTTTATGTCCTGACATAGTAGCGCCACCTGCTGGTTTGTAGACCTATGTATTCTAAAACCTGCATGTTCATCAGCAAGTAGCCCTCTGCTTTCGAGGTACCAATTAAGTCTATTAAATATCATTGTTTCCATTGTTTTTACCAGCACGCTAGTGAGAGAAATCGGGCGATAACTTTTTAAGTCATTAGGGTCCTTATATTTTTTAAAAATTGGTATAACCAGTGCTTTTCGCCATTGCGAAGGCACCATGCCTGTTCTCCAGGATTCATTAAATAATTTAAGGATTGTCTTTAGAGCACCAGGACCAAGATGCTTTAGAAATTCTGGGTGTAGTCCATCTTCACCGGGTGACTTTTTGTTCTTTAAAGCGTTAATTGAAAAATTTAGCTCATCAACTGAGAAAGAATTCTCAAAAATATTCGAAAAATCACTCGAAGAGAAGTGAGATTTTGAACTTGTCTTTATCGCTCTTTTAAGGGCTCTTGAATTTCTTCTTGCAAAGGGACTCTTTTTCTGGTTCTGCGCCAAAAACTGTACGAATGCATTTGCAATGTCCATATCGGAACGTAGAGTTTTATTTTTAAAATGTAAGAATATCCTTTGTGGGGGTGATTTTCTACCTTGAATATTTGCCAAAAATTTATACGTTTTAAGGCTGTCAGATTGGTAGTTAATCCCGCTGATAAACTTTGTAAATGTTTCACGTTTAGCATCAAGGATAGCCTTTTTCAGAACTGCTACCTGTTTTCTCCATACTCTAACAGCTACAGGACTACCAGTCATTTCAATTTCTTTTCCAAGATCATTCCTTAATTGCTTTTGTTGTTCGAGATATTCACTCCAGAAACTTCTATAGTGTTTGACTCTACCTCTTGGTATCCACTTTTTAGTACATGTGATAATGGCGTTATTAATTTCCTGACAAACATGATCGAGGTGGTCCGAGAAGTCAAAATTCTCCATCCTCAGCGACTCCTCCAGAGACTCTCTAAATTTACACCAATTAGCCATCTTGAAATTCCAGGATATTCTGGGCATATCATTTGAAGGCCTCTTGCTGTGTTTGGCAATATCGATGTTTGCTACAACCATCCTATGTCCTGAACCAGGATCTTCAACAACTTTTCTTGTAGTATCCAGAGCAATATCTGCAGAAACCATTAGAAGATCTGGAGATGATCCAGCGCCATTGTAGTGTAGGAATGTGTGTGGGTCATCAAGTTTGAAAATAAGCTCCAATACACCTGCATTCAAAAGATCTTTAACTTCTTTTCCCGCTGCATTCACATCTTTACAACCCCACAGACCTGAATGTGCGTTAAAATGACCAATAAAAATAGTCCCATCAGATATATGTGATGTAGCTAAGTCTGGTTTATTATTGGGAGGGTTGTAGAAGCCAAAAATTCTGAAAAGAGAGTCTGCCTTCCATACTTCTAAACCTACTATTTCACATTTATCAGCAG
Organism: Cheiracanthium punctorium; assembly: GCA_038373885.1. Taxonomy (NCBI): domain Eukaryota; kingdom Metazoa; phylum Arthropoda; class Arachnida; order Araneae; family Cheiracanthiidae; genus Cheiracanthium; species Cheiracanthium punctorium. The sequence continues at coordinate 2,612,535 of JAWZYV010015215.1, forward strand.
TTGTTCCCATTTCCTTAATTATTCTAAATTCAGGTGTTAAAGCATTCTTCACCCCCCACAAGTATTCCAATAGCAACCTGTCGAAACTTTGGTAGTAGATATATAGTAAATCCAGGAAAAGTGTAATATATCAAGTTCTTCAATGGAAGATATGCCTCATTTATGGTAAAAACATCTATATGATATGTATTTAAATTCACCAATAATTCAGATCTTTTAGTCTGTGACTTGCCACCTGCATTCCACTGCAATACATTAAGCCTTTCTCTTCCGCCAAGATCGCGTCGACCGATCGTGGGTTTCGCAAAGAACTCCTGCCAAAATCGTAGACCAATTAATTTCAGAGATGTTGGGGTTATTCCCACCTAATCGGTATTTCAAATATTTTCCGGAGCTATTTTGCTAATAATGTAACTTTTGTGCCAGACCTTGTTAAGTTGCTAGAATTTAGCAAAAAAAGTGCTAATATGTATATGTGTGTGTGTGTGTAACTCGGCTGTTCGAGACTTGTCAGGGGGAGACACCCCTGAACCCCCCTAGTTTTTTACTTTCATTACTGCCATATTAAAACGATATTAATTGACTATGTCATTTTACCTCTCACGCCTTTTTCTTTTTCTTTTATTTTTCCTTTACATTTATTTCATGGACTGGAAGTAGGAGGGTTTCCCGATCTTTCCTTGCAATTGCAAACGTGGGTCGATGATAACTGAAGTAACTTATATAATTTTTAGTATTTACCTTGACGCACCAAAAATTTTGCTTTTCGTTATTTGATATTGTTGAGAGAGCTTTAAGCGAGAGTACGGTTGCTGTATTTCGCCTGGTAACCCTATTGGCGAGGCATTCAGAGTGGATAAGAATCCCAGGCTGTTAGGCTTATGTTCCAAATTATTCTTTTTTCCACTTTCACATTCGCTAGCCCAGTGCCCGATGCGTTTGCACCTTTTACAAGTTATTTTTGATGCATCCTTAATTTTATAAGTCTATGTTTTATGTTTCCATGTTCGTAATTATCTTTATTCAGCTTTTCAATTCGCCCATTTCCAGTCGCCATTTTGAGGATGAATGATGCAGCCTTGAAACGAACGTTAAAAATCAGCAAATAAATAAATTAATCCATCTGGTGTCCATAACCTTTTAGAAATGTTAGCAGAGTTATGGCACAAACACAGTAAGCGTGGGATTTTAACATAACATTTACTTTATTAAATTAGAACGGAAGAAACAGGCACATCCTATAACAAGGTAACATCAAGGAAAAAAGTATAGAAGAAGTAATAAGAATGCGTGCGCGAACACAGTTACAGTTAAGTAGATAAATGTTTATTGAGGGATAGTTCAGCAGGATAAGACATTGCACAATAAAAAATTCAAAAATTCAAAATTCAATAATTTTCTTAAGCTGTTGAAATTTTTATGATTGTAATCTATTTATAGAAAAATACATGTGATGCATATTCTACAGCTTACGAAATATTGTAGCAATAGGTTAAAGCTGTTGTGAACTATATTTGAATTTGTAAAATACTTTATATATATATATATATATATGTCGCATTTTTGGGACACATTTTTCTGACAATTTTCAATAAAGAGAGTGAGAGATAAAATGACATAGTCATTAATACAGCCAAAAGTCGTCCAAATTTGGTGATATTTTGCACACGATTTTTGGGAATACATACGACGACCGTAATCAAACCGATAGCAAATACTGTGTTATGGTAATCAGTATTTTCCACCTTGAGGCGGCATTCGAATTTCCCACGATTTTAAAAAATGCAAGTTTCCTTTCGTTATTATGGTTGTTGAAAGATCACAGTATTGAAAAATCACCAAGGGTAGCTCGCGCATTAAACAAAATACTTTGTGTTTTTATAATAGTAAATTTTTGCGTCAAAGCGGACTCTATTTAAGAAGTTAGGGGTAGTCAGAATTTTCAAAAAATTGATTTTTTTTTTTTTTTTTTTTTTTTTTTTTGCATTTTCTTAAAGTATAGTATCTTGTGAATCCGACAAATATCTTTCGAGTTATTTAGCGAAGAATAAAAGGCTCTCGAGCGGTCTAATATTTCCGAGAACAATTAGCTAGCGGCATAATTCCCCCTTACCTCCTGAAGTTTTAAAAGCAATCAAGCCTATTTATGAAGATCTTAGTAATGAAAATTTACTTTCAAGATGTGTAGGTGGATTTAATCAAAATAATAATGAGAGCTTCAACCAACTAGTGTGGAAAATATGCCCCAAAACTATCAATACTAGTTTTACCATTGTTCAAATTGCTGCATACGTAGTTATGAGTATATTTAATGAAGGGACAAAGTCATTATTAGTAATAATGAACACACTGGGACTTAGTTGGGGGCCTAATTCGCATCGGTATACTGAAAAAACCGATAGTGCACGTGTAAAAGTAGCTGATCAGCGCGCTAACGACAACACTCGCGAAGGTAGAATGCGACGTAGACAACAACAAATTGATGTTTTAGAAAGCTCTACAACGGCTGAAGAACTCTTATATGGTCCAGGAATAGATGACTCAGTGTAAGTATTGAAATTATTCGTATTACTGTACATCAATCGACTGTAAAACTTTAAATGCGTTTTTCTCAAAACTATATTTTTTGAACTGGTGACCACTGTAACTCAAAAACCGCTCGATAGATTTGAATGAAACTTATACAGCTTTTAGAAAACATAAAAAGTTAGTGCCTGATCGAAGGATTTTTTTTTTTAAACTTCGATTTTTTATAAACAATTAATTGTTGGTTTTTTCCCGAAAATCTGCAAAAAAATTTCCGGAGACCGCCATTTTGTTAATTTTGAAGAAAACAAAAAAAGCTTCGATCAGGCACAAGATTATCTATCCATAAGAATAATCTTTTTTGTTTCATTGATTTTAGATAAATCTACAAGGAGCTGTAATGGTCACCGCAAGGACCCATTATTAAAACCTGTTCAACTTAGACCGCCGTAACTTGTAAAATAATTATTATTATTTTTTGAAATTTAAGTGAAGTAATGTTAAAGTATGATGAAATGATACTATGTTTTTACTTATGTGAAATAAACTTAATTACTAGTAAAAAAAATTAATAAAAAATGGCATTTTTTCACGCCTCTGACTACCCCTAACCCCTTAACGTCATTATAAACCAGTTTATTTACCGATTCTAGTTTTAATGTTGGTTTATAGAAACTTGAACCGTCCATAAAACTGGTTTATAATGACGGTAAATAGAGCTCTGCATCCCAGCCCTGTTAGATTTCTAACTCATTTTTAAACTCATGACGTCAAAATGACATAATTCTCAATTGCCATATCTAACATGAATTAGTGAAATTGTTAAGGAAAAAGCACGTTATTTTGCTTTTCTACAGCATCTGATAAGGGAAAAGTTTATTATTTTGCTCGTGGTGTAATTTTTTGTCAAAGATTGTAAAGCTGATTAGGATTTCTAATGCATTTTTACACTTGTGACATCAAACTGACGTCAATCTCGAATTATGACGTTCTCGAATTATTCTAGGCAGTGGCGTAGCCAGAAATGTTTCATGGGGGGGTTACGACTACTGAAACTCACATATATATGCATACATGTGTGTGATAAGGGAATGAAGAATATATATTTTGTATGGCAAAAATTCCTAATGGGGGGGGGGTATGACACACCTGACCCCCCCCCCTGGGCTACGCCCCTGACTGAAGGTAATAAATAAAGCAATTTAATTTGTCAACTATATTCACTAATGTGCTCAAATCGGACATATGAGTAGCTTTCTACCCTTAAAATTGTGAAAAATCGTGAAAAATGAGAGAACAGGTGGATTTCCAGAATTTTAAAGCAGCCTACGACCTCTTTTGTACCGCTTTACATGTCTATGCAAAATTTCAAGCCGAACCATCGAACGGTGTGGAAGGACTTCCCGGATAAACAAACAAACTTTCACGCTGATATGATAGATAGATTGAAGGCATTACGCAAATGAAAATTTGGATTATTTCGAGAACCTATTTCAAACGAACTGAAATCGCAAACGTTGCGAATCTATTTCCAGCATAAAGTAGATCCGATAGCTTTTAACTTTTCTACACCAGAGCAATTTCCTGAAGTTAAAAATGACTAAATAACAGGGGACGGATTGTTATTAAGATTTTTTAATGGAGAACAGATATTTTTCTATAGTTTTTTTGCACAAATATGAAAAACTCCACGCCTATCTTACAGACTTTGTGGATTTAATTACGTTTCATGAGCACAACTTTTTAAATTCTTTTATAGTGATGGTGGTAAAAGTTTTATTTTAGCGTGGTACGAACCGGAATGTCTACACACTCATTGATAGGAGTAACTATAGCCATATACAGTCGACGCTCGTTTTTATGAATCTCTATTTTTCACTAACACTTGCGATTTTAACCCTTTAACGCGCAGTGTGTCCGCTCCGGGAACGCCAAACTCTGACGTTTTCACTGTTGCCAGTCACGAAGAATAGATTTGATTTCTATAAAAATAGTTGCGGGTGACATAGCTCCACGAGAATCCTTTACTTTTTAGCACGTCATTTCCCGTAAAAAAAATGTCACGATTATTTTTAACAGCACTGACATCTGCCGAAAGATGGAAGAACGCGAGAACAGCTGGATAGATTGCCCAATGCTGAAAAAGGGCAGGCGTTGCCATCGCTCGACTTAACTACCAGGAAGATGGCGGACGATCAAAACGTTCATCGCGTGCCACAGATCTAAAGACCCTTTATTTGACGACAACTGGCTGTGCCGGGCACAGCCAGCCGTTTTGTACCAACTTCCTGGTAGTTAAATCGAGCGATGGCAACACCTGCCATTTTTCAGCATTGGGAAAGGGTTGCGCCTCAAAGGGTTAATAGCTGGCGAGTGATCTTGAATATATTCCCATAGACGATTTTACGACATTATTTTACAAATTATCGATTGCGCGAACTATTTGAGTGGCTCCAATGAGTTCGTAAAAAACGAGCATCGACTGTATTAGGATTTTGTACCAAAGTTACCAAAGACTGGCTAATTGGAACAGTAAACAAACTCAGAAGGTTTACCTCGCTATCATCTGCTTCCCAGACACTCCAAGAAACTTTAGAATCGGCAGGGGCTATTGCCGTTTTCAAGAAATCTGGCAGTTTCCAATTTTTTGTTTTTCTCCTGGCTTTATCTGAAACATAACGTTATTTACCATAAAGTTAATAGTGAAAATAACAAGTGTAACAGCCAATATATACATTCTTTCATCAAGTGACGTTATCTGAGAGCAAAAAGAAAAACATATACGATGTGTGACAGTCTCAACAAGTGGACAGTATCATGAACTTCATGGGAAGATTGGCGAAAAGAGGGTGGGGGGAGGAGATGGGGAGAAGGGGGAGGAATCCACAACAACCCTGTTTATTACTTTCAGTTTAAGGATCTCATTTAACGGTGTTTACCTTTTGATAAATACGGAGCCATCTTATGGGAAAATGTAGACACAAAAAACAGTTCAAACAAGGCGTTTATAAGTCTTCAAGATCTGGACCTATCTTGAAGAAGGGGGGAAATGATAAAACAGACTCTGTAGTTGCTGACAAGCGTACACAGCTGGCTTGCGATTCTAATTTATCCGAGAAGATTAAGAAAAAAATAGAAGTTTATAATACTTCACACTGGAAAGTCAATTTTTGTGTAAACACCTAGGTTCTGTATTTTTGATTATTATTTAGACTTTTTATTAGTCATATGCCTGTTTATTGAATACGGCTACCGAATAATAATGTCCAAAAAGTGAAATACACTTTAAAATCTATGCTAGTTCACTCTAATGTTCAATATATTTCAACATAATACTCGGATACAAATAAATAAATAAATATTTAATATTTTATGGAATTTTTTTCCGTTCAGCTTGTTTTTCAATTCTTCAAACTGTACGATTTCATAAGATTCCACTACCCATGAGGGTGGAAATTTCGCGCGTGCATGTATGTATGTATGCATGTATGCATTGCATGTATGCAATAAGAATTCCAGCTTGATATTATTGCATCTATCATTTTGCAAATCCCCAGAGTTAGTTATTATATGAAGAGCTAGAAGAAAGATTAAAAAAATAAAGAACACTTTTCGAAATTTTCCATTGTTTAGCTAACTTTTGGCTTGTTAAAATAAAGTAACAAACAGAATAGTTTCATCTTTTTGATTTTCATTTTAAGTAGTCTATGAAGATAGGAGAGATACATTGAAAAAGAATGGCTGTAAGATTGCTTGGTCTACCAAAAAAAAAAAAAAAAAAAAAGTTCTAATTTCTATAATTTTGAAAGATGAGCGTCTGACCCATCTTGAATCCAAGATTGACCTGTTCCCGTCATTCAAAAGAAGCAAAGACGAAAATTCCCTTTCTGCGCAGTAAGCTGCTTCCCAGTTTAGGTATTTGAGGGTTTTGCAGATATTCAGTTTTGAGCAGGTAGAACAGGGGGCGCATTTAATGACTCATTCCGGAAGCAACACTGAGATCTGAAAGGGAATCATCACCGTTGCTTCTTCCTTACGATGTGAGCAAACAAGCTAATTCTGCGTTCAATACCAAAGGATTATCCTTCAGATTGAAAAAAATTGTTACACACTACTGAGTTAAGGCTATTTCACTCATAAAAGTGAATGATTTAGATAATAATAACTTTAGCCTAGTGATAATGAGCTCCGAACGGAACGTTCGAGCTTGAAAATTGAAGAATTGCTCGTGTGTGTGCTTTAGTAAACAAAATATTAGTGTATTCCTGAGAAAACAAGAGGTCCACGAACAGAAAGCCTTATGTCTTTCTTTCAGGGTTTAATTACTTCTAATTTAATAACGAATATGAAGACTCACCTGCATACTGGCCTGGCTTGATCTTGCCTGGCCTGATGATCATGTGCTGCGGATGTTCGTAATAGTCGTTGTTCCTGGCAGCTCTTTCGGGTATCCCTTTCCGTGCAGTGGAACTAGAGGGTTGCTGGTTCTCATCTCCGAGGAGATCATTTTTCAGTTTCTGAGAAGGCCCAGTCCTTTCGTCTGACGGACTGTCACCAAGAGCTGGTCTCGTGCTTTCGGCTGGTTTTGAGGTCATTTGGTCGACGGGTGGTTTGTCACTGTCGCAGCAACAGCTCGCAATGGCAACAAGAATGATAATGGTGGTGGTGCTTCCGGCAGTCATTTTATTTACAGCGTTCTTCGGTGGTTGATGAAATAGCTGTTGAAGAATAATGTTTGTAACTTAATCAGTATTATTATAAGTTTCTTGACAGCTTCCGAGGAATATATTCCGATGAAAACCATTTTTTCCTCGAACATTTAATAATCCAGATTATTTATTCTATTTTTGAATTAAACTAGAAATTTGACTTACACGAGGGATACGTTTTAAGACCCCTCGCGTAAGTGAAAATTTCGCGTTAACCATTTCCACATAAATTAATGAATAAATAAAGCTTTAAAAAACATTATTGTTCAATATAATACTCCACAGTATTGTCAAGTCAAACATTGGCGCAACAGCCCCTCTGCGGGGCCAAGGTCTGCGCTGCCCAACCGCGCATTCGCGACCATAGGCTCTGGTGTGCGGATGCATATGCCTCGGCCGCCTGACGCGAAGTCCCCAGTGTTTGACCCCTAGCAAGCTTGGTCCTCATTTTACCGACTTGATGAAAGGCTGCCACAGTATTGTAAATGCACAAAATTTATGATCAGTAGGAGAGAAAGACATATAGTGCATTATATATATATATATATATATATATATATATATATATATATATATACTGCGCCAGTGCTTGCTCTAAAAATCTGCGAGTCAGGATGACTCACTATCCACAAAAGTAAGAGTCAATTTTTGGAATAAGCAAGCAAATTTAAAAAGTATAAAAAATGTTTTAATGACTATGTCATTTTATCTCTCACCCCCTTTATTGAAAATTGTCCGAAAAATGTGTCCCAAAAATGCGACATAAAAGTATGAGACATAATTTTGCATGTATTTAAATACTATTAGTTCACAGCAGCTTTAATCTATTGTTACCCTATTTCGTAAGCTGTAGAATATGTATCACATGTATTTTTTACATATATTTAAATACTATTAGTTCACAACAGCTTCAATCTATTGTCACAGTATTTCGTAAGCTGTAGAATATACATCCCGTGTATTTTTCTATAAGTAGGTTACAATCCTAAAAATTTCAACATAGGGTTACCAGGCGAAAATACCCGAAAGATGAAATGACATAGTCCATTAATATCGTTTTAATATGGCAATAATGAAACTAAAAAATTAGGGGAATTCAGGGGGTTCTCCCCCTGACGAGACTCGAACAGCCGAACTATAGTTTTTTCTAAATATATAGCATTAAAAATGCGTTATTTATTTTTTCCTCATGTAATTAACGATTTTACTCCAAACTATTAAGATCAAAGCTAGTAAGACGAGATTCACATGTGCTTGTGTTCAGAAACATGCAAAGTTTAAAATTGAAACTTGAACATCGGTACTTTAAGCAAAGCATCGTCATTGTGTATCGAAGTTACAGAATAGCTTTGCAGATTTGCCAACCTGGGAAAGACAAAATGCGTAAAATACAGGCGCAGCACTTTTCATACCTTTCGCTATTCAACTTGCGAGCGTTATCTTAGTGAAATGATGAGCGTTACAATGAGAAATGACGATTGTCATGAATTGCAAAATGGACCGAAATTTCCAAACATACCAATCTTAAAATTGAATCCTGAAGATCGGTACTTCAAGGAAGTATTGTCACTGTGTAACGAGCACAAAGAACAGCTTTGCAGATTTGCCAACCTGGGAAAGTCAAAATGTGTAAAATATTGCAGGTGCAGCACTTTTCGTACCTTTCACTGTTCAACTTGCGAGCGTTATCTTAGTGAAATGATGAGCGTTACAATGAGAAATGACAATTGTCATGAATTTTGGATTAATACAAATGGACCGAAATTTTTCGAGTCAAACTGTCACTCACAGTTTCAAAAAAATGAGAGTCAATTTTTTCAAAAAATATCGACGCGAGTACGCGTAAGCCTTGCCTATACGTACAGTATGCAGGATTATACTCTTTATTCTTATGCACTTTAGCAATAATTATTATTGTAGGGTACTGCAATAATAATTTTAACTGTACTGTACTGTGCAGAATAATATTGTACCCACGTTTCTGTTCACGCTTCTTACTATTAGCGAGAAATCTTTAAGCTACGTTACTTGTGAAAAACTCGTGTAATATCATGCAATTCGCGTAAGACAAATCGCGTTGTAGCGCGAAACCACTGTACAAACTTTATTATTATTAAAAAAAGTTGCTTACTTTAAAAATAATTATTTTAATGAGGTTGGAAAGGGTTAAATGTACTCTCAAAACGTTACAAAAATATTGCACAGGGGAAACTTACTCACTTTGGCTTCTGGATGTGAACTTCTCCTTATTTTTATGTCCAGTATATGTTTCTTCGATATAGCAGTTCCAGACGCTTAACGAATTCGCGGCCTTTTCCAGAATGGTCGGTGGGGCGAATGGTTCATTCAAGAATCTTCCGAAAACTTGACAAAGCGGAACGAAATTATACCACCCTTTCAAAAGTGCTCGGCGAGATCTGGAACTTGGATGTAAAATCCAAGACTTTCGCGGCCGCCATTTTGATGCTCAAGTTTATGGTGAAGTCATGACGGAGTTCCTGCACAAGAACTAAATACAACGTTTTACGACACATATTTACGTAACATATTTACTACAGTTGAGAATACAGACGAACGGACAGACAAACGAGCCGAAATCGTAATCACTTTTTCTAATTGATGAAAGATTCGGAAAATTAAGAGTTAGATAGTTTTTAAAATAACAGCTCAGTTTGTTAAATAATGACATGAGTTTAAATCAAATAGTAAATGTTCATAAATATATAAAATAAGAAATTTATCTGTGATAATCCAATTTAAATTGTCAATAACTTTTTTTTTAAAAAATTGTGTGTAATTCGTGTAATTTTTGTGTATGGCGGTCGGGGCACGTGCCCCGTTTTCATCCCCCTAGTTATGCCCTATTTATATACCAATACGCAAACTCCATTGTGGAAGTAAGTACAATGGCTGCTGGAAAGCTGATTTATGTACTTTTTCGTTGACAATATATGATGTGCAAATCTTCGATTTTCGATTACTTAATAAAAGTTGATTTTCAATTAATCAACCATGGTAAATGTAACCTTCGAACTAAGAATGTATACTTCCTGGGACGTGCAATCCTTTGAGAAGAAAACAATCGCATGATTTTATTTTATTTTATTTATTTATTTATTTATTTTTTTTTTTTGGATGGTGGTTGTTTTCCTAAGGTTAATTTTGACTAAAACTAACGTTCTACTTGTTAAAAACCCATATTTGCATTTCAGATAAATTATTTAATTAGAAAGCGAGTTACAAGTCTTTGAAATTCTTATTGAATAACATTACATTTGGTCCGTTTCTTGCCAAATACAGAAGTTATCGGCAAGGTAGCTTCATTTTTAGAAATTTATTTTAAGTACCGTATTCTGTGATATATCACCAAAAATCGCCAGGATTGGTGACTTTTGATGCTATTAGGAGATAAGCAAACCACCGAAGACTTTTGGCAAACTATTAGCTAATTATGTTCGCACTTTTTGAAGTACAAACTTAACTTTGACTTTTTGACTTTTTTTAAAGCAAAAGAAATTAATTGTTTTCATTTTTTTAATATCAATATTAAATTTTTGAACTTTAAAGGCTTATATTTCGAAGGCTTATAGTGGCTTACATTTCAAAACCAATAGTTTTTTAACTATACATTTATTTATGTCCCATTTTTTACGACTTTTTCTCTCATTAATTTATTTAAGAAGTGTACGGTTTTCGAATATATCTGCTTTTAGCAATAATTAAATTTATTTTCGCAAGCTATCATATATTTCTTTTACACTTACAGATATACACCGAAAGAGAAAACCATGTATTAAACGAATGTTAATTCTGACACCATACATATATTTCATGCAAAAAAGTAAAATTTTTTTGAAATGTTTAGTGGTCAAATATGGCGATTTTCATTTAACATGGACTTTTGTATAGGTCGTTTTAACATATTTTAATCATTTACGGAAAATAAATGAATAAAAATAAATAAATAAATAAAAACTTTATTATATCTCACATTTTTGCGTTTTGGGAGCTCGAAACCCGTTAATATACGGATCATAAATTTCTTTTAGCTTACACGTGCTTTGTGAGCATTCTCGGATGTAAGGATCGTTGTAACTGCTTGGATAATTTTATTACATTTAAGATAAGTTACATGGACCCTTTTTTGTACATATGTCGGAAGTTCAATTGCATAATTTATGGTCATATGCCGTATTGAGTCTTTTGTCTTCGTTGGAAGAGATTTTTGCTTTTACAATTGTTAGCATTATGGTGCTATTAATTTTAAACCTAAAAACGCTGTTGACAATTTTAAAAATATGGTATTTTACAATTTTTAAAATTGTTTAAGGGCTTTCGATCGTGTAGTTTTTTTTTTTTTTTTTATAAACTATGCAAAATATATTCTTACACTTCATAAGTCGTTCTTTCTGTATCTATAAACTGCAAAATTCTAATTAGTTTAGAAGATATTGATAAGAAACCTAGAAATAAGCATTATTATTGCCATATTTGGAGGTTTGCATAATTTATGGTCATACGCCGTATTGAGTCTTTTGTCTTCGTTGGAAGAGATATTTTCTTTTACAATTGTTAGCATTATGGTGCTACTAATTTTAAACCTAAAAACACTGTCGATAATTTTACAAAAATAATATTTTACAATTTTCAAAAGATATTTAAAAAAATTTTTTAATGGCTTTCAATTGTACAATTTTATTTTAAGAACTATGCAATATATATTCTTAAACTTCATAAGTCGGTCTTACCGCTTACTTAAATTGAGAAATTCTAATTAGTTTAGAAGATATTGATAAGAAACCTAGAAATAAGTATTATTATTGCCATGTTTGGAGGTTTTCATAATTTATGGTCATACGCCGTATTGAGTCTTTTATCTTCATTGGAAGAGATTTTTGCTTTTACAGTTGTTAGCCTTATGGTGCTATTAATTTTAAACCTAAAAACGTTGTCGACAATTTTACAAAAAATGGTATTTTACAGTTTTCAAAATGTATTTTTTTTAAAATGTTTAATGGCTTTCAATCGTGTAATTTGATTTTAAGAACTATGCAATACATATTCTTAAACTTCATAAGTCGTTATTTCCGCTTACCTAAATTGCGAAATTCTAATTAGTTTAGAAGATATTGATAAGAAACCTAGGAATAAGCATTATTATTGCCATGTTTGGAGGTTTTAGGCTGCGTGAGATTCATTCTTACTATAAAATTTGATCAACAGTAAATTTTGCTAGAAATAGTTTGTAAAAGTTTCATTTATATTACAAATTTTTAATATTCTTTATATAAAGTACATTCTTTACAAAATTAATGTAATTTTTAAAAATTAATATAGCAAAATGTAATAGATGGAAATAAGAATTATCACGATTTTCCCCCTTTGGTTTACTAAAAATATCATCTGTATGTGAAAAGAAAGTTAGAAAAATGTCGCTTTAAGTAAATGAAAGTGTATTATGATTATGATACCCTTTACAGTGTAATGAAACAAGAAACACAAAGAGCGACCACGAATGGATTATGTGACATTTTCCCAGCGTAATGAAATATATAAGACATATAGAACTGATGCGTGGAACCTAGTGAAACATGAAGGACAAGTAAGGGCCAACATACGGATTATGTTTTGTGTATTATTATTATATTGCGTTTACGACAAACCTACATCGGGGGTATCTGCTTAGGGGTGTGTGTGTGTGTGTGTGTGTCTTAGGCGGAGGACTTCGTAAGGGGTTCGAAAGCGTATTCGCGTAACATCTGGAGAAAATCGATTTTAGATACTTGTGTTTGTTACACTTTAAAACAAGAATTTTACGGCTATTTTCCGTTTAGATACGAAGATCGTTTGTCTGTCTCTCCGTGCTCTAACTGCCGTAAATATGCATCGATTACTGTGAAATTTATGTGTGTTATTCTTACATGAGGTACCAAAGTTTCCTATTGAAAATTTATATTCAGTATTTATAGATATTTTACAGGAGCACTCATAATAATTCCAGTACATTACGCTCTATAGGCAGGCATTCTTTAAAGCACAATTTAGAGACGGGATATATATATATATATAAATGGAAGATATATAGAGATATATAAATGAAACAAAATTGATATATGTTCTTGAGGACCACAAGATAAAGCTGTCCATAAAAATAGTCTTCTATCATTGATAGTTCTTTCACAGGAGCACCAAAAGATTTCGAATACATTAAGATCAATGACAGTTTAGAGATTTCATTCATTTCACGCACAATAACGTCAATAATAGTTAATAATAGTTTACATCTCAGTTAAAAGATGGAGATGACTTTTAAAGTTCTTTTACCGGATCTCGCAAAATTTTTTTATAGTGATACACAGCTTATTTTTTTTTTTAATCTTCAAAATCTCACAATAAATAAGTAAAATACACCGCCACATTTGGCGAAAAAATCATTATTGTGTTGGAAAGTGTTTCACAATGGATGCTTTGGCATGATTTATCTTTCTTTGAAAGAAACATGGTAGGTTTTCTCTAATACAGCAATTACGATTGTTTTTGGTTTTTTTTATATTAGAATATATTTTAATAAAATAAAATGGGATCTTCAGTGGAAAATTTAGCTAATTTTCAATTAAAATACATTAAAATTTTTACACGCATTTTGTGTGTAGTTTGAATACATGTATTTGATTTTGCCCTTTTTTAATTCAGAAAGTAATTTATTTTTTAATGTGTTTGTGCCAATGTATCTTGCATTTTGTATCAAATACACATTTTTGATCCTATATTTTGGCCAATTCTGCATGGTAGTTCATAGTGTATGATCCTGCTACTCATTTTCTCCATTGGTCGAACCACGACGGTTGACTGTATGTATTCCTTAAACTGCAACTTGAAGCCAAATGTTGCGAAGCTTGGCGGCGTTTGCGCAATTTAACGAAATTTGGTTGAACGCTACATACTTTCATGATTTTTACGATACAAAGTTCCACCACTTATCTTTTTTTATTATTTTGCGTGTTGTTAGTCAAAAATGAATCAAAAATGTTTTGTTTGTGGTGTTATGGTAAAGTTTCCCGGGGTTCTAACGCATATTCACGTTACATCTAAAGAAAACCGAATAAAAGTTACCACCAGACCGTTAAATCGACAGCCATGTGATCTGCCAGAACACTGGATCTTCACTCCAGGCGTCTTACAGTGTTGCCAACTCTGGTGGCAAGGAAGTGGCTAAAAAAGTTGACAGGCACGGCTAAAAATGTTCTCAACAGGGCCGTAGCTATTCCGTTTTTATAGAGGGGGCTCCAAATTTTCCAAGGGGGGCTTTCATATATACACACGTAGACATATATAACACACGCATATATGTGTGTGTATATATATATATATATATAAGAAACAATTCAGTAGTTACAGAGATGCCCATAGAGCGTAATGTCGTTAGAATTATTTTGAGTGTTCCAGTAAAAGAACTATTTGTGCATGAATTTTAGCTTATGTTACTCAGGACAGGGTAGATTTCTAATAGTGAAAAAATTTTAGACTCGGTTCAGTGGTTACAGAGATGGCAATCAAGAATAATGTAATTCTTATGTGTGTCACTGTAAAATTGTGATATGTGCTAGAAAGGTAGCCTATATTACTCAAGAATAGTGTACCTTTTTGTCAGCGAAAATGTTTTAGAATAGGTTCTGTCATTACAGAGATACAAATGGAGCTTAATGTAATTCTTATGATTGTCCCTGTAAAAGAACTATTTATGATGTATGCATAAAAGGTGGCCTATAATACTCAGAAATAGTGTAGCTTTCAATCAGTGAAAAAGTTTAAGAACCTGGCTAGTAGTTACAGAGATACCGATAGAGCATGATGTATTAGAATTATTTTAAGTGTCCCTTTAAAAGAGCTATATTTATGTTATATGGATGAAAATTAGCCTATAATACTCAGACATAGAGCATCTTTCTATCAGTGAAAAAAGTTTTCGTATCGTTTCAATAGTTACAGAGATACCCTTAGAACGTAAATCTATGAGTCTCCCTGTAAACAGCTATTTATGCAATATGCATTAAAAGTAGCCTGTACTACTCAGGAATAGTGTAGATTTCCATCAGTGAAAAAAGTTGTAGAAACGGGTCAGTAATTTCAGAGTTGCCCATTGAACGTAATGTAATTCTTATGAGTGACCCTGTAAAAAAACTGTGATTATATGTATGAAAGGTAGCCTATATTACGCAGGAATAATGCAGTTTTCTATCAGTGAAAAAGTTTTAGAATCGTTTCAGTAGTTACTGGGACGCCCGTAGAGCGTAATGTATTAGAATAATTTTAAGTGCCCCTGTAAAAGAACTATTTGTGCTATAAACATGAGAGATAGCCTATAATACTCAGGAATAGTGTGGCGTGAAAAAATTTTTAGAATTGATTAGACATACAGATAGATCGCTATGTAAATCATATGAGTGTCCCTGTAAAACAATTATTTGTGATACATGCATGAATTTTAGCTATGTTACTCAGAAATAGTGTAGCTTTCTATCACTGAAAATTTTTTTAGAATCGATTCAATGGTTACATAGATGCCCTTATGTTAACAAGAATGTAGTTTTTATAAGTGTCAGTGTAAATTTGTAATATATGCATGAAAGGTAGCCTGTAATACTCAGGAATAGTGCAGTTTTCCATCACTGAAAGTTTACTAAGTTAACTAGTATGTTATGTTATGAACTTAGTAAACTAGTTGTAATATATTGTTGTTTTTAATTTTTGTGGCTGCTCTGTGGTTTAAAGTAGTTTAAAATTCGTATTCTCGTGTCAAACAATTAAATTTTGCATTTTTTTGTATCAAAATTGGTTAACAAGAACAGAAGATAAGAAATTTTGGGGTTCCCCATTGGTTAACATAGGGTTTTGTAAATCTCGAGAAATACTGGTGCTAGGGGTTAGCTGACCTCGCTCTTCGGGACTTATTTTTGGTGCCAAATTTGGCGATATATTCCAAAAAATCGCCAAGCTTGGGCACATTTCGGACATTTAGCGGAATTTTTCCAATGGATAAAAGTTTGTTTAAAAGTATATAAAGTTTGTTTTCTTGCATTAATATTATGTAATAGCCTAGCGATTCAACTGTACTTCTATGACGTACTCAAAATTGGCACTTTATAGGGATCCTTCGAGAAATTTCTCCTAGCTTCTGCAACACCTATAAAAGGACAGCACATTGTACCAGTTGAGTTTCAGTTTGCTTCTGTCTGCTGATTAGAATATTTTTAGAATCGGTTCAGTATTTATTGAGATGCCTGTCTAGCGTAATGTATGAGAATAATTTTGAGAGTCCCCGTAAAAGAACTATTTGTGTTATATGCATGGAAGATAGCCTATAATACTCAGGAATAGTGTAGCTTTCTATCAGGAATAGTATTGTGCGAAAAAAATTTTAGAATCGATTCAGTAGTTAGACATACACACAGATCGCAGTGTGATTAATATGAGTGTCCTTGTAAAGGAATTATTTATGATATATGTGGAGACCTCGCAAGGGTCTCCAAGCCGCAAGCTCCTCCTAGCGGCGCTCGGGTAATCTCCACCACATATATGCCATCAATTTTAGTTTATGTTACTCAGGAATAGTGTACCTTTCCGTCCGTGAAAAAATCTCATGTGGAAAACACATGACTTCCGTGCACATCTATTAAATCAGAAATATTTTTGGCCCACTTCATCTAAACTTATTTTGTTTGAAAGCGATAAAATACTGCAGTAATAGTAAGGTTTAGCGAATTCTACCCAAATATTTCCGATATCGCCAAGCTGGGTTCAATTTGAAAGATTTCCTTCTGACATTTAATTTGCCGATATTTCACCAAAAGCCGACAAGCTCGAGATAGTTTCCGTGATTTTGGGGATAGCCAAAATCACGGAAGTCACTAGTCAAATCACTAGTCATTGACCACAGACTTTCAATTAATTGAATGTATCCATGCACCTTAATGTATTTTAAGTCAATTGGCAGACCCTGTAAATAAATTACCAATGGATTGCAATCAAAAAAGAAATGCACAGCTAGATGTTACAATAGCTCTAAATACAAAATTTCAAAATTCTACGGGTAAAAGTTTTCGAGTTATGCAAAATACGTAATAATTTTTGTCCCCAAATTTGGCGATATTTCGGAAAAACTCGCCGACAAATGGAGAGATTTTAGGCATGGACCAAACAATGACTATCGCCAAAATTCGCCAAGGACAATGACAAACGGCGATATTTTGGGAATGGACCAAATGACTGACTATCGCCAATTTCGCGATATTTGAACAAAACTCGCCAAGGTCGACGACAGACGACGAGATTTTAGGCATTGACCGAACAATGACTGTCTACAGATTGAAGATGTCCATAGGCATTAATATACTGAAATTCTTTTGGGTGGTCCTGTAAGTAAATTCTCCAGCAGATTGGAACCAAAAACGAGATGCAAAACTAGATGTTACAACAATGTTATATATGAAATTTCAACATTCTACGACTAATAGTTTTTGAGATTTGAGAGTTAAATACGTACACATGTACACCAAAAGTCGCCTAGCTTGACGAATTTTGGTGTATTTCTTGAGGGAGGCACGTAACCGCGGTCGGATCATTACCTAACTATATGGTTGGACCGTATCGTGCTTGAAATAGATCAAAAAGTCCTTAAAATTGCTATTGACCGTAATGCATTGGAAATCTTTTGAGTGTTCCTATAGCAGAACTATAAATGATAAAGACACTTTTTTCGATGGAGAAATTCATTTTTTAATCCTTAACAGCATATATCACTTGTGAGTCGTTTGAAGTAGCCTAATACCTCTAAAATGCACTTTAATTAATATCTGCCCATAGAGCGTAATGTATTTAAAATCGTTTGGGCGACCCTGTAGATAAACTATCCAGTCGAATGGGACCGAAAGAGGAGGTGTACTGTACAACTAGATATTACAACGATCCTAAATACAAAATTTCATCATTCTACGACCAATAGTTTTTGGGATATGCGAGTTACACCCATACGTGCGTACCGATGGCATAGACAAACTCGTCAAAGTAGACTCACCGTTGGTCAAAATGGGTTGCAGACGCATTTATATGATCCTGCATGCTAACTTACGATAAGATGCATCGAAAAAATTGTTAAAATTAAATTTAGCGGTAGTCAAAATCGTTTTTTTCGTCGAAATTTGGCCCCCGAAATTATTCGGGATCACATTACTTCCTTATACTCCGTACAAGGAAGGAAAAAATTTTAGAATCGGTTCATTGGTTCCAGAGATCGTAATGTAAATCGAATGAGTATCCCTGAAAAAGACCTATTTGTGATATATGCATGAAAGGTAGCCATAATACTCCGGACTAGTGTAGCTTTCTATCAGTGAAAAAAGTTTTAGAATCGGTTCAGAAGTTAAAGAAATACCCATACAGCTTAATGTAATACAATTATTTTGTGTGTCCCTGTGTAAGAACTATCTAAGCTATATCCATAAAACTTAGCCTTTAATACTCCGAAACAGAAGTTTTATATTAGCGCAAAAAGTTTTCGATTCGGTTCTCTAGTTACACAGATACCCATAGAGCATAATTCAATACTTGCCTGTCCTTCTAAAAGAATTATTTGTGATATATTCATAAAAAGGCAGTCTAAAATACTCAGTGGATTTCTATCGGTGAGAAAAGTTTTAGAATCGGTTCAGTAGTTAGAGAGATAACCATAGAGTGTAAATGTATAATAATTATTTTGAGTGTCCCTGTAAAAGAATTATTTACGCTGCATACATTAAATGCAGCCTATAATAATCAAGAATATTGTAACTTTGTTTTAGTAAAGAAGTTTAAGAATCAGTTCTGTAGTTACACAGATGCCCACAGAGCGTAATATTATTCTTATGAGTATCTCTGAAAAACAATTATGTATATATATCTACATATACCTGTATGAAATGCAGTGTATAATTTTCAAGAATAGTGTAGCTTTTTATTGGTGAGAAAAGTTTGTGAATCGGTTCAGTAGTTAGAGAGATACCCATAGAGGGTATTGCATTTGAATTATTTTGACAATTCCTCTAAAAGAAATATTTATTTTATATGCATTAACTTTAGCTTATGATACTCAGGAATAGCGCAGCTTTCTACCTGAGAAATTTTTTTAGAATCTGGTCAATGGTTACAATTATGCCAATTTTATGTATTTCTTATGAGAGCCCCTGTAAAATTGTTATATATGTTGCAGAAATACTCTGCTTGTTTCCGGGGTTCGTTGTTCTAAAGTCCAGTTGGTGTAGAAAGTTCTAGTAAAAAGTCCACTGGTCAGGATGGAACACAACTTTATTGCTTCTAGAACTTCGTGGAACAATCAGCTGTACAAAATTCACAAACACAATTAAACAGTAATATGCTTTTAACAGTCCGCTTAGATGAGAAGCTCTCACAAATGCTGTATTTCTCACACAAAATAAATCACTTTCACTGGCAAAAATTCAGTGAAAATATACGAGAGATACACTAACAGTCTCTCAAGACTCAGCAATCAAGAATTTATACACAGCACTTAAATTCAAAGCTTCATAAACAGCGCGAAACACCGCTTCTATCACAGAGCAAAGCAAGCGTACTCACTTTCTCAAAGCTTGATCAACACTGAACTGGGGCTTCAGAAACCCGACATTCTTATATTTATACCCGACGCAGAAGCTACAAGAATCTTCGGGAAAAGTCCATTTCTCGAGGATTCCACATAAAGCGGGAATGTTGATTACGTCATAGAAGAGAAATGTTAGGTTATTATGCGTTTATAATGCGGAAAAACCAAATTTCTGGCCCCATTGGGAAAATCGAGCCAAATAACCAAAATATCGCCAAGTTTGGCGACTTTTGGTGAAATATCGCCAAACTTGGCGCCAAAAATAAGTCCCAAAAAGTGAAGAGATCGAAGCCCTAGGAGCAATATTTCTCGAGATTTCTAGAAACCCATAGAAAAACAATGGGGAAACCGATACCTCCCTATCTCCGGTTCTAGTTCACCGATTTTGATGTAACAAAAAGCAAAATTTAACTATTGGACGCGTAGAATACTAATTTTGAACTATTTTAAGCCCCAGAACAGCGGGTTGCCCCGAAAATTCGTAACAATATGTATGAAAGGTACTCATATTACTCAGGAGTAGCATAGCTCTCTATCAGTGAAAAAAAGATTTCAGACTCAGTTCAGTGGTTACAGAAAACATAATGAATTAGAATTGTTTTGAGTGTCCTTGTAGAACTATTTACGCTAATACATGAAAGGTATTCTACAAGTTAATCCAGTGTATACGCACTTTAACCCATACTTTTACATATATTTGAAACAATTACTTCCATTTGTTTAATTTTATTCTTTAAAATTTTAGCCCATTGTTTAGAAACATACTAATGACGGATTTTTGAAAAGCATAGTTATACCGCATACTTTTGACTTAAATCTAACGATAATGTCCCTTTGTTCAAAGGCATTTTTAATATAACCCTTTGTTTCTATGTCCATTATTGATACACATTATAAACAGCATTGTTATACCGTGTATTTCTGCATTATTATCAACTATGAGCGCCCCTTTGTTGAAAGTCATTTTAAATAAAGGTTTAGTCCACTGTTTCAAAGTATATTATTGAGACACATTTTTAAAGAGCATTGTTATACCGTGTACTTTTGCATCACTTCCAACAATTACGTCCCTTTGTTGAAAGTCATTTTAAATAAAAGTTTAGTCCACTGTTTCAAAGTATATTATTGACACACATTTTTAAAGAGCATTGCTATATCGTGTATTTTTGCCTTTCCAACAATTACGCCCCTTTGTTGAAAGTCATTTAAATAAAGGTTTAGTCCACTGTTTCAAAGTATATTATTGACAATCATTTTTAAAGAGCATTGTTATACAGAGTATTTTTGCCTTATTTCCAACGATTACTTCCCTTTGTTGAAAGTCATTTTTAATAAATGTTTAGTGCACTGTTTCAAAGTATATTATTGACACTCATATTTAAAGAGCATTGTTATATCCTGAATTTTTGAATTTTTTTCCAACAATTACGCCTCTTTGTTGAAAGTTATTTTAAATATAGGTTTAGTCCACTGTTTCAAAGTATATTATTTACAAACTTTCTTAAAGAGCATTGTTATACCGTGTATTTCTAAATTATTTCCAACAATTAACGTCCCTTTGTTGAAAGTAATTTTTAATAAATATTTAGAGCACTGTTTCAAAGTATATTATTAACACACATTTTTAAAAAGCATTGTTATATCGTGTATTTTTGCCTTTCTAACAATTACGTCCCTTTGTTCAAAGTTATTTTAAATAAAGGTTTAGTCCACTGTTTCAAAGCATATTATTGACATTCATTTTTAAACGGCATTGTTATACTGAGTATTTTTACATTATTACCAACAATAACGCGCCTTTGATGAAAGTCATTTTAAATAAATGTTTAGTACACTGTTTCAAATTATATTATTGACACACATTTTTAAAGAGCATTGCTATATTGTGTATTTTTGCCTTTCCAACAATTACGTCCCTTTGTTGAAAGTCATTTAAATAAAGGTTTAGTCTACTGTTTTAACGTATATTATTGACAAATAATCTTAAACAGCATTGTTATACCGTACATATTTTAATTGATTCTAACGGTTACGCCCCTTTGTTTAAAGCGATTTTTAATAAAGGTATAGTCAATTGTTCCAAAGTATATTATAGCCACATTTTTAAAAAGCATTATTATACCGTATTTTATAGCGTTGATTTTAAAAAATTATGTCTCTTTATTGAAAGTTATTCTACTAATATGATAAATGTAAAAGTTCGCATTTTTGTGTGTTTGGGTTTTTCTGACTCAATCACGCAAAACCCGTAGAACGGACTTGCGTAAAATTTGGACTGAAAATAGCTTACGCACTGGATTAATATGCAGTCTACCTTTTATGCATATAGCATAAATAGTTCTTTGACAGGTACGCTCAAAATAATTCTAATACATTGCGTTCTATGTACATCCCTGTAAGTACTATACAAGTTCTAAAGCTTTCTCCCCTAATAGAAAGCTACACCATACCTGTGTTTTATAGGCTACCTTTATGCATATTTCACAAATAGTTCTTTTACAGGGAGACTCATAAGAATTGGATTACGCTCTATAGCATTTCGGTAAATATTGAACCGATTCTCAAACTTTTTTCATGTTCAGAAAGCTACAACATCCCCGTGTATTATAAGCTACCTTTATCCATTATATCACATAGTTCTTTTGCAGCAACACTCATAAGAATTACATTACGCTCTGAAGGCACCTCTAAATACTAAACGGTTTTTATATATTGTTAAGAATTTTCGGTTTGTTGTGCCTCCCAGGTATTAAAATTATTCTAAAATTCGTACCCCACGCGTCAAATAATTATATTTTGCATTTTGTTGTATCAAAATCGGTTAACTGGAACACGACGTACGGAGTTTTGGGTTTGCCCATTGGTTAACTTAGGGTTTTCTAGAAATCTCGAGAAGTATTGATGCTAGAGCTTTGGTGATTTCACTTATGGGAACTTATTTTTGACGCCAAATTTGGCGATATTTCGCCAAAAAGTCGCCAAGCTTGGCGACATTTCGGTCATTTGGTGAGCTTTTACCAATGGGGCCCAGTAATGCTTATTTCCCTGCATTAATATTGCGCTGTAGCTTAGTATTTCTAATTTCCATTTCCATGACATAATCAAAATTCGAGCTTTATGCGGGCTCTTCGAGAAATAGCTCCTACCAGAATTTTCGCTTAGCTTCTGCGACACCTATAAATAGAGACAGGGCGGGTTACCAGAGATAGTTATATTCGATCACTAACTGAGTTCGATGCATTACTCTGTAAATTGTGCTATTGGAAGCAGTATTTTGCTTGTTTTTGAGTACAGAGCGTAAATTCTTCATTGGTGAGTCCTGGGAGACTGTTTATGATTTCCTTTGTAAGTTTCCATTGAATTTTTGACAGTGCAAGTGTTCTATTTTTTGTAAGAAATACAGAATCTGTGAAAGTTTCTGTACTGAGAGGACTATTATAAGCAAGGTACTGGCCATTAGTGTCTGAGAATTTTGCACAGCTGATTGTTCGACGAAATTCTAGAAGCAATAAAATTTGTGTTCCATCCTGACAAATGGACTTTTTACTAGAACTTTCTACATACACTTGACTTTAGAACGAAGAACCTAAGAATCGAATCCCGACGAAGCCAATATCTCTGTAACTATTGAAACGAATCAATTTTTTTTTCTATAATAGAAGTCTTCTATTCCTAAGTATTATAGTTTTACGAATTTTTGGGGCAATCGGCTGTTCTAGGGTAAACTAGCTTAAAATTCGTATTCTAATCGCCAAGTAATTAAATTTCGTGCCTCTCACCGGGCCTCACACCTTTGAATGCCTCTCACCGTGCCTCACACCTTTGAATGCCTCTCACCGGGGCCCCCTTGGGGCCGGGGGCTCTCGGCGATCGCCGACTAGGCCAGTCGGTGCCTGATTTTTATACATAGGGATAGATACTGTAAAAACTTATTTTTAAAAAAAAAGTATTCCTGGTGCCTGTTAATTGCTCTAGGGGGGGGCTTAGGTTTTTCCAGGGGGGTCTGAGCCGTCCATAGCGCCCCCAGCGCTACGACCCTGGTTCTCAAGCGGATAAAAAGAATAAATTATTCGTTAGAGTTTACTTCTAAGAGCTTGTGCTGCTGGAATATGCTTGTCAGCAAATATTTTTTGAGTCACTTTCATTTCCGATTTACAAAATACTTCGGTATTTCCAGTTGACCAACATCTAACCGCAAAGTGTCTAAATTGGCAGATCTAGCCACAAAAATGGCCAGATCTAACCACTAAGTGGCTAAATTGGCATCACTGCCGTCTAATATGTTCAGTGTCTTATCCACTCGATCACGGTGGGGCGGAATGAAAACTGGAAATCGTGATTTAAAATGCTCTTGTTCTTTACATTCGCGGTTTCAAAGAAAATTGTTCTAGTCTTTTCTTAATAAATCAAAGGTAAAAATGGCTAAAATTCAGAATGTTCAACTTCTTTTGGATGCTTAGTGCATATATTTAGCATAAAAAAAATTCTGCGTTGTTCAAGAACGTTCTAAAGAAAGCAAAAGTAATATTTCTGTCAAAACGTTCTACCAAAGGATTTAACCTTGGAATATTCTGCTTACTTTCTTCAAGAATTATAATTTGAATAGAGGGAACGGGAGAGACGCCCAAAAGATTTTTCGAATGGGAACTATGAAAGGTAGACTTGCTAATAAGTTCCCTTGTTTGCTGACATTGAGAATTCTTTTCTTGCTTCCCGTAATAACGTGATATTCCTCGTACCTCATGCATAATTTGTGAAGAGCGAAATACCCAACCAGTACGTTGGATACGCTGGTAGAATTAAAAGAAGTGATTTGCATCAACTGACAGCGATACTGTAGATGTCAAACATGATCTTAGAATCGTCTGATGATGAAATTGCTGTTGAGAAAATTTGCTCTTAAATTTTGAGATACTGGTTTGGCAACTAAGTTCCCGCCGTTTTTTTAAAAATTATTATTCATCATTATTATTATTATACTACTATTATCATTTTAACATTCCGTACGTTATTGCATAATGACGTACGAAATTATTTTGCATAATGCCTTAATTTATTTGAAAGAGAATGTTGTGTTTTATTTGCAAAATTTATTTTCGCATTTGGTTGTTGGGTTTCAAAAATCTGCTTATAAGTCCTCGTCGAATAAAGTGGGTAACATGACGAAACTTTTTACCTTCAAAGCACTAAGAAAATGCGCTTTTTTGGTTGAGTGCTTTTGTCAATGTATGTATTGTGCTGAGACAAACTCACACGAGGGGTATCTTATGAGGAGGACTTTTTAGAGATGTTGTCCGAAGAAACGAAATCTTCCACACAGACCTTACACAAACAGGAAAATAAACTAATTGCGCCAGGTACTCGAAAACATTCAGAATGATTCTCCATACGCTGCACTACACACAAATTAATGAATAAAACAAAAGTGTCCTTTATGAAACTTTCTGAAAAAAATTCTTCTAGATGAAATTGCATAGCAAAAATTTTCGAAGATTGAAGCATCCTGCTAAATTTTCGATTTTTAAGAGTTTTTTCTGAAAGTTTCGTGCCTGATACAGGTTTATAATTTATTATTGTTTATACTGCAACTTCTCATTCAACTGCTTATAGTGCAACTTCTAAAGAGGTATTCGAAAAATTCTGATGTTCATAAACGTGAACATAAAATGGTCATTATATTTTTGTGTCGAAATCCCATGAATTTACGAAATACACCGTTAAGGGTCTCTAAGGCGCTTTCACGTTACATTTGGAGAAAAACGTCTACAACTCCGTTGGATCGACATCCGCGCATTTGGCTTGAACTCTAGACTTTTACACTCAGCCACCTGCTGTGTTCAGTGTCTAATCCACTCAGCCATAGTGGATTTTTCTTTTTCTTTCTTTTTTTTGATCTGGAATAACCAAAGTATTTTTTTCCAACTGCGCGGTGGAAATCTGCAATTGATTTCTGGAAGTACTTTGACTACCTCAATACTTATCTACAAATACCTATTTGATACTCATAAAAAAACACTTTCCGCGGATGAAGTTTTTATGGTTTCAAAATTTTTAAGAATGTCGAACTAATTCTGCTCTTGGATAGTCCATAGTCATTATTATAAAAATTTCCTGTTACTGTCTTTGCAAGTTTTACATCTTTCTATTATTATATTTATCGTACAGATGGCAGCACTACAAGAATAGAAGGCCTGCAAGAGATTTCTATAGAAATTGTGTTCATTTAAATTCAGAGATTGGATTTTATTTGAAAACTTCAAACGTAATGAAAACATAATGATAATGTTTCTCGAGCGCTTAGCCTTTATAGAAAATAAAAATAAATAAGTAAATAATAATAAATAAATGAATAAAATAAAAAGTAAAAATAAAATCACATGTTAAAAATAATCACGAAAATCCCAGTATTTTGATATTCTATTTTAATTTTAGTAATTCATAACCTATAACTTATAGCTTATTAAAAAAAACTTCGTAAAAAGGTACATGCCCTCAATGTAATGCGATTTTCTTTTCATTCTGAAGTTGTCTCAGCGGATTCAATTCTCAAATAAAAGAAACTATACGGTTTACTTCCTTTTCTTTAGGTTGGAAAGAAATGAAACTGACGCTACGAGCGGAAAGAAAAAAATTCTGTAAAAAAAAAAAAAAAATAATAGCTTGAAAGAAAGCGATCTTACTTTCTGCTGGAAAATAAAATCCCTTTACTTTGGCTGAATTTAGGTATACACAAAAGCTCATAGAACAAGGAAATTTGTTTGTATGATTACAGCAACGCTACGCTAGGGCGATCTACCAAGGATGAGGATGCCTTGGAAAGAGGACTTTCTAAGGGGTTCTAACGCGTAAGGAAAATACGTCCACTATGCTCAGAGGATTCCTGCCAATACAAACACTTGCGAAATGTGATTCGAACCCTCATAGAATCATATTTAATGGTTAAAATCAATAAAGAACTAAAGAAAAGGGAGATGTCAAGAGAAGAACCCCTTCCTATAATTTTTATTCTCTGTGGTTTTTATTTACTTTTTCCTTCTTTCGAATGGGAAATATTTTTCCTTCGATCTTTGCTGAATCTTTAGTTTTTCAACTTTCTGGTTTGTGCGAAAGTTGGTACAGTACACTCTCGATAATCCGGCAGTTGGCACGTCCAATCATCCGGCGCTTTTGGGAAACACATATCATACGGGAGTAATTCAGTTACCGGGTGTCGCCTATTTTTGGCGAGTTTTTTTTTCTCGCCAACACCCGCTACTTGGCGCTTTTTTTTGTCGCCAAATTTTTCACGTGTGAAACACCATTTTAAAATACGATAAAATAATACAACATGTTGAGCACTGTCAGGAAATACAAATTACTTTAACACATTAAAATTCCACAGATATTCCACTTAAAAAAAAAACAATAAAACAAAATACACCATCCATACTTAACACTAAAAATTGTCAGCAAATTCAGTAACAGGCAATTAAAAATGAGCAAACAGTAAACCACTTTTAACTAAAAAAATTTCAGAATATTAAGCAATCTAGTTCTACAGCTATGTAAACTATGCAGCCAGTGGACCGTTTTTAAGTAAAAAAACCTCAGTGGATTCAGCAACCTAGTTGTACAGCTATGTAAACTATGCAACCAGTGGACCGTTTTTAACTAAAAAAACCTCAGTGGATTCAGAAACCTAGTTGTACAGCTATGTAAACTATGCAACCAGTGGACCGTTTTTAACTAAAAAAACCTCAGTGGATTCACCAACCTAGTTGTACAGCTATGTAAACTCGGCAACCAGTAAACCGTTTTTAACTAAAAAAACCTCAGTGGATTCACCAACCTAGTTGTACAGCTATGTAAACTCGGCAACCAGTAAACCGTTTTTAACTAAAAAAACAACAGTGAATTAAGCAACCTACTCATACAGCTAATGTAAAGTGGGCAAACACAGGCCCGTTTTCAACTCAAAACAACATCGGTGGATTAAATAACCTACTTATACACATTTACAATTCACATTGAAAACCTTAAGCAATTGCAAAAATTCTTAAAAAAAACCACTTACCTTTATCTAAAGAAACTCCTGAAAAGTATCCAAAACGCACAACAGCTAATAACATAACACCAAAACGCTTTCTTTTACTACACTATAAGAAAAAACCATGCTAAATTACAGCACAGTGTGCTGGTAATCATAACGCCAACACCTGTGCTGTAAATTTCAAGCACTTTGAATTTTCAAGCACTGTGTTGTAAATTTACAACACCGTGTTGTAAATAGTTGGCACGATGGCACGGTGGCACAACAGCACATGTGCTGTAAATTTACAGCACCGTGTTGTAAAATTACAGCACATCATTTTCAAGTACCTATGTAAATTCACAACACTGTGTTGTAAAATTACAACACTTCATTTTTCAAGCATCTATGTGAATTTACAACACTGTGTTGTAAAATTAAAGCACCTCATTTTTCGAGCACTTATGTAAATTTACAACACCATGCTATAAAATTACAGCGCCTGATTTTTCAAGCACTGTTGTGTATTTTTACAGCACTTGAATTTTCAAGCACTGTAACGTGTTTTCACAGTTCTTGAACTTTCAAGTACTTTCATGGAATTGTACTGCTCTTCTGTGTAAGTTTTAGCCTGATGGAATTTTTCTGTACACATGCATTTATAATTACGTTTCGAGCAAAAATTTATACCTGTTCCTCGATTTGCACGGCACTCAATTTACACGAAAACTTTTTAAATGAAAACTTTTTTATTTTATTTTATTGTGTGTGTAAATCATACACATTTACAATTACTTTTCAAACAAATTTACAGCTATCCCTCTATTTGCTCGGTACTCAATTTACGCGGTTTTCAAAAGAAAACTTTAGTTTTTTTAATATTATTTATGGGATCCTACAATTTACAATTACATTTCAATCAAATTTACAGCTATCTTCTATATTCACTTTACTCAATTTACACGGTTTTACATGTTTTTTTTTTTTAAATCCTACACATTTGCAAGTAATTTTCAAACAAATTTACACATATCCCTCGATTTGCACGGTACTCAATTTACACTGTTTTTAAATGAAAACTTATTTTACAGGTTTTTTAAATTTTATTTATTGGATTCTACAATTTACAATTACATATCAAAGAAATTTACAGAACTATCCTTCAATATGCACGGTACTCAGTTTTACACGGTTTCACTTTTATATGGTTTCAAAATGATTTTTTAAATGTTTTTTTTTTTTCCTTATCCTCCAGTTTACAATTAATTTTGTGACAAATTTACTCCCATCCCTCGATTTGCACGGTACTCAGTTTACACTGTTTTTAAATGAGAACTTATTTTAGAGTTTTTTATTATTTTATTTATTGGGTCCTACACAATTTAACATTACATTTCAAACAAATTTACAGCTATCCTTGCATATGCACAGTACTCAATTTACACCGTTTCGTGTTTATACGGGTTTTGGAATGATTTTTTTTTTTCAGTTTTGTTAAATCCTAATATTTGCAATTAATTTTTAAACAAATTTACACTTATCCCTCGATTAGCACGGTATTCAATTTACACTGTTTTTAAATGAAAACTTATTTTAGAGGGTTTTTATTTTAAATTTTATTTATTGGATCCTACAATGTACAATTACATTTAAAACAAATTTATGGCTATTCTTTGTTATGCCCAGTACTCAATTTATACGGTTTCGTGTTTACACGGTTTTTAAATAATTTTCTTTTATCCTACACATTTACAATTAATTTTCAAACAAATTTACCCCGATTTGCGCAGTACTAAACTTACACTGTTTTTAAATGAAAACTTTTTTCTCTAACTCTGAAGTAGTTAGAAATTTTGCACGACCATTTAAAATATGTAGAAAAATCTTGCTCCTTTAAAAAGCCAAAATGATCTGCAATAAATATTTTTGTTGTTGAAACTTTTTGAAACAGCACTAATGTCAAATTACAAAATGTGAATTTAACCAAAAGCATTGCAAGTGGCAGTGGAAAATTTCGGAATGAGATTTTCATTCTTGAAACTGAGACCATTTGCTATTAAAATGAAATATTTTCAAACTCACAGTCACCTCTATGCCTAATATGTTAATGTTATAGTGATGCATAGCTGTAGGAGACTATAACTTTAAAAAAGAACTTTTGTGAGTGTGTAATAGCTTGATAATTAAATATGGCAATATTTTTAACAAAAACGTTAAATTAAAGTCTCGTGATCATAGCTTTGAAATTAATTTATTTTAATAACTAAGTAAGCAAACTTACATCCAATCTTGAAAAGGGGGGGGGGGATTAATAATTCTTGACTTGTAAAGGGACTAAGGTTCCTCTTATTCATAGGGCCAAATTATAAGTTAAGATCATGGAAACAGATTTTTTTCAAAAATTTGTTTGTATGGAGTTGTTTTATACATACCCGTAAAAGGCAGGCCCGTTGTATTTCTAGAGTTAAGTTGCTTCAGTGTTTTGTTTTTTTACTGTGTCACTCAGCTACATTTATACATACTTTCTCTTATTAATATGTTCTTCCACAAATCCAGATATTTAAAGAATACTTGTTGAAAAGCTAAATTAAGCATAATGGTAATATACAATGATTTAATGTGCTATTTATTTTTTATTTTACTTTCTTGGAACAAATGCAGGCAGTTAAGTTCTAAAGTAAAGATATAAAGATATGGCAGAACAAAATTTCAGGCTGTTCTTTGAAAAATTCAGTATAATGCTTTTAATTTATAGTTTAATAGATGAATAAAACTTATCATTATATGAATTAGTAGTTAATTTAAAATTGCATTGAAATTATTTATCTAGAATAATTTTGGTAGTTTCAAATTAAAAGTCATATTTATTAAAATTGCCTACGATAAGATTTTTTAAATTAAATATAGATTAATATATTCAAAACAATCACAACTAAAGTAATTTAATAAAATAACAAAAGTACTCAATAAAAATCTGGTGGTGAAAAGGTAAAAGTAATTAAAACTTTGTAAAATGACTCATAAAAGATACAAACTGAGGTCTATGATTTTGAGTAATACAAAAAAAGTCCACTCTTCTTCAGTTACAAAAAGTCAGACATCTGCACAAGTAAAAGGCTATTCTTTCTGACTGGGGTTGACTTTCTTGATGCTGTAGATAAGTACACATTTTTGTACCAACCAAAGGGATTGTCCTGGATAAATACCCTTTTATGTGTATTATTTTACAAAGTTCTTAATTATTTTTGATTTAATAAAATGTTAGCTTTTAAATAAACTGAAAAAAAGCATAAAATAACAAATGAAATTTAAAACATTAGAAATTTTATTGACTTTCCATATACAGTATATAAAGCTACATAGGTTTTTATATTTCATCTCTATTTTACGCCACATACAACATAACTTATTCAGTCTTCTCTTTGATCAAACTTTCATTAATAAAGGAATATTTTTCAGATGCCTAGGATAAAACAAAAACACGTCATCAGATCAGCAAATAAATAAATCCCCAAAAATGTGCCACTCTTTTCTTTTTTGGCTACTATTTCAATATTTCAACTGATTTCATTAACCCATTTGGGCCCTGATATTTTTGCGACTTTCTTCGATTTTTGCTAATACCAGCAATAATAGATAAATTTCTGATGTATACTTCTTGAACAAGGGATGATTTCTTTTAAAATCATTATGCATAATAATTGAAATGTCAACATCCTACTAGGTCATGTTAAAATATTTTGTGAAATTGAGGTTCAAGACTCGTGAATAAAGGCTAGGGAAAATTAATAACGTTTTTGACTGATAGCGAAAATGCCGTCCCAAAAAAGGGACACTAGGCATAAATGGGTTAGCTGAAATTTATTAATATAAACACTTATCGATACTTTAGAAAATCTTTATCCAAATAAAATATTTAAAAATGTTAAACTATGAAAATTTTATCATTATTAAATACAAAATAACAATATATAACGTCATGCAAAAATCAGGTGTTATGCTGGTTTCTTTTTTAAAAGAATGCATAAAATATGTACTATGTTGAGATTCCTCAACATAAAGGCATTAAACTGCGAAAATACATCTGTAATATTTGGTGGATTTTTGATGTTCCACTGTATATACAAGGTGAGCCAATGGGATGAAATAATTTTTTAAAACTAATAACATTCTAAATATCATCTTTTGTAAAATTTAGTGATGAAGCAGCGTAATCTACATGAATGGAGATATTGTGTAGGTGCAGAATCGTTCATTTTTGGAAAATAATTTCCAAAAAGTCCTCTATTT
Source organism: Cheiracanthium punctorium (assembly GCA_038373885.1). Lineage (NCBI taxonomy): Eukaryota > Metazoa > Arthropoda > Arachnida > Araneae > Cheiracanthiidae > Cheiracanthium > Cheiracanthium punctorium. The sequence goes on from JAWZYV010015215.1 coordinate 2,644,723, forward strand.
TCCCACACACATTCTTGCAGACTCATTGCAAAGCTGCCTATAAAGTGCACAGTATTTTTAGCGTTATTGTGGACACAGCATGCTGAATCCTTTCTTTTAATGCTTGAAAAGTCTTTGAGAGGTTACTTTTTCTAAAACATTTAAAATGTATTTTTCTGACACAGTAATTATTTAAATCAATCAATGTGAATATTATTCTTTACTGAAGAACATTTTAAGTTTCAATTATTTCAATTAAAAATCTTTAATTATTGAAAAGGAAGTATATTAAATATAAAGTGTTTTTGTTTATAAATAATAAGCATGTTCTTAAAATTTTATTTCTGAAAGAAAAACTGTTAGTGTCTTATTATTATACAATGACATTATTATACAGAGAAACTCCCGATTATCTATTATGTTAATCACTGAGAATGCTTGCACGGCCAATGAAAGAACACAATCAATTCGAAAACCCTTTCCAAAAGAAAAACAATCAACATCAGTACAAAAACATGCAATTTAGTTACATTTTCAAGATGCATAACATTAAACTAGAAAATTTTCTTTTAACATTAATTGCTTAAAGAAATCTGTAATGTTAATTTGATTTCTGTATCTTGTCCCAGCATCTATGTGTATTGAAGTATTTTGTAAACCACAATAATACCACTGTAATCAAATCCTCTTTTAAAAGATTTTAATGAAATTTAATTTGATGTAAAACAATAAATAAATTATTAAAAAATTCAACATATGAAATATACATGCATTACCATGCATTAACACTCATCAGATTCTTAAGGTTAAAAAAAAGGGGGGGGTTAATAATAAATATGGTCTCTTCTTTAAATATGCAAGCCTCACAGCGAAATTTCATACCTGAATTTGAAGCAGTTGATGAGTTCCAGAGGCAAGTGGTTCGGCTCCTTAAGCAATACTGCTTCCTGGCTCTCAGTGCTTCCTTTAGGAGGTTACGAACTGAAGTCGCTCATCTCTTGAATATCCCGAAACATTCTAGACTACACACCTAGAGGTCATATGTAAATTGAGCAGTAATAAAGGAGGCCGCATAAGTTGAAGTACCTATGAATGTAATTTTTATGAAATTATAAGTTTTTGTATAGTTTCAACAATTCATTGCATTATATAGAAATATTACACTCTCTCTCTCACACACACACAGTTATTTATTATTTGACATAAAAAGTAACAACATAAAATATTTTTGTATATTTACATACGAGTAATAACTTGTTATAACATGAATCATTATTTTTTAATTACAGGTTTATATTTATATACATATATTAGCACAGGGGTGCAAATAGAATCTAAATATTGGGGGGGGGGGGAGGCTTGGCGACCACCAACTTCCAGCGACTGCCACCTTGTTTACATGGGGCTGAAACAGTCTCTGTTAATTTTACCCACATTTCTATTGGATCCTTTATCGTGTCAAAAATGGATTTGACTGTTCATTTGACTATTCCAACTTAAATAACTCCATTTTAGTTCTGTAGAAGCCGCCGATTGAGAATTGTGCTAATATTAAATTAAATGTAGTGTTTTTTTCCATGGTTTGATTAATATCCTCTTTTAAATTAATCAGAAATTTTCAACATCTTTAAAATAAAGGTTGTAATGTTAAAATTCAATATTATAAATATATTCATATAAATCTGTACAAATCAAACAATTCAGTTTCAAGATTATTACTTAAACTGTTTTTGCATAATTTTATTTTAAAAAATTACTTACCTATATCATATTTACTTTAATTACATTTAAATACATATTTTAACGAAATATAATATTTCTTTCTTAAAAGTCCCTATAAACATTTAAAAAGAAAAAAAATTGTACATGGACGCACCCACGGAGGGGGGCTATGGGGGCAGAACCCCCTTCCCCCCTAAAGTTGGAGAGTTAGATGTCAAAAAACTTTAAAAATTAAAAGTTGTCATTAATGAGTTAAAATATTTTATTTTTAAAAATCGTCTTCGAATTATTTCTAAAATATCTTTTAGGGAAAAAATTGGTTTTTATATAAATACTTACAGTTAGTGTATGAAATACATTTAAACTCGGTTAATGTCACTGAATAGATCAGATAATTTTTTATGACTTTATAACGAGTTAATTTGATAGTGGGATTGGGTTCCATGGGCAAGTGATACTGAATATTTTGACGTGATAAAAGAGTTATAACTACAATCGAGATCACTATAACCGAGTTCATCAGTATTTGTAGCCCACCCCCCCCCCCTCTACCAAAGTAAAATCCTGGGTGCGCCATTGATTCTGTATAAATAATTCATAAATGTAATAATATGAAAGAAGGATTATTCCAAAGAATGTTTCTTAGTTCTGAAATAGTTTAATGTAATAAAATAAACACTTAATATTTTGCAATTTAAAAATAACGCATGAATAATAATTATTGAAAATAAATAATATACTTCAGTTTTGAAAAGCAATTTAAAAATGAGATAAAACAAGATAAATTTAAACTATTTTTGGAGTTGGACATAAACTATGTGATTTATTTAATATGTACATGTTTTAATAAAAAATATTTTTTTCTTAAAAGTCTCCATATAAACAACATTTTAAAAAATATTCTGTATAAATAATTCATAAATGTATTACTATGAAAGAAGAATGATTCCAAAGACTGGTTCTCAGTTCTGAATTAGTTTAATGTAATTACAATGAGCACTTAATATTTTGGAATTTAAAACTTACTTAGGGAGAACAGTACACCAATATATATAGTTTATATATAAATACGCATAGCAATTACTTCAACTTTTTTTTTTTTTTTTTTTTGCTAAATGTATAGGGGGAACTTTAATTATTGAAAATAAATAAATATACTTCAGTTTTGAAAAACAATTTAAAAATGTGATAAAACAAGATAAATTTAAGCTCGAGTTGGACATAAACTAATGTAGAATTTAAAACAGTACTATTTTTCTGGAACTACATTTTACCAATATTGGTTTAATGGGATTAAAACTTAAGTAGTATTATAAATAAAAAAATTAAAAATGAATTAAATCAAAAGAATGCTTTCAAAAACCTGATACTTCATACTAAAATATTAAAATAACAGTGAATACTCCTGATATTTTGACATTTAAAATCCATTTTATATAAAATATAATTTAATAGTAGTATATTGTATAGAGCAGTGTTTCTCAGCATTTTACAAATATGGACCAGCAGATTACAAATTTCAAAACCTTCGCTGACCGGCAGCACATTGAAATTTTCAATACCTTCGAAAATTTTAATGTGGCGGTCAGAATCAATTTAAAAACGAAATAAATTTAAACTTTTTTTTTTTGATTTAGACAAACTTAATGCAGAATTTAAAACAATATTTTTCTGGAAATACATTTTACCAATACTGGCATTAAAATATATTAATAGAATAATGAAGCAAGTAAAAGAGACTACAGAAATTTTATTACTATATTTTTATATTTATTTACATATTCTTTAAGATGAAAAGTTTTTAATACAATAACTCTTGTCTACAAGACGTTAATGTTTCAAAATAATTATATTCGAATCGATGTTCCATTAGCTCATTGAAACGAAGAAATAATATTTATAAATATGTATATGTATACGAACTTGGTTTTATAAAATGAAGAAACAGCACTTTAAAAAGATTTTTTAAAATAAAAATAAAAGCAGTATATAAGTTATATTATTATTTAATTAATACAATTTGATAGTTTACTATCATTAACGCGTAATAACCTTGCAGAAATTTTTCAGTTCAGCAGTCTTGTTTACTAAACAAATGCACACCGGAACTCGGTTTGGCACCGTTTAGAACACCGCCAATATCCAAACATCGTACAATAAACACATACTTTATACGTTATTAGAAGCTTTGGAAGACTAAATTACAACATTATACGATTATCTGGAACCTAAACTTTTTACTACATATCATAATTTCAACCAAATAAATATTATAATAGAATTACTTACACTGCAAAGTCCAACTTCCGTAACCGGATTCCATTGTAACACATCGGCAATTCACTATCCACACTGTTTTCTTCGTTCAATATCTCTTGGAAATTTACGCATTTGCTTTTCAAATCTGGAACGACTTCAACAATTAACGTCTGAACACAACCGCCCTCCCATAATCAATTTTATTGAAATCTTTAACAGCCGTTGAAGTATAACAAGACTCGGTTAAACAACACGTCGGTTTACATATACCAGATTACAAAAACATGGGCATGGCAACCAAACCCTCTCTCAACTCACATATTCTTGCCTGGAGTCCTAGCTTAGCTCACTGATAATGGCACGATATTCTGATTCGCTATGAATGTCATGTGACCACCAGAAGTGCCACCCTAAGTTTAAAAAACCAAGCGCGAGTGCTTGAATTTGATTTTGCTGCACGTGTTGTAAATTAGATACAGCACATTGTGTTGTAAAATTACAGATATTTAATACAGTGTAACTAACCTCAAAACCAACATATACTAACCACACACCACAAAACATAAAACAAGAACTGACTCCAGATTTCAAATTTCCTCGTTTTAAAACCTCGGTTTACCGATTACAGTTAAATTGCCTTAACCAATCACAAAATCCCTTTACCAAACATCCTGGTATCGTTTAATGAACCCACCGAGCGTTTTTTCATCAAACTACAGCATCATCCAACACCTCAACTCAATCTACTCAGGTTACAACAGACATCTGACTCTAAGGCTAAAGTAAACAAACTTTCGACCAAACTCCAAGTTTGGCGACACATCGGCGCTTGGCGAGGACACCCGGTAACCGAATTTCCCCCTATCATACTGTATTCCGATAAGCGGACCACCACGAACGTGAACAAGCATGCCGATTCTTTTGCTTCCCTCCCTCTTTCGTCATTGTATTTTAGTTCACCTAATGTGCCTTGTAGTGCATTAATCTAGAATACCACAATGTCGACCAAACGAAAGCACGTGACTTTAAGTTTGAGTCAAAAACAAGAGATCTCGACAATCCAGAATTTTTCGATAATCCGGCGCTTGTCAGGTCCCACATATGTCGGATTAACAAGATTGTACTGTACTTTTTACAGCTGAGAGAAAGATGAGCGTTTTGCACCTCCCCAAACGATCGTACTATACGCCATAGACATATTTTATGTTGTGATGAAGATCACACATCTAATTTTAATAATCATTTACTTTGTGTTTCTGAAATTCAGTCTATGCAAAATCATGTATTCCAAATCATTTCTGTTCTCATTTTTCAGGCACTTCAGCTTTTAATCTGTATATTCGCGTTTTACCGTATGCATTATTCTTCATTCTTAATTTTTCTCGTCAGACCTTTTAGATCCGTTCTGTGCTATAAATATATTACATTACGTCCGTTTGCAATAGCAACAGCTTATCCCCTCTTTGGCATAGTCTTGGCATTTGTTATTTTTTGTTGCCCTACCTCTTCTTTAAAATTATTTGTTCCCTGTTTCATTACTTCAATTTTATTGGATAAAATTTTAGGGTTGCACCGTAATTGGCGTTATTTATCTCGGCCAAGTTTTTGTCCTCGCCAATATGTATTTCTGTGCTGGCGTAATTTTTAAATCATTCCATCTTTTTATCACTCTCCTTATAGGACGTATTTTTATTTCGCTGAGCCACCACCTGCCGTTGTAATAAGTTTATGCTTCAACAGTTTCTTTTAAATAAAACAGTTTTAAGTAATTTAATGTCTTTGTCTTATATTTGCAACTAAGTATATCGAACCTGGATTCATCCTTCACATATGCAGTTCAATAATTATAAAACATCCTAACCAAACTTCATCTTCACATATAAATGTTTTGTCAAGTTGATTAATGTTAAGTTTTGTTAACTTACGAAACACATATAAGCAGTATAAAAGAAACAACGATAACAACTTTTTGCAATTTTCTGTAACTTTATTCCCCGTTTCCGAGTTCATAGTACAAAATCTCATCCTCCCATAAAAAATGATAAATGAGGATCGAGTTCCAAGTCCTGTGTGCGTTTTTATATAAAAAAATCATATCCTGAAGATTAATCGTCCTTCGTCTTCTGTCCAGTTCTTTCCTATTTTCCGGTACCGCAGTACGACAGGAGCACGGTGGGCGAGCAGGGCTGGGCGCAGCACTCGTCCACTACGCCACGTCTTTGGCGTCGGCCGGAGGGCAGTGCGGGTAGGTGGGCCATGTGGGCGTAAGGGTTGAGCCGGTGCGAAGGGCCCAAGAACCATGCTGGATAGAGATCTGCCAGATAAAAAATGCACGCTGATTAGTTGATCAGTTCAATCTTAGACTTACTTCAGCGTTTCCCAACCTGTGGGGTGCGACCCCCAAGGGGGCGCAGAGCGTTTGCAGGAGGGGCGTGAGAAAACCAAAGAGCAATTAGTGATGCATGTTTTTAAAAAAATCATCTTATTTATTCTCATTTTTACTAAAAAATATATCCATTTTTCTTTAAAATGTTCATTCAAACTTTACTGATTACATTATTTTGTAGAAAATTCGACTAAATGTTCATTTTTAAAGATTAAAAAACTGAATGCATGCTGAAAAATGTGAGGGGGGGGGCGCCACCGTAAGTTAGCCTTTGTTGGAGGGGGGGATGCGATGTTAAAAGGTTGAGAACCGCTGGCTTAGTTGATATCCCTTTGAAACCATCTTATGTCAGCGATTTCCCTGATAGTCACAAAAAATATGGTTAAATGGTCCAAATGCTGAAAAAGAGTAACCGTTGCCATCGATCCATTTAACTACCAAAAACATGGCGGTCAATCGAATGGGCCATCTGGCGCCACAAAGAAGTTTTCTGACGCGGCAGCACAGCCAGCTGTGTCAGAAAACTTCTATGGCTCTTTCACGTCAAATGGGCTGTTCGACCGCCATATTTTTGGTAGTTAAATGCATCGATGTCGACGCCTGCACTTTATCAGCGTTGGGTAAGCTATCCAGTGGGTCTTCGATACTGATGTGAAAATGTTCGCGCTTCAAAGGGATATACAGTGTAGTCAGTGGCGGATACGAAAGTAATTTTTGGGGAGGGTTAGTTCTTGAAAACAAGCCTATTTTATCTAAACAAAATGTTTCTCTAAAGCAGGGGTGGCCAAATCGTAGCGCATGAACCAAACTTGGCGTATTAGATGATTTCAAGTGATTCATTGCTTGGCATATTCGATGATTTCAGGTGATTCATTGCATCCTTCTTGCCTCTTTATTGTTTTTAAATAGATTAAATATCTTTTAAATATTTTACTTCTTTTAATTTATGATACTATATCAAAAGTAAGCATTTGTACACTCCAAAAATCCAATCTTCTCTGATCCCCTACCAAGTATCCGAAAAATTAATTCTAGAATTCTTCCTGAAAACACCAATTTCCATTTTATCTTTACACGTTATAATTTTTCCACCCCTAAACTAAAGTCATATCCTTTTTTTCCAATTAAATTTTTTACCCGTGAACGTAAAAAGGTAAAAATCGGATTTTATGGTACATCTGAACTCGCTCATGGAAAAATAAAAAGTGGCGCATGATATGCAAAAGGCTGGCCACTTCTGTTCTAATGCAATAAAAACTTATATTGATCCAGTATAACATTTCGCTAATCCAATAAAATTATTTTTTAAAATAAGTGCAAAGCTGATCTTTTGTTGAATCGGCCAAATTCTGTTAAAAAAATAACAAAACGTATTTCTCAGAACTCCTTGTACAAAAGCAATGCTCACCTCTACCTTGTGGTGCGTAGCTGCGCTTTTCAATGTCATTTTCGTCTTCCGGGTCGTAGTACTGACCCTCGCACAGAAGATTCAGGGTCTCCGCCAGCATTCTGCCACACAGCTTCACCTGGCCTCTCTTGGAAACGGACATCGACGTGCAGGTGTTCAGAACGAGAAGACGCAGGACGACGGCGAGAACTATCAGCTGCAAAAAAAAAAAAAAAAGTAGATTTCAGTGTTGCATTATTGACACTGTTATTAGGTGTCCGCAACTTTGCTTTCGCTGTTTCCCCCATCGCCAGGGCCCTTAATGAAGGGGGGGGTCTCTCCCCCTAACACTCTCAGAATTCTATCAAACTTGGCGAAATTAGATACCTAGTTGGCCAGCTTGGGAAAAAAAAAACTGTAACGAAAACTAAAATTTACTTTCTATTTTTGGTACAGTTGGCATAAAATTACGCAAACCCAGTTGGTAAAAGTAAAAAGTTGGTAAAAAAAAATAATTATTTGGTAGAAATCGACATTTGACTTGGCAGTTTATCGACATGTTCCCTGTCCCCCTAAAAATGTCTTAGCAATGGCTCTACCCATCTCACTCCTAAATTGGAGGGTTTTATTGTAAGAAACTTTCTTTTTTCCCAAGGGCGGGCACTTGCCGATGATGCATTGGCTCTATTAGGGGCCGAAGTATTGTCCATTCTGTTATGGCCAATACATCCAGTGGGTTGACAACGTTAGTCCCTATGAAGTAACGGACGCGTTCAGGTCCAAACCTTGTCTCCCCCAGAGGTCTAGTCGCTAAGATCAGTTGCCGTAAAAATACGGAAGGAGAAAAGGCGTGGACCTTGGTCCGAGCTTGGGAGGCTGTCAACCTCTCTCGGATGGACTAATGAGAGCTGATGCATGTAAAATCTGTTTGTGGCTCTAATGCCCTCTATTTTCAATCGATACCTGTAGCGGTGCCGATCCAGGTGCTAGGTCTCTCATTTGGAATTGGTTTAAGATTAGGAGGCCGCCAGTTAAGTTTGTCTTCCTTCCAGTGAGGCTCAATGAAATGGAAGCTGTTCCCTTTCACCCATCACCGTCCTATATGAGATATGCGGTTGCAAGCGGTTATTAGTAACAAAATGGACAAGCCGGGAATCGAAGCCAGACCCAAGGCGGGATAGAATGGTGTTTTAGCTATCGTACAAAAAAATGCATCAGTATATTTATGATTCAAAGTTCAAATTGCTTATTCAGCCACTCTCGATGATCGTACCAATTTTCTTTGACACTGACTCGATTCTTAGATCTAACTCTTGAGTTTACGAAAGCCTTTTCTCTTCTCAACGCTCATTTTGAGACACCCTTTATCGTGTGTTCTAAATACAGCGTTGCGGACGGCAAGTTATGCTTTTGGATAAAGCACAGTGGCGGCTCGTGGGATACAGCAAGTACAGCCGGGCTGCACTTGAAACCATCAGCACATACTTTAAAATAATTTATTCTACTAATTTTCCTAAATTCAGATTAGAATTATGGAATTCCTATGGTAAATTAAAAAAATCTCCAAAAAAAACCAAACAAAAAAACCGTATTGTGGACAGATCGCTCATTCAGAAAAAAAGCACTTTAATCTTCCCGCAATTCAATTGGGAAAATCTGCCCAGAGCGCCGATAAGAAAATTGGCAACACCGTTGCCATGACAACGGTTACGTAAGCATTTCCTCCGGCATAGGCTATAATGGGGGTACGCAGCTAAGACTCAGCTCATTCAAGATTTTGAAAGGTCGGCAGCACCTGTGAATTGGACTCTCTGATTGGCTCGAGAAGTGAGGGAGGGAGTAAGGAGAATATTTGTTCGGCAAACTCTCGACTTTATATTGCTGAATTTATCAAGAAGGTAAGCCTGAATAGACGCTTATGAATGGACAATTACCCATCAAAGCAGTATTGTTTTTAAGTAAGCAAGAACTGGCATTTAGAGGACATGGCGAGCGAAAAAATTCTTTAAACATAGGAAATTTTAAAGAGCTTTTAAAATTATGGATATCTGAATTAAAACAACGCCTTTTTATGAGGGCATCACTGACCGATTTGCAAGTTTAAAAGAAAGGAGGATTGATTTGACTTATAAAAAATAAGTACGCTTTCTTTTTTTTTTTTTTTTCTTTTCTTCTCAAGTTATCGTTACAAAAGAAAATTCTAAGGAAACTTCGAATCAGACACGGATTAATGCAATTTTGAGGATAAGAGCGGCTGGTTGAAATTTATGTCCATTTTATGGAAAAGTAAAATAGGATCTCTTACATTTTTTACGTAATTTCTTTTTTTTTTCCTCGGTGAGGGCTTAATCCGCCAGCTTTCGAATTCAATAACAAAGATTTTCCATTCCTGTCCGGAGGAGGGGGGGAGGCTCATATGCTTCCGGCTGCACTAACAGTTTTGACCACGGGCCGCCACTGATAAAGCAAGATGATTCTATCAACAGAAACCGTTGAAACCATCCTTACGTTGCGCCCACGAGCTTAGCCTTGGGGAGGGGAACTAAGGAAGCGCTCTTTCAACTTTGCTTTGAAAACCATTCATTTCCAAACTGTCTTTGAAAACCTGAAGAAAGTTAGCTATTTTTGTAAGCTTCTCACAAATTTGATCCGTTTTTAGAGAAATGGTGTAAGTTTGGAACAATGAAACAAGCTTTTTAGGTATGGAAACAATCGAACAGTAAATCCAAAATTATAAAAGTCAATTATTTTTTTTTGAAATCAAAGAATTAAAAAGGGTGCTGGGGGGTGGAATTCTATTTTAGGGTATATAATCAAGTTTGGGGGAAACCCAATTTCTATACTAGATATACGAGCTGGCTCAAACTGACATTCTTGTGTTCATGAATTGCCCGGCATACCCAAAGCATTTAAGTGTAGCGTAAAATTCTTGCGCCAGACCGAGAATTAACTACGCCAAGGAACGTTGGCGAAATCCCATTGTACTTAAAAATGGTGACTTACGACCATCGATATGGGAGAACAACTGTATAGGTTGCTCAATGCTGAAAAAGTGATGCAATTGCTGTCACACAATTTAAGTGCCAGCAAGATGGCGTTCGAAGGAATCACTAATCGCGTGCTATACAGCCAACGGCATTGGCTGTGTGGTACGCAAATGGCTAGCGCCATGTTGCTGGTACTTAAATCGAGCAGTGGCAATGGCTTCACTTTTTCAGCCATAGGAATAGTCCATCCAGCCATGCTTGCGACAGCCTGTACTTATAGGGGGTCCTGTATTTCAAAGCACGATCCCCTTTATTAAATTTTCGATACAGTTTCTTAAATATTTTTCGAAAGTTCAAAAACTAAATGTGAAAGTTATTTATTGTTTTGATTTTTTTAAAAGATCTTGATTCTAAGTGTTAATTAGAACATAACAATAAAGTCCTTGTAGAAAAAAAGAGGAATCATCTAAAAAAAATTTAAAAAAAAATCCGTTTCACTACCATATTTTCATGAGTGGAGGAGTAAATAGTTTGAAAAAATTTCACTATTAAATGCACTGTAATATTAATTTAAAAATGTGCTACAATCCATAGGCATTTACAAATTTTGCATATTTTCTAGATTTGAAAACATCTTTGCACAGTTTCTTGAGGCTATTTGTGTCTTTCTTTTGCTTTCAGATATTTTCTCATGTTAGGAAAAAGGAGGAATCATCTTAAAAAAAAAAAAAAAAAAAAAAAAAAAAAAAATGTTTCACTCCCATTTTTCATGAGTTGAGGAGTATAATAGTTTTTAAAAAAATCACTGTTAAATGAAATTGAGAAAACCGAAAATTGAGATGGTGAGGTAAAATTGGTAGGTTTTCTTTTTTATCAAAAATATAAATAAACTGCTGTTAAATGATGTTTCTTTTTTGACCTATGTTTTCGGACATTACTTGGCAAGATTAATACTCTTTAGAAATTTTATTAAATGCACTTTTGGATATAATATTAACTTTTATTTGCTTACTAAATCTGCGTTCTTTACTTAACGGTGTTATTCGAAAAAATCATGTGATTTTGGTACATAATTAAAAATAAACTAATTATGCCAGGCACTTCAAAATTTTGAAACTGTCTCTTTACAAGCTGTATTACATACTGCGAAGACAAGCCAATCTGTATCAGTTTCAATACTTTTAGAAAAAAATCTTAAAAATCGGAAATTTTCGCAAAGTGTGTCACTCTTCGAAAAATCCTGCAGCTCAAATCCATGTTTAAGAATTTTTTCTGAAAATTTCACAAAAGCCACAGCGTTTTTGCTTATCGTAGTGTGTAAAACACTTATGAAGAACCATCTGGAATTTTTTGGAGACTATGGTGATATTAGTTTATTTCAATTTGTGTACCAAGACTAAAAACAGAGTTCTTTTTTTTCGAAGAACAGTCTTAAGTCTCCAAAAAAATTTCAAGAAACTAATATACATTCTTGAAAATTTCAAGTTCTGTTATTACTTTCAGTTTAGGAAAGATTTAAATAGATTATCATTGGAGAAAAGTAAGAATTTAAACAAACATTTTTCTTTCTATTTAATGTGTTTTAGTGTGATATTGATAAAATGAATATACACTTACGCTTAGTTAATATTATGTTCTCAAATGCTCTTAATAAACTTTTTAATGATTATAAATGTTACTTACTGATGTCTGAAAATATAGAATAAAAAGGAAAAATTATTTTAAAAGAAACTATTAAAAATTTTGATCAAAAAAAAAGAAATTACTCATTTTACACCACTTTACCGTGATACAATGAGAATACAATGTTTATCCAGAGTTTCAGTCTAACAACCCTGGCCATAATGCTTTTAAATTTGAATAAATTGTTTGTCATGATAAGAAATAAATGACATTCTTTAAATTGTACTATTTCTTTTTTTAAAAAAATCTGTTACTCATTTTACCCATTTTTGAATTTAAAACTGACATAGTTGTATAAAATATTTTCAGGTATGTAGGAGATGAATGCAATGCGTAAAGCAGCGCAAAAAAGTTGAATGTTTGTAATTATAAGCTACGCAAAACCAGCCTATGAACGCAAAAATTCTTGTCTTTATACCCATTTTACTCCCCAATACTCAACGTTTGCGATTTTATGTAAACTTCAAAATTTGGAATCTTACGGGTTCTTTGCAAATTCGTTCTTTGGTTGAAAACTTGGAATTTTCAATACTTAAATCAAATAGACAAATTTAAAGGACAATATCAAATAGACAAATTTAATAGACAAATTTTTTCTACTGTACATATGCAAATAAAATACAATTTTTTTCAACTACTAGCCCGCATGAAAATAAGACTTAACATCTACACGAATTTACTATTTTCAATGATATTATTCGTGTTCCTGATGAAAACTAATTATTTATTTAAAAACAATCTTAACTCGCAAAAACATCTACACGAATTTATTGTTTTTCAATGTATTTCTGATTAAAACTAATAAACAAGCGTTTAACACTAGAAGCGCCAGAGCAGTCATTTTGACTGTTTTCGCCATTTTAGCTTGGATTCCTAGAAGACCCTTTACTTTAGGAAGTCATAATTTTTTGAATTCTCCTAAAAAACCTTGAAAATTATGGGCACCAAATATGCATTGAATGAAAATAAAATTAATGGAAATATTTTTATGTATACCTAGAAGCGCCACGAGCAGTCAAATTGACTGCTAGTGAAATTGAGTTTATTTATCGTACTCTATCACGCAGAAAAAATCTTATTATGAAGAAACATTTCCCCTACATATTCCTTTCATTCACTATTTCAATAATCCATGAAATACTTGTAATTTTCCGCCCCCTTCCCCATCCCCCCTCCATTTAAAAAAAACAATGTCCCGTAATCGTTTTCGAGATATAATGGAAAATCTAAGATTTGATTTGAAGTCAAACAGGAGTCAACGTTTAGAAACTGATAAGTTTGCTATGTTTTCAGACATCTGGAACAAATTTATAGAAAACTGTGCTCTTTCTTATAAATCAGGAGAAAATCTGGTGTTGGATGATCAACTATTTCCATCAAAAGTTGGGTGCAAGTTTATTCAATGATTCCAGATAAATTTGGTATAAAATTTTGGATGCTAGTTGATGTTGACTCAAAGTTTATGTGAAATGCTTTTCCATACTTTGGAAAGGATAACGCAAGAAATGAAAATGAAAGCCTTCCTGAAAATATAGTAATGCGCCTTCTGAGCCCTTATCTGAATACGGGTAGAAATATGACAGTGGGCAACTATTTTTCTTCGCTTTCATTAGCTAAAAAACTCAAAATGAAGAATACAAGTTTTGCGGGGACAGTAAGAAGACATCGAAAAGAAATTCCGCATGAGATCAGGAAATCAAAAACTCAGCTTCACAAAACAGTTTTACTGAAAAATGGAGACACTAAACTGACAGTGTATCAGGGTAAAAAGAATAAAAATGTCCTGCTTCTAAGTACCTTGCATACAGATGTAAATGTAGAGTCACAAACTGTGGAAAAACTTCCAGAAACAGTAGAATTCTACAACAAAACCAAATGTGGAGTCGACATTATTGACCGAAAGACACGTAAATATTCTGTGCGGGCTGCTTCCAGTAGATGGCCCGTGCATATTTTCTATAATATGCTGGATTTGGCAGGAACTAATGCCTGCATTATCTACCAAGAAATGAGTGGTAAATCTATAATAAGACATAATTTTCTTTTTCAATTGGCAGAAGAATTGAGAGCGAGTCATTTGAAGAAAAAGATAAGTGCACAACTGCCCTCAGAAATTTCGAACACTACTAACAAACTCTCAAAAAAGAGATGGCAGTGCCAAATTGGATTTTATAAGAACAACGAAACAAGTGATATGTGCCAGAAATGTTCACATTTCATATGCGGTAAATCCACTTCCAGCATTGAAAAAACTCTAATATGTAAAAATTGCAAATAGTATTAAAATGAGTTTTATTAAAAAGTAAGTAAAAATATTTTTTGTAGCATGTATTTTAACAAAAATTAACATTTTATTCTTTAAAAAAGCTTTTTAAAATACCATAAACTTTTTGTATTTAAATAAATGTTCAAAATTCTTTGAGCAGTCAATTTGACTGCTGCTAGCGCTTCTAGGTAGAAAGAAAGTGCGGCGCTTCTAGTGTTAAAAACAATCGTAACTTGCAAACAATGGCAAATTCTACTTCAATAATTTGTATGACACGAATGAAATTTTTTCTAAAAAGAATAATTTAGAAAAATAGAGACTTGATGAATAAAAAATAAGCTGAGAAAGGAAAATATGCAAATATGGTAAACATGAGATTTTCAAATATAGTAGTTGCATAAAGTATCACATAAAAGTATGCAAAAGATATACTGTCTGGATAATCATTTGCCGTTTACTATTAAAAAAGTGGTATATTAAAGTTTCTTTTTTCTTTTTTTCTATTTCGATTGCTATAAACAAAATGCTACAAATGTCATTGTGTGAACATATAAATCAGGACTGCAGTACTAATTGCAAAATACAACAGTTTCTCTTACTTTCCCTTGAAACGAGCACTTACTACATGAACGCAAAGAACTGAACTTACTTTCAGCATGTTGAACTCTCTCGAAAATACTAATGTACAACTGAAGATTCTTGCGCCTTACCAAGCTTTTTATACTCTAACTTTGCTCGAACACTGCAATGCACCAAAAATGTTTTTTGCTTGTTATTTTCGAACTCAAAAATAGTCTTCATTTTAAGGAAGCTTAGAAGATTTGCAATGACCACTGCAGAAGGCCTAATAACTAAATTTTTTTTCCTATTCTCAGTTGGCGACAGCAAGACTGAAAAATCGAAGTTTGTAGGGGTGGTGCCTGACAGATACATACTGTCGTTTTAAAGCCTCTGTTTCTGTTAGACCCTCTAATTCTTTAAAATCTGGAAGATTATCTTTCTGTTTCGAGAAAGATAAGAGGAATGATTGAAAACAAAAAAATATTGCCTCACCCGAATGCTGTTCAAGAAACCGAAAATAGATATTTTTGATAGTTTAATCAATTTCTCAAATAAATAAATTAATAACAGATTGGGAAGGCAGTAAGACTGTGACATTGACAAAAAGTATGACAACTTTTCGAGTCGAAAACTATGTGTTATCTATTAAATAGAGGCAAAACTACTGCCTGTTCTTTTAATATTAATTATGTACATTATATCCGTATTTGCAAAAATGTATTTTAATTTAGGATTACGTTCCTCCATAACGTTCTTATTAAAGAATTGTTTTTTCATTGCTATCGTAAGTTTTAATATTACTTTGTGAGAAAACTAAGTTAACAGTAACATGGGATTTCTTTAACGGCAGTTTTAAAAACTTAACATCATAAATTAAAAAACTTTGTGATACTGATTAGCTCTGCCATAAAATTTACGCCACAATCGCTATTTATGCGATTCTAAAGATCATCTCCAGATTACACAGTTTGGCATTTTTCACGTAAGTAAAATAGATAAACTATTTTCCTCTGATGTATCATGGAAGATTTAAATATTTAAATCAGACATTTCATATTCCGTATGAATAGCTTTTATTTTGAGACATGAGCATGCGGTATTTTAGTTATATAATAGCAACATTAGATTATGAATTTTATAAATAGGAAATGTTTATTTTATCAAGATAATATGAATTAAAGCACAACATCGTGTTGATAAATATTAATGTATATTAAATTAAAAGTGTTTATTACATTCATCATTTTCATGATATGTCTTACATACAACTAACTAAAAGTAATCCTAAGTTAATATATCTCGCAGTAGTTTCAATAGAAGAGACTACCAGAACATTTTTTTTAATTTAAGAAAAATCTCAAAGGTTATGGCGTTGAAAACAAATAAAAATAGGGAACTTTGCATGGAAAGTACAATAGTAAAAACTATGTTTTATTAATATAGAAACAGTATTTTCGTTTCAAGAATTTTTCCGTTTATCAAAAACAAAACATTCACAAACTCCCTCCTAGTTTGGAAATCAAACATAAAAGATTAGTACATGAAAACGGAAAGAAAACTGAAATATTTCAAATTTATAATTAAAATTCAGTGTGATTAGAAAAGAAGGAAACTAGCGAAAATTTATGCAAACTAATTATTAACAAAATGAGAATAAATGAAGGTTAGTGTGATACCGACATCACGTATTGCTGGTCGTCACCAGGTTATAACCCCTGGTTACTCCCCTGAGTGGAACCACAGGACAAAAGATCAATAAAATTTCTTTACAGTCATATTTTTATGGTTTACCTAATTTGTGCAGTAGATATTAAGGATTAACTTTCATTTCACAGCTTTTTTTTTTCTTCTTCTTTCTTTCTTTTTTTTTTTAATGCGTGTAATATTATAACATTAATAATTTTGTGTGTTCTTGGATGGCAAGGCAATACTTCCTGTTGAATTTAAACCAGGTCAGTTATTTTCTGCTTATATTTTTATTATTTCTCTATAGACTAATTTTGAATACATTATTTTCGCAGTATAATTTATTTTGTTACTGTATTTTAATTTGGTTCCTATCGGTTTCACTTGCTCTTGATAGCTATAACTTTTCTTGAAGCGTATTGCAATTTTAATGTTTTAAAAAATATCTATATGTATATACACACGTAACTTGGTTTTCCAGTTATTTCCGTACAAATTGTACAGTTCATTATTTTTTACATTATATTTATTTTTCGGCACTTCTTAGGTCACTGCTAAATTGTGTGTTTTGTATATATTTTTTTAATTTACTCCTCACTGTGTTATATTATTGTATAAAAGTTTGCATAAATATAGGTTTATATAAATATTTTATATGTATATGCTTATTTTAATAATGTTCTATTTTTTACTTTTGAAATTTTGGGCAAAGTTACCTAATGCTTAAAATAAACATTTAATATGAAACGTTTTAGATCCATTCGCAAATGCTATATTTAAAGCATGTATAAAGTTTGCATTGAAGTAGCTGAAATGTCCGGCATACAATATATCATTGCAAGAATGTAATTTCATCTATTATACACTGAAATGTTGTATACTGATATTGGGCACTTAACATTTTATATTCAAGGTTTGTAAAAAAAAAATGTGGTAACGTATTTTTTCCCCTTACACTGCATTTTACATTTTATGCTATGATATAGCCTCTATGAGGCACAGGCACATTGTTTTTGTTTTCCTTACTCCTTTTTTTGCATTTTAAAGACGATAACTAAGCCTCCATGAGCTGCATTTTTCTCTTTCTTTCCACACTCTTCTTATTGAAAGTCTTTGGCAATACCGGTCTAAGGTACACACATATTTTGTTTTCTTACACACTGCATTTTTGCATACTTTAAGTCCATGGCAAGACATACATAATTTTTTTTTTTTCATGACAATTTTTTTTTTTTTTTTGGGGGGGGGCTTGTTCTCATGCTTAAATTCTGATTCTAGACATTGAAAAAGACTTAAATTTCCATTTTTAGTTCTTAAAGTTTGATTTTGTCTGATTTACGTAGATAAGTATATTTTAATTTATTTCATAAACGAAAGATGGCAACACTTTGATTAACCCGAAAGTAAACTGTATTATTATTTGTAACTCTGTAGTATTGCTTAAGTATTATTTGTAGTATTATTTTTAATATTATTATTTGCTTGTATTATTATTTACTCAAACGAACATAAAAGAAATACGAAAAATATTCACTTTTAGACATTAATTTCTTATTATTTTACATTTATATGTTATTGTTCATCACAAATCTTGAATAAAAAAGACTTTTATATCCAGCAAAAACTTTTATGATCATAATTTAGAGTGGAATTATAATATATATATATATATATATATATATATATATATAAATCAGTGATTTTTGCCAAAAAATAGAAAAATTGCATTAATTTCTACAACAAACTTTCACACAAAAAAATTATTTTCCTTAGTTTTGGCGTTGGAGAAACTAAAATTTAATATGTAGAAGTCAGACCCAAAAACCGTGTTGACCGGTGTAATCATTCAGTTTTATTATAATTTTGCCTCACAATTTACTGTTTGTTTTTTGCTTTGTTCAGCAGTCTCCCATGGTGTCATGTTGGCGATTTCTTTCATTGACACGTTTTGGTAACCTTTTTAAATTTCTACGCCTAATTGTTTTTCTTTATGAATTTAATAAATTCATTTATTCTTAACCGCTCCGGATGTGTGCGCCTATTTTTTGTACATCGGCGTATTTTGTGTTAGCGCTGCACTGCCAAGTTTGTAGGTTAGGTCTAATTGTTTAACTCCGTGAGGACATCACTCTAGCTCCGGTTTTAGCATCTGGTAGGTCCTATAAATTTGGCAGTTCATCTCCGCCCCCTTCCCATCCAATAAATTTGTAAGATGTTGCCTGTCTACAAATAAAAGTTAAGTCATCTTCTTGGAGAATCTATCTGTGTTATTGCTACTTACACAACGCACAAAATGGGATACTACATCATCTAATCCTTGTCTACCTCTTCTACGGTCCATAGAGTAAAGCTTACGCATAACCTTCATCATATGTAAAAACTAAAATTAAAAGTTAGCGTAAATATTCAATATATTTCTGAACAGATAGAAATATTTTACTCATCACAGTCTTTAGTGTTATTCTCCAGGCCGAATGAAAACCGCCATTATTTTGTGAAAAGTGGTTAACCATACGTTTGCCCATTATAATTGGCATATTAATGCTGGAACACAACTCTGTTTCAGTTAATATTCTTCATAATATGTAGAACAAATATGCTAATAGTTAAAATGAGCACAATTCAGCGCACTTTTAATCTACTTAAAGAACAACTTTTCAGTATTTTTGTTTTTCTTAATTCCATTATATATGCAAAAAGGCATTAATTTCTCTGCCCTTTTCGATTAGTATAAGTGGGCATTTTGTTTGTTGAACCCATCGAAGGAAAATTATTTAAAACATAGAGCAGTTACATGAAAGCTGATAGTCATATATAGGGTGATTTGAAATTAGTTTTACAAACTTTTAGGTAGGGCAGGCTACACCAAGATGGTTCAGAATCACATATCTTCTTCATCTTCAAACTTCATGTACCTGCTAATAATCACTTTGAAAGAATTTTTGAAGTGTGCATCTAATTTCTTAAATAAGTTCCATAAACATTGGGTGTTCCTCCGACTATTTCATCAGTGTAATGAAAGGAAAAAATTCTGAAATAACAATTTTTATCGAGTGCAATCGGTGAAAGAGGGATTAGTTTCTGAGAAACCATGGTGGGAAAGTTTACTATCACTTCAACACTTCTTCTAAAACGATTATTAACAGGTACTTGAAGACGACGTTTTCGACCCCGCAATGCTATGTGATTCTGAACCGTCTCGGTGTATCCTACCCCTCCTAAAAGTTTCTAAAGCTAATTTCGAATCACCCTGTATTTATTATGATATGAAAATCAAAATGGGAATAAATATTTATAGCTCATTTTGGTCAATAGTTCACGAATACAAGTAAAATCATATATGCATGTTTCGCAGTTAGTGCTAAAGGGATATCGAAAATTAGTCGCTATGGATTTTTATTTTCTAGTAGTTTCTCTTTTCGTTCTTTATTTTCCAGTAGTTTCTCTTTTCTTTCTTTATTTTCCAGTAATTTCTCTTTTCTTTCTTTATTTTCTAGTAGTTATTTTTTCACTTAAATCCAAATTTTGCACTTACATTCTCTTGATGAACGCAAAAGAGACATGTACTAATAAAAATTTATCAAACTAAATTCAATTTTTAAAACTTGTTTCATTTCTGCTTTTACACGTTCCTTATGAATTATATCTTTTTCGTTGTACTTTTTTCTTGGATACTATCCAATATTGTTGAAGTATGCGTGTGTTTCAGAATATTTTTAATTCTCTTTCTAATCAATTAAAAGATAATTTTCCCGTAAAAATGAAAAAAAAATTGAAATTGAAATGCATCTTAAAAACGTTTCTACATGTTTTAGTGTAAAAATTGAGGTTGATCCTATAACAACTAAAATTTAATATTGGTTGAAAAAATAAATATTATTCTATTTTATATACGTAAGGTTTGTCGATTTTTAAGTAATATTATTATCCCATTTTGGACTGATGTTGCGTTTTCGCAACATTAAGTAAAATAAAATTTAAAAAATTAAAAAATCAATTTTAAAACTGCCTGTAGATTGATACATCAAATACAATTTCATGTTTTTTTAATGTAACATTGTCTTTTAATGTAATATTATCTGCATATTTGCATCATTAACATGCATATATGTTCATTGTGTTTGTAAAAAAACAATTTAAAACTTTAGGGAACATCCAGAATTTAATTTTACGAATAGCAGAATAATATTATCATAAAATATATGTCTGAAAGTAAGTTTAGAATGTAAAATTTCCTTGTGATTGACGTTTTTTATTGAGCAAAAAAATGTCGGTCTTTGAAAAGATCACGGTAGAAAATATAACTGACAAATATTTTCTGTCTATTATTTAAATAAAAATAATATTAAAAAAAACTTTTACTTTCTTTTTTAATCATTAGGGAGTCTTGTGAGTCATTATCAACGACTTGAAAAATGGAAAATGTATGCTGTCTTTAATCGCTTAACTGATTTTACTTTGAAGAAAGACTTTATAAGACATAAATTGTAACAGAATTTCAATCAATTCCATCCACTTCAATATGTCCAGCAGCATTTAAAATTCATTCTTTTATGTGAGCATGAATTTTCCAGTACATTACAAGGGTAGTTAATAACGATTTCCATATTTTTACAACGATTAACTTTGTTAAGTCAATTTTAAAGTTTGTTAAAACACTTTTTTATTTTTTTCGATTGGATTTTAGTGTACTTAAAAGGATATACGTATAATATGTAACGTACAAATTCAGGATTTATGTAGGTATTAAATATTGAGGTTTTAAATAAAGAAATAATTCATATTTGACAATAATCCTAAGAGGAAACTTTTAACATTTGTGCAGAAACAATGTTATTAAGGCAATCCTAAGAAAATGTTACAGTTTTCCCTATTCAATATGTGTTACAAAACATCTTATTTCTACTGCTAATTATCAGCCGTAAAACTAGTTTCCAGAATCCAAAAAAACTATGCCGATGATGCAATAAAATATGTTCGATTACTAGTTAAAAATAAAAAAGTTTATATGTGCGATAAAACACGCTTTTTGGAGCAAGATATTTAATACTAGCCGCCTTCGGCGACTAGTTTTGGACGTGGATGGCCGATTCGTGATCAAAATGTGCAACCTAGAGCACACGGGCCGCTTCGCGACTGTCTTGTGCAACCTAAGGCACACGGGTCGCTTCGCGATTGTCTTGAGCAACCTACGGTACACGGGCCGCTTCGCGACAGAAATTGCAACCTACGGGCAGTCCGCCTTCCTCAACCAGCTGGTCCGACCGCTTCAAGTCCAGCCTATGCAACGTACGGGCTGCTTTTACATGTTTTGTTGAGCGGCCGCATCCGAAGACCAGCTGGTCCGGATGCGTTCTCTTCGCGACCAAAAAGTGCAACCTAAGGGCTACCCGCCTTTGGCGACACCTGGACCGCTTCGAAAAAAAAGTGCAACCTACCGGCCGCTCGCGTTCGGTGACCAGTTGAATGAAAGCTCAATAGTTTGACCGTAATCGTATATCTTTTAAATTTAACATGCCTGCACGCGCGGGCAGCGTGTAACGACCACACCTGATACATGTTCCCTTCTACATGTCTGTGTTCTAAATCTAAACCAATCTAAAACACTCAATTAAACACTTCAAAATTAAACAAACGCTTATGGATTTATGATAAAAATAAAACATATGCCCTAAAACAATCGAAATAAAAGTTAAGATCCAACAACTTTGAAATTAAAATCCATCCGGTTAAACGAATTAAAATTAAACAAACGCTGTCACCGAAACAATCTAAAGCACTCAAACACTTTTAAAATACGATTTCATAAATGTCACGCCGTTAACATTTAAAAGCACTTCGGTGAGAGCAATGAAAAAAAAAATAACTTGACTTCCACAAACAACAATATACGTTTACGTTCTCATCTCAAAGAGTGTTGCCAATTTCTAATAAAGAATTCCTACAAATAGGCGTTTAAGTGTTGTGCAAACAGAATTTTACACATTCTGCATAAATTTGCAAAATCTATCAAAATCTTTCAGTTAAATAGAACTTAAATATTAAATAAAACTGTTCTTGCATTGCTTGTCCCGCGAAAGGAGTCTATGACGCATCTAATCGATCTACGCGAGAGATTATGTTCCGTGATTTTTATTCAAAGAATCAAGGAATCAATCGTATCGCTTCACTTCTCCGTTTACTCTTTCAAGGCGTGATATCTCGCTAGATATTTTGAGTTGAATGTAGCTGCAAGTTAAAAAAAAGGTTAATTTTTTAGACATCTTTCGAACGATATAAAAAGATTTTGCTTTTAGTTAGAGATAAAAATGTCCTTTTTATCAAAATTTCAACATGGCCGCAGATGCGCCGGGAGTGATTTGTCGATACCGAAAGTGACAGACAATGGGTTTTATTATTTGCATGGTATTTATAACAATTTATTATAAATACTAGCTGCGTAGCCGTTCTCCGTACAATAGGAAATGTATATTTTTCTTACGCATATAAATCTAATTAATTTCAATGATGTGGAAACTCCTCAAAAAAAAAAAAAAAAAAAGGCAAAAGTTATTTGACTCGTGACGTAAAGTTGGCATCCTGAATACTGACCTGAAATCATTGAAACATACTACAAAAAATATGTTGCCACTCGCAAGCAAAAAAGAAAGAACCACTCGGTATGCAGACGAAATTCTTCACTTTCAAAATTCTTCATATCTACGTCATATAATGCTGTTTTTTAGGTTTAAGTTATAGCATTAATACCTAAGGAAATAACATTACATGATGTGGACAACTATTTTATCATGCAGTTCGTAAAGCGGGAACAATGCATTAGCGTGTCCAGTGCTATAGGTGCCCAATGGCTATTTCCTAAACCGTTCGTCAGGGACACATAATTCCATTGCAAAAATGCTTTAAATTATAAAATCTATTATATCATAAAAAATCGAAGTCAATAAATAAATTCCTGGAAAAATCGATTCCTATAAAAATTACGAAATATAAATTTTTATACGGTCCCCCGGTCCTGTCAGTTATATTTAGAAAAATTTTCTTTATACAATTTCATTCACAATAAAAAAAGTTCGTCCATCTACGACGAAAATTCACTTAGTAACAGCTGCTTAAAGTTACAGCACTTTTGGAGATGCGAAATATTGGTTGTATACAAAATGAATTTGAAGAAAATTAATCTACATTGTTTTGAGTTTGTAATATTTATTAGCAATTTCATTAACTGTTTTATGGATATAAAATGATTGCAATAAAGAAGATTAACGTTTAACTATGCATATCCAATAAAGTAATACTAAACTATAGCTTATGATGAAAATAGAATTTTTTAAAATGAACTGGGCGTTAAATAACTTCCTTCGACAGCAATCTAAATATGTACCCGTGTAGCAAACTCTTCCTGTACTTTGCGTAGCACATTCTTATGCTACACACCTGCATGCTACACATATACGGTTTAGTAAGTCTGACCTCAGATAGATTTTAATAGAGCTTGATTTTAATAGAGCTTAACCCTCTGCTTGCAGGGCCCGATTATGACCAACAGAGGCCCCGGGCATTCATGGATTTTAGGGGCCTCCGATCTATGAAATTTGTTTGATTTTTAATAAAATGTTGATATAAAATAGAATATTTCAGAACAACATTTGAAATTGGGGGCCCTTTTGAGCCGGGGGCTCTGGGCAAAGTCCTGATTTGCCCATGCGATAATAAGGCCCTGTCTGTTTGAAGATCAGTACTCTAAAATTAGTCTTTCTTCTTTTTCCGCATTATGCCAGAAAATGAATTTAAAACCTATAATTTAAAATTTTGGTATTTGTAGGGTCCCTTAACGGTTTACCATAAGGGGACATTTTTAAACATGGAAAACTGACTTAAGTCACAATGTTTGCTGGTTCATAAATCGATTAATTTTGGTCGTAGAAGAACGAATTTTTTTTTTATTGTGCATGAAACTGTAATTTTTTTTTCTAAATATAACTCATAGGACCGGGGGACCGTATAAAAATTTAAATTTCGTAATTTTTATAGAAATTGATTTTGAATGCTTCTGATATTATAGATTATACAATTTAAAGCATTTTTGCAATTGGAATTTTTGCAATTGTATCTCTGATCAGGGGCATAGCCAGGGGGGGGGATATCGGGATATACCCCCCCCCCCCGACATTTTTGGATTAGTGATGAAATTCAGTCTATTTATACACGTATAAGTTCATATCCCCCCCCCCCGAAAATCTTTTCAGGCGCATATTCCCCCCCCCCCGAAAAATTTTCCTGGCTACGCGCCTGCTCTGACTAACGGTTTAGGAATAAGCCATTGGGCACACCGTCAGCACTGGACACCCTGTATATAAATATATAATGGGAGAGTGTGACTTATAGTAGGAATTGAAAAAAAAACTGTCACGTTTCAGATAATCCCGAAAATCCCAATATTTTGATATTCTATTTTAATTTTAGTAACTCATAACTTATAGCCTATTCTATAAAAAAGGTTACATAAAAAGGTACAATGTAAAGTGGTTTTCTTTCCATTCTGAAGTCGTCTCAGCGGATTCAATCTATATAAATAAAACAGAGTGTAAACTGTCCGTTTGTCTGTCTGTCTGTCTGTCTGTGTCTCGCGTAGCTCCGAAACGGGTGATCGTAGACCTACCAAATTTTGTACGGAAATTCTCCAAGACGGGTCTCGACACACCTTGAAGCGATTTTTTCGAAATTCGAATTAGAAAATGTTTTATTTTATGTTTTGACCGATTTTTAGCGATTTTTCTTGCGTAATACATAATAACGCCGGTAATTGCACTCGCAAGAAAACGATATTTACATCATCGTATAGAGGAGTAAATTTTCTTTTAAAAACTGTTTGTTCGGACTGTGTAACATAAATTGCAGATTTTTGGGAATTTTTCAAATAAAATTAAATTTGACGCTGACTTTCGTAAAATATTTTTAAAACTGCTGCATCTTGAATTCTATCTGTCATAACTTTTTTATATTTCGGCAAAAGACGGAGCACACAATTAACCCACTTTTAAAAGAAGAACGGAGGAAAAATATAAATTAAGAGAATTTTTACGAATTTTTAAGTAAAGAAGGATTTTCATTTCCGTAGCACCTGCTTATCAATTTCGGTTTGATATCTTGCGGTTTGGTTGTCATGGATACAGTAACAATGATTAAAATTGCCAGTTGAAAAAAATAAATAAAAACGGGTCCCGCGAGCAGACGATTTCTTTGCTTGGCTCAATTTCCTTTAATAAATACTGGATTTATTTGTGAGAAGAAAAATTAAACGGCATAATCTAGAAAAACAATTTTAAAGCCTTTATAAATAGCGCAGTCTTATCTCTTATCTCTTTTCTTTTTGTAAAGGGTTGCAAGAGAGGGTGACGTATTTTTAAAATAAAAAAAATGTCCATTTCATGTCATAGTGTCTGAGGTATTTAACGCTAAAACGTGAACCTAAAAGACAGCATGTCTGAGGAAATAAGACATTTTGAAAGTGAGAAGTTCACTGCAAACGGTCCATTTTCACTTTTTTGATACCGAATGATGCTGACATAGTTTTTTTTTTTGTGTCATTATATTGAAATGATCTGAGGTTATTACATATATGACACAAATTTTAAGTCAAGAGTGAAATAATTTTGCTTTTTCTAGATTCCACATCACTGGAATTAATTCGAATTACACATGTGAGGAAATTTTTCGTTTCCTACCGTGCGAAGAACGGGCACGCAGCTAGTTCTCAAATAAAAGAAACTATTAGGTTTACCTAATTTTCTTTAGGTTGGAAAGAAATGAAGCAGCCGCTACGAGCGGAAAAAAAAAATGAAAAGTAAGGTAAAATTTAGAGTTTGAAAGAATGGGACCTTACTTTCTGCTGGAAAATAAAATCCCTTTATTTTGTCCGAATTTAATTTTCTGCTGTTGTTTTTGACTTGTGGTTCTTTGGCGATGGTCAGTAGAAAATGAAGAGCACGTACTAAGGTGTACACTAAAGCTCATAGAAAGAAGAAATACGTTCACTATGCACAGAGGATTCCTGCCAATACAAAAACTTACAAAACATAATTCGAACTCTCATAGAATTCGTATTTAATAGTTAAAATCAATAAAGAACTAAAGAAAAGGGGAGATGTCAAGAGAAGAACCCCTTCCTATTACTTTTATTCTTCCTGTTTTTTTTTTTTTTTACTTTTCCCTTCTTCAAATAGGAAATATTTTCCCTTCTAACTTTGCTGACGCATTAGTTCTTCCAGTTTCTTGCTCGTGCGAAAGTTGATACAGTGCACTCTTGATAATCCGGTAGTTGGTTAGTCCGGCCCGTTTAATTATCCGGTGCTTTTGGGAAACACATGTAATATTGTAGTCCGATACTCGGACCACCACGAATGTGAAAGAGCATGCCAGCACTTTTTCTTACCTCCCTCTTTCGTCATTGATTTTTAGTGTATCTAGTGTACCGCAATGTCGACCAAACGAAAGCACGTGACTTTAAGTGTGTGCCAAAAACAAAAGGTATTGGTAATCCAGAATTTTTTGATAATCCGGCAGTTGTCTTGGTCCCATATATGCCGGATTATCAAGATTATACACTCTTATAAATTCAACGTTTCACCAAATAAGAAATCAGAGAGTAACAAGCAGCGTCATATACGTTGAACCGTAGTAATGGTTCACCCGAAACTGTCTTATAAAAGTCAAGTACCGACTGAACCCAGATTTTGGTTCAACTGTGAAAAAAATAGTTTTCCGGTGAACCAACATGGCCGCCATAAGACCGCGTCAGGAGGTTAGCGGCGAGTACAAAGAATAAGAAAAACCGTCTCATGAATTCCCCAAAGAGAAAAACACAAAATGGAAGAAATAGCCTTTGTTAAAAAATATAGGCTGTGTAAAGGAGCCACCACGTTTGACATCGTATAAGCGCGTTTGACAGAATGGCTATCTACATTCTTTTAAAAGAGAACAGAAATTGGTTATAGTTCATAACTCATCAATAATTTTGAGTTACGGTTACTTTTCTAAAATCCCGTGTAAAATACCATAGCTCAATATTTTATTTTTAACAAGAAATTTTTTTATTGAAAATTGAGATAAAACAATGCTATATATAGTTTGTTTTTGCTGAAAAATTCTGTCAGTTTTGGCTTAGTTGTCAACGCGCCATCGTTTGAGCCAGTCATTGTGGATTCGATTCTCGAGTAGAACTTTTCTTTCATTTTCTTCTAGTAGTCTGTATTAATTTTGCTATGAGCTGCATGAGGGAACACCGCTAAAATGGTGAATCTTAGCACCACATTTTTCAAAATACCGTTTGCAGCTAAATTGGCACCGGAATTTCGGTGAAACATTGAACTATATTTTTAATATTGTACGGTACGCTTTACAGCTGAGAGAAAGATGAGCGTTTTGTACCTCCCGAAACGATCATACTATACACCATATATATATTTTATGTTCTCATGAAGATCAGATATCAAATTTTAATAATCATTTACTTTGTGTTTCTTATAATCAATCTATTCAAAATCATGTATTCTAAATCATTTCTGTTCTCATTTTTCTGTCACTTCGGCTTTTAATCTGTACTAGCTGCGTGCCCGTTCTTCGCAGGGTAGGAAACGAATATTTTACTAAAATTTAATCGTAACTATCTATGCAAAAGCAAAATGTCAAAAAGTTCAAGTAGTCCTTTTGCTGAAACTACCGTGAAATATATTACGCAGCTTATGATTATGGTTTAGTTAGTTATAAGACGATCGTTGAAAAATAATGAATATAATACTTTTAATTTCACGAAATAGTTATTAACGTGGTATACTGTTCTTTAATCCATATTATCCAAACAAATCTACTATTACTACCAGAGATAAAAATGAGAATACTATCTATTACTTATATTAATATTATCTATCTTCGTTTCTCAGTTTTTAATGCTCAATTTAAAGATAAAGATTAGATATTTTAAACCAATGATGCCTTTCTACTTTTTGGTGATTCTGTGAAATTTATGCATTGCCATTAAAACAGATCTCCATATATTTTTAAGCATAATTCTTGTCTGATCGGCGTACTTAGCACAGCAAAATATTTCATCTCGCAGTGGTGGAAAACATCCAAGCTGTACCAATTTAAATATTATTTAAATCCACCATGGTTCAGACTCGTGAAAACATCAAACTGTGTAATCTCGAGTAACTATTTGGAATTGCTCAAATTGCGAATAGGGCGTTAAATTGTGTTGCAGAGTTTACGAATTTCAGACAACTTTTAATCTATGAAGTCACGTTCTGATCAGGGTAATCAATTTAGTCATTTCGCGCAGTAGTTTTCAAACTGAGTAATATTGAAACATACGACGTTGAAAAACTCTCGCTTGCAACAGAACTTTATTAAAGTTAATTTGAGAGATGTTGGGGTTATTCCTAGGTAATCGGTATTTCAAATATTTTCCGTATCCATTTTGCTAATGATGTAACTTTTGTGCAAGAGCTTGTTAAGTTGCTAAAATTTAACAAAAAAAGAGTATATCTAATATAGATAATTTACCGCCAAAAGTCGTCCAAATTTGGCGACATTTTGTACGATTTTTGGGAATACATACAAAGACCGTCGTCAAACCGATAGCGAATACTATGAATTATGTTAATTAGTATTTTGCACCTTGTGCCGACATTTGAATTTCCCACGATTTAAAAAAATACAAGTTTCCTTTCGATATTATGGTTGCTGAAAAATTACAGAGCTCAAAAATCGCTAAAGGTAACACGCGCATTAAACAAAATACTTTGAATTTTTATTATAGTAATTTTTGCGTCAAAACCTTTTAATGTAATTAGATTTCTAACTCATTTTCATGAGGTTAAAATGACATCATTCTCTTGCGATATCTAACATGAATTAGTGAAAGAAAAAAAAAAAAAAAACCCACGTTATTTTATTTTCTACAGCATCTGATAATCTGGATGGAAGTTTATTATTTTGCTCGTGGTGTAATTTTTTGTCAAAACCTGTTAACCAGGATTTTTAATACATTTTTACACTCGTGACATCAAAATGACGCCAGTCTCACTTGAATTATTGGAAGTAATAAATAAATAAATCTAACTTTTAACTATGCTCACGAATGTGCTGAAATCGGTTATTTGAGTAGCTTTCTACCCTGAAAATTGCGAAAAATCGTAAAAAGTTAGAGAATGGGTGGATTTCCAGAATTTTAAAGCAGCCTAGGGACTATTCTATATTGTTTTACATGTATTTGCAAAATTTCAAGCCGATCGTTCGAACGGTGTGGGAGGAATTCCCGGACGAACAAACAAACAAACATACTTTCACATTTATATAATACATTGAATGAAAACTTCGATTATTTTTAAAAAAGCGCAGATATGTTAATGTTGTATTTTTAACACTTTCCAACAAGGTTGAAAAGTGTTTATGATTTCGGTTTGTCTGTCTGTCCGTCCGCCCGTGCTCTAACTTCCGTAAATATGCATCGATTTCTACGAAATTTAAATATGTTATTCTTGTCTACTGTACCATGTACCCTATTGAAAATAGTATATGTAGCATTTATAGTTTTTCTACAGGAGCACTCAAAATACTCCAAATGCATTGCGTTTCAAGGGAAGATTTTCTTTAAAGCGTATCGTCCTACTATACAGTTACGCTGATACCTGACTTCAAGATAAAACTTTTTCCGCAAAAAGATTACAAAGTGAACACAAAAAGCCTAATAACTTCTTCACTGTTTGTACGATCCGCTTGAAATTTCTCATAATTATGTATAAAAATATAGAAAACAATCTGCGCTACTTTAAAAATTTGAAAATCCACCTGTTCCCCCACTTTTAAGCGATTTTTCGCTTTTTTCAGAACCATTTTATTTCCGAGAGTCAAAAAAGTGAGTCCTTTGCGTGGCAAAATTAACTATTTCAAGTGAATATGACGTCATACAATTGGGATTCAAATTCTTTTAAAATAGTTTTTCCAGATTACGCAGTTTATTATTATTTTTTTCACACAAATAAATCGACTGCATGGTTATGAGAATAGCTCTGTACACAAAATGAAATCTTTCGATTTGGGTATATAATAAAATTGAATATGAAATTATTTATTTTAGGTAGACGAAGATTAAATATATTGAGTGTAGACATACTTTCGTCAAATATTTTTTCTAGCACCTGTTGTAATTTCCTTCACAACGGGCTTTGACTTCTAGTTTCATATTTAATGCGTTTTCATTTTTCGAGTTTTAAGAGATGTAGATATTAATGATTTCACTTATTGTTATATTTAACAACTTAAGTGGCAACAATGGATTTCGTTACTACGGAAACTGTAGCAAACTTAAAAATAGAACATGAAATGAATTATTCATGTTTACTTTGATAGAACTGTGGCGTTGATTTCGTCGGTTTACGAACCAACAGTTTGCGAGCTGACAACCAGCGAGTCAGTTTGCGAACACACACAGAGCGGAAAGTCCCGCGAATGCACGAAGATGCAAATTGACCTTCACCAGTCTCTCCGGAGTAGATGGTTGGCAAGTATATAAATACCCAGCTGTGAGTGAAGCTGCTAAACAAAATGGCAGCATTATGTTCTATAGCTCGCGACTGATAATTTTGTTATGTTATGTTATGTGTTATCCTTAAAGTTTATTCATTTTATTTTTATCAATAAAATATGTTAGTTGTTGAGATGCTGTCTTACGACTTATTTTAAAGTGAGCACTTTTAGTGCGCAACGTAAGGAGGTGTATAATCTTCACCCCCCTCTACAGAACTGCCATATTGGCGTAATTAACGTGGCGTAATAAATATTGGCGTAATGAATCACCAATTAAACTTGAACAAATTCAAAAATTTACCCGCAATCCTTACAATACCCACAATTTTTACCAGGCTGAAAAACCATTCTTATTCACCTCCAAAAGCATTCGTATTTTTTAAAGAATTCCGATTTTATTACACCTTGTTTGGTGGGATTAAAAAAAATATCCAAGCATACGCTCATAATACGGACTCATTCCAATCGTGGAATGTAATTAGCAGCACAAACGCGAGAATGCCCTCTATTAAACACAGCGTTACACTATATTTGAATATTTATCGCCAGCTTTGCTAAGAAAGGTAAAGTAGGAACCAACATACATTTTAATTTGTAAAGCAAAAAATTTATTAGACAGTATTAGTTATATGCCATTCCAACAGTTACCAGAAAAAGAAATTTCCGTAGCACTGCTTTAATAAATAAGAATGAATGATTTTTTACACATTCGATCGCCAAAGTGCCAACATACACCATTTTGCGAGATTTTTTTCAAGGAATCATTCGAAGCATTGAAATAACCGCAACCAAAATGGGAAATAGTAATCTATCACTCATATGGTTTGATCGCCAAAGTACAACAGGCATATACCTGAAAAGGAGCAGTATTTTAAATTATTAACTATGTGTTAATGTGTTTTATTCATCGTTAACTATGATGTACAAAATTCGAGAATTTCAATGACCTTAAATTTGGCGGAATTTCCCCTCACTTTAATCAATTTACTTAATTTGGTGGAAATTCTCAAGTTAGATCGTTTAAATTCGCCTTAATAACTGCATTATTTCTGCACTAATAACTGCTAAATTAAAATAATTAAAGCTAAACTCTAGTAAAACCTACACTTGTTTTTAAAAATACTATTTCGGTACGCTCTCAGAAAATTGCACCAAACCCAAAACTGTGAAAATCGGTAGAACCTACTACTTTCTCAAAATCGCCATATCAGCCATTTCTTTTTTTTCGCCAAACTAAAAAATATACATATTAGTCTCGGAAATCTCCAAATCCTTATTCTTTTACACATACAAAACATTGAATTCCTGCTCTGATTTCCCACGCAGACGATATTTTAATTAAAAAATAACCTAGCACAAGGACGTACCCAGAAAAAAATTTCGGGGAGGGTCCCAAAAATTTCGGAGGGGGTCCAAGCGGTGAAAAATTGAGAATGTTCCACAAAAAGGCTTCATCATTATTATTTTGCTAACAAAAATTGAAATTTCGGGAGGGGTCCGGACCCCCTGGACATGCCCTTGACCTAGCAAATACACTCTAAACAGAAAAAAAATGATTTTTCTTTTATTTTTAATTCAAATGTCTGAATCATTTAATAAATTCGCCAAACATGGCAACCTCGATGCTTATTTCTCACATTTTCACTACAGGGGTTACAATTGCGGAATTGCGGAGAGCAAAAATTTGTGTTTTTGACGGGGTTTTTTATCAATATCTTCTTAACTAATTCGAATTTCGAAATTTAAATTAGCGGAAGACCTTCCTCGGAATTTTCCGAATCCGTGGATACCTCGATCGAAACTCAACTCCCAGTCGTTTCGGAGGAGATGATGCTACACACACACAGACAGACAGACGCGCACAGATTTTAATAGTATAGGAAGAAGATATTCGCGTTTTCCCGTATGCATTATTCTTAATTGTTTATTTTTCTCGTCAGACCTTTTAGATCCGTTCTGTGCTATAAATAGATTACATTACGTACGTTTGTAATAGCAACAGCTTATCCCCTCTTTGGTATAGTCTTGGCGTTTGATATTTTTTTTGCCCTACCTCTTCTTTAAAATTATTTT